>JAUMIR010000001.1:483013686-484263686 GCA_030847615.1 Gambelia wislizenii | reverse complement strand
CATTATATCCTCTCATCTAGACAACCCCCAGACTCTCCACTTTGGCAAGGCTGGTAAATTTATTCCCAAAGTACAGCTGAGTGGTGATGTGGAAACAAGATTTTATTTATTTATTTAATTTATATCTTGCCCATCTCCTGTCACATCAAGTTAAGTACACTAAAAACCTATTTGATGCGAAGCTATTTTAAAAAATCAAATAAACATTTCCATTAAAAACACAAAACTACACCAGTTAAAGCACATAGTAAACATAGTAAACATAGTAAAAAGATTACATAATATACAAGTTGCTGTCCATATCCATGCAGGATACATTCTTGGACTTATTATTTATGAGTGAAGCTGAAGATAATAGCAAACTCTATTAAAATAAAGGACTACCTGTACAAACATACCGTAGAGTTGCATTGGATGTCCTAGCAATACCTAGAGAGGATGCTTCTCTAGGTATTTTTTTCAGCATGACTCTATGGCACGTGTTCCTCTTTTTCCAACCATGGATAGCTGAAACCGCAAATATTGGTTCCGCAGATACAGTTAAACCAGAATTTACCACTGCACCACAAAACCCATCAGTATCAATACTCTTTTGTAGAGTGCTTTGGTCTGGCTGTCATAGTCCCTAGCTAAAATCTCAAGCACCCCAATCTGAGAAATGATAGGATTACAGCCACATAAAAGGAAAACCTTCAGATTTGCAGACTTCTGCGATAGCTCTAAGCAACACCCTTCCTTCTTACATTAACGGTGAGATTCTGCTGTATAAATTTGCTTTTCTCTGACCTTTATTGCCCCTTTATTCTATTCTTCTTTTGCCGTATGAGTTCTTTCCATTAAGAAAGCAATTGACATTTCAATAACTCCTGTCTTGTGAAGGTCACAGGTTTTTTTCCCCTCTCCACTCATTCTCTGCCCCCCCAACTCCCCCGCATCTCACCATACCACAATCATCCCACTCCCATTTATCAGGAGCTAAAAGATAGTTGGACAGATGCCCACAATTTCCCAGATTCAACAATCCAGTGTGGAAAGTGGCTGCAGAGATCAGGACAAACAGCGGCTGATGATAATCATCTCCAGGAGCTTCAGCAGAGACAGCTCAGCTATCAAAAGCAATTGCAAGAGATGCCTGGCTGTTTGGAAATGCCTCCCACCACTTTGCTGCTAATGAATGGAAAAATAAGGGGGGCTGGCCCTGCTCCCTCATCCATTACACATCCCTCCCCAGAAAGCATGGTAATAATCTCTGTTGTTGCACAGCTTCATAGAAGCATGTTGTTAAGTGCCATTATTGAACATTGGTGGCTCTTCAGCCAATACAGCCATTTATCTGTAATTCAAGCCACCCGTTCTTTCTCTTTCCAGCTTCTAAGTGTCAGGGAGGAAGGTGGAGGCAGCAGCCTGGTGGCATCTAATTTATTTATTTATTTAAAGTATTTCTGTATTGCTTCCGAGCCCCCAAGGGCTCCTGAGGCAAAGAACAAATAAAAATCAATTAAAACAATACAAAGATAATTAAAAAAACCCCCACATATTAAAATACTCTTTAAAGCCTCCTAAAAACTGTTATATAGGATGTTCAACTTAATAGTGCCTGTAGCATCTGCTTCAATAGGACATTCAATATTATGTGCTTGTGGTTAATTCACTTAATTAGTGGGAGACATTTGATACATAGCCCTGGTGGTACACTGGTTAAAAGCTGCAATTTTGTGAGTACATTCCTGCAGGGTGCCAGGTTGACTCATCCTTCCTCTTAGGTCAGTAAAATGAGTACCCAGCTTGTTGGGGGCAATTAGCTGACACATGTAAACGGCTTAGAGAGTGTTTAGCACTTTAAAGTGGTATAGAAATGCAGGTGCTATTGCTATTGCTATGTAGGTCTGTGTCTTCCCCACTGCCCCCTTCTCTAGGCCTGAGCTTGACTGTGCCTGGGTTTGGCCATACTATTATGCTTGGCTTCACAAGAAGCCAGTGTGGCCTGATGGTTAGAATGAGCTGTGGTGTTTGGTGGCTTTCACATCAGTGGGGTTGTGAATCTGCTATGGGTTTTATTCTGAACTTTAAAAGAATATGTTCTAGCAGACAGTGCAGTTTAGGGACTCTGCAGTTTCCTTAATCCTGATTTTGAGGAGCCCAATCTTCTAGGTTAGTAAGGGCTACACAAACCAGTGAGGTTGCTGAGCCCCATGACATGGGGTGGTGAATTAACCTGGGGGTTTTAGTCTTAACTTTAAAGACTTAAAATCTGGAATGGATTAACTGCTCCACTGTTATGGAAGCCACCAGTTTACTCTGCAGCCCATGCAAAGCATCTCAGATTAGAGGATATGCTTTCTAATCAGATGATCTGACTTCTTATCCTAGAGTGGCAAGATTAGATTATTAAGATTAAAAATACTAAAGTAAGGGAGCAACAGTTGAAATTAATTAACAGATGCTACAGAACACCACAACAGTTATCCTATATAATAAAAGAAATGCCACCAAATTGTTGGCGTGGATGTGGAAATAGAGGTAAAGGTACATATATACATATGTGGTGGGAATGTTGTAAGGTGCAGAATTTTTGGCAAGAAATAAATGGAATAATAGGGAAAACTTTGGAATTAAATAAAGAAAATTGTATGACTCTGTAAGAAATCTGGGATTGGGTAGCTATGACGAGTATTTGCTGAAACAAATGTTGAGGGCAGTTCATGCAGTTATTGCTTTTGGATGGAAAGAAGAACAAAAATAGATGGCAATATTATGTTTGGAATATATAGCATTTGATTTTATATTAGAAAGAAGAATGGGGTATATGGGACAATTGAAAGGAGGAGAGTGGCTAAGGAAATGGAATAAACTAATAGAAATAATTAAAGAAGAGGAGGGGTATAAAATTATAAAAGATACAATTAATATGATTCTCCACATCAAAGGAAAGGGATTTTGAATAAATAACCATTTGTTCCTTTGGGGGTACGGCGGACTATAGTGGAAGAAATATTAATATTTAGGTTATTGGGATGATCAACTTGATATATATCTGTTAGCACTAATGGTTATGTGTTAAGTTTGGGGTATATCATATGTATGTATGTATGTATGTATGTAAAAATAATGTTTGTTAACAATCCCAAAAATTCAATAAAAGTTTTAAAAAAGATGATCTGACTTCTTGCTATAGTTTGATCTAGAGACGCTCTTTAGGGTTGTTAAATTAATTTGTGATTGAACCTCAGAGGAATAATGAGATGTTCTGCAGGCTGAAACAAAACAAGAGTTGCATTTATTTTTGTGTCTCCAGGGCTCAGCAGCAGAAGTACTTTCCCAGAAGAATCTTCTGCCTGGAGACAAAGTCTTTGCGGAATATGCTAAGATGGAAAAAAAGGTCAATGAAATGATGATCTGGACTTCAGAGTTAGATATTGTGTTGGTGAATGATCAGCTTAAAGAGATTGAGGTATGGAAACAACAGTCCACCCATTTGTCTATGATTATGCTGCTGGTCTCAAACAATGTGAAATCTGTGCTGGCATCCTTTCACACAATGGCATGGGTGCCATGCCATGCCATGCCATGCCATTGAGAAGAATGTGTGAAGGTTCCAACAGTATGTGTAGGACTGAGTCACATAGGCCAAAAATTTCCCACTGCTTGTCATCTGCTCTTCTAGTAAGGTGCTGATTAAGGTGGATGCTGCTGTCAAAGCCTCTTTGGAGGTTTCTAAGAAACATCCATGGTTAGAAACAAAACGCCTTGTTAGCAAAGCTTGGAGTGGGGTGTTTTGTTTTGTTTTTTTGGACCATAACTCCAAGGGCTTGTCTGTACGAGCCAAAAAACCCTGGAGTGCCTCACAATAATGGCATTTCACAGCAGCATCAACTTATATTAATGGTATTTATGTCCCCATAAGCTTCGCATGCTAGATGGTGGCCTCAAGTGATTTACTCACATTTGTACTTTGCCACCACCGAACGTTTTTTTTTTTTAAATGATGTCCAAGATGCACTAGAGCAATAGAGCGATTTTTTTGATTAAACAGGACAGCAAAACAAAAAGGCAAAGCAGAAAATCTAACATGTGGCAGCGGGCACTTTCCCTGTTAGTAAGCCCTGCCCCCTGCGCTCACCCAGCCAATCAGCTTGGTGTTTCCTCTCCTATGGGAAAGTGATTCAAAGTGAATCACTTGTCTCAGCGAGCAGAAATGTGCATCCTCTTGCTGTTTTTGAAAAAAACTACAGGAAAGGCCACAAAAACTTTTTCTGCATTGTTTTTGACATTTGGGGCCCCCCTCCTTCCGAAATAAATAGATTGATGTGGGATCCCATTTCGTATACCAAGGGAATTCCATGAGGGCTATTATCACCATTTAAACAATCCCTGAGTCCTGCAAACCACCAGTGGCCATTCTGGGAGTCATAGCTGCTCCAAAAGTAACTTTTTTTAAAGCTCTGTAGTAGATGAACCTTAATAATAATAATAATAATAATAATTATTATTATTATTATTATTATTTATTTATTTATTTATTTTTAACCCGCCCCTCTGTTAAAAACAATTGGGGTGGCTTACAACAATTAAAATACAACAATGCAAACTAAAATCCCTAAGTGCCACCCACCCCACCCTCCCCCATAAAAAGATATTAAACTAGTATATGAGTTAAAAACCACCTAAACTAAAATCACATTTAAAAAACAAATACAAAAATCAATAGCCAGCAAGACTAAAAGAGGCCAGGAGCTCCTGAGGCCAGGATCTAATCAGGAAAGGCCTGCCGAAAGAGATCCGTCTTTAGTGCTTTTTTAAAGCTACTCAAGCTCATCATCTGACAGATCTCATTCGGCAGGCCATTCCATAATTTGGGGGCGATTACCAAAAAGGCCCTCTGGGAGGTTGCAGATAGCCTAGATTTTTGCACCTGAAGCAAATTCCTCACAGGGGACTGGAGTGCGCGGGGAGGATTGTATGGGAGGAGGCAGTTCCAAAGATACTCTGGTTTCTCTTCAGATCGTATAAACCTTTCTTCTATTCCAGACGAAATGAGTTTTCTTACTTACCATAAGAAAGAGTTTTCCTTATATTAACTTTACTTACAACCTTCTATGTCTGGTTTCCTGTTGCAGAAATTGTGTGCTCAGCTGGAAAAACAGAGAGGTGAAGCTTTGTCACTGTCTCAAGGAGAACATGCAACAGGTACAGGAAGGAGCACGGAGCTACACAGTATGGCTTCTTCCAGGTGGGACAAACTGCTACAAGATTTAACGGCTGTTAAAGAGGCCAAGCAGGAACAGCTGCATTTAGTTAATAACTACCAAGAATGCTTTGCTGCTGTCCAATCTTCAATGAAACGTTTGTCTGCAGAAAAAGAAAACCTAAAAACGTAAGTATGTGTGTCGGTTTTGTACATCAGTGGCAAAGCAGGGAGAAATTACTTTTTTAGTATACAAAGAATTTCCTGAGCAACACAGCCACTTACCATGCTGGCTGGGGGATTCTGGAAATTGTTCTCCACAGTTTGAGTCACAGTTTTGGGGGGAAAGTGAGATATAAATGAGATGGTGGTGGCGGTGGTGGTGATGACAACAATGATGGTGACTGCTACTACTTTTCCACGCTCTGATCAGATAGACAAATGTACCTAAACCTAAACATCTGAAACAGCATGTAGGCCTGTGACTCCAACATCATCTTCTTTCTTTCTTTCTTTCTTTCTTTCTTTCTTTCTTTCTTTCTTCTTTTGCCTAATGAAGAAGCCAGTAGAGGGGAGATTGAAAGTTTTTATTTTTGTTATTAGAAGGGAAACTTAGATGGAGCCACAGATGCTCTTAGGGTAGGAGTAAACAAGGGGGTAGGTGGGATTTTGACTCCCCCCCCCCGCTATGCTGGCATGTTGCAGTGCATCAGAAATGAAGTCACATCACTTCTGGTTACCATTTTCAACCAGTTTTTGGGCTGAAAATAGTCACTGGGGTGTAGTGGAAGGGTGGGAAGCTAAACACCATATCTGTGAGCAGTTTGGGGCCATTTGGGCATGAAAATTTGCCCTCAATCTGTGAAAATTTGGGAAGGATTGTGGGACTTCCAGGGAATTGTCAGGGATCACACATTGCTTACCCTGTCTTAGGGCATCCACTTGTTTCGACTGCATTTAAATCATAAAATTGTAGCCGAGTATCTACAATTTCCCTATAGAAATTATAACCAGTATAAGGCATCTGTTTTCCTAGTTGTTGCCTATGAAATGTGCTTCTAAGTAGCTGTTTTAGCCAATATGTACTGAACAAAATAGCTTTATAAAAGGAATGCTAAATATATTTTGATTATTTTTTTCCTTCAGAAGGGGACCTATGGAGGATACAGTTCTCCTTGAGAATATTAGGAAGTGCTTGATGTCCATCAAAGAAGAGAGAGTCCTTCTGAACAAGCTGAAAGCTGAACAAGAAAATCTATCTAGACACCTGACTAAGATGGACAAGGCATTAACACAAAGCCAAGTGGATCAAGTTGAGAGATGGTGGAAGCAAATGGAGGACTCACTTCAGAGGAAACAGCTCTGTGTAGCAGCAGAAGCTGATCAATTTAAACTTTTTATGAACAAAGCACAGGCCCTCCAAAAGCTGCTGCAACAGCAGCACCGTTTGCAAACAGGCCTGGATGCACCCCGTGGAGAAGACTGTGCACACCCAGTACTGATCGCCACAGAACTACAGACTCTTAAACACAGTGTTTCTCTCTTAAAAAGAGGTGTTGAGATGCAGATGAAAAGGATTTGGAGTGATCCAGGGAAAAGAGCTCTGGAAAGTATAATAAACGATTTGCAGAACCAGGTGGAGGAACTGGAGCAGCTGACTCCGAAGGAGGACATTCAAGTAATTGGCAACTTTCCCCAGATGCCTGAAATTACCAAGAAGATAGAAGAGGCCATCTTATGGGCCAGAGTCTCAGAGCTGCATCTTGATGAGAAGGCAGCTCTTTTCCCAGGTGAACTGATGTCGCAGATCCAAAGCTGTCAGGCTCTGATCAGTGTTGCTAAAGAGAAAGAGCCAGCTGTTATGCAGCTGGTGGATGAAGCCCGGTTTATTGCTCCTCAGTTAGCATCCAAAGAATCTTCTGCCCTTGGCCTCCTTGCACATGAGTTGCAAACCTGCCACCAGTGTCTTATGCTGAAATTGGTTCAGAGGGCGCAGCAGCTGGAACTGCAGTTTGAGAAGAGACAAAAGCTTTTTGCAGATATAGAAAAGGTTCAAAGCCAACTTTGTAAGGCAGAGGAGATATCCAGTCTAGATGCAGGTGAATCAAGTGTCAAATCAGAGCTAGTCCAGTGGCGAGTTGTCTCAGGAAAGATCCCCCAGGAGATTCAGGAAACGGAAGGATTAATAGATTCAAATTACAAAGATCCACCTCAGGGGCTGAACATATTTGAGCAATTATTTCTCAATGACTGTTTACGAAGCTTCAGGAGGAGAGCAAAAAGAGCCCTCCAACTAATCCAGATTAAGGACTCTATAGTACAAAACAAGATAGATACCTGTGAAAATTTCTCTGAAAAAATCATGGCACTGCAGCAGGATCTCAGCAGCCTCTGTCTCCAGTGTAATGAGTTGGAAATTAATCTAAAGAAATTCTTCCCCACGAATCAAGAGTTTAAGGGTGAATGGAGTGTGCTTAAAGAGAGAACTTTATCATTCCTGGAACGTTTGACAAACTTAGACAAACACAAAGAGATCTGGGAATTCCTGGATCTGAAATGGGATGCATCATGCCTTGATGAATTGCAAAGCCAGTTGTGCAAAATGAAAAATTACCTTGAGCAGAGGGTTAAATGCTTTGAGAGCTTTTCCACAGAGTATGACAGGTACCAAACAGTGCTCAGTGAGGCTAAGGCTATTGTGTCTAATATACAGAGAAACTGTGATGATCTGAAAGATTGTTCAGATGCCACCTCTGAAACCAATCTGATAACAGAAAAGGTTTTGAGCTGGAGAGTACAACATGCCAGGCACTTAACTCAGGAGGCACTCAGGTGGTTAGATAAAAATGAGGCTCTCACTGCTTCTCTCAAAGAGGCCAAGATGCAGGAAATAAAGAGTTTGGGGGCAAAAATAGAAGGAGTGTCTCAAATGCTCCAATCTAAGATATTGGCTGTTCAAGAAAAATGCCAACGTGAACAAGGGCTTCAGGGCATGTTGAATGATAGCTTGGCGACATTAAAGCAAATTCAGTCTGAGATCCAACAGCCCTTTCTGCTTGACTTGGAAATTCAGATGATTCCCTGTGAAAAGATGTACTGCAAATTGCTTGAAGATGCTGCAGAAGCAGAATGTTTGGCTGTGGAAGATTTATTAAATAGAGGGTCTCCAGAAGAAAAATGTTCCCTCCTTGATATTTTGGGGACAGAATTAGGGACCCTGCAAAATCTGAGAAAACAGTTGAAAGCTGATATTTCTGCTCGTATGGTAAGTAGTCTTAGATGGCTCGTTTGTCATATCCAGAGCTCGGGAAATGTTCTGTTTTGGAACTGGGTGTATTTCCACATCTCTCCAGACGTTCTTATGGTGCCAAACACTGATATATGTTGTTGCTATAAGATCAGCTTTGTAAGTGGTACCTGATGCAGCAGATGCCACACAGCAGAGAAGCATTCCAGTCCTTTTGCTGATTGGTCCAGCATCCCCTCACAACCAGTGGCAGAATTGGGCCCCCAAATTAATTTTACCTAGACTATCCCTGGCCGACAATCAAATTCCCCATTGCTGGTGTATGAGGCACCTGATTTGGGGTGCACCTCCCATGCCAAGGAAGATGGATTCCCAGGGGTTATATAGTACCGTAGCAAAGAGAAAATCAAAGTCTGCAAGCATTACTCATCTCCCCACCTCAACATAGCTGTAAGAACTGTACAAGCAGATGAGAAACAGAAGAAAATTCACGCCCCCAGTCCATTCTTAGCCTTCATATCTTTTCCCAGTCTCAGATTGCCAAGCAAATGCAAAAAGTATCAAACAAGCTCACTAATACAAGGGGACTCTTTCTCTATACTGGTCGGCTGAAAGTTTTGGCCGTGATAGTAACAAAGGGGGGCATCCACATTAGAGAAATAATCCAGGTTGAAACTGGATTATTTGTATGGGTCCTTTCCGATGGAATCCTGGGATTTGTAGTTTGGTAAGGCACCAGCACTCTTTGTCAAGGAAGGCTACAGATCTTTTAAAACTACAAATCCCAGGATTCCATAGGAAGGAGCCATGTAAACAATCCAGTTTGAAACGATTATTTCTTTCCTGTGGATTCCCCTGGTGACAAAAGGCCCAACTCACTACAGATGACAATAGAATCATAGAATTGCAGAGTTGGAAGAGACCACGAGGGCCATCCAGTCCAACCCCCTGCCACGCAGGAAATCACGATCAAAGCATCCCTGACAGATGGCCATCCAGCCTCTGTTTAAAGACCTCCAAGGAAGGAGACTCCACCACGCTCCAAGGGAGTGTGTTCCGCTGCCGAACAGCTCTTACTGTCAAAAAGTTCCTCCTCATGTTGAGGTGGAATCTCTGTTCCTGGAGCTTGCATCCATTGTTCCGTGTTCCAGTCTCTGAAGCAGCAGAAAACAAGTCTGCTCCATCCTCAACGTGACACCCCTTCAAATACTTAAACAGGGCTATCATATTGCCTCTTAACTGTCTTTTTTCCAGGCTAAACATACCCAGCTCCCTAAGTCTCTCCTCATAAGGCATGGTTTCCAGACCTTTCACCATTTTAGTTGCCCTTCTCTGGACACGCTCCAATTTGTCAATATCCTTTTTGAATTGTGGTGCCCAGAACTGGACACAGTATTCCAGGTGAGGTCTGACCAAGGCAGAATAGAGCAGCACTATTACTTCCCTTGATCTAGATACTATACTTCTATTGATGCAGCCCAAAATCGCATTGGCCTTTTTAGCTGCCGCATCACATTGTTGACTCATGTTCAACTTGTGGTCTGCTAGGACTCCTAGATCCCTTTCGCACATAGTCTCATTCAGCCAGGTCTCCCCCATCCTGTATCTATGCATTTCATTTGTTCGCCCTAAGTGCAGTACCTTACATTTCTCCATATTGAATTTCATTTTGTTAGCTTTGGCCCAGCTATCCAGTCTATCCAGGTCATTTTGAATGTTGATCCTGTCCTCTAGGGTATTAGCTACTCCTCCTAATTTGGTGTCATCTGCAAATTTGATAAGTATGTCCCTAATTCCCTCATCCAAGTCATTGATAAAGATGTTGAATAGCACTGGGCCCAGGACAGAACCCTGTGGCACCCCACTGGTCACATCTACTGCTCTCAAATTGCCCCAGCCAGCATTGTGGTCAATGTGTGCAGAAATGTTGACAGGGTGAGAGCTTGGAAAATGGCCTTTTGGACTTCTGCTACCCAAATTCCCCAGGTGTTATGAGCACCATGCTGTCTGGGGTCATTTAGTCCAAAACAGTAACTTTCCCAAGCTTTGATACTGTTGACTTTTTTTTAACACCTTGACTGTTTCCAGACAAAGATATCATCGCTCATGTTTATGTGAGGTCCACACAGTGGTATCGTATTTTTCATTATGTTCCTTCTGTGTTGTGTCTTTCATCTTTTTTCTTTCCAAAGAAAGTCCGACTTGTGTGTATATGAGAAGAACAGAAGAGTAATGTGATGTCCAGAGATATATATGCTGTTAGCACTTCGCTCTTTTAAATGGATGTAGTTTCACATAGGCAAAGGCATCTTATTATTGAACCTATTAAAGTGTAGCACACACTCAATATAATCTTTGGTACCATTTTACCACTTTTTAAAAAATCAACCTCCTAAGTAGTGTTAAAACACTTATTTAACGTTTTTTTAAAAAAAAAAGAAGAAAGAAAATACCACTTAAAATGAGATTATAACTCAGTACCCAATATTGCCATGGTTATATATTCATTTGAACTTATTTAGTTAATTTTAATGGTTTTTTTTTTAAAAAAACTAGCATTATATGGATATGATATCCATATATTAGTATCATGGTGGGAGGTCTGGAAGCTATGGACTGTGAGGAGTGAGTTAGGGAGCTGGGTATGTTCAGCCTTGGGAAGAGAAGATTAAGAGGTGACATGATATCCATGTTTAAATATTTGAAGGGATGTCATACTCAGGATGCAGCAAGCTTGTTTTCTGCTGCTCCAGAGACTAGGACACGGAGCAATGGACTACAGGAAAAGAGATTCCACCTAATCATTAGGAAGAACTTCCTGACAGTAAGAGCTGTTCAGCAGTGGAATGCACTGCCTCATGGTGTTGTGGAGTCTCCTTCTTTGGAGGCTTTTAAATAGAGGCTGGATGTCCATCTGTTGGGAGTGCTTTGATGGTGTATTCTTGCATGACAAGGGTTGGACTAGATGGCCCTTGTGGTTTCTTCCAGCTCTATGATTCTATATCCCCACCCACGTTTAGGAAACAGGAAGAGATGGAAACAGGCTAATGGCTGAACGAAGAACATTCTTATATACTGAAAAGACACTGTTACTAGCAGATGTTAAACTGATATTCAAAAGGACAGGATTTTAAGCAGGCAAATGTTAGTGCTCCATGGAATAGAAACATTTGGTAGAAAATGTTCACATTTTCATCCCACACTGTTTTATTGCATTTCTTATATGTCAATTTTTTTTTGTTTGCCTATGTAGCATGCCATAGATGAAGACTTTGAGACTGTGAGGTGTTACAGTGAAGCTGTCCAAAGGGCTACTGATCTCCTCCATCAGTGTGAAGCTATTCTCTCTACTCCTGAGCTCAGCTTGGATGAGCTGGAAAAGGAATCTGTCCTCCTTATTCCCCAGAAACAGGAGGAACTGGAGGCTGCAAAGACTGAAGTAGAAGCATTGACCTCCTTGCTAGAAAAGAAAGTTAAACAAAGAGCCAGTCTGCAGCTGCAAAAAACACTTGGTGATCTTGTTGCTGGGAGTTTAATAGTAAGAGAAAAGGCTCAGGAAAGAAAATCTGATTTGCAGAGGTAGGTCAGCATTTTTCAACAATTCATGGATGTAGGAACCTGCTCAATACCTAGTTGGACCCCTGGTTTGTTTAGCTCAGTGTTGTTTATAATTTTCCATCAGGAGCCTCTCCCAAGTTCTACCTGGGGATGTTGGGGTTTGGCCCCTACCACCTAAGTATATGTTGTTGCTGTGGTGTGTGCCTTCAAGTTGTTTCTGACTTAGGAAGACCCTAAGGAGAACCTGTTATGGGGTTTTCTTGGCAAGATTTCTTCACAGGAGGTTTGCCATTGCCTTCCTCTGAGGCTGAGGGACTGTGGCTTGCCCAAGGTCACCCAGTGGGTTTCCATAGGTGAGTGGGGCTTTGACCCTGATCTTAGAGTCTGTCCAACACCCGAACCACTACCCCACCCTGGATCTCAAAAAGTGACTGACTCAGGTCACTGAGTGGTTTAGTGGGTGCTGGAAGATGGATTAACCAAATCCTGGTGTACTCTAGCCAATATAGTACACTGTGTGTGTGTGCGCGTGCATGCACATGTCCACCTTCAAATCACCGGTTGACTTACAGTGACCTCATGAATTTCATAGAGGTTTCTTAGGCAAGGAACACTCCGAGGTGGTTTGCCATTGCTTTTCTCTGAAGTGTAGCCGACAGCACTTTGGTATTCTTTGGCAGTCTCCCATCCAAGTACTAACCAGGGCTGACTCTGGTTAGCTTCCAAGATCAGACGAGGTTTGGTGCCTTCAGGGTATTTAGGTCTAACCATATGTTGTACCACTGAACTATACTCCTTCTCAATTTAATTTTCTGCTTCTAGAAGAGGGTGTGTTTTTTTCATCATAGGGTTTTCAAGGTTAAAACCATTCAGGAGTAGTTTACCATTGCCACTTTCTGTGCAGTACTGATGAGTTAGTTAAACGTCACTGCCATTGTCTCTGAGAGCTCTTCCACCAGTGTCACATACCCCTCCCTCCATACTCACACTAATTCTAGTGCCCAGTTAGCTGTTTGTCACATTTCGTCTGGCTACACACAGCCCTGAGTTTGCTGGACCTGAGCAGAGCTGTTGACGACTGGGGTTCTTGGCAGTCTCGAATTCATAGGGTCATCTTGGCAGCAAATAACAGCAACATGAAGCCAACATGAAACTGGGGCCCTTTCACACTACACTGTTGTAGCACTACGATTCCACCTTAACTGCCATGGCTGCCACCAGTGGAAACCTGGGGTTTGCATGAGAGTGCTTTGGCTGAGAATTATAAATGCCCCTGCCTAAACTGCCAATCCCAGGATTCCATAGGATGGAACCATGACCCTTAAAGTGGAATCATAGCACTATGATTATATGGCATGAAAGTGCTTCAGATATCTAGAAGGACAGGATGCTGAGCTGAGCTACATTGGCAAATATTAGTGCTTCAGAGCAGATAATTATTTGGCAGAAATGTTTTTGACCCACACCGTCCTGTTGCATTTCTTAATGTGTCTTTTCTTTAAAATAAAGTCCTTGTTTACCTGTGTGTCATAGATGATGAAATCTATGGGATTGTTTGTACCAGACCAAAAGAAACGGATTGCTCTGCAGTAATAGCAAGTCGCGGCAGCTACAACTTGTCTTAATGGTTTTAGAGCCCCCATAAATTTCTCATGCCCTCTAGCCAAGATGGCGGCTATAACTGAATTACTTGCAGTTTTAAATCTGTTGCCACCAAACTTCTTTAAAAAAAAACAAAACCCTGTTTCCAGGCTGTTCATGAGAGATATTTCACCTTTACAAAAGAAAAAGAAAAAAAGAGAAAACACAGCACCCTGTTTTATCGCCTTAGCAATCGCTCGCTAAAGTGAAAATCCAACATGGCAGCAGCAGGTGCTTGCCCTTTTACCAAGCCCCACCTCCACGCTCATCCGGCCAATCAGGTTTGCACTTCCTCTCATATGGGAAAGCACTTCATATTGAATTGCTTGTCCCAATGAGCGAGGATGCACATTCCCCTTGCTGTTTTTTAAAAAACCCTGGGAAAAGCTGCAAAGACTTTTTCTATGGAGTTTTTGCTGGTTTTGCCCCCTCCCCCACTCCTTCACAATACAGCAAAACAACACAGATTGCCATTGGGGCAGGTCGACTTCTCGCATTCTGTGAGGATTATTTTTGCCATTTAGACAACACTTTTGCTTATAATATAGCTTTATAAAAAGACAAGAGAGCAAGGGAAGAATGTAGCCATGACATTAAGATAGATTTATTTCTTAGCATGAACTTTTGATTTATTTTAGCATGCACTGCTGAGGTTTTCAAACCACCTCTTTATAGGCACTAAAGAAATGGATTGAATCCACAAAAGAACATGATAAACCATATCAGTCTTAAAGGTACAGCTAGATTCTCCGTACCCCTTTCCTTTTTAAAACTGAAATAGAATAACATGGCTGTCTTTTTGGAAATGACTATAGGTTTATAGGTTACCATGGGCCAGTCACTCTTTCTCAGACTACTTAATCCAGCAAAGAAGGTATGAGGATAAAAGGGAGCGATGGCCAATATATTGGCCTGACATTTCTCCTCATGTTCTGTCTTAAATTATTTATTTGTAATATAGCCTGTTCCCACACAAAAATGGTAAATTTTGCTGGTTTCTCTTTTCTGCATATACACTTAGTTTATTTTTGTGGTTAAAAAGCTGTTTATGGATAAATTACATGAGAAAAATGGATACATTTTAACAGTTTTATTTAATACTATTGTATCCATAGATGTTTGGAAAAATATGAACACTTCAAAAAATCCAAAGATATGATATGTGCTAACCTTAATGATGTGAAAAAGGTGCTTCAGAAAGCTTTGGGCCGTATTCCAGTTTCTTATAAAGAATCTTTAGAGCAGTCAGAAAAGAGCAAGGTAAGGATATTAATAACAGCAGCCATATTTATATGTGCTTTTTAACCGTGTTCACATTATTTCACACTGGGTATGAGTTGTATTTTTTTTTAATGAGATCTAATTTGCATTTCTCAGATTATAACATGGTTATCTTGCAGATTCTGTGCTTCATATCTTAGGATGCATGCAGTTCTTGGCTCAAAAATTCAGAACAGGGGTGCATCCGCACTACACGAATAATCCAGTTTAAAACTGGATTATTTGTCATGGCTCCTTTCTATGGAATCATGGGATTTGTAGCTTGGGGAGGCACCAGCACTCTTTGGCAGAGAAGGCTAAAGACCTTATAAAACTTCAAATACCAGATTCAATAGGAAGAGGCCATGGCAAATAATCCAGTTTCAAACTGGATTATTTGTGTTATGTGGATTACGCATTAGGGGTTTGACTACAGCTCTCAGAATCCCACAGCTACCCTGGCTGCTGACTGTGCTGGCTGACTGGGAATTCTGAAAGCTGTCCAAAAAGTAACTTTTCCAAAGTCTGCAAAAATGAATTAAAGTGTGTATATTAAGGAATCTTGCATACAAAAAACATTGAAATCTTAAGGGAAATTGCACACTAAAATATATGTAATAGGGAAATATTTATACAAAAACACATTAAAGAGTTGCGCACAAAAATAAATGTGAATGTCCATGTAGCTTAAAAAATATAGAATGATGCAGATAGGCTTTGGACTGAACGCATGTGAAACTGAAACAGATTGGATATAGGAATAGCAATAGCATTTACCATTTCTATGCTGCTTTATAGAGCTAAGCACTGTCTAAGCGGTTTACAATGTGTTAGCTAATTGCCCCCAACAAGCTGGGTATTCATTTTACCGACCTACAGAAGTATATATCCTGATTTGTACCTTTCTGCTTTATAAATGATATCTAAATAATAATTGCCAGTAATTCTCTAAAACTGATGTGTGCTGCAATCAAATTAGATATAGTGGTACCAGTTTGATGTTTAAAAGGTGACTGTATGGCAGTAGAGCTTCTTTGGTGGTTACCCCCTGCAGTGAAATGCACCTCTACCTGTATGTGTCTGCCTGAGAACTGTGGTCCAATAGGATGGACCTTCATCTGTGTCCCTTGCGGGGTGGGGAGGGTAGATTGTGGGAAGACATGAGACAAGTCCTTCTCTGCAGTGGTACCCTACTTATGGAATACCCTCCCCTTGGAGGCCTGATTGTTACCCATGCTGGTATCATTTTGGCAACAAGTCAAAACATAGCTTCTTGTTAAAGCCATCAGGGCCTAGTTGATCTTATCCAATTTGATTAAGTGCTGTGGTTGGCATTATCTTAAATAGTTTAAACTGGTTTTAAAGTGCCTGGTTTTAACTGATAAAGGATATATTTTTAGTCTTTTAAAATTACCGTCTTCCCTAATCTTTCACAGGGGTTAGGGAAGCAGCGCCCTGTGAAAGTGGAAAAACTGTGGATATCTTAACTCCCTCCAACCATATTTAACACCTTTGCTGATCCTCTGAGCCTGGATCTTGCTGCTGTATGTCCCCACCCACACATGGGGGTCTGCCTTTGCCCAAAAAGCCCCTTCCCTTGTTCTTTCTTGGCCAGGCAGCAATGCTTAGCAAATGGGACCAGACCATTGATTTTATTGTAAACTGCCCTGAGATCCTCAGTTATAGGGCAAGACATAAATATTTTAATAAATAATTAAAATAAACTTTAGATAGTCCCATTCTGCTCAAGTTGGCTACCAGAGATGCTGCTGTTAATTGGTTGTTAATGATTACATATTTCAATTCATTATTCTACTGTTAGCTTTTGAAGTATTTAAAGTAGCATCACTATAGTATTTATTTTTAAACAAGTCATGTTGAGGACTATACTGTGATCTCTAAAATAGGACAGTCATTTTAAAATAAAAGAAAAAGAGGCTACAGGCTTACATCCACATATCTGAACTCGATGGTACTTTCTTTTGATTAGAAATACATAGGATTGCCATGTAAATCATAAGAGCTTACTATTTACACCCTTTCCCCCTTAAAGGTGCAGGTTTCCCGACTAGTTTCAACTGAAGAGGATCTAATGAAGTTGAGGCAAGATTCAGGACACCTGAGCTTGATGTGCAGAGAACATGATCGTGTGCTGATAAGCACCATTGTGTCAACACTGTGGCTAAAATGGCTTCATCTGCTTAATGCTGCAAAAGAATGGGAGGGCATATGTGAAGAACAGAACCAGGAATGGAAATCCATCAATGAAGAAGTGAGTTGTTTGGAATCACAAACCCAGGCCCAAATGGGCAAGTGCTTCAAGCTTGATAGTTGACATACTATTTTGATTCAAATTTATCTCACCTTTAGGTGGGACTCTAGCTAAGTCCCCGAATACGTGCTTTGCATGGAAACAATCCTGGCTTCAGATCTCAAAACCTCCAATTGAAAGGATCTAGGACCAAGGGATAGGAAGGACTTGAGACCCTGGAGAGCGTTGCCAGTCAGAGAAGACCAGAGCTTGGAAGTAGCATATTAAGACAGTGGTGACTGGTGGCTTCTATTTCAATTGAGTGGTAAATCCATTTCAGGTTTAGTCTGCACTTTAGTGGGGACTAACCAAGGTGCTGAACCTATTTTAGGGATATAGTTTAGTACCTTGGATAACTCCTATAAAGGACAGGCCCCAGAGTGAATTTACTACCTTACGTTACTTGCCCTGTGAAGAATGGCTTAGGCAACTCAATATGTTTAGCTTGGAAAAGAGAAGGTTGAGAAGAGATGTGATAGTTATTTTTAAATACCTGAAGGGATGCCATGTGGAAGATGGAGCGAGTTTGTTTTCTACTGATCCAGAGGCTAGAAAACCAATTAATTCAAATTACAAGAAAAGAGATTCTGTCTAAACATTAGGAAGAACTTCTCTACTGTAAGAACTTCTCTACTTTGACAGGGGAATATACCACCTTGAAGGATTGTGGACTCTTCTTTAGAGGTCTTTAAACAGAGGTTGGATGGGCTTCTTTCAGGAGTGCTGTAGTTGAGTATTCCTGCATGATCGGAAGTTGGCTAGATGGCCCTTGTAGTCCCTTCCAACTCTTGTTCCAACTCTGTGGAATCCACCAGCCACAACTATGTTGGGAGTAACATATTAATTGAGAAGTGTTACCTTCCCTGCACCTTGTGTACATTCCTCTTTGTGTTGCTGAGCAGTACTTCAAAGCATTTTCAGCTCTCTTGCAGGGCAGACAGAGAAATGATGTATACGGCTTTTTGTGACTGAATGAAAGAGAAAAAAGAGGTTAGTTTTTTAGATGTGGTGTCAGTGAAGGGAAGTGGGGGTAGGGGACCTTTAGCAGCTACTTAATGCATCAGTAACAGGTAATACAACACCCAGGTGCAGCCAGAGTCATGGTAGCAGTAACTGCAAGGAGTTATTTGCTGGATCTTCACAACACATCACACAACAAATTATAACTTATGGGCAGTGTTCCATAGTGAACTGGTTAGCCACTGTGGGAACCAAATGTTGGGCTAGATAGTCCTTTGGACTGCTCCATTGTGCCTCTTGCATTTCGGGATGGGGTTGCAGTATGTATAATCCATTATTCCTCTGTCTGTATGATATATTCAGAACGTGGAAAATTAGTTACCATTACATTTCCAAGCCCACCAATAGTTAAATTACTATTTTAATAGTAAATGCTTCACTTTCTCATTATCCAAAAGTAACTGATTATTAACTTAAAGTTAGTTTTAAGCAAACCTTTAGAAAGCTAAAAGATAAAGCCGTATTGTCCAACCCACTGGCCAAAGTAGTGAGGCTACAACATCCTTGTAGCTAGAAAAGATTCAGTTGCTCTAGGAAAAATGTTAATTTATATTCCACTAAGTTGCAACCATAGTGTAACTTACTTCAGCCTTAATTACTAGGGAAAGGATGTTAATTATAATTATTTATTTATTTATCTGTAGTTACCGTATGTCCAAGCTCTGACTTCGTTGCAATGGCTTTTTGGAGGGAAATGCTTTATGAGTTTTGTGCAGTGGGTGGCAGTGCCATTTTGCCGTGGGACATATAAAGTATTCCATAGCCAAGATTCTGCTGAAGGCAGTCTAGCTACTTAAAGTGAATTGTAGCATGAAAACTGCTGCCTTATTAAATCTCCAGAACAAAAACTCTTCACAGCAAACTAGCAAGCACGTTATTTTCGAATGTATCATTTCATTATTTGGAGAGCCATTGTGGTATAGTGATTTGAGTGTAGAAGACCAGGGTTCACATCCCCATTCCATCACAGAAACCCACTGAGTGACCTTGGGCAAGTCCTACTCTCAGACCCAGAGGAAGGCAGTGGAACCCCACACCCCTGAACAAATTTTGACAAGAAAAGCCCAGGATAGGTTCATCTTAGGGTTGGCAT
The DNA here is from genome assembly GCA_030847615.1 of Gambelia wislizenii. Taxonomy (NCBI): domain Eukaryota; kingdom Metazoa; phylum Chordata; class Lepidosauria; order Squamata; family Crotaphytidae; genus Gambelia; species Gambelia wislizenii. Next base: position 484,244,371 of record JAUMIR010000001.1, on the reverse strand, counting down.
AAGTTGGAAGCAACTTGAAGGTCTACAACAAACAGTCATCATTGCTATTCATTGTTAAAAGTCTATTTAAAAAAAACCTGGAGGACTCTCAGTTTACAAACCTTGTTGGCAGCTTTATCTTAATGTACCAAGGTGATACTGTAGTTGCAATGAGTGCTGTAGTACCATTTAATGGTGCAAAGTGGCATTTAATGGTGCTGTAGCAACTTTGAAATAGGTCCAGAAAAGTTACTAGCCTGCAGAGAAGTTTTTTTTTTTTTTTTTTTAATGAGCCAGCTGTGGGCTGGCAGAAAAAGGAGAGAGCTGCATTTTCTGCTGGGGCTGGAAGATGAAGGTTTCCTTTCTATGACAACCCAATTGATATCTGCAATGGTTACAGAAGAAGGACACATTGATGTGAAGCACTTCATACATTTTGGTGCAGGCTACAGCTGCCCATGAACTTATTTTGCACTGGGAACATCTGTTCCAAGTAATAAATAATCATAACCATTATACTTCCTTGTTAAACAAATGCCTTATTGAAAGCACTCTTACACATGTTTTCTGAAGAAATAAGTTTGAGATATTGCCCATTTGATGGTGTTTTCTCCCAGGAAAGTGTGTGCATAAAATCATGACCTTAGTAGCTCAGTTGATTCACTCTCCTGCCCTGGTGACCATCTGTCTTCTTTAGATGGAACGAGAAACAATCATTCTAGACAATCTTCAGGAAGAACTACCCGAAAACCCCAAAGAAAAGGAAAGTCCCAGCAAAGAAGAACTGGAAGAATTTCTAGAATGTGCAAACTATTACAAGGAAAGTGTAGAAGCTGAGAAGTTGTCGCTACGCTTAATACTTCAACGGTTAAGGAGTATATTGGGTATTCCTGAAAGCCCTCCTGGGAAGATAGAAGACATTCCTGTTGTGCATGAAATTCAGGCCACACAAGAGCGAATAAAAGAGTAAGTATAAAATAGGGGTGGACAACTTTTGAGAGCCTAGGAGTTATTTTGGCCTACTCTGGACTACACCTTCCACTTATTTTGCTGAAAAATATGGCAAATAGTGCTCCTAGAAGCTTCAAAGGGATGCAGCTTGCCATATAAATGTTCTTGCTTAGAGAGATTTAATTAGCTTTTGAATGGCAAAGGATGCTCTCCTAGGCTTCTAAGGATCCTATATGAGCTTTTTGTGCCTGCGGGAGGTCAGAGGGAGATTTGGGCAGCATGTGGTCTACAGGTCCAAATCTGACCACCCCCTAGTATAAATCAGTACACAGTGATGAATCAATTAAGTTGTTAAATCAGTCCGTTAATTCCCACAATATTAGTACATCGATTTTCTGTTCAGCTTTCAAAAAACCTTTAAGATTTTTTATTAAAAAACATGAAATGTGGATTCCAGATAATAATTAAAAAAAAAGATCTCAGAAAGAGTGATAAACCATGTCTCAAGATATCCTGCTGGAAGAACAGTCAACTACTGCATGGTGTTTGGGGGTTTTTATGACTATTTCAGAAAGATTTTGGTCCCCCTTCCCCCCATATACCCTGAAGTAGGCCTAAATACCCTGAAGGTACTAGAACCCATCTCATCTGGCCTGGTTGGTACTTGGAAGTGACATGACCAAAGAATTGCAGGTGCTGTAGGTTATATTTCAGAGGAATGCAGTGTCCAATCACCACTAGTATTCCTTGCCTACAAAACTCTATGAAATTTATGGGATCACCATGAGTCAACAGGCAATTGAAGTCATAGACACACACATACACAGATTTGGGCATCAAAACCCCATTTCTGCAAAAATTAGTATTTTATGCAAAACATACTTTGCATGAATCCCATACTGTGCACAAAAAACATGTTTTAATGCAAGAAAACCCCAAACCCCAGTTCATGAAAGTTTTCCAAAAAAAAGTCTCCAAATATGGAAAACCATTTTTAAAATGGACAAAATTGCTTTCAGTCTTTTCCATTGGGGAGACAGCTGTATATATTTTTCATCTTGCATGACAGAATGAAATATGTGAAGATTTTCATCCCTAATACCTAGATAAAATCCAATATTTTTTTAAAAAAAATGAGAAGCCCAGAGAAATATGATGACTGGAATTAACGTTGCTGTTTGGGACCTATAAAAACCAGAGGATGGTGAAATATCACATGTCCTTTCCCAACTGCCCCCTCCCCAATGTTTTGGACTACATTTTTCATCATCCTTGGAGAGCATAGCCATTGGCTGTTCTGGCTGGGAATTATAAGCATTGCCATCTAAACCTTCTGAAACATACAGGCAAAGGAGTCTCCTAGAGTTCAGATTCTGCTTTCCATTGATGCCTTCATTTAATATAATTTCCAATGTGATATTTACAGGCTCTGTGAAAAGGTTCAAAAGCAAAAGGATGCTGTTCAGTCAGAGAAAGAAGACCGGGCCAAAGTTAAAGAGGAAATAAGTACGGTGAAGAATTCATTACAGCATGCGCTCTATTTGCTCTGCAGCATAGAGGGAGAAAATCTTAATGAAAAGGCAGCAAAACTTGAGGTTTGTAAAACTTCTGCTGTCCGGTTGTTTTATGACAGGTTGTGATACATCCCAGCAAATTAAATAACTGAATCTATCTACCTCATATGACAAAGGGAGCTATTGTTCATTTGGGTATCATCATCTTAATTATATCATTACCATCATCATCATCATCATCAAATTTTAGATTTCAAATATCCCATAGTCCAACCCCCTCTGCTCAAAGCAGGAATCTGCAACAGTTACTATATCCCTGACTGATGTCTAGCCAGCCTTTTCCTTAAATTCCTCCAGTAAGGGAGAACCTGTTACCTTACGTGTAAAGCACTACTGAACAACTCTCTTGGCATTAAAAGGTTTAGCCAAACTCTGCTTCCTTGCCATTTTGGCCCTGTCTATACAAGGGCGGGGGGATGGATTGCGATGGAGTAGTAGCAATTCTTAATGGTTTTACAGCGATGAACTTTGCATGCCCTCTAGCCAAGATGGTGGCTGCAAGTGAATTTCTTGCACTTTTCAATCTGCGGCTGCCGATTTTTTAAAAACATTTACTATGGTGTGCACAAGTGATATTTCACTTTTATAAAAGAAAAGAGAGGGAAAGGTCACCGTTTTATTACCTTACTGATCTCTCACTTAGCCGAAAATACACCATGGCGGCAGCAGGCGCTTTCTCTGTTTGCAAGGCCAGCCCCCATGCTTGTCCAGCCAATCAACTTGTGTTGCCTCAGCACAGCAACGCAAATGCAACTGTCTTAATGAGCGGACATTCACATTCCCTATGGAGCTTTTTAAAAACTCTGAAATGCCGCGAAGGCTCTCTGGTCACAGTTTATGGAGTTTTTAGCTGCCTCCCCCCCCCCCATTCTGAATAAGACATGTTGTTGCGAATGTTGATTTAGATGGATTGATTTCTCTGCAAATTCCATTAGGATTATTTTCACTGTTTGGACAAACCCTTTGATCCATTAGTTCTCCTGCTGTCTCAACCAAGAGACGTTTGTGCCAGTGAAGTGACAGCTGGTGGCCCCAGTGTCAGTAGCCAGTGAATCCACTCTGGATTTTGATCTGAACTTTAAATGATCTCTTCAAGGGGCTGAACCTATTTTGGGAATAGTTTTTAGCACCCTGGATACAGCTTCTTTAAAGTTCAGACAAAAACCCAGAACAGATTCATCACCACCCTAACATAGAATCATAGAGCTGGAAGAGACCATAAGGGCCATCCAGTCCAACCCCCTGCCATGCAGGAATAAACAATCAAAGCATTCCTGACAGATGACCATACAGCCTCTATTTAAAAACCTCCAAAGAAGGAGACTCCACCACACTCTGAGGTAGTGCATTCCACTGCTGAACAAATCTTACTGTCAGTTAGTTCTTCCTAATGTTTAGGTGGAATCTCTTTTCCTATAGCTTGAGTCCATTGCTCCATGTCCTAGTCTCTGGAGTCACAGAAAACTAACTTGCTCCATCCTCAGTATGGTATCCCTTCACATATTTAAACACGGCTATCATGTCACCTCTTCACCTTCTCTTCTCCAGGCGAAACATATCCAGCTCCCTAAGCCGCTCCTCATAGGGCGTGGCTTCCAGACTTCCCACCATTTTGGTCGCCCTCCTCTGGACATGTTTCACCTTGTCCATATCCTTCTGGAATTGTGGTGCCAGAACATTGGAGCCTCCAGCTGCTACTTCATGGCACTGTTACATGTAGTCATTTTTGTGGGTGGGCAAAGGAACAAGGTCCCTTCCCTTCCCCTCTCATTTTCTTTTTGTCCAGTATTTTGGCTTGGACACCAACATCCAGCATTTCAGTACTGAAATGCCTCAGAATTAGGACAAATGATTGCAAATGAAATGCATTTGCTAACATGATGTCCAAGAAAATTTGGCCCAAAATATATTTTGTTTCAGTTACTTCTGTTAAAGGATGTAGATCTGATTAAATTTCTAGGCCACAAATAGTCATCAACTGTCAAGTTCCTTTTACCTCATGAAAGCGATACTCTTCACACAGAACTGGAACTGGCTGTTTTGCACTGATCTTTTCATTAGGATGACACAAAAGTGTATATTTCAGTTTTAGTTGTGTTTAATTGTTGCTAGAACCTAATTTTGGAAGTTGTTTCGGCTATTTCTTCCTTTGACTTCCTGCTGAAGCATGCTTCAAAGCTTAATCATAGAGGTGTTTTTATGTGCTCAAGATATTATTTCATTTGTCAACAAGACCTGAGAGGACAATGAAATGGTATCAAGTTTAATTTATTCTTGGTGAATTGAAAAGCATCATGACTAAACAAAGTGAGCATCTCTCAGGTTTACCCTGCCTGGCTACATAGTGAAAATACAGCTTTGTAACTGCCTCCAAAAGACGGTGAGAATCACTTCCACAACTGCTATTAGTTCCTTCTATCTCTTAGGAGATTCAGAAAGCCATCAGCACTCAGAAGCAAATTCTTGAGCAGATCATGGAGAAATTACGAATCAAGTACACTGACATGTATACGATAGTTCCTGTTGAGATTGAAATGCACTTGGAAGATTGCAAAGAAACATTGAAAGACCTGGAAGAAAAGGTAAAAAGGCATTTTAATTTCTTTTGAAGCTCATGTTAGCCTATACTGGGCACTGGGCTTCTTTCAGTTACAGTTTGCTTGTTCTCTCAAAAAGTTTTGGGTGGCTTATTCAGAGCATTCAGTGGTCACTAAGGCAGGCATTGACTTGATCTATAAATGTGTAGTTTTGACAGAGCTACAACTTCAGATGGAGCAAGCATGATGTAGCAGTGTGAATGTTGGGACTGCAACACTAGAGACCAGGCTTTGAATCCCCCACTCATCCATGGAAACCTACTGGGTGACCTTGGGCAAGTCACATTCTCTCAGCCTCAGAGAAGGGCAAAGGCAAACCCCCTCTGAACAAATCTTGCCAAGAAAACCCCATGGTAGATTCACTTTAGGGCTGCTGTAAGTTGGAAACGACTTGAAGGCACATAACAACAACAGCTTTGGATATTTCTGAGTATTTACTAGCCCATTCACTAGATTGCCATGCAGGTTCTGAGAGCTCTTCTTGATTTTCACAAGGAAAAATATAATGGATCCTTAGACTCTTCTGCAATCTCTAAATTGCATGTTTAATTTTTCAAAATCCTGATACGAAACATCGCCATGCTTTCGATTTGAAAATGGTAGATAGTTTCCTTAAAAGCCAATGTAAACTGAATGTCGCTGGGCCCTTCCACATGACACAATTACAACACTATGATTCCACTTTAATTGCTATGGTTCCAGCCTATGGAATCCTGGGATTGATAGTTTAGGAAGAGATATTTAGAATTCTCAGCCAGATAACTGTAGTGCCTCACCAAACTGTAAGGTAGATTAAAACATAAACAATAGCGTATGGCTTGCAGCATAGATTAAAAGAAACCACAGATAAAAATGTATCAATAAAAAAGATTTTTAAAAAATCAAATAAGTAATCCTATTAAAAACACTTACTTTAAAACTGTCTAGAACACATTTAAACCATAATATAAAAATAGAGTGCATCGCATTAAAAGACCCTTCTGCCACAACCATTTCACAGCCAAAGGTCTAAATAAAAAAGTCTTTGCCTTCCAGTCGAAAGAGAGCAGTGAGGAGGCCAACCAAGCCTTCCATGGAAGGGAACTCCATTGCCTGGTGGGAGTGAGCTCTCAAGAAGGTTCTCTCTTGTGTCCTTGCCAACTGTGCAGGACTGAAAGAAAATGTGCCATGTAGAGAAAAGCATTTGGAAGGCAAGAGGAAAAGCAAACTTCAGGAGCAACTTCTGAATTATAAAGGTAGCAAGCAGTGATGCAGCAGGTTACAGATCTGGATCTAAGCACATGGCCCCAACAATGGTGTTTGTTAGCTAAAAGGAGAGGGCTCTAGCTAGAGCTGTATCCAGGTTCTGTAGAAATTGCCAGACTACTGCTGCTACTTCTTCAAGTGACCACAATATTGGCTAGTATCTGATCTTTTTAGCTTAGAAATAAAAGGTGACTATTCATAAACTAAGGCATTATATAGAGAAAGCACATTACAATAGTTCAATTTTGATTAGTATAATATGAGTGCTGTACTATTATTAATATACTTAAATACCCTAAATGCACCGGATCTCATCTGATCTTGGAAACTAAGCAGGGTCGGCTCTGGTTAATACTTGGATAGGAGATCACCAATGAACATGAGGTGCTGTAGGCTACATTTCAGAGGAAGGGCAAACCACTTCTGAGTATTCCTTGCCTAAGAAAACCCTATGAAATACATGAGGTCGCCATAAGTCAACAGGTGACTCAAAGGCACATGCACACACACACACACAAAAGAGTAGAACCCAGAATCACCCAATGAATTTGAATGGTGAGAGGTTCAAGACAGATAAAAGGAAGAACTTTTTTACACAACACATACAGTACTTAAATTCTGGGATTTATTGCAACAAGGCATAATTATTACCAGTATCTTGGATTACTTTGGAAGTAGACTTATTTATTTATTTATTTAGGTGTTTATACCTCACTCTTCAGCCACAAAGGCTCTCAGAGCGGCTTACAAATTGTCTTAACAATAGCACTTACATATCTATACCACTTTATATCACACTAGGCACTCTCTGAGTGGTTTCCAATATGTGTTAGCTAATTGCCACTACAGGCCAGGTACTCATTTCATAGGAAAGGATGGAAGGCTGAATACCTGGGGCATTGAACTCACAACATTGTAGTTGCAGTACTGGCATTTAACCACTGCACCACCAGGGCTCCCTAAGATTGGGCTAATTTAGGGAGGATACAGCTGTCAATGACTACTTGGTATGATAGTTCTAATGATCATGAAAGTCTAGCTACCTCCAGACCAAGAGGCATTGTGTGCTGAATACCAGTTTCTAGGAAGCAACAACCAGAGTTTGGGTTACTGTTTTGGACTACAGCTCTGAGAATCAAGAGGAAAATAGACAATAAAGGAATACCATTGAGGTGGAAGGGAATCCCTGTCAGGTGCTTTGACCTAGGATTGCTGAAAGAGGTTAGGGAATGGTTTCTAGATAACTGTGACTCATTAAAGGAAGGACCTTGGATCATAATTTGAAAGAACAGTTCGTGTTGTCTTTCTCTTCTTCTCTCCCATTGCAGTGCTTTTCAGTATTTCTTTTTAAACCATGGTAGGTCAGCAATGAACTCCTGAAGAACTCCCCTCGCTATGTCACAGATAAAAAAATAGAGGACATTAACAAAGGCCTCCAAGCAGTTGAAAACATGTTACAACAGAAGAGTGAGGACATTGAAAAAGCTAAAGAAATTCAGAAGGTAACAACCTGTTACTTTTTTTTAAGCTCAAAAAAGTCTCTCTTTTTTGCTGATGCTCAACCATGACATGGATTTAGACACAATCATTTAAATCCAGATTTGTCCAATCATTTTTAAACCTGGAGTCTACACTGAGAAGGCTTCATCTTTAGGACTTATTAACTTTACACAGTATAGGCACAGTTCCAGCTTTGAACTGTGCTTGGGACTGAAGACCTAATCTTGAACCTTTGGAGTACCCGTCAATAGAGTTCAGCTGCAGACTTTCTGTGTCATCTGAGGAATAGTCTACTAGTATCCCTTTACTCATGAGAAGTCCTTATTCCTGAGATGGGCATTTCCATATGTGGTTGCCAGTCAAGCATACACCTTTAGGTACTTGTGTTCTCTGGGACTTTGTGGCCAGTTTATAGCAGAGGGTGTCCTTATCTTAAGGAGAAGTTTCAACTGCCATTTCCAGGACACATACACACCATTATGGGCAGGACACACACACACTGTTCTTCTGTGACTTTTGGCTTGCAGATCTTGGGTCATACTGCAAAGAGGTTTTCTCCAATGATGCCATGGGGAAAAAAAAACTTGTGTTTTGTGGTAGAACAGTGTTTTGAGAGAGTGACTTGCTCAAAGTTACTCAGTGAATATCAAGGCTAAGTGGATGTGAAACCAAAACTCACTAGTCTCAGGGCTCAGCTAAATGAGAGAATTAATAGCAAAAATAGCGCCTTACCTTCCTATCGCTGCAGTGTTCATTTGTGCCCACGATTCATTTGCAAGAATGCTGGCATGGAAAATTAGCTGAGTTTGCAATTCACACAGAGCATACACCAAGAAAAGATGGTGGCCGTGAGTGAATTGCCCGCTGAAAACCTCCCTCCTTTTTCATCCCTAAATGAAAGATGCGGAAGAGCCATTTTCCTCTTAAAAAAACTTTTTTTTTTTTTTTTGCCATGCCACTTGAATGATCATGCATATGATTGTTCACCCGGGGAAAAAAACAATGGCGGCTCCAGCTGCTTCATCCCTTGCAAGCCTGCCCCCGCTGAGGTCTGACCAATCACATTTGACTTCTTCCATGTACCCCTATTCGAATTGGTTGTTCAGACTTACAGTTATGCGCATTTTCGTGTAATTTTTAAAAAAGATCATGAGAAACAATGGATGCTGTTTTCGCAATCTATTTGGAGTTTTCAGTGCCCCTCCTTCCCAATACGACGAATCCCGGCAGGAGCTCATCTGAACAAAAGGTATTCTGCCTACATTCTTTTTGGATTTTGTTGTTGTTATCTAAACAACCCCAATATCATAGGTAAACCATTGCTTTGTGCAGACAGGACAACACTCCAATTGTCTCCATGCACAGATAGAGAACCCAGTGTTAACAGTTTGTAAGTTAAGCTACTGCTGCAACTTTCAATCTAATTATTTGCTCTTCAAGTACAGTCACAACTTGGTTCTGTTTATGTTCCACTTTAATTTTTAATGGCTGGGTTGGCTAAAGTTCTAGGCATACTCTGTTTCCGGTAGCTTTCTCAGCAGCTTGCTTACCAAGAATAGCCATCGCTGCTGTGCAAGCAAAATGTCTAACAGGATAGCTGTGCCTGACACCCAAACATGGTCTGAATATTTGCCCCTGAACCTATCAGGAAGAGCCAGATATGGGTATGCAAACAAGGTATCCAGGATAGGTTTCCACATCCAATAAACTAAAAGTATGTCTATGCTGCACTGTTAAGCAACTGAATGCTACTTTAATTGTTATGGTTCCATTCTACAGTATCCTAGGATTTATAGTTTAGTGAGGTACTTAGAATTATCTTCTGATGAGCTCTTCTGCTATACTTCGGGGAGTGTATTAGAGCTCTCTAGGGGAGACTTCAAACCATCTCACCAAACTACAGATCCTAAGATTCCAGAGGATGGAGCTGTGAAAGTTAAGATAGGACCAGAGTGCTTTAACGCTGTAAGAGTGTGTGTGTTTATCTTTTCTGTCAGGGTAGCAGCAGCCATGGACTTTGAGGCAAGGACAGCAGCCAGCAGATACTTTTCTGAATTGGCTTTACTTATTTGAATATTAATTGTGTGTGTGTGTTGTGGTCATGTGGTGCTACAGAGTGCTTCAGGGGCCCTATCACACTAATTTAACTGCTATGGCTGCCACCTATGGAATACTGAGGCTTGTAGTTTGGGGCAGCAGTAGAACTCTTTGCCTGGGAATTCTGAATATCTCTCAGCTGCAAATCTCAGGATCTCATAGGATGGAAACATGGCATTTAAAATGGAATCCTAGCATTATAATTGTGTTGTGTGAAAGGGCCCCAGAAATTCCTACCCTTCATTTTCTTTTCTTTTTTTCCTTAAGTCTTCCATGGTTTTTTTTTTTTTTTGTTAAACGTATTCCTAAATCCCATATATATTCCAATGGTACTTTAGTTCCTTACAGAAAACATTCCCCCCCACCCCAGTTTTGAACCTGGATATATTTTTCTTTCCCCTTTGTTACTTCTAAGACCAGTTTATTGACCTTAGTTTTTCAGTTCTAACTGAGCTGAATGGGTTTGTTGTTGTCAGGGCTATGCCATCTGCATTTAGTCTTTTATTGTTTACTCTTTTTACATTGTCTCGTTAACTGCTATTGGGAGCATCTCTAAACAGATTACACAATGGAAGAATGTCTCTTTCGTTTATTGATGGGTTTTGTCTGTTAACATGCAGAGAATCTGGGATCTGCTAGATCTTTGGCACTATAAAATGAATGAACTGGATTCAGAAGTTCAGGACATAGTAGAGCAAGATCCCTGCCAGGCTCAAGAGCTGCTGGATCGCTTGATGATTCCTCTGCAGCAGTATCAGCAAGTATCGCAACTGGCTGAGCGCAGAACTGCAAACTTAAACAGGGTAAGAAATGGATGCAGAGTACAAAACCTTGGCCATATTTGCATATCAGTATAAATCATGGCTTGTGTTAACCATGGTTCTTTGTTTTAGCTATAATTTGCACAGCATACAACTAAACAAACTGGATTTTTCTCTCCATTTCTGGTTTGTTTCTGTTCTCTTCATTTTATCAGCTCAGGTTTCAAGATGGGCAGCTGAAGAATAAGCCAGAGACAGTCCACATCTGAACACCAGATGTTACAATAAGCTATGCTTCAAACAATCCCAAGTTTGCAAATACAACGAACTATGTGTCCCTGTTGTGTAGGGTTACCATACAACTTCATTTTCCCAGACATGTCCTTTTTTTTTTAGAACTAAAATTTCTCTCTGGGTGGATTTTTAAAATGTCTGCTGTTGCTTCACTTTCTGCCCACTGACACTGCATCTTCATCGCTGTCTCCATGGCTCCATTAAGATCTCCACTAGGAGAAGCGATGGAGGCTGGCCTGGCAGAGCATTCAGAGACAGAGAGACAGCAACAAGGATGCAGACTTGGAGGGGGAAGGCGAGCTAGCTGAGTGAGGTGGTTGATGTAGCCTCTGGCCATGCAGGGGTGATGGAACAGGGTGGCTTGGTGGAGTGGGTGGGGTGGCTATTGAAAGAGGCAGGGAAGGGGGCAAGAGAAGGCAAAATTGAGAAACATCATAGCAATTGGTGATTTGAAGTAGTTGGTAAATATATCTTCATTTTTGCTTTTCAAAATATGGTGACCCTAATATTGTGGTTTGTAGGTGGTTAATAGACCATGCATGCAGCCAGAGGTGGGTTCATACATCACATCAAGGCATATTTCAACCTACCATGTTTGTTATGATGTAGGCTGTATATATTACTAGTGTTGAACCAATTGCACAGGCTTCCAGTTGGTTTCTAAGCCCAGTTCAGAAGCTGGTTCTGACCTAAATTGCACTAACTGGCTTTTATAACAGAAAACCCTCTTCTTCCATATAAACTTAACCATAATTTGTGATGTCTTGTCAGGAGCCATGTTTGATGTCCATATGGCAAAACATGGTGGTAACACAAGATAAGATCTTTTGTGTAGCAGCACCAAAGCTGTGGAACTCCTACCTAAGGAAGTTCAGGTTTTTCAAAAAAACATGTTTCTTCACCAGGCCTTTGGCTTTTAAATTTGCTTCATGCTTTGCTTTCCTTTTGATTAGATTTTAATGAACAGTTTTGTCTAGTGGGCAAAAAAGTGATACTATAAATAAATGAATGAATGTTTTAAATAACTGTTTTTAATGTTACTGTAAACATTAAATTACATTGTAATGATAACCTTTAATATTTTTATCTCTATTGAATTGGTTTTAAATTATATGCTGTCTTGAGTCTTTATTATGGGGAGAAGCCAGGATAGCAGTAAAATAAGTTAAAGTAAATAAAGAAATGTGAAAGAACGAAAAGACTGAACCAGAGTTAAATAGTGCCATGAATGCCACAAAAACTGTGCCTCATTTCTTCATAACAATTGCTAAAATAAAATCAATCCAGTTGATCCATATATTGAATTTGTATTGGATTAAAAGATGCACACCATCCTGGTTTTTCATTTAATAGATTAGAGCTTAGAAAAAGTTATTTTTGGACTAAGAGTTGCAGTCCAGAAATGTAACTTCTCCAAGGTCTGAATCAGTCACCGTAGTTCAGTAACATGTGGAAGGTGAGCATTCCTTAGTGCAAATGTGAACAATTGCCACATTCATTGAACACTGTGTTGTCCAGCTGTGCCTTACACAAAATGCTTTGTGCCCTAGAGATTTACCTCCAATAGTTACATGCCCTCCAACTGTCCCACTTTGACAGGAACAGTCCCGATAAATCCTCTGTAAACCCACCTGTTCAGTTAATTTTAAAAGTCCCAGTTTCTTTCTCCTTCTCCTATTTCCCCCCTTTGTCCTCAGCTTACTTCAGTTGCTACAGACTAAGTTCAAAGTGCAAAAGTAGTTTTTACTCAATTAATTCTGAGGTGGGTGAGGATAGCAGAGGAGGGTGGAGAATCTTGCCCTTCCCAGTAGACTCAGGCAAAAGCAACTACTGCAGCCTCTTCTACTTTGCATGTTGTTCCTTTTGCCATTGTGACCATATTCCAATTTTGCTTGGCAACACATGTCCCAGTTTTCATCTGTGAAACGTTGGAGGCCATGCAGTTATATATTTATAGGCAGAACAGGACATCTAGCTTGAGTGTCTGAAGGGGGAGATATTTCTGGGTTTTTGAAGCAAGTTTGTAGTTGTCTCTTTAAATCAATCAAGAGGTGGAGGAACCAGATATACAGTGCCTGCAAAAGGAATGGCAGAAATTTCTGTATTTAGTTTCAATACTTCACTACAGTACTTCTTACTTTTTCTGTAATGTTTAGAGTTTCCACATATCCCTACGAAAGCCTTGCTGCTCTCATTTGCCTACATGATTTTCTTGTTGCCAAAAAGAAGAACTTAGAAATGATACCTCTTTGGACTTCAGTTCTTAGCATCCTCCAGATGAACTGATGGAGGGGTTCTGAGAATTGCAGTAAAAAAAGCAATTTTTCTATTCTTTGCCAAATAGTAAACCAAGAATTGAAGTCATCATCACCAGGCTATTTTTAGCACAGATGCCACAAACAAACTGCTTTGCTTATTCATTATGAGAATGTATTTGCAGCAACTTGCAATAACTGCAGAACCCTATACATTAAATGGATGTGAAGGTAATATGTAACTTGTGTTTCATGTTAAAGGCTTCTAGCAAGATGGAAGAATGTGATGAACTGCTGAAGAGCACCCGAGTTTGGCTTGAAAGCACAAGTGATTTGCTCACAGGGGAATGCAAAAGCAACTCTGCAAAAACTTTAAAAAAGCATGCAAGTGAGCTCCAAGTAAGTGAATGTCCACTCATTATAGGTTCACTGAGAAGTGACTGGCACAGCCTGGGGATGAACTAAACCCAGGAGTAGCCAAACAGCAGATAAACTACACAGCAGAATGGGGCTTGAAACACAAAGGCTTCAGCTAGCAGGCTTTATCACTGCTCTGACCCACTTCCACCCACAATAAGAAGACTTACAAGCAGCAATGCCCTTCTGGAGGTTTATCTTCAGTTCCAGTACAAAACAAACACAGAATACATACAGCAAACCTCAATAATGAATCCAATAGCAATTCTCCAAACACTCCTCAAAACATCAACCTACAACAGTAACTCACAGTGTATCTTTATAGGAGTGTTTGGCTAGTCACCTTCTGCCTAGCTGAAGTACACATACCCACTTCAGCTGTGCTATTAGAGGTGGTCTGTTGCTTCAACATTTTCCTTCTGCACTTAAAGGGATATTATCCTGACAGTGGATCTTGCAATGCCAGGAGCGCAGTTTACATACCTTGCATGGCCTTAATGCATATGCATTACATGCATCTCATTTCTTCTTTCCAGTTAATCTCAAAGGTACTATCCGAATCCTGTACATCTTTTTATGCTAAACTAGACAGTATGGTTATATCTTTGAATTAGGGTTGCCAGGTGTCTCTTATTATAAGAGATGTCTCCTATTTCAGTGCCAGAAAGCTTGCCCCTTATAGGAGTGGCAGGTGACCCTTTTTATAAGGGATGTCCCATCCCCTATTTGAGAATTAGAAAGCTTGGCAACCAATCCTGTATTTTTGGGTTTGGACCCTTCATAGTGACAAAAATGTGTGCATCATGTAATTTATGAATGTGGACAATATGTTAATTTTACAGATTTACCTGGTTAGGTGAAATCAATACAGTTGTCCCTTCATATTTGCTGGGGTTTGGTTCCAGGACCCCCCCCTCCCGCCCCCATGGAGAAAAAAATCCGTGAATACTCAAGTCCTGTTATATGCAATGGCATAGCAAATTGGTGCCCCTTATGTAAGATGGCAAAATCAAGGTTTGCTAAGAAATTTTCAAGCCATGAATACTTAAATCCGTGGATACCAAATCTGTGGATACAGAGGGACAACTGTATTTTCATATACAGGTTGAGCCTCCCTTATCCGAAATGCTTGGGACCAGAAGTGTTTCGTATTTCAGATTTTTTCAGATTTTGGAATACCTCTATTTGCATATACATATACATATAGGTATATGCCTCCCACCATTTCACAGATCCTCACATCTCTCTCCAGCCTCATGTCTCATACATGAACAAGACATGAAGGTAGAGAGAGACTGAGGATCTGTGAAATAGAAAGAGGTGTGGATTCATTCCAAGCACTATACTTTGGGAGATGTTGAAGAAATATGTACTAACAAAATCCAGTTACAAGTAAAAAAAAAAAAATGGCAGAGGAATAGTCTTCAAAATTTGGGTGAATTGGGGTGTGCCTTTGGCTTAAGACCTAAAAACCTCCACTTCGAAGACGGCTGTGATGTTTTCTGCCTACCTACTGATTTGGCGGTGAGTGTCGTCAGAGATGGGTAAGGAAACGGAAAGGCTTGGGTGGCCTCTGGCTCTTACCTCCCCATTGGCGATATTGATAGCCAAGAATATATCCCTGAAAGAGCCTGAGCTGATCTTCTGCACCAGTTTGTATTGCCCCCAATGCTCATTTAGCCTTGGAGCCACTGCTGCTCACCATAATGAATGAGGGATGGGAGCGAAAGGGGGTTAATCACATGTCTAGCACCTGCTGAGCTTTCCCTCAAGGAGCCCTTGCTCTATTACTGTCTAAAATTTGACATGGGAAAGAGAAGAGGAGGAAGGGTGAGGAGGACTCCAATTCCTGTAGCTCCGCACACAAGGCTCTTTAATTCTGAATCCTCCAGATGACTCTGAAATGCAGACATCTCAGACGCTTCCACTGCTGTCAGCACACTTTCTGCCCTTTTAGGAAAGTAGCCGTCGCAGCTGGGAAGGGAGGAAAAAGTCCAACTGGTGCTTCAGTTGGCTGTTACCACCATCAGTTTCTGTCCAGCCTAATTTCCTATTTCCTATACATGAATGAGACGCAAGGCTGGAGAGAGACTGAGGATCTGAGAGACGAAGGAGCAGGGATACCACAGTTGCTGCAGCCTTTAAAGCAAAAGCGGATGGCTGGCATCAAAATGTTTTGGGTTTGGGGGATTTTCTGATTTCCAGATAAGGGAGGCTCAACCTGTAGTATTTCAATAGAAAACAAACTAGGGTTGCACCCGCACCACTTTAACTGCGATGGCTCAGTGCTATGGAATCCTGGGATTTGTAGTTTGCTGTGGCACTAGAGCTCTCGCAGAGAAGGCTAAATATCTCACAAAACTACAAATCTCAGAATTCCATAGCATTGGGCCACAGCAGTAAAAGCAGTGTCAAACTAGATTATTTCTGCAGTGCAGATGCAGCCTATTTAACAGCAACATCCTGATTGTCAACCCTGCATGTGATGAGTTTCAACATCCTTTATTGCTCGTTTGAAAGCCTGGCAGCTCTATTTTGAATACTGACAAATTAGTAATTAAATATTTTCATGGTAGCTGGAAACAGCTGTATCACAATGATTAATGGTATGACCATCCCTTATAGGAAGCCCACATGGCAAGTGCCAGAATCATGTTTGCTTAAAACATGTAAGATTCATAGCAATACTTTGCGGTATAATGCAGTGTGGTGTGTCTGTATGTTGCTTTTTTGGAAAGAATGCAAAAAGCATCATTGTTTATAAAAGTCCCTGCCCACACCTCCACTATGAAGTTAAATGTCCGCTCCAGATTCTGTCCATTTTTGTCTGTTTTCTTTCTCTTGGAAGTGCATTTTGAAACCACAAATTTCTCAGGTCCTGCATTTCAGAGTCTTCTGGAGGATTCAGAAATTAAAGGGTTTCTTTCTTGGAGCATTGAAGTGCATCTCCACGTATTGTAATAGATGTAGGAGATACATCTTTTAATATTAACTTTTCTTCCTCTCCCCAAGATGGCATTTGAAGATTCAGAACAAAAGCAAAGCATTCTCAGTGCCATTTATCCAGAATTGGAGGAGTTGTCCACTTTAATTGAAACGGATGGTATGGTACAGGAGCTGAATAATGTGAATGAACAAGTTAAAGCCTTACAGCAAAAGATAATGAACACGCTTCCGCATGTCCAGCATTTGGCTGATGTAAGTCTGGGTTGTCTAAAGATAATGTGGTTAATTTCATAAGTTACAGATAGATCTTCTTTTTGAGTATGATTATCATGATTTATCACTGTCATGATGTAGCATTATCAAAGTGCATGTTACTTTACAAGTTCAGAAGGGCAAGTCCCTGCCCCAAAGAGCTTACAGTCTGAAATTCAACAGGGAAGAAACAACAGGAAGTTGAGGAAGTGGTAGATGGACAAAACATAGGCAATCATTTCAATTTCGCTTACACCAAGTTTAGTAGAGTGACTTTTGCAGATATTTTATGAATTCCCCAACCAACATGGCCATTGAGGGAAAAGTAACTTTTCTAATGTGAAGTCAAAGGCTTTCACAGCAGGCATCCATAGGTTTTCCGTGGTTTTTTCCCGGGCTGTGAGGCCGTGTTCTGGAAGAGTTTATTTCTGACGTTTCACCTGCATCTGTGGCCGGCACCTTCAGAGAATAGTTGTGTAGGAGTGTGTGTGTGGTTTATATACCGTGAGCCCCTGTTGGAGAGGATATGTAAATTTGTGTATTTGAATGGGTAGTTTCTGGGTGGGGATATGCAAGGAGATATATACCCAGAAACCAGCCATTCAAATACACAAATTGACATATCCTCTCCAACAGGGGTTCACAGTATATACCCCCCACACACACACTCCTACCCAACCATTCTCTGAAGATGCCAGCCACAGATGCAGGCGAAATGTCAGAAATAAATTCTTCCAGAATTCGGCCTCACAGCCCAGAAAAAAACCACAGAAAACCTAACTCTTCCAAGTTCTGAATTTAGACTTGGTTATAGCATGCAATCATTCTTATTACAAACAGAAAAGGAGAAAGATCGAGGGGAAAGAACATGAAATCTGTCGCACTAATAAAACTCTATGTGTTCTGATAGAAACAAGGAATATTGCTGAAATTCAACATATCTTGGATTGGTATGTTTATGTCAGGAACAATGAGGACTAGAAATCAAGACTAGAAGAATCTATTTTCTACTGTTCCTTTTGGCAAGGCTCTCAGCTTCAAAAAGAAGGCTGAAACTTTTATGTTATTCTCCCACATTTGTATGTCCCCAACCATCATTGTCTGTCTTGCTATCCAGCTTGATTTAGCTATTTTTGCTTCTAGCCTAACTCATTAGTGTTGTCTGTATGTTTTTTTAAACCTCTGTTGTGCCATCTTTTATATGGGTTTTCCCGTAAACTAACAAGTAAAATAAAAATACATGAGAGAAACAGAATTGTTGGATTGGGACTACAGTGAGCCCTTGGTATCCACTGGGATTTGGTTCCAGAACACCAGTGGATACTAAATTCCATGGACGCTGAAGTCCTATTATATACAATGGCATAGTAAAATGGTGTCCCTTATATAAAATGGCAAACAGCAATGCTTGCTTTTTTGGGGAAAACAATTGGGAATATTTTCAAGCTATGAATGGTTGAATCTGTGGATAAAGAATCCATGGATACAGAGGGCTGACTGTATTGCACATTTTTAATGATGCTATGGGGGGGGGGAAAGTGGTTACAACCAACTGGTTGGCTGATGTGCTCATGGGTTGTACAGCTTTTAAAATATGGAAGAATAAAGCTGAGGTTTTTGAGCCTCTAGCTGCCGCCTGAGCACAGGGCCTCTTTTCCATTAATGATCTTTTCTGTTTCTTGTTAATGGACAATTCACTAAGAATTCTGAGTGTTGTTCTAAAAATGTAGGAGGTGGAAGCTATCGAATCTGAAGTTAAAAAAATGGAGAAGGAAGTAGACAAAATTAAGGCTATCTTGTCCCCTTCAGAAGACACACTCGCTCTTTCTCCTGAGGAGCATCTTAAACATGGCCAGGTGAGTTAATGTGTGTGTGAGTTTTTAAGGGACTGAATTCATTGACAGAGGAAGCTGACTTATATTAAGACAGATAGGCCCTGCTAAGTGTTACCTGCTTTGACTGGCATCAGCTCACCTCAGGCAGTGAAGCATCTTTCACAGTATCTGCTGCCTATTTCTTCACAAGGTCTCAAGTTTAATCTTTGGCACCTCCATTACAGAGATGCCCCTTTGATAGCTGGTGGTTTCCATGTCAATTAATCTGCTCCAAGTTTTAGTTTGAACTGTAAAGGGTTATTCAAGGTGCTCGACCTGTTGGGAGTATAGCTCCTTGGATAACATCTTTAAAGTTCAGACTAAATCCCAGAGAGGATTCATGGCTTCAGCATTGTGGATAGTCTCATTAAAGTTCATACCAGTTTGAGTAGCCCTTATCCAGAAATCCGAAATGCTCCAAAATTCAAAATATTAAAATACAGTTGTCCCTTCATATTTGCTGGGGTTTGGTTCCAGGACCCCCCAAGGATACCAAAATCTGTGAATACTCAAGTCCCATTATATGCAATGGCATAGCAAAATGGTGTCCCTTATATACGATGGCAAAAATCAAGGTTTGCTTTTTGGATTAGTATTTTTTTAAGAGTATTTTCAAGCCGTGAATATTAAATCTGTGGATACCAAATCCGAGGATATGGAGGGACAACAGTACAGTATATAAATAAAAGTAAAAAATATTTAAAATATTGTATAAAATTCCTTCTGGCTATGTATATAAGGTGTATATGAAACATAAATGAATTTTGTGTTTTGATTTGGGTCCCATCTCTAAGACATCTCATTATGTATATGCAAATATTCCAAAATCTGAAAAAATCTAAAACACCTCTGGTCCCAAGCATTTTGGATTAGGGATACTCAATCTACAGTAAATACTGGAGTGGATTCACCTCCCACTTATAGGGAAGCCACCAGCTGCCACTTGTTATGGCAACTTATACCTTCTGTGTGCAGAACATATGCTATGCCATTGAGCTAAAACATGTACAAGGTCCCAGACCAACATGTTACTTTAGCTTAGGGGTGGGCAAAATGTGGACTGCAGGCTGCATGTGCCCCCAAGCCATTTTTGTGGCCCCCAGGGATAAAAAAGTTTCATCCCCAAATACCTCTGGGGGCATGTGGACCATTTTCACCACACTTCTGGGCCAATTAGGCCCAGAAGAGGCCATTTTTAGAAACAGGAAGTGAGTCAGAAGTGACTTCTGCTTGCTTCCTGTTAGTCAAAAAAAAGGGAGGGGCTCTCCTGAGCTTAAAATCATGGCAAAAATGCTACAATGGCACCTAGAGGGCATTGGGGACAAAACATTTTTTAATTTTGGGGGGGTGTTATGGGGGGTGCTGCCCTTGAAGGCATCCTGGGGCTAATTGTCCCCCTAGCCTTCTACAGTTGCCTACCCCTGCTCTAACTGATGAGTCATTTGCTGTTAAGAACAGATGGGACCACAGATGGGACCTGAGCATTAGTGATTGTGCCTTAGCATTAAAACTAAAGCAATCATTTCCTCCTCTTACAAATTGACCCCAATGACATGGGGAAGAAAGGCACTTGGGTTTTGCCACCTGAGTCCCTGGGTGAAGAACTTTCCACTCTCAACATATTACAGTTGTTTTAGTCCTTTATGTCTCTCCAGTTCATATCAGTATAAGTGTTACTTTTACTTAACACGTGCAAGTATTGGCAGGGATTAGAACACCAAGTGCAGTTGGGTGCTAATACTGTGTTACCTTGCAGGGTTGTTATAAGATTCTCTGAAATCAGGTGTCTGAGACCAGTGCTATCCTCCAGATGTCATTGGACTTCAGCTCCTGTCAGCCTTAGCCAGCAGGATAATGGGAGCTGCAGTCCAATAACATTTGCGGTTCAACAGCATCCTCATCCCCATTGTATATGTAATGGATTGGATTTCCTAGACAGCTTTGAACATCCCAAAGTACTGTAAAGATGCCAAGTATATTATTGTTATTGTTATTAAAGTTGTAATTTATTTCCTGACTTTTCCCAGTTTGGGGGACTCAAGGTGGCTTACAAAAGTTAAAACAAATATAGTTGAAAATTCTCATCATTCAAAAGTAAAAACATTCATTAAGCTATCAATAAAATTAAACCGAGTTTAAAACATAACCATTAAAAACCAAAAATCAAATGGACAATCAATAGCAATAGCACTTCTATTTCTGTACTGCTTATCAGTGCCAAATCACTCCCTCAGCAGTTTACAATGTGTTAGATAATTGCCCCCCACAACAAGCTGGGTACTCATTTTAGCAATCTACAGAAGGCTGGAAGGCTGGGTGAACCTTGGAGCCCTGTAGGATTGAACTTAAAATGTTGTGGCTGCAATACTAGCATTTAACCACTGTGCCACCAGGTTATATACTTTCATCCCATCCCATTCAAATTTTGCACTTATATTATGCACTTATATTTTTATTGGTCTTATATGATTTAGGTTATATTGACCCACATCGGTCCCATGCAGGAGGCACTGGTGGATCTACAGTCTTTTAAAGAAAATCTGAGGTTACCAAACACAAGGATGCCACCTCTCTGTGTGTTCCAGAGAGCAAAACAACTTCTGAAAGAATTGAAGAGATTAGAAAGAATTACCAAGGAACAAAACATGCTGCTTGAGGTAAAAAAAAAAAAAAAAAAAAAAGCCAACACAGCCACTGGAATAATTTGTAAATATTCACAGAAAGCATGTTATTTCCCAAATTATTTCCTAATGGTTGGACAAGAATGTGGTAGAAGGAAGACAATGCTCCTGGCTGGTAAATCTTTAATCTTGGCTTTAGTTGACGATTTAACCCAAGAAGGGCAGGGGGGCATTGAAAGTGCTTAGAGTTTTAAAAGTTAATGTCTGGGAATGTGATTGTCAAAGATTACCTAACTATTAGGCATAGCTTGGAAAAATTACTTCAGTTCCCAGAATCCCTGAGTCAGCATGGCCATTGGATCATATATTCCTGAGACAGCCTATACTGAACAGACTAGAAAGAAACTATTGCAAGTATTGACGTGCCTTACCAATGGAGCTAAATTGGGAAAAATGCTGTGGTGGTGCATATAATCCCCATGTCCAGTGCTCCCATGTCCCTGTCTTATTTGTAGAATGGGGTGGGGAGACTGCAGACCATGGATAGCATGTGGTCCCGAACCCCTGAAGCCCCCCTAAATGTCCCACACCTTCCCAAAAGTATTTTTGACAGTGGACATTGTTCCAAAGTGGTCAGTCATCATTCATGAGAATGGTGGATAGCTCTGGAACACCTCCAGTCCCCTCCCAATGACCAAAAATGGAAACCGGTTTTATATTTGACTATTTCTCAGTATGATGTGGTCTGCTTTGGGGCAAAGCTTGGGCCCTGCACCCTCCCTGTTTTAAACCTTTGAATGCTGAGCATAAAAGTCTGCAAATTTTGCTTACAAACCTTCCATCATCAGAAAACATGGTTTATTGAGACAGTACTGGGCTAAATTTTTTTGACTTGGCTGCCTGGTGTTCATCTAGCAGAAGTTAGAACTTTCTCAAACTGTTGTGATTTCCTTCATTAGCTGAATCATCATTTACCTGTAAACAGGTGTGGGCTGAACAGTTGTGAGTGTTTGATGGTTTATTAGATTATGTGTTCCATTCTGTAGTTTAAAATGGCTAATGGTAATTACTGGTTTTGTAGCCAATTGTGAAAGAGGTTGAAGCGAATGAGCAAGAAATAGACTTTCTGAAACAACTCCAGTTCCCAAAGAGTGACTTGGGCGAATCATCTGCAGAATTCCCATGGCCTGGTGAGGCTGCATCCCAGAAAGAGGTGAGGGTTACAACTCTTTGCTAAGATCCTGCATCAAGGAGACAGAATGTAACTTTACACTTACAGAGTTATATGGCAATTGTGCATTAGTGAACTGCAAAACTGCAAGTGAATATGCAAAGAAATATGAAATGCACGATTGCAGTACACAATGGACATCAGCATGTGCAACGAGCAATGCACAGCGCACATTTTCATGCACAGTGCACAGTGGCATAACAGGCACAATAGCACTGCATGTTCTGTTTCCACAACCTTCAACTGAATATGGATGTTACACCATGGCCAAAAACGTACAACCACAGGTATAAGTCACCAACAGGATGTTAGCGTTCATTCCATCACCCCCTACACCAGAAGTCCATATCTAGCAGAAAAAACATGCTTCAATCTGGCATATTAAAATTAACCCAGATCATAAAAGGATAACCTGTTTGTGAGATTAATGTTACTTCCTTTATACATACTTTTACACAGGTCAGGTTTCTGACTATGTCCACAGAATATCTAGCAAATTTGTTAACAGGCCACTTTTGTGCATTCATTGTCATTGTGCATTCTTTTCTTTCTTACTTTTTAAGCAGAGTAGTTCTATTAAACTGTTGCAGAAAAAAACAGCTGAGTGTCTTTGTGTCCCTTACACACTATAAACTTCTGGATTGCAGCTTAGTTCATCAGATGCAAATACCAAGACTCCTGTTGTTTCTGTGTATGCAGATCAGGCAGTAATCTTTTGCTACATTTTGTATTATCTTTTGTAGAATTCATCCAGTGCTAGGTTTCTTTTTTCCTTTCAGAGGTTTTTAAGAAAGCTGATCAGATTATTTCAGCATTAGATAACTGCTGGCTGATGCAAGTTTGTCACTTATAGAATAGCATTAAGTGCATTCATAGCAAGGAGGTTAACAGCTCTTTTAATGCCCCACGATAGTGTTAACTGCCAAAGGGATTTCTTAACATAAGTATGTGGGTTTTTAAAACAAGGTTCTGGTGATTGCACTTCTAGAATTTTGTGTTATTTCTTTGGATTGCTTTGATTGTGTATTCCTGCATGGCAGGGGGTTGAACTAGATGGCCTTTGTAGTCTCTTCTAACTCTATGATTGATTCTATTTACTGTTTCCTTTCTGTGGTGGGGTGTTGGGGTTATATCTTTAACCACCATATAATTATGGTCTTTGTCTTATGCCTTCTTGTGTTTCAGAAACAAAGAAAATACTATGTTTGTAACATACTGTAATAGAAAGGTAGCAATTCCCAAAGATCTCAGATTTCTGAGTGTGTATCTTTAGGATTCCAGTGCATAAATGCTCTTATTTGGACAAAATTACTATGTTCTCCAATGGGCAGATGCATTGCTCTTAATGCTTGCAAATCTGGGCTGTTTCACATGTTCTCCTTGGGACT
The DNA here is from genome assembly GCA_030847615.1 of Gambelia wislizenii. NCBI lineage: Eukaryota > Metazoa > Chordata > Lepidosauria > Squamata > Crotaphytidae > Gambelia > Gambelia wislizenii. The sequence continues at coordinate 484,220,389 of JAUMIR010000001.1, read as the reverse complement.
CTGAGAGCCCCTTTGCCATGCCCAGCTCCCATTGTGTAGGTTCAGGTGGAAGAGACCCATGTGCTGCTGCCCATGCAATTCATCTTCATACACATACTACAGCCATTTGCAAATCATATCATGAGGACCCAACTCTCTCTGTGTATGAGTGCATGAAGGAGCTCTGTATTAAGCAAGAGGTGGAATAAATGTATTATGAAGAAGGGGAGCACGAGTGTTTAAAACTGTAAATGTGGAAAAGCCAGGATGAGATTTGGCCATGTAATCATGCAAACACCTTCAGTACTCTAAATTGCATTATCTTTAGTAACACCTCCCACAATATGTGTAACTTAAAGCTCTAATTAAAGTGTATAATGCCCGGAATGTTGTGTTGAATGACACCTACCTACACATCGTTTATTCTTTAGAATTAGTTTGTTGGAGATGGTTGTTGTATTTTCCTAGGATGTTTTGGGCTTTCCCTATAAAAACCAGGCAATTCCTACTACTTTCCCATGTTGGTCCTACTAGGCATAGAAAAGCATCCTTCTTCAGGAAGTGGTATTGTAGTAGTCAACTTGACTTCATTAGTAATATGAAATGAATTACATTTGTCTGTCACATGAGGAACTCCTGGCCACTTGCTCTCTAGGAACACCTCTTCCTCAACCCTAACTGGCCTAGTGAGCATCCAGAGTGGTATTTGTTACTGGGTCTTGATAGTTTTCTTTTAAACTATGGCTGGTTCTACACATATCCATCAGGCTTTGATTTTTCTGCTGAGACCTTTGCTCAGGTTTTCAGCAGCACTGAGGAATTACTTTGGATCCAACAAGAACGCCAGCGGAAACCAGACAGATAGTGTTTCAGTAAGATGTCATAGGTTTCTTTTGCTATTTCTTTCCCATGTATGCCCCGACCCTCCTGGAAAATGACGTATTTGAACTTCATTGTTCCTTAGGGTGGGGAGATGGATGAAATAAAACAACGGATTGCCCTACTGTGCCAGAAGAAAGAGGATATTCTGATGACTATGAAGAACTCCTTGACAGAGCTTCATCAGAAGCAAGAGCAACCTGAACTGGAGGATGACATTTTGGAATCACAAGAGCCAGAGGAAAGTGGAGATGGTGCTGAATGGCAGGTATAGTGAGTCTGTGAATCCGCTCAGTTTCTTAAGCTTTTTCTGGCTTGATTTCAGACAATATTTTTAAGTCCACACAAAAATTTACGTTGCATTTTTCTGGCCGTTTTCTCTCTGGCTTTTCTTCGCAAATGAAGATTCAGGAAGGACTCATCCCATGCTTTCTGCAAGTGCGCTAATGACTAAAAAGGCCAATCCGAGATAAACAAGTCCGGTTGCAGAAAGCACAGCGGAAGGTCTCCTTGGGTGATGTTTTCAGATTGTGATTCTTTCTGCGTTGTCGTTTCTCTTCAAGACTTGTTCGGCGTGAGTTCTCAAATAAGGCTGCAGCATTGTGGGTAGTGCGCCTCCATGCCTCCCGATGTGAGGCCAGGGCGGACCACTGTTGGTGATCAATTTGGCCAAGCCTGAGATGTTGTTTCAGGGAGTCTTTGTATCGCTTTTTTGGAGCGCCCCTCTTATGCTAACCCGTGGTGAGTTCACCGTAGAGTAGTATTTTTGGGAGGCGATGGTCCTCCATCCTAGAAATGTGCCCTGCCCAGCGCAGCTGTGTTCTCAATATCATGGTCTCAATGCTGGTGATCCCTGCTTGCTCAAGGACAGCAACATTCGTCACATAGTCAGTCCAGTGTATATTTAGGATTGTGCATAGACAGCGCTGATGTAAGCGTTCCAGGAGTCGTAAGTGGTGGCGATAGGTGACTCATGTTTCAGATCCATAAAGGAGAATAGACAGTACAATGGCTCTATACACACTGATGTTTGTGCTTTGCCTCAGGTGTTTATTGCTCCAGACTCTTTTGTAAAGTCTTCCAAATGTGCTATATGCCTTTGCTAATCTGTGATTGATCTCTTTGTCAGTCTTGGCATCTGAGGAGACGATGCTTCCCAGGCCATTTTCTCTCTCTCTGGCTTTTCTTCGCAAACGAAGATTCAGGGACTCCCTGAAACAACATCTCAGGCTTGGCCAGATTGATCACCAACGGTGGTCCGCCCTGGCCTCACATCGGGAGGCCATTTTCTAAAGTATAGATAAATATGCATTTTTCCTCATGTGTGCATTTTTGCAAGCAGTATCCCTTTACACAGTGAATGCATACAATGACTGCAATTTTGTGTCTAATTTTCACTAATATATGAATATTTGCACACACTTTCCCTAATGTATGCATTTACAATGCATTTTTTTGGAACAAAAATGTTGTTGCAAAAATCCAGTGAAGTATGAAATTTGTTGCATGTGCATTTCAGTTCACTTAGTGATTTGGGAGATATAAATGGTTAAGTACTAGTGAAGATCTAGACTACGAATTTCTCCTTTATCCTAATCAGTAGATAAGTGGAATACTGGATCCCTTTAAGTGATTTCATAAAAAGGTTGAAAGATGCATGGAGACATCCCTTTGTTTTTTCCTGGACTCTTTGTTACTAGAAACAAAGTGCTGTCACTAAAAATGGAATCCCTGTGTCGATTTCCTGCCTGGTTCTTCACAGAACTTAGTGGCACTTTCTTCACAATAGATGTCATCACATTCATCTGTTTCCCCCTCCAGAACATTACCTGGCAGATATGGAGAAATGTGTAATGGCACATGTTGCACTTTAGTGTTGGTGCATTATGCTGTAAGTGTAAGCCACAAACTAACCAGCCTTGTCAAGTAAGGCTGATACAGCACAATCAGAGGAATGTGTAGATGATTCAGAAAGCTGAATAGAGGCCCACAGGTTAAAAAGAGCATTCCTGGCAGTAACGTATGGAGTTTTGTTGTTTTGATAGTACATGATGTATTTTTGTGGTGTTTTGGTGATATTCATCAGGAAGACAGCTTGCAGTGTTAAGTTCCCTCTGCACACTAACTAGGAGGAAAAGGTTTGTGTGGAGCTCTGCAACTAAGAGTTTTTAACTGTGAGAAAAACTGTTACCAGTTACTTGTAAACTGAAGAGAACTGTATTTATCTTGTAAATAACTAAACAATTTGAAACTTTTTTTTCTGTACTGCCAGCATCATTATTGAGAGGAAGACACTTGTCTCTTGTGCTAGAACATATCCTGGTACATGCACTATAAATCCCCATACTCCAACTTTTAATAATATGTTGTAAGGGATCAGGGAGAACTAGACTCAAGTATTTGGTTTTTGGTAGTAATATGTTGTTCATTTTTGACATTCTAAAAAACAGATATTATGGAACCACAAAACTGAGTGTTAGACTTGCTGCTTGTATTCTGACAGATTGTGTCTTTGAGTTTCATTCTAGTTTACTTAAAAGCAAGCTTATTCATTCTAATGGTGGCCTCTGAAAGATACAGAAGGTTTATTTTACACAATTGCAGTTTAACATTATTGTTAAATTGAAGTTGTTCTTGAGGATTGTTTCTCTTAGGGCCAGAGGTGACAGTTACAGTCACTGTAACCACATTCTTCCCTACTCCTGGCAATGAAGAAAACTGATCAACACTTAATCATGCTGGACTTGGTTGGCAGAGATTTTCACTTCACATCAAGCTCTCGAACAAATCAGAAATTGAATTATTACTCTAAGATTCTTATCATACAACAATAGATAATGTAAATCAGGGCCTTTTCACATTATACACTTGTAGACCTGTGATTCCACTTCAACTGCCATGATTGCATCCTGTGGAGTCCTGGCATTTATAGTTTGGTGAGACACTATAGCTCTCTTGCTGAGAATTTTAAAACCCCTTCCCTAAAGTGTAAATCCCAGGATTCCATAGGATGTTGCCATGGCAGTTAAAGTGGTGTGTTTACTCTATCTAGTTAGGACATTATATTATCACAATATATGTTAGGTTTAACCCCTCTGTTAGTAAAGTTCAGTATTCTGTACTGCTAATTATTGTTTCTAGTCCTTACAGTTTGCAGTTGTATTAGTTTATGACTGTGTTGCTAGCACAGGTCACAGTTGTTGTTTTTTGTTTGTTTCAACTAATGTGTGCCCCTTTCTTTCCACTGCAAGGAATGGTTGTGAACAGTGACTTGTAAACATTTTTGGAGCAAGACCATGTGTGGTAACCATGTGTGGTTATCCCTTATGAAAGCAATAAAATGCTATGTGTTTGGGTATGGAGTGAAAATGTTGACAAATAAAGATCAAGTTGATTCGGGAGGGGGGAATTGTGGTATCATAATACTATCATTGGGTAGTGTCAAATGGTCCCAAGAATGGGCAAAATGTGGCCCTCTAGATGTTGTTGAACTGCAATTCCCAGCAGCCGTAGCCAGTCTACCCATTGGTAAAGAATTCTGGGAGTTGCAGTTTTGACAATACCTGAAGGAGCACACTTTATTCATTCCTGGTGTAAGAAAACAATGAGTTGCTAAGTGATTTGGCACTGATTGAAGCTGTCAAATCTCTGCTGCTTTCTTTTGTTCAAATCATTTTTATTAAAACCTTCATAGAATAAAAACATACAGAAAAAGAAAAACAGCCACAACTTATAAGAATAACAAAATAACCTACTAAAATAGCTAAATAGAAAACATAAACAGAAAATGACAAAAAGAGAAAAAAATTACTTCCAACTATTTTTTCTGCAGGTATAGGAAATCTCAGCTGCTTTCATTGGTCTCAGTCCAGTGACTATAAAGCATATTTTAAGACATTTTGATTTCACTGAGAGGGCGGGGGAGAGGGAGAGATGTAACCTCACTGAAAAACCCAGGACTTTAAAAAATCCTTAATTTACTTAACCAACCTACTTATGTATTTACTCACCAAATATATATGCCTGAAAAATGTAACTCTATGCAGTTAACAAAATGGAGGTAAACTTATAAGATACAAGAATAATAAAATAAAAGTGTAAAATATAAAATAAATTTAAAATCTCTCTGGATTTTCTTTGCAAACAAAGATTCAGGAAGGACTCATCCCGTGCTTTCTGCAAGCACGCTGATGACTGAGACAAAAACAAAACAGCAGAGGACAAGAGCAGTGCAAAATTCTGAAAAGCTCTGATGTGTTTTTAAAACTGAGGGACTAAAAAGCTTCACATCAATTGATTCATTCATTCACCTCTTCACTTTGGCTTGGTTGAATTGTGACCACAAAATTTGTGTGTGTTTTTTTATATAATCAGAAGAAAATATGTTACATGGATCAGGATGTATGATTGATTATTTTTGTAATGACTAAGGATGTAACAAAAAAAAAGTAAAAAAAATGTGTGGATGATGCTTAGTACTTGAGAGAAAGTGCCTGAACATGAAATTTTGAAGACAGAATAGAAGGTCTTTTTTGCTGCTACAAATAACTGTGGTGTATTTCTCCATGTATGCTGTAGACAAAAAAACGAGGGTCAGTGTCTCTTCTACCGTCCCTGGTTGAAGAAGCTGAAGACAATTCTTTCCACAATCCAGTAAGTATAATGTGGTGTTGATGGGACTAAGACTGTAGAATAAAATGTCTTGTGCTTTTCCTATAAACATTCAGATTCAACAAAAAGTATTGCCTCTTTCAGCAGTATGGAGGTGCAAGTCTGTGAAAAGGGTTGAAAGTGTTTGCCAATGTAGAGAGAGGGTAAAACTAATCCAAGAGGTATTGCCTTCTGCCTGCATTGGCTTTCTAACATTGTTGCATAGCCAAATCTGACCATGTAATGTTGTGATGTCATCACATTTTTTCTGCAATCACTGATTGCCTGTCAAGAAAAAGATCAAGTTGGCAGCAGTGTGAGGAGGGATCAACAGGAGCTGATAAAAGGGGATAACTACTTAACAAGGTGACAAAGGTAGAAGAAAAGAACATTTCACACTTCTTGAAGGCATTATTTTTGTATATTAAACGTATACAATGAAGCATTTGACACAGACCCAATTACATCTTATGCTAGAAAAGACAAGAATAGCATTGACAGTCTTAACTAGTGTATTCACCTCAGAGGTTTCTTGACATTGTTTCCATGTAGGAAAGTAGACACACTTCATCTGGTAAAGGCACTGATATCAATTTCACTGTTAGTCAATACAAAGGGGAACACCTATTGGTGTGGAGTAGGGATGGTAAATCTCAATTTCTCCAAGTCGCGGTAGATGTCAAGAACAATGAAAGAGTTTTTCATCCTGTAGTTTTGAGACACTCAGGATTTTTTTTCTCTCACAGTGACATGAAACTGCTCATCTTTTCCATTAAAGCTGTGCAACTTCCCCAGAAACTACACAGTTTTCCAGAAGTTGCACAGCTCCTCCTGAGAACTGTGCAGCCTTCCAGGAAAACTGAAACTTTCAGTATAGAAAGGACTGCTTTCAGGCAGCCATGTGTGTGTTGTTAGAATTAGAGTATTCCTTTTTGGGAAACACTATGGAAGCTAAAATAGTTAAGAATTAACTTTCCTTTTAGTAGAGTGGCAGTTTAAAGTTACAAACTTAGAAAAGTTTGCTAATTGCTATACATTAGCTATACAATGGTATACACAGCTGCATTGGCTACCAGTCTGTTTCTGGTCAGAATTCAAAGTGCTGGTTTTATGAAAGTCCTAAGCGGCTTGGGTCCAGACTATCTAAAAGACTATATCTCCCTATACAAGCTGGCCCAAGTGTTGGTTGGCAGAGGAGGGCTTTCTCTCAGTCCCACCACCTTCGCTGGTGAGGACTCGGGAGAGAGCCTTCTCTGTGACTGCTCCCAGACTGTGGAACTCCCTAACACAGGAAGTCCAGTTGGCCTCCTCCCTGCTCTCGTGTCATCAGCAATTGAAGATATTTTTATTTAGGCAGGCATTTTGAAATGTGAATTTTAATTGGTGTACTGCTTTTAATGTTGTATTTTTATTGATATTATGTTTCAATTCATCTTGTGTTTTTAATTGTTACATTATAATAACTGTAATTAATTTAATTCTTTTTTAACTTTTGTATCTTGTAATGTTTTAGTTGTATTTTTTAATTATTGTAAACCACCTTGAATCCCACCTTGGGAGAATAAATAAATAAATAAATAAAATACATAAATAATACATTTACATCTGTGTGGAGAGCCTACATGCAAACTAACTAATGAATAGGTTGGGTAAAAGGTAGTTGCTTCATCTAACTCACTATCTTGATGAGAAGCGAAGCATAGCTGGAGAGCAAGAGAAGAGAAAGAATGGAAGTCAAAGTGGTAGTCAAAGTGCAAGAGCTGACAAGGGAATATATCTTTATATGACCAGTGACCAAAGGAAGTATCCTGGGTCACATGGGCTTGTTGTTTGGTTGCAAACTACTTATGACCATGCATCTCACCATATTAAACAGCAGTATTACACAACAAAAATGTTGCACAAAATTATCAATGTTGCACAACAAAACTAGTGGCTATTTTTGTGCATTACTGATTTTGCACAACATTTTATGTTATAACATTGCTGCACAAGAAAAATGTTGTATAAAATCCGACTGTTGCATGCAAGACCATGTGTGGTTGCAGCTTCAATTGGCCCAAATTTCTTTTCCTGCTATATAAAATTTCAGTTGTGTAGCTTTCAAACCAGCAAAGGGTATAGCCATTACTTTGAATGCTTCACTGTGTTTTTTGTGTAGGGGTATAGTTTTGCATTTTTTTCAACTTTCCCCAAGTTATATAGCAAAAAAACAATGTATGTGGGCAGGGTTCCCCCCCCCCCTTAGGAAACTGCACTTTTCTGTGCATAATTAAAAAAAAGACTGTGAGTGTAGGTTTTGACTGCAAAGCTACATAGGTTCTCATACTCTTGTGCAGTTCTCAAAAACTGAACAGTTAGTGTTGTACCGGAAACAAAAAATGAGGTCCCATAGTTTGTGGGAACTTTTGACATGGCATTTTTCTTCCTGCCTAAGTTTCTCAAGGGAGGTTTGGAACTCCACATTCAATCCCAGTTGGGAGATTGACAAATTTCCATTCCATTTATTTAGGCAGGCGTTTGACATGAATTTTACTTCATGTGCTGTTTTTAATGTTGTATTTTTATTGATTTTATCTTTTTAATTATGTGTTATTAACTATATTTTAATAATGGAAATTTAATTTAATTCTTTTTTAACTTTTGTAATTTGTGAGGTTTTAGTTGTATTTTTTTAACTATTGTAACCTGCCTTGAGTCCCATATTGGGAGAAAGACGGGATATAACTCCAATAAATAAATAATCAATAAATACCTGTGTGGAGTAGGAATTCTCAGGTCTTCCTAGTTCAGGGCTGCAGTAAAAGCTTGCTGATCTATAAATTCGAGCTCCTCTTCATACAAACAAGCAAAACCACTGAATGACCTGGTTTGTGTTCTTAATCTTAAATATCCCCTGCCATGAGGAGATGTTCATTTGCTCAGCCAGGAAATTGGACTCCAGCTGTGTAACCTATGTGTCATCTAAGGTGCAACACATATACCACCTTTTTAGAGTAATAAAAACAGATATAGACTAGTGGTTTGAGTGTTGGGTACCCATTGTGTAATCTTGGTCGAGTCACACTATCAACAACCTCAGCAAAGCAAAGAAGGCAGAAAGTAATAATGGGAAAATCAGGTCTTAGGACAAAGTTGGGCAAAGTTTGGCCCTTCAGATGTTGTTGGATTGCATCTCCCATTAGTCATAATGAGCAGAGCCAATGGTAAAAAAATGCTGGGAACAGTGAAAGCGCTCTAGGCTGCTATTATAAGAGAGAAACAAGGAAACAGGTGCAAAAAGCATGAACAGAATTAATGCAATTTGTATAAATAAGAAGGAAGGGTTCTTGTGGCACCTTTAAGAGTATCTAATTATTTCAACAGAAAGCTTTTCAAGACTTCAATCTTGGATAAGTTGGTCTTAAAGATGTCACATGACTCCTTCCATCTTTTCGTTTTTAAAACCAAGGGACATCTTCTTATACTGAAACAGACTGACATGGTTATCCACCAGATATGTGATTTGTGTCTCTGATTATAAACTTTATGATTTTGTATTAACTCACAGTGTTGTCATTTTGTTAACAGTGTTGTTGTTTCTTTCTCTTACCTGTTTTAAGTCCTAGATTGCTCCAGGAGTCACTATAAAGTTTGCCCAGGGGTTGCTACTTAGAACCACTTGTTCTTAGTCCAGTTCCTGTACTCAATTAAAAAACCAAAACAGTTGGGATGTGTTTTTTAATCATTTATAATAACAGAAAATAGGCTTTAAATGTACGACAGTGTTCTTCACCTTTGCTTTGCTTTGCTTTCTAGGAGGTTGATGCTGATGAGCCCAAAGCCATGCACAATACACCTGACCAACAGAACAACTTCTTGTTCTTTCAGAGAACAAGAGCAGGAAGTGATGAGGAACATCTTGGCAATCAGATCAAAGTAGGTGGAGAAACCTGGAGATGACAAAAATGATAAGATTACTGTTACCACCAAATTACTATAGAAAATATAATGATCAAATTATTTCCTATTACAAAATGAAAATGAAAAGAAGCAAATGTGCCACTCTGTTTATAGTCCCATAGGTTGTTATGCACTGTGTATAAAAATCAAATAATTAAAGCAGCCTTCCCCAACCTGGTGCTTGCCAGATGTATTGGATTACAACTTCATCCATCCCTAGCTAGCAGTTGCCATGAGAATTTGCATTCTGGCACAACTGGAAGATGCCAAGTTGGATTAGAGAGAGCCTGTATATTAGAGAGAGCCTGTGAAGGATAGCCTAAATTCAGATCCCCTGTGTATTGGCTCATCAGAAAATAATCCTTATTTTTAGTTTATAGAAAAGACAAGGAAGTGGAGAGATATGAAATGGCTAAAAAATTCTGCACATGGTGGAGATTGTGGAGAAAAAAATTTCTCTCTCCCATAATGCTAGAATTTGGTGCCATCCTTTCTCTCTCTCTCTCTGGTTTTTCTTTGCAAACGAAGATTCGGGAAGGACTCATCCCGTGCTTTCTGCAAGCGCGCTGATGACTAAAAAGGCCAATCCGAGATAAACAAGTCCGGGTGCAGAAAGCACAGCAGAAGGTCTCCTTGGGTGATGTTTCTGGGTTGTGATTCTGTCTGTGTTGTCATTTTTCTTCAAGATTTGTTCAGCGTGAGTTCTCAAATAAGGCTGCAGCATTGTGGATACTGCGTCTCCATCCACAGAAGCTGAATCATGGAAAATTCACAACAGATGAAGTACATTGTTGAATTATGGACCTTGCTATCACAAGGGATGATGATATCCACCAACTTATTTATTTATCTCTTATGCGGGAACAAGGGAATCTGCCTCTACAGAAATGTCTAGGTTTTTTACCCTTTGGGGCTTCCAACCATCCCTGCTCCAAAGCCAGAGACTTTAACGTAAACATTTTCTTCTTTTTTTTTAAAAGCATGCTCTCTCTGCTTCTGAGCAGATTTGTTGTTCTGTGCCTTCAAGTCATTTCTGACTTATGGCAACCTCAAGTTGAATACAGTTGTCCCTCCACATTCGCGGTTTCGCCTATTCGCGGAAACTCGGCTCCCCCCGCGACAGGGAAGCATTTTCGGGGTGGAGCCAACCCCAAGAAAAGCTGAGTGAGCGTCCCACATTACTCAGCTTTCACCCCTCTCACGAAATGGACAAAAGCCAAGTGAAGTGAGGCGCTCAGCCAGTAAACCAAAGGGGGTTTGGTGAATGAATGCCTCACTTCAATCGACTTTCACCCTTTCCACGTGAGGGACGAAAGCTGGTTGAAGCAAGGCACTCACTCACCAAAGTGCTGCCGGTTTGCTGGCTGAGCGCTACACTTTACTCAGCGTTCACCCTTCACACGAAAGGGGCAAAAGCCGAGAAAGTGGGGTGTGCAGCGAGCAAACCGAAGAGGCTTTGGTGAGTGAGTTCCTCGCTTCAACCAGCTTCCACCCTTCCCGTGTGAGGGGTGAAAGCTGGTTGAAGCGAGACACTCACTCCCCAAACCAGCGCTGGTTTCCTGGCTGAGTGACCCACTTTACTCGGCTTTCAGCTCTCTCACGAAAGGGACGAAAGCCCAGTAAAGTGGGTCACTCAGCCAGCAAACTGAAGGGGGTTTGGTGAGTGAGTACCTTGCTTCAATTGGCTTTCACCCCTTCCTTGTGAGGGGCGAAAGCTGGTTGAAGCGAGGTGCTCACTCCCCAAACCGCTGCTGGTTTCCTAGCTGAGTGACCACTGGAGTCGGTGAAGGGGGAGTCACTGGAAGGGGTGAAAGCTGAGTGAAGTGGGTCACTTAACCAGCAAACCGAAGGGGGTTTGGTGAGTGAGTGCCTCACTTCAACCGGCTTCCGCCCCTTCCTTGTGAGGGGCGAAAGCCAGTTGAAGCAAGACACTCACTCACCAAACTGCTCCCAGTTTGCTGCCTGAGCTCCCCACTTTACTCAGCTTTCACCCCTCTCACGGAAGGGACGAAAGCCCAGTAAAGTGGGTCACTCAGGCAGCAAACCGAAGGGGGTTTGGTGAGTGAGTGAGTGCCTCGCTTCAACCAGCTTTTGCCCCTTCCTTGTGACGGGCAAAAGTCAGTTGAAGGGAGGCACTCGTTCACTGAACTGCTGCCAGTTTGCTGGCTGAGCGCCCCACTTTACTCGGCTTTTGCCTCTCTCACGGAAGAGGCGAAAGCCGAGTGAAGTGGGGCGCTCAGCCAGCAAACTGAAGGGGGTTTGGTGAGTGCCTCGCTTCAGTCAGGTTTCGCCCCTCACAAGGAAGGGGCGAAAGCTGATTGAAGCGAGGCATTCCCCAAACCGCTGCTGGTTTCCTGGCTGAGTGACCCACTTTACTCAGCTTTCGGCTCTCTCACAGAAGGGGTGAAAGCTGAGTGAAGTGGGCCACTTAGCCAGCAAACCGAAGGGGGTTTGGTGAGTGAGCACCTCGCTTCAGTCAGCTTCCACCCCTTCCTTGTGAGGGGCGAAAGCCGGTCAAAGGAAGACACTCACCAAACTGCTCCCAGTTTGCTGCCTGAGCGCCCCACTTTACTCGGCTTTCAACCCTCTCACGGAAGGGACGAAAGCCCAGTAAAGTGGGTCACTCAGCCAGCAAACTGAAGGGGGTTTGGTGAGTGAGTACCTCACTTCAATCGGCTTTTGCCCCTTTCTTGTGAGGGGCAAAAGCCTGTTGAACCTAGGCACTCACTCACCAAACCACTGCCAGTTTGCTGGCTGAGCGCCCAACTTTACTCAGCTTTCGTCCCTCACACGAAGGGACAAAAGCCAGTTGAAATGGGGCACTCAGCCTCCCTGCTGCTCACCTGCCACCCCCCCCCATCCGTTGTCAAGCAGCGATGGGACTTTTTGAGCCCCATAGCCGCTTCGGGAGGGCAGGGGGGCGTGGCTGAAAAGCCTGCCCGCTGCCTGCCCGCCACCCCCCTCACCCTTCCCAAAGTGGCAATGGGGCTTTTCGAGCTCTGTTGCAGCTTTGGGAGTGTGAGGGGTGGCTGAGAAGCAGCTAGGAGGCTTCAAAACCCCCGTAGATACTTTGGAAGGGCGGTTGGTGGGGGCTCCGGCAGGCAGGGGGAGGCGTATTTTTATTCGTGTTTTTTCCACATTCACGGGTGTCTTGTGCCCCTAACCCCCGTGAATGTGGAGGGACAACTTTATATCACGGGGGGTTTTCGGCAAGTTTTGTTCAGAAGTTTGCCTTCGCCTTCCTGAGGCTGATAGTGTGACTCAGCCAAGATTACCCAATGGGTTACCATGGGTGAGTGGGGATTTGAACCCTGGTTTCCAGAGTCCAACGCTCAAACCACTGCACCATGCAGTTTTTCACTCCCCTGCAGTTTTTAATAAAATATATATGCTGGCATCCTGCTAGTGAGTTACATATGCATAAGTTCCCTTATGCATGTGGTTGTACTTTTCTGACTGTGACATAACGTCTGTATTCAATTGAAGGTTGTATAAACTGAATTGTGCATGTGCTGCTATTGTACGTATGGTGTTGTTGTGCATTGGACATGTAAATGCACATAGTACATTGTATATTGCAGTTGTACATTTCACATTTGTTTGCACAGTGTTGTAGTTTACCAATGCAGAGTTGTCATGTAACTCCATGAATGTGTAGTTACACTCAAGTTCCCTTGATGCAGGATCTCAGCCATTGCCTTTCATTAAAATATATGGCCCTAGGAGCCCTTTTCCATGTTTCCTTCATGTTCAAAATATTTAAAAGTGAGGCGTTGTCTAGCACAGGCTGCAGCTGACAATGTATTTGATTCTGAAGGCCCACAAAAATATTGGCTGATGACACAGGGAAGGGAGGATTTATGTACTCAGCCCAAACATTCCAGTCTGTGTTTGCTTACCTTGCTTGTCTCCTCTGTCACACCTTTCATTCATATCCCTTACCGATTTTCCACTTGTAAGCAATTTGAGGGCAGAAATTTGTTGTCTTCTCTGTTACCTCCCATATATTACAATTTATGCACATTGGGATAGAGTCCTGTTAACATACAGGCTTTCTGAAGATGAGCATGACTGTTTCAAAAGGGAACAATAATGTTAAAAAAGGATATGGCTTTAGCTCCATAGCTGGGCACATACTCTCAGTGGTGTGACTCAGTAGAAGCAATGGTATTTCCCTGTTCCTGGTGCAGGAATCCTTTCCAGCTTTCAGTCTGAACTTTGAAGAAGCTATCCAAAGTTATGAACCCACCCCCCAAATAGGCTCAGCACTTTGGATTGCTCTTTTAAAATTTGGACTAAAAGCTGGAGCAGATTCAGCAGCAAGATCCTCTAACCACTGAACAATCGTTATTACACCCATCATTCCCAGTTAATGTGTGCTGTAGGGAATAAATTAAACAATAGCTGGTATGCATCAAACAGGAGAAGACAGAGAGTAAGAGTGTGTCCATACTTGTCTTTCTGACACAAGTGCCATCTTTTTTTGAGTAATAAAATTTGAACCTGGAGTACAAGAATCTAGCCATGCTGATCATTGGTACATGTGTCTAGACACACACATACACATTCTATTACAAAATGAATGTGCTATAGTACATCCAGCTAGAAAGGAGCTATGGCTAGGGAAAAAAAGTGTCCACCCTTAGAAAATGACAATTGCATCTTCTTGAGTGGGGGTGGGGAGGGCAGAATGGAAATGGTCCCTGTATAAACTTCATAAATACAATATTAATTTTCTGAAAATAAGTTTAGGGAATATATAGTGAAATGACAAAAAGAACATAGAATATCCATAGTAAAACATGTATCATATAAGCATGTTAACCTTGCCCCAGTACATAATTTGTGTTAGACCATTCTGTATACCTGTGTTCTTTGCTTAAGTATACATGTCCCTTCTGCCCTGTGGCATTTAGCTGTGTGTGTCTACAGCATGACCCAGTCCTTTAGCCTGTGGTTATATATTGCCACACCCACCATTCCCAGTCACTGTGTGCTGTGGGCAATAAATTAAACAGTAAGCAGTACAAATCAACTAATGAAATAGAGATTGAGAGAGAGAGTAATAATGAGCTGAATTCTTGAAGTTCCACTGAGTCTGTAGACAAAATGGCACCACCCATAAATAAGAAGAGGCTTCATCATGCCAGTGGGAACCCCAAGGTTTACAGAAGTACAACTAAAAAAAAACACCCTTTGTGGATAATTTTAGAAACCATATAGTACAATGGCTGATTGGCTGGAGCCATCCTCTGAAGATGGCAGCCACAGATGCAGGTGAAGTGTCAGGAATAAACTCTTCCAGAACTCGGCCTCAGCTGGGAAAAAAACTCAGAAAACCTATGGCTGGAAATTCTTAACAGAAGCATGCAGCACTGCAACATTCTATAGCAGATCCTGTTTGTTTAAGAAACCATTATAAAATATTAATATCATGTAGTGGCTCCAGTGTTGAAGATGTCTTTCTTTGTAAAGATTCTGACTGCTTTGTCTTTTCAGCCTAAATTTTGATTTTAGACCAAACTTTAAAAGCAACACATAAACATAACACAGTGTCTGCCCTGTGGAGTCCAGCTTTGAAATGCAATACCTGATATCTTGACTTACATGCACTAGAAAAACACCTCTGCATATCCCAAAGGGATAGCCACTTAATGAGCTGTGAGTCAGCCAACTGACTTCCTGTGTGCTCAGGACTACCTGGGTAAATGCAAATCGGCTGCTAAGAAACCTGTTGCACCAGATCATATGGCTTGCCCAGCAGTTGGGCTTACTTTTTCTTTCTTTTATTTTCTTTCCCGCTCTCCCATAATCTACCAACTAAGAGGAGATTGCTGGGTCATGCTGCATTTTGAATTAACTGCTCTATAGCTTATAGTTTTTACTGTGTTTGAATCATCTTTCTTACAGGGCAAACCCTCCACTGAAGTCACAAACACTCCAGAGTGCTTATGGAGAACAGTGGGAGATTCAAAGGAAACTGTGGACCCTTGTAGGCCTGACTCTGACCCTGTGCAGGTCCTCCATGTATGCCAGGCACAAGTTGCTGAGTTGGAAATGTGGCTAGACCAAGCTAAGGAGTCCCTGGGGTCAGGAGCCCAGACCTGCCAAATGCAGCAGACGATGGAGCAGCGTCTAGCTGCGTGCCAGGTAAGATGAACTGGCCAAAGTTCACTGCTGTCATCATCTCATGAAACCAATCCCCTTTCCCTCTCGTTTAGGGAATGAGATAATAATAGCTTCAGGTATCGATGCCTATGCTCCTGATTGCTCTTTGTGACAGTGCTGCAGTAAACAGCTGGGCAAGCAGGCAGCTACCAGAACTCCCCCAATGGCCGTACTGACTGGGAGATTCTGGGAGTTGTAATCCAAAAAGTAAATGTTTCCAAACACTTCATGGTTAGATGTCATTTTTCCATACTCTTGATCTGGACAGACATTAGATGTTATCCAGCAAATACACTAGAGAAGACATTAGATGTTATCCAGCAAATACAGGATTCCTAGTCCTGTGCTTAAGATTTAAAATTAATACAGGGGCAGAGCAAGAGAGAAGCAACAGACAGGTGTCTCTGTGTGTATGTTTGTATGCTTAACACTTCCCCACCTGCTACTTTCTCCTTATACACCCTTCCCCCAGCTAGTTTCAGTTCTAGCCAAGCTCAGGGAATTTAAGCCACATTGTATAGAGGGGAAACCATCTAAAGTCAAAAAAAGATGTAGGGAAGAATGGTGAGGGGGAGGGCTAATTGCTTCCCATCATTATTTCCCCACAGCAGATGCCTCCCACCCCATGCATTCTGATTAGTTGGCAAGTTTCTCATTGAAAATAGGCATTGAGAGGTGGAAGAGATATAATGGCTGGTAAAGAGCCACTGCCGTTGTGTGTTGGCTAAGGGAGTTCCCGTTGAAAGTTATGCTATGGCATTGGAATCTAAGGCAGCGAGATCAGGATCATGCGGGTGCAGCAGTTGCAATCTGAGTTGTGGGTGTTCCTAACTGGTGTTCAGTTTGCCAGTTCTTTCCATCAGTACCAGTATGAGGCATCCACTGGTAAGGATATGAGGTTATGTGCTTTTTAAAAAAACCCACAAAGTTTTTCATCCTTCTGATAGTGAAGATGGGCTTTGCCCTCTGAATGCATGGGCACCTCTGAATGAAATCTCTCAAGCCAGTATGATTTCCAGGAAGGGCTACAATTAGCTTCATGTTGCCTTACACCTCCCTGTTACTATATAATTTGTAAAAACATCCTTACTACCTATAATTCATGTAAATTGTCATGCTCATTTTTTTCCTGTCAGAGATTTTGGGTTATTTATTGCAAAGGTTGGCGATTTATGTTTTCTATTGTAACGCAGTACAGTACGCACAGCCCTGTTTATGTCATACTTCATTACATAGCAGGAGTTTTCTCCCAGGGATGTAATTCTTCACTCAGTTTCTTCTCAAAGAAAGCAACAAGTAATTTTAGCAATTTTCTTCCCACTGTGAGAAGTTCTTTCGAAACCTCACAGGTTAGAAGCCTGTTCACAATTCAGGACTTAGTCTGTGCAAAATTAGCACATGCTTGTTTAGCACAGAAACAGTAAATAACATTTTCTGTGCAGGAAAAAGCATTTTCTGCACAGAAAAAAAAACCCTGCTTCTTGTGCAAAACAACCACATTTGAATTTTGCACAGAATAAGTCTTGAACTGTGAAAATTCTCATCAGTTCTTTGCATTGGGGCTTCTCAACACTTGAAAAACATGGTTTTTGATAATTTTTAAAATACAGTCTGACCACCATATCCATGGATTTGGTATCCACGGTTTCACTTATCTATATCTGAAAAAATGCATTCTCTCTAGGCATTTCTCCAATGTGATTCTATGGTTAACTTCCAGCATGTGTCTCATTGAAAATAATAGGGTTTCCTATTATCCAAGGTTTCTGGTATCCACAAGGGAGTCGTGGAACATATCCCCTGCAGACACAGGGGTTGACTTGCATTTTCTAATATGCTTTCCATCCCTAGTTTCTAGCATCTCTGATAGATTCTACTAATTAATGGCACACCTATGACAAGTAAAAAGTAATATAGTGAAACCTTTTGGAAAGAAACCTGGCATGATGCTACCTAAAAAAAAAAAATACCTAGTTCAGGTACAGCATACTCCAAAGAACAGCCAATTAAAATGAGGCAGCGATGGACAGCTGTGCCAGGTTTAAGGGCAGTTTTTTCCTCCACATGCACACACCCCTGCAGGCTGGACTGATGCATTTTTGGCAAACCAGAAGTGATTGGATATCACTTCTGGTTTGTTTCCCTTTATTTAGGCTGGCTTTCTGCCATTCCCACCCACCCCAGTTTGGTAAGGCATTCTCTCTTAATCAAATATACTACCACAGTCATCTTTTCTCTTTCTGTTTTCTCTGTGCTATTCATCAGTCAACTTCCCTCTTTCCACAATTCTACTACTAATATCATTTTTCTCATACCAAGTGATGCTCCTCTCCAAATGGCTTTCCCTTCACTGAAAGCTTTATCTGCCGCACTGCAGTTCTAGCAGCTTGATAGCACCTTCACTGTCATGACTCCATCCTATGGAATCCTGAGATTTCTACTTCGGTCAGATAAATAGTTCCTCAGCTGTAGTTCTAGGGAATGCACTAGAGCTCTCTAGTAAAGAATTCTAAGGTCCCATCTCTCTGGCTTTTCTTCGCAAATGAAGATTCAGGAAGGATTCATCCCACGCTTTCTGCAAGCGCATTGATGACTAAAAAGGCCAATCCGAGACAAACAAGTCTGGTTGCAGAAAGCACAGCAGAAGGTCTCCTTGGGTGATGATTCCAGGTTGTGATTCTTTCTGCGTTGTCATTTCTCTTCAAGACTTGTTCAGCGAGAGTTCTCAAATAAAGCTGAAGCATTGTGGATAGTGCGTCTCCATGCCTCCCGATGTGAGGCCAGGGCGGACCATTGCTGGTGATCAATTGGCCAAGCCTGAGATGTTTCTTCAGGGAGTTCTTGTATTGCTTTTTTGGAGCGCCCTTCTTACGCTGACCCGTGGCGAGTTCACCAAGAGTTCATCACCCTTTTGGGAGGCGATGGTCCTCCATCCTAGAAACGTGCCCTGCCCAGCGCAGCTGTGTTCTCAATCTCTCTCTCTGGCTTTTCTTCGCAAACGAAGATTCAGGAAGGACTCATCCCGCGCTTTCTGCAAGCGCGCTGATGACTAAAAAGGCCAATCCGAGATAAACAAGTCCGGTTGCAAAAAGCACAGCAGAAGGTCTCCTTGGGTGATGCTTTTGGGTTGTGACTCTTTCTGCGTTGTCGTTTCTCTTCAAGACTTGCTCGACGTGAGTTCTCAAATAAGGCTGCAGCATTGTGGATAGTGCGCCTCCATGCCTCCCGATGTGAGGCCAGGGCGGACCACTGTTGGTGATCAATTTGGCCAAGCCTGAGATGTTGTTTCAGGGAGTCTTTGTATCGCTTTTTTGGAGTGCCCCTCTTACGCTGACCCGTGGTGAGTTCACCGTAAAGTAGTATTTTTGGGAGGCGATGGTTCTCCATCCTAGAAACGTGCCCTGCCCAGCGCAGCTGTGTTCTCAATATCATGGCCTCAATGCTGGTGATCCCTGCTTGCTCAAGGACAACAACATTCGTCACATAGTCAGTCCAGTGTATATTTAGGATTGTGTGTATACAGCACTGATGAAAGCGTTCGAGGAGTCTAAGTGGTGGCGATAGGTGACCCAAGTTTCAGACCCGTAAAGGAGAAGAGACAGTACAATGGCTCTATACACACTGATTCTTGTGCTTCGCCTCAGGTGTTCGTTACTCCAGAGTCTTTTGTAAAGTCTTCCAAATGCGCTGTGTGCCTTTGCTAATCTGTGTTCGATCTCTTTGTCAATCTTGGCATCTGAGGAGATGATGCTTCCCAGGTAGGTAGGTGAACTGCTGAATGGACTTACGCACAGATTTGCCGATGGCAATGTGAGGATGGTGGTGTTCATCCTGTGGTGCAGGCTGGTAAAGAACTTCCGTTTTCTTCAGGTTGACTTCCAGCCCAAACAGCTCTGCAGCTGTTGCGAAGCAGGATGTTAGGCACTGCAGAGCTGCTTCTGTGTGGGCAACAAGGGCAGCATCATCAGCGAAGAGCAGTTCACGGACTAGATAGTTTAGAGTCTTAGTGTGAGCCCTCAGACGGCTTAAGTTAAACAAGCTACCATCAGTACGGTAACGTGTATAGATGCCGTCTTCTTCTTCAAGCGCTGCCATAGCCCTTTGGAGCATCGTGCTGAAGAAGATTATAAATAAAGTTGGAGCAAGAACACAACCTTGCTTCACTCCATTAGTTATTAGAAAGGGCTCTGAAAGAGCATCGCCATATCTGACTTGACCGTGCTGGCCGTCATGTAGCAAGATAATCATTTTAAGGAATTTGGGGGGACATCCTCCCCCCAACATTGCTCTCTGCTATAACACTGCTATAACACTGCTCTCTATTGCTGGAAAAATCCTTGCAAGGATACTCCTAAACAGATTAGTTCCTACCATTGCCGAAGAACTTCTTCCTGAAAGCCAATGTGGCTTCAGAGCCAATAGGAGTACTACAGATATGGTATTTGCCCTTAGACAACTGCAAGAAAAATGTAGGGAGCAGAACAAGGGTCTCTATGTATCATTTGTCAACCTCACCAAAGCCTTTGACACTGTGAATAGAAAAGGTCTGTGGCAGATCCTGGAAAGACGATGAAAATAATCCTAATGGAATTCAAATGGAAGATTGATATATCTTATTTGGAAGGGGGGCAGCCAAATCCACCATAAACTCTGTCTGGGAAGCCTTCGGGGCTTTTCCCAGAGTTTTTGAAAAGCTCCTTAGGGGATGTGAATGTCTGAGCATTAAGACAGCCACGTTCACATTGCTGTGACGAGGCAGTGCAAACTGATTGGTTGGACACGCATGGAAAGCAGGGCTTGCAAACAGAGGAAGTTACTGCTGCCACCATGTTGGATTTTTGCCTAAGTGAGAGACCGATAAAGTGATAAGATGGCAATCTTTCTCTCTCTTTTCTCTTTTTTCTATTGTAAAAGTGAAGTATCGCTTGTGCGCACTATAGTAAAAGTTTTTTTAAAAAATTGTGGTGGTGGCTGATGTAAAACAGCGAGTAATTCCCTCGTGGCCGCCATCTTGACTAGGGGTCATGCATGTTTATGGGGGCTGTAAAACGGTTACAACAGTTCACAGCTGCTTTGAATTGCTACTACTCCGGATCAATCCATCCCCATATAGACAGAACCTATGTTCCTCACCAAACTACAGATCTCACTATTCCATAAGATGAAGTGGTGACAGTGAAAGTACTATCAGACTGTTTTGTGTAATATAAACATACTCTGTCTTTCCCTTTCAAACTTTCCATAGGCCCTCTTCTCTGTTGCTGTGTCATCTCTTCGGAGATACTTATGCGTTGGTGCTTCCCTTCTCTAATTCTGTCAATCTCAGACACCCTCTTGTTCTCTTCATAGTACTGTATTGTTCCTTTAGAACATTCTCTTATAATTCACACATGGAGAACACACCACCCATCTCTGTCACTCTTCCTTCAGATCCTCCTTCAAAACCCACTCATTAAGCCTTTGGCATCTCTAACATACACAATTGGCCCATCATATCCATGGGTTTTGCATCCACAGATTCAATGAACCACAGCTCAGAAATATTCATTTTTTTTAAAAAAGTAAACCTTTCTTTTTCACCATTTTATATAACGGATGCCAAGGGCCCACTGTATATAGATTCTGTGCATGTTTACTCAAAGCCCTACTGAACTAACTTGGACTTTAAATGTAAAAATAGGGGATCATAACCAAATTATTGTGACTGCATTTGCTTGTATTCATAGAATCACAGAACTGCATATCTGCATAACATTCATAAAATTTGAAATAGGAAGGGATCTTTAAGGCCATGTAGTCCAACCCTGGCTCAGGTTTCTACAGCATTCATGAGAGATGATGCCCAACCTCTGTTTATATTCCTCCTGTGAAAGAGAGCCATCCGCTTCCCAAGGCAAAATGTTCTACCATCAAATGGATGGTAGCAATAACACAATGTTATTCAAAATCTGCTTTCATTCAGTTTCTACTAGTTGCGTTTTATTTCCCTGTGGAGCAACAAGTTTGCTCCATCTACTTCCTGACTGCCCTTTGGATATTGAAAAGCACATGCCTCCTCTTCTCCAGGCTAACCCCGTGCTTCCAATTCTTTCTTACAGGACCTTTGTTACATTCCAGTTTGTCATATTTCTGAAATGTGGTACCCATGCCCTATTAGTATTGCCACATTGTTTCTTCCCTTCCCCTCCCCCTTAATGTAAACATTTAGATTGCAAGCTTCTCAGGACAGTGATTTTATTTTCTTACTCAATCACTGTGTAAAGTGTGCACATATTGATAAAGTGCAATGCACACTGACTAGATTGGTCCGTTCGACCGGGGGGACAGAAGAAAAATCTGAAATTATTAGTAGCCTCAAATAAAAGATGTCTAATTTTTTTTTCAAGTTTATCAGAGCTGTTCTGGGCACCACAATTCAAAAAGGATATTGACAAATTGGAGTGTGTTCAGAGGAGGGCAACTAAAATGGTGAAAGGTCTGGAAACCATGCCTTATGAGGAGAGACTTAGGGAGTTGGGTAAGTTTAGCCTGGAAAAAGGATGGTTAAGGGGTGATATGATAGCCCTGCTTAATATTTGAAGGGGTGTCACATTGAGGATGGAGCAAGCTTGTTTTCTGCTGCTTCAGAGATTAGAACATGGAGCAATGGATGCAAGCTCCAGGAACAGAGATTCCATCTCTACATTAGGAGGAACTTTCTGACAGTAAGAGCTGTTCAGCAGTGGAACACACTCCCTCGGAGTGTGGTGGGGTCTCCTTCCTTGGAGGTCTTTAAACAGAGGCTGGATGGCCATCTGTCAGGGATGCTTTGATCGTGATTTCCTGCGTGGCACGGGGTTGGACTGGATGGCCCTCATGGTCTCTTCCAACTCTACAGTTCTATGATTCTAGAGCTCTCGAGTGGACTAATATATGCCAGGTTGAAGACTGGGCCCTTTGGAGTAGCCTTCTTCAGCCCACAAATGGGACCAATATATTCAACATGAAGGGGCCTCCCCCATTTGTGGATCTCTGCTTGGAAATTCAGTTGGTGTGGATGTTGGTTTCTTTCCAGTGTCAAGTGAAAAAATAGCTTTTTACTAAAGCATTTAGTGTCTTACTTTTCAAATGAACATCTACATGGTTTTAATTATTCAACCCCTTTCTTGTTGTGCAGTGTACAACATTTCTGACTTACAGTGATCCTAAGGTGAACCTATCACAGGGTTTTGTTGGCCAGATTTGTTCAGAGGGGGGTTGCCTTCCTCTGAAGCTGAGTGTGACTTCCCCATGGTCACCCAGGCTTAAATTCAGCAGACAACTTCAACTAGACCATTAAATTAATATAAATTACGTATGTGTTGAGTTGCCATTTAATAATTAATTCAACAGGTCTACTCTAGTTGGGATTAGTAATTGAATTAGGGCCCAGTAGGTTTCCATGACTGAGGGATTAGGCTGTCTCCTCTAATCCTTTGAGCTGTTTTTATTATATTTTTATTCTATTTAGATTATTATATTGTTTTAAATTTAGAATTGCTTCAAGTTGTTTATATTATAGTAGGACACCCAGATCCACAGAGGTTTGGGTCCCAGACCTACCGTGGATAACAGAAATCCCGGATAACAGTGAACCCTATTAAAATAAAGGACTTATAGTTAAAACCTACCATAAAATTGCGTTGCAGGACCTAGAAGTTGCCTAGAAAGGATGCCTCTCTATGCATTTTCCAGTGCAACTCTGATGTGTGTACCCTATTTTGTGTCCCGTGGATAACTGCAACCATGGTTATTGTTTCAGCAGATATGAGGGTCCAGCTGTATTTAACTTGTGCCCTGCTCTGAGAGCTCGCAATAATGGGAGAAATATAAATATTTTGATAAATAAATAATATATAAAATAATAACATAAGAAGAGTCAAAGACAGTTGAAATGCCCATCTGGTCCAGTGTTCTCTTCACACAGTTGAATGTTTAAGGCAGGATTTCTCAGCCAAGGTTCCCTGGACCCCTAGGGTTTCGTGTGAGGTTTCTAGGGGTTCTGCAAGAGATTGTGATTGGGGGAAAACCATTTTTTGAGCAGTAGAGATAATAATTTTTATGCATGGGTTCCCTTAAACGTACAAATTATTTCAAGGATTCCTTCAAGGTTAAAAGGTTTGGAAAGGCTGGTCTAAGGGAAGCCCACAAGCAGGACATCAATGTAGTAGCACATTCCCATTGGTGTTTCCTAGGAACTGGGTTTACTGGAGGCATTGTGCCTCTGCTCTTGGAGGTAGCCTGTAGCAACCTCCTGACTAGTAGTTTCCATGTTTTTTAAAAAAACCAAAACGGCAGGAAGACAGTGGAGGTGTGACTAGGAGATCATGTTGCTGAGCCTGCCAAACACTAGCCTGATGTTTGGACAAGTTATAGGATGGAATGTGAGAATCTTAGGGCTTGCTTGAGAAAAACAGGACTTTGCACTACACTAAAGATCACAGGAAAAAGTGGAGAAGGGTCCTACAGCAACTCCAAGACTAACGTATTTTCATGGTATATACTTTTATGATCTGAAATGTCCTAAAGGCAGCAGAACCCATATGATCTTGGAAGCTACGCAAGATCATCCCTGGTACTTGGATGGGAGTACTTGGATGGGATGGGAGTACTTGGATGGGAGACCCCCAATGGTGCTGTCAACTATATTTCAGAAGAAGGAACTGGCAAACCACCTCTGAGTATCCCTTGCCTAAGAAAAAATATGTAGTTCATGGGGTTGCCATAAGTTGACAGGCAACTTAAAGGTGCATACACACCCACACAGGACTCCTTGGCTGTAGTGCTACATTGTTTGGGTGGAGAGCAGTGCTCCACCTACACAGTTCCACAACTCTCCCACTCCCAGAAAGCAACTTTCCAGATCACAGAGCATGCTGCCCTGGCTGTTTAGTGTCTGGGAAAGGAATGTAAGAGGCAGAATTGCAGCCAAGGGCCACATGCTGCCTAGGCACCTCTCTGCTCCCTCTTTCTTCCCCAGTCACTAAACAACTAGGGTATTGTGCTCCAGCTGTGGAAGCTGCTGGGTGAGGAGATAGTCATTGTGCAAGGAGATAGTGAATGCCTTCTTCGCAACATAAAAAAAAAAGGCATACAGGTATAATCTCACATTACATGTGCATCGGTCACAAACAGGCTTCTATGATTCTATGTTGTTGTTATTTCCTGCGTGGCAGCAGGGGGTTGGACTGGATGGCCCTCGCGGTCTCTTCCAACTTTACAATTCTATGGTTCTAGGATTTCATCCTCTGCTGTTTTTGTTGCAACAAACTAAACAAACTAAAATGGTCACTCTTCTAGTACACTTGAAACTTGCATGATGCTTTTTTCCTTTTTCTTTTCAGAGACTGGAAACATTACTGTTTTGCACAACAACTCCCATGGTTGTTAGCTGTGCTGGCGGGAGGGAGGGGGGTGTTCTGGGAGTTGCAGTCCCCAAAAGTAACATATCTTAGTTCTGGCGTTTTGGTTTGGTTTTTTAGCTAGAACTCAGCTCCACTAACCAAACCTGTGTGCAAAACAGTGTGAGCTGAAATACTGTACCAATTAAGGAACAAGATACCTCTGAGCACATGCTCAGGAATTTCTGATTGGAATCAGCATCACATTCACAATTCCTTTCACTCCTTTTTTCCCCTCAAGCTCTACCCTACAGTGATCAAATTACAGAAAGGTGTGGGAGTGGAGTTACATGCTTCTGCTGTTAGATAATTGGGAGGCCAAAACTCATGCCAGTTTATATCTACCAGAAAATCCCAATCTTGCTCTAAAAACTAGATTGATGGTGCTACATAAAGCTTGCAATTATCTGCATTTCTCTTTGTCCTCTAAAGTGCCCTCCCCCTGCCTATTCAATTGCCAAAAACTCTAACCAAAAAAAAAAAATAACACTTTCCCACCCCTAAAAAAGCCAGAGGGAGAGGAAACACAAGCCACTTTTAGAAATTTCCCTCCTGACCGCTGTTGCTAGTCTCTCTTCCACCCTATGAGTTTATGGTCTCTTCAGTAAATAAAGGTCATTAAAGAATGAATGATTAACTGCTTGACTTCCCCAGATCATGTTATCAGAGATTGAACAAAAAGTGGTGTGTCTATTGGAGGATTGCAAAGATAGGCCTGCCAGTGATAGTCCAAGCCTCCAGGAAGAAGCAGAGACGCTTTCCCTGAAACTTAGAGATGTGAAGCTCAACTTGGAAAAAGTCCAGGGCATGCTCCAGGACAAGCATGCGGAAGAAGAGGTAAAACAAAACCACAACAAACTAGGCTACTGCTTTTGCATTTTTCAGAAGCGTGTACATCTGTGTATCTGCTGTGTTTGCATGATGACCTCTGGGCCACATGTATGTTACGTTCACAAATGTTTCCAGGTCTGTTTTGCTGTTAATGTCTCACAGTCAAAGGAAACTGAGCCCAATAATTCCCTGAAGGGGGTTTGAGTCTCTTGTTAAGACATTCCATCAGCCCTACTGTCTTTAAACAGTAGGAGAAT
Source organism: Gambelia wislizenii (assembly GCA_030847615.1). Lineage (NCBI taxonomy): Eukaryota > Metazoa > Chordata > Lepidosauria > Squamata > Crotaphytidae > Gambelia > Gambelia wislizenii. The sequence goes on along the minus strand of JAUMIR010000001.1, from coordinate 484,194,264 downwards.
TGGCAAAATGTAAGATGTGCATTTCTGAACCAGACCCAAGGCAGCATCCTTCCAAATGCTTCTGAACAGTCACAAAAAGGGCATGGGGATTGCCTTCCCCTGTGATTTGTGTTTAGCATCTGGCATGAAGAGGTAAACTGAGCATATCATATACACTGCACAGTTATATCGATCTGATACCATTTGAAATGTTGTGGTTCCATCCTATGGAATCCTGGGATTGGTAGCTGGATGAGGAATTTGGAATTCTCTGCCAGAGAGCTCTTCTGCCGTAGTTCAGGAGAGTGGATTAGAGCTCCCTAGCAGAGAATTCTAAGGGGCCAGTTACACAGCAGAATAAAGTGCATGAAATTCTGGCTTACCGTCCTTTCGCACCAGCACTGCATAGTTTACATGATTTATTGCTAAACTGGTTGATCCGGTGAGTTTTCGGCTTTGTAGTTTACACACACAAAGGTGGGGGACATGGCCTCCAGATCACTGTCAGGGGGAAAGAGGGCTCTGAAAGAGGCTCCATTAGCTTCGTCTGAGCCAGAGAACAGCAGATAAACCAACCAAAAAAGAAGGGAGACCACAGGGGAGGGGGAGAGGAATAATGACGAAGGAGGCAAGGAAAGCAGGCTAGATTCCCTTCTGCCAGCTGAGCAGACTGCTTCTCTCTCTCTCTCTCTCTCTCTCTCTCTCTCTCTCTCTCTCTCCCTCACACACACACACACACAGAGAGAGAGGGGGGGAACAGTAATTATGGCTAACTGGAAAGCAAGCTAGCTGGCTAGATCTTTCTGTTTGAGGCTCCTTGCATCTCTTACAAGTCCACCCCCTCCGTGGTCAGTCCAACCAATCACGGCTCAGCTCTGCTGTGGCTGTTTCGGGAAGAATGCTGGTAGTTTCCACAAACGTATGGGAAATGGTAGTTTACAGGATCAATAGTGTGCTAAGTCGCGCTACTTTTCCAAAAAGTGGGGGAAAATAGCGAAAGCTGATACTGTGTGACTTAGGGTTTTTTTTGCCCCCCCCTCCTTCTGAATATGGCGACTTTGATCTGAAAGATGTGGGAACTATAAGGACTCTTTGCGAATTCTTAGAGGATTTATTTTGCAGTGTAAACGGCCCCTAAGTGTCTTATCGAATTACAAATCCTAGGATTCTTTAGGGTTGAGCCTTAACAGTTAAAGTGCTGTGAAGTTGCTGTAACTGTGTAGTGTACATACACTCTGGGTGCGTCTATACGATCATAAAAAAATCCATTTGGGGGGTAAAAAATACGAATAGGCTGTCGTTCATATGCATATGAACCGCCCACATGATTTTTTACCCCCCTAAACTCCGTATGACTCCCTCTTCCCCAAGCTGGCTGGAGCGAGCAAGCCAAGCGGCGGTTTTAAATCTCCTGCCACTTTTTTTTTAAAAGGTTCCTGCTTTGTGGACAGTCGGTTTTCCCTATTTACAATATAAAATAAAAATAAATAAACATATATATTTCACGGACTTACCAGACTCTCGCTAGCCAGGAATCCAATATGGCTGCGCTCCCAATTCCCCTCTGTGCTAGCCCCGCCCCCTCTACTCGGCCAGCCAATCAGCCTGTTCGTATGTGTGTGAACGGACCGTACAGACCCGTCAGCCATCCAAACGGCATACGGATTTCTCATCGCTATCTGCTTTCCCTCCTGAATGCCGCGTGTGCGTATTTCAGAGTGGAAAATCGAGCCCCCCCCTCTTTTGGATGCGTGTGAATCTGAACGGCTGTGTGTACCGAAGCGCAAACTTCCGCATGCCATACGTATTATTCAAATCGTGTAGACGGGACCGGAGGGAAAGCGGATCGCGATGAGAAATCCATACGCCGTTCGGATGGCTGACAGGTCTGTACGGTCTCTTTGCACACATACGAACAGGCTGTGTAATCTGATTGGCTGGCCGAGTAGAGGGGGCAGGGCTAGCACGGAGGAGAATTGGGAGCGCCCGCCATGTTGGATTCCCGGCTAGCAAGAGTCCGGTAAGTCCGTGAAATATATATGTTTATTTTTATTTTTTTTTATATTGTAAATAGGAAAAACCGACTGTCCGCAAAGCAGGAACCTTTTAAAAAAAAGTGGCGGGAGATTTAAAACCGCCGCTTGGCTTGCTCGCTCCAGCCAGCTTGGTGAAGAGGGAGTCATACGGAGTTTAGGGGGCTAAAAAATCGTGTGGGCGGTTCGTATGCATACGAATGACAGCCTATTCATATTTTTTACCCTCCAAATTAATTTTTTTATGATCATATAGACGCACCCTCCCAAACGCCGCGTGCGCATATTTCAGGGTGGAAAACCGAGCCCCCCCTCTTTTGGATGCATGTGAATCCGAACGGCTGTGTGTACCGAAGCGCGAACTTCCGCACACCGTACGTATTATTTAAATTGTGTAGATGGGACCTCTGACTCTATATTAGAGGTGGGGGACCAGTGTGATGTGCTTGGCCAGACGCATGTCCTTTCAGCTCCATGAAGGCTGACTAATGGCAGGGATTATAGCCATAGTCCTTGTGACAAGAGATGTGACCATGCCCCCTGATATCACAGGGTATGTGGTCACAGCATGCGTGCATGTCCAAGCAAAGGCTGCAGGGACACCCCTGAAGCCAATGCTAGGCTCTTGACAATTTTGCCTACTCTATACTGTCTCTCACTGAGAAGGGCATGGAGTGGACAAAAAATCCCTATTGTTGGAACACTGTAGCACTATTCCAGGGTGAATATACAGTTGGACTCCCTTAACCATGGGGGTTTGGTTCCTGGACTTACCACGGATACTGGAAACTGTGGATAACAGTGAACGCTATTGAAATAATGGGACTTCCAGTTACCAATACCATAGAGTTGTCTTGGAAGACCTAGGAAATGTCTAGAGAGGATGCCTCTCTAGGCATTTTCTAGGAAGACTCTTTGGTAGGTGTGCTGTTTGTGTCCTGTGGAAAACTGAAACCATGGTTACAAGTGTATGACTGTATTGGATCTTGTTTAATTTTAGAAGGTAAGTAGGGCTGAAAATGGTTATTATTTGTATGGGAGAACATTAGGGAACATTTGGTATCTCCAGGTACAGCTTGGAAAGAAGCCTGTTTGAAACTGGAGAGTCATGGCTGCCAGTCAGAGTTGGAAATACTGGACTGGACTGGGCGGCCCAATATCTGGTTCAATATAAGGTGGCTTCTGGTGTGCTTATGAAGGGGCCACCTACACGGTAAAAAAATTACATACAGCCTTCAGAAGATCGATCATGTGTGCACACAGCTGTTCAGATGCATATGTGTCTTTCGGAAGGGGAGCTAGCGAATCCCCCATAAACTACGTGGATTCAGCATTTGGGAGGATTAGTGAATCTCGAGCTAAAATCCGTACAGCCGTTCGTATTATCGACACTCTGTACACCCCGTTTGCACACATACAAACAGGCAGTGTAATCTGATTGGCTGGCTGAGCACAGGGGGCGGGGCTAGCAAAGAGGGGAATTGGGAGCGGCCGCCATGTTGGATTCCCGGCTAAGCAAGAGTCCAGTAAGTCCATGAAATGGAGATTTTTACATATATTCATTTTTATTTTACATTGTAAATAGGGAAAACCAACTGTCTGTAAAACAGGCACCTTTTAAAATAAAATTTAAATAAAGTGGCAGGAGATTCAAAACCGCTGCTTGGATCGCTGGCTCCAGCCATCTGGCCAAGGTGAGTCATACGGAGTTTAGGGGGGATAAAAAATCATGTAGGCAGATCATATGCATACGAACGGCTGCCTTTTCAGATTTTTACCCCATTGTGTAAATAGATTTTTTTTTCCATTGTGCAGACGGGGCCGAAATTTCCCCTCTGTCCAGCTCCTGACTGTTCATATTCCCAACTGACGTATGGGTAAGGAACGCAGGCTGAATTGGGCCCATGAGCTGCAGGTTCACTTTCCCTATAGCATATGGAGCTTCCATTCTGCTGTTGTGGCTAACTGAAAGCCACGTGTGGAGACTGCAGCAAAATGTTAGCCTATCTAGTGCTTTTGTTCATGGCTCTAGCCAGCTAGCTGTGTCCTTTTCCAGGATGCCCTATTCCAGGGGTTCTTAACTTGTGGCTTGGGGACCACCAGGGGTCCACAATGTCCTCACAGGGCTTGAAGGCTGCTAGGCCCACTTCCTCCCCACAGTAGAGCGGTCACATGACAGGAGCCAAGGCAAAGGCTGGCTGACTGGCTGGCTTGGCCTGTACATTGCCATTCAATCCGCTCCATCCCCAAACTTGCAGGAAGAAGCAGGGAAAAGGTCTTCCCTCCCCATCCAGTGCCTCTGAGGGAAGGTTTAACGGATGGTGTAATTGTATTATTATCACCATCACTATCACCACCACCACCATCATCATTGGATATTTTTGTTATTATGATTATTAGGGTTTTAAATCTTGAGTGAAGTCTTGGGGGTCCACAACAACAAAAAATATTTTAAGTCTGGTCCCTGATAAAGAAAAGGTTAAGAGCCACTGCTTTATTCTCTTCCTAAGAACACAGGATGATACCTGTTAATCACACCAAAGACCTATCTAATACCTATGTAGATGCCCACAAAGGGGGCCTGAGTATAGCAGCACCTTCCTGCTTGTCCTCCCCAGCACAAATACTGCCTCTAATACAGGCAGGTATATTTAACAAATCATGACTATTAGCCATTAGTAAGCTTATCCTCCATGAATTTGCCTAATCTCTCTTTGAAGCAGGAGTGGGCAAAGTGCAGCCCATGGGCCACATGAGGCCCCTGGGGGTCAAATATTCCCCCCAAATTACCTGTAGGAGGCATGGGGTGCATTCCCCACCACCACCAACGTAGAGCCAGGAGAGGCCTTTTTGAAACAGGAAATGAGTTCTACTCACTTTCTGTTAAAAAAAGTCCTCTCCCAGACCTAAAATGAACTGTGGATGGTAAAAAACATGGCAAAAAATACTCCTCCCCCATGTCCCCTAGAGTTATTTGGGGGCAAAAAATTGTTTGTTGTTGTTTTGTTGTGTTTTTTGCAGTTGTGTGTGTGATGGTGGTGGGGTAGCTAAAGCAGCCCACCAGGCTTCCATAGTTGTCCACCCATGATTTAAAACCATCCGTGCTGGTGGCCATCGCAGCATCCTATGGTGTGGAATACCATAGTTAAATTATGTGAAGAAGTGTTTCCTTTTATCTATTTTGAATCTTCCACTATTCCACTTCATTTGATGACCCTGGGTTGAAGTATTATGAGAGACGGCCGTGGATGACGCCTCCATTTCCAAGTTTTCTATTTTTTCTCGCAACGGTCACTCTGAGCATTCCACGTTCAGCATGTGTGGTCTTTACTGAGCTATTTTTGTCCCATTTCCAAGTTCCACTCAGGAGTGCCGTTTACACGATTAAAAAGTAGTGGGAAGAATTTGTGTTGAACCTTGGTTGTTTACACGTACATTGGGTCGGTTCTGAGATTTTAGGAAGAAGGGCCACCTTTTATCCCACAACCTGCGGGACTTCCAGTCCCGCGGTTTGTGGCAGCTTTTAAAAAAGTCACAGGAGGATTCAGAAAATTGGAAATGTAAACAGCCCGGGACAAGATATCTCATACGCTCCTTCCTCCCCACGTTAGGTCACGGATCGCTCATTCATCCCCTCATCGCCTCATCCCCATTCACTCATTCATCCCCTCATCCCCAACGCAGAAGCTTGAACAAACATTTGAGCCAGCCAATAGCATCGCTCGTGGCACGGAACTCTAAAGGAAGTACGTCACTGAGGTTGTGAAAAAAACGAGTAATCGCATCCTTGATTGGCAGCTAAAAAAATAATCCCGGGACCGTAAACTCGTGTAAACAAAAAAACCCTGGGGTATTATATAGTGGGAGAAGATACATATCACGGGACATGATGCCATGTAAACAATGATCCCGGGATCTCCCGGGATATCCGGTTCAGAGACAAAAATCGTTTAAACAGGGAGGGACGAGTATGGGATCAAGAAGTCCCGGGATGCCCCGCGACAAAAACTACCATCTAACTGGCACCAGAGTATTTTCTAAACACCCTGAGTGGAGCATGTACTTTGTACTTCTGCAGACTTGGGGTTTCCTCCAAGCCTGCTTCCTCCCTCTTCTACAGGGGTGATGCTGTTTTGGCTATAAGGACCCACACTCAGATAACAAATTTGCTGTTAGCAGCATTTGTCAACCTGGGTCATGTTGGCTGAGGTTGATGGGAGAGGTTTTTCACCAATCACTTTGGAAGGCATCAAGTAGGGGGAAGTAGTTAATATTATTTAATTTATTAAAATATTTATATCCTGCTCAACATCATGGGAACTCAGGGCATTTTAAACTCAGGAACATTTTAAGCAGTTGAAACAATTCATAATTTAAAACAATGAAAATAAGAGCATTTTGAACAATGTAACAATTTCATTTAATACGTTAAAATAGTTTAAAAAGAAAGTTGAAACTATATACAGTACAGCTCCCATAGCTGCGGGAGAATATATTCCTGGATGTATTGTGGGAAAACGAAACCGCAGATAATAGCAAACCCTATTAAAATGAATGGCTTCCAGCCCAAGCATACCATAGAGTCACGGTGGAGGACCTAGAGATTCCTAGAGAGAATACCTCTCTAGGCATTTTCTAGGTCCAACAGCATGATTCTATGGTCAAACTGGCTGAAGCATACTATAGAATCATACTAGAGGACCTAGAAAATACCTAGAGAGAACTTTTTTTTTGACACAGTGAACCCGCAGGTACTGGTCCCACAGATATGGAAGTCATACTGTACATGTTTGTTGGGGTAGGGAAAATGCAGCCTGTAGACCATTTGTGTGTGATGCGGAGGGGGCAACCTTCCCAATTTTTGTCCCAAAATTTGGATTAAATGGACCCAGGGGGATAGTGAAATTGTCCCCACACCCCCTAGGTGGTAAATAGGGGGCATATAGGCCAAAAAAACTTTTTGGGTGGTATGGCACAGGGTACTAACAACATGGTCCTATGGGGAGCCATTATGGCCTGCTAACACTCACAGTTGCCCAGCCCAATGTACATTTTGGAAAAAAAGTAAACTGGCTCCCAAAGGTTTTAATAAAAAGCCATGTTTTGATTTGGCATCAGAACAAACCCACAGTCTGTGTTAATCCAAGGGGAGGGAATTCCACAAATAGGCTCCTACAGCTGAAGAGGCAGAGTCAGAAGCCATCATATTTACACTACTCTGAAACCAGAGTAGCTTCAGGCTGCCTTGAATATGTTCAGGTAGATGTGCTCCAACTATGATTTAAAACACACACACACACAAAACCTTTTTATAAAGGTCACCAAAAAAAGGTCCAATTGTGTATAAAAGTCAGAAATGAGTACAAATGAACTGGAACATGTGCTCTGTGTCCTCAGGCCTACCCTGTAATTACCTCCCTAACAGTGCCTGTAATGGGGTGTCATGCTCTGTAGACTTCTTTTCTTGAGGCTTAAAAGATTGCACAGCCTAGGTTATGTCTTTGATAACTTATTCACTGTAAGAATAGCAACAATTACAAAAACAATTGATGACCTTTTTGTAAGTGCTGCATGAAAGAGTCCTGAGAATCACCATTGCAAACATTTCTTTCTCTCTGTTGCCACTGTGAAAGAGAGGAAGAATATGTGAGCAATTCACAAGTCCATAGTGAAACCAGGCTAGTTCTCACATGGTCTCCAGGCCACTCTGGAAGGTTGAACCCAATTGTGATTAATATTTATTTGTTTGTTTGTTTGTTTAATTTACATCCCACCTTTCTCCAGGTATGGGATCCATGGAGGCTTACAACTAGGTTAAAATTATATGACAGTTAAAAAATGTGGTGATAAAAAAGTTTAAAAGCAAATAAATAAACTGGCATGTTATAACAACCACTAATTTAAAACAGTATAAAATCACTTTTTAACAATAAAGAAAAAAACCACAGGCCTTTAAAAGACCCTTAATCACCAAATGGATGTTTTGTTTTTGGTTTTTTAAAAAAAGTTCATTACTTATCAGTGAAAGAACAGTGAAGGGGGCCATCCTAGCCTCTCTTGGGAAGGAATACTGTAGCCTGGGAGCAGGCACCAAGAAGATCCTCTCATACGTTTGCCTATTTTTAATAGCTTGTAATCCATTTTGGGTCCTGTACAAGGAGAAAGGCAGAATATTAAATAAATAAATGAGTACAAAAATAAGCAATGTTCATTCACATTATCAATTCAAAGTTGTCTATTAGATGTTCTGGTGGCAGAGTCAAGCTAGAGATGCATGTTCTGCAGGAAAAGAAGAGTTCCTATCTGAGCATTTGCTGACTTACATGACCATAACAGCTGGAATTTGCAGGGGACAAGCGATTGGAAAGAAGCAGTGCTGAATCCTTTCCCTGCTTGTTCCCCCACGCCCCCACCTTGTAACCACTTCCTTGCTTCACTCTGCTCTATTCTAATTCTGTTTTATTACTTTATTTTCTACCATGCCTTTTTTCAAAGTTGGGATTGAAGGCAACTTGCTGGATAATAAATACTAGTAATAACATACGTACCTAAAGACATACAAAAGGTTGTAATTAAAGTAGTATTAAACTATATATAGAATAAAACCATTTAAAACATTGGTTTAAAAGTGAAGAATGGAAGCAATGTAGCACAGTAAGAAAAGCACTTTTCTTGCAAAACGGTCAGTTTCCCAAAGCCTACTACGTTAAAAATGTCTACACCTGCCAAAGAAAGGACAGCCAGGAGGAAGCTTCCTATACATGCAGAAGGGGTCTAGGAGTCTTAGTGGACCACAAGCTGAACATGAGTCAGCAGTGTGATGGAGCAGCTAAAAAAGCTATTGCAATTCTAGGCTGCAATAGGAGTGTAGTGTCTAGATCAAGAAGTAGTAATAGTGCCACTCTATTTTGTTTTGGTCGGACCTCACCTGGAATAACGTGTCCAGTTCTGGGCACCACAATTCAAGAAAGATATTGACAGGCTGGAGCATGTCCAGAGGAGGGCTACCAAAATGGTGAGAGATCTGGAAGCCATGCCTTGTGAGGAGTGGCTTAGGGAGCTGGGTATGTTTAGTCAGGGGAAGAGAAGATTAAGAGGGGACCTGATAGCCATGTTTAAATAGTTGAAGGGATGTCATACTGAGGTTGGAGCAAGCTTGTTTTCTGCTGCTCCAGAGACGAGGACATGGAACAGTGGACTCAAACTACAGGAAAAGAGATTTTTCCTAAGCATAGGGAAAAATTCCTGACAGTAAGAGCTGTTTGGCAGTGGAATACACTGCCTGGGAGTGTGGTGGAGTCTCCTTCTTTGGAGGTTTTTAAACAGACGCTGGATGGTCATCTGTCGGGAGTGATTTGATTGTGTATTCCTGCATGGGAGGGGGTTGGACTAGATGTCCCTTGTGGTCTCTTCCAACTCTATCATTCTATGATTCTCTAAGCCTGCTTAGCCTTCCTAAGGAAGGGAATTTCAGAGTTTAGGAGCAGGTACCAAGAAGGCCTCTCTCTTACCTGTCTCAGAGCCCAGCTGAAAGAAAAGCAGCAAGGGAATGAGGGAAATTGCAGGAAGAAGGAATAGCTGGAGGAAGCATAAAGAATCACACTGTTTTCACCACTTCTCCTTTTCCTTCATTTTAAATACCTAAAAAGATTGAGTTCATAATAAAGCATAAAAGATGTCCTTATCTGTCCTTCCTTTCAGAATACCTCACACTTCTCCTTTTCATGTCCCATCTCTTTACAGATAAGCCTTCAAGAAAAGATCTCTGAGAACTCCTTACAACATCTTTGCTTTGACCTCTCTAGTATATTTCCACTTATTACCTCAAACAGGCCTGTGCTCAGCAGGCCAAATGGTTTACAGCACCAGCAGGTAATTTCTTCCTTTGCCCCTCTTTTACGGGGCAAAACATTTTGCTATGCATTATTGTTATTGTATATTATAATATGGGTGTTTTTAATTTAAAAGGTTTCCAAAGTGGCTTAAAAGTTGTGTAGTATGAGAGCTCCTTTTCTCAGACTTACATTCTAAATTTAAGGCACAACACACAAGGAAAGTGAGATGGGGCGGGAAGAGGGAAAATTAGGTATTTACATGGTTTTGCCAGACTAAACATCTTATTCCAGATCTTGAGCTGCATTCCAAGGGAAGAATATGTCTAGAATTCTCTTTCCACAATTGGTAGTGGAAGTAAAGAAACTAGAGCTGCAATTAAAAATCAAACTGAGTTAGCTACTGTATTCAGACATAACGTTAAACTAGCTTAAGCATTTAAACCTTTGGTTCACTCACTCTCCTTCTGCCCTCACCTCTTCTGGTAGAGCTGTAAGGAAGAAACTGGAAGCTTTTACTTTCGTTTGCAACTAGTCATTTCCAAATGAACTACTCAGACAAATGCCAATGGTATTTAGGGAAATAAGCCCTAACAGTAAACCACAGTTTGAAAGTGGCTTCCATCCAAATGATTGATAGCCATTGTACATCGATACCAAAATCCATGAATACTCAAGTCCCATTATATGCGATGGCATAGCAAAATGGTGTCCCTTATATAAGATGGCAAAGTCAAGGTTAGCTTTTTGGAATTTATTTATTTTGGGAGGAATATTTTCAAGTTGTAGGTGGTGGAATCCGTGGATACCAAATCCGTGGATACGGAGGGACAACTGTATAAAGTAATCTGTGGGTAGAGACTCTATATATAGAACAGGTAGTTGCATGTGTAATGGCCTTTAATTGTTTTGCTGGGTTAGTACACATGGAACATTATGAGAAGATTTTGACATGATTAACCGTAGCAGATATACCCATAGTCAGTAAATGGCAAAATAGTTACTCTCCAAATTTGAAGCATTGGAGGTCTGCCAAATATGAAAGACTGTGGAGGTGGCAAAATTGGCGTTAGTATACTCACATGAGAGACAGTAGAAGTAATTGAAATATTGTAGAGAACCTAGTCTCCTTTTACCAGTTATGTGAAGAAGTATATATCCAGATGTAGCCATCTTGGCCAAGAAGCAAAATAACAAATTCCAAAATATACTTTATGGTGATAACTTTAATAGACCAACCGAAATGGGGGAAAATACATTACAGAATCTTTCGAAGCTCTAAAACTTTTCATCAGTCATAGATGTTAAAATTCACTTTTAGGGGAGAAATGTGAAGATGGAGAGTCACAGAGCTGCATCTTTCTTGCGGTGATAAAGGTGATGCTTAAGAAGGTCTAGGAGGGAGGGATGATGCAGATATAGAGGCCTTGCACCTTGTTGGCCATGAAGCCACTGTGGACACAAACAGCCAAAGCAAAGCAATACAATTTCATTGTCAATTGTCAGAAACCTTTAAAATCTCAAGAAAGATGCCATAATGTCTATTTTCAATTTTGCTAATAGTTGTGTGATGGCAAAGTATAACTTGAAACTGGATTGTGTAGGGTATTTGCTTTATAAAATGGTTGTGTGTGCATTGTTGCATTCTGTTACATTGTTTTGTAAAACATAAGGTTTAATAACATTATGAGAGTGAGGATGACTAAAATTATTATAGCAGAAATTATAAAAAATATCAATAGAGCTGCCTTCTCCAACCTGGCATCCTTTACATGTGCTGGACTGTAAGTTCTATCATGCTCCACTTACTGGGAATGAAAAGAAGGTTGCACTCTAATGCAATTGGAGACCAGAGACTCTTTTACAGTGTATAATTATAGCAGTTTGATACCACTGAAGTGCCATGGCTTCATCCTACAGAATCCTAGGATTTGTAATTTGATGGCTAGTGCTTTCTGGTAAAGAATTCTAGACATCTCGCCAAGGGGCATCAAAGTGCTCTGATTGTGTAGTGTGAAAGGGATCAAGGTTGAGTAATTCTACTCCATAGGCCCAGCTGTGACAGGGATAAAACAACAAACTAAAAAGAAGGTGCAAACCTAGAAGAAGGTACAAGATGGTGTGCATTTCTCCTAAAAGGGAGAAATTTGATGGAGAGGGATTGAGGATAAGAAAGAGTTCTTGGGAGGGGGCTTGTTGTGTGCTTTCAAGTCAATTGCAAGTTATGGTGATCCTATCCTAGAGTTTTCTTGGCAATATTTGTTCAGATGAGGTTTGCTATTGCTTTCCCCTTAGTCAGAGAGAGTGTGACTTGCACAAAGTCATGTAGAAAGTTTCTGTGACTGAGCAGGATTTGAACCAGAGTCTTTGGTCAAAGCTCAAACTACTATACCACACTGACTTTGGGGGCTAATCTTGCCCATTTGAGGGCAAAAATCGGATGATTTTTAAAAAATAATAATTTGTAGTTTATTTGAGTTATAAAGTTGTCCCTTCATATTTGCTAGGATTTGGTTCCAGGACCCCCCCCCCCCGGATATCAAAATCCGTGACTACTCAAGTCCCATTATATTCAATGGCACAGCAAAATGGTGTCCCTTATATAAGATGGCAAAATCAAGGTTTGCTTTTTGGATTATTATTTTTTAAAGAATATTTTCAAGCTGTGAATACTTAAATCCGTGGATACCAACTCAATGGATACAGAGGGACAGCTGTAGTTTGACGAATACAAGTGTACAAAAAGTGAACTAGAGAACAAGGGAAACAACAAAATGGGAGGGTAGGAACATTCAGTCACTGATGCGCATAACTGGTTTCATAAGTCTCACACATAGATACAGTCAGGAGGTTTTAGATGCTGTAGAAGAAGTAATCTCAAGTTGATCTGCTGAGTGGAAAATGTCTTTCCAGAGGAGTTGCTGAGATTTGGGTGGTTGGCTATGTTGTCCATTGTTGGTCACTTAGTCTATTAAAATAAACCAATCTTCATAGAAAGTAGTTGTCCTTGTGTGTGTCTGAAAATCGGATGATTTTTACATCTTAGCTTTTCATTAAGAGATCACACAACCTTTATTTAAGTATGTGAATTTTTTATTTATTTTATTTTTTGGTCTGAATCAACTTCCAATGATCATTTCCCCCAGCAATGAGCACTGGCTTTTGCAGTTGCCCAGTGCTGGAAATTATGTGCAAGTTTGCTCCCCACACCTTTCACCCCCCAAGAAGGAGCTCATGAAACAAGACTGTTGGTTACAGAAACCAGACACTCAGAACCCATAACTTGGGACTGCAGGAGGAGAAAGAAAAGTGTAGTTTTGTGAATCTGTGCCCTTCTTTTCCCCAGCAGGGAAGTCCTTCTTGCCTTTTAGCACCTTCATTTTGTTCAAGAACTGTTCCTGTTATTTTGAAAGCATGCCAATAGGAACATTTGTCAGGCTTTTGGACCCAAAGTAGTCAAGAACACTGGAGCAGATGAGCAGCTAGAAGTCAGTTCAGATTCCAGGAGGCAGCAGTCAGATTGTAGTCAGAGAGGCAAATGTTAGATTGGTAGTCTGTTGGCACGTACATATAAGCTAGTAACTACTCCTGCACTGATTTACTTGTTCTGAGGAAGCCTAACAGATCTTGAAGTTTTGCACCAGTGGTGGGCAAAGCGTGATCTGTGGACTGCATGTAATTCCCTTAAAACTGTTTCTGCAACCACCAAGAGTTGCTCAAATGGTCAACTTTTAGGTTACCCTCCAATTACTTCCTGCTTTGAAAAAAAGGTCCCTAGAGGCCAAAAGAAGATGAGAGAGTGCCCCAGATCCTTCCAAACACAATAAAATAGCCAATAACATCACCCAAAGGTCTGGGGTAGAGATGTAAAATTTCTGGAAATTTTAAAAGCCATGAAAAAAACATTTCTTTCAGGAAAAATGGAAATTTTCAGAAAAAATGAAATAAATGCAACATCAGAACTTTTTACAGATTGAAAGTCACTCGGTTACTTTAGGAATGTAAAATATGATTATGTACAATTTGATTTGGCATAAAATCATCACCATTGGTATATTAAAGATTTTATTGTCTTAAATATTTTATTCATCATGCTAAAATAAAACATTCCATAATTGGTTTTCTTCCTTTTTTCAATTTTTTGAAAAAAAAACAGAAAAAACTTTTTTCCTGAATTTTTCTGTGTTTTTTTTTTTCTGGGCCTTCACATCTCTAGCTTAAGGGTGCTATTGGCCAATTTGAGGCCGAAATGAGTACACCTAAAAAAAACTTAAAGGTGAAAGGATGGGAGATGACAATGAGTTGTATGGGTCTCTAAGGTCCTGTGTAGGGGCCACATGCCTCCCCCCCCCCAACATCAGGCCGTTGTCCATGCTTTCTTTACAAGATTATCCCTGGTTGAGGCACCTGTCAATAATGTGGGCTCTGCCCTCCTGGGTCTTCAGAAAGATTTTATGAGACATCAGGAATGCTTTGATTTTATGTTCCTGCATGGCAGGGGATTGAACTGGATGGCCTTTGTGGTCTCTTCCAACGCTGTGATTCTGTGATTCAGCTCTGTGCAAAAGAGTTGCACAAGCAAAGTGCATAGGAATACACAGCTGGCCCTACCATTTAGGGATAGTGAGGCAACTGCCTCTGGTGGCAGATGATCAGAGGTGCCAGTGGCATCCTCTACTTGTCCTTGGAGCCCCCTGGCCTTTTTCCTGTCTTGGATGACAGCACCGTGTATGCCACATAGCTCTGCCCTCCAGCACCTCATCTGGCCGAATACCCTTACATGTGGTAGAGAGCCCCAAGCCATTGCATTTGTTGGAACAGGAATCAGATTGAATTGCTATGCCTGCCCATTTTGCTACATGGAATGAAAGGAGGTGCCCTCTTTTCCAGGATTCTGAGATTTGTAATTAAAAAAAAGGGGGGTCCAAGCTCTGCTCAGATGGTACCTGATTTTCTCAGGCTAGGAGAATGTTGAATGCTTTGGGAATACCCCAGTTTACATTTCCTGTAATTCCTTTGTAGGAATTTGTCCCTATAACTGGTGATCCTAAACCGAGAAGGAAACAATTGCCTGATCTTCAGGGTACTGAGTTTAAACCCCACTGCACCTGGCAAAATAACAGTGGCATGGGGCAAAACATCACTTTGGGCAAATGCTCACTTCTTATGTTTCAGGTTTCCTCTGTTCTGATTCCTCCCTTGCAGGAGCTCCTGTCAGAACTCTCTGAACAAAGCAATCTCATTGACTTCATTGAAGTGTATGTTAAGAAGATGCAGCCACAATCTGGGGACAGCACAGTTTTGGAATCACAACCAAGGTAGAAGAAGCAACACAGTTCCAAAAATGGGGTGATAGCAAGCTGGCAGGGAGCCACTAGGTTTTAAGGATGTTTCTAACAGAAAAGAAAGTAATGTCAGGTTCAAGGTGGGAATAGAGGTGCTGCCTCTGATGTACTGGAAGCAGTAGGCATTTATTTTCCCTTCCAGGTTTTTCATCATTTTCTGTACAGAGTTTATACTGAAACTATACATAATTTTGTCCTAGAACTGTGCATATATATATATATATATATTTCCACAGGAAGTGTAAGACATGGGTCCTGAAGCTAACTTCCTTGAAGCCAGTGAGTCTTACTTAAGAGTAAATACATTTGGGATCAGGTTGTTGGGTTTGATGAAAACTTGCATTTTAGATACTTCCTCAGTAAATGGCTTACTGGAATTAGAATCTGTTTTAAACAGTTTCATTGACTTGTGTTGGTTTTTCTCCTGATTTTTTTGTTCTCACAACAATGATGGTATGTTGAAAATCCAGCCATGAGGCACCAGTTTCAGAAAATGAGCCCTGTGTTCTAACTCCAAAGGACCAAACAGGTGACAAGTGGCAATATTTGCAAGAACAGCTGTTGTACAAAAAGAATCTCCCTCACTTTGAGATTACTAAACCTCAGGTTAGTATGTTTTACCATGTTAGAACAATTTACTCAAAAGTTAAATACTTGGAACTTGGAAGCCTTACATTTTTGAATGAAAACTCCCAGAATTCTGGTGGATTCTAGGAGCTGTAATTCAAAAAAGTAAATTTTCTGAGCTCTGCAAACACTATTGAGGGGATCCAGATAAGTCCTTTTTGTACATTGAAAGCAAAAAATGAAGGCATTGTGGGATCGTTCCAGTTGTCCTCTTTAGGACACCCAAAACCCACACAGATAATAGCCTTGCATTCTGCAGTAGTGTGAAGAAGCTGTATGTATGTACAGATGTACTTGTATTGGTCCCTTCCACAGGAAGTAGAGATCCTGATGGTTTTCTTCCATGGAAAGGACTGTTGTGTTGGAAATAACATGCAAAACATCATATGCACAACTGTTACATGTGACAATTATGTGGACTTTTTCATTGTTGAATCTACATGTGTACATGGAGACTACCGCATGCTGTGACTTCCCAGTGAATTGTACATGTGTACAGAGAAAGAACTGGCAAAAACACCTCTGAGTATTCCATTTATATGTACCAGTGCAGAATTTTGGTGAACACGATAGATGTTAGACTTTAGTTATTAGCAGATTTCAAGCCAGCTGCTAGGAATGGAACCTACAATTTCCAGACCATAATCATGATTTCATTGGTTTAAATTGTATCTGCTGCTGGGTTTGGGTTGTTGGTTTTATTTTTAAAGAACATTATGTATCACCATGAGTTTAATCTGGAGCATTTGTCTAAACACATTCTGCTTTTCTAAATGTTAGATCTCTACCAAAATAAATATTCTACCCAAGGGTGCCACATCAAGTGTGAGAACTCCAACTGTTGAAGAGCTGAAAATGTACACTGCACAGCTTGGCAACCTAAGCCAAGAAGCGTCAGTACAAATACAGGTACTACATTCATTTCCCCTTCTCAGTTACATAAATGACCAACATAGCTGGTGGACAAGGTCCAACCTCAGCAGGGTGGTACCAACAAAATCAGACCCAAATGCTAAAGGTTCAAAATGTAGGCACCAGGTATGAGGGTAATATAAAGGCAGATGTGGTGTAACAGTTTTGGAACATCTTCCTTTCTAATCTTTTGGAAGTAGAGTTCTGGCAGTACATGAAGCCAGTAGGCAATTTGGCAGATACAGAAGAATTTAATCTGAAAGAACATGAGAGAATGAGGGTAAGCTTCCCACAACAAAGTTGGGTTTGTTGTGAATTCTTCTGCAGACAAAATACTTGCTCCCCAGACAAATGAAAACAAGTAGAAAAATGCTACTTGCCTTAATTCATTGAATTTGCTCTGCTTTGTTTTTGATAATTGGTGATATCTATTAATTTTGTCTAGTGTATATTCCTGAATCACTGCATGCAGAATAATGGCTATAAGCATGTACAGCAGGGTGAAATATCTGTTCTCTCTTCCTCACATTCATCCACATGTATTCATGCAACACACAGAGAATGTGTGAATCACAAAATCATAGAGTTGGAAGGGACCACGTGAGCCATCTAGTCTAATACCCAGCCATGCAGGGATGCACCACTGAAGCACTCCCAAGAGGTGGCCATTAAACCTCTTGTTTAAAAGCCTCCAGAGGAGAATCCACCACCCTCTATTCCACCATTGAACAACTTTTATCTTCTTGAAGTGCTTCCTAATGTTTAGATGGACTCATTCATCTCATAATTTGAATTCATTTGTTCATGTTATCATGTCTGGAGCAGCAGAAAACAAACTTGATCCATCTTCTATATCCCCTCCCTTCAGATACAGTAGGACTACTGTATCCACAGATTTATTATCCACTGATTCAGTTATCCACGAAACACAAAACAGCACATCTGCCATAGAGTCTTCCTAGAAAATGTGTCCTCTCTAGCCATTTTCTAGGTCCTCCAAGGCAACACTATGGTGTTTTAAACTGGAAGTCCCATTATTTTCAGTAGTGTTTGCTGTTACCTGTGGTTTTCTGTATCCACAAGCCCCCCGGAACCAATTCCCCAGCAGATACGAGGATCCTACTGTATTTAAAGATGGCCATCATGTCACTTCTCAGTTTTCTCTTCTCCAGTTAAACATACCCCCCTCCCTGTGTCATTCCTCATAGCTTGGTTTCTAAGTGCTCAGTGTTTTGGAGGAGGGGGGAAATGTGTTCTGCATGTTTCTGCACTGTAAATATTCAGCAGTGGAGTTCCACAGAAGGAATTTTGGAAGGAGCACTTTCCATGCAGAAGCATTCTTCCCATAAGAAAACTTGCACCTAACTTAATTTCTTTCTTCTCTCCAACTGTGAAAGAAATGTGTGATTGAATCCTCCTTCCCATCAAAGTAAGAACTGTTCTATAGTGGAATAGACTACCTTGGACGTTGGTGGACTCCTTCTTTGGAGGTCTTTCAGCAGATGTTGGATGACCATCTCTCAGGGGTGCTTTTGTCATAGCATGGCCTCTCCAAATCTAAGATTCTCTGATTCTATGAAAGAACTCTAGAGACCTTATTCTCAGACTTTCATGTCTCTTCCAGTGTCCATTTCTAATAGATGGCACTTCCTTAGCATCTTCTTAAATCTATCATTTGCAAAAATTAATCCAAAATTGATTAGTAGTACTCTTGTAACTGTATTGCATGTGCAAGGACTAAGGACCCAAACACTGATTGGCTGAGCTGATGTGATGTCATGGAATGTTCATGAATATTCTATCTGTTCATGGACTAAAACCATTTTAGAATACCCTGTGGCCAGCTTCTGTTAAGAACGGTAAAAGTGCTTGTTTTGGTTCAGATTCAAGCATCACATAAAGCCTTGAATGAGAAGTAGTTCAGTAGAAATGAGTG
Source organism: Gambelia wislizenii (assembly GCA_030847615.1). Taxonomy (NCBI): domain Eukaryota; kingdom Metazoa; phylum Chordata; class Lepidosauria; order Squamata; family Crotaphytidae; genus Gambelia; species Gambelia wislizenii. Next base: position 484,175,600 of record JAUMIR010000001.1, on the reverse strand, counting down.
GTGGAAAACAAGGAGACATAGTTGCATAGAGGGAGAATTCTGCCAGATGTGGTTTCTACTGGCACTTCAGCACTGAGAGGGGCTCTTAAATAAACAGCAAGGTCAAGAAGCAAAAAAAAAAAAAAAGTGAAATTGGGAGCTGTATTTCAGATAATAATATGATTTGAACTAACAGGGTAGGTGTTTTGCTTTTATTTAATGTTTTAAATGATTTTATCCATTGTAAGTTGTTTTGGAGGACCTGCTTTGAATGAATGAACAAATACATGCATTTAGTACCTTCGTTAGCTCCCACTATTTGCCTTCCCCTGTCCCCTTCTTGCCTAACCAGAGACCAGCCACAAATTGTGACATGCCAAACAGAATCAGCCCACTAGGGTGCTTTAAAATATGTACTTTACCTCCTGTGTAATTCTGTTTTTGAAAAGGCAGTTGTCAGACACTTTGGGAGTGTCTATACTCTACTCCACAGTACAGTAATAGCAAGTCACAGCAGCTGCAACCTGTCTTAATGGTTTTACAGGCACGATAAACTTTGCAAGCCTGTAGCCAAGATGGTGGCCAGGAGTGAATGACTTGGGTTTTTAAATCTGCTGCTGCTGCACTTAAAAAACAACAACACTATTATTATTGTGCACACAAGTGATATTTCATAGAATCATAAAATCATAGAATTGTGGAGTTGGAAGAGACCACAAGGGCCATCCAGTCCAACCCCCTGCCACGCAGGAAATCACAATCAAAGCATCCCTGACAGATGGCCATCCAGCCTCTGTTTAAAGACCTCCAAGGAACCTTTCAAAAAAAAAAAAGAGAGAGAGAGAGAGAGAGAAAGATAATCCCCATTTTATCGCCTTAGCGGTTACTCGCTAAGGCGAAAATTCAACATGATGGCAGTGGGCTCTTGCCCTGTAACCAAGCCCCGCCCTGCCCCCTGCACTCATTGGCCAATCATGTTTGCACTTCCTCTTGTATGGGAAAACAATTCATGTAGAATCGCTTGTCTTAACCAGAGAGAATGTGCATACCACACAGAGCTTTTTTTAAAAGTCGGGAAAGGCTGCGACTGCTTTTATCACTTAGTTTTTGCTCTTTTTGGCCCCCCTCCTTCACAATACGGTGAGACAATGCAGGATCCCATTAAGACAGCTTGTATTCCCATGTATGTGATGTGAGGCGTGTATAGGCGTGCCCAAATAGTTACACGATAATATATGGGATCCTTATCTCTTACATTATAAGGTATATACTACGGGTATGGTAGAAGATACATGACTTATGGTGCTCAAAGCAATATTTAGTATATACAGTAAGGGAAAAATAATGATACAAAGAGAATGGTATTATATGTAGATACTTTGAACATCTTAAGGATTGTTGTATACTGAATCTACTGTGAATAAAAAATAAAATTCAAAAAAAAAAAAGACAGCTTGTATTCCCAATGAATTTTTAGCCCCTCTGGGCCATTTTATGCCTTTTTTCAACAACAGGAAGTGAGTGGAAGCAATTTCCTGTCCACTTCCTATTTTGAAAAAGGCCTCTCCTGGGCCTAAAATGGTGGGGTGGGCAGAAATCATCCCCACACCCCTTAGAGGGCATTTCAGGGTGAATATGTTTTGAAAAAAACATTTTTTGGCCCCTGGGAGGTTGCATGTGACCTGTGTGCTGCACTTTGCCCACCACTGTTCTAGCACAATGCTGGATTTAAGCCCGGGCTCTGGGGGTGAAAGAAAGGGGTTGAGCTGATATGTCTTACTTATTTTGGGAACATCTGCATTTATGGCTAATAATGCCTCTGCCATAAAGGCAGTAACTGTTCTGTGGAGTGCTAGGCAAACATACTTCCTTCTTGAAGATTTTCCCTCCCAGCTGGTTTATATGGTATTTCCATATATGTGTCAAGCTCTTCAGAGGAAGTCAAGACATTGTTATCTCCCTATCTTCCAGGAAAATATAGCAGGAGATGTTTCATTGAGCTTGGATCAGAAACTCTTTGAGCTGCTTCTGGCAATCAGCCGCTGCCTGAACAACATGGAGCAGATGTTAAGCACCTCTGCACTCACCAGTGAAGAAGCTCCCATGCAACAGATGCTTTATGAGGTAGACAAAGATGAGAGTTTTTCTCCATCCATGAAACTCAGAGCTGTGTGTATTCTACAGTAATCCTTAAACACAGTCAAAACATCCAGTGGTCTGGAGGCAAAAGCCTTCCAGGAAAGCCAGCTTTCATTTTTAAAAAGAAAAAGAAAGGAATGAGCAGGTTTCTTTACCTTAAGATTGTAAACATTTGCTTGAAAAATTAGAGTATTTGGAGATTCAAAGCTAGGTCTCACCTGTCCTAGACCAACGTGCTATCATATACAGCACAGTGGTGACTATACTGTTTGTCCCAGACTTTGGAAAAGTTACTTCTTTGAACTATAATACCCGTAGATCCCAGCCATGCTGGCCAAGGAATTCTGCGAAGTATAGTTTTAAAAAAAATCCAAGTTCTTGATTTGTCTATGCTTTTTGTCTCTGCCTCATAGGAGGCAAACTTTAGAAGAAAGGATATCCCTAAGTGGATCAAGGAGCCATTGCTCCTTTCACCCGCCCCCCCCCCCAAATAGTTTTAATTTAAACTTCTCTGAGCTGTGCCTATGTGTACGTGGAGGTAAGGAGGGAGTTAAAATTCTCAAACTGAAACTTCCTCAAGCTTGGAATGAGTACCAGGAAATAGCACTGTTGCATTATTGCTGCTGTCCATTTCCTTCATAACATCAACACTCATTATTGTTTTAGGACAAGGGACTTGCAGTGTACAATATGAGTTCCATTTTGACACTCCATTCTACTCCCCAAAGGGCAAAACTAATGCAGGAACCTGGTTGATGTTGAGGGGGAAATTGTATTATATCCTTGCAAAAAAGTTAGTAACATGTGGGCTAGACAGTGCGACTGTTAGATGGATTTGTAATTGGTTGATGGTCCAAATTCAGAGGGTAGTCACCAATGGCTCCTCTTCATGCTGGAGAGAAGTGACCAGTGGGGTGCCACAGGGTTTTGTCCTGGGCCCAGTGCTATTCAACATCTTTATCAATGACTTGGACGAGGGAATGAAGGGTATGCTTATCAAGTTTGCAGATGACACCAAATTAGGAGGGGTAGAGGCCAGATACAGAATTCAAAATGACCTTAACAGATTAGAAAGCTGGGCCAAAACTAACAAAATGAATTTCAACAAGGAGAAATGTAGGATACTACACTTGGGCAGTAAAAATGAAATGTACAGTTATAGGATGGGTGACACCTGGCTTGATGGCAGTATATGCAAAAGGGTCTAGGAGTCTTAGTGGACCACAAGCTGAACATGAGGCAGCAGTGTGATGCGGCAGCTAAAAAAGCCAGTGCCATTCTAGGCTGCATCATTAGGAGTATAGTGTCTAGATCAAGGAAAGTAATAGTTGGACTAGATGGCCCTTGTGGTCTCTTCCAACTCTATGATTCAAATAATAATGATCAGGTCCTATTGGTGGTTAACTTTCTGCACAAGGAGAGGGGGAGGGGGGCACACAAAATGCCACAGTGTTGAATATTTTCCCTCAAAAGGAACAGGCGAACAGGTAGCATTAGTGTATCCTGGTAAGGCTCTTCTTCGTACTCTCCGACTATCCCAATTTGGCAGGGACTGTCCTCTGTCGTCACACTGTTTCAGGTTCTTTTGAAATGCCCCAGTTTCTCTCTTCTCCCATTTTTCTCCTTTGTCCTCAGCTTCCTTCAGTTGCCAAAAACTGTGTTCAGAGTGCAAAAGTAGTTTATACACAGTTAAATCAGTGGGGACAAGGAGGGAGCAGAGTCCTGCCCTTTCTTGTAGACACAGACAAAGCAAACTGCTGCATCCTTGCTTAGTTTGTATGTTCTTCCTCATTAATAACATTTGCCATTGCAACCACACTCTGATGTTGCTTGACCTCACCTGTCCTAGTTTTTCTCTGCGAAATGTTGCAGGGTATGCCTTTTACTTAACAGATTGAATCCTAATGGATCTTTTAGCTACAATTTCTTTTACAAAACTGTATTTACTTGCTTCTTTTGCCTTCTCTCTTCCAGACTCTTTCTGCAGAACTACAAAAACTTCATGCAGATATTGGTGATAAAAAGGAAGATCTTTTGAAGTCTGTCACCTCTGCTGGTGGTGACCCTGAGAGATTTTCTCAGTGTTTTAGCAACTTGCAGGCATGGCTACAGCAGACAGAAGCAGCCACTGCTTCTAGGAGCAAATGTATGAAAGATGACCTGGACCATTACAGTAATTATCAGGTACTGCCTGGTTGAATTTTCATGTTGTTTCTCTTGTATCCTTTTAAGCCACGTCTCATAAGAGGCACACTTCATCTTTTTAGCACTTGCCACCTGAATGACATCACATCAACCCATTTTGTGCCTCCTCAAAATTAGCACATGGGAGCACTTAGGAAAATCACAGTGAATGCTGTTTTATATCCTGAGTATCAATTGGGAATCAATCCTGTAGTTTCAACATACATGCATTGAATTTTATGGACACAGTTTTACTGTAAACGGTATACTCTTGTACTCTTGTATGGACATCCAGCAGGCCTCAAGCCAGGATAAATGTATTTGCTGCAAGGCTGACTTAAGGCATTTTGCTGCCCAAGGCTGAGCAACAAATAGTGCCACTGAATACCATAGTCTACATAGTTTTTTTAAAAAGTTATTTTGGCAGAGATTGGCACATATTTACTGTCTCATCCTGGATTTGTTGTTGTTGTTAATTGCCATCAAGCTGACTTAAACATGCAGCTACTCTATGAATGAGAAACTTCCAAGACAGCCTCTCATCAACAGCCCTGCTCAGGTCTTCCAAACTCAGGGCCATGGCTTCCTTGATTGAGGCTATCCACCTGTAATGCAGTTTTCCTCTTTTCCTAATGCCTCCCTCTTTTTTAAGCATTATTGTCTGTTCTAATGATTCATATCATCTAAGGTATGGCCAAAGTGCAACAGCCTCAGTTTGATCATTTTGGCTTCTAGGGAGAGTTCAGGATTGATTGGCTTTAGGACCCATGTATTGGTCATTTTGGCAGTATGTGGTATTCATAGAGCTCTCCTGAAGCCTGACATTTCAAATGAATTTATTCTCTTGCTGTCAGCTTTCTTCACTGTCCAGCTTTCACAGCCATACATAGAAATCAGAAATACTATGGCAGGGATGATCCTGAATTTTATTCAATTATATACAGCATCTTCACACTTGAGAGTCTTTGGAGTATTTAATTCCTTCATAGCTGCCCTTCCAAGTCCTAGTCACTACAGTCTCCATTCTGATTTATGACTGAGAAAAGTTATCTAAAGTCTTTGACTATATCAGTGTCTTTATCATCCACTGTGAAGTTATATAAATCATCTGCAGTTGTTGTTTTTTTCTTTTGTTACTGTTGAACAGTAACCTTGCTTTTGCACTTTTTTCCTTGGCTTTCTTCAGTAGTCATCCCAACTCTTTGCTACTTTTGATAATCACCAAATGAATAATGTTGCTGCCTTTTTATCACACTCAAAATCTACTGCTTGAGGCAGCTACTGTACTTCATTCTTCCTAATGGTAGGGCCAGTCCTTTTCTAATGATTAAAACAGAAAAGTACCCTCTCCCTGTAAAACACATACAAATAGATGCACAGGGACACACACAATACCTGTGTTAAAACACATTGTTTTATAGCTATGAGCTAATTTATATCTCCTGTGGGGACAATTTTATCCTTGTTTTCCATAAAGTGCCCAAGCCTGAATCAAATTATGATTATAAAAGTGGGTGTCATTTTATTTTACATTTTGCAAGAGCAAGTGATTGCAAAACTGCCTTTATTTTTTTTTAAAGGGACCCTTTCCCCCTCCCCCCTTTCTTTCTGGATGTATATATGTGCATAGAGAATGATTCTGATTAAACAGTCCAGTTGAATTGCAGTTTAATTACTCCGTCATTCTGTGTAATATATTTTTGGGTTCACTTTGGGTTTATTCACTTGTCCCTGTCACAGAATGAAATCAGGCAATTGTATGATGAGTTGATTGAGAAGAAATCCATGCTGCAACAGTCCCTTGGCGCAACGAGCAGCCATGGCATTTCCGTGCCACTCCAGGTAATTAGTGGAAATATGAAGATAAAGCCCAATCAGTTGTCCAGTGCTGGGCAATTTTACCTAATTTCCCTTCTTCTTTTGGGATGTTATTGTTTTTCCAAAATCATAGCAATAATTTTGTTTTTTTTTTCCTGTGAGCTTAATGACACCATGATAATCACACTTCCTAGAAAATTCTGTGTTCAGACCAGGTGCTGAAGGACATGCAATCAGAGCACCGCTCTTTTGGACTGCACCTCAAAGAATCCCTCAACTGGCAATGCCAGTGGCCATGCTGAGTGAGGGATGGGAGTTATAGTCCAAAAAGTTAACATTTCCCAAGTCTGAAAAAAGTAGGGGTAGAACTCTGACCTTCATTCCCAGTTTGTGGGCTTCTTGAAACATCAAATTGACTGATATTAAGAAGAGGATGCCAGTGGCTCTTAACATTTTCTTTACTAAGGACGCCCTTTAAATGTCTTTTGTTGCCATGACCCCCAAGACTTAACTCGATGATGATGATGATGATGATGATACATCATCCATTAAACCTTCCCTCAGAGGCACAGGAGGGAAGCCTGCTCTCCTGCTTCTTCCTGCAAGTTTGTGGCTGGACTGAATTGAATGGCAATGTTGCCATTCTTTGCCTTGGCTCCTGTCATGTGGCCACTCCACTACAGGGAAGAGGTGGGCCAAGCAGCCTTCAAGCCTTTGCAGACCCCCTGTGAGGACACTGCAGACCTCTGGGGGTCTGTGGACCACAGTTTAAGAGCCACTGTGATAGACCAGTTGCCAGATCCAAGAGATTTTCTAGCTATTTCTTTCTTCATCACCCCCCAGCCCACAAGGATATGGGAAAATAAAGATCAGCTAGTATTAAAGGTGCTGCCACATTTCTTTTTTTCTCCCCCTCCTTCCTCCTTGTCATGCTGTAAGAGACTAAGACAGCTACTTCTTTGAAAATTTAAGACTGGCTCATATGGGAGAAGATGATCTTTCAGATGTTCTAATTTCAGATCTTCTCATGTTCTTGTTTTGGCTGTTTTGTCTCTGGAAGAATTCGTAAGTTGTTCCAATAAGCAGTGGGAATCAGGATCTGTGGAAAATTGCAAGATCCATCCCACTTCACAGACATTGCCAAAAATCTTGTGTCCTGTAGCTGCCCTATAAATATCATTGTCTTCTAGTAATACTTTAGCTTACCTTAAAGCTTAATCATTTCATCTTTTCATTTAGAACATGGACAGCTATGAGTTAGAACTGCAGAACTTTGAGACTCGGGCAGCTAAACTAAGAGATCATGGGGAAAGACTTCACTTGCCTGTTGCCCTAGTCCATGAAGTGGATAAATTAGAGGTAAATATGTTGAATAATTATTATTCCTCTAGAACCTCAATTGATGTCAACATAAATTAAATACAACCACAATGATCACCTTCCTTCCCCAAAAAACAGGTGGAAGCAAATACAATTACATGCAAAATGAATTTCCTTGTATATAAAATACTGGCAGTGCTTTGAAAAATACAGATAAACAATAGCATTAATGTAAGAGTCTAGCAGTAATCCATCAACTAATGGTTGTGGATGGTGGAAGTTGGTGGAGTCCATGTCAGTTGTGCAGTGCATGTATTCCAGGTTTTCATTTAAATTATAAAGGAGCAACACAAGGTGCTGAACTCTATCCCTAACTCAGTTAAGCACCTTGAATAGCTGCCTTAAAGTTCAGACTACAACTGGGAGTAGGTTCACTGTTCCACTGGCAAGAAACCACCAGCCACCCTTGCTTTTGGATCCATCTCAGCCAATTCAGTTGGAGTCACTCTCCAGCTGCTTTCAGATCACAGCTAGCAGAATTGCTAACCCTTGGAAATGCTGGCCAGGGCTGATTTTGAAATCCAGCACATCTGGAAGGGGAACCTGGTTTACAGTCATAAAAGAGTGTGTATACATACAGATGTCCTGCAGGTATCTTTTGCAGGATTGAAATATCTGTGTTTTCTCCTAGATGTTTTGTCATTACTGAATCATGATTTTATCTGGTAACTTGAACTTGCTTTTGCTGAAATCTCCATGCTGATATACATTTTGCTTCCTACAGCAATGTCTTCTTTATTTTTTCTCCATTTTGTTGTTGTTCAGGTTGTTTCTAACTTATAGTAACCCTAAGGTGAACCTGTCACAGGGGTTTTTGGCAAGATTTGTTCAGAGGTGGTTTAGCATTGCCTTTCTCTAGGGCTGAGATTATGACTTGCCCAAGATCACGCAGTGGGCTTCCAAGGCTGATCAGGGAATTCAAACCCTGGTCTCCTGGAGTCCTAGTCCAACACCCAAGCCAGTACATCATGCTGGCTGTTATAATACAAGCTCACATGCACAGGCAGTGAGGATTTTTTTTATAAGTCTACACTCATCATTAGTATGTTTGAGAAATATCAGCCAGCAGTGATTTTAATCCACAATATGACAGGAACAAAATAAACTTTAATCATCGTGTGATAAAATATTGATCAAAGTGTGATATCATATTAAGAACAAATGTTTATCAGACTGCAGAAGGAGATGATCAGACCTCACCTTGAATACTGTGTCTAGTTCTGGGCACCACAATTCAAGAAGGATGTTGACAGGCTAGAGTATGTCAAGAGGAGGGCAGCCAGAATGGTGGGAGGTCTAGAAACCATGCCCTATGAGGAGCAGCTTAGGAAGCTGGGCCTGTTTAGCCTGGAGTAGAGAAGATTAAGAGGGGACATGATAGCCATGTTTAAATATTTGAAGGGATGTCATGCTGAGGATGGAGCAAGCTTGTTTTCTGCTGCTACAGAGACTAGGACACAGAACAATGGGCTCAAACTACAGGAAAAGAGATTCCATTTAAACATTAGGAAGAATTTCCTGATGATAAGAGCTGTTTAGCGGTGGAACACATTGCCTAGGAGTGTGGTGGAGTCTCCTTCTTTGGAGGTTTTTAAACCGAGGCTGGATGGCCATCTATCAGGTGTGCTTTGATTTTGTGCTCCTGCATGGCAGGGGGTTGGACTAGATGGTCATTGTGATCTCTTCCAACTCTGTGATTCTGTGATGTATAAGATGGCTACACAAACTGGTCTGTGAATGGTACGTGACCCTCAAGGCTTTTTTGCACACTTTACAGGATCTCTGCATGCCCCTCATTTTTCTTTATTTTAATCAAATTAGTTTTTTTCTCCAAAAACGTCTAATTTTATATGTTTATTTAATTATTTACTTGCTAACTATCCTGTCTCCCAGAATGGGGTCAAAAGCAACTAATCTTACTCCATATGTCTACAATTAGCCATTTTGTCCCATTCTAGTCCCCGTGGCCCATGTGGACCTAAATCAGCTGAGAGGGAAATGCAAATGTGGCAGAATGGCAGATTGTGCTCCTGTAGGCTTTGAGGGCACAACTAACCATTTTGTGGTTAAATAATTGCACAAGGAGGTAAATATGGCATGCAGCCTCCAAGGCCCTATGCGGGGGGAATGCAGCCCTGTTGCCCGCCCCTGGTTTAAGGGATATGTTACAGAGAAGGAAAAACATACAAAGAAATGCAAAAGCTGTGCAGCCAGCTGAGAATCTGATGCTCCCAAACTACAAATCACTGGCCACCATTGCATGACACAATAAATGAAAAACCCTGACTTAATAAGCCAGAATGTACATAAACTACATGCAGCGGCACACTGCCCTTTGCCTGACACATCTCTTTTACCTACACCTCTGAAAATTACTTTAAAATTTATGCTGAAAGCTTATGGTGAAATATATCAGTTAGCCTCAGTGGTGCTGCTAGATCTTTCCCTCTTAATGCTGTTCCTATCACCACATACTCGGCAAATCAAGCCAAGCTTTAGCCAAAAGAAGCGCCAAGCGTTAGGAAATGTGCAGACCTCAACCTCAACTTGGCCATGCTGAGTGTGGTCCTGTTCTCTAGCAAGCCAGATGTGTAAGCAGCCATTTTCTACACTTTCTGGAAGCTCCAGAGATGAGCAGAGATTATTCCAGGCAGTGCACGGCAGTTTCTGCCACTTTCCCAACTTCAGTTTTGGGAGGAAGGCTGAAGGTTGTTTGGTAGCGGCCACACCAGCAAAAACAAATCCTCTCCCAGCTTTTGGTGCTCTGGAACAGGAAAGCTAGGGAGTGGAATTAGATACTACTGCCTGAAGATGTTCAGAGTAGCTTCATCAAGCTGTGATGCACATTTAGTCAGTGCAATCAATAGATCTTCCCATGGGAAGGAACAATGGGGAATATGGGTGCGCGTATGTACTGAGAGTGCCTTGAGCCAATGGCATCCAAACTGCAATACTCCCCACCAGCACTTCTCTCATGAAAGCCTGGGAAGTCTGACTGAAGAGGAGGAGGCTGGAAGTTGGCAACCTCAATGTTTGGCTTGGCCAGCAAAGTCACCTCCAAATCATTGGCCTGTGATAACGTATCATTAAATATGTTGGGATGAACTCTGATTGGACCAAAAAGACAAATAAATGGTTTTAGAGCAAATCAAGTGTAATTTTTTCACAAAAAACTGAAATGATTGAATTAAGGTTATCATACTTTAGATGTATAATTAGAAAATAACCCACTGGAAAATACAACAACACTGGGGAAAGTTGAAAGCAATAGGAAAAGAAGAAGCATGGCTCCTAAAATGGATGGACTCAATAAAGGAAGTCATGCCTCTGAGTTTGCAAGACTTGAGAAGGATAGTAAAAACTGAGATGTTTTGGACACTCTATGATCTCTGAATCATAGAGTGTCCATAATTCAAAATCAATATGTTGTCCCACAACACACTTAAGCTCTGATTGTTGGGCTGTTGTTAACTGCTATTAACTTGACTTCGACTTATGGTGACCCCATGAAAGAGAGTCCTCTAAGTCACCCTGTTCTCAACAGCCCTGCTCAGGTCTTAGTCTGTAATGTGGCTTCCTTGATTGAGTCTGTCCATCTGGAATGCAGCCTTCCTCTTTTCCTACTGCCTTCTACCTTACCAACCATTAAGTCATGCCTTCTCATGATATGGCCAAACTACAACAGTCAGTTTAGTTGGCTTCTAGAGTTAGTTTTGCTCTAGGATCCATTGATTTGTCTTTTTAGCAGCCCATGGTGTCTGCGGAACTCTTCTTCAGCACCACATTTCAAATGAGTTGGTAAGCTCTTGGCCAGTTTATTACACCTCCTTTCTGGTTCCCAATAAGCATCACACCACAGTCCAATACTCCTTCCACCATTCATATGGTCACCACCCAACCTGACCTTAGGCAACATCTTTCCTCTTGCCTTTGTCCCTCAATGACCATTGTTAAACTGAACTTGTCACCTCATAACCACACCTACAAGTTCTGTGTTTCTATGGTATTTAACACCCTGCTCATAAGGCCTGTTCCTGGGCAATAGTTCACTTTCATAGACCAAGTCTATGAAAGCTTATGCTACAACTTCTTTTTCTCAGTTAGTCTCAAAGGTGCTACAAGATTCCTTTACAACTGATATTCCATATTAACACAGCTATGTCTTTGAATTGATAATCTCTTGTATATTACAGTTTAACAAGTAAAGCCCATTAATTATAACTTGTTTTATTTCTAGGAAGTACTGGATGACCTTTGGAGGATCCTGAGAAATAAACAGAGGGAGCTGAGATCTCCATTTATTAGTGAACAACAATATGAAGCATTGTTACAGGGACTAGCAGTGCTCATAGATCTTGGGAAAGAGAAGGTTATTCAGGTGTCCAACCTGAAAGCTACCAGTCAAACTAATTTACAGTTTTACCTACAAAATCATAAGGTAACAGCTTTCTGCTCAAATAACTTCTAAAGGTGTGATTCCCCTCCCCTTAAGATGACATTGATCGATTTCTATCACAACTTCTGCTAAATAAGAAAGAAAAACTCAAAGCTTGTGAAAGTTAATTTTTGGACTGCTTTTCCCAGAATCCCCCTTAAAGCTCAGGAATTCTGGGAGCTGCAGTCCAAAAAAGCAACGCCCTGCGTACATCTCTTGAAAATGATCACAATGCAAAGTTAAAGATGTATAGGCTTCCCATTCTTAGTTATTCTCCATGCTGTACTTATGAAGGAATATTGAGTTTCTGGCATGCAGAACTCATGTCCACTATACAGTAAAAGCTTCATAGGTGTTGTGAACTGGAATGTGTTATAGCAAAACCCAGTCACCTATATTGTAAGAACTCATGTATATTTAGACCAATTCAGAACAGCCCAAAAGTGTAAATGAGATACTAAAATATCCCACTATCATGCTCTCTGCCTGGAGCTCCTTAGGCTGCCCTTTTGCGATACAGTTCAAGAGTTCTTCTAGCCTTAGAACTCCCAAAGCTGTTCCTTCCAAGACTCAATCTTGGAATTCCTCTGCCTGGGAATTCCTCTAAATTGTGCCCTCTAAAGCTGCCACCACCCTTTGATTTCTTATCCCTTAAATACAGCCCAAAGGGAGGCTGTGGGATTTCTAGTTCTTTGTTACCCCCTGCCCTTGCACGGATGTACCTCCCCCTCCCTTCTTTCCAAGAAGGAGAGAGAATGACTGAGCACAAGACAAGGCACACAACACATCAGCTTTGAAGAAAGATTAGAAAAGCTATTTATTCTAACAGAACTTAGAAGTATGCAAGCATTCTCAAAGAAAAGGCTCCTCCCCTTTCCAGGTACATCTTAGAAGGTTCAAAATAAGTGGGAAATTGAACATAATCCCTAATGCAAGCTAGCTAATACAATTCCTATTCTACTCACTCAAGGTGAAGGATTCAGTCTGTTTATTCAGAGGCTTGGCTGGGGCCACATGCCTGATCCCAGGCCAGGCTCAACACAGCATCCTCCATTGTTCTTCTACTGGAGAAGCTAGGTTCTTTCCATCTCCGAGTTCCTTTGTCTGTCTCTGCCTTGTGGTGTGAGGCAGTCTTAATTACCTTTTCAAATTGCCACACAGACAGTCCTAATTGGTCAGTCCTGTCTCTGGTGACCTGACATCATTGATGATGCTGACCCTAGGGTCGTTAACCCTTTGATTACCTGGTTGCTGAGTTGCAGATACCTAATTGCTGAGTTGCAGATGATGGGAACTGGTGTCTCCCATCATCACACCCACTGTGGCCTCTTCCAGGTTGGTCCAAGGAAGCATGAGTTCTTGCTAAATAACTCAGGTTTCTTGCCAGTTGTTTGTCACCTCTATGCCCATGTGTTTCATTCTTTTGGAGGTCACTTTAAAACAATTTCTTGGATTTGCTCTAGGGCTCTTCCAAATATATATATTTTAAAACTTGGGTATTGTTAACTGGTTTGAAAGACAAATGTTCTCCTCTCTGTTTTTAAAATTTTGTCTTTTAGCGTTATAATGCAAAAATGAAGTTTTACTGATGCACTATAACACTATAACTCTTTAAAAAATAAAAAGAAAGGAAAGAGGAGAAAAGAAAGAGTCCTTTGTTCCAATAGATCGTGGAATTAAAATGAAACTCCTTGAGGGCAGGAATACAATGATGCAGCTGGTGCTGGGAATCAATATGTATAAAACTCTTGGGTATGTTTCCTTTCCCAGTGTGCTGATTGGCTGCTTACTCAACCAATCCCCTCCCTCCCCTCCCTCCCTCAGCCAACCACCACCCACATGCAAATTCCATCTCCACCTCACAATCCACTCCTGCCACTCAATTTGCATCTATACCCCCAGTCTCACAAGGGCCCCTCCCTCTTCTCACTCCCTCAGCCACTCACCACCCACATGTAAAAAAAATGCAATATTATTTTCCTAAGCATATTGATGAACTATATGAACCTTTCAAATCTACTATAATGGCATATGTTACACTGAGTCAGCTAGTTGAGAGAAAATGGTCCGGGACAACAGAAATTTGTTTGGATATTTTTTTTAAAAAAATCCTGAGAACTTCAGCAACTTCCTGACAGATTTGCCCATCAGAAGGAGCCCTGTACTGCTCCTTCATGAAGCCTTTAAACAACAGGCCTAGGTTAGCCCAGTACCTGGATGGAAAATTGATTGGGAACCCTTATGTGTGTCACACTTCATTCTTCAGAAGAAAAACAGGCTGTAAATGATATATAGAGATACTGATATATATGAAGTACAGCAGTCAAATAAGGGCATGATTAGTATGATGCTTCATTTCTTTCATGTTTACTTTTCACTATGAGCTTTTAACATAATTCCATCACAAACAAAGAAAAAGTATTTTGCAATGAGGTGAGGGTGGAGTGGACTCCGTTAGGGATAAAATTCACTAGCTGTTGTAATTACTTTGCCAGAAATAAAATACAGCCCTGCTAATGAAGATTAATGTTTACAAACTGCTCAGGAGAAAGATTGCATAAACATGAAACGATTCCCTACTTAACTATTTTGAATGTTAAGTTAAAAGAAGCGGTTAGTCACTTCTGTTTTCCTGAGGTGAAAATGGCTGTAATTTTGTCTCTTCAAAATTGAAAAATGCCTACATGTGTACAGAACAGGAGCACATTATGCATGGAAATGCTCTTTGTATAAGGGATGAAGGAAAAAAAATCTGGCTCCATTGGTCAAAGACTCAAAGCTGGGGGCTCATACTGCTTAGCAGTAATTCTTCAGCTTTGATGGTCTGCCTGCTCATTAGATTGTATGTGTGTGTGCACATGTGCATATTGATATGTATGTATGAACATATATCTATGTACATGTGTATGCACAAATGTGTATGAAAAATTAGTAGTAGTACACAAGTCACTTGTTTCCCAGATGGCTAACTGGGCTCAGCAAACCAAACTGTTCTGTCTTAAAAACTGAGAAGTAGCTCACTTTGTTCCAAACCCAACTGTAAGTTAAATCAGACCTTCTTTATTATTTATTTATCTGATTCGATTTATAGCTTGCCTTTCTCCCAACATGGGACCCAAAGAAGCTTACAGTATAAATTAAAAGAAAGTAACTAAAACAATATGTGATGCAAAAGTTTTTAAAAGCATGAAACAATCAATCCAATTACAATAATTTTAAAACTTTAAAGTTTAATGGGTAAAATGCTACCTATTTTATAATGTTGTTTTATAGCTCTTAAATGATATTTTTAAATTACTAAGTGTGATCAATATTTTATATTGTATAAAATAAATTTTTTTTTTATATTTTATATATCAATATTTTGTATTTATATTTTATAAGGAGCCCTGGTGGCACAGTGGTTAAATGCTAGTACTGCAAGTCACCACATTGCAAGTTTGATTCCAGTGGGCTCCAAGGTTCACTCAGGCTTCCATCCTTTCGTAGGTCAGTAAAATGAGTACCCAGTTTGTGGGGGCAATTAGCTAACACACATTGGAAACTGCTTAATGCAGTGTAGATGTGTAAATGGCTATTGCTTAAAACAATTTGTAAGCCGCTCTGATAGCCTTGTGGCTGAAGAGCGGGGTATAAATAAATAAATAATAAAAAATAAAATAAATATATAAGGTGTGAATTAAGGTATGTTGGTGGTTTATGGTAATGATAAATGGGGACATTGGAAATCATTTATTCTTTTAAGAAATGGCCAATTCAATATTTAAACTTGTTTTTACAATTATGTTACCCTATGCTAACTAACCCATTTAGTAAATCATATTCTATATTATAAACTGGATTGGTAAGTATGATAGTAAGTACATTTAATATGAATATTTTTATTGTATTGTTTTATTGTATTGTATCTGTTTTAATGTGTATTTAATGTGTTGCCTAATGGTCCATTGATTATAATAAAGGCTTTGTTGTTGTAAAAAAAACATTAAAATATAACAGTTAAAAACACATATTACGTATTACACATCCTTCTACCCCAACCATTTAATGACTGATGGCCTGATTAAATAAGGTCTTTGCCTGCTAGCATGAAGAGAGCAGAATGGAGATCACCCAAGCAACCCTCAGGAGTGAGAAGTCGAAGGCTTTCACAGCCAGCATCCATAGATTTTCCTTGGGTTTTTCCTGGGCTGTGAGGCCGTGTTCTGGAAGTCTATTACTGACTTTTGCCTGCATCTCTGGCTGACATCTTCAGAGAATGGTTGGGTAGGAGTGTGTGTGTGTGGGGGGGGTTATATACTGTGAACCCCTGTTGGGGAGGGTATGTAAATTTGTGCTTTTGAATGGCTGCTTTCTGGGTGAAGATATGTAAGGAGGATTAGTGTCTGTAGGGAGCCCTGGTGGCGCAATGGTTAAATGCCAGTACTGCAAGTCACCTCATTGCAAGTTCACTTCTAGAGGGCTCCAGAATTCCAGCCTTCCATCCTTTCGTAGGTTGGTAAAATGAGTACCTGGCTTGTGGGGGCAATTAGCTAACACACATTGGAAGCTGCTTAATGCAGTGTAGATGTGTAAATTGCTATTGCTTAAAACAATTTGTAAACCACTCTGATAGTCTTGTGGCTGAAGAGCGGGGTATAAATAAATAAATAAACAAACAAAAACCCAAGGAAAATCCTTAGGAGTGAGTTCTACAGCCTAGGAGAAGCCACTGAAAATACTCTCTTGTGGGTACTTACCAGATGAGCCTATGAGGATTGTGGGACAGAGAGAAAACCCTAATAAAAATATGCATTTTTTAATTTTTAATCAAAAGCTTCAAATAAAGAAAGTAAATATTATTATTTCTTAAATAAAAGCCCCCAACAAGCACATATATAGCAGAAGTATTTTAATTGCAATAATGCATCTGTAAGGAAAGTATGTGTTGTTGTTTTAAAAGTGAACTTAATGATCTGTATTTCATGCCATTTTTTTTTCTTTCTGAATGCAGAGCTTTTTCTGTAATCTTAAGACTCACATGCTGCTTGTGCAAATGTGTTCTCAAAAAGTGTCACCTTCTGTATTGCAAAAGAGAGAGAAATCCTGGAAAGAGATGGTAGAGGAAGTCAATTCATTGGAACAGCAAGCTGTCCAACATGGAGCCTGTTTTGAAAGGCTGTTACAGGTGAAGAAATAAGATCAAAATTGAATAAAATGTACGGATATGTTTGTTGCAAGGGTGGGCCATATGTTGCCCCCAGCTAATACTGAGAAGAAGAATTCTCCCTTATTCAAGGCATGGGAGTTTGCTTTAACAAAAGGATATTTTTTCTGTGTTTTAAAAAGAATTTTCATCAATAGGTGTATTAGTGTCTAGAGCAAGGGAAGTAGTAACAGTGCCACTCTATTCTGCTTTGGTTAGACCTCACCTGGAATACTGTGTCCAGTTCTGGGCACCACAATTCAGGAAGGATATTGACAAGCTAGAATGTGTCCAAAGGAGGATAACCAAAATGGTGGGAGGTCTGGAAACCATGCCCTATGAGAAATGGCTTAGGGAGCTGGATATGCTTAGCCAGAAGAGGAGAAAATTAAGAGGTGACACAATAGCCATGTTTAAATATTAGAAGGGATGTCATACTGAGGATAGAGTAAGTTTGTTTTCTGCTTCTCCAGAGATGAGGACACAGCAGTGGACTCAAACTACAGGAAAAGAGATTCCACCTAAACATTAGGAAGAACTTCCTGACAGTAAGAACTGTTGGGCAGTGGAATGCACTGCCTGGGAGTGTGATGGAGTCTCCTTCTTTGGAAATTTTAAAACAGAAGTTGGGTGGCCATTTGGATGGTCGGGAATGCTTTGATTGGGTATTCCTGCAGGGCAGGGAGTTGGGCTAGATGGCCCTTGTGGTCTTTCCCAACTCTATGATTCATTTTGGAGGAGGGAAGAAGAAAAATACATATATTTTCAACAGAGGTCCAGGCTGCAGTGGATCTTGGGTAAGATGTCAACATTGCCTCTTAAAGCTGTCCATCTATTGTCCAGGGACTCCAATAGTCATAGTGTCCCCCCTTCTCCCCATTAAGTGATAGGCAGCTGATAGTACAGCAAGGAGATTGTTCAGATTGTTTCATGGCTGCAAGGAAGAGGTTGGCAGTTTCTGATTCTGATTCTGATTTTAGGTTAACCAGATTTTGCTATGCCATCTCAACCCTTAACTATGTTTAGCACTAACTATGGTGAATTAAAACAAGTCAGCTTTATTTACTATGGTTTACAATCAGCAACAAACCATAGCAAAGGTGCCCCAAACTTTGTCTGATTCAGGTGATATGGGAAGCTGTGGTTAATCTAAAATGGATGTGAAAGCTTTCAAACACCTTGCATTGCCTCCCTGGAGATCCAGGTTCATTCATGTAATGATGTGATTATTTAGCATTACATCCAAATGAGACTGTTGACTCTTAGTGGTATGATTAGGCAGCTATTTTGAGCAATAGGAAACCCATGAAAAAGGATATTGTACAGCTTGAAAAGGTTCAGAAATAGATACCTCAGATGATCAAAAGGTTGGAGCATTTTCCTAAGGAGAAAAAGCTAGAGTATTTATGGCTAAAGTGTTTTATGGCTTGGTTGATGTTTACAAAAGTAGACCTGGAGTAGATAAAGTGCATAGAGATTATTTTTCCCCCTCTCCAGAAACTAGAATTCAGAAATTACCCTTAAAAGATAATGTTAGTAGACCTGTAAATAATTCTTCATAATATATAGAGTTCATTTCTGGTATTGCTACTATAAAATAAAACGGGAGCCACAGGTTTTAAAGGAAACCAGACAGATTCATTCAGGGAGGATTCATCTATTAATGATTGCTGTCTATGCTACATGAAAGGAACAGAGGACGAGTGAATCACACCATTGGCCCATCTGTCTCATATGATCTATACCTGGTGTGAGCAAAATGTGCTCCCTGAGTCATTTTTGTGGCCTGTAGCCTCTTCCAGAGCACCCTGCCAGCTCACCTGATGCTGACAAAAGTAGGCAATCTGGGGCTTTCCATATCTCTTAGGCTACAGCTCCACCAGACTTTTATCACTGGGCATGTTGGTTGGAGCCTATAGCAACTACAGTCAGACCCCTATATCTACGGAACCAATATCTGCATTTTCAGTTATCCACAGAACACAAAATAGGGGACACATTCCATAGAGCTGTGCTGAAAAATGCCTAGAGAGGCATCCACTAGGCATCTTCTAGGCCCTCTAATGCAACTCTGGTATGTCTTTACTGGAAGTCCTTTATTTTTTAAAAAAATTGCTGTTGTCTGTGGTTTCTGGAATCCATGGTAAGTCTGAGAACCAAACCCCTGCAGATATGGGGGGCCAACTGTATAGTCCTAAACACCTGGAGGGCACCAGATTGCCTGCCCCTGGTTTATACTTATTGGCAGTGGTCCTCCAGGCTTCCAAACCAGGGGTCTTTTCTAGCTCTATCTGGAGATGCCAGGGATTGAACCTGAGACCTTATGTATGTAGAAGTGTGTATGTAGAAGTGTGCATTCTACCTGTATGCTATGGCCTTTACCCAAAGTTCCCTATGTAGGTTCATCTCTGTATGTCAGTTGGTAGTGATGAGCAAACAAGAAGGATGAACCATCTTGAGGCTTAGAAGCATCAGCCTGCCCACTGCCCAAGATGCTAGACTAGGTTGACCCAAGAGCTGATCGAGCAGGCTTTATGAGTGGAAAGAAGCTTTAAGGAGTAGCACTGTTTCTACTACTATTTGTGGTGTATGTTTCTTTTATGGGCCTACTATCTTGTTGATATTTAGGGTATTGCTGGTAGTGAAACAACCATATTCTTTCAGATCTATTTATTTTGTATCCAGTTATGTACTCTGATAAAGCTGTGATTCCTTCTCTTAGGACTGGACAGAATTTGAGGACAACTACATGTCCTTCTGTCAAAAACTTGAGGCTATCTCTTCTGAAGTGCCTTCTGTGAGTCTGGTAGAAGAAACAGAGGAAAGGTTAATGGAAAGAACTCAGCTCCTCCAGGTATTTTCTTGTCTCTAGAATTTGTAACTTCCATTATGCCTATTGTCAGAATTAATACATTGTCGTTGTGTTTTTGTTATGTGCTTCCTGACTTAAGACAACACTATCCTAGGATTTTCTTGGCAAGATTTGTTTAGATTTTCCATTGCCTTCCTCTTAGGCGCAGAGAGTGTGACTTGTCCAAGATCACCCAGTGGGTTTCCATGGCTAAGTGGGGACTCCTTAGTCTCCCGACTTCTAGTCCAACACTTAGGCCTGTACACTATACCAGCTGTCAAGTTAATACATGCATATTGCGAAAGTATATTTAAACAGTTCATTCAACCCTTCAGATCAGAGCTACTTCAAGGGCCCTAAAATAAGATACAGTCTGATTTAGAGGCTCATTGAGATTTGAGTGTGTATTCAAAACCTGGAAAAATGACTTCATCAGAAATGAACACTGAGTGCTCCTTGATTGGGTTTCTTCCATCTTGCTCATGGAAGATGGGCAAGATCTTCCCAAGTTCTTGTTCTAAGAGATGGTGGAGATGTACATATGGTGGGGAGGCAAAGTATCCATGAAGACCACCACAGTTTGGCTAGCCATCATGTTATAGAGTTATTGAGACCATTCACAGTTGCCCAGTATGTCCAAGGAGTTTGAAGTGTCAGATGTTCCATAGAAAGTTGAAATGAAAAGGTCTGCTGCCATAGAAAGCATGAGACAAATTTTGTGCTTTTCAAGAGAGGCTTTTGGAGTGGATAGAGATGGAAGAAACAGCCCTGAGCAAGATGGAAGAAACCTAATCAAGGAGCACTCAGTGTTCATTTCTGATGAAGCTAAAGTGGGATAAGTTGGACAGCATGATAGAGATCAGCTCCCCTCCTATTGGCACAGTAGCCAACAGAATTGGTTGCCCATCATCTTAAAATACTTTGATTGCTAAAAGTGATAAAATTATCATTGGGTGATAAATGGAGTTTTTTTTTCACCCATGCTGTCTATTCCATACTAAAATGAAAGGCAAGTGTGAGAGATTAAAGAGGAAACAAGTGAACAACCTGTAACTGTACTGCTCATTTTGCTCCTCATCATCTTCTTTCTTAGCAAATAAAAAAGAATATTGAAGAGGAAAAAGCCTGGTATCATCAGCTAGTGAAAGAAGGGAAGAATTTGATGGAGCTTGTGAACTGTCCTGAATTGGAAAGCCAGATTGGGAAACTAGAAGAGCAATGGGCATCTCTTTCTCAAAAAGTTGGCCATGAGCTGCAGAGACTTGATAGCTTACTCAAACTCTTGTCCAGGTAAATGTGATATGTATTACATTCTTCACTTTATAGCAGCCTGGCTGTGCTCTCTGAGGATGATGGCAGTTGTAGTCTAACACAGGGAGAAACCTGGTGTATAGTCTCAAGCCAGCTTTGACAGCAGTAACAACATCTAAAGGAGCTTTCTAGGGGTGAATGGTCATTAGAACATATTTACACTTTCAGAGGACTTCAAAGAAGCACAAATCGGTTCTATGTGCACCTTGTTTTTAAAGGAAACCACAGGGTTTTCATCACTAAATTTCTTGCCTGAGCAAAATTGTGGAAGAAACCTAGCTAAGGCACTCTCCTTGTTTAACATGGTTGTAAAGGGGCAATTTTGGGGATTGGCAGAGGCTTGGGGAGGACCATAAAGTGAGGTGGAGGCTACCTACAGCCTGCTGGTTATGTTTTGCCCACTCATGCTGTCAGAACAAAGGTTTAAGCATTTTACATTTTTTTCTCTGCAAACCTGTACTGCTCACAACAGCCACGTGGGGGACTGTCTACCTGTCTAGCTGTAGAGATATCTCCATGACCTAAGGGCAGAAATATCTCTGATGCTACTTGGTCCTGGTCAATAGGTAACATATTTGGAGGAGGATGTTTCCACTGTGGTTGCTTTGGAGCCATGATACCATGGAATTTTTACAGAGCAGCAGCTGGAGCAGGAGCAGAGAATTATATCTAATATAGGAATGGGCAACATCCAGTTGAGGGACTGAATTGGCCCCTGCTGAACCCAACATGGTTTACACACTACCCTGCTACTGAATTTTGGTGGCTCGGCAGCAAAATGTTCACCGTTCCACTTTAAAAACAAGGTACATGGAGAACATACTCTTTGTTTTAAAGCCTAACTCTTCTTCTGGAAAATTTTCGGGATGTGATTTGGCTTAAAAACAAAGTATGTGCTCTCCATATACCTTGTCCTAAGTGAAATTACAAAGAGGAAATTACTGGGTTGCTCCCTACCAAACTTTGATAGTAAAGAGATTATTGCAAGGACAGGTTGTGATGGGACCACAAAAAATGTTTCCCTCCTTTAAGAACATAAAAAGATGTTGCTGGATCAGAGAAGCTGATGTCAAGTCCAGCATTATGTGTGTGTGAAGGCCAGTCATTTGCCCAGGCAGAAAATGTGCAGCAGCACCATTTGATCCAAGTACTAGAGAGTGGATGGTTTCTGTTGTCCCCTAGTGCAGAAGTAGGGAACCTGTGGCCAGTGGGACCTAGAGACTCCTATACCAGTGGGTCAGTGAATCCACTCCATGTTTTAGAAAACTTTAAACAAGCTATTCAAGGTGCTGAAGCTATTTGGAAACAGGATTCAGCATCCTGGATAATTCATTTAAAGTCTGAGCTAAAGCCTAGAGTGGATTAAAAATCCAGCTGACAAGGAAGTTCACAGTCACGACTTTCTGTGGCTCTCCAGATGTTGTTGGCTCCAGCCATCGTGGTTAACTAATGATAACCAATGATGGTAAGGCCACAAGTTCGCCACCTCACTACTGCCTTAAACAACTAAAATTTGGTTCTTGTGTGTTAATTTTCTGTGGTTGTCAGCCACCTACCTTTGAAGCCTGTTATCAAGCAGAAAAATGTGATTGGAATATCTATAGCATTGCCCGTTTATTTTAGTTCCAACTTTGATTTGTTTCTGCAGCTACAATAGTGAGTCCAAGGATCTGAATAGCTGGTTGGCACTAGCTCAGCAGAGCGTGAGTGACTGGAAGGAGCAATCCCTCAATGCATCCCAGGACCTCAGCACTGTCAGGAACAATATACAGAGATTACTTGTAAGTTTTTGTGTGGTAGCCAGTAATTTGAAAGCACAAGAACTGCCTTGCTGAATCAGGTCAAAATTCCATAAAGTCCAGTACTGTGTTTCCAGTAGTGGCCAGCCTGAAGAGCTCACAAGGTTGTTATTTATTCTCAACATCTAGTACACAGAGTATACTGCTTCTAAATATGGAAGTTCCATTTTAGACTATAATATTTATTAGCCATCATTAGACATATTTTCTGTGAATGTGTCTTGTTTTCTGAAAACCTTTTCAGAAACATGCATCTTATTCATGAATTAATTAGTCACACTTACATTTATCCTCTCACCAACCCTATGAGGCAGCTCAGGCTGAGAGAGAATGACTGGTCCAAAAAATCACCCAGTGATTTGGGTCTGGTCTAAACTGGTATAAAAATCTGGTCTAGATTGGTCTAAAAATCACCCAGTGATTTCATGGCCCAATGGGGGCTTGAACCTAGATGGTCCCAAGTCCCATTCCAGTGCCCTAACCAGTACACCACACTGGCTATCTAAAACACAGACACACACACACACAACTACCATCCAAGCAACAGTTTTTCCTTATATTTCAGAATCTTCTCCTTTTAAAAATTCTTTTCTTTTCTCTTTTTTTGTGGGGCTTGGGCTCCTTTAGGAATTTACTAAAGAAGTTGATGAGGAATCTTCCTTGAAGTCATCAGTCATAAGCACTGGCAATCAGCTCTTGCTTATTAAGGAATCAGATGGTGCAGGGCTGCGGTCATCTTTGACAGAGTATGAACAGAAGTGGGGTGATCTGATTGCCCAGTTGCCAGGCATCCAAGAGAAGTTTCACCAGGTAAAAAAAGAAAATCAAGAGCCAGGTATTCAGTGCTGCTGTATTATGTAGCTCAATCATTCTTATATTCACAGGCTTCCTAGCTACCTATCTTGCCTAAGCAAAATCCACCAGTAATATAAATGCTGCCGTTATTGCAGTTTTCTTGAGCTTTCATATGAATCAAAGATCGCAAGCATTTGTATAAAACTAAAGGATACAATCCGGCAAATAGGTTAGTGTGCTAAAGTCCCATTGATATCATATTCTGGGATGTGCCTGATAATTCCTTCAACTTTCTTCAAAGTCCTTCAGGTTTGACTTGCATTAGTAATTGTGTCCCAAATGTTAAACATTCTTCCTTGTTCCCATTTCAACTCATATATTTATAAAATCTGTGCCTCCTTCTAAAGTTGTAAACATTAAGAAATGCTTACTAAGAACAGTGCTAGGGAATTTCAAAGGCTGTGTCTACACCGCAGCCAGAGAGAGGGCTGCTCCATCTAGCAGACAAGCAAGGGAACAAAGAAAGCCACTCTGTGCAAGGAACTGATTTCTTCAAAACAGTTGGGCAGCATGCATTGGCTGCAGTCAGCTCCTTCCTCCTCAATTGTTTCTGAACCCCCCTCCCCTGATGTGCTTCCCTAAAAAACATTGCAGCTTTTAAACATATAAACAAGTTGTGTGGGGTCACATTCCTTTTAAAAATTAAGTCTCCAGGAAGCATAATTCTCCTTAAAAAC
The DNA here is from genome assembly GCA_030847615.1 of Gambelia wislizenii. Taxonomy (NCBI): domain Eukaryota; kingdom Metazoa; phylum Chordata; class Lepidosauria; order Squamata; family Crotaphytidae; genus Gambelia; species Gambelia wislizenii. Next base: position 484,150,987 of record JAUMIR010000001.1, on the reverse strand, counting down.
AAGGTACATGCCCTCCACATGTTTACATGTAAGAAATCATGCATGCAAGCATCAAAGTTGTCACCTTGCATCCTATCTTGGGGTGGGGAGGAGAGGCAGGATAGATATAGATAAATAAATGGGTAAACAGAAACAGCATAAAGCAGGGGCCTATATTTAAGTATAGAATGATTCCATAATTTCTTATCAGCTCCAGATGGCAAAGCTGCCGTCTCATGAGGCCATCACAGAATTAACTGCCTGGATGAACCACATTGACCAACAAAGAAGGAATGAGGCTACTGTTGATTTGCAGAGTCCAGTGTGCCAAGTGAAAGGGCTTCTCAAAAAGTACAAGGTAAGACACTGAAAGAACACGTTTTCTAGAAGCTGATCCCCTGCTACTATAGTACTATGGCAGTTAGAAATAAAAGAATCTCAATAAGGAATCACAAGGAAGGAACTTTCTCCTCATAACCTGTTTCAGTGGCCAAAATTGGTATCTGTTATAGAATGGAGCACTAGGAAATTATTATTGTGCCCCTGAGGAAACCACGGCCTGTATTGCAAACAAGGACTGGTGTACACAGTGCTGTGCCAGGGATGACACTGACTGCTTTTCTTGTTGCATCCTCCTGTGGTCCCCTTGTACATCATCCCAAAATACCTGTTTCCACTCCACAAGCAGCAAGTAGCAATTTCTTTGAGTCATGAGTTTGGTTGACTGTCCACATGGAGTTTCATCCTATTCTTGTTTTAGAGGGATCTGTGACCTCTCTCATCAACCTTTAGTTCTGAAGTTCAGCTACTTGGCTATTTCAAAAGGGCAGCATGCTCATTTGTTATTTCAAACATCTTTACAGAACACGTTTGCAAAGCAGCCCTCAGGCTTATTGCCTGAAAGGCATGACATCAGAGGAAAAGGGATTGGGATGAAAGAGGAAAATAAAATTGACTTTAGTACTAGTTTATAGTTAGTTAGAATGCATCTTTATAAATATGGTGGACTCCCATATCTGTGGGGGTTTGGTTCCCAGATTTATCGCAGATACTAGAAACTGTTGATAATAGCAAACCCTATTAAAATAAAGGACTTCTGGTACAAACATACCATAGAGTTGCATTGGAGGACCTAGCAATTCCTAGAGAGGACACATCTAGGCATTTTCCAGCACAACTCTATGGTATGTGTCCCTACTTTTTTTCAATTGCAGATAACTGAAACTGCAGATATTGGTTCTGCAGATATGGGGGTCCAACTGTATTCTTTCTGGGTGATGGACAGAAGTCTCCTGCTACTCTTTTTCTGTCTTACTGATGGAGCTCAGTTGGTCTTTCCCCAGCCATAATGTATTGATGGGAATAGAGAGGGAACAGCTTCTGAGTGACCTTTCATGCGCTGACTGATGGTAGAAGCCAGAATGTATTGCCCTTCAATGAGGTAGTCCCTTAGCTGATAGTGAGCACCACTAACTTTGTCACTGTATCCTTGTAGGATTGTGTCAGATTATTTATAAAAAGATAGCAGTGTTTCCTCATTCATTCAGCTGTAACTTTTAAGAACACAGGAAGTTGCATTCTTAGAGTTTAAAGATACCCCCAAGAGTCATCTAGTCCAACACCTTGCCAGTGCAAGAATCTACACCAGGTTGGTGGTGTCTCTGTTGTTGAATGGCCGGGTATCCATCCTTTGTTTTAAGGGCAGACCTTGTTTTTTATAAAAGGTATCTAGATACTTGAACCTGTGTTGGGACTAGGGTTCAGCATTTGGATAGCTTCATACAATCCAGAGCAAAAATGGAGGCATGCCATTAAAACTGGGGTTGTTGTTGTTGGGTGCCTTTGAGTCATTTCTGACTTATGGCAACCCTAAGGTCAACCTATCATGGGGATTTCTTGGCAAGATTTGTTCAGAGGGGGTTCACCCTTGCCTTCCTCTGAGGTTGAGAGTTGACTTGGCCAAGGTCACCCAGTGGGTTTCCATGGCTGAGCAGGAATTTGAGCCCTGGTCTTGAGAGTCCTAGTCCAACACCCAAGCCACTACACCATGCTGGCTCTTCTAAAACTGAGAGCTGCCATTAAAACCAAGAGCTTGTTCCCTGCCTCTCAATAACTGAACCACCAACCACCTCTGCCTGAGAGGTGGCCATCCCATCTCTATTTAAAAACCTTCAGTGAAGGAGAGTCCGCCACCTTCCAAACTGAGTCATGTAACTCAGTATTCTCCAGCTGAATAGCAGAGTTTCAAAGAAGAGTCTTCCCAGGCTTACCTATAAATGCAAAGACTTGAATGTGGGACATTTAGCATATAAACTATGTGTTCTACCACTGAGCCCTTGAATTTACAACTGTCATGTTTTGTCTACAAATACTTCCATATTACCTCTCCCTGTCTACTTTTTCAAATTCCATTTGAGGCTCTGTGGATGCACTGGGTACCTATACCAGTTGAGCAGAACAGCCCTGAGTTTGTATTATGCTCATAATGCAAGTCTAGTGTGTATTGTGTGGACTTTTTATCTAGCTTGGTAGTTTTACAAGCTAGCAAGTGCATTAATCTCTGAGCCTCACACATTCTGTAACCATTAGCAAAGGACTTAGCCATTCAGTCACAGAAATGACAGGCTATAGTTCTTCCATGCATTAGTGCATTTCTGAGTGTCAGGTAAATAAACAGTTAAAGGTTGTTTTGCATTAAAAGCATTTTTTAAAGGGTGGATGTTGTGTTTACTTTTCCAGGAATATCTGATTGAAATGAACTTTAAACAGTGGGTAGTTGATTATGTCAACCAGTCACTACTACAGATGACGACTTGTGATGTTGAAAGCAAGCGTTACGAGAGGACAGCATTCGCAGAGCGTCTCGGAGAAATGAATTTGCAGTGGCACAAGTTACAAGGATCTCTTAATGAAAAGGTCTAGTCATCCTTTGCAATTCTGTTATACATTTTGAATCCATACTCATGCTGAGCCAAGTTCCATTCACTGTTTGCTGATTCCTTCATCCCGCTTTGCTTCTCTGAAAATGAGAACAGCATGAGAAATGGCATGGATGCCTGCAGTTAGTGGGGCAGGATTCCTCCTTTCCATCTTTCTCCAGTAGGGGTGGGGAGAGTCCCACTGGATCTGGTTCCCTTGATTATGTCAGCCAGCCATTACTCCAGATGACAGCTTGGGATGTTGAAAGCAAGCATTACAAGAGGGCACCATTTGCAGAGCATCTCAGGGGAAATAATTTGTAGTGGCACAAATTGCAAGGGTCTCATGCCACTTCTTATGCCTTTGGAAGGACTGTTTCTGGGATGGAAGGAATCCAATTTGAATTTATGGGATCCCAGAACCTTTTGTACCTGCTCCAACATGGTTGCTTCCATAAAGGTTGGATTGCCGCTCCTATCATACACAGCCAGCATTGCTGGGGAAAGCTGCTCTGGGGATTGCATCAGAAAGCAATGGGCCTTTCTGCCACTCTGACCACTGGGACTCCCCAGAATGCTCCCAGTCAGAGGATAGTATGCTTGGAATTTGGAGTGGACTAGCTGATATTTGGGCCCTCATCTATTTCCCAGAAGAGAAGGGAGGAGCATCCTCCAAATTGGGTTGCTCCTCCTACTTGCTCCAGTAGGCAGGAAAAAGAAAGACCTTCCCATATCCCCATGTGGGGGACCAACCCCTAGAAGGTCAGTCTTTTTCCTGCTTACCGCTCAAATAGGACATGTTTTCTTCTACTCTTTGTCATTACAGCCTTCCACATATTTTCTTTGCCTTTCTGCATCTCTTTTCACTTCTCTTCTCTTCCTTTCTCATCTTCCCTCCTTAAAAAAAAAGCTCATAGCACTATAACTGTGCAGTGTGAAAAGGCCCTCTGACGTGCAATTCTGAGCACCAAAGTTCAAGAAGAACATTGACAAGCTGAAATATGTCCAGAGGAGGGTGTCCAAAATTATCAAAGTTCTGGAAACTAAGTTCTGTATGGTCTGATTTAGGAGCTGTGTATGTTTAGCTCAGAAAAAAAAGAAGACTGAGAGGAGACATTATAGTCATATATAAATATCTGGAGGAATGTAATGTAGAAGGTGTGAGTGAGCTTGTTTTCTGATGCTCCAAAGACTAAACCACAAACTGTGTATAGTGTGATAGGTGCAGTCATGATAACAGGCAGACTCATTCTTGCTCTGTGGTTTTTCCCTCCCCAAAAGAAGTTTTGAAATGCCATGTTGTCTTACATTATTCCAATCATAATGAATTATCCATGCTTCAGATAAAGGAGTTGGAACACATTTTGGAATCTGTGGCCGAAAATGAAAGCAGAGCCCAGTCTTTGGGCAGCTGGCTCAAAGCACAAAGCAGAAGGCTAAAAGAGGCAGAGAAGCCAACAAGTTCCCTCCTTGCACAGGACACAGCAGGAGTCTGCAAGGTAAGAAGTTGTTATTTGACTAGAGTTTCAATTTCAGGTTAATTAATTTTTGCTTAATAAACAATTGAGTAAATTGGAATGTTCTTATTTATTTACTGAGCTTATTTATAAGAATTACATTTTTAAAAAATAAACCCTCTCCCAAGCAGATCAGAGCAGTGTATATAGTTCCCCCCCTTTCCCATCACCCCTGTGAGATAGGCTGGGTTAACACATAATGACCAGCCTAAAATCAACCAGTGTTTAATAGCTGATTGATTATGCAAAGTGCTGGAAGGTTTCAGCACCTTGGATAGATCCCTTAATGTTCTTACTAAAATCTGTGTCACCATCTGACTGACTTGGAAGCCACCCACCACCACTGTACAAAGGCCCACTGGATGACTCAAAAACAATCAAGGAGGGAAGCAACGTAGAGAGTTGTGTAGTGGTTGGGGTGCTAGCGTGGGACGTGAAAGATCCATTTTCTAGTTCTCACTTAACCATGAGTCTTGCTAGGTGACCTTAGGGCAATTAACTCACTCTTACCCTGTCCTACCTCACAGGATTGTTGTGAGGAAGAGAGCCAAGTATCCTGCCTTGAAATCATTGGAGGAAAAATGGGATAGAAACAAATATTATGGCATTTGTGAAAAACATAAAATATAAGCAGATCTCTAGAGCAGATCATTAAACAGAGAGTCTGTGAACATTTAGAAGGCAATGCCATAATCACAAAAAGTCAACATGGGTTTCAGAGAAACAAGTCATGCCAGACTAATCTGATCTCTTTTTTTGATAAAGTTACCAGCTTGGTAGATGAAGGGAATGCTGTGGACATTGCATACCTTGATTTCAGTAAGGCCTTTGACAAGGTTCCCCATGACATTCTTGCAAACAAGCTTGTAGAATGTGGGCTAGACAAGTTAACTGTTCAATGGATTTGTAATTGGTTGACCGGCCAAACCCAAAGGGTGCTCAGCAGTGGCTCCTCTTCATCTTGGAAAGATGTGACCAGTGGGGTGCCACAGGGTTCTGTCCTGGGCCCAGTGCTATTCAACATCTTTATCAATGACTTAGATGAGGGAATTAGGGGCATACTTATCAAATTTGCAGATGACACCAAATTGGGAGGAGTAGCTAATACCCTAGAGGACAGGATCAAAATTCAGAATGACCTGGATAGACTGGAGAGCTGGGCCAAAGCTAACAAAATGAAATTCAATACGGAGAAATGTAAAGTACTGCATTTAGGGCGGAAAAATGAAATGCATAAATATAGGATGGGAGAGACCTGGCTGAATGAGACTACGTGCGAAAGGGATCTAGGAGTCCTAGTAGACCACAAGTTGAACATGAGCCAACAGTGTGATGCGGCAGCTAAAAAGGCCAATGCAATTTTGGGCTGTATCAATAGAAGTATAGTATCTAGATCAAGGGAAGTAATAGTGCCACTCTATTCTGCCTTGGTCAGACCTCACTTAGAATACTGTGTCCAGTTCTGGGCACCACAATTCAGAAAGGATATTGACAAATTGGAGCGTGTCCAGAGAAGGGCAACTAAAATGGTGAAAGGTCTGGAAACGATGCCTTATGAGGAGAGACTTAGGGAGCTGGGTATGTTTAGCCTGGAAAAAAGACGGTATAGAGGTGATATGATAGCCCTGTTTAAGTATTTGAAGGGATGTCACGCTGAGGATGGATCAGGCTTGTTTTCTGCTGCTCCAGAGACTGGAACACGGAGCAATGGGTGCAAGCTCCAGGAACAGAGATTCCACCTCAACATGAGGAGGAACTTTTTGACAGTAAGAGCTGTTCGGCAGTGGAACACACTCCCTTGGAGCGTGGTGGGGTCTCCTTCCTTGGAGGTCTTTAAACAGAGGCTGGATGGCCATCTGTCGGGGATGCTTTGATTGTGATTTCCTGCGTGGCAGGGGGGTTGGAATGGATAGCCCTCGTGGTCTCTTCCAACTCTGCAATTCTATGATTCTATGATTCTAAGCAAGAAGTAAACAAACTCAGTTTCCCTCTCTTACATTTTTGTTAACTGCTGTCAAGTCAACTTCGACTTATGGTGACCCTATGAATGAGAGCCCTTCAAGTCACCTTATCATCAGCTCAGGGCTATGGCTTCCTTGATTGAGTCTATCCAATTGGAATGCGGTCTTCCTCTTTTACTACTGCCTTCTACCTTATCAAGCATTATTGTCTTTTCTAGTGAGACATGTCTTCTCATGATATGTCCAAAGTACAATATTCTCAGTTTAATCAGGTTCTAAGGGCAGTTCAGGGTTGATTTGCTCTAGGACACTTTTATTTGTATTTTTAACAGTCCTTGGTATCCACAGAACTCTTCTCCAGCACCACATTTAAAATGAGTTGGTTTTCTTCCTATCAGCTTTCTTCACTGTCCAGCTTTCACAACTATACATAGAAATGAGAAATACAACAGCATGGACCATCCTAACTTTAGTATCCAATGATGTGTGTGTGTGTGTGTGTGTATATATATATATATATATATATAGACTCATTAGGATCTTGTCTAGTTCCTTCATAGCTGCCCTTCCAAGTCTTAGCCTTCATCTGATTTCTTGACCACAGTCTCCATTCTGATTAATGACTGAGCCAAAGTAGGTGAAATCTTGAACCATTTCAATGTCTTAATCGTCTATTTTAAAGTTATAGAAATCTCAGGTGCATCAGAGGAAGTAGACCAAGTCTATGAACACTTATACTACAATTTCTTTCTCACAGTTAGTATCAAGGTGCTGCAAGATCCCCTTGTTTACTGATATTCCAGATTAACATGGCTATGACTTTGAATTCTCCTTCTATTTTAATGTTGCTCTCTAATATTTTTAAAAAATATGTATTGTATTTGTTTTACTCTGTAAACCACCTTGAAATCCTGGTTTGGGGGGAAAGGCAGGGATAATGATGATGACAGTTGATTCCTGTTAGGCTGGTGGAATGGTCCTTGCTAAGGCTGGTAGAGTAGAAACTGGAGAGTGTTCCTACTACCTACTCTCTAACTTTAGTAGTCAGTAGAAGTGGGAATTTCAGCAGGTGCTGATTGCTACCTGGTTGCAGACAAGCAACAGCTGCTGAAATTTTCTCTTCTGTGTGTGTATGTGCCTTCAAGTCACCTGGTGACATATGGCAGCCCCATGAATTTAATAGGGTTTACTTAGCCAAGGATTACTCAGAAGTGCTTTTACCAGTTCCTTCCTCTGAAGTACAGCCTACAGCACTTGGTATTCATTGGCCATCTCCAAGTATTAACCAGTGGTGCCCTGCTTAGCTTCCAAGATCAGATGGAATCTGGTGCCTTTAGGGGATTTAGACAACCCATTGATTAAAGATACAGATATCCTCTCCAGTTTTTGCTTTAGCAATTTTCATGCAGTTTCACCACAACATTACACTGGTTCTCCAAATTAGATATATCAGTAGGGCTCCCCTGCCACAAGAAAGAAAGAACACCATGCAATCCAATATATATCAAACACAAGTCACGGTATTCCTTTTTTGGCTGGAACTCAGAAGACTCTTCTGCAGCACAAGCATAGCCAGATTAGACTCTTCCCCCAACTCAAAATAATAATGGCAAACCACATTTGATATGGTTTTCTCTTTCCTCCTCCTCCCTCACAGGATAGTAAATGTGTTTGCTATATTGCCATGGTTACTCCCTTTCACTTCTTTTGCAAAAATAGCAGGTAGTTTTACTATTTATTCCCTGCAATGTTTTACTAAAGCCCTGGAGTGTGTTCATTTTTTTTCTAGCTGGGGGACAGAGGGATCTTTTCCAACTAGCTAATAAGAAGCTTTGAGAATAAATAAAGGACATCTTGAAACTCTCTTAGTGAGCAGGTACACTCACTAGGCGAGAGAAAAGAGGGTAGGGAAAAGAGATATAAAGCCAAGAAAATATTCTTCCCACCCACCCAAGATTCTAGAAGAAAAGTTTTTAAAGCAAACTAGTTTTCTTTTTTCTTTTTAATGAATAATTCCAGGGATATGTATAAAACAGCTGGAAAATAAAATGATTATTCAGTTTACACCATGTAGCACATCAAGAAACATGAAAAACCATGTTTTATCTCAGCTTTCAAATTAAACACACTTGTAATATATGTTTAATTTGCATAAGTTATGCTGCTGTTTCTGATTAAAGGAAGGAGCAAAGAGTCCCCATGCCACAGGCTATAGATATTTCCCTTTGAAATGTGTTTCAGTTTGTTACTCAGGTGGCTTAAATCAGCTCTGACAATTACTGCAGTACAGTACCAAGTAGCATCCAGAGCTTTGTAAATGCTTGGATGAGTTTCTGTTGCTCCAGCATGGTTGTTTTCTTTCTTTCTTACATATATACCCCACCTTTCCTTCAAGGAGTTAAGAGCATAATGTTTCTTCCACCAGCTGCTGTTATTTTCTCAAAAACCCTGTAAAGTATGCTAGCCTAACAGACACTGAGTAGAAAGTTAGACTTTGCAACTGATTGGGGTTTGGAACCTTTGTTTTGACAATCTTAGTTCAGATTTTGGAAATGTTACTTTTTTGAACTTTCTGGCTTTTCTTCGCAAACGAAGATTCAGGAAGGACCCATCCCGCGCTTTCTGCAAGCGCGCTGATGACTAAAAAGGCCAATCGGAGATAAACAAGTCCAGTTGCAGAAAGCACAGCAGAAGGTCTCCTTGAGTGATGTTTCCGGGTTGTGATTCTTTCTGCATTGTCATTTCTCTTCAAGACTTGTTTGACGTGAGTTCTCAAATAAGGCTGCAGCAATGCGGATAGTGTATCTCCATGCCTCCCAATGTGAGGCCAAGGCGGACCATTGTTGGTGATCAGTTTGGCCAAGCTTGAGATGTTGTTTCAGGGAATGCTTGTATTGCTTTTTTGGAGCGCCCCTCTTACGCTGACCCATGGCGAGTTCACCGTAGAGTAGTATTTTTGGGAGGCGATGGTCCTCCATCCTAGAAACGTGCCCTGCCCAGCGCACCTGTGTTCTCAATATCATGGCCTCAATGCTGGTGATCCCTGCTTGCTCAAGGACAGCAACATTCATCACATAGTCAGTCCAGTGTATATTTAGGATTGTGCGTATACAGTGCTGATGAAAGCATTCAAGGAGTCAAAAGTGGTGGCGATAGGTGACCCATGTTTCAGACCCATAAAGGAGAATAGACAGTACAATGGCTCTATACACACTGATTTTTGTGCTTCGCCTCAGGTGTTTATTACTCGAGGAGACTTTTTGTAGAGTCTTCCAAATGCGCTATATGCCTTTGCTAATCTGTGTTCGATCTCTCTGTCAATCTTGGCATCTGAGGAGATGATGCTTCCCTGGTAGGTGAACTCCTGAATAGACTTAAGGACAGATTTCCCGACAGCAATGTGGGGATGATGGTGTTCGTCCTGTGGTGCAGGCTGGTAAAGAACTTCCGTTTTCTTAAGGTTGACTTCCAGCCCAAACAGCTCTACAGCTGTTGCGAAGCAGGATGTTAGGCACTGCAGAGCTGCTTCTGTGTGGGCAACAAGGGCAGCATCATCAGCGAAGAGCAGCTCACGGACTAGATAGTTTAGAGTCTTAGTGTGAGCCCTCAGACGGCTTAAGTTAAACAAGCTACCATCAGTACGGTAACGTATATAGATGCCACCTTCTTCTTCAAGCCCTGCCGTAGCCCTTTGGAGCATCACGCTGAAGAAGATTGTAAATAAAGTTGGAGCAAGAACACAACCTTGCTTCACTCCATTAGTTATTAGAAAGAGCTCTGAAAGACCATCGCCATATCTGACTTGACTGTGCTGGCCCTCGTGTCGCAAGATAATCATTTTAAGGAATTTAGGGGGACATCCTAGTCTTTCCAGGATCTGCCACAGACCTTTTCTACTCACAGTGTTGAAGGCTTTGGTGAGGTCGAGAAATGTTGCACACAGACCCTTGTTCTGCTCTCTACATTTCTCTTGCAGTTGTCTAAGGGCAAGTACCATATCTGTAGTACTCCTATTGGCTCTGAAGCCACACTGGCTTTCAGGAAGTTCTTCTGCAATAGCAGGAACTAATCTGTTCAGAAGTATCCTTGCAAGGATTTTTCCAGCAATAGAGAGCTGTGTTATGCCTCGATAGTTTGAACAATCGGATGTTGCTCCTTTTTTCTTGTACAGGGTGATGATGACTGCATCTCGGAGATCTGATGGCAGTTCCCCCTTTTCCCAGCAATTCACAAGGAGTTCGTGGAATTTATTGTGGAGTGCATGACCTCCGTGTTTCCAAACTTCAGGTGGGATTCCATCAATCCCAGCTGCTTTGCCGTTTTTCATCTGCTGTATGGCCTTAAGGGTCTCTTCCAAAGTGGGAGCTATGTCCAATTCATTTTTCATCGGTTTTTGTATCATATGTTGGATAGCTGAGCCTTGGACTACTCGGTTGGCACTAAAGAGACTTTGAAAGTGTTCAGCCCATCGATTCAGGATGGAGGCTTTATCAGTAATTAATGTTTGACCATCTGTACTGTATAAGGAGCTTTGGACCTGATAAGTAGGTCCAAACACTGCTTTAAGAGCTTCATAAAATCCTCTATGATCACCCAGATCTGCACAGCGTTGTGTCTTTTCTGCTAAATTGATCCACCACTTGTTCTGCATGTCTCGGAGTTTTTGTTGTAGTTTGCTACATGTGAGGCGGAAAGCTGCTTTTCTTACATGACAGGTTGGCTGGGCGAGGTATGCCTGGTGAGCAGCTCTCTTCCTTGCCAACAGCTCCTGGATCTCTTGGTTGTTTTCATCAAACCAGTCTTGATTATTCTTGTGGGAGAACCTGAGGGATTCTTCCGCAGACTGGAGAATACTGTTTTTGATATGTTGCCAAAGCACTGTAGGAAAAGGATCTGTAGGATAGTCTTCAAGTTTTGTTTGCAGATTTGCCTGGAAGTTGTCTCTCATGGTAGCTTGTTGAAGAGTGTTGACTTGGAGTCTCTTCTTTAAGATGCCATCCCTCTTAGGTTTGAACTTAAGATGAAGATTTAGTTTACATCTTATGAGGCAATGATCTGTTTGGCATTCTGCACTGGGTATCACTCGAGTATGACAGACATTGCAAATGTTTCTCTGGCTGACTAGAACATAGTCAATGAGGTGCAAATGTTTGGATCGGGGATGCATCCAGGTTGTCTTCAAGCTATCTTTCTGCTGAAAGGTAGTGTTGAAAGTCAACTGTTGTTCTGCACAGAACTCTAGCAAGAGGCATCCGTTATCATTGCAATTTCCAACACCATGCTTGCCTAAGACACCTTTCCAGACTTCGGAGTTCTTTCCTACTCTGGCATTGAAGTCACCAAGGATAATAATTTTATTTTCTACAGGGACTTTTTGTATGAGGTGGCGTAGGTCTGTGTAGAATTTGTCTTTCTCTACAGGGTCGGCTTGCATAGTTGGGGCATATATACTGAAGAGAACAACATGTGGTAGGCGTAAGGAAATAATGCAATCAGAGTGTCCTGTTCGCAAGGTTTCAAGTTTGGAGGCAATGGAGTTTTTAATCATGAAGCCTACTCCTGAAAGATGTTTTCCGGATTTGGATTTGCCAGACCAGTAAAGTGTGTAGCCGGTGCCATGTTCTTTAAGGCTGCCTTCCTCATGGAGATGAACTTCACTAAGAGCAGTGATGTCAATATTAAGTCGTGATAGTTCATGGGCTATTAGAGCAGAACGACACTCAGGCCATACACTATCTTCAGAGTCTTGCATGGTTCTTATGTTCCAGCATGCAAGCGTCAGTTTATTTACATCTTTGGAGGCCGGTGTGTGCCTTTGTTTCTTTGCCTTAGTTTGACCGCATCAGAAGATGCCTGTTGGCCGCGGCTAGCCAACCAGGTAGTTTGGGATGAGCTTTCGTTAGGCCACGTTTTCTAGGCCCCTCTCCATATGGAGTAAGCAGTCTCTCCTTAAAACAGGCTGCTTGGTCGTTCAGGATGCTGCCGAACAAGACTGTCATCTCCCGGGTCAGCCTCAAGTGACCAAAGTCCTGAACTGCCTGCATGCAGGGTTGGGTCTGCGACTTCCAGTGCATCTTTACACCTGCCGTTTTGTCCCTCGCCTATTGCTACAGGGCTTTTTCGGAATTGGATTTGTCCTTCGAGACTGTGCAATGGGTTTTTCTCGTGGAGCGCAGCATGCACAGAACTGGCCTCACCCTTTAAACCAAAGGTTCATCTGCTGTGGCCTTGCAAGCATGGATGGTAGCAGCGAGGTCCTCGGGTTGTAGGTTTGATTAGAGTTTCCTTCTCTTAGATGGTTGACCTTAAAGGATTAGATGAGCACCATCTGCCCGGGTTTGGGATTAGAGTTTTCCTTCTCCTAGGATGGTTGCCATAAGGCTAGAGAGCCCATCCTGCCCTTTGATGCTGTTTGTCAGACCCTTCGGTTTTGACCTCTCTGGCATGGGAGACCTGTCTGGCATGGGCTATTATGCCACCGCCAGCATAGCTCAAAACATCATTAGGGTACGCAAGCCTCTCTCCCATGACAAGGGGGCGTCAATGGAGAGGTTTTTTTTGAACTACATCTCCAACAGTCCCCAAGCTAGTGTAGGTAGTGGCCGTATTGATTGAGAGATTCTGAGAGTTATAGTCCACCAAAAATTACTTTTCCAAGTTGTGCAATCTGTTACTTTTACCACTACACCAGAATTCTGTAATCCAGATCAGTCTCACCCAAATATATCCAATCATGCATTTGGGTATCACAGCCTCCCTTTTTTTATTATTGCAAAGATAATGTTGTCATTGGTGTGTTATTTTGTTCAATTGAATTGGTTTGTACCTAGCTATATTAATATATTCTGACTATATTAATATATTCTAACAGTTAGTCCCTTGTACGTTTTTGCATTTACAAAATGATCCTGGAATAGGAAGACATGATGTAAAGATCTGCCAGTCAGAACTATGCAGTATCTCCTCTCTCACTTTCCCAAACCCACCTTTCAAGCTGCTGTGCCAGTCCCCACCCTGCCAACATGACCATCTACTGGCCAGTGGAGAGCAGGGGGAGAGAGAGGTAGAGAAGTGTCCAAGTATGATCCTATAGCTTGATGCACAGCACTAGGAACAGAGCTGGATGTTCTGTTGCTACCAGCTCTCCTGCTCTCCAGCACCCAATAAATGGTGGTGGTGGGGAGATGCAACAGCTTAAAAGATGGATTGTGGGGAAGGTAGGAGACGTCACATAGAATCATAGACTCATAGAGCTGGAAGAGACCACAAGGGCCATCTAGTCCAACCCCCTCCCATGCAGGAATACCCAATCAAAGCATTCCCAACAGATGGCTATCCAGCTTCTGTAACCCCCGCCCCCCAAAAAAGGAGACTTCACCACACTCCAAGGCAGTGCATTCCACACATTAGTACCTGTCACGGTATACGCCCTCCTGTCTTCCCGGGCAGTGGGACAATTAGCAGAGTAATGGCAGAAACATGAGGTTTGGGCAAAAGGTTGCATGCTTTGTGTAAAAACATGGAGACTGATGACCAAAATGTCTTTTTGTTGCTTTATTGAAAAGCTAAAACAGCTAAGTAAAACAGACTACATCATGACTATGAAAAGTCAAACTTACAGACCCTAAGAAAAAATCATCCTTCTTCTCTCTCCCTCTGCGGCAGAGAGAGTGCTTAAACACAGAGAATTCCCCCCTTCCTCATAGTAGAACCCTTCTCAAAACATCCAGTCTAGTTCTGTGTGAACTAAGGAGATAAGAGGACACCTGGCTTTTTCCCAGACACAGAGAGAGGTAATCTTACTTTAACCTTGAAGGCAAAGACACAGTAAATCAAACAATGAGGCCTAGCAATTTACAAGCACCTCTTTTGCCTAGGGAAATATCCTATGGATATATTTTTGACTACAAAACCCATTTTCCTTGACAGTTCCTCTTGGTAAAACTTTACCACATGTCTTCTTGGTCCAGGATCTGTAACTATTAAAGGTACAGGAACCCTATCCCACCTATAACCTAGCAGACCCACCTAGCATTGTTTATGTTTTTGTTTTTTTAAAAAAAATAATTAACTCTGAGGTCTCTCTCTGGCTTTTCTTCGCAAACAAAGTTTCAGGAAGGACTCATCCCGCGCTTTCTGCAAGCGCACTGATGACTAAAAAGGCCAATCCAAGATAAACAAGTCCGGTTGCAGAAAGCACAGCAGAAGGTCTCCTTGGGTGATGTTTTTGGGTTGTGGTTCTTTCTGCGTTGTCGTTTCTCTTCAAGGCTTGTTCTGCGTGAGTTCTCAAATAAAGCTGCAGCATTGTGGATAGTGTGTCTCCATGCCTCCCAATGTGAGGCCAGGGCGGACCACTGTTGGTGATCAATTTGGCCAAGCCTGAGATGTTGTTTCAGGGAGTCTTTGTATGGCTTTTTTGGAGCGCCCCTCTTACGCTGACCCGTGGCGAGTTCACTGTAGAGTAGTATTTTTGGGAGGCGATGGTCCTCCATCCTAGAAATGTGCCCTGTCCAGCGCAGCTGCGTTGTCAATATCATGGCCTCAATGCTGGTGATCCCTGCTTGCTCAAGGACAGCAACATTCGTCACATAGTCAGTCCAGTGTATATTTAGGATTGTGCGTAGACAGCGCTGATGAAAGCGTTCGAGGAGTCGTAGGTGGTGGCGATAGGTGACCCATGTTTCAGATCCATAAAGGAGGATAGACAGTACAATGGCTCATTAAATACCAAAATCATCTAGACCGTAGTATTTCCCATTTCTGTGTATGTTTATGAAAGCTGGACAGTGAAGAATGCTGCCAATGAAGAACATCTTTGAAATGTGGTGCTGGAGAAGGGTTCTACAGATACTCTGGACTGTTAAAAAGGCAAATGAACAGGTCCTAGAGTAAATCAAGCCTGAAGTCTTCCTAGAAGCCAAGATGACTATACTGAGACTGGCATACTTTGGACATTTCATGAGAAGATATGCCTCACTAGAAAAGACAATAATGCTTGGTGAGGTAGAAGGCAGTAGGAAAAGAGGAAGACAACTGTCGTGTCCTGCTCTGGATTCTGGGATTTGCAGTAATCCAGTGTAGGACCCGACATGGTTTAGGTAGGCCCAGACAGGGTTTGCTTCTCTCAGGAACACTCCCAGAACACCTTAACTCCTGGTGCCGGGCCGGCCTGCCTTAAACTCCACAAACATCTCCTCCTGGCAGCCCAAGGTCACCAGCTAGGAGAGTCTGGAATGTGTCTTCCTTTGCCTCCCTCACCCTCCCTAACTGTTCCCAGGCCTACAGGGAATCAAAACCTAAGGATGATCTTATCTGTCTGCTTTGTACTGGGGCCAGTCAGAACTGGCTTTGGAATGAAACCGTATACATATCCTTGATCAATAAACCATGTTGCTGCTATATGCATGTTGATTCAGTGTGTGTGTTGCCTGGTTCATCACAGTAAGCCAGTTCTTCAAAATTCTAACCGTGAACTGAAGGCGAGATGTCTGAAGTTACGGAGACTGAAACCCAGACAGAGGGAGATGTGCTCACAGCCACAAGCCAGGGTGCCGGCCTGCCAGATACCGGCTCTAAGTTAAAGGCAGGAGAGCTGAGTCGAGAACGACGGGGGGCCAGGAAACTGTTCCCTCCTCCCCCCGACCTGATGGAGTTGGGAGCCAGGCAGGCTCTAGGAGCGGGCATCCTTCCCTTCTCTGAGACACCCGGGCAAGGGCCGGGCATGGCCATGGGAGCCAGCTGGCTCTGGCTGGATGAACGAGGTCGAGAGGACCGCAGATCGCTGAGGTGGGACCACAGACCAGCGGAGTTCGGTAATATGGGGTGAGACATCCTCACACAGATTTGGAGAGAGGGGTGCACCAGCTAAAGCAGCAGATGGAGCTGATGCAACTAGCCCCATGGAAATTCTACAATGGCTGCCCCAGCAGCCAGCGACCCCCCCAAACAGCAACTAGCCCCCCCAGCCACCAGCACCCCTGGGGGGCGGAGGTCTTCCTGGCCTAGTGCTGGTGCCGGCAGGGGTGCCAGGAGGAGGGGTTCCAGCACCTCCAGGAGGGGTCCCGGTCCCGCCGGCTCCCGGGCCTCCAGTGCCCCCTGTGGGCGCTGGCCTAGTTGAGCCTCGGCCACATCCACGCAGCCTCAAGCAGCGGGACCTGAAGGCGACGTTTGATGGGGACACCGCAAAGCTGCCATTCTTCCTCACCCAGGTGATGGGATTCATGTCTCATTAGGAGGAAGAATTCCACACAGAGGCCGAGAAAGTGCAGTATGTCTCCAACCAGCTGGAAGGAGAGGCAGCGCAATGGTTGATGGGGCTTTACGAGATGGGAGCCCCAGAGTTGGAATACTTCCATGACTTCATGATGGCACTCCGGGCTCAGTTCGAACACCCGTTGCGAATGAGGTGGGTGCGTACAGAGCTACAGCGACTGCGACAGGGATCAGAATCCATGGCTGAATACACCACAGAGTTTCACCGTCTCGCCATTCAGATTCCTGACTGGACTGAAGCCGCCAAGGTACAATATTTCCAGGATGGCCTTAATGCTGATATCCTGGAGTGGGCCCTAGTCCAGAGAAACCCTATTGGGATGGGTCTGTCTGGCCAGGGAAGTAGAGACCCTGAGGCAAAGCTGGAGCTGGCGAGGCAGCACCAGGGCCTAGGCGACAAACCCAGCAGGGCCCCGACCAAGAAGACCAAGGCAGCGCGACCAACAAGCAGCCCGGTGGCGGAGCTGGAAAAGGAGCAGCGGATGCGAAAAGGCTTATGTCCTCACTGCGGGAAGAGCGGCCATCACATAGCGTTATGTCCAGACAGACAACCTAAGTGCGGCCACCAAGAGGAGCCAACCAAGAAACCGGAAGGGAAGCAGATGGTTCTGCAGACGCCATCCAAGCCGAAAACCAAAGCAACAGCACGCTCCCTGGTCCCCAGCCACCCAGCTGGGGAGTCATCCTGGGAATCCTCCTCCGATGTTGAGCTGGTGGGAAACAGATCCAGTCCACCCTACGAAGCGCCCGAGGGTGGGCTAACCCTGAAGGGCGCCCAAGTGCTGTGGTGAGTGGAGTCGAAGCCCCGTTTTTTATTAAGGCCAAAATAGGGGTCAAGGGGAAGGGGGTCCCCCACAAAGTCATGGTGATGGTGGATTGTGGGTGCACGCAAGTACTGATCCACCCGTCCTTAGTGAGGGAACTAGAGCTGAGTTCCGTGAAACTGGACAAGCCCATATGGCTCTCCCAGATGGACGGAGGGATGATGAAGAGGGCCTCCACAAGGTGAATGGCTGATCCTGTGGGGATGAGAATGGGGGCTCACGAAGAAGAGCTGCAGTTCGTAATCACCCCAGGTCTAGTGCCTGCCGCGGTGGTCGGCCTGAATTGGCTAAAGTTCCACAACCCCTCCATAGACTGGAGCAAAGAAATAATGACTTTCACAGACCCCACTTGCATCCAGGAACATAGTCTGGTTGAGGAGGGGAGAGGCACTGTGACTGAAGGGACTTCCTTAGACAAAAGACCCCGAGAATCCCAACTGGCTTTGGTGCGGTGGGAGATAAAAGACCTACCTGTGGAATATAAGCGATGGCGCATTGTTTTCAAAGAGAAAGAATGTGACATCTTAGCCCCCCAGAGACGTTTTGACTGTGCTATTGAACAAAAATTTGGCATGGGGTTTCATTAGGCCCACAGCCTCCCCCTTGGGGCCCCCAGTTCTGTTTAGGCGCAAACGGGATTCCTCTCTGAGGCTGTGCCTGGACTTATTGAGGCCTCAACACGGTCAGTGTCACAAATCAGTACCCTCTGCCTTTGATGAAGGACATGTTGGCTCATTTAGCCAAAGGCAAAATCTTCACCAAACTGGACTTGAGGGAGGCGTACTATCAGGTGCCGATTAAAGAGCGGGGTGAGTGGAAAACTGCTTTCAATTGTCAACTAGGGACATTTGAGTTTCTTGTTATGCCTTTTGGATTGTCGGGGGCCCCAGGGGTGTTCATGAACCTGATTAACAATGTGCTCAGGGAATTTCTGTACAAATGGATACTGGTCTATCTTGATGATGTGCTCATCTACTCTGAGGACTACACGTCCCATGTTAAGTTAGTGAAAAAGGAACTGAGCAAGCTTGCTGAAAACCATTTGTATGCCAAACTTTCTAAATGCGAGTTCCACCAGACTCGGTTGGACTGTCTAGGATATCGCATCTCTAGCAGGGGGGTTGAAATTGATGCTGAGGAGGTTAAGGGAGTTTTGGCATGGGAAACTCCCAAGAACAGAAAACAACTGCAAAGTTTTCTGGGGTTTGCAAGTGTTTACAGGTCCTTCATCCCTGACTTTGCAGAGGTTGCCCTACCCCTCACTGAGTTGCTCAAAACCAAGGGATCTGGTGGACAGAGTAAAAGCAAGGAGGGGAAACATGAAAAAATTGTCTGGACTGATCAATGCCAACAGGCTTTTGAGAAATTGAAAATGTTGTTCACTTCTGAACCTGTCTTCAAACACCCCAACCCTGACGAACCCTTTGTGGTGCAAGTAGACGCCTCTGATGCGGCAATGGGGTTGTGCTGCTTCAAAGGGATGAAGAGGGGGACTCAGACCCTGTGCATACCTCTCCAGGAAATTCAATGAGACAGAGTGAAATTGGCCAGTTGGGGAGAAGGAGGCCATTAAGGTGGCCCTGGAGACCTGGTGCCATCTCCTAGAAGGCTCTTCCCAGCCTTTTGAGGTCTGGACAGACCACAAAAATCTTGAAGCTCTGAAAACCCCACATCGGTTGAGCCCCAAGCAGATTAGGTGGGCTGATTTCTTTTACCGGTTCAACTTTTTTTTAATTAGGTATTTATATCCTGCTCTTCAGCCACAAGGCTATCAGAGCGGCTTACAAATTGTTTTAAGCAATAGCAATTTACACTTCTACACTGCATTGAGCAATTTCCAATGTGTGTTAGCTAATTACCCCCACAAGCCGGGTATTAATTTTACCAACCTATGAAAGGATGGAAGGCTGAGTGAACCTTGAAGCCCTCTGGAATCGAACTTGTAACGTGGTGACTTGCAGTACTGGCATTTAACCACTGCACCGGGAAAACAGAATTTCTTGGCGGATGCTTTGTCTAGCCTTCCTCAGCATGAGAGCAAAAGGAAAGAGGTCATTGATACTGTCTTCTCCCCTTCACATTTGGGTCTTGCAGTCCTCACACGCAGTCAAACAAAACAGCAAACTGCTGAGACAGGCCCCGCCCTGAGCCATTCCCCGAAGGGGGATCTGGGCCTCGCTCCACCAAGCTGTCCTTTATCACCCGTGTCCGTCCCCCCTGCTGAGGTCCTGTCCCAAAGGCCCCAGTCTCAGGTCCTGCCTAAAGCCGCATCCAAAGATGGAGGTTGGCATGCCCAGATGGCGGACGCCCTCTCCCAAGATCCCTGGTTGCAGGCCCATCATGCCAAAGTCGACCTGTGGGACGGTTTGGCTTGGAAGGGAGAGTGCATGTATGTTCCTGCGGCCATGAGGCTCTCAGTTCTCAAGCAATGCCATGATGTGAAAAGTGCAGGCCATTTTGGCTATGTCAAAACGCTACATCTCACCAGAAGGCAGTTTTGGTGGCTTCTAATGCACAAGGAGGTGGAGGAATATGTAAAAGTGTGTCACGTTTGTGCCATGGCCAGAAAAGCCGGGGGAGGGGGAGGCCCAAAGAGTTGTTGGTCCTATTACCCACCCCGGGCAAACCCTGGGAAGTGATCAGCATGGATTTCATTGTGGATCTCCCTGAAAGCAAAGGGAAAACTGTTATTTGGGTGCTGGTTGACATGTTTTTGAAACAAGCCCATTTTGTCGCTTGCAAAAGCATCCCCACGGCCCAGCAACTAAATGTTCTATTTCCTTTAGAACATTCCAGATGGATAGACTCAATCAAGGAAGCCACGGTCCTGAGTCTTCAAGACCAGAGCAGGGCTGTTGATAATAGGGTGACTTGGAGGTCCCTCATTCATAAGGTCTCCATAAGATCGAAGTTGACTTGGCAGCAGTTAACAACAACAACAAAATGTAAAACATGGAGACTGTTTATTTTTCTTGTTGCTTATTATAGTGAACATCATCATAACTGTTAAAAAGGCAAATGAACAGGTCCTAGAGCAAATGAAGCCTGAACTCTCCCTAGAAACAAAGATGAGCAGGGCAGTTGATGACCAGAGTTTTGGAGGTCTCTCATTCATAGGATCACCATAAGTTGAAGTTGATGGCAAGTAACAACAACACATATGTGAATATGTTTTAAAATAAACACAGAGAAGAATTTTCATTCCTTTCCTTCTTTTTTTCCCCCCAGGCACTAGAAGATGAGCTTGCAGCTAAGTTTAAGGATATGGACGAAATGAAACAGATCTATGCACCCGTCAAATACAGTATTGAGGCTTCTGGGAAGACTGTGTTAAATGTCAATAGTTTAGCTGAATTGAGGGCCAAAGTAGCCAACCAGGTAGATGCTTTGATTTGGGACCATCTTTAAAAATTTGGGACTGTCTATATGTGTGATTTTTTTTGTTCTGTGCAACAGTTTCTAACTGAGCCAGTAGACTCTTGCCAGGTTAGGATTGTTAAATCTATGGAGGTGGCATAATATACCTGAAATTGCCAGATGAACACAAATACTGATTTCTTTATTTCCATGGTGGATTTGCAAGTTTTGAGTAAGTTGCCTCCCCACCCCATTTGCTCCCATACTCCAAAAGCCTGTTTCACCAGATGCCACTCCTTGGAGGGCAGGGGGTGGGTGGTGGAAAGGAAGTTATGCATTTTGGTTTGCAAAGAAAAGCTAGAGAGAGAAAGAGAGAGAGAGAGAGAGAGATTCTTGTATACCATGTTTTTAATACAAAGCCAGTGATGGGGGCTACACGGCCTTCCAGATGTTATTGGATTGTTTCTCCTATCTTCCTTCACCATTGGTTGTGCTGGCTAGGACTTGTGGCAGTTTTAGTCCCTATAACATTTGTAGGGCTAAAATGTCCTGTTTCCAGACAGGTTGGTTTCAGTGGCAAAGACTCCAAGGGTTGATACAGGCAAAGGCACAGGCAGTGCGTTAAGAAAACAGGCCAGGAGAACCCAGAATCATACTCAGAAGACAAAGTGGAGGTCAGAGTAAGAGTGACTTACTAGCAGGGGGTGGGAATTGAGAGCCAAGCAGCAATCCAGGCTTTGGAACTAGTCAAGTTCAAGTAGCAACCAGGTAAGGCTAGTCTGAGGGCCATGTCGAATACAACCCAAGGTCAGGATCGGTCACATCAAGAGTCAAAGCATGTAGGACCAGCTCTCAAGGGCTGGAAGAACATATGTAGACATTATTCTAGCAGCCCCACCAGCCAGGAACTGAGGGTTTTGTCAATAGCTAATGAGTTGAATAAGAAAAATATTAGTGGGGATAGGAAGGCTTCCTTCAGAAATTGGTCTTACTCAAATGAGATGAACACACACACACAAACTTGCACAGAAGGGAATTTGAAACAGAACTTTAGGGGTGCTAAAGGGGATTCTGAGGAGCACAGTATCAAGACTAAGAGGAAACAATCATTTTAAATAGATCAACAACAGGAAGCCAACCAAGGTGGCAGTTGGACTTTTGGCCAGCCGTGAAATTAAAGCTGCTCTAAAGGGCAATAAGGAAATTGCAAAGAAATGGAATTATACATTGTTTTCTGCACAAAATTGCTGTTGCTTGTACAGGGTTTTTTGGTGTGAAAAAGTGATTTGTTTTGTGCAGACAGTTTTCCACCAGAATTTCTGAAATAGAAGATCATCAGAAAATGTGCAAAAACACTCATAATCTTGCCCAGCAGGGAGAATACTTTTGAAATTATTCATTCTTCCATATGATAACAAAACAAGCAAAGATTTACATCTCTAGCAGTGCATAACTAAACTCTAGCTCTCATAGCGCTGTGGAGCCAACTTGACTCTAGCCAAGCTGCATTGAATCTAAAATGTCAACAGAAATCTAAAACAATTTCATAGCAATTTTAAGCTTTCACGTAACTAGAGTTCACAGCTGAGCTGTCTGTTCCTTTTGCAAATTAAAGCTCTTCAGGAGCTGCTGAATCTGTGAGCATTCCTGCTGGGATGTCAGCAACAAGAGAATAAACCCGCACATTTATTCCTGTAAGCCTTCCTGTAACTAGGCTTCCCAGAATGAGCTCTGCCAGCACGGCAGGACCTTGGCCTCGAATTAAGTTGATTATGAGAATAATTTTGAGACTTCACTCTCATACACAAATCTGCATGAGTTCCCCTCCCCGTTTTTAATGTCTTTTTTGAAGCATGCATCATTACCTCTGAAAACAGTTATATATTAATTTGTTAAATACCTTTAGACTTTTTTTGGGGGGGTGGACAATGTGTATTAGAAAGGAAGCACTGAAAGAAATGTTAACAGCAGGTGTCCCCTGGTTTATAACAGCTGGTGTCCCATTGTCAGTTTTCAAGTATACTGTTCAGTAATTATATAAGTATACTTTGTTAACCAGAAGTGGCAGTTCTGCTTCTAAGTATGGCCTCTGTGTTTTTGCAGGTTGCACAGCTGAAGACCTCGACACAATCTGTTTTGGAGCACTGGAGAATATATGATGAAGTCTGGGGAGAAATCAGGCTGATGCTTGCAAGAGCTTTGTATTCCATGGAGCATAGCAAGCCTCCTGTGATTACCTTTGAGACCATAAAGAATCAGGTAGTAAACCTCCAGGTAAGTCTCTTCAAGTCCAATGCAATAAAATCTAGGGTGCAAACATTTTTCTTCTAAAAAAACCAAAAAACAAAGGGCTGCTTTAGACATAAGACTGAACCACTTCCTCAAAAAGGAGAGTCTGTTTGGTGGCTATTCCCAGATTGTGGAGTTGCTTTTCAAGAGTGGCTAGATTGTCCCCCTCTCTGTTTTCTTCCTGCTGATAGGCAAAGACCTTTTTATTCAGGTCATCTTTTGGCAATTTCTGGATGCTGAAGAAGAGACTTTTAATGGGTGGGTGCTAGATGCCTATCATGTGCTTTTCAGTTGTTGTTTTTAAAAGAACTCTGTTATATCATAACTTACTGGCTAAGATCCTACATCAAACAGGCAGAACGTAATGATCTGCTTGCACAGTTCTGTATCCACCCCTTACCCTGGCAGCTGTTCAGCCTGGAGTGGGAAAGGCAATTCAGTTGATCTTGGCTTAGAGAAGGGAAGCAGCAGTTGATTTTGGCTTGTGGGGGGAGAGAAACGAGTGTGCTCACACTCTTTTCCTTCTTTAGAGACCAGACCAGCCACATCTTCATCATTTGAATTGCCTCCCCCTGCATCCCCTTCCCACCAGTAAGCAGCAGCAGTCCTTCTTGGGTTTTGACAGCTGCCAGTGGGGTGGGGAGGTAGTCGATGCAGTGCAAAGGGATAGTGAATAGTTCCCTGTGCCTCATCTAAAAAGAAGCATACATGCACATCAGCTATACTTACACATGCCTTTGTCACTGACTAGATGCTGTCCTCTGTGTTTTTAGTTGTGTCGTTTTTACAAATCATGTTGTAAGCCATGTTGAATTCCAGGACAGATAGAGAAATAGGGATAGAAATAGAAAATATATATGCCTTGAGATTCATGACAAACTCTGTGACATTTCTTTCCAGTTTCTTCAAAATAAAACAGAAAGTAATGAAGAAATCTGGGCTAGACTCCAAGCTGCTGTGGGTAACCTCAAGAAGCTGTGTGATCCCTTGTTTTTAGAGCTTATTGAACAGAAACACAAGAAGGCACGGACCAGGTACAATAAACACATATTTTCTGGTTTTAAAAAACTATTTAGAGCAGGTGAGAATCATGCAGCCCTCCAGATCTTCAGGGACTATAACTCCCAGTATTGCTTACCATTGGCTATGCTGGCTGGGGCTGCTTGGATTTGCAGTCTGGCAACATCTGGAAGGCCATAAGAATATGGTGACAATTGTTAGGTAAGTCAGACAATTGTTAGTTAAGTTAATACTCAGCCATGTAGATAAGAGACAAGGAGAACAGTCTTGCCATTGCCTTCTTTATTCTCTGGGATATGAGAGAATATCTACCTGCAAGATACCAAGAAAATCAGAATGGGAACTCTGGCAGCCACAGCCACATATAGATGTCTTACTCTCCAAATCTAATGCAGTTGTCACCAACTGGTGCCCTCCAGGTGCGTTATGCTACTACCTGCATCAGTCCTAGCCAGTGGGCATTCTGGCTGGTAATGATGGGTGCAGTAGTCCAACCCATATTCTGCAAGGGAGAAAGAGGCTCTCCAGAGTGTACATGGCACATTGTGTCATCCAGCTAGTACTACCTCTCCTGTGGCCTACTGACAGGCTTCCAATTGCCTCTTGGCAGACTCAAGCCCAGGTACTGCCCTCCGACAGCCAGCTGTGTCATCTCTAGGTGCTGGGGGTATAAAATCAGGCCAGGATTGTTCCAGCATCTCCTGCAAGGAAAACCTAGGCAGTGTTCTTTGTCAGCCAACTGAGAATCCTGGTTTCATTACTAGTGATGTCAGCGTTCCATACTTTACCAGATGCTCTCAACCTGGCTTCCAGGATTAAAGTCATGGATCTCTTCACAGGTATAAATATCTTTGACATATAATGCTCCTCCTCCTCCTCCTTTCCTGTTTGGTCTATTTCTCTGAAATAGGTGATACCCCTCTATTACTACATTCCAATCATGGGACTCATTCCACCAGCATTCAGTTATGCTTACTATATCATATTTGTTTTGCTATGTGAAGAGTTCAAGTTCAGCTCTCTGTGTTCTGTGCATTAATGTAGAGACATCTAAGACCATGGGCATTTCCCCCCTCGCTGCTTTTTAAAGTTTTTTTTCCTCCCATCATTAGGGTTTTGTATTATAAAGTTCTATTGTATAGTTTTTTATTGCATTATTCCTTCCTTCCCTCTGTATGTTTATACACATATATTTTAGATTGTGTACCTTTGACAGGGCATACTGTTTTTGGTTGTTTTATTGTAAAACACCCTCTACATTGATGGTGCTATATAAATAAATGCTGTTGTTGTTATTATTACAGGGGGCCCTTGGTATTCACTGGGGTTTAGTTCCAGGGCCCACCTGTGGATACCAAAATCTGTGGATGCTCAAGTCCCATTATCTACAATGGCATAGTAAAATGGTATCTCTTATATAAAATGGCAAAATCAAGGTTTGCTTCTTGGAATTTTTTTAAAATATGGTAGATTTTTCAAGTTGTGGATGGTGGAATCCTTGGATGCCAAATCCGTGGATACAGAGGACCAACATCATCATTATGATTATGATTATAATTATTCCAGCTACTGCCAGGCATTCTGTGTGTGTGTGTGTGAAATATTTTACCCTGTGGTCAGGAGTTTGGAATCATGACCTGTTTGGCTGCATAATTTTAAGGCTCAGAAACATGAATCCACTATGTATTTTCCTAGAAATAAGTTACTGAACTCAAAGACTTGCTTCTGAGTAGACTTGTGTGGGATGACACTGTGAAACAAGTAAAAACAAACAAACTGTAGCCCTACAATGTATGATATTTTTCACAATTTAATGCTGAGCAAGTCATTCAGTTCTGTTGGTTAGTATGAACAAGCCAGTATGGGTTTTTAAAGTTATTATTTTAACAGTATTAAGGAAAAGTTAAAGATGAATGAAGTGTTCTCAATGATAGTATTTTATTTTTAATTTTTGATAGGTGGGCATCGATAAACAAAGAAATTGAAGATCAATTGCAGAAAGCACAAACTTATTTGCCCCTCTGGGAATCATATGTTGGTTTATATGCTGAAGTGACTGCAAAACTGGACAAACATGAAGAACAATGCAATTTCCTTTTGGTGGTAAATATACCTGCAGGTGGTACAATAGACTTACTTAAAGAGAAGACACAGGATGTGAAGGTAGGTTCATGATATTCTAACGTATGGTTGGCAATAAGCATGAAGGATAATAAAAAGGCAGAATTTAAGACACATTCAACCTCTCCGACTCTACAATTCTATGATTTTATGCAACCTCAAGATGCCATGCACAACCTAAAAACACCAGAAATGTGTGCAAATTTATTCCAAAGTCTGATAAATTTACAAATAATACAGGAGCCTGGAACTCTTCATTAACCTTTTTTAAGAATCTTTTTAAAAGGTTGTATGGTCTCCCTGTAAAGCTATTTAACTTTATTTAAAATATTCTTTTTTTTTTCTTTTTTGAGAATGAGAGGTGGACTTCAGATCACTTTGGGTTTTTGTTTTATTTTTCAGTAGTCCGTGAAGCCCCTAGACTCTAGAGGGTGTTAGTATAAAAAAGTGGCTGTGAACCTGCCACAGTTGCCCACCCCTGCATGACAAAACATTGCCAGAAGGGGCACTCAAGAAGAGATGACATCTCAGTGGAAGACCATCTGTTTGGCTCATGAGAGATCCCAGGCAGCTGTGTTGATCAATCCATTTACAACAGTTTTTATCTTCACCAGAACAGGTGTTTTATAAAGCTAATGGATCTTGCCATCCCATGGTTAAGCACCCCCAAAATACTTTTAACTAAAACAGGAATTACTCATAATGATACATTGTTGTGAGGAAAATCCATTTCCCCTCCAGCTAAGAGGGGAACTGCAGTTAAACGCAGAGGTAAAACAGAGGTTTTAGAATGGGGATGTCAGATAGTCCCTGTTTAATGAAAAATTCCCATGGCTTTGACCCAGTAAGTCCTAGTTCCTCTGTTCTTGTGTGAAAAAAGGCAAGGGAGAGTGAGACACACCAACAGTAGTGGATGGTAGGTTCCATGTTGCTGGAGTGATGATCTGCTCCTAAGTTCAGTCTGAACATTAAAGGAGGTATCCAAGTGCTGAATCTGTTTTGGAGAAAAGGGTCCAGCATCTTTGAAGGGTCCTTTAAAATTGGAACAAAAACCAGGAGTGGATTCATCAGCCCCACAGACATGGATTTCACTAGCAGCCCACTGAAGTTTTTCAGGTGGAGTATTTTTTAGAGTCTTCTTCCTGTGTGCTTAAGTAGAAGACTGCAACAGGTGCCCCTAAATAGTACAGCATTGATGGAAATGCTTCAGCTGTCTTGTTAGATGTTATATAGAAGAGGCTTTGCAGGGGAACAATTCTGTGTCTCTCCCCTACAATGAGAAACCAGGATAATTTTTTCAGATACAAAACAGCTATTAAATCCACCTTGTACTAATAGTAGTCCCTTCCCAATATCTGTGGAGGAGAACCAAACAATTATTCTCCCTTTTGTAAAGAATAATGCCAAGGAAGAACCCTAATGGAGGGGGTGGTGGGTTTTTTTTTAACACCCTTTTCACTTGTGAATGGCTGTTAGGAATCTGTTCAGCCACTTGATGTGCTTTTAAGCCTAACCTTTTTTCCCCCTCTGTGCTAACAGTTTTAGGTGAGATTGATGACTGGCAGTAAAGTTCTCTGCAGCTTTCTTTCTTTCTTTCTTTCTTTCTTTCTTTCTTTCTATGAGTGAATAGAAATTTGTTTGCAGCCTTAATAAATTGCATGGAAACCTAATGGGGAGAAATTAAAAAATGGATCGCTTTAAACATAAGGGACTCATTTGGCCTGAAGGGCACAGTTGCAACGAAGGAAATAAATTGCATGGAAGCCTAATGGGAAGAAATTTTTAAAAAGATTGCTTTAAATACAAGGGACTTATTTGGCCTGAAGGGCATGGTTGCAAAAAAGGAAGCGGCTTAGAGGTCCTGGCATGCATTTGTTACACTGGCAAAATTTCTCCTTAATGGCAGTAAATTAGCATTTTATTCTTGCTTTATGCCCATTAACAGCACAGCTGTGATTCTCATCCCAAAAAGCACGATTTTCTAGGTAGTTGGTGTTAAGTGAAAATTGTATTAAATTATAGACTTCAGAAAAGATGTCCCCATCCCCTTTCCCTCTCCCACCCATAAAGAGAGACTTCCAAGGTACAAGTGTTGGATTACTTTGGGCATCTTAATTCTCTTTGTATAGTTAATCACCTACATACAGGAAGTCAAAGGGAATTATCATAGAGTTGGAAGAGACCTCAAGGGCCATACAGCCCAACCCCCTGCGAATACACAATCAAATTGAGATATGGCCATCCAGCCTATGTCTCTTTCTCCATTATGGAGAAAGCCTCTTTCTCCATTATGGAATGAAGAGGTTGGGTCCCCATGCTCACAGCCAGACTCAGGTGTTTAGAATACATCTGCTAGAATACCCCACACTAGCTGGGAGTTATAGTGCAAAAAAGTAACTTTTCTGAGCTCTGGGCTGGCAGAACCTGTTCTACCTCACAGAACATTTCTAAATACCTTTATTTATTTCTCGAATATATAAAGCAGTCCATATGAAAGACTGGGGAACAGTGTGCTGTAATTTTTTTTTAAAGGATGGAAGGAAAGAAAGATGGCAATAACAAATATGTTAGTGAAACTGTGGCTGGGATATGTTAGCATAGACATGATTTGTCTTCAGCAAAGACAGTAATAAGAGAAATAGAACAGCATGGCTAACCTCAGTTGTGGCGTCAGAGATTTCATAAGATAGGAGCTAATACACCAAAAGTTGGGCATGGTGTAGCCCTCCAGATGTTGGACTTCAGCTTCTAGCATTCTTCACCATTGAGTTTGCTGGCTTGGGCTAAAAGGCATTACACTTCAATTACTGGAGGGCCAAACTTGGCCTCCCCTGCATTAAAGCTTCCTTTTTTGCTGGTCTCTAAGGAGATTTCAAGTTCCTGTGGAATCCTCTTCAGAAGACTTGAGTGAATTAGTAGGATGATAAGGGACAGGGTGTGCATTCCTGTGAGACTGTAAGGTTGCAAGCCTATGCACACTTCCCTGGGAGAAAGTTCCATTGGACAAAACAGTCTTACTTCTGAGTCAACATGCACAGTATTGGGCTCCATGACTGATTTTAATGCTGTACCTGGTTTATCTGCTAGTGACTGTCATGATTCATTGTTTTCTTTTAAGATCTTCAAGTGAGGCTCTGCTTGCTTATGCCACTGTAATCTTAAGCAAGCTGCATGATGGCCTTTTCAGTAATAGCAGCAGCTTGTTGGAATTCTCTACCTCTTGAGAGAAGGCACCTGTTTATATGCTTACCAACTGTGCTTTTTATTGAAATGTTTGCAGGATCAAGCTAGCCTGTTGTGTCTCACTGGATGAATTTGTGCTATATGTCTTTATTTAAAAAAAAGTTTAAATTCTGTTTGTAAGTTTGGAGGACCTCTTCCCTTGTATTCAGTGGGGCTTGCTCCCTTATAAGTATATTTAGATTACATTCTAAAAGTTCTGTCCCCCTTTTCCTGTATATTGCTTTGATCCACCAGCAGTTTCTCATCCAAATTGCACAGAAATTTCACTCCTCCATTTTAAAGTGAGGCAACTCTCTGTTCAATCCTTGGGCCAGCCCAGCTCTGAGCAAAATTTACTGTAGAAAGACAGCTAGCATATTGTTATCAAAGCTTGGAAAGTTTCCTAAATCATTCCTGTTAACTGTTAATGGTTTTCCTAAAAATTGTTGTCATTACTAGTTGCATCTTTAAAAAGTAACTTATAGTGTTAGATGTGGCACTGCTCATTTCTTACTTGAAAAGAAAAAGTAAGGATCAGCATAAAACTTGGTGAATTCCTGCCAAATTATCTCTGAAAGGAGCTTAATGTAACTAGTATAAAGTTTTGCTCATAATACCAAAAAAAGTAACTTGGGGTGCGTCTATACGATCATAAAAAAATCCGTTTGGGGGGCAAAAAATACAAACAGGCTGTCGTTCGTATGCATACGAACTGCCCACACGATTTTTTAGCCCCCTAAACTCCGTATGACTCCCTCTTCCCCAAGCTGGCTGAAGCAAGCAAGCCAAGCGGCGGTTTTAAATCTCCCGCTGTTTTTTTTTTAAAGGTTCCTGCTTTGCGGACAGTCGGTTTTCCCTATTTACAATATAAAATAAAAATAAATAAATGTATAATTCACGGACTCTCGCTAGCCGGGAATCCAACATGGCGGCCACTCCCAATTCCCCTCTGTGCTAGCCCCGCCCCCTCTACTCGGCCAGCCAATCAGATTACACAGCCTGTTCGTATGTGTGCGAACGGACCGTACAGACCCATTAGCCATCCGAACGGCGTACGGATTTCTCTTCGCGATCCACTTTCCCTCCCAAACGCCGCGTGTGCATATTTCAGGGTGGAAAACTGCCCCCCCCTCTTTTGGATGCGTGTGAATCCAAACGACCGTGTGTATCAAAGTGCAAACTTTGGCACGCCGTACATATTATTTAAATCGTGTAGACGGGACCTTGGTCACCACTCATTACATAACCTTGGAAATATAATTTCTTTGAACTCTTCTTGCCCCACCCTGCAGTACCTGCATTATTTGTGACTCACTCTTTTCACATTCTTTTTTTTTCATATGTAAAGGTTTATCATATTTTATTTGATTGTAATATTTGTGATATTAATAGAGAAAATAGCTTTAATATTCGATTTGCAGCACATAAAAGTGTACAATATAAACACAAATTTTGCTTTTTCTCCTCTCCCCCCCCCCCTTTTTTGGCCTGGAGTACAGAAAGCAGGGAAACAACTAGGGGTCCATGGCAGTTGGTGACTCCTACATTAGTGGTGTGGTGAATCCACTCCACATTTTAAACTATACCTTAAAGGAGCTACCCAGGGTGTTGAATTATCCTCAAAGTAAGTTCAGTACCTTAGGGAGCTCCATTGTAGTAGTTCAGACTAAAACATAGAGGGAATTCATCATCCAGTGGACATTGAAGCCACCATTCTCTGGGGCTGACAGTGGAAGCAGATGGTGAGAGCTAGATATACAACTGGCTCTGGAGGCTCCTTATTGTCAGATTATCACCTACATCCTTTTCTTAAGACCTTTCTTCTTTTTCTTGGTCAATTTTGTATTCCTTCTAGAAACTACAGCTTGGCCTTCAGAATATCAAAAGAAGATGTCTCCAGGTTTCTGAGCTAGCGAATAAAATTACTCAGCAAGTAGAGCCAACTGCACAGCTGCTTCTTCTGGAGAAACTCCAGCCACTTCAAAGGGTCTCCCGTTTGGAAAAGATGCTGCAGATGAAAGCAAATGAATTCCAGGTATTTCTCAGAAGGTTGTTTTATTGTTAACTGCTAGATGTAAGTGTTTCCAGGAGGAGAAAAAGGGGTGTTTGCATGATATTTCCTAACATGGTAGTTGGAAAACACCTTTTGCCAGCTAGAGGTAACATTCAGCTGCAAATGGGATCAAGGTTCAAGTAACATGTTGGCCAAGATCCTGTTGGCTTTTGTAATTACATTGGCATAGGTGGTGACAGTGGTGCAGCAATTTCAGTGGTGGTAGGAGCAGAATAGCCACAGGCCCAGCTACAGATGTGAAGGTCTGGGGGGGAAATGGGAATTTTTAAAAAATCATTTCTAAAAACTATGGAAGAAGAAATAGCCATATTAGTTTGGAATGTTGTTGTGTGCCTTCAGTTCATTTCCAAGTTATGGCAACCTGAAGGTGAATGGTTTTCTTGGCAAGATTTGTTCAGAGGGGTTTGCTATTGCCCTCCTCTGAGGCTGAGAGAGTGTGACCCAGTGGGTTTTCATGGCTGAATAGGGATTCAAACCTTGGTCTCCAGAGTCATAATCCGATATTCAAAACACTATACCACACTTGCTTTCTAGTCTGGAATATCAGTATGCAAAAGGATGTTGTAGCACCTTTGAGACTGAGAGAAAGAAGCTGTAGCATGAGCTTTTGTAGTCTACTTTCTCAGATGCTGGGAGAAGGCTATATAAGAAGACTGGTCTAAATACCCTGATCTTGGAAGCTAAGAAGAGTCAGCTCTGGTTAGTACTTGGATGGGAGACCACCAATTAATCCCAGGTGCTGAAGGCTCTATTTCAGAGTAAGGAACTGACAAAACCACCTCTTGAGTATTCCTTGCCTAAGAAAGTCTTACAAAATTAATGGGGTTGCCGTAAGTCAGCAGGCGACTTGAAGGCACATATACACACACATATAAGAGGAAGAGCTTTTTAAAAAAGACTATGAGGATGTGTGTTATGTCTGCTTGACACAGTAATGAACTAGTGGAGACAAAAATTCTCTGTTTTACTAAATGTGATGTTTTCTTCTGTTTTTATTGGGCATTTTTTGCCTGCTTCTCTAACTGGCAAAACCAATAATTCACGTAGTTTATAGTGCAGATTTTCCTTTTAGTTTAGGATCTTGTAGCTCCATTTGTAACAAAAAGTACAGCATTTTTTAAAAGTAAGTACAATTTGTCATTATATTCTAATAAACTGTTCTTTTACTATATCAAAGACGATAGCTTTATGACAACACAAGTTACATATACAGTTGTCCCTCCACATTCTCAGGGGTTAGGGCCATGAGATACCCGCGAATGTGAAAAATCTGCAAATAAAAACTAGGTCACACCACTGCCCTGCCTCCTCTCCAGGAGCAGCGATGGGGCTTGGCAAGCCTCGACACTGCTTCCTCCCACCCTTTCCCGCCCCCTCCCGGAGCAGCGACGGAGCTACCCAAGCCTTGTCACTGCTTCCTCCCACCCTTTCCCCCCCACCAGGAGCAGCGATGGGGCTACCCAAGCCTCATCACTGCTTTCTCCCATCCCCTCCCGCCGCCCCCCAGGAGCAGTGACAGGGCTAGCCAAGCCTCGTCGCTGCTTCCTCCCATCCTCTCCTGCCCCCCCAGGAGCAGCGATGGGGCTACCCAAGCCTCATTGCTGCTTCCTCCCACCCACCCCCAGGAGCAGGGACAGGGCTTGGCAAGCCTCGTCGCTGCTTCCTCCCACCCCCTCCCGCCCCCCCCCCAGGAGCAGCGATGGGGCTAGCCAAGCCTCTTCTCTGCTTCCTTCCACCCCTCCTGCACCCCCGAGGAGCAGCGACGGGGCTAGCCAAGCCTCGTCGCTGCTTCCTCCCACCCTCTCCCACCCACCCCCAGGAGTAGCGACGGGGCTAGATAAGCCTCGTCGCTGATTGCTCCCCCCCCCTCCCGCCCCCCCCCAGGAGCAGCGATGGGGCTAGCCAAGCCTCGTTGCTGCTTCCTCCCACCCATTCCCACCCCCCTAGGAGCAGTTTTTTGGATGGCGGGGGGGGCGCTCCCAAAACCGCGAATAGTCAAAACTGCGAATCTTAAAGCTGCAAATGTGGAGGGGCAACTGTAATTTAGTCCAAGTTCTTAAAATAACGAATGGTGCCAATATTGCATTTTTCAATTGTTCTGAAAATTTATATTTTTTCCACACACAAAAAGGAGAGAAAACAGTCCCCTCCCCCAAGAGAATGTTTGCATCTTTAGATTCAACAGTGATGGGTCACGAGGCACAGAAAGCCTTCAATGCCGGGCAAGAAGGTTGCTCTGCTAGCTCTCAAGCTGCTCAGAAACTGCAGGCAGCTTTTTCTCCTGATAACAAGGGTTTTCTCTACCTTCCCTCTTCTGCCACTTCATTCCTTGTAAAATGTACTATGCTGGCATAACAGACTGTCACACCAATATAAAATACCACCAGAATTCCAGCATCAGTTTCCATAAGATATAATGCTTAGGTTATGATGCTTTTTAAAATCTATTTTTAAAAGTTATTTGCAATTTGTCACATTGATTGTAAATTTATAAACTGTTGGTAATGTGCCACCACTTTTTAAAATGATCCAGCCAAATTAATGCACTTTTGAGCATTTAAGTTTAATTTATAAAAGCACAACTTAACATTGGGTTGTTAGGTAGAGATTGCCACATAGGTTCTTAAAACTTTTACTTTTGAATCAACAGGATTTAAATATGCTGAACTGTGGTCCTGTCTCCAAAAATATGAAAGCTAGATATCTATTTGTGTATTTATGTTGGGATTCTCACGATCATGGCAAAAGTGTAAGAATTTGACATAGCAGATCGTATGATGAATGCTGATTGAACCCTTTACTTTTCTTTTGTACACTTCAGTTTAACACAGATCAAAAGCCTCTATGTATTAATGTCTTTCCTCAGCTTGGTCTTTTGCAACTAGAGGGCTTTGAAAATTGTTTAGAAAAACTAGAAAACCACATTAAAGGATATACAGAAGAGCAGGATCGTCTAAATCAAGACGATAAAGACTCAGATCGACTCATGGTAAGCTTAAATCCATGCAATTATAACAGCTGTTAAGGTAGGGGTGGGGAAAGCCGAGCTTGGGGGGGGCACATGTGTCCCCCCCCAAGCCTGACACAACAAGCCACTGGGACCCCCCCAAAACTCAACCTCACCAAAACCGAAAGCAAATGATCCCTGGGCCTTTAGAAGTTACCCACCGTTGCCCTATGTGGCTAGGGGGAGAAAGATGTGCCCACTACCCCAGCAGAACAGCTACTCCAGACTCTATGCAGATAGACCAAGGGCTTTTCTACACAGGCAAAAACAAAACAAAACCATACTCACATCATACCAGGGCCTGGTAGAATAACACAACATTCTTGAGGATTCAAATTGAATACAGTTCTTTCTGGCACCCGAGGGCACAGATAAGATTTTTTAAAAGCTACCTTTTATATTGCACTTGCCTTGAAAAAACAGTTTATTATATGTGTAGCTGTCACTGAGTTGGTTTCGGTGTGGAGCTGGGGGCTGGGGTTTTGGGTCACCTGATCATTCCCACCAGGAAAGGCTGCTTCCTCTGTTTGTATTTACGTTTTGCTGGCCTGCAGTCACAATATTTTTTTGAAGGTGCATTTGTGCAGATACTTGTATATCATTATTAGTGTATCTCTGCTTATTGGCATATTCACATATTCACATGCATGATGGGAAGAAAAAAAGTGGCACGGCCGCAACTGTGAGGTCAAAAATAATGTGAAGTATAGGACATGTGATCATAGTGGGACCACCCTTTTACATGGAAGTGAGCTTGCCTAGGGGAAATATGTGACTGGTAATGCCACTCTCACTTTATTTTGATGTGGGTGGCATTAACAAGATGTTTGTGGAGTCACTGCAGCCCAGGAAAATGTGATATGAAGCAGAATGTTTTCACCTGTATAGACAAGCTCCCAGAAGAAGAGGAGGAAAATTGCACTTGGAAACTGCCAAAATTATCCAGACCCATACAACATGGTGCTAATGTCCACAGCAATGAAAGAAAAAAACATTCAACTAGATCAGTTAAAGCCTAGCTCTGTTTTATAAGTCACCCTAATTAGTTATTAGTACATGGAGACTTATGGTTCACTTCATCCTGCTAAGTTTCAGATCCTATATTCAGTGCTGCTTAGTATTATATTATTAAATTATATCAATCAATTGCTCTTCTTTTTAAGAAATTCTGCATTTCCCTATAAATAGTAAGTACGCTTATTAAAAAGAGTCCTTGTCATCATGGAGAAATGAGTATTTTTGCCATAGTCCTAAATGTCTACATCTTTTTAATATTTAACCTCAATAAAGATGTGGCCTTGATCTTATCTCTTGAGGCTTTGGTCTCACATAGACAGAAGATCTGGAGATCTAGCCCATCAGAGCAGTGATCCCCCTCCACACACACACACATACACAGAAAGAGAGAGAGATAGTGGGAGGACATTTATAAACAACCTAAGGAAGCATATTATCCCA
Source organism: Gambelia wislizenii (assembly GCA_030847615.1). NCBI lineage: Eukaryota > Metazoa > Chordata > Lepidosauria > Squamata > Crotaphytidae > Gambelia > Gambelia wislizenii. Next base: position 484,114,968 of record JAUMIR010000001.1, on the reverse strand, counting down.
TGGCCTTGTCCTTTTCAGAGCCAGATGTTGGGTCTCACTGCTTTGTCACCTGAAATGGAGATGCTGAATGAAGTCAGCTTTAGGTTGCCTCTCAGCGATGTCACTGCAAAGAGACTGCAGAGCCTGAACTGGCAGTGGGCTCAGAGGACAGCCATGGTTTTGGAACAGTGCAGGTAAAAAGACTTACTGTCTCTTCTCTATCAAGCCTTAACAACAGATGTTCTCATTGTGTCACTTGCAACACAGAGGCTGACTTTGGTGCTCAGTTCCTAAGGCATTTATTTACTTGAGTTACTTGTAGTAGGGACATAAATGCTTCCTTTTCTTCTCTTGCATGAAAGAAGGAAAAATCTCAAAATTATTCTCTTCACCAGGTGAGATACCAAGAGGGGAGAGTCGTGGTGCATTTTCAAAAACAGCATTTGCAGTCACAAGGCCATTTATTTTTATGCAGATTACAATGTCTGTTGCCTTGTTGCATGAAGTTTTATTAAGCAGGGGCATTGGATGGTTTGTTCTCATCTTTTTGATAAATAATCTTGTCTTTCTGTAGTTCCACTGTGTGTTCACCTTGCTTCATAAAAGGGAGACTAGTTTTTTTCCAGAGACTTCTTGTGCAGTTTGCTGAAACCTTGACAAAGGAAAGAAAGTTCTTGTTTCATTCTTACAGCAGAAGGGAAAAAATCTCACAGCAGTTGGTTGATAGGCTGTCCCCGTGCATTTTGAGAACACTCTGTCTTATCAGTGAATATTCTTCACATCTCTATTTTGTAGCTCTCATGCTGGCTGTGAACATAGTGGGTTAAATTCCTATGCAGGCACCTCATCCTCATGATACTATATTCATCTATTGAGTTTGTGGATCAGGAATGTTTGTTTGTTTGTTTGTTTGTTTGTTACTCTGCCTTTCTGCCAGGCAGAAAAATGAGCCAACATAATGAGACTTGAGACCACATGGCTCATTGGAAAACAACACTTGGTAAAAGTGGAAGATAGTAGGAAAGGAGGAAGACCACATTACATTATTGGTTCAGTTAGGGAAAGCCACAACTGTGGGTTTGTATGACCTGAGCAGGGCTGGTAATAACAAGGGGCCCATTCATTACTACACAATCATAGCACTATATTCCACTTTAACTGCCATGGCAACATCCCATGGAATCCTGGGATTGGTAGTTTGTTGTTGATATGTGCCTTCAAGTCATTTCTGACCTATGGCGACCCTAAGGTGAACCTATCACAGAGATTTCTTGCCAAGATTTATTCAGAAGGACAAAGATTTTTCTTTGCCTTCCTCTGAAGCTGAGAGGTGTGTTGTGGCCAAGGTCATCCAGTGGATTTCCATGGCTAAACGGGGATTCGAACCCTGGTCTCCCAGTGTCCTAATCCAACACTGAAACCACTACACTACACTGGCTCTCTATTGGCAGTTTAGGGAGGCACATTTAGAATTCTCAACCAGAGAGCTCTAGCACCTCACTAAAGCTCACTAAATCATAACCCCAAGATTTCCACAGGATATTGCCGTGATGATTAAAATGGGATAATAGCACTATATTTGTGTTGTGTAGCGTGAATGGGCTCAGAGTGTCTTGGAGGTCTCTCATTCATAGGGTCACTATATATCAAAGTTGACTTGTTGGCACACAACAACACAATAACCACTTTCTGCAAAAAAATGTGTTTAAAGCAAACAATAATAAAATACAAGTTAAAAACAAATCTTATTTAATGCTCAACCCAAAAATAAATAAATGAAAAACTGTGAGGCTAGTTGGGTTGGTAGATGCATAAGGGCATTCTTTGAAGCAGCACCCTGACCGTGGAACTCAAGGAAGTCAGGCTAGTTCAGTCTCTTTGAGGTTTCTTGTGGGCAGCTAAGACTGTTGCTTCTTAAGGCCTTTGGCATTTAAAACCAGAATTGGCTGCTCTGGCTGTTTTAACATGTCTGTGGTCTTTAAACTATTTTAAAGGAGTTGTTTCAGCTTGTTCTTAAATGCTTTTATTTCATATTTAATGTTTTAAATGTTTTTATCTGCTCAACATTTCCTTAGGGCCCTGCTGGGCTAAGACGCAATAAAAAATAAAATAAAATGATATAAATAAAATCACAGCAATCAATGACCAGCCAGCACTAAGCTGGTTCATAGTATTTCAGCAGCAGATTAGCTGCTGCACCAAAGATCTGCCTGAATAAAAATGTCTTTGCCTGCTGACAGAAGGACAAGGGGAAAAGAGCAAACCTAGCTTCTTCAGCAGAGAGGTTCAGAGTCCAAGACTGGTTGCTAAGAAAGCTTGTTCTTGTGTCCTTACCAGACATGCCTCTGACAGTGATGGGGCCAAGAAATGAGCTTTTATAGCAGAGGTGGGCAGCTGTGGTGAGTCTGGGGGCCAATTTGATGCTTTGATGGTTAAACAGAATCAAGAGGCCCTGCAACCTATTTAAAAGAGCAGTTGCTTCTCCCAGAAAATTCTGGGAAAGGATATTTACCCCTTTGGGGGACTAGAAAAATGGCAATTCAGAGATTCTCTGAATCTCTTGCTTCACATAGCACATCGCTCACCCAAATCAAGTCAAATAACAATTTTCATTTTAGGAACTATGATTGCAGAATTGTTAAACCCAAATTCAGTTACATTTATTCACCAAATTCCAATCCCATCTCAGGAGAATGGCGAGCTATAAATCCAATAAATAAATAAATTTAGGTTGCATCCATTGAGGTCAATGGGGTTTAAGAAATAGAAGACTGACTTATGTCTTACTCATTTGGGCATGCAAATGCTTAAGTATGACTAACTCCCAGCTATTGTTTTGATTTGCTCCTAATGATGATGGTGATGATGATAAGAGTTAAAACTGTAACTAGAAAGAGGACAGCCACACAGCTGAGTTTGGTTTATTTTTATTTTGTCTCCTTTTTAAATTGCAGTGAACTGAAGAACATCCAGGCAGATGACAAAGAGTTTCTCCAGCAATGCCAAAACTGGGTGCACTTCCTGGAGAGAATGAAGGAGGGTTTGAAAGATAATGTGGCAGGCACACAGGAGAGGCTGAAGGAACAGCAGAGAGAATATGAGGTAATGTTTCTAAATGTTTGAGGCCTGATCCAGAGAATTCTGTGGCCTCATTGCTATTGCTCCTTTCATTCAGAGGAGAGCCACTGAAATAATGGAACTTACTTATGTGTTCATAGAATCATAGAGTCGGAAGAGACCACAAGGGCCATCTAGTCCAACCCCCTGCCCTACAGGAATACACAATCAAACCACTCCTGACAGACAGCCATCTAGCCTCTGTTTAAACACCTCCAAAGACAGAGACTCCACCATACTCCCAAGCAGTGCATTCCATTGGACAGCTCTTAGCATCAGGAAATTCTTCCTAATGTTTAGGTTAATGTTTAATGTGTTGATTTTCCTTGGGGGTTTTTTCGGGCTGTGAGGCCATGTTCTGGAATAGTTTCTTTCTTTGGATTCATTCTTTTGTATACACATTTCATTCTTTGGATAAGGAAATCTTATTTATTCATACTGTAATCATGTACATACTTATCTCAGTGGAAGCCATTTTGTACTTCATGGTGCTTACTTCTGAGGAGGCATGCACTCTAAAATTTGTTTTGTGTGGAGGAACCTAGCCCTGTGTGTTTGTGTTCATTAGACTAGTTTATCCTCACAGCCTGGGAAAAAAAACCCAAGGAAAATCTATGGATGCCAGTTGTGAAAGCCATTTAATGTGTTGGTTTATCTGGTTCCTGTTGAGTGAATGTGTCTACTTTAGTGGGACTAACAGTTTGATTTAGGCCTACCTAAGCAGCCCAGAGAAGCTGTGGGCTTTTTAACGATTCTTTACCAACTTTGGTAATTTAAAATGTCCTGTTTATTCCATGCTTTAAACCTTTTCAGTGCAGCGCATGTAATACTAATACATTTTTGTTCAATGTTTACAGATGCTGCAAGCTGAGATTTCTGTTCATCAGCAGATTTTTAATTGTATTGTGTCAAAAGCTTTGCAAATGCTTGAGTCAGGAGAAGCAGAAAACCGGTAATATTATTTTTCTTGATGGTGTGTACTGGTGGGGTGGGAAGTGGAGAAATGCATTCTAAGACCAGAATCAATTGCTTTTAAGAGAGGTGAAAGTGACATCATAAATGACAGTGCCAGGACCAGTAGTTAATCACGAGGCTGAGTAGAGGAGGAACCACTCTTCTCTTATTCCAAAATAGAGCAGAGAAAAGTTACTTTTTAGATGGCAGCTCCAAGAGTGTTCCTGGCCAGTATGACTGTCATCCAAAATTTTTTACAAACTCTGGCCCTGAGCAGTGCCTGTGGTGTTATGGAATGCTGCCATGAAAGTACACCTTCCTGTAATGAAGAACACATTCCATTTTCTGTTAGTAATGTGCATTTCTTTGGATAAGGAAATCTTATTTATTCATACTGTAATCATGTACATAGTTACCTCAGTGGAAGCCATTTTGCACTTCATAGTGCTTACTCCTGAGGAGGCATGCACTCTAAAATTTGTTTGGTGTGGAGGAACCTATCCCTGTGTGTTTGTGTTCATTAAACTAGTTTATCCTTCTGCAACCTGGAGCCCTCCCAATATGCTGGAGTACAAGTCCCATCCCTCACAGCCAACATGGTTGTGCCAGCTGGAGATAATAGGGGCTGTAGTCTAGCTCATCTGGAGGGCCTCTTGTTGAGGGGTGTTGGACTAGCTGATCTTCTGGATCTTCCCAATAGCTACATAATTCCATGTGATTGGTATATCTCTGCTTTTAGAAGTGTATATGTATGTGGTTGAACAAAGCCATATATAGATAGATTGATGTTGATGTAGATATTGATATTGTAGCTGCAATCCAACAACGTATGGAGGGCCACACCTTACCCATCCCAGTCTAAGGGGAAGCCCCCCAGTAGTATGCTAAACAATTGCCTGGGCCCCTTCATGTCCAAGAGTTGGAAAATAGTATATACAGTGGGCCCTTGGTATCCGCTGGATTTATACCAAAATATGTGGAAGCTCAAGTCCCATTATATAAAATGGCAAAATCTAGGTTTGCTTTTTGGAGGTTTTTGTTTGTTTGTTTGTTTTGTTTTGTTTTGTTTTTGTTTTTGTTTTTTACAGCCAGAGGGTGGGGGTGATGTTTTCAAGCCATGGCTAGTAGAATCCGTGGATGTAGAATCCGTGGATAGGGAAGGCTGACTATATTCAAAAAGTGATCATAGAATCATAGAGATGGTACTGGACATGTAGTCCAATCCCTTACCATCCAGGAATATACAACTGAAGCACTCCCAAAAAATGCCTATCCAATTTCTGTTGATAGAGAAGTAGAGGATACTATGCTCCAAGGCAATCTAGTCCACTGTAGAACAGCTTGTACTGTCAAGGAGTTCTTCCTAATATAGAAGTAGAATCATTTTTCTTGTAATAATGGCATCTAGCACTGTTAGGGCCTGACCAAGACATTTTGTTGCTTGAGGTGGATCAGCAAATGACAGTTTCTCACCCCTACCCCCAGCAAGTTACGATACACAGTTCCGAAGATCAGATAAATTATTTAGGTTCTTGAGGCATATTATTCCCCCAGGCATCTCTCCTCTGCTCCCTATCAGTGAAAGGTATAATAGTATTGTATTACATAACTTATGGTTCAGTTTGCTTTCCTTTCATGACACCCAGGACTGGCAGCCTGAGATGGCCACCTCACTCTGCCTAATAGTAGGGCTGGTGCTAGCTGATGTTAGTAATGCATCTATCTCCCACTGTTTCAGAACCGAGTTTATCTCCAAACTCACCATGTTGAAGGAACAATGGCAAAGCATCATCCGCATGGCTCAGAAGAGAAAGAGCAAAATTGATGGCCTTGTAAAGCAGTGGCAGAAATTCACAACCTCTTTGCAGGACCTCACAAAATTCCTCACAGATACAAATAGCTTCATAGCTGCCATGAAGAGCCAGGACAAGTACAGCTTGGACCAAGTCAGGAATCTGTGTCATGATTTTAAGGTTAGCTCTCTTCTTACAGCAAGTGAAATGAAGAGTGTTGTTGTTTTTTAGGATCAAAATAACAGGTGCCCAGAAAACTTAAAATGGACTCTAGCACTGGCATCTATTAAAAAGCTGTTTGATTTTTGTAAAGTGAAAGTCCCATAGTTCTAACTCTAATCTTTATTTTGATTTATATTTTTTACATTTATGCTTATAGTCTTATCTAAACTCAACTGCTTGACTGATTCATTCATTCATTCAAATTGAGTTGATACAATTGTTCTTGTGCCTATATTGTGCTTGGTTTATGGAGCTGACAGCCGAGGACAATTTGTTTTACTGAAATATTGTTGGATTTTGTGTAGAACTGAAATTGATATGTTTTTCTTAGTTCCTTTGAATGGTTTGTTTGTGTTCTTCTATGTTCTGTAAGAACAATTTTCTTGTGAAGAAACAGCATACAAAACAAAATGTAAACCTTGTCCAATTTAGAATACTGAAAGTAGCATGTGGAGGAAATTGAGCCTATTTGTGGAAGAAAACTGAACCAACCTAACCCTATATCTTGAACCTCCTTTCTCTAATGTTATGTATAACACTGGGGCTGATATGCATTTAAAAGCATGGCCCTGTTGCCACTGGAACATCACATGAATGAACCTGGTGAGCCATTCACTAGTATACTAGCCTAGTCCTAGTACACCCCTCCCAAGTTCACTTTCCTAATTGGATGCATCCCAAGAAACTATTCACTCCCATTTTAGCCACCCACAACTTGGCATTACAACTAATGGTTGACTGAAACAAACCAGTTTCAGACCATGGTTTATAAAGCTGGTTTGTTTAAATAAGCCGTCATTAAGAATAACCACAAGTGAGAGTTGAGGCATAATGGTGACATGTGGTTTGCTTAAAATGGAAGCAAATGTTTCTGGTCTCCTCCTCCAACCATGCCATTAAACAAGAACAAGTCTTGAAGAGAAACGACAACGCATAAAGAATCACAACCTGGAAACATCACCCAAGGAGACCTTCTGCTGTGCTTTCTGCAACCAGACATGTTTATCTCGGATTGGCCTTTTTAGTCATCAGTGTGCTTGCAGAAAGTGCAGGATGAGTCCTTCCTGAATCTTCATTTGCGAAGAAAAGCCAGAGAGAGAGAGAGAGAGAGAGTAATATGTCTGAATGAACCTGTGTAGTATAGTGCAAATAATGTTGACATTTGACTGGAGAAACTTGGTTTCAAACCCTGGTTCTTGCATGTGGGGAGTTAACTTGAGCCAGATACATTCTCCCCCTCACACACACACTTTCAATCTAGTCTACCTCAGAGAGTTTTTGTGAGGAGAAAATGAACGGAGGATTATTTAGGCATTGCCTTGAAGTTCTTTGAGGAACTGTGGAAATAACAATGTAAATAAAATCTAATTTAATATTTAAAACTTAGTATTGCAAATACCTAGAATGCAGATGTGAAACACTAGTTTATATAGAAATTCTTCAAAGGAGTATTCTGAAAAGGAGCCTTTTCAAGCTAAAAATGTGCAGGCATTTTCTTTATAGTTCCATAGACATATCTAAATGTTGGATGGTTATGATTCAAGCATGTTTGCCTGGTTTCATTTTAGAACAAGCAAATCCTTCTTCAGAGGTGGCAAACTAGATATTCATTGACCTTGGACACTGGAAGAAAGTTACTTGAGGTAGCAGCCCCTGAAGCAGAAGCTGCCATACAGCTTGAGATGAGCCAATTGCAAGAGAACTGGAACAATACACAACTTCAAGTGGAGAAGATTACAAAGCAGCTTCACAGCACTATAGAGGTATATTTTGCATAAAACTCAGTCTTTCTTACTGAGAAGAGAGCCCAGTGAGGGTTTAGAATTCCCATATTCCTATAATAGGTAGCCATAATTGTTGAAGTCCAGGAACTCACTAGCTAGACACCCACCCACATGAGAGGGGTCCAAAAATACAGGCAATTGTATTGTTTATTATCACAAACCAGTTTGAGTAGGCTTCCTCTCCATTAGGAGAAACTCTTTTGTAAAACTAATGGGTTGTAAGGGATTCTTCAAGACCAAGCCAGCATAAAATAACTTTGCATAACAAGAGAGAGACATGCTATAATACATTGTTGCTAGAACACATTTTCCCCTCAGATACTGTGAGGACTAAGCTGAGAAGGAACCAAGAAACCTGAGGAAGGTATCCAGTGACATCATTGACCCTGCGAATCTAATAGTTCTGACATGTCAACCTGACCTCAAGAGCCTTGGCTTCCCCAAACCATTGCTTTAAACTAGGGTGTTTTAAACTTAATCCCTTTTTCCATACAAAACTATTTCCCAGAGGAAAGCCTGACCCAAAAGCCTTTGTTATGGGTGTCAGTGACTATAATCTCTGCCCTCCTTTGGCTTTTTAATACAGTAGAGTTTGATCCCAAGGGCTCCAAGGTTCACTCAGCCTTTCATCCTTTTGTAGGTCGGTCAAATGAGTACCCGGCTTGTGGGGGCAATTAGCTAACACACATTGGAAATTGCTTAATGCAGTGTAGATGTGTAAATTGCTATTGCTTAAAACAATTTGTAAGCTGCCTTGATAGCCTTCTGGCTAAAGAGCAGGGTATAAATAACTAATAAATAAAAAGTAGAGGATTCCTAGAAGCTTGTTTGCTTTCAGTCTCCAGAACTTGTACAACATGACATTCCTGTCTGGTGCCTTCTAGTGGGCAAACTGACCATGGTGGGTAAACCTCAGGAGGGAAGATGCTGAAGCTCCAGGGTCTTGTAGCAATGACATAAAACAAGTGCAATAATTTATTGGGAAGTGGCTGGAACATCTAAAATTTTCAAGCCACTCTACAGCTATAGTCGAGCAACCTGAGGCCCTCAAGCTAAATGTAGCCTTCAGCCTAATTTGAAACATGCCCTGCAAGTGCTCAGTTCAAATTTCTGGCAGTAATTATTTGTTTCTCCCCACTGGATAGTCCACTGGATGGGGATAAACAGAGAAAGGGAGAGAGAGAGATTGAGAGAGACAGACAGACAGACAGATTGAAGAGATGGAAGAAAGAGAGAAAATGGGAGGTTCAAACTACCGTGGTTTAACAGAAAAAAAGATTTCCCACTGTGGCTTTAGAAGGTGTGGCTGTGGACTTCCAGAGCTTGAGGGGTATTGAAAAGCAGCAGGTTTGGCCCTCTAGGCTCTAAAGTTGCCCACTCCTATACTAATACTACACAGACAAAAAAAGTGTGTGTGTTCAGGAACATGCTTCTTGGCTGGCTTTTGGGATACTCACATTTGGAAGCATTTTAGAAAAACCCAGTTTGAAAATCAGGATGGGTGAGGATTCTTGCACTTGCAATGAATCTTTGTGAAGGCCCTTCACAGTCTTTATATGTAAAGATGTAAATACAAAATGCAGAAATAATGACTGTAATTTAAACAGTGGGGAAGATCGTGACCTTATGTGCCTTTCTGTTGATTCTGCTGTTGGTGTGCTAAGTGGTGATGGACAACTTCAGGGCCCCTGTTCCCCTTTTGCATTATTTTTCTTATATATATGTACAGCTTATGTGAACTAGACCTAGGCTGAGGAGCTATTCAAAAACATGTCATTCTTCTGTAAAGTAGGGCACATTAGCTTAAATACTGCAGCTGTCCAGATGTTGGACTGTAGCTCCCAGCATTCCTCAACATTGACTATGTTTGGTGTAGGCTGCTGGAGGTTGTAGTCCAGCAACATCTGGAGGCCTTCATGATTCCCACTGCTAGTTCCAACTAGATTAAATCTAACCACTAATTCCAACTAGAGTAGACTTATTGAATCCACTGCCAACTGGTAAGTCATCACTTGTGTGAATCCCGTTTATTCAATTTGTCTACTGTAGTTGGGACTAACAGTTTATTTGAGGCTATTGCCACCCTAGAGTTCAAGAAGATAACAAAGTGTGATAATCAGCTTTGTCCATCCCTTTAAACCACGAATGTTATTAATTAACTTATTCCCCTCTCCTTTTGAAATTATAGATTTGGGAGAACTGTGAAAGACAAGTGGAAGAGTTTGGCCATAATCTTCAAAAGCTCAAGGCAAAAATAAAAAATCCTCTTCCAGTAGAGCATGAGGAGCTACAGGGAGCCAAGGAACACATCAAGGTATGGAGATGCTGAATCCCCTAGTTCAACATTTAAAAACTGATAGATTATCCACTTTGCCCAGGGAAGCTGAGACTTCAGGCATTTCTTGGAAATGGTGACTGCCTCCTCCCAGAAAATTTGTTTGCTTTAATTTATACAAAAACTTTTGTGATGAACTTCCTTTCCTAAATGGCTTGCTCAATGGAGAGGTCAATGGATTTAGACAACCTGAAAGGGCCACAGTTCTTGATGTTCTGAAATATGCGTGGAACATTTCAGTAGGTCTGGCACTGAGGGGAATTTGTTTGCCCTGGGAATATCCAGGGGCAAAAATGCTTTTAAAAAAAAAAAGAATTCCAGTTTTTGAAAAATGAGGGTGGGGATGTTAAACAACTTTACTCCTGGAATCTTCCACGAGAAGAAATTCAACCCTCCCCTTTTTGGCCAAAAAAAGAGGAAGCTGGCCATGTCAGAGAGAGCTGAAGCTGTAAAAAGAGCCACTTGTGGGGCCCCTTGTGACTGCAGGGTCTTGTTCTAAAATACCGTATATTCCAGCGTATAAGACGACTTTTGAGCACTCAAAAGTGCCCTCCAAAATCGACAGTCGTCTTAGACGCCAAGATATACTTTGCTTCGCCTGCCTGCCTATCTCCTGCCTCTTCGCAAATGGAGCGAAGAGGCAGGAGATGGGGCAGGGGGGTGAAGCAAAGTGTTTTGCAGTTCTTTTGCCCCCCTCCTCTGCCTTTTCCCCCTTTGGGGAGCAACGGAAGACAGAGGAGGCGGGCAAACGTTGTGGTTTGCCACAGCCGCCGCTTGATCGGCTCTGCAGTGGCCGAGGCAAACCTCTAGATTCGCCCTTTCCCCCCACCTTCCTTGAAGGTGGAGGGAAAGGGCGAAAATGCCCCATTTTGCTCCGCGACCCCGATCCTGGAAGGGAGCCCAGGAGGAGGATGCGGAGGCTGTGCTGCCAAACCCGGGATTCGCCCCTTCTCCCCACCTTCAAGGAAGGTGGGGAGAAGGGGTGAAAGTGCTCCATTTGGCAGCACAACCTCTGCATCTTCCTCCTGGGCTCCCTCCTGGAAGGGAGCCCAGGAGGAGGATGCGGAGGCTGTGCTGCCAAACCCGGGATTCACCCCCTCTCCCCACCTTCAAGGAAGGTGGGGAGAAGGAGCAAAGATGCCAAGTTTAACCCTGCAGCCCCGGTGCCTTCTTCTGGGCTCCCTTTCAAAGGGATCCCAGAAGGAGGCATCGGGGCTGTGGAGTTAAACCCCTAGATTCGCTCCCCCCTCCCTACCTTCCAGGAAGGTGGGGAGAGTGAGCGAAGGTGCCAAGTTTAACCCTGCAGCCCTGATGCCTTCTTCTGGGCTCCCTTGCAGAGGGATCCCAGAAGGAGGCATCGGGCCTGTGGAGTTAAACCCCTAGATTCGCTCCCCCCCTACCTTCCAGGAAGGTGGGGAGAGCGAGCGAAGATGCCAAGTTTAACTCTGCAGCCCCATGCCTTTTTCTGGGCTTCTTCGGAAGGGAGCCCAGAAGGAGGGATCGGGGCTGTAGAGCCAAACAGGGCATGTTCGCCCCTTCTCCCCACCTTCCTTGAAGGTGGGGAGAGGGGGCGAATCTTGGGGTTTGCCGCAGCCGCCCCCACTTCTCCTGCCTTGGTCCCCTTTGGAAGAGCCAAGACGGAGGTAAGGGGGCTGCTGGGGCAAACTGGGCATTTTCGCCCCTTTCCTCCACCTTCGTGTCCAGTTTGACTGGAGGGTTGAAGAGAGGGGCAAATGTTGTCCTGCCAGCTGATCCTGTTCGCTTTCCCAACTCACAAGGAGAGCCTCGTGAGTTGGGAAACAAAGAGGATCAGCTGGCAAGGCTCCCCCAGCCAGTCAGCCAGCCAGCCAAATTGGGGGGGTGGTCTTATATGGCGAATATATGCCTAAGCCTAGATTTTTGGCTGGAAATTGGGGGGGGGTCTTATATGCCCAGTCGTCTTATACGCCGGAATATACAGTAACTTTGGGAAGCAGGTTGAACAAGGAGTGTGATTTAGTGATTTGAGTGTTGGGCCAAGACTCTGGGAAATCAGGTTTCAAATTTCTGCTCAGCTATGGAAGCCCACTGGGTGACCTTGGACAAGGCAATACAAACCACCTCTGAATAAACCTTGCCAAGAAAATCCAAGGATAGTTTTGTCATTGGTCAGACTCAACTTGGAGGCATAGCAACAAGAACCATTAGCCTGTAGAGCCCAAAGGTTACTCCAGATCAGACATCACAAGAGCAGCCAGACACAGAAAAAAACCACAGGAATGAAGAAAAACTGCCACCCAAAGGGGAAGGTATTTTTACCATACATCAAAGGAGTCACAGACAGAATAGGGAAACTGATGAGGAAACACAACCTCCAAATTATCTACAGACCAACCAAGAAAATCCAAGAAATGCTGCACTCAGCAAAGGACAAAAGAGACCCTCTCACAGCCACAGGAGTTTACCACATACCATGCAGCTGTGGACATGTTTACATAGGGGCAACTAAATGCAGTGTGCAAACACAAATCAAGGAACATGAGAGACACTGCAGACTGGGCCAGCCAGAAAAATCAGCAGTAGCAGAACATGTTATAAACCAACCTGGACACAAAATGCAAATCAGCAGTAGCAGAACATGTTATAAACCAACCTGGACACAAAATGCAAAAAGGCTGTGCTGCCAAACCCGGGATTCGCCCCTTCTCCCCACCTTCAAGGAAGGTGGGGAGAAGGGGTGAAAGTGCTCCATTTGGCAGCACAACCTCTGCATCTTCCTCCTGGGCTCCCTCCTGGAAGGGAGCCCAGGAGGAGGATGCGGAGGCTGTGCTGCCAAACCCGGGATTCACCCCCTCTCCCCACCTTCAAGGAAGGTGGGGAGAAGGAGCAAAGATGCCAAGTTTAACCCTGCAGCCCCGGTGCCTTCTTCTGGGCTCCCTTTCAAAGGGATCCCAGAAGGAGGCATCGGGGCTGTGGAGTTAAACCCCTAGATTCGCTCCCCCCTCCCTACCTTCCAGGAAGGTGGGGAGAGTGAGCGAAGGTGCCAAGTTTAACCCTGCAGCCCTGATGCCTTCTGGGCTCCCTTGCAGAGGGATCCCAGAAGGAGGCATCGGGCCTGTGGAGTTAAACCCCTAGATTCGCTCCCCCCCTACCTTCCAGGAAGGTGGGGAGAGCGAGCGAAGATGCCAAGTTTAACTCTGCAGCCCCATGCCTTTTTCTGGGCTTCTTCGGAAGGGAGCCCAGAAGGAGGGATCGGGGCTGTAGAGCCAAACAGGGCATGTTCGCCCCTTCGCCCCAAACAGAAATTCTGGACCAGGCCAACAACGATCATGTCAGAATGCACAGAGAAGCTATTGAAATCCACAAACACCTGGACAACTTCAACAGGAAAGAAGAAATCCTCAAAGTAAACAAAATCTGGCTGCCAGTCCTGAAGAACACTAAAATCAGAACTCAACACTTACAAATGAACTCCACCCAGGGACAGGGGATTTTCCAGCAGATAATGGACCATTAACCAACCATTAGCTAAACAGACACTAATCCTCCTCACATATCTTCCCCCAGGAACTACCCATTCAAATACACATTTACATATCCTCTCCAACAGGGGCTCATAGTATATAAACCCCACACACACTCCTACCCAACCATTCTCTGAAAATGCCAGCCGTAGATGCAGGAGAAACGTCAGAAATAAGCTCTTCCAGAACACAGCCTCACAGCCCGAAAAAAAACCCCATGGAAAATCTACCTGGTTACGCCATGTGTTCTGCATTTCAGTGGCCTAATTTGGGTGAAGGGGGAGCATTTTGTTTTTACTGCTGCTAAACAGTAGAGAATTGGTGATAGCCAACATAGTGTAGTGGTTTAAGCATTGGACTATGACTCTAGAGACCAGGGTTCAAATTCCCGTTCAGCCATGAAAACCCACTGGATGACCTTGGGCACATCACACCCTCTCAGCCTCAAAGGAAGGCAAAGCCAACCCCCCTCTGAACAAATCCTGCCAAGAAATCCCTGTAATAGGTTCATCTGAGAGTCACCATAAGTCGAAAATGACTTGAAAGCACACAACAGCCACCATCTTTGGCAATATGCTACAAATCATCCAGAGATCTACCTTCTGCCCACCCCTGTTGTAAACAGATATAAGTCCTCTGCTGCGTGACAAGCTCCTTAGAATGTCTGGCATCTGTAAGATCACATTCTACTGTACTCCTTTCTCCCTGGAGTAGTTTTATCAACTCTTTTTTAGACTGTTTGCAATTTTGTTGGTTTTTTGGTAAAGCAAAGGACAAATGTCCTCCCTTTGGAGGCCTAACTAGTGCCAACACTGACTTCATTTAGGCACCAAGTAAGCTATATTTCAGAGGAAAGGACTTCCAAACCCATCTCTGAGTATTCCGTGCTGAAGAAAACCCTATGGTCACCATAAGTTGTCAGGCAACTTGAAGGCATGCAAACACATGTCTAGTTATTAAAGCCTTTGGGGCATAAAGGTGTCACAAATATTTATGTATAGTTTCAAACTGGTTTTAATCTGTTTTTAATTTGTCAGTCTTTACAATATGTCTATTTGAATTGTTTTTCTTGTTTTAAATTTTTTTATCCATTAATATTGATTTTACTTAAATACCACTCTTGAGATATAGGGCAGGCTATAAATAGTTTAATTAAATAATTAATTAATAGATAAACTTTTTTAAAAAAAGGAAAATGGCTATTCAGCAATGGAGTTGGACTGATGTCTGAACAAGCATTGAGTTCCCTACTATATATGTTCAGTCATGCAGTTTGCAAAACCAGAAGGGAGTTGGCCTCATACAGCAAGTGAAAAATCAAGTGGGTCCATTCAGAGCTGATGCCAAACTATACTTTGGTGCTTGAAACTTTCAAAATCAGAGGTAGGAAAAGTGCAGCCTACACTCTGCATGTTGTTTCTGTTTTCCCAATCATTTTTTTGTATAATTTCTTTTTATTCATTTATAATAATAAAATACATAACAATTCCATTTTGTGGTTGACAGTCTCCACAAAATGACAAGTAACAATAATATTTTCAACATATATGGTGATAAGAAAAAATAAATAACTACAACAGCACAAACAAACAAGGATAAATATTAAAAGGAAAAATTATGCTGTTATATATGTCTGGTATGCAGTTTCTTAATATATGATTCAATTTGGTTGTGCTAAACTTTGTACAGTACGTTTATATGATACAGTACAGGAGTTAACATCTTAATTCTCCAGAATATCATTCCACAGTTTTCCATGGGTGGCGGGTGGGGTTTGTTGAACCTGGTTGTGATTCATATATTCAATCATTAGGAACCATTTTTCTGCGAAGGTTGTTTTTGCAAGACTGCCTTGGGATGCTCTAATTTGTTCCTTAAGTTTTTCCATTAGCCAAATGTTCCAAAATTGATTCCACCATTTTTCCATTGTAAATTTGCCTGTTTTCCAATTTTGCGCAATTTCCAGTCTTGTTATTGCTAATAAAAATCATATCAAGTGCCTATGTTTGACTGGTGTTTTGATCAGTGAAACAAGAAAGGAGTACCAAGCTGGGAGTCACGTTAATGGTTTGTTTCGTAATTTGTGAGATCAGTCTGAGTACCTCAGATCAAAAATTTTGAACTACAGGGCAATGAAACCACATGTGGAGATATGTACCTTTTTCTTTGCATCCTCTCCAGCAGGTGGGGTTATTGTTTTTGGTGATTTGAGTAAGTTTGTGGGGTGTCAGATACCATTTGTACACCACCTTAAGTATGTTTTCTTGTATTATGACTGGGCTTTTCTGAAATGTTGGGGATTTCCAGATGTTCGACCAGTCCAGATCGCTTAAGGGGTATGCAATATCTGCTTCCCAAGCTAATTTAAAATGTGAAGTTTCAATCATGGTAGTTTCCATCATGAAGTTATATATAGTTACCATGTGGCCTTTGACTTGATTGGTAAAAGATACTCATAAATATTCAAATTTTGTTAGAGGCCTGGGTACAAATGGTGAAAGGTCTGGAAACCATGCCTTATGAGGAGAGACTTAGGGAGCTGCATATGTTTAGCCTGGAAAAAAGACTGGTAAGAGGTGATATGATAGCCCTGTTTAAGTATTTGAAGGGGTGTCACGTTGAGGATGGAGCAGGCTTGTTTTCTGCTGCTCCAGAGACTGGAACACGGAGCAATGGATGCAAGCTCCAGGAATAGAGATTCCACCTCAACATTAGGAGGAACTTTTTGACAGTAAGAGCTGTTCGGCAGTGGAACACACTCTCTCAGAGCGTGGTGGGGTCTCCTTCCTTGGAGGTCTTTAAGCAGAAACTGGATGGCCATCTGTGGGGATGCTTTGATCGTGATTTCCTGCATGGCAGGGGGTTGGACTGGATGGCCCTCGTGGTCTCTTCCAATTCTACAATTCTATGAAATCCCTGACATTGAATATGACACAGGAAACGTGCAATTTGGATATGTTGTAGCCAGGTGGGTTGAATAGGGTATAGGTCTCTTATTAGCTCCTCTTTAGTTTTAGGAACGTTTTTGTTATAAAGGTCAGATATCGTATATATCCCCTTTCTGTTCCAATCCGAGTAGGATTTGTTTTTGATCGGGTCATAACATTCCAGATGTGTCAGAAAAGGGCGGACAGGTGACACTTGTGTCATAATTTTATGGCTCCATTGTTTCCAAATTTGTAAAGATGTTTGTAAAAAGGGGGTTGTCCAATTTATTAATCTAAGAGTGGAAAAGGTTAGAAAAATATGTTTCCATGTGTTTTGGGTTGCCTTGGTCTAGTTCAGCTTCAATCCAGTTGGTTTGGGGGTTTCTCTTGAATATCTGGACCAAATGCACAAGCTGCGCAGCTGCAAAATAATGTGGAAGATTTGGGACACCTAGACCACCTGATTGGAGTTTTAGATGTAAAATACTTTTTGGGAATCTTGGTTTTTTTATTGTTGAAGATGAAAGTGTAGAATAGTTTTTCCCAGTTGTTAAAATATGTTGTAGGGGGTTCTCTCTCTGGCTTTTCTTCGCAAACAAAGATTCAGGAAGGACTCATCCCACGCTTTCTGCAAGCGCGCTGATGACTAAAAAGGCCAATCCGAGATAAACAAGTCCGGTTGCAAAAAGCACAGCAGAAGGTCTCCTTGGGTGATGTTTTTGGGTTGTGATTCTTTCTGCGTTGTCGTTTCTCTTCAAGACTTGTTCGTCGTGAGTTCTCAAATAAGGCTGCAGCATTGTGGATAGTGCGTCTCCATGCCTCCCGATGTGAGGCCAGGGCGGACCACTGTTGGTGATCAATTTGGCCAAGCCTGAGATGTTGTTTCAGGGAGTCTTTGTATCGCTTTTTTGGAGCGCCCCTCTTACGCTGACCCGTGGCGAGTTCACCATACAGTAGTATTTTTGGGAGGCGATGGTCCTCCATCCTAGAAACATGCCCTGCCCAGCATGTTTAGGGGGCTCTAGAGGTAGTGTAAAAAACAAAAATACAAGTTTTGGGAGTGCAAACATTTATTATAGCTATCCTTCCCAGGAGGGAAAGGTTGAATGTGGTCCAGTGTTTTATTTTTTGCTTAATCTATTTTGTGAGTTGTTTATAGTTCCGTGACAGCAGTTGTCCCTTTTCCCAATCATTTTTGAACGGGCCCCATACCTCTCAGTCCCCCCAAATATTTTAACCTTCCATATAAGAGGTTCAGCCCTGAGCTGGGGGGGAGGTTCTAAAAACAAATACAGTATACCTGTACTAGTTCATGGGGGAGGGGGTTGAAAATGCACACTTGGGACTTTATTCAAGGACCAATCAGAATGCCACCAATTTTTCTCTTGCCATATTATATGTTCACAGGCCTCTGGATATACAGATTGAGTCTCCCTTATCTGGAATTCCGAAAGCCAAAATATTCCAAAATCCAAAATTGTCCAAATGAGTGGCTAAGATAGTGACACCTTTGCTTCCTGATGATTCAGTGTACACAAATTTTGTTTCATGCACAAAATTATTTTAAAATATTGTGTATAAAATTATCTTCAGGATATGTGTATAAGGTGTATATGAAACATAAATGAATTTTGTGTTTAGACTTGGGTCCCATCTCCAAGATATCTCATTATGTATATGCAAGTATTCCAAAATGCTTCTGGTACCAAACGTTTTAGAAAAGGGAGCCTCAACCTGTATATACCCTTGCTTAGGTAGTAAGCTTCCAAGTAAACATGCATGGACTTGCGTTTTTAATTTAAAAGAGCAACCCTTATGAAGTCTCAGAAATGAAATAAAACAACAAAGCCTTGTGGCCCTCTGAAAGCTCTAAGATTTCTTGCCACATCTTTACAGAAGATTTTATGCCACAAGTCTCTGACGTGTGTGTATATATATTAAAAACTCTTCCTGTTGCTAAAACTCAGAAAACTTTGCATTTCCTTTCCCTCCCCACTAGTTTCAAGGAGTAACACATGGAATATCTAGAAAAACAGGGGTGGGATCTTATTTATATTATGATCTGCTTCCTTAGATGCTTTGATGGGTAGAACATTAAAGCCTCAGATATGTACACACAGTTACAGAGTTGAAAAATCTATGGAAAAGTGAGATGGTTTCTGCTGAACTATGAATCTGGATCCCAGCATAGATGCTGAGTCTCCTTCCCACTTGTTTATGCAAATTTTTCTCCTCCCCCCCTTCTCTTTCCCCTCCTCCTCTTACAGGCCAATCATAGGATTAACCCAAAGATTTGAAGACAGAAAAAAACATGCACACACACAGACACACACACACACATACCCCTCCTAGGAACTTGATCTGAAAGGACTGTTGTTTTCTACCCCCTTGGTGTGTTTCAATGCAGGACCTGGAGCAGTCCCTTGCCAACTGGAACCAAAAGGCGAAAGAACTTGGCACCAAGAAAGCGGATCTGGCTCGCTACCTCCTTGCAGAAGATGTGATGGTGCTAAAAGAGCAAGTCCAGCATTTGCACAGACAGTGGGAAGAACTCTGTCTCAGAGTAAGTGGCTTACAGGGAGACAGATGCACGCCAGGCTTCGTGGCTGGACTTCACTAGGTCAAAAACAAAAATGAGGGGGAAGGATACCTTGCAGATGCTTCAGCTTTGTAGAAAGAAAGCTCTTTGTAGAAAAGAGAGTTTGCTTTGTAGGGTTTAACCCATGGCTGTTTGGAACAGGGGTTGCTGGGTTGCTTTCTTAAAGGCACCATGTGCAGATGTAGGTTTCTTGTGGCTGAACGAAAGTGTGGGAAAGAATCTATTTCCATTTTTCCCATTGTTTTTGTTTGCACAAAGTTCCCCAGAAGCTCTGAAAACTTTTATAGGAGTCTGGCACAGGCAGGGTGAAACAATGGTAACAGGGTAGCCCTGAAAGTCTTTGTTCAAAGCTTAACTGTGAAAGCATGCAGTTGAAAACAGCCTGGAATGGAGGGGGAGGGGGCATAATAACAGGAAGGAGTTATTGGAAGCTCCTGGTATTTTTGTCTCCTTGTTTCTCAGGTGGCAGTCTGCCCCTGCCCTCCCTCCCCATTTTCAAAGGAAGCTAAGCTTTTCAAATTTAATTGTGGAGGGAGATTAGCCTGTGCATTTACTCCAGGCAGAGGTCAGAAACATGTCAGGAATAGTCACATTCTTTCCTCCATTCCTGTAAAGATTCTTTTGAAAGCACATGTATCTTTTTGGCTGGATGTCACATTTCGTAGGATGCTAGGGCTGCGGTCTTACACATCCTTGGAGGTTCTTCTCCAGCTTCCCCAACCAAGTGATTTGTAGCCATAAATAGAACTTCTCAATGGTTTGTGGAATTTCCTTCTGAAAGAGGCCTGCCTGGTGTCAACAACAGGTGACATTTTTGATCTCAAGCAATTAATTTTTTTAAAAATCCAGGTTTTCAAATGTATTTGCTGTATTAACTTTCCCCCACAAAAGTACTGTTTGCTTTATTTGTATTTTGCTTTATTTTACTGAACTATTCTGAAATTATACTGAAGGGTAGTACTGTATGTAAATAAATGAAATTGAACATCCGTGCAGGCAAGCCCTATGGTAGGCCTTTTCTTCTGAGTAAACATGCAGAGAATTGCACTCCATAGCTACAGTCATGCACATGCTTAGTTGGGAGTAATTCTAGCCAACTTCAGTATGACTTACATGTGTGTAGACGTGCCTAGTTTATGCTGCACAGGTTAGATGCTCACAGATATATATTTTCTGACAATAAGACCATCATAGCCTCTTGTTTCATGTTCAGGTGGAATATGGCCTAGTAGCAATGCTACTGACTAATGCTCATGTCGTGAAGGAATGGGGGTGTAGGCCAGTGTTCTCCAACTGGGCTGGACTGCATGTTCCATCATCTCTAGCCAATACGGAAATCCATCAGGCATCAGTCAGTTCTCTGGGATGATGAGAGTCATATCTTTGATCTCCTCAGTACCAGAGGCTGTAAGCGTTTGTAAGTCAGTTGCTTGAGAACCCAGTGAGAAGATGCTATTATACTTATGTTCTGTTGAAATGCTTCCCACAGGACTCTGGTTGCCATAGTAAGAACAGAATCCTGAGCCAGGATTTATTCACACTGTACAGTCATAGCAGTTTCATACCATTTGAACTGCCATCTTTAAGTACCTTATAAAAATGCAAATGTCACGATGCCATAGGATGGAACCATGGCAGTTAAAGTAGTATCCAAACTTGCATAATTGTGTGGTGTGGATACACCCTTAGATAGGTCTTTGCTTTGATCCAGTAAGGTTCTTCTTAAGTTTTTACCTGAATGAGGAGAGTTGGCCTAAATTAATGTGAGGGGGAAACAGTGAAAAGATTTATACTAGATGCCTTTCTGTAGGAAGTTACTATCTCAGGCATGTAACTTGTTGTTGACAGTATTGGTGGAGAAAATTGTGATGATGATGATGATGATGATGTTATGTTATATTGCTTTCATGGGTTTATAGAGTACATTATATGCATCATAATGTCCTGTAAAGCAGGTCCATGTTATTATCCCCTTCCAGCAGATGGCAGGGGGAAACTGAGCCAGAAAGGGAATGCCTTAACTAAAGCCACGTAATAAGTTTGTGACAGAAACAAGATTCAAACAGGGAATTTCCTAATTTGTAGTTTCTCCACCACAGCATTACAGAAGGCTGGAATGGCAAGAAGTAAGTCCTTTGACCCTGATCCTTTAGAGTCCAATTACCAATTTTCATATTTGGACAACCCCCATTTTGCTCTAGAATTTTTAATCCCGCCTCACACAGAAACACTTCATACACAATGGCCTGACCTAAATCCATGTGTAGTACAAAGAAATGTTTTCAGGCTGTATTTTATCTTGACTTAAGTCTATTCACTCAGGCCTTCTGCTTTAAATACAATTTTCTTTACCCAGAAAGGGAGCAGATGTCCATTGGAATGTACCTCTCCATATGCACTGGGAAGGCAAACATCTCCATGTGCATCACAACACTCCTTCAGCTGGGTGCCTTTTTCTGTATAGATAGAGATACCTCCATCTGGGGCTGCCATTTGTTATGTGTAGCCACTAAAGCAGGATTAAAAGTCAGTCTGTTCTTGTTACTAGGAGAGAACAAAGGAGCAAAAGGCTCCTTTGGGAAGTAAAAGATGAATACCACTCAAGTGTATTTGTAAAGGGGGAGAAAAAGGAATGTGGCAGCACCTTTAAGACTAACTGGTTTTTATTTTAGCACGAGCTTTCATGGATATAAACCCACTTCTTCAGATACAGTACAGAGCAATATTAAAGCCTCAGGTGAGCCTCGTCCTTTGAAAATTTATGATAAGGGACATAATATACATGTTTCGGGATCCTATTACATTCTATTACATACCCCCACAATTGTATAAATATGGGGTTATCCATTGCCTGCACAGATGCACAGCACAGGCACTGGATTACCCATTTGTGTGAGTTCACAGATGACCACTCAAAGAACTACAGTTACAGGTATGTAACCTGTCCTTTTATACCTGTGGTTTTAATATCGCTCAGTACTGCATCTGAAGAAGTGGATTTATATCCAAGAAAGCTCATGCTAAAATAAAAACCAGTTAGTCTTAAAGGTTCTGTCACATAACTTTTTTTTCTCCCCCCTCCCTTCCATGGCTACTTCTTTTAAAACTACTCAAGTGTTATTTGTTATCCATATTTCTTTCACTACCATAACAGTTACCTGGTTGCCAATAACCTCTTAATTATGAAAAAAGAGTATTTTAACTTACAAGAATATGGATGCCTTAGCATTGCCAGGTTTCCTTTATTGTAAGGGATGCACCCCATTTGAGGGTTGGAAAGCTTTTACTTTTATATAGACTGAATAAGATGCCAAAAATTCCTGTGTTGTGGGGTGTAGGCCTTTCATAAAGTTAGAAATGGGTGCATCATCTAATTTATGAATGTGGACAATTTTGCAGAGAAATGCATGTCTAAGTTAGCTGAACTCAGTACTTGTATTTGGTATCTAGGTAGAATACAAACTTGTTAATAGCTACTTCCTGCTTGTCAACTCTACATGTCATGAATTTCAACTGTCCCTTTTTGCTGTTTTGAAAACCTGGCAACACTAGGCTGCCCAGTAGTTAAGGCTCATAGCTACTTAGCTAATATTTGTGTAGGTTCGAGGCCAGTGTGGGTGGCGACTCTCATTTCATCTCATTTTGCTGCATTTTCTGTCATAAAAACTGGGCCATTATTAATTGACCCCAGTTTGATTACTGCTATTTATCATACATAATGACATTTTAATTCACTTCACAATTCTTTTAATATATTTCTTCCACCACCACAAAGTTTTTTCTCACTGTAAATGCAAAAGGCTCAGGGCTGAAGTCATGATTTGGCGGTGCTTGGAAAAGTTACTTTTCAGGGCTACATCTCCCAGAATCCCCTAGTCAGCATGGGATCCTGTGAGTTGTGCCCCTGAAAAGTAACTTTTCCATGCTCTGGGTTTTCCAAAGGCTAGATGGCCAGCCTGAGGCAGAGATTGGAACTCAAGTCTTGGTCTCAGATCTGAAACCTACATTTTGATTTGTGATCATGAAAACCAAACTGTCTTCAAGCAATTGTTTCATCAGACTTAAGTCTTAAGCTAAGTTGGCACCTCAGAATGCCCCACTTACTTTCTCAAATATAAGTCTAAACTGGAGAATCCAACAGAAGCATGTTGTTTGGAAACAATTGATGGAGTAATCCCAGCCACCGTAAGCATTTAAAAGCAGGGCAGTGCAGCTGTCCTGGAGTATAGCAGAATTAACCAGCCAGATGCTCCTCACAGAAGAGATTGGAGGGGGGGGCCAGACACTTTTCGGGGAGGTACAAAGGTCAGGGATTCAGCACAGGCAGGGCTGAAATCACCATTGCAGTGTGGAAGAAAATATAGGAGTGTTTAAACCAGGGCAGATGGGGAAGGGTGGCAATTTATATTAATCATCAATAGCAATAAGAAAGAAATCCATCACACACAAAAAGAACAGATGAGTGACAGCTTATATGCCTCAGTAGCTGCAACATCAAGGAAGTGCATGACCCCAAAAATAGACCAGATGAAGGGATGAGATTACATAAAATATGCATTTGCTGATTTTTATGTATAGATGCAAATTTAATTACAAATAAAAAATCCAAGTTTAGCAGGAGAGATTATGACTATGTGACGAGTGTGCCCGCTCTGTTACAGATCTAGATGCTAAATGTTGATAGGCAGTGTCACCCAGCACTCCTTCCTTGTATGTGTAGGTGCCTTCAGGTTGCCTGTCCACTTATGGTGGCACCTTAAGGGTTTGCTTAGACAAGGAATACTCAGATGTTTTGCCAGTTCCTTCCTCTGAAATATAGCTTTCAGCACTTGGTATTTGTTGGCAGTCTCCCACCCAAGTAGTAGCTTCCAAGATCGGGTGAGATCTGTTACCTTCAGGCTCCTTTTATCTTTATACCAGACTTAGATTGAACAGCCTGTCAAAGAGTGGTCTTCAGATAAAGAGTTGTCCCTTGTAAAATAGAAAACATGCTTTGCAATCTGCCACCAAGCTAATGTCTGAATTCACTATTTGAAGCATGTTTGTAAGCCACAGTTTAAACTAACAATAGGTTAAATCTAGTTGTTATTCCTAGCTGAAGTAGACCCATTGACTTAATGAATATTCAAATAAGTGTTGACTTAACACGTTCCAATTGATTCACTGGTTCTAATCTATTTGGGACAAACAATTGGATCTAACCCATTGGTTTTGATAAATCGACTGAATCAACAAGACATAGTCAGCCATCACTTTAGAGGTTGCTGCTAACATAGAGACAAGAAGTAAACTTCCAAAGCTGAGTGGTTAGATGCCAAAAATGAAACCAGAAAAGTCTCTCTTTAAACATTGCTTGTTGTCTGTTCAGTCATGGCTTGGGTTCCAAGCTGTGTTTAGGACAAGCCTTGATTTGCTATCATATCTAAATTGAAACTGTGGTATGATGGTAATGCTAAGCATACTTACTGTATGTGCATGAACCTTCCCTTCTCCTCCTCCACGGTAGCCTCACAGAGTAGATAAGAAGCTTTCACTTCTACTTTCAACTCACTGCAGTTTTTTTGTTCTACCCAAGGCTGAAACTGTAATTACAGTATGTGTTAACTCCGGTTTATTGAAATGAAGTAGGATTATTAACTATGGTTTGAAATTGGCTCATTTTAATAACGCAGTTAATTCTACCCACAGTTTGTCTGGGTTCATACATAATAAGAAGCTGTGTTAGTTGAAACTGGAAGTGAAAGCTTCCAGTTTCCTCCTTGCTGCTACATCAAAGGAGGAAAGGGGGGAAGGGCGTGCATGAAGCTACAGCTTGTGCCTGTAACATTGAACTATTGCTTAGCATTAGATTTGCACATGCAACCCTTGTTTGGGTTCAGTATTTCCTTCAATAGTCAGGTTTATTGTTGCTTTTACTACACAATTACAATGAATGGCAGTTAATTAAGGTAATGTGTTGTTTTTCAGTGTACCCCTACAATCCATTGTAAAACCAGATGGGAGGATGTTCTGGTTACCTATTTTTTTCCTAAGGAGAAAATGTCATTTTCTTACAAAGCAGAGGAAATCATTGCTTGAGAATGTTTGTTATGAAAACTGTTGACACCATCAATTGTTGGAAGAACATAGATGTATAACTTTAATTTTGCCTATCCTTGAAAACATAGCTGCTTCAGAGATAGTTGTAATAGTGCCGCTCTATTCTGCCTTGGTCAGACCTCACCTAGAATACTGTGTCCAGTTCTGGGCACCACAATTCAAAAAGGATATTGACAAATTGGAGTGTGTGCAAAGAAGGGTGACTAAAATGGTGGAAGGTCTGGAAATGATGCCTTATGAGGAGAGACTTAGGGAGCTGGGTATGTTTAGCCTGGAAAAAAGACGGTTAAGAGGCGATATGATAGCCCTGTTTAAGTATTTGAAGGGGTGTCAAGTTGAGGATGGAGCAGGCTTGTTTTCTGCTGCTCCAGAGACTGGAACACGGAGCAATGGATGCAAGATCCAGGAACAGAGATTCCACCTCAACATTAGGAGGAACTTTTTGACAGTCAGAGCTGTTAGGCAGTGGAACACACTCCCTCAGAGCGTAGTGGGGTCTCCTTCCTTGGAGGTCTTTAAACAGAGGCTGGATGGCCATCTGTCGGGGATGCTTTGATCATGATTTCCTGCGTGGCAGGGGGTTGGACTGGATGGCCCTCATGATCTCTTCCATCTCTGCAATTCTATGATTCTATGATATATATCCTCTTCCATAGGTATCTCTGCGCAAGCAAGAGATAGAGGACCGACTCAACGCCTGGATTGTGTTCAATGAAAAGAATAAAGAGCTATGTGCTTGGTTGGTGCAAATGGAAAGCAAAGTGCTCCAGTCAGCCGACATCAGTATTGAAGACATGATAGACAAGTTGGAGAAGGTGAGCTGATTCTTGCAGACCGGTTTCCTTGTCCCTCGGATCATGATGAAGTGAAAACTTTGCTGCACAGAAGTGTTTGTGAATTTGTAACTCACCTTGCAACAATGAAGTTTCAATAACATGATCCACAGATGTAGGGCTTAAAATGCTGATATGCGGGTCCTCTGCTTTTCTTTAACTAGGTGTGTAAATAGCAAGAAGCCTTAGTTTTCTATGGGATGTACGAATTGCCCCCTAAGTGGCCTGGTAGGGGAGCTGTGCAATGCCATTTTCTATCTATCTATCTATCTTATCTATCTATGGCTGTTAGTGACTATGTTGATATTTTCGTACAGACAAATGAACTAGAAAAATATGGATTACTAGTAACACAGAGAGTGAGGACTAAATTTCAGGATTGCCTTTTTAAAAAACGCTGTTCAACTGAATTCCAACAGAAAACCTTCTTGATTCCTGGGCAAACTAAGGATTAGTTTTCAGCTAAATTTCCACTTTTCCCATACACAGATAGAGTGATAGGAGCAACATCTTATTCACAGTATATTGGGTATAGGAAGCCCCCACTTATCCCACAGGTTTGGGACTACAGCACTGTCAGAAATCAGGATTGGTCAAAAAGCAAAACCCATATAGGAAATATGAGGGAATTATGGTGGCTCGCTGGGGACTGCCTGCTCATGCCCGCACACCCACTTGCTTGCAAAGTTTCTCAGTCAGCTTGGTGCTTTTTCCGCCCTCTCTGCTTGCTTTGCAAGCAGCATGTACATACACAGCCAGTCCCAAGCAAGCCTCTGTAGGCATGGCGAACTGACAAAACAGTGGATCCCTAATCAAATTAATGGAACTTTCCTTATGAAATCAAAGGCTTTCATGGCCAGCATCCATAGGTTTTCCGTGGTTTTTTTCCGGGCTGTGAGGCCATGTTCTGGAAGAGTTTATTTCTGACGTTTCGCCTGCATCTGTGGCTGGCATCTGAAGATGCCATTCTCTGAAGATGCCAGCCACAGATGCAGGCGAAACGTCAGAAATAAACTCTTCCAGAACACGGCCTCATAGCCCAGGAAAAAAAAACATGGAAAACTTATGAAGTTTCCTTAATTTGCAAGGGTTGAAAGAGTGAGTCATCAGATAATGGGGCGTCAAAAGGTGGGGGCTTCCTGTCTTTGTACTGAAAACCTTGTTCCTAGTCTTATACTCAGTCATCTTCCAACTGGTTAAGTTTCTAACAAGATGCCAGCAGAGAGAGAGAAACTGATTGAAAAATATGACATTTATCAACCAGCTAAACCACAATCCATTGAAATGAACATCCATCTTCTTCTCTTTTGAAGGGAAGGCATATTTACGAACATGATGGGAGAAGAAAGATATGTTAAATGCAGTCCATGTTCTTTGGCTGATGTTTAGGGATGAAACTGTAGGAACCTGGTTTGTTCTCATGTAATGTTTACTTTACTTTCACCATAGATAGGAAAAATTAAAGTACTCTTTGTGTAGAAGTCTGGTTTATTGTCCTGTTGGATCCTATTTTTACAAATATCCAATGTTCCATCCCATGCAGAATAATTCCCCCCCCATATCATTTAAGAATAATATTTACAATCAATTTTTTTAAAGGATTGCATGGAGGAAATCAACATGTTCAGTGAAAACAAACTAGTTCATCTCAAGAAAATGGGTGACCAGCTGATCAAGGACAGCAACAAGAGTAGAGTGGCTGAAATTGATGAGAAACTGAACAAAATTAATGACCGGTGGCAACATCTCTTTGATGTAATTGGAGGACGGTAAGAAAAGAAATGGCTGAGCTTCACTAATTTGCATAGAATTGAAAGTGGTAGTACACATTGATGAGCTTCAAAATAGATCCACACAGAAAAATCAAGCTATAAAGCTCTCAGAAATACTTCCCACCTTGTATTTTTTAAGGCATATGCCCAATACATAAAGTATGAATGCAACAGATATACAGTTTGCAAACATATAGGTGACCTTACTAGAGCACTGTGATTGGCTGCTTGACTGAAGCTTGCTGTTAAGCATATACTCAGTGGGAAGGAAACTGTCTTATACAGACTTTTCAAAAACGTGGCTGTGTTAGTCTGACATGCATAAAAAGGGGAAGGGTCATGGAAAGAAGGAATCTAGTAGCACCTTTTAAGATGAAGTTATTTATTTCAGCCTGAGTTTTCATGGGTAGGAATCCATCTCTTCAGGTTCATCTCCATCAGTGCATCTGAAGAAGTGGATTGATATTCATGAAAACACATGGTGAAATAAATTAGTCTGAAAGGTTCTAAAACATTCCTCCTCCCCACACAAACACACACACTTTCCCTTTTTGCCTTCTACTGAGTTGAGCCCATTGGTCTATCTTGCTCATTAGTGTGTCCATTGGGGTGGGACATCAGGATTGTTGTAGGACGATAGATTCTGACAGCCCTAGCCATCACAGTCAATAATGGTAAGGCATGCTGGGCGATATAGTACAACAGTGTTTGGAGACATGCACAGATTGTCAGGGTAGCTTTTTCCAGCCTTTCCTGGAGTTGGGTTTCCCTCTGAATCATAGTTGAACCAGGAGTGTAGCTGGGGGAAGGGCAAAATGTCCCCCCCCCCAATGAAATGTTTCGTTCAGTCTCCAAATTTCTAGCATTACAGAGAGTAATGTGCTGAAATTCATTCCCATTCAGCACTCTTATATTTGCTGTGTTCATATTTCCTTTGTACCTTTGCCTTCCCCTTTTCTTTAGATGTCTGTAATTCTGTTCCAGAACTCTCAATTGAAGTTTTAAGTTACTCCTGTGTTAAAAATTTGAGAACTGAAGGAAAATTTCATGGGGTGGTGGTGGAATCTTTATTGGGGACAGTGCCCTAATTTTGACATGGACACCCCAATAGCTACACCCCTGTTATGAACAAACCCTTAGTTGCTGTGGCAGGACTCAGACATTTAGATTGGGATATACATTCTGACCTTATCTGTAGAGGTAAGGTTATAGGTTATATATTTCAAAGTGAATGTAGAAAGGGGACAAAGCGTGCTCTGCTCAGAGCTGCTGCTGTAAATAGAGCCCTTGTGTTGATATCTCATCCCTCTCCCGGTAATGTTTAGATAGCTTTGCCTTTGTCTTGATGCTATCCCATCGTACATTTGTCTGCCTCTCCTGCATATTATTGTCTAGCAAAAGCAAAGAAACACAGTGAAGTCTGTTTCAGTGTTATGGGACAATGGGGAAGAATTTGACATGAGATAATTGTTTTTAGTGGATGGATAGATAAGTAAGAAAAATGTTACCGGCCAAGAGAATAGCAACATATCCCTTAATTCATGCCTGGCACTGGGGACATTTCTTGTAAAAGAAAAAAGCACTGGAGAAAAAATGTGTTTACCATCAGTTCATGCAGAGAAATTCTTCCACTGGCACAAAATTTTACACACACTTTCTCCCCACCCCCGCACACACATGACTTTTTAAATAGTTCCTTAAGAGATTACTTGAGAGCCCATGTGGTTTAGTGATTTGAGTGTTGGGAGGCTAGTGTTCAAATCACTGCTCAGCCACAGAAATCTACTGAATGACCTTGAGCAAGTCACACTCTCTCAGCCTAAGAGAAAGGCAATCACAAACCTCTTCCAAACAAATCTTGCCAAGAAAAACGCATGATAGATTTGCCTTATGGTCATCATAAGTCAGAATCAATTTGAAAGGACACAACTGCAACAAAAGTTTACTTGCTTCCGTCGGAGTAGGCAACTCAGTCCTCACTTTTAAGTTTTCTGCCTGTGTTCAGTTCAGATTTCTGGCAAGAGAGATTTGTCCACTTTCCAGCAGCCTATTGGACAAGGAGGAAATATGTTGATGAAAAGAGAGATAACTAGGTGGCCCCTGTTGCTTTTGGCCTACCACTTGCCTTGATGCCACATTCTGCCAGGTTGAAGCTCCTGAAAGATTCACCACCACTACTTGGAATTCAGCTCATGATGGAGATGTCCCATACTTGCACTACTTGCCTGTATCTTCATGATTTCATCATTTCATCATTTTCTCAGAGTTTGACAGCTGTAAGAGCTGTTTGGCAGTGGAATACACTGCCTGGGAGTGTGGTGGAATCTCCTTCTTTGGAGGTTTTTAAACAGTGGCTGGGTGGCCATCTGCCAGGAGTGCTTTGATTGTGTATTTCTGCATGGCAGGGGGTTGAACTGGATGGCCCTTGTGGTCTCTTCCAACTCTATGATTCTATGATTGGAAAAGTAGTCTCTCTCTGGCTTTTCTTCGCAAACGAAGATTCAGGAAGGACTCATCCCGCGCTTTCTGCAAGCGCGCTGATGACTAAAAAGGCCAATCCGAGATAAACAAGTCCGGTTGCAAAAAGCACAGCAGAAGGTCTCCTTGGGTGATGTTTTTGGGTTGTGATTCTTTCTGCGTTGTCGTTTCTCTTCAAGACTTGTTCGTCGTGAGTTCTCAAATAAGGCTGCAGCATTGTGGATAGTGCGTCTCCATGCCTCCCGATGTGAGGCCAGGGCGGACCACTGTTGGTGATCAATTTGGCCAAGCCTGAGATGTTGTTTCAGGGAGTCTTTGTATCGCTTTTTTGGAGCGCCCCTCTTACGCTGACCCGTGGCGAGTTCACCGTAGAGTAGTATTTTTGGGAGGCGATGGTCCTCCATCCTAGAAACATGCCCTGCCCAGCGCAGCTGTGTTCTCAATATCATGGCCTCAATGCTGGTGATCCCTGCTTGCTCAAGGACAGCAACATTCGTCACATAGTCAGTCCAGTGTATATTTAGGATTGTGCGTAGACAGCGCTGATGAAAGCGCTCGAGGAGTCGTAGGTGGTGGCGATAGGTGACCCATGTTTCAGATCCATAAAGGAGGATAGACAGTACGATGGCTCTATACACACTGATTTTTGTGTTTCGCCTCAGGTGTTTATTGCTCCAGACTCTTTTGTGAAGTCTTCCAAATGCACTATATGCCTTTGCTAATCTGTGATCGATCTCTTTGTCAATCTTGGCGTCTGAGGAGATGATGCTTCCTAGGTAGGTGAACTGCTGAACGGACTTGAGCACAGATTTGCCGACGGCAATGTGGGGATGGTGGTGTTCGTCCTGTGGTGCAGGCTGGTAAAGAACTTCTGTTTTCTTCAGGTTGACTTCTAGCCCAAACAGCTCTGCAGCTGTTGCAAAGCAGGACGTTAGGCGCTGCAGAGCTGCTTCTGTGTGGGCAACAAGGGCAGCATCATCGGCGAAGAGCAGCTCACGGACTAGATAGTTTAGAGTCTTAGTGTGAGCCCTCAGACGGCTTAAGTTAAACAAGCTACCATCAGTACGGTAGCGTATATAGATGCCGTCGTCTTCTTCAAGCTCTGCCATAGCCCTTTGGAGCATCGTGCTAAAGAAGATTGTAAATAAAGTTGGTGCAAGAACACAACCTTGCTTCACTCCATTAGTTATTAGAAAGGGCTCTGAAAGAGCATCACCATATCTGACTTGACCACGCTGGCCCTCGTGTAGCAAGATAATCATTTTAAGGAATTTGGGGGGACATCCTAGTCTTTCCAGGATCTGCCACAGACCTTTTCTACTTACAGTGTCAAAGGCTTTGGTGAGGTCGACAAATGTTACATAGAGACCCTTGTTCTGCTCCCTACATTTTTCTTGCAGTTGCCTAAGGGCAAATACCATGTCTGTAGTACTCCTATTGGCTCTGAAGCCACATTGGCTTTCAGGGAGAAGTTCTTCTGCAATAGCAGGAACTAATCTGTTCAGGAGTATCCTTGCAAGGATTTTTCCAGCAATAGAGAGCAGT
Source organism: Gambelia wislizenii (assembly GCA_030847615.1). Classification (NCBI taxonomy): domain Eukaryota; kingdom Metazoa; phylum Chordata; class Lepidosauria; order Squamata; family Crotaphytidae; genus Gambelia; species Gambelia wislizenii. The sequence goes on along the minus strand of JAUMIR010000001.1, from coordinate 484,083,028 downwards.
GTTATGCCTCGATAGTTTGAGCAGTCGGATTTTGCTCCTTTTTTCTTGTACAGGGTGATGATGACTGCATCTCGGAGGTCTGATGGCAGTTCCCCTTTTTCCCAGCAATTCACAAGGAATTCGTGGAATTTTTCGTGGAGTGCATGACCTCCATGTTTCCAAACTTCAGGTGGGATTCCATCAATCCCAGCTGCCTTGCCGTTTTTCATCTGCTGTATGGCCTTAAGGGTCTCTTCCAAAGTGGGAGCTAGGTCCAATTCATTTTTCATTGGTTTTTGTATCATATGTTGGATAGCTGAGGCTTGGACTACTCGGTTGGCGCTAAAGAGGCTTTGAAAATGTTCAGCCCAACGATTCAGGATGGAGGCTTTATCAGTAATTAATGTTTGACCATCTGTACTGTATAAGGAGCTTTGGACCTGGTAAGTAGGTCCAAACACTGCTTTAAGAGCTTCATAAAATCCTCTATGATCACCCAGATCTGCACAGCGTTGTGTCTTTTCTGCTAAATTGATCCACCACTTGTTCTGCATGTCTCGGAGTTTTTGTTGTAGTTTGCTACATGTGAGGCGGAAAGCTGCTTTTCTTGCATGACAGGTTGGCTGGGCGAGGTATGCCTGGTGAGCAGCTCTCTTCCTTGCCAACAGCTCCTGGATCTCTTGGTTGTTTTCATCAAACCAGTCTTGATTTTTCTTGTGGGAGAACCCGAGGGATTCTTCTGCAGACTGGAGGATACTGTTTTTGATATGTTGCCAAAGCACTGTAGGAGAAGGATCTGTAGGATGGTCTTCAAGTTTCGTTTGTAGGTTTGCCTGGAAGTTGTCTCTCAAGGTAGCTTGTTGAAGATTGTTGACTTGGAGCCTCTTCTTTAAGATGCCACCCCTCTTAGGTTTGAACTTAAGATGAAGATTTAGTTTACATCTGACGAGGCGATGATCTGTTTGGCATTCTGCACTGGGCATCACTCGGGTATGACGGACATCACGAATGTCTCTCTGACGGACTAGAACATAGTCAATGAGGTGCCAATGTTTGGATCGGGGATGCATCCAGGTTGTCTTCAAGCTATCTTTCTGCTGAAAGATTGCGTTTGTAATAGTCAGCTGTTGTTCTGCACAGAACTCTAGCAGGAGGCGTCCGTTATCATTGCAATTTCCAACACCATGCTTGCCTAAGACACCTTTCCAGGCTTCGGAGTTCTTTCCTACTCTGGCATTGAAGTCACCAAGGATGATAATTTTATCTTCTACAGGGACTTTTTGTATGAGTTGGCGTAGGTCTGTGTAGAATTTGTCTTTCTCTACAGGGTCGGCTTGCATAGTTGGGGCATATATACTAAAGAGAACAACATGTGGGAGGCGTAAGGAAATAATGCGATCAGAGTGTCCTGTTGGCAAGGTTTCGAGTTTGGAGGCAATGGACTCTATGATTCTATGATTGGAAAAGTAGTAATGGTGGTAAAAATAGCATCATACCCTCAGGGCCGTGGAGTCCGTATGCCAAACTTTGACTCCAACTCCTCTTTTTTCTACTGACCAACGGACTCCTTCATGAATGGCAAATGTATATTAATTAGTAATAACCAATTTACTATAGTAAAATGATAACACAAGGGATTTCATCACCACCACATGAATAAGGCTACTTAGACTGATAGAACATAAAATAGAACATAGATTGATAGAACATAACACACACACACACACGATTAAATTTTCTGAACATAAAAACTTTCCTAAATTCCTCTGAAAGTAAATATGCAAAAATGCATTTGGAGTTGGTATGTATCTACTGATTCCACCCAAAATTGCTTCCAAATCCCAGCTCCATGATTCCAGTTCTGCAGCCCTGCCTTTCATAGGTGAAAACAAGGACACATGTAGCTAAGCAACATCAGAGTATGGTTAAAAAAGTGTGGCCAGGAACAAGGGAACAAAAGTTATTACTGAGGAAGAACACACAAAACTACTATTTTAAGCAGAGAAAGCCTGGAATATATGTACCGAGCTTAGGAAGGCATAGAAAAAAAAACCCAAATGAGCCTACTGGGAAGTGCAAATCTCTGTCTCCTCTTCTGGCAGAGGGTGCATCCACACTACACAAATAATCCAGTTTGAAACTGGGGTATATACCATGGCTCCTTCCTATGGAATCCTGGTGTTTGTAGTTTGGTGAGACATCAGAACTTTTGACAGAGAAGGCTAAAGACCTTGTAAGAGTACAAATCCCATGATTCAGTAGGAAAGAGCCATGGCAAATACAGTTGTCCATATTCGCTGGGGTTTGATTCCAGGACCCCCCGTGGATACCAAAATCCATGAATACTCAAGTCCCATTATATGCAATGGTATAGCAAAATGGTGTTTCTTATATAAGATAGCAAATTCAAGGTTTACTTTTTGGATTAATATTTTTTAAAGAATATTTTCAAGCCATGAATACTTAAATCCGTGGATACCAAATCCATGGATACAGAGGGACAACTGTAATCCAGTTTCAAAGTGAATTATTGGTGTAGTGTGGATTAGGTCCCAGCAAAATGAGTGGAAAGTTTTTTGTGTTTTTTTACTTTGAACTCCGTTTGCAACAATGAAAGTAAGCAGAAGACAAAGGAGAAAAGTGGGAAGAGGCAAGAGAAACTGGAACATTTTAAACACTGCTGAGAATCTGGGACCGCGTTTATAGAATTATAGAGTTGAAAGAGACCACAAGAGCCATCTAGTCCAATCCCCTGCCCTGCCGGAATACACAATCAAAGCACTTCTAACAGAAGGCTAACCAGCCTCTGGTTAAAAACCTCCAAAGAAGGAGACTCTCACATTCCGAGGCTGTGTATTCCACTTCTGAACACCTCTTAACCAGTGCAAAGTTCTTCCTAATGCCTAGGGTAGAGTCTCTTTTCCTGTAGTTTGAGTCCATTGCTCCATGTCCTAGTCTCTGGAGCAGCAGCAAACAAGCTTGCTCCATCCTCAGTATGACATCCTTTCAAATATTTAAACGTGGGTATCATGTCATCTCTTAACCTCCCTTCTCCAGGTTTAATCAGGACTGTCTCTGCTAAACTAGGAGAGTTGGAGGGTATGGTAGTCGTAGTCGTAGTTGTTATTGGTATTACATTATTCATTTATATCCAGCCTTTCCCCCAAAACTGGGGCTCAAGGTGGCTTACAGCAATTAACACAAGCACAACTAAAAACACAAGTAGCTAGAAGCATCCAAAAATAGTAGTTAAATTGGAATTAAACTCTATAAAACTATTTAAAGCATACACATTAAAAGGCATAAATAAAAACAACAAAACAACATACTATTTTAAAATAATTCTTCATTTTAATATTTGTTAAGCATGTTAACTATTACAGACAATACATATTGTAAACCCCCTGACACACACACACACACACACAACTCCCAAACGGGCATTTAAAGCATTAATTTTCAAAAGCCTGTTGGAAAGCTTGTCAGTTTTCAAAAGCCTGTTTTCCCCTGCCAACAGAAGGACATCAAGGAGTGAACCAGTCTGACTTCCTGCAGAAAGGAGTTCTAGAACCAGGAGACAGCCACTGAGAAGGCCTTTGGTTACCTTTCTGAACTGCAATTCCCAAAAGCCAGCATTGCTTTTTTTTTTTAAAATACTCTTAAATGTAACTCGTCCATGCTGTTGTTAGATTCCAGGTCAGAGGAATAGAGTTTAAAAGTATATAAGCATTTATAAATGTCCATGCCAGTAGGGTTCCACTGCACTTTGCGCTAACTAAATGTTAGAGATAGAGACAGAGATGGAGAGACAGACAGACATTACCATAATACAGAATTACTAAGTACAACAAAATCCACAAAGCAATAATAATACCTTTATTGGATTAACTAAAAACACACAAAATACATTGTGCAAGCTTTTGAAGCTCCACTAGCTTCTTTGTTAGGTAAAGGTATTAAAAACCATACAGGAGAAGAAGAAAATGACGATGTTAAAGTCACAGACCTACATTTTGCCTTAAGATGTTATTTTTGTTGTCAGTTAAGATGGTCTGGAGCTATAGCAGTGCAAGCAAAGGCCACTCCCCCCTTTGGCCATGTGGGGTAGTAAAATCCAGGTTATTGAATTTCACCCCCATTAGCAACAGAAAAGTAACTCCCCTTGAGATCCAAACTGCCCCTGTCCTATGAAGCACTAAGTAAATCTTTGAAGCACTTCAGTGGCTCCCAAACTGAAAGCCCCTGGTTAAATCTGTACCTTGCAGTAAACAACTTGCATCACCTTAAACCAATAAATGCCTTGAGACAGATGGACAAATTAGGTGAGATCTCTGTTTAGTGTCCATGACATGATTCTCATAGTTCATGGAGACAAGCTCAGCTTTGCCATATGGCACCAGTTACATCAAGCCTTTTAGCACTTCCATTGTGCAGATACATGCTTGGCTTGTGCCATTCACAGAGGCTTTGTTTGTGCCTAGAAGCAGCTGGAGTAAGGAGTGCATCTAACCGGGATGGGTTCTGGGGAAAAGAAAGCAACAGCAAGGAGACAGTAACATGCAGACATCTGTTCTGTTTTACATGTGATACATTTGTATGAGTTCATGTGAAGCTTCTGAGAGTCTTTTTCACATAGCAGTGTTTGGGATTCTTTGAGGAGGGGGGTGGGCTTTGTGATGGCAGACTAGATTTAAAAGGGGCTGTGGTCAGCTGTTCCAATCTGTTTTGAAGTTGTGTTCATTTCTGCAGGACGCTTCTCCCAATGTGTCTGCATGACATCCTTTTGTGCTCTTGTGTGTTAGACTAGTTCTTTCATGCTGAACCAAGAAGGTGAGAAATAATTCTAAGGGCCAAACTAGATGTGAATGCTTTCATTAAAAAATGTTTTTTAAAAAATAAACAGAGATAATTAGTGCAGGGACCCAAGACAGATTGGCATGACAGGCATGGCTGGAGGGAGGAGGCTGTGGTGGTGTATAAATAAATAACTCATGTAACTTTAGCCACACTGCATCCTAAAGCAAGGGAGAGGGATGTATTTGCAGTAACATTTGCCAGAGCCTGTAAATTGTTACTTTTGGGGACTGCAACTCTCAGAATCTCCCAACCATGCTATCTGGGGGATAGGAGGAGTGTCAGTTGCAAAATGTAACTTTCCTAGCCTCTGCCATTTATAATAGTGACTGTCTGTAACTGGGGGGAAAACTTTTGTTGGAACCAATGGAAACCCACTGCAAATATGTCTCAAAAAGTCCTGTGATTAGAATTGGGACCATGATAGGGAAAAAGAGATTAATTGTCCCCCACCATTCCATTGTCCTGATCTGGCTACTCCCACCTACATTAGCTATTTGTACATTAGCTATATTAGCTACATTAGCTAAAGAAATTATGTGTGCCACTCCTACAGATGTGAATATTGTCACCTCTTTGGTTTTATTTTAATTTGTGTGTAAGCTGCCTTTGCTCCACACATTTTTAAATTACTTTCTCTTTCACGCCCTCTTTGTTTGTCTTCTTAGTCTTTGGATTTAAATTGCAAGATTGCAAGCTCCGTGGGGAAGAGACCTTTCTTTTTCGACATTTTTTGTTTGCTTGCTTGCTTGCATTATTGTATAAAGTGCCCTAGCTAGCTGTGTTGTTGTGATTTTGTACGTACCTTCAAGTCACCTGTCAACTTATGATGACACTCATGGTGTTTTCTTAGGCAAGGAAAACTCAGAGGTGGTTTTGCCAGTTCCTTCCTCCAAAATATAGCGTACAGCATCTGATATTCATTGGTGGTCTCACATCCAAGTACTAATCAGGCCTGACCCTGCTTAGCTTCAAAGATCAGACAGGAGCTGGTGCCTATAGGATGTGTTCTTGCTCCAACTTTATTTACAATCTTCTTCAGCATGATGCTCCAAAGGGCTGCGGCAGAGCTCGAAGAAGACGGGCATCTATATACGTTACCGTATTGATGGTAGCTTGTTTAACTTAAACCGTCTGAGGGCTCGCACTAACACCCTAAACTATCTAGTTCGTGAACTACTCTTCACTGATGATGCTGCCCTTGTTGCCCACACAGAAGCAGCTCTGCAGAGCCTAACATCCTGCTTTGCAACAGCTGCAGAGCTGTTTGGGCTGGAAGTCAATCTTAAAAAAAAAACAGAAGTTCTTTACCAGCCTGCACAACAGAGGATGAACTCCATCATCCACACATTGCCGGTGGCAAATCTGTGCTTAAGTCCATATAGCAGTTCACCTATCTTGGAAGCGTCATCTCCTCAGATGCCAAGATTGACAAAGAGATCGATCACAGATTAGCAAAGGCATATAGTGCATTTGAAAGACTTTACAAAAGAGTGTGGAGTAATAAACACCTGAGGCGAAGCACAAAAATCACTGTGTATAGAGCCATTGTACTGTCCGTTCTCCTTTACGGGTCTGAAACATGGGTCACCTATCGCCACCACTTATGACTCCTCGGAAGCTTTCATCAGCATTGTATACGCACAATCCTAAATATACGCTGGACTGACTATGTGACACATGTTGCTGTCCTTGAGCAAGCAGGGATCACCAGCATTGAGGCCATGATATTGAGAACACAGCTGCACTGGGCAGGGCATGTTTCTAGGATGGAAGACCATCACCTCCTAAAAATAGTATTCTACAGTGAACTCTCCACGGGTCAGCGTAAGAGGGGCACTCCAAAAAAGTGATACAAGGACTCCCTGAAACAACATATCAGGCTGGGCCAAATTGATCACCAACAATGGTCCGCCCTGGCCTCACATCGGGAGGCATGGAGATGCACTATCCATAATGCTGCAGCTTTATTTGAGAACTCACGCCGAACAAGTCTTGACGAGAAACGACAACGCAGAAAGAATCACAACCTGGAAACATCACCCAAGGAGACCTTCTGCTGTGCTTTCTGCAACCGGACTTGATTATCTCAGATTGGCCTTTTCAGACATCAGTGCGCTTGGAGAAAGCGCGGGATGAGTCCTTCCTGAATCTTTGTTTGAGAAGAAAAGCCAGAGAGAGAGGGGCGTATAAGTAATAATGTGTTCCTGGGAAAAGGCAGCAACTGCTGTGTGAAGTTCAGTCAAGATATTTAACCAAGAAGGTAGAAAAGCACTGCCTGTATCCCCTTATGTATGTGCATGGCAGGCATCATGAGTGTATGAGAACCTCAAAAGGGAATGTATGCCAGTGTGCTGTTGATCAGGGCTTGTGGTCTGTGCAATTCCATGATTGAAGAATCCTTTAGAAAATAATTTTTCCAAAGCTATGGAATAGTTTAGTAGCCCTAGCATGAGGCTTTGACAGAAGTGGTAAATCTAGGGTTAAAAGGAGGAGATGGGAGACAGTGAAATCCATTGGATATTCTTCACAACATACTCTGTTGAAATGAACTGGAAACAATGTGAAGAACATGGCAGTATCTGTATGTTTGTTAGTAAGAGGTGGGCCACAGCTTGGTTGGTTTCCTCAGGAACCAGCATGTCTTGAGGTAATGGTGTTGGACACAGCATCACTTTGTTTCCTTTCTCCTCAGAATCCACCACCATAAGATCCTACCTCTTCTTTTTAACCCTTTTATGCTGCACTGTCTACTTTCCATAATTTCTGTTACTGCCAAAAAAAAAAAAATGAAATCTAACTACAAAGACTGTAGAATTCCTGTTTGCCAGATGAACTGAAATCATGCAAATTTGTACAATCTAACTGCCCCTCCCAGCATTATTTAGCATAGACAGTAATGTTGAATAAATGTTAAATTTGAGATGTGACATTTAACAGGTTCCTGCCTAAAGTGTGTTTTCCATTATGTTTAGTTTCCCCCTTAATGACAAAAAAATTAAAATGAAAAGGGCAGGCACAAAATGTGATGCGGACGTCATAATTAGAAATGACACCTTTTTATGGCATTATGGTGCTTCTTTGCCTTTTGGAATCTTTTCTGTATCTGATTTTCTATTTTCTTATCCCTAATGTAAGTAAGGTGAACCAGCCTGATAGTAGTGTTTTGAATGCTGAACTAGGGCTGCATCTACACTGTAGAACTAATGCCATTTGACACCACTTTAGGTGTTGTATCTCCACCCTATGGAATCCTGGGATTCATAGTTTTACAAGGTCTTTAGCCTTGTCTGTCAAAGAGTGCTGGTGTCTCACAAAACTACAAATCTCAGGATTCTGTAGGATAGAGCCATGACAGTTAAAGTAGTGTCAAACTGCATTATTTCTACAGTGTAGATGCAGCCTGGGACATGGTTCAAACCCCTCCTCACCTATTGAAGCCCATTGAGTCACACTCTCTCAGCCTTAGAGAAAAGCAATGGCAAACCTCCTCTGAATCAATCTTGACAAGAAAGCCCTATAATAGTGTTGCCATAAGTTGTAGTTGACTTGAAGACACGTAACAATAACAACAACTTGGTAGTCCTCAAGGGCAGCTAATGGATCCCCTACTGTAGGGATAGTGAATCCAGTTGAGATTTTACTGCTGTTCCTCCCAGACATGCTTTGAGTTGGATCAGAGTTCTGTTGGTGTCAGACTAGGGTCCAGCACTGACAGAGCTTCTGTTCATCATGGAACAGCTGTAGAAGGAATGAGGGTAAAACTAAGAGTAGATTCAGTGCCCCATGGCCACCCCTGATAGTCTTCTGGAACTTGAGTAGTAACACAGAGTGTTTTCATTTTGTAAACTTGAAAGAGTGGTTACTTGTTCCTGTTCTTTCAGACTTTTCATGTGATCTGTGAAGCTAAGATTAGGCAACTAAATCTAATGCATTATTACCTGCAGAAGAACCTCTTCCTTCAAAGAGGTCATGGTATGGGTGGTTTTTGTAAGGATAGCTTCAGATAAGGATTGGCTCAAGATCACATGTTTATGGATAAGCCACTTCTCCTTTGCTCAGGACTCAAGACCTGAACCATTACTCTACACTGGCTCTTGTGTCATTGTAATCTCTGTAAAGTGCAACTCTGTTTGACTTGTTCTTATATCAACCTCATAAATCTATATTAATATGTGTGCATACATGCTTCCCACCCTGCTCCATTTATTTATGCACATGTACTTTCACACAGAATAAGTGAATAGATCCATAAGTGACATAGAAATATTGATCTTCCACAGGCAGAAATTTGGTTATCCCATCATTATACTCTTGACAGGTTTCAAACTTACAATATATATATTTTTAAAAAAAGAAATATTTTCATAAACATCTAAGAGAAATGATAGCTCCATCATTTAGCATCCATTAAATTCTCAAGATATCCCTCATCTCCACCACATTGCACATTGTTTCTGGTGCACCAGAAAGAAGGCATTCCCCCCAAAAAAAATTTTTTGCCAAGTTTCAAGCTTTTGAGCAGAACCAAGGTGGGGGGGTATTGACAAATATGAATGCATTAGAAAAGAGGAAGGTGCCATTTGCTTTGCAGATATTCAGAAAGTGTGTGTGTGTGTGTGTATCCATGCATCTAACTCCCTGCCTAGGGGCTTAGAAGAGACGGAAGGGAGAGGTTTGTGTTTGTGTTTTTTCTCTCCTTTCCTTTCTATAGGAGATGCTAAGGCAGTATTATTAAATAGGGCATCTGTAGAGGAGGGGTTTCCTTTTCCCTGAGTGCTTTGCTCACTCAGATGCTCTGTCTTGCAGCCTTGGATTGATAAGCTATAAGGAATGGTTTTCCCTTATAAACAGTAAGTGCATTTCTGCTCATCAAGGGGGTCTGGTAAGAATAGAAATGTGTAATGTGAACGAAGAAGTGCGCCTGGCTGTGTGCAGCAGCAGCCGTCTTGGGGGATGGGCTCCACCAAGCCAGCATGCATGGATGGATATGTGTGTGCGAGTGTGTGTACAGTGGGTGCATTTGTCTTTGACAGGCTTAGAGACGGTTGAGGTGGGGGATTGCAGACCATCAAGGAGGGAAGATAAATAGCATTCAGAAGCTAAAGGACCCCCACATAAGTTAAATTAACTGTTTGCTCTCTACACCGCTGTCAGAGCAGCTTAGCAGCTGCTGCAGTATGAGTGAATGAATGGAAAGACATGATGCTTCTGGTTTATTTTGTTGTGGAGTGGTCTGGTGGTTTGGTTTTTGGGGTTGTTTTTTTTAGCCTTCTCCATGTGTTAAATATTCCATTTAACATTTATAGTAAAATCCATTGGTACAAAGGCTGGAGTGGCATACTGCCTGTGTCATTAGTGTGGAACCACCTTCCATTTCAAATATAAAAGCCAGACCTTTACAAGATTTGTGTTGCTTTCTAGTGATTTATATCTTTTCAGCCTTTTGTAGGGTGAGGGATTGAGAAGGGGTACAGTCTGCCATGAATCAACCCAGGAAGGCTTACAGATCCAAATGGTTGGTTGTTTCTTTTTAAAGCTGCAAATGTAATTATATTCAGTAATGGTGATTAGCAGTGATGCTTGAATTTCACAGCCTATTTATCAACACTAAATAGAATATCAACTCCTTCATTAGGATGATGTTTATACTGAAATATAAATCTATATTACAATAAAATCTGTTATCGTTCCATCAAAGTGAAAACACAAATCTTTATTTTCATACTGCTGTTGGCAGTGATTATTTCTTTAAAAATAAATTGCAAAAGGTACAGTTTTCAGTGCTTCATAGTCTGCTGCCATTTCATTTTGTCTGATTTGCAAGGTGATGATTCCAAGCCTAGTTGTCTGTTTTCCTTTAACCAAAAAATGTGGTTGCAGAAATAATGGGAGCCAGTATTTGGACTAGTGTAGGTGGAAGACAGATTGAAATTCCTTGTTAAATATGAAGCTGACTGAGTGATCTTAGTCCAGTCTCTGTCTATCAGCTTATATCTATCAACCCTATGTCACAGGGTTGTTGTGATAATAAAATGGTGAAGGGGAGTCATGTATGTCACCTTGAGAGCTTCTTGGAAGAAAGGCGGGACATATTTTGAATAAATGTGATGGCCAGGGGCCTAAAGGGAAACAATTGCAAACAATACAAAATTAAATATAAGCTATCCAGAACATTTCAGTGTGAATGTGCAGAATGCTTCTAATATAAAATCTAATTTGGATAATATTTTGAAAGCTACCCTGAACTATTTTGGGGGAAGGGTGGCATATTAATTAAATCAATACTTTCTAATAAATAAATAATAATGCTGTGCTGCTGGCAGTAAGCACCTTTATACTATAGGTCAGAATATAGGTAAACAGAAGAGAGATACTTCTTAGTGGCAACTGGCTAGGACAGTGTATGCCCTATTTTATTGTTGCTGTTGTCACACAGACACACATTGAGTTTTTCTTGTTGTTGTGTTTCCAAGTTGTTTCTGACTTAGGATGGCCTGAAAGCAAACCTAGCACAAGGTTTTCTTGGCAAGCTATGTTCATAGGAGGTTTGCCTTTGCCTTCCTCTAAGGCTGAGAGAATGTGACTTGCCCATGGTCACCCAGTAGGTTTCTGTGGCTGCATGAGGATTTTGAAACCTGGTCTCCTGGATTCCTAGTCCAACACTCAGACCACTACAACAGCTCTAGCCTACACAAACAGAGAAGGTTAAGAGGTGACACAATGGCCATATTTAAATATTTGAAGGGATGTCATGTTGAGGATGAAATAAGCTCGTTCTCTGCTGCTCCAGAGACAAAGGCATGGAGCAATGGACTCAAACTACAGGAAAAGGGATTCCACCTAAATATTAGGAAGGACTTCCTGATGGTAAGAGCTGTTAGACAGTGGAATGCATTGCCTCGGAATGTGATAGAGTCTCTTTCTTTGGAGAGACTGGATGACCATCTGTCAGGAATGCTTTGATTTTGTGTTCCTGCATGGCAGGGGATTGGATTGGATGGCCTTTGTGGTCTCTTCCAACGCTATGATTCTGTGACTTAACACTTTGAATTGTTCTCAGAAGCAGACTGGTAGCCAGCCAATGGAACCAAAGTAACAAGGAAGTTGTATGAACCCTATAACCAGCCCCAGTTACCTGGCTGCAGCTGTTTGAATAGCTGAAGTTTTGTTGCAGGAACCAGACTCAGGACCACAGAGAAGTTGAGAAAGTATGGCTACCACAGTTTCTAAACTCTCTTCAAAGGCAGCCTCAAATAAAGCAAGTTACAGTAATCCAGACAGGATTAATGAAGGCTTGTAACAGTTTTCCTTATACCTGTATTCCTATAAAATAGACAGGAAGTTGAAGATACTCTCCAGGTTCAGATGACAGGGCATGAGATGCCCTTGTTTCACTGATCTCTGAACCATATGCAAGCATAGTGTAGAATCCAAGAGCCCTGTAATCCTATTGCAGCATTTGAAGCAAAAATAATTGTAAAAGTGAATGTATACATACAAAAATTTATTTAATGTGCTTCTGTATCTATTCCTCCAGGGTGTGTCATACATTTCAAAGTAGACCTTAAATCTGCACCTAATACCCATGCAGATGGTGAGGACTGCCAATAATTTAAGGTCCAACAAATTCCCCACTTGTCTTGCAGTCAGTTTCATAGTCCAGAAGATAGAAGAGGCAACAAGGGGATCAGCTATTTTAGATCTGATCCTAACAAATAGAGACGATCTGGTTAATGGTATGGAAGTGGAGGAATCCTTAGGGGGGGGTGACCATGTTCTGGAGTTTGTTATACAGAGGAAAGGGGAAGCCAAGTGTAGTCAGATATGCATTCTAGACTTTAAGAAAGCTGATTTCAAAAAACTTGGGGAATTCTAGGGGTGATCCCATGGTCAGGAATACTAACAGAGGAGTACATGATGGGAGTTTCTAAAAAGTGAGCTGTTGAAAGCACAACTTCAAACAGTTCTGATGAGGAGGAAAAATGGGAGGTGTGTAAAGAAACTAGGGTGGATGTCAAAAGAACTCTCAGCTGAGCTAAAACTTAAAAGAGACATGTACAAGAAATGGAAAAAGGGGGAAATCACCAACGAAGAATTCAAACTAATAGCCAGCTCATGTAGGGGGAAAGTCTGAAAATCTAAAGCACATATGGAGCTCAGGCCTGCAAGAGAGGTTAAAAACAATAAAAAGGGCTCTTTTTTTGTTATGTTTGTAACAAAAGGAAGAACAAGGAAATGGTAGGACCAGTGCATGGAGAAGATGGCGAAATGCTAAACAGGGGACCGAAAAAAGGCAGAACTACTCAACACCTTCTTTGTCTCTGTCTTCTCCCAAAAGGAGAACAGTGCTCAACCTCAGGAAAATTCAGCAGATGATGTGGTAGGGGAATGCAGTACAGAATAGGGAAAGAGGTAGTTCAGGACTACCTGGCCAGCATAATGTGTTCAAGTCTCCAAGGCCAGATGAACTACATCCAAGGGTATTAAAAGAACTGGCAGAAATAATCTCAGAACCACTGTCAATAATCTTTCAGAATTCCTGGAGAACAGGAGAGGTCCCAGCAGACTGGAAGAGGGCAAACGTTGTCCCCATCTTTAAAAAAAAATGGGGGAGAAGACCCAGATAATTACCACCCAGTCAGCTTGACATCAATACTAGGACATATTCTAGAGCAGATCATTAAACAGATAGTCTGTAAACACTTAGAAAGGAATGCCATGATCACTAAAAGTCAACATTGGTATCTGAAAAACTAGTCATGCCAGACTAATCTTAACTCTTTATATATATATATATATATATATATATATATATATATATATATAGTTACAAATTTGGCAGATGAAGGGAATGCTTGGATGTAGTGTATCTTGATTTCATTAAGGCCTTTGACAGGGTCCCCTATGATATCCTTGCAAAAAAGTTAGTAACATATGGGCTAGATAATGTGACTGTTAGGTGGATTTGCAACTGGTTGACCAACCAACCAAAGCATAGTCACCAATGGCTTCTCTTCATCATGAAGGCAAGTGACTAGTGAGATTGGACTGGATGGCCTTTGTAATCTCTTCCAGCTCTTTGATTCTATGACTCTTGTGGCTTACAAGGAATCTTGTGGCACTGGAAAGACAAGAATACTCTTTGTAAGCAAGAGTGTGTTTATCATCAGCTGCAGATTATTCTTGCCACAAAATCTTAAACCACAATAAATCTGATCATCTCTATAGTAGAGTAGCGGCACCTATTTTGAGAGGGCGCTCAGCAAAGTGCTCTGTGCAAGCCCCTTTCCCATGTGGTTGACACCTTCAGATTGATAGGGAGCTTACCATGTAGGCTGGCACAGTGGCAGGCAATTTTCCCTTTCTTACTTTCAGTAAGGAGTCACAAAGCTCTGAAGAAGCAGTCACCTGGTGACTTCTATTTTGATTTTCCCACATCAGCCCAATTCAATGCACCATATACAGAAAACATAAAATAGCAGCTATCAGCCAAATCATAGCCACTGATGTTTAGTCTACCAGGGAAGGGTGGCAGCTTTCTCCATGACATGTCAGGACGCTTTGGGAAGAGGATATTCAGGTGCCAACAACTGACCACTGCTACCAGTGCCTTCTGCTGACCACTTGGTCTGCCATTCAGTTTGCAAGACTTTGGGCTTCTGCGGCAAAATACTAGCTTGGTGACTCGTCTCAGATGTGCATAGTGCAGAGGGACATTGTGAATTAAGCTTCTTTGTTTTAAACACAACTTGGAACATTACTTTTTTTAAAAAAAGAAATAGGTTTGCTCCTGCTTACAATTACTCTTGTGAACTGTTGCTAGGTTCACTTTCTTGTTGTGAGCCTTTAAGTCATTTCCGACTTATGGTGGCCTTAAGGTGAACCTATCACAGTTCAAAATTTGTTCAGAGATGGGTTGCCTTCACCTTGCACTGAGGCTGAGAGAGTGTGACTTGCCCAAGGTTTCCATGACCAAGAGGGAATTTGAACCCTGGTCTCCAGAGTCCTAGCCTAATACCCAAACCACTATACCACTATGGCTCTCCTGCTATCCATATCACCATAATAAAGGAGTTACTAACTCTACTTCAAATATCACCCAACTGTTTGCTTCTTTCCACAATGTTAACTGGAAACACCAGTTCAAATATAGTATGTTTTTGAGCTTTACTCTCCTTAAAAACACCCCAACCAGTCAAGCAGACTAAGATGTCTTGCACAGTTAGCTAAGCAAGAGTGTTACCACCCATGTTTCAGGTAAAAGGCCAAACCTGTTTCTTTTGTAACCTCTAACTTGAAAGTTCAAGATGTGTCTAGAGAAGTATTTCTGCAAAAAACTTCTCATAATTATTAAGACCAATCTAGTATCACCAGGGCTTGCTTGTTTGGTCATATAACATACATGTAATGACTTGTAGGGCTGCGGGATCTGTGACACCCCCAACTCCTATCAGACCCACCCATCATGGTCTGTGGCCGTGGATGATGAGAGGTGTAGTCTAGCAACAAGTCAAGGACTACATACTCCCCCACCCCTCTACTTTAAATACCATGTTAGGCATCAAACTTTGAATTTGTACCTGAGAGTAATTTTCATAGGATTCTGTGGGGCTTACTTCTGGATAGACATGTGCATATAATTGTGTAGTTAATGAAACTTGCAAGAGGTAAGATTAAAGTGCTACCTGTATGATTTAGTATTTATAAAGTGAACATCTACCAGAGATTTTCAGTCCCCTGGTCAATAACAAGATAGGGGACCCAGAACGCTGTTTGTAATAGCCTAGGTGCCTGTATCTGCAAGGCTTGTAACTCAAAAGTAATTAGTTACATTGCTCTTTAATGGCATAATGAAAATGTGTTAATTTTATTTGCTTTAACAAAAACAATTAAGATATAAAAATGACCAGAATCTCCCCCAAATGAAAGGAACGTTTTAGGAATAACAAGTAAAATTTACTTGTTACACTAAAAATATAATGCTTCTACTGCTTTCTTTTTAAAAGTGTGGACATTACCTGTAAAAATAAATAAATAAATAAATAGGTAGTGCCATTATAACTTCCAAGCTCTGGTTTCAGAATTTAGAATCCTTACCAACATTAGGATGGAAGGGAATGATGGAGGAAAGATATCCTTCTTTTTTTAACACTGATTATAATCAGTTTAGAAGTTGAGCCAGCCAGATATCAGGATGTACTGTATATTTTTCTTATATCCCCATGTCTTACATTCCATGTGTTTTGGCTGGGATAGGAGTACTTTGGTGGCCACACACCCAATGGTGCAAGTTGCTGTGAAACCTTGACCTTATCCTCATCATTCTGAAAAGGGTTCTTCAACATCCCATGTTTATTTTCCTTAAGTTTTAACATGGGCATGAAAGGGAGATCTGATGAAATGCTAGGCATATGTAACAAATTAGTTAATTAGGCCGGCCTGTCTGTGGAGGTAATTAGCATTATAAAGTAAGCAGGGGGAGCAAATTGAAGGCACCATGCTGTCTTTCCATTTGGGGCTGCATTTTCCATCAGCTGTAATGAAACATTTTCATAGTGACAAGCTCCTAAGTGGTGGTATTTGGAGACTCTGTGCTTTTTGGCATTGTTTGGATCCTTCTGACCTCCTCCTTTATTAGGAGTGCCAGCATAACAAGTGGAATGTTGCTGAGTTGATGGAGCTGGGCAATTTTACCACTCCTGTTGTTTTGGCACCTGAGGCAGAAAATCTCACAGCCACCTCTTCCCATTTCTGACAGTTAAAAAATTCAGTCACACCCAAAATGCCCGAGGTGGCTGCCTCATTCTGCCTAGTAGAAGGACCAGCCCTGACCTCAGGCCATGTCTCTATACCTGCACTTGTTTATGCAATATTTCTGTGACTGTTTTCCACATGGCAAACCTCAGGGAGTCTAAATGAATTTCCTACACCTGAGAGCTTGGAAACTTTTAATGTTTTTGGACCATAGCAGTCAAACTTCAGGGAGTTACAGTCCAAAAAAAGTAACCCTTCTAAGATCTGCCTACACCACTTCCATTTCTGCAGGCCCACCATTATGGTTTATGGATGCCCGAGTGCCTATTTCACTCTAGGAAGAGTTGTCAACTGCGGCTTCTGGGTGTGCATATTTCCAACAAAATAGGAACCTGTTGCATTGGTCATATACCACGGCATGTATGCAGAGCACACATTATTACTTACACTAAAGTGACATCTACCTAAGGAATTAGTGCGTCTGCACAAAGCATCCACTGAGTCTCATTCATATGTTAGACCCCAGGGAGGTTCAAGGAGAGACAGTCTATCTGTTGTCAGCATGTCTGTTGCTCCAGGATGATCCATGGACATCCAAGGCCGATGACTCTTAGAGCATATACCTAAGCAGGGCAGAAACAAATGCATAATGCCAACATTTTATACATTTTCCCCAGTGTTTCATTACTTTCTATTTTCTGTTCTTTGTCTCTCCCACTCCCCAGGGTGAAGAAGCTGAAGGAGACTTTTACATTCATACAGCAGCTCGACAAAAACATGAGTAATCTGCGCACCTGGCTGGCCCGCATTGAGTCTGAGCTCTCCAAGCCTGTTGTTTATGACATCTGTGATGACCAGGAGATACAGAAGAGACTTGCAGAGCAGCAGGTCAGGCAGAGGGAACAACAGATCATTTAATGCTTGTCTCAGTGATTTGAGGTTGACCTCAATGGGCTTCAGGCATTTATCCTGAAGATTTGACTTTCCAGAGCTTATCCCAGATCTTGGGAAATTCTGGGGTTTCTGAGCCGGAGGATTCTGAAAGTTATAGTCCAGAATAAAAACTTCCCCCAAGCTCTGCTTTTTGTGAAGTGGCTAATTTAAACATCATAGATAAGAAAAGGCTGTGAAAGGGAACGCCATGTTTCTACAAAGAAATACGGAAATGCAAGCATGGGGTCGAGTTGTTGGTAGAAGAAAGTACAAAATTGCTATGGATCTTCAGGCAGTACAGAATTGCTGGAGCTATTAAGGCACAAAAAGGTTAAACTCACTATAAATCTGATAACAGCACTGGTTTGCAGTCCGGGAAGTTGTGTCACAGCATTGAAGTCTAATTTGCAGCCTAAGAAGGTGTTGTCCTGGGACTTACTCCCAAGTAGGCATACTTAGGATTTTACTTGGGAAGCTGATGCATGGCACTGTCCTGCTTTGCCACCCAGGAAGGTACTATCTTGGGACTTACTCACAAGTAGGCATGCATAGAATTGAGCTTTGGTTTGCAGCTGGAGAAGATGTTACATTGGTGCTTACTTCTGAGCAGACATGCACAGAACTGTGCTTAATGAGATTGGGAGGGAATATCTCTGAATTGGCAAGAATTACACCTGCCCCTATCCCCTGCACTTTGTGATACCCATTGCTAAACTATAATACACAAACATGGTATTTCCTATGTAGTTTGACTCGGTGGATGCTGGTGCCCTCTGTGTCAGTAAAGTAGTAAACCCATTTCAGGTTTTAGATAAAATTTTAAAGATCCCAGCATCCTGAACCCTATTCCTCCAATTCCCTCTATCAGCTCCTTGGATGGGTGTCTTAAAGTCTGGACTAAAGCCCAGAGCAGATTTGTTGCTTCATTGACATAGAAGCCATCAAACAGCACTGGTTTAACCTTGACTCTTGTCAACTTAATCAGGGCAGCCAGATCAGACTATGGTACAATGCCTAGAAGGAATATAGAAGAAACAATAATTGGAATGGCAGGAAACAGAAGCTTTCCTCCCATTGAAAATAGCAAAGAAGGGGCAGTAGTATAGTGGCAGATTTTGAGGTATAGGCACTCACCATGGAAGTACCTACCAATAGTCTTAAAGTAAGTTCCAAAATGCAGACAGCTGTGTTGATCCATAGCAGCAAACTAGTCCTTGCAGGCTTCATCTCCCCCTAGGTGTGGGTCTTTCGTGAAGCTAATGGGTCTTAATTGCCCACTCAACACCAAAGCACCCACCCCTGTACTTTGGATTATAACACAAATAACTAAGGAGGAGTTTGTTTGTTTTGTCTGGGAAAATTAATCCTACCCCCAGCCCCCCCCCATTTACTGTGAGGTTTGTAATGAAGCTCAGGGGAAACAGAGAAGCCCAAGTACCTAAGTGGGATCACAGGTGACATCAACATTCTTGCTGATCACAGAGTCACCCTGTCAGTCCTGGCTTCACTGCCACACTAGGCATGGGGACAGTAAGAGTTACGATCAGGACCATGGCAGAGGCAAAGAGTTAAATCTCTCCTGCCTAAGAAACATAATCCTGTTCTGACTCAGCACCCCACCCCACCCCACCCTTCACACCAGATATTTCTTCAAGAAAAATCAGTGACTTGTGTCTAGTTTGTTCCTTAGGGCTGGGCAATCCACTTGGTAGCATTGCATGGCATGGCTCTTGTTGGCCTAAAGCTGAGTAATGACTAAATATTCCTCCATATTGAACAGAAAAGAACCTCCCCTAACAAATTAGTATGTTGAAAAGAAGGTTAGGCCAGAAGTCTTCCCACTGATAATGCTAATTTTTTGTCCATGTAGGTTGATAATGGATTGTGTTTTACACAGGGGAGAATGCAAGTATTGGTTCTTTACCTCTGGTTTGATGCATTTCATGAGCGTGCTGATTGTATAGCTCAGCTCTAAGAGCCTTTAGGAAGTTCTTTTGAGGCCTAGAACTTTAAAAAAAAATTATGCCATGTTCAGTACCTTTCTGCTCTAAGAGGAAATGATTACTTATAACTTAATAACTGGAGATGGGATTTTTACTCATGGTTGTAGGACCTGCAGCGGGACATTGAACAACACAGCGCAGGGGTAGAATCGGTGTTCAGTATCTGTGAGGTCTTGCTGCATGACTCTGATGCTTGTGCCAATGAGACCGAGTGTGACTCCATCCAGCAGACCACAAGGAGCTTGGACCGGCGGTGGAGAAACATCTGTGCCATGTCTATGGAGAGGCGAATGAAGTAAGAGGCATTAATTTTTTCCCCTCTCCTTTATAGTGGGGCGGAAAGCATGTTGACTTCTATTTGCTTGATGTTTTTGCTTTATTTTCTTTAATCTTGTCTTTTACAATGCCTGCCAAAAGGTCCAAAAGATCTGTTCTAAAAAAACAGTCATGCATGGGTCACCTTTTTTGGGAGAGATAGCCGCTCAGTAGAGGTAGCTGGAGGCTGCCATAATCAGTAAACTGGTGGATCCACTCTGGAGTTTAGTCCAAACTTTTAAAATGGTTGTGTAAGGTGCTGAACTTATTTGGGAGTAGGATTCAGCACCTTGGATAACGCCTTTAAAAATTCATACTAAAGCTCAGAGTGCATTCACCACTCTTCTGACATGGGGACCTCCACTGGTACCAAGTTCAATTTCTGGCATCTTCAGCTAAAATAGAGATGGGAAAAGGGTTTCCCACATGTAGCCTTCTAATAATTTTTTGTGCCTTCTGAATGCCTCCCAGCTGAAAAAAAGTGGGTGAAAGAAAGTCAATTTCCACTCTTGGAAGCCTCTAGGAGTGTTGTGTTTCAATTAAAAAACAAAACCAGAAGTGGAATTCCACATTGCTGCCATGGCAGTTAAAGTGGAATCAAAGTGTTATAATTCTGTATTGTGAAAGAGCCCCAGATTTGGTTTTCTCTGCCCATCTCCACAGCAAGGGAGTCAACACCTCTGTCAGGTTTTCTTTCTTTCTGTATTAGTCACTTCTGAATAGCTTTATACTCTGATTTGAGGTTTTTGTAAAACACCCCTGCAGTTAATGACTATATTGAGGAAAATGTTTTGCTTGTTTGCCTGTTAGGATTGAAGAGACCTGGCGCCTATGGCAAAGGTTTTTAGAAGATTACTCTCGCTTTGAAGACTGGCTGAAGACAGCAGAGAGGACAGCAGCATATCCCAACTCTTCCGAGGTTTCATACACAAATGCCAAGGAAGAACTGAAGAAGTTTGAGGTAAACATTCCTGATGTTTTTCCATACTTGTGTGTCCTGCAGGTGCCTTATCATTTCTCTGGATTTTGCTCTCAAAATTGTATTTCTTGGCTTGGCAGTATGTCACTGTTAGATGAAAATGATGGTATATCCAATATGTTTAGAAATCTTGAGATATTTCTAACAATAACAGCTATATGAAACAACCTGAAAATGGTGATACAGTGGGCCCTCTGTATCCACAGGTTTAGTATCTGCGGATTCCAGCATCCATGGATAGTTGCCCATACTTAAAGTGGTGGTGCCCATACTTAAAAGGGTGCTGTTTATACTTAAAATGGCAATGCCCATACTTAAAATGGTGGTGCCAATTATTTTATATAGGGCTTAACCATCTGCGGTTTTTCCTGTCCGTGGGGGGTTCTGGAACCAAACTCCCATGGATACAGAGGTCCCACTGTATATCCAATATGCTATATTTAGAAATCTTTAGATATTTCAAACATTAACAACTACATGAAACACTTTGAAAATGGTAATAAACTGAATATATTTAGGAATATTGGGATATTTCAGAATGTTGAGATACAAAACAATCTGAGGTTGCAAAAATCAGCATCCTGTAACCCTAGATAAGCCACGATTGGGAACTGATTAATTAACCTAGGTTTTTCTTAGAATCATAGAATTGCAGAGTTGGAAGAGACCACAAGGGCCATCCAGTCCAACCCCCTGCCATGCAGGAAATCACGATCAAAGCATCCCTGACAGATGGCCATCCAGCCTCTGTTTAAAGACCTCCAAGGAAGGAGACCCCACCATGCTCCGAGAGAGTGTGTTCCATTGCCGAACAGCTCTTACTGTCAAAAAGTTCCTCCTAATGTTGAGGTGGAATCTCTGTTCCTGTTTCTTAATGTACCCCCTGTGGTCTTCTGTCCTTGCTTTAATGTTTTGGAAAAAATAGATTTAAATCTTTCTTTTTTTAAAGATCTTTGTTCTATAAGAATTAATGATGTTTTCATCTCAGGCATTTCAGCGGCAAATCCATGAGCGGCTGACTCAGCTAGAGCTGATCAATAAGCAATATCGGCGACTGGCCCGTGAGAACCGCACAGATTCAGCCAGCAAGCTCAAGCAGATGGTGCATGAGGGCAACCAGCGCTGGGACAACCTACAGAGACGTGTCACAGCCATTCTCAGGAGGCTGAAGGTAACTATCAGCTAGCTATCCCCAAGTTAGCAGCTTCTGCAGAAAAGCACTTCACCTGGGAATTGCACATAGTGTCATTGCTCTGGGTATAGAAACAAAGGAAATGGGGAGAGGAAGGGCTGGGTAATTATTGGTTCAGTGGGTGCAGTTCCTCCAGACCTTTCATTGTTTAAGGACGCAATGCTGAAGGAAAAGGGTACAGCTGGATTCTGTTTCTTCCTCAGTTCCTGGTGGTGCAGTAGTTAAATGCCGGTACTGCAAGCCACAGCATTGTGAGTTCAGTCCCAAGGGCTCCAAGGTTCACTCAGCTTTCCATCCTTTCATAGGTCAGTAAAATGAGTACCCTGTTGGGGGCAATTAGCTAATACACATTGGAAACCACTTGGAGAGCGCCTAGTGTGCTGTAGAAGCGGTGTAGATGTGTAGGTGCTATTGCTTAACAGTTTGTAAGCTGCTCTGAGAGCCTTTGTGGCTGAAGAGCGGGGTATAAATACCATAAATAAATAAATAAAATTTCCTAAAACTCTAAAAGTTTCTATTATCATCAGTGTTTTGAGTGTTACTTGAGTAACTGAGTAAAGACACATGGGATCAACCTAACCAAAGTTGTTGGGCTGACAATTGCTTCATGCATGACTTTTATGCTGCTGTCTAGTGTACTTCATATTATAACAGTTTTCTCTGCCTAGAAACACACATGGATGTGCACAAAGATGGCACTGTTTCTATAACTGCTTCAGGGCCCTAACTGCTTCTTAATCCATCCTTGGGGAGAGTTCTTCATTTAGTCCCATGCTGACACCCTTCTAGGATATGCCTCCACCTGTGGGAGGGCAGGGACTACATCCTACCTTCAGGATGCTGGGGTTCTTCTGTTGCTGAAATCTGCAGTTAACTCAGAAATACAGACATGAGCAATGAGCAGAGCTCCAAAAACAAGTCAGGGGAGACTAGTGGCTACAATGTTGGATTAGGGCTGAGAAAAGGCAGATTCCAAACCCAGTTCAACCATGAAACTAGTTGAGTGAACTAGTCAAGAAATTCTCTTGTCCAAATGAGCCAGTCACTAATTTTCAGCCTAAGCAAGGCCATAGGGTACTTTTGAGGATAAAATGGGGATATGGGCATAATCTTGAGTTCCTAGGAGAAATGGTGGGATATAAATTTAAGAAATAAATAAAACTAGGTGGACCCAGCATACCATACACCATTAAAAAACTCCCTAAAACACACCAAGTAGACCTCTTGACAGCCCTGGATTTGAATTCCTCCTTCCCCTTCTCAGCATTCCACACTTTTCCCAGAATTGCTGAGGCGACTCACTCTGTTGTCCTGCCACCGCCGCCACCAGTTGACTCCCTGGGTCCTGTTGCAGCAGCAGCAGCAGTGGGGTCCTGACACCAGTTGACTGCCTGGGTCCCATTGCAGCATGAATAGAAATGATATTACTGCGTAGACTTAGCTCATAAGTGGGAATTGTGCAGCCCTGAGACATTAGTGAACTGGAAGGGCCTGCAGCCTTAGTAACTGTAGCCAACACTGTAGCACATTGGTTGCTCCCAGTATAACATTGGAATATATAGATTTGCATGTGGGTGGTGATTGGCAGAGGGAGTGGTTGGGTGTATTTCCTAAGCAGCCAATCAGCACACTGGGAAAGGCAACATACCCAAGAGAATCAGATAGATAGATAGATAGATAGATAGATAGATAGATAGATAGATAGATAACCAGTTTGGACATTTGAAAGCTGTTGTGCAAATATCAAACATGTTTATGATTATGCAAATTGAAACGCTATACCTCATATTTCATGGAAGTGCTCATGCAGCCTTCTTTGTTTTCTGGGTACTGTAAGTCTTAATGAAAGTTCTAGAAAGCTTTCCAAGCACAATGTAATACAATAGGATGGTAAAATACTGATCATAGATGTAATTCTCCCAAGCCCTTCTGCCAGATATTCCCTAGAGAGGGCAAGGGATTGAATCTTGCACTCCCTAAGTGCCAGGTTTCTCCTTCACCACTGAATTTCAACTATGTCTGAAGCCGAGAGAATCAAGCTGTATGATGTCATGGTTAGCATGTTGGACTAGGTCTAGGGTGGCCCAAGTTCAGAGCCCCATCCAACTGAAGAACTCAGACTTTGGATCTAGTTTCATTCATTTTCAGATTAATTTACTTCACAGGATTTTTGTGAGAATAAAATGGGAAGTAGAAGGGGAAGAATAAGGCATGCACCTTTTTGCTCCTCACAGGACAGGAGGGGAGCATAAATGTCATAATTAAATTAAAATTAATCAACTAATGACACTTGGATAACCACAAGATTTCCAGCTCTGTTGTATTAAATTTGTAGCTTGAGATGGGTGGCTGTTTGCTCCTGGAATCAGAGCAGGTAAATACACAGTAAGAGACACTATGTGTGTAAAACATGCAGCAATTCTGCAGGGTGAAAAGCACTCTGACAATTGTTGTGTGGGATAACTCTGTCCTGTGGTTGCATTTAGCACTTTACCAATCAATGGGAGGAATTTGTGGGAACAAAGGACAGCGTCCTAGTGTGGTTGACCGAAATGGACCTGCAACTGACAAATGTGGAACATTTCTCAGAGAGTAACTTTGATGACAAAATGCGGCAGCTAAATGTACGTATTGCTTTTTAAAAACAACAACAATTCTTTTCATAATAAATCTGTTTTTAGACTGTTCTGCTAATTTTCTCTGAATTTCCAGCTGTTTGGTTTTTTAAAAATTCATAACATCTAGTGACTTATTTTCATGTCTTAGATGTGTGGTGACCTCTTTGGTCTGTCAACTATCCAAAATACTTTCATTTATGTAACATTGTAAATCTGGTGCCTCCCTTAGAGCCAACAGATGCCCTTTTCCATTCCTCATCCCCACCTTTTCAAAATGTTGGAAATTGTAGGAACCCTGGTGGTGCAGTGGTTAAATACCGGAAATGCAGCCACAACTGTGAGTGCTGTAAAATGAGTACCCACCTTGTTGGGGGCAGTTAGTTAACATGTTGAAAACTACTTAGAGAGTGCTTAGCACTATAAAGTGGTATAGAAATGCAGGTGCTATTGCTATTGCCTGCTAATTGTAACAGGACTCTGTAGGCAGGTATGGGCAAAGTACAGCCCTCCAGGTGTTGTTGGACTGCAGTTCCCACCACCCCTCACTATTGGCTATGCTGGTTAGGAAGAAATCTTAGCCCAGAGGCCTAAAGGAGAAAGAGGATATTAAGCCTACTGGCTTATCTTTTCCATGGCTTAGTTTACAGGGCCAAAGATGGTACCGATTTTCTCTTCTGTTTCCCAGATCCCTCTTGTTTGCTTTAACTTATAAGAGAAGAAAACACATCTCCATCACCAGTATCAAGGCTGGTGCTCATCTGGTACCATCTCCTGGATAGCCAGTAGTGAGAGCTCATGCTAATTGCAATCTAACAATTCCAAAGGTGGCCCACATCCATACTGTGGTGTACCTTGTTTGTTTCACATCCCTGCTTGTGGTATTCAGTAGTCAGGATTACACTGTTTAATGGGACATTCATCTTTAGCAGGAAGGCTTAGAAAAAATTCTCACCTCTCTTTCAAACAGGGTTTCCAGCAGGAAATAATGCTCAACACCAACAAGATTGATCAGATCATTGAGTCTGGGGAGCACCTGATTCAGAAAAGTGAGCCATCAGATGCTGTCGTAATTGAAGAGGAACTAGAAGAACTCCTCAAATACTACCAAGAAGTATTTGGTCGTGTCTCCCGGTTCCATCAGAGACTGGTATCCTGGCACCCAGTAAGAGCTTGCAGAATTATCTTTAGGTTCTCCATGAATTTTTCCTTCAGTCCCCAAATTTCTATCAATACAGAGAGTGAGACATTGAAAATCACCCACTACAATCATGCACCCTTTATATTTGCTGGGTTTGCATTCCTTTGCCTGCACCTTTTCTTTGGGTGCCTCTACTGTGTTTCTCAATACTTAAGTTTTAAATTATTGCAATGCTAGAAATTTGGAGAGTATAGGAAGATTTCATCTTGAGTGGGGAAGAATTCTTGGGCTTGTCTAGATGTGACAATTAACTATGAGTGGGTGTGCCTTTTCATTCATTCGCAGCAAAGTTGTTTTGTCTTCATGTTTGTGCGCATATTCGCATCCCTCTGTATTCATTCTAATTGACCATCCCCATGCACTTATAAACGGCAATTGAGCAAAAATGCACAATGATGTGAATTTGGAAGCCCACATGTCTGAAAATGTGCATCTAGACACATTTTTCAGGAAACTTCAGAGAAAACCATGGTTCCTTTTATTGCGTGGTTTGTGGAGTTTTTAGCCTTCCTCCCTCAAAATATTGAGAATCCCCTTCAGCTCATGTTGGGACAGATCATATTCTCTGGGTTTTCACTGTCTTCTAGACAACCCCCTTATTTAGGGGGTCAGTGTCTTCATCCCCTCTCTACACGCCAACTGACACCCTTTCATTGGCATTAACTTGTATCCAGGTCCTTAATATCTTCAGCAGTATGCTGCCTGTCCAAAGTCTTGTGCATCAGGTATTAAAAGCCTTAAGGAAGTGTTCCCCAGACTTCTGATAATAACAGAATATATTTTTATGTGTGAAAAATGAAGACATTCTCTCACACCCCAAATTTCCCAGAGCTAGTGATGCTGAATCTAAGCATGTTGCTTGATGGGTTCTCCCTTCTGCTTAGGCCCTTAGGTAGGAATACAATAATTTGAATAGCTGAGTTGAATAATCATGTTGTTTTTCTTTTCTCTTATTAGGGTCTAGAAGATGAAAAAGAGTCCTCTGAAAACGAGGCTGATAGAGAAGATGCGAGGGGGATTCAGAGTGATCTGTGGCACAAGAAAGCTTTACAGGAAGTCCAACCACCCCAGCAGTCACTCTGTCACCTCATGCCCCCTGCAGTGAGTCACGAGAGGTCAGGCTGCGAGACACCGGTCAGTGTGGACTCCATTCCACTGGAGTGGGATCACACGGGAGATGTGGGAGGCTCTTCCTCTCCAGAGGATGAAGAGGAAGAACCATACTACAGTGCACTCTCAGGTATGTTGTCTCTCACCATCTGGCTATTCCTTCATTTCATCTAGGAATGGTAACTTTCATTCACACACACGCACGCACACACAGACGAAATCTAATTGCCCAGCTTTAAATGTTGGATTCTTAGCAATGCAGCCATTTAAAGTCATTTCAGCTCAGGAGCTTTCCTACGTTTCCAGTTCAGCAATGCCTATTCTATATATTGTGCAGACTTCTGAACCTAGGGACTGGGGAGAAACCTGTTTGGTTCACTGGTAAAACTTCCTAATTTGTATTTCCCAAACCAATATGAGAACCAAAATGTAGTATTTATCCTTCTGTATTTCTTCTTCTCCACATTTTGTGATGCTGCTCTCCAGTCCCTGCCCCCCTACCAAAAAGATATACAGAGATGTGTATATAATTAAAAGAGTGGCAAAATGTGTTTTCATTAGAGGAAATCACTTGCCAGAGTGTGTATAGTAGGCAAAATGGTATGTTAAAAAAAATACATATATCAGAAGAAATGAGGAAAAGGATTTTTAAAAAGATTTTTATGCAGACAGTTTTATTTATGTATTTGATTTATAGTCCACTGTTCTCCCATTACCAGGACTGAAGACATGTAGAAAAACAGGATCAGAATCAAAAACTCAGAAATGTAGATGGAATAAAGCTAAGATGGGAAAAATGAGATACTGGAAGAAACTAAAATTGATTCATCTGTCTATATTTAGACTGAACCACTTCATTCTACAAGTCGTATTTGTGTGTGATATTTTGACACATGTCCCTTCAGGGATGGGCCAGAGCTGAGTAGTACAGGGTTTGCATTCAGAAGGTTCCAGATTCTATCTGTGGCATCTTTCAGTTAAAAGATTTTTGCAAAGGACTCTGGAGAGCTGCTGCTAGTTAGAATAGACAAAATTGGAGTATTGGACTAGACAGATAAATATTGTGATCTGATATAAGTTTCCTATCTTCCTGAAAACCTCCTATGTGCAAAAAAGTAGCACATCAGGGTGAAAATCTTCCCATAGTCCTCTCTGAAGTGCTGGCTTGCTTCCTTTAGGGAAGCAAGATGTCTTCCTCCATCTATAGGCTGACATGGTCTACTCCCAAAGTCTTATCACCTCATTTTGTGTTACGTGCAGCAGGGCTTTTGCATACAGGCTGGCAGTACCTGGAGAAAGAAGAGTACTGTGTTGTGAATGGCTTTGCACATATTTCATCCTGTGAATTCTGTTCTCATAGTTTCCACATGGACATCTGCAGACCTCAGTGCAATCTGTTACAAGGAGAGGAAACTATAAATGGGTGCAATCAAGCCCCAGGGTGGGGTGGAGAAAGGATGCTGTAGAGATGCTCCCTTATCATTGGAAGGGTATTTTTCACTGGTCCATACATTCTCAGTTGCTTCAAATCATTGCTGCTAATATTTCAAAAGCAGCCTCAAAATCATATTGTCATTTTCCTATGGTAGAGCTTGGCTGTAATCATCATGGGAGAGATCTGTATGTTGATATTGCTAAATATGCCCCCAGCCTTATTGTCAACAAAAGTTGGCAGAGGGGTAGTGGGGACAGAAATCACATGTATAGTAAGTGCAGAAAGACTGAGTGCCAGCCCACAACCAATTCCTTACTGATCTCCCCTTATCTTTTGTAGTGGCTATTTTTTCTTGTTCTGCTACCCTTCCCTCTTCAAGTGCCCAAGGAAATGAGCCACTAAGAAAAATGATAAAGGGAGATGAAGAACAGGTCTTTATGCTAAGTTATGATATCTAAATGGAACCTCAGTATTGAGAGGCAGTATATCTGTGGAGAAAGCAAAGAGCAAGAGAAGGCTGTTGCCTTTATGCCTTTCTTATGAGCTCCCCAAAGCCATTGTAATTCACTGCTTTTGGAAAAAATAATGCCAGACCTTAAGAAGCCAAATTCAACAGGGGCTGATCTTACAGTAAATTCTTGTGGGGTGATGTGGGGAGGATGAACGGACTCTCTCTGTGTCCAGTGTAGCAACTAGTGACGTTAACTCTTTTTCAGATATAGAAATCCCTGAGCATCCTGAGGCATATCTTAAAATGACCACAAAAGCTTTGAGAGCAGCTTCTGGTAGGCACCTGCTACTGCATGTGTCTCAACATGACAGTCTCCCCGTGCCGCACGCTATGCTCCTCACTCCTCTCTCATATGCAAGTGTCTGACCTCCCTTGGCTTGTGTGGACACCATGTACCAATTGGTTCATGGTGGGTTCTCTTTTTTGTTGTTGTTATTTTTTAACTCTGCATCATCCACATGTGTTTCTACATGAGTCAGGATTTACATCACTTTTGAGTTTTCTTCACTTCAGCACAACGATGGTTAGAGTTACAGCTTGGAAACATGCTACCTGGGGGATTCTGGGAGTGGCAGTCCAAAAAAACCACTTAGATTTATGTTTGAATCTGAGTTAAACCATCCCATGTCCATTCCTTACAGTGTGGTCTGGGCAAATACCTGAATTGTTATGATCACTTCCACTACAACTTAGCTTAGCTTTCAAGGCATTGGTTCTCACAGGGCAGCCCAGACCTTTCTTCCCATACCCACCATACAGAATGAGCATCTGTTCGTCTCTCCAAAATCAAACAAAGGAGTCCCTTCTTGACTCTTTTCACACGGTGCAGGTATGTTTTTGGCATCACTCAGGAGTCCTGTTCGTAGCAGAATGGACAAAGAGAATCTAAATGGGTTCCCTACCTAGTGGGTTAAAATTACAGTTGTCCCTTCATATTTGCTGGAGTTAGGGATGGAGCATCACCACAAAAGTGAAAAAACCACAAATAAGTTAAGCCCTGCCCCAACATGCATACTACACTACAGTATTGTAGACTCCTCTCCTGCCAACAGGACTGCCAATACCTGCCACCACACAACTTCAGCTTGCTTTCTTACCTTGCACCAAAACAGTGCTGCACATTTAAAATAGTAAGGTTTATTTAAAGTAATAGGCAGTGATGTTTTAGTGCAAGATAAGAAAGCAAGCTGGAGTCGTTTTGTTGCCAGGACAGGAGGAGGGTCGGGTCTTGGAGTTTGAGCTAGTTGAGCAGCAGCTACAAACCACAAATATGCAAAACCGCAAATGTGAAAAGTGTGAATATGAAGGGACAACTATATAGTTAACAAAATCCTTGAATTACATGCTGTGCTTCAGTGGTATCCACAGATGTGCCATCTGAAGTGAGCTACGTCATTCAGCTCAGCTGCCCCCATTCATTAAAAAAGTTACCTTTTGCATTATAATTCCCCAAATTCCCAGCCACTGTGCTGGGGAATTCTGGGAGTTGTAGTCCAAAAGTAACATTTCCAAGCCTTACTCCCAACTCTACTCCTATTATCTACAGGCCTTTTCAGGAAGAGCAAAGGAAAGCACCCCCATAACTGCATGGCTGTCATTTCATTGCCCCCAAAATACTGCTGACACATGTTTGCAAACAAGCATGCTTTGCAAGGAGAATGGCAAAACTCATTCTTCCCCATACCATTACTTGGTTCTTCCTCTTCTGCAGAATGCTTTTAATTCATTATTTAAAAAATAATAATCTTTCTCCCTCCCCTCCCCTCCCTCCCCTGTTCCCTAGCATCTCATTTTCTGTGTATTTCTTTTGCAATCTCATGCAGCGGGAAAATCTGCCTCTGAAACGCATACATGGCACTCTCCAGAAAGCCCAGCTTGTCGAAAACATCCATACAACCAAAGGGAAATGGTTAGGAATGTCCTAGCAAACAGCCGAGACACCAGCACTCCCTACAAACCAGGCTATGTAAGTCCCTGATGCAAGTAAATTACAAGATAGCAAGACTTTAACTATTAACTATAGATTAAGTATTAAGCCATGGGTGTGGACCTTCATTGGGAGGTGGAAGGACCAGGGAGGGGCATATTCCAATTTGGATGGAGTCTGAGAGGGGCATATTCTTGCAGTGGATGAAGCTAAAAGCATGATTTGGGGCCATATGTTGTTTTTTGTTGTTGTTTTTGTTGTTGTCGTTGTTGTCATTGTCAATTGCCATCACATTTGCTTTTACCAAAGGTGACCCTCTGAATGAGAGACCTTCAAATCACCCTGCTCAGGTCTTACAAACTCAAGGTTGTGGCTTCCTTGGTTGAGTCTGTTTACCTGTAATGTGGCCTTTCACTGTCTAACTGCTTTCGACATTACCAAGCATTACTGTTTTCCTAATAGCAATGAGATATAATTACCATTAGATGTAATTCTTACCAATTTCACAATTTTCTCACCAAGCATAGGTCAAATCCATATATGTGTACTCATTAGTAAGCCACAATGGTACAATTTCTTAGGTTGCAAACCTAAAGCTCTCTTCCATACAACACCTTCCCTAGCTTTAAATGGCTTCTTATCTGTTATCTCTGATCACTTACTGGATATAACATTTTAAAAAAACCTTGTGGGCCACATATGGCCCACAAACCACATTTAACTTGTGCGCCAAATCTGGCCTGTGAGCCAGATATTCCCAATATGGGTTAAGTTTGTGTTGTACACACCTGCCTGTAATTTTGCTTGATATGCTTTTGTAAAATGGAAAACAGGTTTGAATGCAAGGAATGTAAAGCAGAGAAGCTGCAGCTCTGTGTCTGGACTTCCATCTTTCCCTGACTCTCCTTTCTCCTTTCCGAATTATGCATACCCATACATTGCTTCCAGTACACCCACCCACCTGGCCTAAAATAACAAATCCCAGATTAGGAGGGGCAAACTCCTTTTAAGGAGTCCTTTAAAATCGAATTGTTTATTATTTATTTATGTATGTATTTATTTATTATTTAATACCCCACCATTCTCCCAGCATGGGGTTCAGAGTGGCTTACAGCAATTTAAAATAAAGTACAACTAGAAGTACCATTAACACAAAACAATTAAATGACAATTCTGTTTTTAAAACAAAAGATAAAACAGTTTAAGAACACATTAAAAACATAATAAAACACAGACACAACACACATACCCCCCTTAAAAGCTCCATCTGCTGAAACAAGTTAACAACCAAAGGCATATCTAAATAAAAAGGTCTTTGCCTATTAGCAGAACCAGCCAAACCCTTGACCAAACCTCCCACAGAAGGGAGTTCTACAGCCACTGAGGAGTCTCTCTCCTGTGTCCTTACCAGACATCCCTGTGATGGTGGGACTGAGTGAAAGACCTCCCCTGCAGGTCTTCAAACTCAGGCAGACTCCTATAGGGAGTTACGACTCATCTAAAGAAAAGATGAGTCATTTTGGGGGGTTATAGTCATGATTTTAGGAAAAGCATGTGTGATAGAAGAGTTGAGTGATATGGATGACATTGTTCTACAGCAGTGGTTCCCAACATGTGGTTTCCCAGAAGTGTACCCAGAATGACTCAGCATTGGCCATGCCGGCTGGGACTTCTGGGAGTTGAAGTCCAATATCTGGGAACCTACAAGTTGGGAATGAATGATCCAGAGAGACATAAGAAGACCAAAGTAGGAGAACAGAAGGGGCTGCTGAGAGATTGCAATTGGGGGTGGGGGGAATCAGATCTGCACATTTCTGGTATGCAGACAACTTCTAAAGAAAGAACAGGTCTTCTGTGACTCCAGAGAGTGTTAGCACATCATCATGATGGTGGTGGAACAGGGTGAAGAAGACATTGTGAATCCAGTGGTATGTACTTGCATGCAGCCATTTCACTGAAGCTTCATCACCCTTCTGTGTTGCCATATTCCAGGTGAAACAACTGAGCACTGGGAGCATAGACAGTGTAAAAGAAATCTCTGGGATCTTAGCCAGTGAAGAAACCCAAGGTAGCCAGAACCTCATTGGCGTTGCAGCTGTTGAAAAACAACCAGGTATGTTAACAATGGGGGGTTGGGGGCGGGGAGGTTGGGGAGAGAGATAGTTTGTGGTGGAAATGCTAGAGGATTCTGGAAGTTGTAGTCCAAGGAAACTAACTTTTCCTGGCTTGGGGTGGGGAGGTAATATGTATGACTGTGTGTGTATGTGTGTAGCTTGGATCATGCAGGTATTCATCTCTAGAATGTATAAGTATATATGCCTTCAGGTCACCTCTTGACTTATGGTGACCCATTCGTTTCCTAGGGTTTTCGTAGGCAAGAAATACTCAGAGTTGATTTCACCAGTTTCTTCCTCTGAATATAGCCTACAGCACCTGGTATTCCTTGGTGGGCCCCCTTCCTAGTACTAACCAGGCCTGATACTGCTTAGCTTCCAAAATCAGATGGAACCTTTTTGCTTTTGTTTTGTTTTGTTTTGTTTTGTTTTGTTTTGTTTGCCTATATACTAACCCCATCATCAAAGGTGGGCAAAATGCACTCCTGTGACTACATCTGGGCCCCTGAGGCTGTTTTTTGGCCCCAGATGCCCTAGATCACACTTCTTTTGGTGAAAGAAAGGTGAATTGCTTTCAAAGCATCTGGCAATAGCATCTCACCTTTTAAATAGGTCACAGGCGCCCTCTTGTACAATCAGCCCTCCACATTTGTGGGCTTAACTTTTACAGGTTTGATTATTTGTGGATTATTTGCTGCTGCCTCCGCTGCTGCCCTGTGCCATTTTTAATAGGGACTGCAAGCCTTGTGAGACTGAGAAAGACTGCAAATACATGGCAAGGTTTGTAAGTCCTTAACAAAAATGGTGTAGGGCAGCAGCAGCAATGACAAGTCCCACCAGCCACCTGCTTCTGCCTTGAGAAGGAGCCCTGCCACCTCAAAGGCATCCGCAGTGGGTAGGGTTTTACATTTTGTGTGTGTTAAACATGGTTTGGGGGCCTAGAGATATTCAAGGTTTTTCCGCTTTTGCAGAGGTCCTGTGCCTCTTAACCCCAGTAAATATGGAGGGCCAACTGTAGTGCTTAGCACTATATATATATATATATATATATGCACACACATATATATCCTGTTTTTCAAAACCAGAAGTGGACATCTGTACTTCCAGTTTTGTTTTGTGGTTTTCTTATTTTTGCAGTAAATATGGGTCAAATGTGCCCATGGGGCAGAAATGCTTCTAGAACTTTCAAAGTTGCCCACCCTTGCTGTAGAGAACTCTTTATGAAGCATACACAAAGTAAACAAATATGTAAGATCCCTGCCCTTTCGAGATAGAAACTGCAGCAGAGAAATGGGAAGGTGGGAAGAAAAGGAAAGATAACAAGGGATCAGTGTGTGCAGATACTGTTATTGCAAAGATGGAAAGGCCAAAGCACCTGACATAAAACTGAAGAACAGAAATAGAAGCAACAGATAAAATTACAAAAAGAAGGCACTCAGGCAAGGATGAGGGGAGATAAGTAGTGGTCAGGCCAAATTCAGTACCGTTGAATTCACACAGACTTTTGGTTTGTATTGCAGTACATATATCACAGAAAGTTAGTTTCTTCAAAGGGGCCCAGCAAACGCCTGAAATGATATTCCTGTCAGATTTCAAAGCTTTTTAAGAAATGATAATTGTGTGATTAAATGCAGGAGCCATGGAGAGGTGGGAGCTACTTCAGGCACAAGACCTAAGCAACAAACTGCGAATGAAGCAGAATTTGCAGCAGTGGCAGCAACTGAACTCTGACCTCACCAATATCAATACTTGGCTGGACACAATGGAAGAAGAGCTGGAAGAGTTGCAGGAAGTGGAGCCGGCCAACAGCATCCAGGTCATAGAACAGAGAGTCAAGAAGCTGAAAGTGAGTTGAATCTTGTTTTAGATTATAATTGTATTGATAGGTTTTCTGTGAAGTCTTACTGATATAGCACAAATTTGTTACTTACACCAAGAGAAATAGTCTGTATGAATAAGCTCTCCTGACACAAAGAATTCTATATTAAGACTTATGAGGATAAATATTAGTGAGGCTGACAAAAATGTAACAAATACTGTGAACGACCAAATCAGGCAGCTTTCCCAATGTAGCTCCTCACCATTGGCTGTGCTGCTAAGGCTAAGGGACTTCTGGGACATCCTAAGGGCACATGCTTCCCATCCCTGCTATAAATATATGAGCATGCCTTGAGTTTTAAATGTGTGTAATTGAAATATACCCAGTTGTACTTACTAGCCATATATTTATTGATTAATAACAATGTTAGCAACGGTATCAGAGTAAGTGAGACTAATGCTAAGAATTTGGTTTTTGGTGTAACATGGAACCCTGTGAATGAGAAACCACCAAGACACCCCGTTCTTAATAGCCGTGCTCAAGAATTGCAAACATGGTGCCATAGCTTCCTTGATCAAGTCTGAAATTAAATTTTAAAAGTCTCTCTCTCTCTCTCTCTCTCTGGCTTTTCTTCGCAAACGAAGATTCAGGAAGGACTCATCCCACGCTTTCTGCAAGTGCGTTGATGACTAAAAAGGCCAATCCAAGATAAACAAGTCCGGTTGCAGAAAGCACAGCAGAAGGTCTCCTTGGGTGATGTTTCCTGGTTGTGATTCTTTCTGCGTTGTCGTTTCTCTTCAAGACTTGTTCGGCGTGAGTTCTCAAATAAGGCTGCAGTATTGTGGATAGTGCGTCTCCATGCCTCCCGATGTGAGGCCAGGGCGGACCATTGTTGGTGATCAATTTGGCCAAGCCTGAGGTGTTGTTTCAGGGAGTCCTTGTATCGCTTTTTTGGAGCACCCCTCTTACACTAACCCGTGGCGAGTTCACCGTAGAGTACTATTTTTGGGAGGCGATGGTCCTCCATCCTAGAAATGTGCCCTGCCCAGCGCAGCTGCGTTCTCAATATCATGGCCTCAATGCTGGTGATCCCTGCTTGCTCAAGGACAGCAACATACGTCACATAGTCATATGAGTAACTAAAAACAACAATAAAGTTATGGTAAATTACTTTGGGGAAGTTACGTAATGAGTTTCAGCTATTCACAGTATGTACAGAGACAAAGTGCTATGCCAGGCATCTCAGGATCTTAGGAAGAAGAATGAACACTGATCTGACTTTCTTTTATACGCATAGCAGCACAGCATTGGCTTACCCAAGCACATTGCATCAGATACTCATCTTCATGGCTTTGTCCTCTAGTAACCCTTCTCATGCAGCTGAGGCATGATTAAGCATGACTGGAAGTTCATGGAGTCAGTCATCATGACTCAGCATGATTTCTGCAGCTGTTTGGCCATTTTAAAACTTAGGGTTCAGTAACCAATTCCTGACAGCCACAGGGTTCTGTCCTGGGCCCAGTGCTGTTCAGCATCTTTATCAATGACTTGGATGACAGAGTTAGTGACATGTTTGTCGAGTTTGCGAATGGCACCAGATTGGGAGGGGTAGTGGATACCCTGGAGGGCGGTATCGGAATTCAGAATGACCTGAATAGACTGGAAAGCTGGGCCAAAGCTGATAAGGTGGAGTTCGGTATGGAGAGATGTAGGGTACTGCACTTAGGGCAGAAAGACGAGATGCGTAGATGTAGGATGGGGGAGACCTGGCTGAGTGAGACTGCGTGTGAGGGGTTCTGGGAGTCCTGGCGGTCCACAGGTTGAGCATGGGTCGGCGGTGTGATGTGGCAGCTAGTGGGGCTGATGCAATTTTGGGCTGCATCGGTGGAAGTGTGGTGTCTAGATCAGGGGAGGTGGTGGTGCCACTCTGTTCTGCCTTGGTTGGGCCTCGCCTGGAGCACTGTGTCCAGTTCTGGACACCACAAGTCAAAAAGGATATTGACAAATTGGAGCGTGTCCAGAGGAGGGCGACTAAAATGGTGAAAGGTCTGGAAACCATGCCTTATGAGGAAAGACTTAGGGAGCTGGGTATGTTTAGCGTGGAAAATAGACAGTTAAGGGGCGACATGATAGCCCCGTTTTAAGTATTTGAAGGGATGTCACATTGAGGATGGAGCAAGCTTGTTTTCTGCTGCTCCAGATACTAGAACACAGAGCAATGGATGCAAGCTCCAGGAACAAGATTCCACATCAACATTAGGAGGATCTTTCTGACAGTAAGAGCTGTTCGGCAGTGGAACACACGCCTTTGGAGCATGGTAGGGTCTCCTTCCTTGGAGGTCTTTAAACAGAGGCTGGATGACCATCTGTCAGGGATGCTTGGGTTGTGATTTCCTGCATGGCAGGGGGTTGGACTGGATGGCCCTTGTGGTCTCTTCCAACTCTACAATTCTATGATTCTATGAGTTACATAATGGATTGTTTTTTAAAAGTAACTTTCTAAGCTCTGGGTTGATACTGCTAGTTCCAGTAACTGAATCTAATCATAAACCATTTGCTCTTAGGATCTTCATCAATTCCACCCAAGAAAAGATATATGTAGAGATTCTTCCAATTTCTTATTTCTACTGTTTCAGACTAGAATTGTTCATTTATTTGTCTGTCTTGACATGAAATCCTGATCTGTTTCTTCCCCACCAGGATATGCTTAAAGCCTTTGATAATTACAAGGCCCTTGTGCTGTCTGTTAATCTGACTAGCAAGGACTTCAAGCAGGCTGACAGCACCGGATCCAAAGAACTTCAGAACAGACTTCGGCGGGTCAATTTACGCTGGGAGAAAGCAAACCTTTTAATGGGAAACTGGAGGAAGAGTTTACAAGAAGCCCTGATGCAATGCCAGGTGAATAGAACAATCATTTTGTCCTGTCTTGGTTTATTTATTCTTAAATTGCTGGTGAGTAAACATTAGCAAGATCTTCCTGATGTGGCAGAGCTGTTCAACAGTGGAATAGGCTGCATTAGATGGAAGCAGACTCTCACTGGAGGTTTTTAAACAGAGTTTAGACCTCTGCCTGTTCAGGGATGTTTCAGCTGTGAATTTTTGCTAAA
Organism: Gambelia wislizenii; assembly: GCA_030847615.1. Lineage (NCBI taxonomy): Eukaryota > Metazoa > Chordata > Lepidosauria > Squamata > Crotaphytidae > Gambelia > Gambelia wislizenii. The sequence continues at coordinate 484,045,174 of JAUMIR010000001.1, read as the reverse complement.
TAAATGGCAATTGTGTATGAATTAGTAATAACAAATTTGCTGTACTAAAAAGATAGCACGAGGCCTTTCATCACCCACCACATGAATCATCAGGCTGCTTAGACTGATAAAATATAAAACACAGTATATTCATTTTATTAAAATTTCTGAACAAGAAAGCTTTCCTGAATTCCTGTGAAAGCAAATATGCAACAAACTTCTTGTTGCTTTGCTTAGGCGAACCTAAGTGAACCTGTCACAGGGTTTTCTTGGCAAGATTTATTTGGAGGAGGTCTATCTTTGCCTTCCTCTGAGGCTAAGAGAGTGTGACTTCCCCAAGGTGGCCAAAGTGGGTTTTCATGTCCAAGCAGGGATTTGGACCCCAGTCTCCAGAGTCATAGTCCAGTGCTGAAACCACTACACCATGCTGGCTCTCTATGCAATAAAATAGATATTAAATATTTATAAGTTTTTATTTTGAAGCTGGAGTCACAGTTGATATATTTCTGCTTACTCCAGCTTCACCCAAAATTGCTTCTGACTCCATTAATTCAACTCCACAGCCCTGTAAGCAAACTAAGTTTTCATTCAAAACTCTCAGTGGTTGCATAGCATTCTTATGAAAAGGAGAAAACATCTCTTGTTATGTATGTGTTCCTCCATCTTATCTTGTGGGTGGGGAGGGAGCAGCCAGGTACTTCTAAGGATGTTGCTAGGCACCAAAGTGGAAATGTGTTAGGCACTTCTCAAGATGCTGCCATTGAACTGGGAGAGGGGGGCAGGGGGGTCATTTACAAGAAGACTAAATCCACAAAACAGTGATACCTTTAGAAGAAAGAGACAGACAAGGGGAGCTACCAAAGGTTTTATTGTCAGCAAGCACTAAAACAAGGCAGCTGTAGGTTTTATTATCAGTAAACTTTGCCGTACCAATGGTTTACTCTATTGCTATCAGCTTTCTGTTGGAGGAGACTAGGGGCTTCAAGAGCCACCAAAAATAATAAAATAAAATAGCCACCTTGGATCCAATTCCAAGAGAAAGGCAGGGTATACATTAATTAAAATAAATAAGCAAGTTCGGAAGAAAGGTATGTTAGGGGCTACATGTCTCCTATGGACCATACTTTTCCTACCCCTGTTATAATTGCAGAATGCAAGGCTTCTTCTCCACTTTGATGGTTTTTGTAATTCTGGGAGGAAAACCCATGCCTGTAGCTGTATCCTCTTTCCTGCCCCCTTTTTTTCTCTCTGTTATAATGGTGAAGTATGAACTCAGCTGGTGTTCTTAGCTAAGCCAGCATCTCTCAGCCCAACACCCAAGGTTGGTTGATATGGGAGTGATGATACTGGCTTCGCTTACTGGGTTTAAGATTAGTGAGATACTATAGATGGAAGGTCTTGAACATTTGAGAAAGCACAATATAAGATGCTCTTTGTAATTGTTGCATATATCATCCAAAGCATCTGGAAAGGCCCTGTTGTCTCCATCTAACCTAATCAGGCTGTCAGCTTCAAAAAGGCTGTCAAGACGGATCTTTTCTGGCAGGCCTTTCCCGAATAGCTATCCCGGCCCGAAGATTCGGCTACCTTTTCCCTTAAGCAGCCACTGAATTATTTCATTTTTTTCTCTTTTTAGTTATTGTACATTTTTAATCTGTTTAATTTAATATTGTTTTAAGGGGTGGGTGGGTTAGGGTATTAATGTAATTATGGGATTTTTATGATCTAAGCCGCCCCAATTGTGTTGCAGAGGGGCGGGATAGAAATAAATTTGATGATGATGATGATGATGACAGGTTCCATCTCTTGGTTAGCTGGTGTAATCTGATGTCATCATATTTCTCTGGCTTTGTTTCCACAGGATTTCCATGAGATGAACCAAAAGCTTCTGTTGTGGCTGGCTTGTGCAGAGACGCGGAGGCATCATGCACAGGTTAAGGATCCAAATGCTGATCCTCACACAATACAAGAGAGTCGAAAGGAATTAATGGTAGGTGGAAAAGAGGAGCATCTGGAGAGAAACAATTACCCCTCCAATGAACCAGCTTTTGTTTGGAATTCTGTTGGTTCACTGCATGTGATGGTTAGATGTTGAGATCCAAGAACCTGTTCACTGGCTCCTTAGAATTGGGAATCATGTATTACGTTTTTATGCATGTGTGTTTACCCTGAAGGCTGGATCCATAACTCATCTGGTAGGGCCCATGCTTTGCATCGCAGAAGATCCCAGCTTCAGCTGCCAGCATTGTCAGTTAACGTAGGGGTGCTCAACTGCAGAGGAAGCAGAGGCCGTAGGAGCTGTGCTAGTGCTCCGGTACAATTGGAAGTGATTTCACCTCATTTTCAGTTTCATTGTTGGCCATTTTAGGGTCAATTGGGAGGGAGGAAAGGAGAACATGGAGGGGCATGGGGGCTAAACTGCCTTTGGGTGGCTGTTTTTAGCTAATTTTGATCAAGGAAAGCATCCTAAATATTGTTTGAAATTTTGGGGGAAGAGTCCAAGGGGTTTAAGAGGCTTCCAAGGGCTTCAAGGCCTCAAAAATGGGGATTCCCCCAGATCACACTTTCCCCATCTCTGAGTTAAAGCACAGGCAGATAATCTTTTTTGGCCCAAGGACTGTACTACTTCAGTGGCAGGGGCCACGTGGCAGCAGTGGGCAGAGCCTACAAAAAGTGGATAGTTCCACCCCTTCTCTCTGTCATACATACACACATACACAGAGAGAGAGAGAGACCAAATTTGTACAAGATGAAGATTATCTTTATCCCTGTTCCCTACTATTAGGCTTGCAACAAGTCTTCCATTGAAGCCAACGGCAAGCCCTTCCCAATCTTAATTTCCAAGACCTGTCCCCCTATAAGACAGAGTGAATCCCCTGGCTTTGGCAGCAGAGCAAGAGTAGCAGCCTTCCATTGGCTTCAGTGGCCTGCTTTTTACAAGCCTAGCTGCATTAGGGAAGTGACTTTTTCAAGGGAGGGTAGCACATGGCGAGTGGAGGGTTATCCCTGCCCCCTAACTCAGCAGCCCTACTTGGCAATTAGGCTTTTTGAAACTCTGCATTGGCAGCAATGAAGGCTTTTTTTAAAAGTTTGATGGCTGTGTGCAGTGGTGGATACAGAGGTTCTGCAGGGTCAGGGGTTCTCCATTCTTAAGTTACAGAATCATCCTCGTGTTGTTGTGCACCTTCAAATCATTTCCAACTTATGGCAACCCTAAGGGGAACCTATCACGGGGTTTTATTGGCAAGATTTGCTCAGAGGGATATTGCCTTTGCCTTCCTATGAGGCTGAGAGAGTGTGGCTCACCCAAGATCACCCAGTAGATTTCCATGGCAGAGTGGGGATTCAAACCCTGGTCTCCAGAGTCATAGTCCAATGCTCAAAGAGCCACACTAGCTCTTATAGGATTTAAGAGCTACCAAATCTAGCAATAAAATAGCCTACAGTCAAAGTAAACAGCCAGATTGTAATCTGCTACAATCATATATTTCCTAATGGTTCCTGCTATTACCTTGTCCCAGCAACTAGAAAAGGAACTTCTGGAACAGCAGCTTCAAGTAAACACTCTACAGGAAGTATCCACTTACTTGCTTGACAAATCAGACAGCAGCGGAGAATACATAGAAGCTGATGAGAAGGTTCATGTCATTGGGAAGAAACTAAAACAGCTCCTTGAAGGAGTTTCACAAGATTTAAAAGTTTCACGGGGAAGCCAGGTGAGGCTCACCTGCATGGCTCTCTGTTTGGGCTATTTTAAATCTTTATCTAAAATGACAGTGCTGATAAAAATCATGGCTTATGTACAACATAAGAGCTTTTCTTCTTGTTTTTGTTCCAGGACATAAGTGCATTTCAGCCACAAACAGATGAAGCAGATTCTGGAAGATATCACCAGCTATCAGAAAAACTTTCCACCTACAGACACGAGGTAAGCTGTTTTAAAATGCTGTTTTTATCTGGTCTCTCTACCTGAATTCTGTCCTTAAATACTTTTTGCAAATTAACAAGTGCCGCTAATTCAAAATGGTGGGAGGTCTGGAAGCCATGCCCTATGAGGAACAGCTTAAACAGCTGGGTGTGCATAGACAGCTAGCCCGGGATGAGAAGGTTAAAAGGTGGCATGATAGCCACGTTTAAATATTTGAAGGGATGTCATATTGAGGATGGAGCAAGCTTTTTTTCTATGGCTCCAGAGACTAGGACACGGAGAAATGGATTCAAACTACAGGAAATCACCTACCTACCTGGGAAACATCATCTCCTCAGATGCCAAGATTGACAAAGAGATCGATCACAGATTAACAAAGGCACATAGCGCATTTGGAAGACTTTACAAAAGAGTCTGGAGTAATAAACACCTGAGGCGAAACACAAAAATCAGTGTGTATAGAGCCATTGTACCATCTATTCTCCTCTCTAGATCTGAAACATGGGTCACCTATCGCCACCACTTACAACTCCTCGAACGCTTCCATCAGTGCTGTTTACGCACAATCCTAAATATACACTGGACTGACTATGTGACCAATGTTGCTGTCCTTGAGCAAGCAGGGATCACCAGCATTTAGGCCATGATATTGAGAACACAGCTGTGATGGGCAGGGCACGTTTCTAGGATGGAGGACCATCGCCTCCCCAAAATAGTATTCTACAGTGAACTCGCCACGGGTCAGTGTAAGAGGGACGCTCCAAAAAAGCGATACAAGGACTCCCTGAAACAACACCCCAGGCTCGGCCAAATTGATCACCAACAATGGTCTGCCCTGGCCTCACATCGGGAGGCATGGAGACACACTATCCACAATGCTGCAGCCTTATTTGAGAACTCATGCCGAACAAGTCTTGAATAGAAACGACAACGCAGAAAAAATCACAACCCAGAAACATCACCCAAGGAGACCTTCTGCTGTGCTTTCTGCAACCGGACTTATCTATCTCGGATTGGCCTTTTTAGTCATCAGCGCGCTTGCAGTAAGTGTGGGATGAGTCCTTCCTGAATCTTCGTTTGTGAAGAGAAGCCAGAGGGAGAGCGAGACAGGAAAAGAGATTCTACCTAATCATTAGGAAAAATTTCCTGACAGTAAGAGCTGTTCAGAAGTGGAATACAATGCCTAGGAGAAGTCTCCTTCTTTGGAGGTTTTTAAGCAGAGGCTGGATGGCCATCTGTGGGAATGATTTGATTGGGTATTTCTGCATGGCAGGGGATTGGACTGGATGGCCCTTGTGGTCTCTTCCAGCTCTATGATTCTATGATTTCTGATTTATGGTGCCCCTAAGGCAAAATTTGTTCAGAGGGGCTTTGCCATTGCCTTCCTTTGAGTCTGAAAGAATGTGACTTGCCCAAGGCCACCCAGTGGATTTCCAGGTCTGAGTGGGGATATAAACCCTGGCTTCCCAGAGTCCTAGTCCAAAACTCAAATCTCAACACCACACTGGCTCTTGGCTGGATCTTATACCCACAAGATTATCAGGCTGGCTGCTTCAATTTATCTGTATTTAAATATTTGTGGAAAAAGTTCTTCCATATCCACCTTTCTTCTTGTACAGATGTCCTTTTGGAAATGGAATAATTCTGCTTGTAATTTACATCTTTGTGCCTTTTCCCCTCTCAATAATATTTATATTTTAAATATCCACAGGGTGATGGAAGGAAGACTTTGGAGACTAAGAGCAGCAGCAATATTAGGTATGACTTTATGAATTTCCTTACTTGAATTAATAAAAAGAATATTGATGTTTAATAACAGCCTGATGGCCAAAGCATACCCAACATAATACCTATAATGCAAATATCGTGCCTGTTCATAGCCAAAGGGAGACCTGAGCAATCTAAGGACCAAATGGGCTGGGGAAGTGAGGTTTTAACTCCGTTGTCTGCCATTGGGTTCTAGACAAAAACACCTAGCTATTTTGAATTTCAAGGGATGCTCCCGTCGCTACCAAAGGCAGATTCCCTTAAAATGGAAACATGAGCCTTTTGCATGGAGAAGGAAACCCCTTTTCTCCCTATCTGCATCACTCCAAGGCTGTTCTTATCAAGTCCCAGGGCTTTGGAGAACTGTTTGCTAGACCAGAGAATGCAGGGCTACATAGACTCATGTTCAGACTGATGGTAAACAAGTTGCATGTTTAAATTGTCCTTTGTTTGCAGAATGGAGGATAGAGATGAAGCTGGTCCAGCTGGTCCCAAGACCCTTTCCTTCTTTTATCGTGTTCTGCGAGCAGCGCTGCCTCTTCAGTTGCTCTTCCTTCTCCTGTTATTTTTGGCTTCCTTGATCCCTTCTTCCGAGGAAGACTACAGCTGTAGTCAAGCGAACAACTTTGCCCGGTCTTTCTATCCAATGCTGCGGTACACCAATGGACCTCCACCCACTTAAAAGCCCCCCCCCTTTCTCCAAGTGTTTTGCACTCAACCAAAATTAATTTCCTCCATGGGTGATCTTTTTGTGCTGCTAACATCAATCCAGGGAGTTCACACGGCAAAAATGTCTGTCCAGTTTCACAGTGACTTCCCACCAGGTTTTCACTGGCACTAATGACTAACAATAAGAACATCCTACATTAAACTATTGCAGCTGACAATAACTTAATTGCTTGGCTGTCCACACAAGGGAATGCATCATTACTTCCCATCTCCAAGATATAGATCCTTTAGCAATTTTAATACTTGAGATGGGAGGGGATGGGGTGTTAATTAATCATAGTTTTGTACAGAAAAAGCTATTTCTATATATTTTTGAGCTGTAAGCAAAATACTTGGTACTTTTGAATGTGTGGTGATCAATCAGTCAACGGTCTTCATGGTGGATGGTCCACCGAATACAGAATTGACAAGATGGTGTTGTGTTAACATTAAATAATTTCTGTATTTAATTATCAATATCATTGCCCAGTCTTCCAGAAAGTTCTCTCCTGCATAAGCACCATTAAAATTAATGGGAGCTGTGAAATTTAGTTGCAGTGGGTCTTGCAGCAGAGAGTGACCTGGTGGATTGGGCCCATAGTTTATAATGTGATAGAGAACCCTTTTTTCCAAGTGGTTCTTTGCATGCATAGAGATCACAAATCTATGGTCGTATTTTGCTACTGTGGTGGGGGAAAGGTTTAATTTTTTAAAATATTTGTTATACCCTTAATATTTTAGCAATATAATCTGTCCAATTAATGTATATGTTTCCAAGAGAAAGATTTTAGTACTTAGAAACTGCTGCCTTGTCTGATGTCATCTTTTGTACTATGAGAGAGAGAGACAGAGAAAAGAAATCAAATGAAGTTGTTGCATGTAGGTGGCTTTTATTGGTCAAACTTTTCTAAAGAAAGAAAAACTGAAAATAATGTGTGTTGATTATCTCACATGTATGCAAATGAACTGTGTAAACTTGTGTAATCAAATATGTTTATGTTTAATCTTCTTTGAATTATGTACAGTAAGCCAAAAGAAAAGAAAATTGTGTGATTTAAAAAATAATGATAATAATTCAAGGGCACAATCACTCTGATGGTAGTCAGTGACTCCTCCCTCCAGAGTGACCACAGTGCAAGGGTAGGGTCAGTGGAGGTTCACTCAGATTTATCATAAATTGCACATCAATTCCTGAACTGGAGAGGGAGGACTAAATGGAGAGATAGGAAGCATGCTCCTAAGAGAGAACCACTGCGCCTAAATTGCATCATTTTATTCATATGAGCAGAATAGCAGAGACTCCATGTTCAAAGGTAGTATATCATTAAATAGCAATGGAAGGGGCAGAAACAGCCAGCTAGGGCTGTTGCATTTAAGGCACTGCTTGTGAAAAGCCCATTTTTTAGAAACAGGGTGTTAGAATAAACACATCCTTTGTCAGGAGGGGTCATGCCCTAACTTTGTATGATTTATCACATTTAAAATGAAGGTGGGCTTTCAGGGGATGCTTAAGGAACTGAAAGGGGACAGTCTGATTCCAAAGTGTATTGATTGTACATGTAATTCAGTCATCTTTCCTCCTCATTAAAATTTTACAACAATCCTGATTTCATTTGTCTTGATACTTTTTTAAAGTCAAGATTTCAAGGGCGCTGTGGGCACTGCCTGAGCCAAACCATTGGTCCACCATAGCACCTAAGAGAAGGCAGTGAGATATAGCAGCCATCCGGCATCCCAGAATCAAAAAGTCCATGATCCTGCGCTTACAATACTATCTTTTGGCAATGAATTTGCAGGCAAATGTGCCATCCCAATCTGTTGGGAACTCAGACTGGTGCTTTTCCACCTTGACGTTCCCACCTCTATGTACACAACAGTTGAAGGGTAGAGGAGACCTATTATTGGAAAATTGACCATCCTCGCTATAGTAGAAGTAAGTGTAAAGACAAATGCCCCAATCTAGCAAGGGCACATCCTTGGATCACAGTAGGAAGAATATTAGCTGTTATTCACTTCCCAGCTGAAGAATTGGTTTCCCAACACTCAGGAAACCTGAATGGGAAGAATAACACAGAGGCAAGAATTCTGTGCAGTTTTCATCCACTATTCATTCACACATCCCAAAGTATTTCAGCAAATTATTTTGAGGAGAAATACACATGCATGAAAATTGTGGGTTTTGTGCAAAAAGCATGTTTTTTCATGAAAAAAATCGCCACTGTTTCCAGTAACACACCTTTTTTGTCCAAAATTAGTGCTTTTGCATCCATTTTGCATAAACAGCAATTTTGCACAAAAACGTGTGTTTTGGGGAACTGTGTTGTTCTTGTTTGCAAAAACATTGTTCATGCAAAAGCCATGATTTTTAAACAAACAAACAAACCCATGGCTGGAATCCTGTTGGGATTTAAGTGAATATAAGTGGATTTATGTTTGTGGAAATCAGAATTGCACAGTTGCATAACATCCATCTCTAGTAGAGGGCTGCTGTTATATTACTACATCGCAGAGCTGGCACACTGGTGCCTAATGCACAACGGAACCAATGTGCATCACATCAGCCCCAATGCACATTGGGCATGCTTGCCAGTGTACCATCATGCATCTTCACAATTCAACAACCAGGTTTCTTAGTGCCTTTGCTACATATTTAGGTTATGTATCTTTGCATAAATTTAACAGCTCAAATAGGATTCCAGTGATCATATGTTTCTGGAAACTGTACTCTTTGTACAAAAAATGCTTTTTGTGCATAACCCACAAAAACACTTTCCAGAAACAGGCATTAATTTTTTGTGCCGTACTGTTGCACAACAATTTGAGCAAATTAGACCCACTTTCACAGATAGCAAGGCTGATATAAGTCAGTCACTCTTGATGGAAATGTTGAGATGGAAGAGATCTACCCAAGAGCCTAACCCCCTAGCAATGCATCCTTGACTCCTTAGCTAAAGTATCCCTGACAGGTAACCACCCAAACTCTGATTTTAAACCTCCAAAAAAGGAGAGTCCACCACCATCTAAGGTAGTCTGTTCCACAGTCAAATGGCTCTTATTGCTAGAAAATTCTTCCTAATGTATGAGTGTATTTTGGTTTCTCCTCTCGTAATTAGAATCCATTGGTTCTGGTGCTACAGTTTGGAGCAACAGAAAGCAAGCTTGCTCAATCTTCCATGTAATGGCCCTTCAGATATTTGAAGATGGCTATTATGTATTCTCCCAATCTACTTTTCTCCAGGCTAAATGTACTGAACTATTCCCCAGAGGGCTTGGTTTCCAGATCTTCTGACATCTTGTTGCCTTTCTCTTGGCATAGTCCAGATTCTCCATATCCTTCTTAAACTTAAACAAGCTACCTCTTGAGTCCCAGTTCTGGGCAGAAAGGCAGTATATAAATAAAATGAATAATAATAACTTCAGGGAATTAGGCTTCTTTGAATACACAGGGGACCTATTAGTGTTTTGTTTCACATAGAAGGATATTGCCTGTAAATGGTAGTTGTCCGTAGCTCTGAGAAGGAAATAAATAGGAATCTACCTCCATTTTGTTTCATACATGCATATTTGTGGATTGCTATAATTTACAGTAGCTGCTAGGTATTATCATTGGGCTAAGAACCCAATCCACATCCCAACACTGGGTTGTACAATGATTTTAGTCCTGTTGATTTCAGTTGACTGTGGAAACAAGCTAGCAGATAAGTGCAAGTTTCAGTTCAAAGGCAGAACAGACATGTTGATCTGTTCCTCTTTATTCTGCCAGTTCAGACTCCACTACACATGCAAGGAAGCCGTACCAGATGCTTGTTCTAACAATGTCGGCATTGTCTACAAAAGCCTTTTTTGTGGGTGAAGGAACATTCAATTGGTATACAAATTTTAGCGTAAACACAGGTGTCCAATGAAACAGACAAGAGACATGTAAGTTCAGAAGGTTTACTCAGTTCCTATTGGCAACCAAAACAATCTAGAAAGAGAGAAATTGGTCATGCAGCCAGTGTACTTTATGGTGTATAAGAGGAGAGGTGCACAGTTTAAACATCAGGTGGACAGCAGAAGGAAAGGTAAACAAGGGTATCCCAAGCTCACCTGCCACAAGAAGTGGGAAGTGAGCCTCCACCCCCAACTCCCCTCCCCATCATATGGTTGGAAAGATGCATGCCAATGGCAAGAAGGAGCCAGCATAGTTCAGCAGGAAGCTAGGTATTCTGAAATGCCTCAGGACCCAAGACATTATGAGTGAGGTGACCTGGAAAATTGCCTGTGGGCTTGTCTATATGATGGGGGAAATGTGGATTGTTGCGCACTAACACCAATTTGCAGCAGCTTCTATTTGTCTTAATGTTTTTTTGGCAAGATCTCAGGCACGCAAAGCTGTCAGCTTTCGCTGTTCTAATGGGCATGCCTGCAAATAAAGAGGGTGGGCCCAAGTTAATTACTCACATTTTTATTGTCACCAGTTGCTGCCACCAAACAGTATTTTTTAAAGCATATTTAAGGTGCGAAAGTGTGATATTCTGCCTAAATAGGGGGGACTGTTTTGTCACCTTAGTGCACAATCGCTATGGCGAAAATCTAACATGGCAGTTCCAGGCACTTGCCTTGTTAGCAAGTTCTATCCCCTGCACACATCCAACCAATCAGCTTTCCACTTCCACTCTTATTGGGAATGTGCATCACAGCAAATTAGTTGTCCCAATGAGCAGGAATGCTTCTTCCCCACTGAGGTTTTTAAAAAATATAAGGAAAGCCTCAAAGACGTTTCCTGTGGAGTTTCTGGCAGTTTTGGCCCCACTCCTTCCAAATATGGCTGGTTGATGCAGGATCTCTCTCTCTCTCTCTCTCTCTCTGGCTTTTCTTCGCAAACGAAGATTCAGGAAGGACTCATCCCGCACTTTCTGCAAGCACGCTGATGACTAAAAAGGCCAATCCAAGATAAACAAGTCCGGTTGCAGAAAGCACAGCAGAAGGTCTCCTTGGGTGATGTTTCTGGGTTGTGATTCTTTCTGCGTTGTCGTTTCTCTTCAAGACTTGTTCGGCGTGAGTTCTCAAATAAGGCTGCAGCATTGTGGATAGTGCGTCTCCATGCCTCCCGATGTGAGGCCAGGGCGGACCATTGTTGCTGATCAATTTGGCCGAGCCTGAGATGTTGTTTCAGGGAGTCCTTGTATCGCTTTTTTTGGAGCGCCCCTCTTACGCTGACCCGTGGCGAGTTCACCGTAGAGTAGTATTTTTGGGAGGCGATGGTTCTCCATCCTAGAAACGTACCCTGCCCAGCGCAGCTGTGTTCTTAATATCATGGCTCAATGCTGCTGATCCCTGCTTGCTCAAGGACAGCAACATTCGTCACATAGTCAGTCCACTGTATATTTAGGATTGTGCGTATACAGCGCTGATGAAAGCGTTCGAGGAGTCGTAGGTGGCGGCAATAGATGACCCATGTTTCAGATCCATAAAGGAGGATAGACAGTACAATGGCTCTATACACACTGATTTTTGTGCTTCGCCTCAGGTGTTTATTGCTCCAGACTCTTTTGTAAAGTCTTCCAAATGCGCTATGTGCCTTTGCTAATCTGTGATCAATCTCTTTGTCAATCTTGGCATCTGAGGAGGTGATGCTTCCCAGGTAGGTGAACTGCTGAGTGGATTTGAGCACAGATTTGCCGACGGCAATGTGGGGATGGTGGTGTTCGTCCTGTGGTGCAGGCTGGTAAAGAACTTCCGTTTTCTTCAGGTTGACTTCCAGCCCAAACAGCTCTGCAGCTGTTGCAAAGCAGGATGTTAGGCACTGCAGAGCTGCTTCTGTTTGGGCAACAAGGGCAGCAGCATCAGCGAAGAGATGCCATTTAGATAAATCATATTCTTGAATTCTATGAGGCGTATGTTTGCTGTTTAGGCCACCCCTGTGTTAGCTGGCTCAGGGTTCCAAATGGCTGGGAGAGCCTCCCTATACAAGCAAGCCTGTGTAGTTTGAACGGTCTCCTTCCACATATTGGAGGTAAATTGAAATGATGGGGAACACAGCTAGAATGATTCTCCTCCTAGTGGTTTATTTAGCAAGGTTCCCTACCAACACTTAGTACTCAAGGTGCTCTGCTTAAAAGTGATTTCTGGATTCTCATACTGTGAGCGCAGAAAGATTTATTTAACATTTGAGGTGAGGCACCAAGCTGATCTGCCACAGGAAAACTGGGTCCCTCTCATATAGCTACACAGACTCTTAATGACTACCAGACTTCCACCTACACAACTACCAAACTCCCAGCAGTGTGTAAAGCACAATGGATAGCTTATTTAGAGGAGTGAAAGCAAACATTCTTATATTTTTAAACAAGGGAGTTAGAAGAAAACCATTAGAAATGGTTGTGTGCTTACAAGAAGCAAGACCAGAAGGCCTCAGTGCTAGTAGGCCTTGTGGGGAGAACAGAGTGCAATCTGTGTGGTTTTGTTTCCCATATGCAAAAGAAATAAATAACATGAACCCCAAAGGTAGAAAACTGGCCTATTTAAATGGTGGTCATCACAGAAACCCCGGGCAGCCGCAGGGTTCTCTCTCTGTGTGATCTATTGAAATATCGAGGCTAAGATCCCACATGTTTGAATGTACGATAAGAATTCTGTGAGTGGAATTCAGTTATGGCTCCCCTGTCACCAACCCCAGGATTCCCTGATAGTCATCCCCCTGCCATAGCCATTCGGTTGCTGGGAGTGAGCACAGGGACCAGAGAAGCATCTTGCTATGTCCCCATAGCCATGGGTGGTCAAATTGCACCCCATGTGCCACATATGGCCACGTAGGACTGTTCTTGTGGCCTCCAGGATTCCCCAGGGGTAACATTCAGATATTTTTCCCTCTGAAATGCCCAAAACTATCTGAGTGCAAGGTTCACTCAGCCTTCCATCCTTTCGTAGGTCAGTAAAATGTCTATCTTGGATTGGCCTTTTTAGTCATCAGTGCGCTTGCAGAAAACGCAGGATGAGTCCTTCCTGAATCTTCGTTTGCGAAGAAAAGCCAGAGAGAGAGAGAGAGAATGAGTACCTGGCTTGTGGGGACAATTAGCTAACGCACATTGGAAACTGCTTAATGCAGTGTAGATGTGTAAATTGCTATTGCTTAAAACAATTTGTAAACCGCTCTGATAGCCTTGTGGCTGAAGAGCGGGGTATAAATAAATACATAAATAAATAAAAATCTCTAGGGAGTGTGGAGGGCATTTTCAGCATGTTTCGAGTCCCCCTGGACCCCACTGGGACAAAATTAAATTTGCAAAACTTTTAATTAAAACAGGTGTGTGTGTGCCTCAAAATGTCCAAAAACATTCCCTTATGTCCTCCAGGGGACATTTGGGTGCTAAGAAATTGATTGGGGGTGGGGGGAGTAGGTGCGGGAGGTGTGGCCCTCCAAGGTGTCCTGCAAGGCTAATGCAGCCCTCTAGTCTACAGTTGGCCACCCCTGTAATTGTCAGAGCCAGGCCAAGGACAATTTCCTCAGACATCCACGGGGGGGGGCTCCAGAGGTCTGAGCAGATGATGTCATCAGTCTGTATCTGGCTACAAGAACATAGCCAGACACTCCTCTGATTCCCCCATGGCTGCAACAGAACAATGGTGAATCTTGAGGAGGGTCTTTGGATGCTGCAGAAGGAGGGAAAGAATACCAGCCTCTACAACAGCCGAAAAAATGGACATAACGCTGGTGTAAAGTGGACTTATGCTTGTGTATGTTACTATCAGGATGATAGTACCCAGAAATCATACATGTAAATGTAGCCTACATATCTTTCAGAATTCTGGACTAAAGGACATTTTTACAGATGCTCAGTAGAGAAATGACCAGTGAAATGCCAGCTATATTCTGGTCAAGGAGAAAGGAGCATTGAGGAAGCAGATGAACTTAGTCCTCTCAGGAGTTTGTGGATGACTAAGCCACCTCTGAGTATTCCTTGCCTAGGGGTGCAGCCACACTATACAAATAATCCACTTTCAAACTGGATTATTTGCTATGGCTCCTTCCTATGGAATCCTGGGATTTGTAGTTTGGAGAGGCACCAGCACTCTTTGGCAGAGAAGGCTAAAGACCTTTTAAAACTACATATCTCAGGATTCAGTAGGAAGGAGTCATGGCAAATAATCCAGTTTCAAACTGGATTATTTGCGTAGTGTGGATTAGGTCCAAGAAAACCCTAAGAAATTCATGGGGTTACCATAAATCAACAGGTGACTTGAAGTCATATAAACACACACAAAAAGGCATGCTTGGTTAATTCTTTTCTGTAAGACCCTGAATTCAGGGCTGGTCCAAGACATTTGGCTGCCTGAGGCAGAGCAGAAAAATGCCACCTCACCCCACCCGTGACTCACCCAACATGCATAAAATCCAAAGCCAGTGAAGTTATTTTGGCACATCGGGTAAGAAATCCCTCCAGCACCTTTCCTCCGCTGTTAGTAAAGCTGTTTTAAGAAAAAAATAAATACCAATTTGTTATCCTTTCATGACACTACAAATCTGCTGCCTGCAGCAGTTGCCTCAGTCTGCCAATGGTAGGATCAGCTTGAACCTCTAGGAGCATTAGACCTTCCTTAACTTTGAAAATCAGTTTGTTGAATAGGTGAAATAATGTATTAGTTTGTTCTGTTAGCGTTCCACTAAGTGTGCTGGAAAGGACTTGAAAGTCTGTGTGAAAATTACTAGCCACGATTTTCTTAAATTATTGTTCAAGAGAGAAAATGAGTGCATTAACTTGTCTTCATAAAGCAGCAAAATAACACAACATTGCAAGAGAAAGAACTGCAAAATACTGGCTCACATGGGTAGTATTTAGAATTTCTCGACGCATTTGGAGTTATTTTGACATAGCAAGTATTAGATGTGATAGTACTGAATTTGGAATTGGTCTATAGAACTAAACAAGACTTGATATTATGTAAGAGAAAGATAGAAGTGACTTGCCTTTGCATAGATAATTTTTCTTCCTCCAGATCAAACCCTGTACTAAAACCATTGAGTTTATAATACATTAAAAGCACATTGAATATAGAATATTGATAAGTGGATAGCAACAGGTAGAAGTACAGCTGCAATTACTTCTTGGTGGCTGCTCCCACCTTCTAGAACTCCCTTCCTCAGGAATCCAGGCTGGCCCCCTCCCTGCTTTCCTTTCGCCAGCAGGCAAAGATGTTTTTATTCAAGCAGGCTTTTAACATCTAAGCAGGGAAACTTTTTATGGGGATGTTTTATCTATCTTTTAAAATTTGTGTCTTTTTTTTTAATATACAGTTTTATCTGGTTTTACTGTTTTTATTAGAGTATTTGAGAGCCACCTTGGGTCTTATTCAGAGAGGAAGGCAGCATACTGTTACATACCCTGATAGCCCCCATCTTGGAATATCAAATAATTGGCTATATTTAACAATTTGGCTCAGTGTGGCCATCCACGTGGTTACAGGTAAACCAAGATCCCCTAATACCAAAACAGGATTCATGCAAGACCAAAGGAGAGACCTTTGGAAATCCCCCAAAACAGATACTCAAGTAAGAAACTCAACACCTGGAGGTGAGTCATTCACTAATCCATTCAATGATAGCATGAAAACTTAAAGCTTGTAAAACAGGTCCTTCCGTTCCTGCTCCCCTCCACACAAAAGACCTTGCCTGTTTCCTATTCAATTCCAAAAGCATCGACCATTAATGATCGTTAACTCTTCCAGAGTACCCTTTGTTCTGGTCTGTAACTTCCAAGAACCACTGTATTTCACTCAAACTCCTATCCCTTCATGGGAATTATTTCATATAAATAGCACCTTAAAACACCACCAAATTGCTCACAATTCCACTTCCTTCGTCCATGCTGCCAGGTTGCTGTGTGCCCTCAGAATGCATCTCTGAGCCCCCGTTGCTATAGGTATCTACTCTACAAGACTGGTGTTGTATCACCCATCATCCCCTTACTCTATCTTCTATCCAAATATTTCCTGCTTATTTCGTTAGCCTTGTATGACTGCTTGAAGCCTGTGTGTGTGTGTTATTATTGTTATTTTCTCAAGAAAGCTCATTTAATTGTACTATCTAGCTTGACATCTACTCCTTAGTACCAGTATCCATAGGTCTCCAAGATCTTGCTTGTTACCCGCCTCTTGCATCGCCAAGTCAAGTGCATTAATTCCCCATACACAGATTAGCAAAGGCATATAGTGCATTTGGAAGACTTCACAAAAGAGTCTGGAGCAATAAACACCTGAGGCAAAGCACAAAAATCAGTGTGTATAGAGCCATCGTACTGTCTATCCTCCTTTATGGATCTGAAACATGGGTCACCTATCGCCACCACCTACGACTCCTCGAGCGCTTTCATCAGCGCTGTCTACGCACAATCCTAAATATACACTGGACTGACTATGTGACTAATGTTGCTGTCCTTGAGCAAGCAGGGATCACCAGCATTGAGGCCATGATATTGAGAACACAGCTGCGCTGGGCAGGGCACGTTTCTAGGATGGAGGACCATCGCCTCCCAAAAATACTACTCTACGGTGAACTCGCCACGGGTCAGCGTAAGAGGGGCGCTCCAAAAAAGCGATACAAATACTCCCTGAAACAACATCTCAGGCTTGGCCAAATTGATCACCAACAGTGGTCCGCCCTGGCCTCACATCGGGAGGCATGGAGACGCACTATCCACAATGCTGCAGCCTTATTTGAGAACTCACGACGAACAAGTCTTGAAGAGAAACGACAACGCAGAAAGAATCACAACCCAAAAACATCACCCAAGGAGACCTTCTGCTGTGCTTTTTGCAACCGGACTTGTTTATCTCGGATTGGCCTTTTTAGTCATCAGCGCGCTTGCAGAAAGCGCGGGATGAGTCCTTCCTGAATCTTCGTTTGCGAAGAAAAGCCAGAGAGATATTAGAGGGTCCACACAGACCCCCAGCATTTTGGGTAACAATACAAATGCAATTTATCTTGTTAATATTATTATTAATCATTCATGGTACTTATGCTGTGCTTTCTGCAACTGGACATGTTTATCTCGGATTGGTCATCAGCACGCTTGCAGAAAGCGCAGGATAGGTCCTTCCTGAATCTTCATTTGTGAAGAAAAGCCAGAGAGAGAGTTGACAAATCTTTTCACGTGGCAGAAGATGCCTTATCAGCATTTTCAATAGACACTTAAAAATTCTGGTCATATTTTCATGTTGAACACACAAATCACTGATGGACTTGTGTGGAAGGGGACTTTTGTGCAGGCTCATGCCTCCTCCCCACTTTTAGCCCCTTTAGCCCTCACGCTGCAAGGAGGCTTAACAGAATTTAAACCTAGAGGAGCAGCCATACTGAAATCATGGCTGCGTCTGCACTGCAGAAATAATGCAGTTTGAAACTGCTTTAACTGCCATGGCTTCATCTTACGGAATCCTGGGATTTATAATTTGTTGTGGCACCAGAGTTCTCTGACAGAGAAGGGTAAATATCTCACAAAACTACACATCCCAGAATTCAATAGTATTGAGCCATGGCAGTTAAAGCGATGTCAAACTGGATTATTTCTGCAGTGCAGATGCAGCCCATGTGTGCTGTTGAATAACATGTGTTTATTACACATTTAATTGTCCTGTAGCATCGTGTTATCAAGATTAAGACTGAATCAGCAAATATTACAATTGTCTTCATATATTGCAGAGGGGTGGTGTATACAATCTACCTGTCCAAGTTCAGCTGGGA
Organism: Gambelia wislizenii; assembly: GCA_030847615.1. Taxonomy (NCBI): domain Eukaryota; kingdom Metazoa; phylum Chordata; class Lepidosauria; order Squamata; family Crotaphytidae; genus Gambelia; species Gambelia wislizenii. The sequence continues at coordinate 484,027,070 of JAUMIR010000001.1, read as the reverse complement.
CAGACCCAATTAATCCCCTGTCATCCCATTTTTTCAGCTGCTTTTAAAATGTGTCAATTTCTCTTTCCTTCTCTCACTTTCCCCCTTTTTCCTCAGTTTGGTTCAACTGCTGCAAATTGGGTTCAAAGTGCAAAAGTATTTTGCTTTTAATTAACTCAGTAGCGAAGACAGGAGAAGACATAAGAGAAGAGGGTGGAAACTTGCCCTTCCCAGCAGGCTCAGGCAAAAAATAAAGAGCTGCAGCCTTTCCTAGCTTGTGTGTTCTTCCTCATTAACAATTTTTGCCTTCTTAGTCACACTCTGATGTTGCTTGGCCACACGCACCTAAGTTTTCATCTCTGAAGTGTTGGAGGGTATAGTGGTAGGAATCAAGGCTGGGAGAGCAGTAGTTTACTTGAGTCTCCCTGGTATGTTTTTTGGTGAGGTAAGATTTTATCCTGGGATACCAGGCCATCAACACTCACATTTTTTCACCAGAGATCCCTATGCAAATACCTTTTGATGCCAGGCATAGGTTTATATACAATAAATATTCATCATGCCAGAATTAAAAATAATAATATTCAAAGCAGAGCAATACTCCATTCCTAAATATTTGACCCCAGTGGAAGAAACTTGGCAATGTAGGAGAAAACCACCTTACAGAATATCCGTTTATTGATCAGTTACAGCCAACAATCATCAAACACATCACTGAAAAAATACCCAAACTCTACATTAGTAGAAAGCAGCTTAGAAAGGTTCTGGCTTCATCAAACTCCCCAACTTGGCTTGCTTTTGCAAAATATTTGGAAAGGCACCAAAAAAGACTTCTAAAAACATTTTGGGTTTAAAGCCAATAACAGAGAAGGTACACATATTCATATTTATCTTTGTTTTACAAAATGCTGCTGGCATGGAATGACATTCGTGTGTGTGGCAGAATCTTTACAGTGGAAACACCTTTGAGCTGAATGAAACCACTTCTGTGAAAACAAGCACTGCTAATTTCAGACGGTCTGATTTCCAAATACAGTACTTGTGCTTATCACTGTAGCCAATAAAAAAAATAAATAAATAAAAAAAACCCAAGGCAGACACATAGTCAAGGAATACACCAGAAGCAGTAATTTTTGGCAATGCTAAATTACTTGTTATGAAAACCACTCAGGGAGGTTTATGTGTTTTTAAAGGCTAGGCCCCTAAAGGATTTGTGTCTTTGGAAACATCTCTGTTTCCCACTCTATTTCCCAGCCACTATTTAAACTGCCACTTACCTTCCAAGGCTGATATGGTTTAGGAAGCTGGTTCCTGAAGAAATACCTGCCTACATATCAGCTGGCTTGCGCATTCCTGTAGGATTTTGTTCCTGGCTGCCTTTACCATTTGACGTGAGAAGGGTGGAAAAGCAAGAGTACCGGACTCCAGTTACAGAATAAGCTTCCCAGGAGTCCTATCCTACTATGTTACTTTTGCAACAGCAGGAAAAACAAAGTTTATTTTCCTAGGCCTTGAAATTGCTTTTTCAAAAGATTTGTGCTGTTGTTTTCAATACACTACTATGACTCTTTTTTGAAAGGCAACATTGGTGTTGTTAACTGCCATCAAGTCAACTTCAACCTATGGCGACCCTATGAATGAGTCCAAGTCACCCTATCCTCAACAGCCCTGCTCAGGTCTTAGAAATTTAGGGCCATGGCTTCTTTGATTAAGTCTATCTATCTGGAATATGACTTTCCTCTTTTCCTACTGCATTCTACCTTACCAAGTTTTATTGTCTTTTCTAGTGAGTCATGTATTCTCATGATATGCCAAAGTATGACAGTCTCAGTTTAGTCATCTTAGCTTCTAGGGAGAGTTCAGTCTTGATTTGCTCTAGGACCCATTTATTTGTCTTTTTAACAGCCCACAGTATCCGTAGAAATCTTCTCCAGCACCCCCTTTCAAACGAGTTAATTTTCTTTTTATCAGCTTTCTTCACTCTCCATCTTTTGCAACCACAAACAGCAATTGGAAATACGAATGGCATGGACAGTCCTAACTTTAGTATTCAATGACATTCAATCTTGACACTTCAGCATCTTGTCTAGTTCCCTCATAGCTGCTCTTCTGAGTCCTAGTCTATTTTTTTAAAAATGTTGGCTGGAATCCTCTATCACTGTGTATGTTATGTAAGTTTATGTATACTTAACTACATAGCAGAGGCACTAAGAAACCATTAGTGAATGGAGAAGATGCACAGCGGGATGCTAGCAAGAGTGTCCCCATGTCCATCCGGTAACTGTGCTGGCTCCCCTACATAGTAACATAACAGCAGCCCTTTACTGGATAAAGACATTACAGAACTGCCCGATTCTATTTCCCACAGATGTAAGTCCACTTTCAAAGAGGTAAGTCCTCAACAGGATTTTGGCCAAAATACAATGTATACAACATGCTTGATCTTTTAAAAGCAAAACAAAAACACCTCACATGCCTGGAAAACAGGAAAAGGATTTTAAAAAGTGTGTACGCAGAACATCTCATTCCAAACAGGGTTGGAAAAAACTGAATTAAACAAATCTGATGCGCTCTGTACAAACACTTGTCCTGCATGGATTAAAATGTCAAGACAGAGTTTCCTTTTTGATTGATGATACCTTGCAAATCTTTAATTCTTCAAAAACACTTTCACAGTTCAAAATTAGCCTAACAGTAGAACTCGAAATGGCAGCCTTTACACTGAATGATGTATGATGCATGTGCTTAAATGCATATTTACATGCAAGTGCACTTTTAGACAGACACACGGACACTTACAAGCAATTTAGCTTCTGGATATCAAGGTTGAAGGAACTGAAGCCTGAAAAATAATGGCAACTCTAGCAGTGCAGACTAAAATGTTCAAAGATATCAGCACAAATGACTAATACAGGATTTATAATTTACCACAGATGGAGGGCAGAAAATTGGGACTATCATTACAAAAATGACTTATGCCAGGTAGCCAGATATTTTCTCCACTGACAGGTGGCAATGCAGAATTTTTTCTCATCTGATTCTCTTAGCCAGAGATGCTGAGGATTAAACCTGGGACCTCTGGCATGCCAAATCTGCACTCTGCCACTGAGCTACAGTAGCTTGTGTACAATGTTAAATAGGAAACATTGGCTGGCATCTTGGTAGTGACATACACAGGTGTATGTGAATGATAATCCTGCATATGTCTTTGGCCACTGTGGAGGTTAGTCTTCTGTTCCACTCTCTGTAACAGCCAATTCTACACCACAGGACTCGCCGTTGCTCTGTGACAACCCTTCACCATGACATCCACTCTCTGTAACAGCCAATTTTACACCACAGGACTCGCCGTTGCTCTGTGACAACCCTTCACCATGACAGTGGAGGGGATCAGAAAAGTGCCTGGTTATGTTTTCATAATCAGGCACAAACTGATGACATCATCCAAATTACAAGAGAAGAGATTCCACCTAAACATTAGGAAGAACTTCCAGAGGGTAAGAACTGCTCAACAGTGGAATAGACTGCCTCCAACTTTCTTTGTGGGGTTTTTAAACAGAGGTTGGATGGATATCTTTCAGGAGTGCTTTGGTTATGTTTTCCTGCATGGCAGGGTTTGGACTAGATGTTTCTTGCAGCACTTCTAGATGTTTGAATACTTGGAAGAAAAGTGTGCAAAACTGATGCTCTTCTGTTGATCTTACCAATAGGATTCCTTTATCATTGGGAAACCAGTTTTTCGACCTGGGAATGTATAATAGCCCTATACTTTCCATCCTTTTCCTGGACCTCCTTCCCATTATCTTGGACAACCATCCTCATTTCAGCCAGATGACGGCACCCAAAAACAGCCTTACTTTGAAATAAAGCAGTGGCTGGAAGTGACAACATGTTTCTTCCTGTGTAACAAAATGACATGCACAACGGGGTACTATGGCCTCCCAAAGCTCTAGAGGAGTCCAAAATGGCAGCACATTAGCCTAACAGTAGAACTCGAAATGGCCCTCCAGTCTCCAGAGCATGCCCACCACAGAGATCTTGTTCCTGGCAAGTGGGTCAGAGTAACAAGCCCTTCCCCTTCCTTCCTGGGAAATCTCCATCACCAACTCTGGTGGGTCTCTTGCTCCCCAACACTGACAAAGACATCATTGTGGTTGTTTCTATGAACAGCTGCATCTCTGAAGTAAGTTTACAGCATAGCTTTGGGTGCCACCAGGACTCTCTTAACTGGGTCCAAGACTTGATAGTCCTGGGTCAATAGATCATCGGGACTGATACAAGCATCCTTCCTTAAGCAGGAAAGGGTCCAGAGGCAACGGAATGTATAAACTGAGTTTTCTGCTGCTTCAGAAACTAGAACACAAACCAATGAATTCAAATTAAAAGGTAAAAAAGATTCCACCTATTCCACCTAAACATCAGGAAGAACATCTTGATGGTAAGATCTGTAACAGGTTGGATGGGCATCTTTTGGGAGTCCTTTAGCTGTAGGGCAGGAGGTTGGACCAGATGTCCCTCGCTGCTCTTTCCAGTTCTAAGGTTCTATGATTCCTCCACCAGATGAGCCATGATGCCATGCAATTTTGGGGGGTGGGGAGTCATGACTTCCAACTTTTGGTGTTTCAGCTGTTGAACACATGGAGCTACCTTATACTGAGACCATTGGTCGATCTAGTTCAGTATCGTCTACATTGACCAGCAGTGAAGATCTCAGGCAGGAGTCTTGCATAGTCTCATTTGCAGATGCTAAGGAGTTGACATGGGACAGTCTGCACTCAGTGCCCTCCAGTTCTACATGAAAAAGGTATGGATTTCAGCACAAACTTTGGGCTGAGCCAATAAACAAAAATGGAGATGATTAATCTTACCAAGGATTCTTATGTGCATGCAACAATTTTTCATTAGCCACATTCACATTCTTTTTTTTTTTTCATTTAAGGAGCCTATGTGGGACAACAAGAGCATCTGTTCTTTCTTCATTAATACAGAAAAGGCAGTGAATCTTTATGTGTATGCACAAGGTGACATCCACACACCTGTTAAAATATTATGGCTGGGCAAACAAAGGCAGCCTTGATACGCTGAATGCAAAAGAAATTATGTGACAGCAAGACTCTAATCATATGCTTGCTCACTTGAGAATAGGTCACTTTTAAATCCATGTCATGGACGTCAGAGTAAAACTGGGTGAAATAAGAAACAAAGAAGCCAAGAGGAAAGGCATCATGTGTAACGAGGCAGTGAAAGAGACAAAGATGGCTGGATGGTCATCTGTTGGGAATGATTTGATTGTATATTCCTGCATGGCAGGGGGTTGGACTGGATGGCCCTTGAGGTCTCTTCCAACTGTATGATTCTAAGATTCTTCGAAGTGCCTGAATTTATGACAGTCCTGTGCTTTGGGGAAATACAGGCTAGGATCTCGTTGATAACATGATGCTGCCAAAAATCTGCTGGGGTCCTCTGGAGGTCTCAGCAGATACGAATAACAGAACCATGGACTCTTAGATTTGGAAGGGACTGCAGTGAAGTGTTTGAGGACAAAATAGTCAAGGATTACATCCTAGACCTGGGAGTTGAGATCCAAAGAACTGCATGCCATCCCCCCACCAAAGGGCCCCATTTAGCCCATAGATCACCCAAACCCTACCCTACCCTTCCTCTAGAATTGAATATCATTGCAGTATGTGATCACCATAGGAACATGAAGGCTCAAGCTGTTCCAAAGATAAATCTTTGTCCAGAGCTATGGGTCACAGATACCATGCCTGGAATTTTGTTGGTGATATATGTGCATGTAAGTCTGATTTTGGGTGTTGTGCAAGGAGGTATTCATTATGCTTCACCCCAATGCATCTGCCATGCCCTGAGGCTGCTGCTATGGCAGTTAACTTGCTGGGGTGAGGAAGGAGCAAGGAGGGAACCAGTTTACCAGCCACAGTGGCGGAAGAGAAATGAGGTTGCTCTCCTGGCTCCTCCCTGCCTCCACCCTGCCAGTAAATGGCTGTGATGGTGTCCCATGGGACTTCACAGTTGTCCAGGAGAGAAGAGGGACAATGCTCCATGCACTTTGATGTAGGATCATAGCCATAATGAAAGGTTTTGATGAGTGTTAAATGTCATTCCAGATAAATGTCCCCTGATCTTTCTGCTTTCAGCAGAAACCATTTTTCATAGCTAAGAACCACAATTTCATTCACCACTAAAGAATAAAATGCCCTACCCAATGTGTATCAAACACCAGAGATGGACCTTTCATATACAGCCTATCCCCTTTCATAGAATCATAGAACTGTAGAGTTGGAAGAGACCACAAGGGCCATCCAGTCCAACCCCCTGCCACACAGGAAAGACATCATCTATTTAAAACGAGTACAATTAGCTGTAAATCATCAAGTGTATAGTACTCACATGATGAGGCATGATGCAAGTAGATCACTTGCAGCCAACTGCAATCTGTGTATTGATAATACCATTTAATTAAGAAGCAAATTTTAATTAGGTTGTTGGTGTTCATTTAATATTTATTTGGTGTCACTGCCTATGGTGCTGACCTTAACAATGATGCGAAACAATCCCTGATTGCAACTTACATAAAATGAACCAGATAAAAGTGAAGAGATGATGAAGGAGGGAGGGGGGTTATAAATGAAATTATGATGATATGAGGAGATTGGGAAAGGGTTATTAGAAAAGGTTGGGTACATGCTGGCTGGCTGATTCTAAAACATAACTTTTTAAAGTGCTGCATTTTATATTGAGACTCGTGGCTGTTAGCATCTCCTTTTTTGCTTCCATTCCATATTAATTAAAAGCAGATTGTATTACTATAATGGCTTAAATTCCACTTGCTAGAACAGGCTCATTGAAGCAACTGCTGAATGGCAAGTCAACACTTACGTAAACCCCACTGATTCAATGGGTCAGTTCTAGTGTGGTCTTCCAATGGGATTTAAGGACATACCATGCTGGTAACAAGGCTCCTATTGGAGATGTACGTGCTCCCCAACATGATACACTATACCCTGCAATACACTTTAAATCTGTGGAGAAAAGATATATGTGCTACCTAGAATGGAACAAGCAACCACTGCTTCCATGGATGCAATGCTGTAGGCTTTCAGGTGACATTCAAAGGAGAATTGGTAGACAGTAAAGCAGAGACTATTCTAAGCCAAAGAAGAAACAGCAAAAATATGTGAGACTCTTAAGTTAGTGCAGGGCCAGAAAATCCATAGCTGGTCTGTATAGGGTGGGGAAACCCTGTTAGCCTGTTGCATCAAAAGTAACAGTCCTGTGGATTGCAGCACCTTAATTTTTTTATTATGGTATCTGGTTCTGTGGACCAAAACATATCATTAGGTGGTCTACAGTGTGGATTCCATATCTAAGACAGGTCACCTGGTTCCCATTGGGTGCCTTGGATTAGAACTCCCATCATCCCCAACCAGCATAACCAATGGTCAGAGGTGTGGTCCAAGACATCTAGGCACTAGGTTGCCTATTCCAGTTCACGTATTCCACTGTCACGTTGAGGGCCATTTTAAGATGCAGCTGTGTCTAGCAACCATTAGCATGTAACATGCATTGGACATTGGAATGATGGCTGCCTACAAATTGCATTTTTTAAACAAAGGCAATACACTTATCAGATGTTTGGGGAACTTTACTGAAAACAGTGCACAATTAAAAGCCTTCACATCTGCAATCTACATAGATTTTTTTTATATACGTTAACACAAATCCCAGTCAAAGCACCATTTTCATACTTTGGATTCTGAGGAGCTAGCCATGGTCCCTGCCTAGGAATCCCCACAATTGTTCTCATCACTGATGAAAAAGCATGTCTTGACGCATTAAGATACACCTGTGGGGTGTGTGTGACACACTGCCCCAATGTATTTTGTAATTTGGGATTTTTTTGTGAAGAATTCATTTGTCAAAATCTTGGGGTTTGCAAAGGGAAACCAACATTTTTGCACAGAATACACAGTGTTTTGTACAAAGTATGCTGGTTTCTTCACAAAACATTGGCCAAGATCCTGTATTGCAGAGGGTGGCATAAACGTTTTTCAGGTGGAACTACACTATGTCTCTCCTCTCACTCCTTTCCTAGACTCACCGTTTAGCTGCTGCACCTCTTGCTCCTGCCCACAGCCATTCAGTGGCTGGCAGAGGAGAGGGAGCTTGAGATGCCAAGATTTGCTCAGGTCCTACAGAGGTTCCAGGCGATGACGTAAGCATCCTGCGTTTGGCTGTGTGGTCATAAGCAGACATGTCTCTGGTACCTGTCACACTCCACCAGCCACCGAATGGCCATAGGGGAGCAATGGTGAAATGGTGAGTCTTTGGTCATTGATGAGGGAGGAAGTGAATACCAACCTTTGCAACAATCCCCCCCACCAAAATATGGAAGGCATATGCTGAACTTGTGCTTGCATATGTCACTAACAGGATGCCAGCTATGGTTTTTGGTGTGCAAACAGGTGGGTTTTTTGTTTGTTTGTTTTTGCAAAAGAAAAGGTCCTGCATTGTGAAAAATTTCCCCAAAATGCACAAACAGGGAGAAAACGTTTGAAAAGATTTGTTCTTGCAAACAAGAATGAAATAAAGATTTAAATTACAATTCCTTCTTCCTGGCCATCAGATCCTTTGGGGACATATGTGGTGTGACACTATAGATGAATGGGGATGAAAGAAAGATGTTTCCAGAAGTGTGGTAGGGCCATCAAGGGAAGGGGGCATCTGATGTCTTCTTAGTGTTCCCCTTGCTCTGTCCTGAGCAATGTCCTCCTCTCCTTACCTAGTCTCTGTGCTAAAAATAACAGATTGTATAAAATGGCAGATCAAGGTTCAAAAATATACCAGTATTCTGAATAATGAAAGGCAGCCAAGCACCTCCAAACCACTCTAGATGCATGGATCTGGTTGTGCAATAAATGTGTTTCTTATTCCTACCTGGAGATGTATCAGCCAGTGATATCCTAAAGAGGGGAGTGTAATTGCCACTGGATTGCCCTTGTGAATGGAAATTTTGGGAGGAAGGCAGGCAGGAATGAGATTGTCTCACAATGGACATTTTGTGCATTAAAGAAGTTTCTGGACCATAGCATCCAAACATAATCAGGGAAGATTTTTTGCCTGTCAATGAAGCCTAAAAATGTGCTCTCTCTTCCTTATCCAAGGTGCATTAACACAAAATGGTGACCACATTCATACATGTTCCTGTTCACTAGAGGGATGTACATGCTCTTATGTGAATATGGAACAAGGCACGCTTGCACATTCAAAGTCTCAGGGTTAACGCTGTGCCAGTTCTTGTTTTGTGTGTTCAGTTGCCTCATCCATTGAAGTGAATGGGGAAAATTCTTGCTAGTGGGAGAGAGATGTGTGTGCATGCACGTATGCACTGGAATCAATACCCTGGCACATGGAACGCATGAAGCTGCCAACAGGGCCTTCCCTAACTAGCCCACCAAGTAACAGATTACGGTATCTCCTACACTGTGTTTTTCCTCCTTTGGGATGATTACATTTGTAGATAACTGCTTCTCCTTATTCATTATTTAAATCACCATAATAATCTCGAGCCTGTATATTTAAAACATAAAATCATTATTCACAAATTCTCAATATTCACAGTAAATAAATTCCCTTGCACCAGTGGTAATACACTGCATAAGCTTATAGCAGAAAACAAAAATGCCCACACAGATATTTGATCTACCAGCAGTCAATACAAACCAGAGCTTTTTTTAAAAAAAAGAAAGCTTCTTGTCCACATTGTCAAAATGTATCAATATAAAAGCTCTCCAGGGCAGGGCTCCATTTTCTCATACTTACTGAAAGTGGGCTTGCACAAAAGGGAAACATATTCATACCTTTGCATTTAACAAGCTGAACAGCACACATTTCTAATGGGAATATGATCCTCCAGGCCTGCTCTGTTATACAGAATGTTATGAATAATGATGCACTGATGGAAAGCAGAACATTAAACCCTTCAGTTACTTGTTAGATGAAATTGTTTCTATTTCTTGCCCACTGGATTTCTTGCAGTGGGATCCTAGGTATGTGTGTTGTATAACTTTTCCTCTTTTCTTTCTTTTTTTTTTTAAAGATAAGAAACAAAAAACAAAACTTCTCTGTCACCCAGTCAGGGTACCATGAAGCTTAAGGCTCAAATGGCGCTTCAACAGTCAAAGTGCAACTTTTGATAAAACCAAAATCATAGGCAGGTTGTGCCATTTCCACCACGTGAGACTGCCTTAGGACAGTATAAGACGATATAGACAAAGCAGCATTAAAAAGATTAGTGCATGTCCTATAAAAATCATTGAAGTTTCAAAAAAAGAAATCAAGATATTGGTGCCTTCTTTTTAAAAACAACAACCCAAATGCCTACATGTTTAATCTCGATCTGTTTTCTTTTGTACTTCCCTGGATTTCTACTTGACTGTGAAATCACAGGTGTGCTCCATCTGAAGTGTCTGTTGTGGTGAAATCACAGTTGCAGGCCATCTGTAGTCTCTGTTTGTCCCGACGGACTAATCTCGAGATTGGAAATGGGTGTTTTCCTATGACTTCGGACAGTGTGAGCATTGAGCATTTCCAACAACAAATCGTAGACAGGGACAACATTCTTACACTTCATGCTAAGAAGGTGTTCCATCCCTTTGTTACTGTAAAGAAAGCAAAGACGTGAGAAAGAAATGCTGGGCTTTTGAATTCCCTTATTTAGAAATGCTCGGGAGCAGAGCTTCTTAAACTTTCCCCACTCACAACCCCTTTTTGCCTGAGAAATTTTTACGCTACCCTGGGTAGGTATATAGGTATATAAAATATACTGTTGCCAAATTTTTCATGACCCCCCACATTCAGTTATACAACCCCATATGGAATTGTGACTCACAGTTTAAGAAGTTTTGCTCTAGAGAGCCAGCATGGTATAGTGGTTTGGGTGTTGAAATATGACTCTGGAGGCTGAGGTATGAATCCCTGCTCAGACATGGAAACCCACTGGGTGACCTTGGGCAAGTCACACTCTCTCAGCCTCATAGGAAAGTAAAAGCAATCCCTCTCTGAACAAATCTTGCCAAGGAAACCCTGTGACAGGTTCGCCTTAGGGTCGCCATAAGTCAGAAATGACTAGAAGGCACATCACAACAACAACAACAGAAAGGCTCTGGGAAGTAGGAAGCCCATAGCAGAGACAGAGTTACAGTGTCCACACTTTATCTCAGGCTGTTGCCACCCTGCAGAAATAATGCAGTTTGACACTGGCAAGGCTCAATGCGATGGAATTCTGGGATTTGTAGTTTTGTGACAAATTTAGCCTTCTCTGGCAGAAAGCACTGGTGCCACAGCCAACTACTAATCCCGGGATTCCATAGGATGGAGCCATGATTGTTAAAGCAGTATCACACTGCATTATTTCTGCAGCGTGGCAGCAGCCTCAGTTACATCTAAGCAGGGCTGGCCCGAGATGTTACGTTGCCTGAAACAAAAGACTGTGTGTTAAGATGGCAAGACACTCTCTTCAGTTACACCAGAAGAGTAGTTTAGTAGTGGATACCATACAGAACAATTGATAGACACAGGTGTGCTCAGGAGGCAATGACTGGGAAAGTAGCATAAGAATAGCCAGAGGATACCAGCCATTTGGATGGAGATCAAGCATGGTGTAGTAGTTTGAGTTTCGGACTAAGATTTTGAGAGACCAGGGTTCAAATCCCTGCTCAGCCATGGAATCCCACCTGGTGACCTTGGGCAAGTCACACTCCTCAGCCGAAGAGGAAGGCAGTGGCAAAGCTCCTCCAAATAAATATTGCCAGGAAAACCCTATGTAGGGTTGCCAGAAGTTAGAGCCAACTTGAATGCATATCAGAACAACTATCCATATTATCTGTTGTCTGAGGCAGATGCCTCATTCTGCCTAACGTTAGGGCTGGCCCTGCATCCTATCTGCTCTGATTTTTGAGAGATCATTGGGTGTGTCGATTCAGCTTTTCCAGCACCAGCAGCCAGGTCCCAGCACCAATTTGTACACCATTGCTAAAACATATATTGTTGTCATTTCTATGCCACTTTAAAGCTAACCACTGTACAAAAGAGAGAGATTTTGCCCATGTGCTGTCTGATCTTAAGAAAAGAAGGATGGGGAGAGGAACTCAACAATGGAAGAAGGAGAAAAACGGATCTGTTCCCAGTTCCCTTGATGTAGTGCCCACACGTGCCAGTCTGTAGGAAACCATACCAAGGTGGTTTCCCTTCTTTCCACATGCAAATGACTGGAGTTATTTCTTAATCGACATGCTAGGACTTTGAGAGAAGTATACTTCCACATCCGGTGAATGGAGTTTTATCTGCAATTGTGATGTCAGCTTGGACAAAACCCTAGGAGAATTAGGCCTTGCAAGACATGGAAATGTGTCATCATTTTTGGGCAAGCAGGTGATGTTTAGCAATCATGACAACCTTGTCCTGATGGAACTGGGAACATGTCTGAGGGAATGCAAATTTACTAGCCCTCCTAGCAGATGTGACAATCACAACAAAGAAGCATTTCACACTCCAAGGGGCACAGAGTTTTTGATGTTTTTTTTTTTAAATACAATCATTTCTCTGCATCCAAAGGCAGGCTGGGTCACATGGTTTTTCTAAACAAGTAGGCTAGCCCATATGGAGCATGTTGGATACCTCCATGTCCTCGTTAGCATGCCCTCCTACCCAGCTCCCAGTGAGATTCCACAACTGGACATATTGGACACTTTTTGGGGTCATATTGGCTTAGGCAGACTGGAATTCAGTTGGGGGTCATGATAACCTGAGATGTGTCTAGAAATATAATGGTAGGAAAGCCCAAGTTAAGATTAAGAGGAAAACCCCCATGATGGGTTTATGCTAACAACCCAGTCGTTAAAGTGGTATGTGCTAATCCTTTCTTCTAGCCCTGGGCATTTCAAGCAATAACCAATTAAGTGACCATTCCTTATTCCACACCCTCCCCTCATACTTCCTCCTGTCCAACCTTCTGAGGTTGTTGCAAGCCCGTCAATATTCTATCTCTCTGCAATTAAGGCAATCAGTTGAGTTTTGGTTTCTTTTGTCTATTCTGCGAGAAAGCCATCCAGGCTTTGTTATAACCAGCACACCCCTCCAAGGCATGGAATAGAGTATAAATATTAGAGCGCCAACAACAGCAAGGTGTGCCGCAGTGGATGGACCCGACCACTCTCTTTCTCGGCACACCCCGGATCGGAACCTCCTATGCCACTCTCAGATGCCTGTCTGGGTATCCTTGCTGCTCTTCTCTTCAAGACCAGTAACCATCACCCTATCTTCCTGGACCTCTCTCCCTCTATCCAACCTTTCTGCCTTACTCTGCTATAGCTTTGTATGTTTAGTAAGAACGTATGTTGTGTAGTTTAGTTTACTTTCTGTATTCCAATAAAATACCTTGTTTTACTTTAACTGGAAACTCCTCTACAGTTAGTATTGGTATACATAGGTGAAAAGATCCCCAAAGTTACCGTCTTCTCACAGGCCTCCTGTTTGAGCTAATAATTCCCCTAATTAGATTTTGGCATCATGGGTGGGACTCTACCATACCCCCTCCCTTAGGGTAACATCCTATGGCTTGGCAGGGGCTGTCTGGTGGAGAAACATGGACCAATACAATAGAAAGAAGGTGATGCTGAAGAAAATGTACAAACACTGAATATTTTCAGAAAGTTGCTTCCTAGTCTTCTAAGCCAGGGAGGACAGTGCAATATGAGGACATTAACATATGAAAATCTGCACCTGTTGAACAGCTGTTTGTCCTGAAAGGGGATAGAAACTCTGTCATCCACTAATCATCCACTCTTGTCTCCTTTGCTTTATATTTCATCCTCAAGTTAACTTAGGCTCAGCTTAGACATTAAGGGGAATGTGTGTTCCCTGCAATAAGCCTATTTTTCCTTCCTCAAGGCTGTGTGCCTCACCAGCCAGACTTGCAAATTAAGCTTACATTTACCTTCCAAGATCAATCATGAAGCAAAGTACACTAAGCGCAATACCTATCCATATGTATGTGCTATGTTAAAATGACTTCTTTTACCACTTGAGAGAGCAGCTCTTCTAAATACATGCTGAACCAACTGCACATAGTTTGGCCTTTAATGGCTGGTCCATCTCTTCTCATGCATCTTGCCAATCTCCTCTGAAGACTCAAATGAATAGTGAACTTACTCCATGCCACTAAGTGGTAACTGGCACAAAATAGCAATCATGTATTAAACATTAGCCATTCAGATTGGAACTACAGGCTTGGCATCCTCATCATTAGCAAACAAGAACAAGGTTGTCAAAATTAAGGGACATCCTTTTCAGATGTGTTTCTGAAAGTTCCCGTGGGTGAAAAAAAAATACCTAAATGATAGAACATTATCAGAGCAAATTGCCATAGGCAAATCTGTGCTTAAGTCCGTTCAGCAGTTCACCTACCTGGGAAGCATCATCTCCTCAGATGCCAAGATTGACAAAGAGATCAATCACAGATTAGCAAAGGCATATAGTGCATTTGGAAGACTTTATAAAAGAGTACGGAGTAACAAACATATTTTTTTTAAAAAAAATTATTTATACCCCGCCCCTCTGTTAAAAACAATTGGGGCGGCTTACAGAAATTAAAATACAAATACAGATTAAAATCCCTAAACACCACCCACCCCCACCCTCCCCCATAAAAAGATATTAAACCAATATAAGTTAAAAACAACTACAGTTGTCCCTCCACATTCGCGAACTTGACATTCGCGGTTTCGGTTATTCGCGGTTTTGGGAGGGCCCCCCCGGGCCCCCCCAAAACCGCGACACGGGGCCTCCAGAGGCCCCGTGAAAGACATAGAGGGAGCGGGGAGGCCCAGGGAGGCGTCCACGGGGCCCCCGGAGGCGCTCCGGAGGCCCCATGAAGGCCTGGGGAGGGGTGGGGAGGCGATCCTGGGGCCTCCGGAGACGCTCCGGAGGCCCCAGGAAGGCTTGGGGACGGGGTGGGGAGGGCTGGGGAGGCGATCCTGGGGCCTCCGGAGACGCTCCGGAGGCCCCAGGAAGGCCTGGGGACGCGGTGGGGAGGGCTGGGGAGGCGATCCTGGGGCGTCCGGAGCATCTCCGGAGGCCCCAGAAAGGCCTGGGGACGGGGTGGGGAGGGCTGGGGAGGCGATCCTGGGGCCTCCGGAGACGCTCCGGAGGCCCCAGGAAGGCCTGGGGAGGGGTGGGGAGGCGATCCTGGGGCCTCCGGAGACGCTCCGGAGGCCCCAGGAAGGCCTGGGGACAGGGTGGGGAGGGCTGGGGAGGCGATCCTGGGGCCTCCGGAGACGCTCCGGAGGCCCCAGGAAGGCCTGGGGACGGGATGGGGAGGGCTGGGGAGGCGATCCTGGGGCCTCCGGAGACGCTCCGGAGGCCCCAGGAAGGCCTGGGGACGGGGTGGAGAGGGCTGGGGAGGCGATCCTGGGGCCTCCGGAGACGCTCCGGAGGCCCCAGGAAGGCCTGGGGACGGGGTGGAGAGGGCTGGGGAGGCGATCCTGGGGCCTCCGGAGACGCTCCGGAGGCCCCAGGAAGGCCTGGGGACGGGGTGGAGAGGGCTGGGGAGGCGATCCTGGGGCCTCCGGAGACGCTCCGGAGGCCCCAGGAAGGCCTGGGGATGGGGTGGGGAGGGCTGGGGAGGCGATCCTGGGGCCTCCGGAGACGCTCCGGAGGCCCCAGGAAGGCCTGGGGACGGGGTGGAGAGGGCTGGGGAGGCGATCCTGGGGCCTCCGGAGACGCTCCGGAGGCCCCAGGAAGGCCTGGGGACGGGGTGGAGAGGGCTGGGGAGGCGATCCTGGGGCCTCCGGAGACGCTCCGGAGGCCCCAGGAAGGCCTGGGGATGGGGTGGGGAGGGCTGGGGAGGCGATCCTGGGGCCTCCGGAGACGCTCCGGAGGCCCCAGGAAGGCCTGGGGACGGGGTGGAGAGGGCTGGGGAGGCGATCCTGGGGCCTCCGGAGACGCTCCGGAGGCCCCAGGAAGGCCTGGGGATGGGGTGGGGAGGGCTGGGGAGGCGATCCTGGGGCCTCCGGAGACGCTCCGGAGGCCCCAGGAAGGCCTGGGGACGCGGTGGGGAGGGCTGGGGAGGCGATCCTGGAGCCTCCGGAGACGCTCCGGAGGCCCCAGGAAGGCCTGGGGACGCGGTGGGGAGGGCTGGGGAGGCGATCCTGGGGCCTACGGAGACGCTCCGGAGGCCCCAGGAAGGCCTGGGGACGGGGTGGGGAGGGCTGGGGAGGCGATCCTGGGGCCTCCGGAGACGCTCCGGAGGCCCCAGGAAGGCCTGGGGAGGGGTGGGGAGGCGATCCTGGGGCCTCCGGAGACGCTCCAGAGGCCCCAGGAAGGCCTGGGGACGCGGCGGGGAGGGCTGGGGATGCGATCCTGGGGCCTCCGGAGCGTCTCCGGAGGCCCCAGGAAGGCCTGGGGACGCGGTGGGGAGGACTGGGGATGCGATCCTGGGGCCTCCGGAGCGTCTCCGGAGGCCCCAGGAAGGCCTGGGGACGCGGTGGGGAGGACTGGGGATGCGATCCTGGGGCCTCCGGAGCATCTCCGGAGGCCCCAGGAAGGCCTGGGGACGCGGTGGGGAGGGCTGGGGAGGCGATCCTGGGGCCTCCGGAGACGCTCCGGAGGCCCCAGGAAGGCCTGGGGACGCGGTGGGGAGGACTGGGGATGCGATCCTGGGGACGCGGTGGGGAGGACTGGGGATGCGATCCTGGGGCCTCCGGAGCGTCTCCGGAGGCCCCAGGAAGGCCTGGGGACGCGGTGGGGAGGGCTGGGGAGGCGATCCTGGGGCCTCCGGAGACGCTCCGGAGGCCCCAGGAAGGCCTGGGGACGCGGTGGGGAGGGCTGGGGAGGCGATCTTGGGGCCTCCGGAGACGCTCCGGAGGCCCCAGGAAGGCCTGGGGAGGGCTGGGGAGGCGATCCTGGGGCCTCCGGAGACGCTCCGGAGGCCCCAGGAAGGCCTGGGGAGGGCGGGAGGGAGGGCCGGGGAGACCTCCGCGGGGCCTAGCAAGGCCCCGCAAAGGCCTGGGGAGGGAGGGAGGGAGGGCCGGGGAGACCTTCGCGGGGCCTAGGAAGGCCCCGCGAAGGCCTGGGGAGGGAGGGGGGAGGGGTGTCGTTATTCGCGGTTTTTTCACATTCGCGGGGGTCCGCGGAACGGAACCCCCGCGAATGTGAAGGGACGACTGTAATCTAAAATCACATTTAAAAGATAGTAAATAGCCAGCAGACTAAAAGAGGCCAGGAGCTGCTGAGGCTCCTGAGGCCGGGGTCTAATCAGGAAAGGCCCACCAAAAGAAATCTGTCTTTAGTGCTTTTATAAAGCTACTCAGGCTCATCATCTGACGGATCTCGTTCGGCAGGCCATTCCATAATTTGGGGCTGATTACCGAAAAGGCACTCTGGGAGGCTGCAGACAGCCTAGATTTTTGTGGCTGAAGCAAATGCCCCCCAGAGGACTGGAGTGCGCGGGGAGGATTGTATGGGAGGAGGTGATTCCAGAGATAAGTTGAAGATAAGATGAGGCGAAGCGCAGGGATCACCAGCATTGAGGCCATAGAATTATAGAATTGTAGAGTTGGAAGAGACCACGAGGGCCATCCAGTCCAACCCCCTGCCATGCACGAAATCATGATCAAAGCATCCCCAACAGATGTCCCGCAGAAAGTGTGGGATGAGTCCTTCCTGAATCTTCGTTTGCGAAGAAAAGCCAGAGATCAGAGCAAGGAACATGTGCTAATTTTCTCATCTTCAAGGGTATTTATTTATTTGTGGGTTTTTTATTTCTCTCTCTCTCTGGCTTTCCTTCGCAAACGAAGATTCTGGAAGGGCTCATCCCGCGTTTTCTGCAAGCGCGCTGATGACTAAAAAGGCCAATCCGAGAGAGACAAGTCCGGTTGCAGAAAGCACAGCAGAAGGTTTCCTTGGGTGATGTTTCTGGGTTGTGATTCTTTCTGAGTTGTCATTTCTCTTCAAGACTTGTTCGTCGTGAGTTCTCAAATAAGGCTGCAGCATTGTGGATAGTGTGTCTCCATGCCTCCCGATGTGAGGCCAGGGCAAACCATTGTTGGTGATCAATTTGGCCGAGCCTGAGATGTTGTTTCAGGGAGTCCTTGTATCGCTTTTTTGGAGCACCCCTCTTACGCTGACCCGTGGCGAGTTCACTATAGAGTACTATTTTGGGGAGGTGATGGTCCTCCATCCTAGAAACGTGCTCTGCCCCAGCACAGCTGTGTTCTCAATATCATGGCCTCAATGCTGGTGATCCCTGCTTGCTCAAGGACAGCAACATTCGTCACATAGTCAGTCCAGTGTATATTTAGGATTGTGCATAAACAGCGCTGATGAAAGCGTCCAAGGAGTCGTAGGTGGTGGCGATAGGTGACCCATGTTTCAGACCCGTAAAGGAGAACGGACAGTACAATGGCTCTATACACACTGATTTTTGTGTTTCGCCTCAGGTGTTTATTGCTCCAGACTCTTTTGTAAAGTCTTCCAAATGTGCTATGTGCCTTTGCTAATCTGTGATCGATCTCTTTGTCAATCTTGGCATCTGAGGAGATGATGCTTCCCAGGTAGGTGAACTGCTGAACGGACTTGAGCACTGATTTGCCAACGGCAATGTGGGGATGGTGGTGTTCGTCCTGTGGTGCAGGCTGGTAAAGAACTTCTGTTTTCTTGAGGTTGACTTCTAGCCCAAACAGCTCTGCAGCTGTTGCGAAGCAGGATGTTAGGCACTGCAGAGCTGCTTCTGTGTGGGCAACAAGGGCAGCAGCATCAGCGAAGAGCAGCTCACGGACTAGATAGTTTAGAGTATAATATTTATATACCACCCTATATCCAAATGATGCTGCCCTTGTTGCCCACACAGAAGCAGCTCTGCAGCACCTAACGTCCTGCTTTGCAACAGCTGCAGAGCTGTTTGGGCTAGAAGTCAACCTGAAGAAAACAGAAGTTCTTTACCAGCCTGCACCACAGGACGAACACCATCATCCCCACATTGCCGTCGGCAAATCTGTGCTCAAGTCCGCTCAGCAGTTCACCTACCTGGGTAGCATCATCTCCTCAGATGCCAAGATTGACAAAGAGATCAATCACAGATTAGCAAAGGCATATAGTGCATTTGGAAGACTTCACAAAAGAGTCTGGAGCAATAAACACCTGAGGCAAAGCACAAAAATCAGTGTGTATAGAGCCATCGTACTGTCTATCCTCCTTTATGGATCTGAAACATGGGTCACCTATCGCCACCACCTACGACTCCTCGAGCGCTTTCATCAGCGCTGTCTACGCACAATCCTAAATATACACTGGACTGACTATGTGACGAATGTTGCTGTCCTTGAGCAAGCAGGGATCACCAGCATTGAGGCTATGATATTGAGAACACAGCTGCGCTGGGCAGGGCACGTTTCTAGGATGGAGGACCATCGCCTCCCAAAAATACTACTCTACGGTGAACTTGCCACAGGTCAGCATAAGAGGGGCGCTCCAAAAAAGCGATACAAAGACTCCCTGAAACAACAGCTCAGGCTCGGCCAAATTGATCACCAACAGTGGTCCGCCCTGGCCTCACATCGGGAGGCATGGAGACGCACTATCCACAATGCTGCAGCCTTATTTGAGAACTCACGACGAACAAGTCTTGAAGAGAAACGACAACGCAGAAAGAATCACAACCCAAAAACATCACCCAAGGAGACCTTCTGCTGTGCTTTTTGCAACCGGACTTGTTTATCTCGGATTGGCCTTTTTAGTCATCAGCGCGCTTGCAGAAAGCGCGGGATGAGTCTTTCCTGAATCTTCGTTTGCGAAGAAAAGCCAGAGATATCCAAAGATCTCAGGGCAGCTTACAGTAAAATCAATTTAAAACAACGAATAATAAAAAGACATATCTATCTATCTATCTATCTATCTATCTATCTATCTATCTTTTATCAGTTAAAAACCAGACAGTTTAAAACTGGTTAACACAATTTAAACTAGTGCAACTGTACCACATGCACAGCCAATGAAGCCCAAAGGCTTTAACAAAAAGCCAGGTTTTGACTTGGCCCTGAAATGATACCAATCTTGGCACCAATCAGACCTCCAAAGGGATGGTATTCCACAACTGGGATGCCAGCACAGAGGAGGCCCTCTCCCTTCCCCTCTCATAATGTATATCCCCAGTCGGTGAGAGACATCCTTCAATAGACCTCATTTCTTGGGCAGGCATATCAAGAGAGGGGCATTCCCATAGTTAATGCTGTGACCAGAATGCTAACCAGGGCCAGTTATAGGGAGCATATAACTTCCCATGTTAAAACAGCTTCACTAGCTACTGGTTTGTTTCTGAGCACAATTCAAAGTAGAGGTCTTGACCAATAAAGCCGTACATGGCTTAGGTCCAGACTATCTGAAAGATTGTCTCTCCCTCTATGAACCTGCAAGGGTGTTAAGATCTTCAGGGGAAGGCTTTTTCTTGGTCCCGACACCATCACAGGCTCGCATGGTGAGGACATGAGAGAGACCCTTCTCAGTGGCTGCTCCCACCCTCTGGAACTCCCTCCCGCAGGAGGCTAGGCTGCCCCCCCCGTTTTCGTTTTGCCAGCAGGCAAAAACATTTTTGTTCAAGCAGGCCTTTAATGTATAATTGTGCCCATGTAGCTTTTATTGGGGTGTGTTTTTACGTTGTTTTTATCTCTCTCTCTCTCTTTTAACTTTGTATGTTTTTAATTAATTCTAACTGCTTTTAACTGTGATTTTAACTGTTTTGTGAGCCGTTGTGGGTCCCACTGTGGGAGAAAAGTAGCATATAAATTGCATAAATTTCTCTCTCTCTCTCTGGCTTTTCTTCGCAAACGAAGATTCAGGAAGGACTCATCCCGCGCTTTCTGCAAGCGCGCTGATGACTAAAAAGGCCAATCCGAGATAAACAAGTCCGGTTGCAAAAAGCACAGCAGAAGGTCTCCTTGGGTGATGTTTTTGGGTTGTGATTCTTTCTGCATTGTCGTTTCTCTTCAAGACTTGTTCGTCGTGAGTTCTCAAATAAGGCTGCAGCATTGTGGATAGTGCGTCTCCATGCCTCCCGATGTGAGGCCAGGGCGGACCACTGTTGGTGATCAATTTGGCCAAGCCTGAGATGTTGTTTCAGGGAGTCTTTGTATCGCTTTTTTGGAGTGCCCCTCTTACGCTGACCCGTGGCGAGTTCACCGTAGAGTAGTATTTTTGGGAGGCGATGGTCCTCCATCCTAGAAACGTGCCCTGCCCAGCGCAGCTCTGTTCTCAATATCATGGCCTCAATGCTGGTGATCCCTGCTTGCTCAAGGACAGCAACATTCGTCACATAGTCACTCCAGTGTATATTTAGGATTGTGCGTAGACAGCGCTGATGAAAGCGCTCGAGGAGTCGTAGGTGGTGGCGATAGGTGACCCATGTTTCAGATCCATAAAGGAGGATAGACAGTACGATGGCTCTATACACACTGATTTTTGTGCTTTGCCTCAGGTGTTTATTGCTCCAGACTCTTTTGTGAAGTCTTCCAAATGCACTATATGCCTTTGCTAATCTGTGATCGATCTCTTTGTCAATCTTGGCATCTGAGGAGATGATGTTTCCCAGGTAGGTGAACTGCTGAACGGACTTGAGCACTGATTTGCCGACGGCAATGTGGGGATGGTGGTGTTCGTCCTGTGGTGCAGGCTGGTAAAGAACTTCTGTTTTCTTCAGGTTGACTTCTAGCCCAAACAGCTCTGCAGCTGTTGCAAAGCAGGATGTTAGGCGCTGCAGAGCTGCTTCTGTGTGGGTAACAAGGGCAGCATCATCGGCGAAGAGCAGCTCACGGACTAGATAGTTTAGAGTCTTAGTGTGAGCCCTCAGACGGCTTAAGTTAAACAAGCTACCATCAGTACGGTAGCGTATATAGATGCCGTCGTCTTCTTCAAGCTCTGCCATAGCCCTTTGGAGCATCGTGCTAAAGAAGATTGTAAATAAAGTTGGTGCAAGAACACAACCTTGCTTCACTCCATTAGTTATTAGAAAGGGCTCTGAAAGAGCATTGCCATATCTGACTTGACCACGCTGTCCCTCGTGTAGCAAGATAATCATTTTAAGGAATTTGGGGGGACATCCTAGTCTTTCCAGGATCTGCCACAGACCTTTTCTACTTACAGTGTCAAAGGCTTTGGTGAGGTCGACAAATGTTACATAGAGACCCTTGTTCTGCTCCCTACATTTTTCTTGCAGTTGCCTAAGGGCAAATACCATGTCTGTAGTGCTCCTATTGGCTCTGAAGCCACATTGGCTTTCAGGGAGAAGTTCTTCTGCAATAGCAGGAACTAACCTGTTCAGGAGTATCCTTGCAAGGATTTTTCCAGCAATAGAGAGCAGTGTTATGCCTCGATAGTTTGAGCAATCGGATTTTGCTCCTTTTTTCTTGTACAGGGTGATGATGACTGCATCTCGGAGGTCTGATGGCAGTTCCCCTTTTTCCCAGCAATTCACAAGGAATTCGTGGAATTTTTCGTGGAGTGCATGACCTCCGTGTTTCCAAACTTCAGGTGGGATTCCATCAATCCCAGCTGCCTTGCCGTTTTTCATCTGCTGTATGGCCTTAAGGGTCTCTTCCAAAGTGGGAGCTATGTCCAATTCATTTTTCATTGGTTTTTGTATCATATATTGGATAGCTGAGGCTTGGACTACTCGGTTGGCGCTAAAGAGACTTTGAAAATGTTCAGCCCAACGATTTAGGATGGAGGCTTTATCAGTAATTAATGTTTGACCATCTGTACTGTATAAGGAGCTTTGGACCTGATAAGTAGGTCCAAACACTGCTTTAAGAGCTTCATAAAATCCTCTATGATCACCCAGATCTGCACAGCATTGTGTCTTTTCTGCTATATTGATCCACCACTTGTTCTGCATGTCTCGGAGTTTTTGTTGTAGTTTGCTACATGTGAGGCGGAAAGCTGCTTTTCTTACATGACAGGTTGGCTGGGCGAGGTATGCCTGGTGAGCAGCTCTCTTCCTTGCCAACAGCTCCTGGATCTCTTGGTTGTTTTCATCAAACCAGTCTTGATTTTTCTTGTGGGAGAAGCCAAGGGATTCTTCTGCAGACTGGAGGATACTGTTTTTGATATGTTGCCAAAGCACTGTAGGAGAAGGATCTGTAGGATGGCCTTCAAGTTTCGTTTGTAGATTTGCCTGGAAGTTGTCTCTCATGGTAGCTTGTTGAAGATTGTTGACTTGGAGTCTCTTCTTTAAGATGCCACCCCTCTTAGGTTTGAACTTAAGATGAAGATTTAGTTTACATCTGACAAGGCGATGATCTGTTTGGCATTCTGCACTGGGCATCACTCGTGTATGACGGACATTACGAATGTCTCTCTGACGGACTAGAACGTAGTCAATGAGGTGCCAATGTTTGGATCGGGGATGCATCCAGGTTGTCTTCAAGCTATCTTTCTGCTGAAAGATTGTGTTTGTAATAGTCAGCTGTTGTTCTGCACAGAACTCTAGCAGGAGGCGTCCGTTATCATTGCAATTTCCAACACCATGCTTGCCTAAGACACCTTTCCAGGCTTCGGAGTTCTTTCCTACTCTGGCATTGAAGTCACCAAGGATAATAATTTTATCTTCTACAGGGACTTTTTGTATGAGTTGGCGTAGGTCTGTGTAGAATTTGTCTTTCTCTACAGGGTCGGCTTGCATAGTTGGGGCATATATACTAAAGAGAACAACATGTGGGAGGCGTAAGGAAATAATGCGATCAGAGTGTCCTGTTGGCAAGGTTTCGAGTTTGGAGGCAATGGAGTTTTTAATCATAAAGCCTACTCCTGACAGATGTTTTTCGGTTTTGGGTTTGCCAGACCAGTAAAGTGTGTAGCCGGCGCCATGTTCTTTAAGGCTGCCTTCCTCATGGAAGCGAACTTCACTAAGAGCAGCGATGTCAATATTAAGCCGTGATAGTTCAAGGGCTATTAGGGCAGAACGACGCTCAGGCCGTCCACTATCTTCAGAGTCTTGCATGGTTCTGATGTTCCAGCATGCAAGTGTCAGTTTATTTACACCTTTGGAGGCCGGTGTGTGCCTTTGTTTCTTTGCCTTGGTTTGACCGCATCAGAAGATTCCCGTTGGCCGCGGCTAGCCAACCAGGTAGTTGGGGATGAGCTTTCTTTAGGCCACCTTTTCTAGGCCCCTCTCCATATGGAGCAAGCAGTGCTCTCCTTAAAAAAGGCTGCTTGGTCGTTCAGAATGCTGCCGAACAAGACTGTCATCTCCCGGGTCAGGCTTGAGTGACCAATGTCCTGAACCGCCTGCATGCAGGGTTGGGGCTGCGGCTTCCAGTGCATCTTTACACCTGCCGGTTTCGTCCCTCGCCAGTCGCTACAGGGCTTTTTTGGAAATGGATTTGTCCTTCGAGCCTGTGCAATGGATTTTTTTCTGGTGGAGCGCAGCGTGCACAGAACTGGCCTCACCCTTTAAACCAGAGATTCATCTGCCGTGGCCTTGCAAGCATGGACGTGGCAGTGAGGTCCTCGGGCCGTAGGTTTGATTAGAGTTTCCTTCTCTTAGATGGTTGACCTTACAGGGTTGGACGAGCACCATCTGCCTGGGTTTGGGATTAGAGTTTTCCTTCTCCTAGGACGGTTGCCACAAGGCTAGAGAGCCCATCCTGCCCTTTGATGCTCTTTGTCAGACCCTTCGGTTTTGACCTGTCTGGCATGGGAGACCCTACCAGTGGCTATTATGCCATCGCCAGCATAGCTCAAAACATCATTAGGGTACGCAAGCCTCTCTCCCACGACAAGGGGGCGTCAATGGAGAGGAAATTAAATAGACACCCAGATGGTTAGGTGGTGCTTCAGCTAAGTATTTCCTGCATTGGCAGAGGGTTGGACTGGATGGCCCTTGAGGTACCTTTCTAAATAAATAATAAATAAATAAATTTCCCAACATAACAGCTGCAGTCGTACCATCCATTTTATCAATTTAATCTCCTCAGGGGGGTCTTACATCTCATTTTGCTGTATGTATAGCTCCTACTACATAAATGCTACTTTAGTATAGAAAGATTGAGCAGAAAGGTACCTCAAGGGCCATCCAGTCCAACCCTCTGCCAATGCAGGAAATACTTAGCTGAAGCACCACCTAACCATCTGGGTGTCTATTTAAAAACCTCCTGGCTAGTATTTAAGGCCATTTTCAAACATAAGGCTTAACTTGCTTTGAGATCTTTTCATCACTATTTATTTTAACAGTTCATCACTCTTTATACAACAGAGAAAGTAGAAGAGGAGTATTTGTAGTATCAATGAACATTTTGGCCAAAGTTGGTTTTTATATTCACCTTACAAGTTTTTTTTGAAGCAACAACTGCCCTTAATATTTTCACAATGCTTCTGTCAGTCCACAGTTTCTAAAAGGATTTCCAACCTGCTAGGAGCTGGGTTAATGGAAAGGCTAGTAACTGTTATTATTATTATTATTGAATAAAATAAATCAGAACCCAGCTGGCTCTATTGCTTATCTCCACTGCTGGGAAAATCAATATTTCTTATGTCACTTCTGCATAATGACTCAGTCTTTTTAATGGGTTGACTTAAAAAGTAACAGTAAAATTTCCAGTGTGCCAGGTCAACATTTTAACACTGTTACAGAATAGACTTTCATCACCATCAAAGTATAAATAATTGCTCTAGAAGGGCAGTGCATAAGATTTTGCTTTTAAAAATAGAAAAGAATCATAGGTAACCTGCTAAGACACACTAGTATTTTGCTGGGGAGGGTCAAGTTCAGCAATTAATCAGTTTTGGGAAGACAAATAGAAAAACATTCTTAAGCTCATAGCAACTTCCAACAACAATGTAAATGTAGGGACTGGTCTGTATGGCGAAAATACTCCTCATAGAATTAGAGGAGAATGTTTTGTCCCAATGGGATCCTACATAATTTCACCGTCTTCAGAAGGAGGGGGGCAAAAACTCAAAATACCCTGTGGGGAAAGCCTTAGCGGCTTTTCCCAACTATAAAAATAAAATTCCAAAGGAAATGCACATTCCCACTTATTGGGACCACCAATTTGCTTTGCTGCACTTTCGCGATAAGAGTGGAACTGGAAAACTTATTTGTCGGATGTGGACAAGGGTTAAGCTTGCTGGCAAGGCAATCACCCAGAACTGCCATGTTGGATTTTCGCCATAGTGATCATGCACTGAGGTGACGAAGCAGCCTTCCCCCTCTTTTTTCCTGTTTACTTAAGCAGAAGATTGCATTTCTGCACCTTGGATTTGTTAGTTTTTTAAAAATTATATACTGTTCAGCAGCAGCAACTGGTGACTATAAAAATGTGAGTAATTCACTCTCACCCACCATCTTGATTTGCAGGCATGCCCATTTGAACATCAAATGTGTATGGCTTTGCATGCCTGTGATCTTGAAAAAAAACCATGGAGACAAATGAAAGCTGCTGCGAATTGGCGTTACTGCGCATCAATCTGCATTTTATTGCCTTGTATAGAAGAGCCCTAAGAAACGGCTTGCTGGATCAGAATAATAGACAGGCTGGCATCCTATTAGTGACTTATGTATCTGTAAGCTCCATTAAGCATGTGGTTCCATTTGGAGGGGAGGGCACAGTGTTAATTTCTGTACTTAGTCGAAGTAGTAGAAGCAGAGGTGAACATGTGGAGCCTTGTGCATGAGGTGCCATTGTGCATTGCCACTGTGGATGTACATTGCGCATGCCCACTGCACATGCAGATGCATGTTGCCATTGTAAGTTTGTGTGTTCACTTGTGCATTGTTGCAGTTCATTAATGCACAACCATCATATAACTCCATGAGTGTGAAGTTACACATCATCTCCTCAATGTAGGATCTCAGCCAAAATTTAATCCAGTGCTGTGTTTCCTAGGATGTCCTGCCTCTCTTTTTGCCTGCTTCGACATTTTACTTGCTATTGGATAAATAATCAGAGGTGTCTCAAAATGGCTGAGATCTCACTACTAGTTGATAACCAAAGACCCTGTGCCCTTAGCATAGCTACTGCACTTGTGTGTTCATTTTATTAATTTTTGGTAGGATGAACTGGTTTTCAAAGTGGATTTGTATTCATTGGAATAACCAACCCATTCTAAAACTGTCCTACTCCCAGATATGTTGGCCATGCTGTCTGGGGACAATGGGAGTTGTAGTCACATATACATGGGAGATGTCATGTCCTGCTTCCAGAACATGGAAACGGCCTCTGACTCAGAGACTGAAGCAGAGGACATGCCAGGACCTGCTGAACAAGAGCAGGAGGATGTTCCAGAGCCACAGATCTCAGAGACAGGCAATCGTGCAGTACCAGCTCTGCTAGAGTGTCCAGCCCCTTCAGATACAGAGGACAATTTACCTATACTTACCTTCACAGCACAGAGACAACAAAAGGAGGGCTTGAGGTGGTCCGCATATTTATAGCAAGCAGCAATTCGTTAAGCAGCAGCTACATTACCTGCTGATCTATAAATATGCAGCACTGCCTTCCAGGGGTTGTTGGAGATTATTTGACCTACCTGGTGTCTCATTGTGTTCTTGCTTGCTGTGTTTGACCCAGACTGTGTTCGTTACTCTGAACTCTGTTTGCTTGACTTGGATTCTGCTGGGCTACTCTGAACTCTATTTGCCAGACCCTTGCCTTCTTATTTGGATTTTGGCCTACGAACTCATATTTGCTTGCTAGTAAAGTAAGTGTCTGACTAAATGCTGCCTTGGTTCCTTTGCCTGTAATTAGCTTGACTACTGTGCCTCTGCTATCAGCTGTGTAGTAATCAGCCTTTGGCTGCTTGCCCAGACAGTGCTTGGACAAAGAGTTCCACCTTGGAGAAGGCTGGGCTAAGAACTGCTCTTTTATGTACTCACTGAGTGGTATGGAAGCTGCTTAGCACCCTATCCAACTGTGCTGGGATTTTGAATCAAACAACTGGCAACCAAGTGCTAGTGATAGACGGCAGAGTTTGATCCCACCTGGTCAGCTCCCTTTCACCTAGCAGGGCAGGGTTGCCCCTCATGTATTAAATAGAAAAGAGAAAATGCATCACCAAATTGGGGAGGGCATATATTTGCATAACATCTGCAAATTTAGTATGACCAAAATTACAATACAACTCACCTTATGAGGAAAGTTGCCATAATGGGAATTCAGTAAAATGGGAACATGCCAATCTGAAGATCGCAAGACAATGTCTGGCATCCAGTGCATGTTTTACATATGTGTAAATTCCCTTACAGAAGCAGCTGGACATTTTAATTTTTAATTTTTTTGGTGCAATGTGGAAGTAGGTATTCAGTTGAAGGTTGCAGAAGAAGAGTTGTATCTGCACTGCCATTGTGCATAAGTGTAAAGTTACACTGCATTCCAGGCTCTTCTATCCAAGCAGGTTCAACTATTATCACATCTAAATTGTGCCTGAACTATGAGAATTAGTCTCATCATCCTTAACCACATGAATCAAAAAGGATGGGAGCAAGTGCATGCATTTATCTCTGTCCCCTGCTGTTTTACTGGTAATATACAACAGCTCTGGGGCATGTTTTTTGGGGGGCGAGGTTTTGACTCCATGGTAGACCACAGCAGACAAAAATTGCAATGGAACTCACTTCTGATCACAACTTTTGGTTTACAGCAAGGCCTTTTCCCCACTCCACCCCATTGTGGGAGTAAATCAGAATAAACCACGAACAAAGGAACAGTAATTTGATGTTTTTCAGGACTGTTGGTTTGCTGTTTTTCAGCCATTTTGAGGCAAAAGAAAAAACCTGATTAAAAAAAAACAACCAACAACCTGGAATGCTAGGAGTTTTTTGTGACCTTGTGGACCACAAAAAAGTAAGAGTATATGTGTGTGTTTGAGAAAGAGCAAGAGATAAAGAATAAATTATTCTCATACAAACAGCCTGACAGATTGGCTCCTCCCCCCCCCCAATTATGGGAGGTATTTTCATTGTTGGCCTTGGGGTTGGGCCATATCAGCCCAACTTGAACTAGGAATTCTATTTTCTAAGCAGGAATCTAGAATGTGAAGGTTTATTGCTTCAGGGAGAGATAGCAGTTATCTCCATTCATTTTATTTTGCAACAGAAATGCATGCATTTGTGATGTGCCAAGAATAACTCAGCTAGAAGCACAACCTTTAAGTTGTCCAACAAACCTTTCTGGAGGGAGAGTGAACTGTCTAGCTCAAATATAGATGGCTTAAAACGTAGACCCAAAATGCAAAATGCAGTTGACCCAGCAACTGCATCTGAGCATAGATCGAGCTTAAATACCCTAAAGCACCAGATCTTGTCTGATCTTGGAAGCTAAGCAGGGTCAGCCCTGGTTAGTAGAATTACAGCCTTTGTCTAGATGGACTATTTACCCCATCTTGGCCACATCTTAGAGCCTGCAGTCCTAATGACGCAGGGCTTTTGCCCCATTTTGCCCCCAGGCAGTCCTCTTGACCATTTATACCATTTTATTATAACACCTACGAAAAACCTCTTCAGCCAGACAAAACCCATTGGGCCCTGACCACATGACCCCATACTGGCACACTGGCCCATTGCTGCAGCTGCTGTCCATGTCGTTTCCTCCAGCCAGGAAGAAGGGCTGAAGTATGTGACCAGGGCTGGTCACATGCAGGTGGCCTTGATCACATGCTGAGGGCCTCCTGCCTGGCTTCAGAGAGTGAACAGCAGCACCGTGGAAAGCAGCAGAGGCAGCTACAGAGATGAGCAGTGTGCCTGTCTGGACTCCATCCCATTCCATGAAGATAACGAAGGAGCAACGGGCTTGATCTGGGGCCAGAATATGCTGTCGGGAAGCCGGTATATTCTGGCCGGTGTAGACAAGGTCATAGAGAAATAGAATCATAGAGTTGGAAGATACCACAAGGCCATCCAGTCCAACCCTCTGCCATACAGGAATACTTGGATGGGAAACCACCAAAAATACCTGGGACTGTAGGCTGGTATTTCCTTCCAGAGGAAGGAACTCGCAAAACCACCTCTGAATATTCCTTGCCTAAGAAAACCCTATGAAATCCATGGCAACGTGAAGGTGCATACACACACAGAGAGAATCAGATGATTGAATGTTCCCCGTGTTAAATATTCCCTATACTTAGAAAACTAGCTGCCAGAGAATATGCTGCCTTGGAGTGTGGTGACATCTCCTTTTTTGGAGGTTTTTAAACAGAGGATGGATGGCCATCTGTCACCAGTGCTCTGATTGTATATTCCTGCATGGCACAATGGGGTTGGACTGGATAACCTTTGTGGTCTCTTCCAACTCTATGATTCTATGATGAATTGTGTATATGTGTGTCACACTCTCCAATTGTCCCACTTAATCTTCTGCTGTCCTTTTTTTCAGCTGGTTTTAAAAAGTCCTAGTTTCTCTTTCCTCCTCCTGCTTTCCTCCTTCAACCTTGGCTTACTTCAATTGCGGTAAACTGAGTTCAAAGTGAAAAAAATAGTTTGCACTCAGCTAATTCAGCAGAAGTGAGAGAAAGAGGAGGGTCAGAATCTTACCTATGTATGGGGGGGGTAGGGGTTCAGCCTTTCAGGATTTCTCTGCTTAAAACAGTAGCTTTGCATGTTTTTCCCCATTAGTAACTTTTGGTCTCTTGTTGCTTGGTCACAGCTTTTTCACCATGCTCTGCTGCTGCTCAGTAATGCATGTCCCAGTTTTCGTCTATGAAATATTGGAGGGTATGGTGTGTTATACCCATGGGCCAGAAGGCATCTCAATATGTAGTCTAAACCTTTTACCACACAAAGAAAGAACACTTCTCTAGGCATTTGTAGGTCCTCCAGAGCAATTCTATGGTCAATACACTGGAGGACCTACAAACGCCTAGAAAGAACATAATAATCAAATCTGTGAATGTTTAACCAACAAATGTGGAGGGACGTCTGTACTCTAGCACCTGGTATTCAGTTGCATTGCACCTAAGGTTGGCAGGTCAGGATTACCCCAGTCCATGAGATCTCAGGACTATTTTTTTAAATATGCATCCAGGAATAAAGGCCTCAAACCTAGGGTAGCCCCATTGAATCAATGAAGCTTACATAAGCATTCATTTACCCAATTACAATAGACTCAATGGATTTACTTGATGTGGAGTTAATAATTAACAAATTTCTAAGAGCCCGTTTAAAATAGCCGGCTTTTTCCTAAGTGCAAGACTTTTTTTAAAAAAACAACGTCTTTGAATGGAGGACACAATTTTTGGAATCCCAATGTAAATCACATCAACTTTAAGAAAGTACTTAAAAAGAAAATGCCACCATGCTTGGAACATAAAAAATGAAGCATAAAAAGGAAAACTCATAGGAGTGTTGTGAATCACTAATGTTTCAAAATGGTGATTAAGTTTAGAACAACATCAATGCATGGTTTGACACAATGACAATCCCACACATGAAAAGAGGAAAACCATAGGGGGCAGAGTCTCAGTGTAGCTACATCATTATTTTCCAGTTATTAAGATTTGTATAGACACCCAAACACATCCTGCACAATGGTTGAGTTCATAGAGTGGAAAAGCCAATTCACACATATATGCTCATCATTCAAAGACTGCTACATCAAGTGACTGCTTGTACATGTGAATCATGGCAGAGCAAATTTCACTTTCACATCAACCTGCAATGTCAAAGCTCTTTTGTGTGGCTATGGGACACCAGCATGGTATAGTGGTTTGAGCGCTGGATGATGACTCTGAAGACCAGGGTTTGAATCCCTGCTCAGCCATGAAAACTCACTGGGTGACCTTGGGCAAGTCATACCTTCTCAGCTTCAGAGGAAGGCAAAGGTAACCCCCATCTGGACAAATCTTGCCAAGAAAACCCTGTGATCGGTTCACCTTAGGGTTGCCATAAGTCAGAAACAACCTGAAGACACACAGCAACATGGAACATAACCAGACCTGGCCCCAAGTACATCAACGTAAGTGAAATTAGGGTTCCCCCAGAACTTAGAAAGGTTACTTGTTTGGACTACAACACTCAGAATACTCCAGCCAACAAGATCTGGGTTTCCCTTATCTCCCTTTCAGGACCAGTGAACCTACATAGACCAGATGTTTAGGCAGGAAACTGAACTTTATACAGTGACTCAGGATGCCTGGATACATCAGCCGTCAACACATGTAAATCTCTATGAAAGATTTCTTAAGCAAACAGAAAAACATAAATGAGCATCTGAAACAAGCTCAGAGAAGTGATATGTTTCTTTGCCACCATTAAAAAGGCTAACAGGTTATAAAAGAGACCATAAAGGATGGCCTTACCTTGCATGTCTGACATGTGACAGCAACATGAGCAAATTTGCCAAGCGAGTGGTCTGTTGCGGCAAAGGGATCCCACTCTTTGCAATGACCCACACCAAGGCATCAGTCACAGAGTTGAGCAAGTGGTTCAGCTTCCTGTGACTCTCTGGCTCTTCTGTGGTGGATGACAATGGAAACATGCCTGGCCAAGAAGGAGACCAAGAATTAGCATTCACAGCTTATTGAGCAGTAATGGTGTAGTGGTTTGAGTACTGAATTAGGATTCTGGGAGACCGGGGTTCAAATCCCCACTCAGCCATGGAAACCCATTTGGTGACCTGGGGCAAGGTGTACTCTCTCAGCATTAGTGAAAGGTAATCGCAATTCTGAATAAATCTTGCAAAAAAAAAAAACCCCTCTATGATAGGATCACTAAATGTCAGCCTTGCCTTGAAGTTACACAACAGCAACTGTTCAAAAGGGTAAGGTCCACTAAACTTGTAATACTTATACTAAGGGCTCATCTACACGGGCCAGGATACACCAGCTTCTCCCTAGTGTATCCTGCGCACGGATCAGGCCCATTCCTCCCCTGTTGCCTCCACAAAATGGGAGGAAGTCCAGGTGGGCCCATCGGCCCATCCTTGCTGCTGCCGCCACTGCCAACACCCCATTCTACAGATGCAGGCAGGTGCCCCACAGCATGTGAGCAAGGCCCCCTGAATGCGACCAGCCTTGATCACATGCTGCAGTCCCCCTTCCTGGGTCCGGAAGAGTGAGGCAGCCGGAAGCTACAGAGACAGGCTGGCATGCTAGAATGGGCTCCTGCGGTCACATGGGAGCTGATCAGTTTTATTTTGTCTTGAACGCATTTTAACACGTTTTTTTTAACGCTTTATCAGGCTCTATCCCATCTCTCTCCTCTTCCCCAACTTAACCCTGTCTTTGCCTTGGAGGTCATGAGGACTGCTTGGGGGCAGAACGGGGCAAAGCCCTGGGTCATCAAGACTGCAGGGCTCCAAGATGGGAGCAAGACAGGGTAAATTGCCCATCCAGACAAGCCCCAGATCAGGCCATTGGTCTATCTCACTCGCGACTATCTACATCATGGATTGGCAACTTTAGTGGGTATTGGGCCATCTCCAGCACTATGGGTGAAACCATCTCATGGCTACCACCCTCCATCAAAATTTGGTGGTGGGCTAACAACTACGGTTGCCTTCCTGTGAGTGACTTACACAGGCATAACTTCCCCTACAGAAGCAATTGTTCATTTTTGCCTGATGCAGAAAGTTATGGAAGCAGAGTTGCACATGTGGTGCCACATGGCAATTGTGCTTATCACATTTTTGTACATTACTTTCACAATGTTCCTGTTGACTAATGCACTATGTAACATTGTGAGTATAAAGTTACTCTCCTTGATGGGCTCTCAGCCTGTATGTGGCCACTGTGGGCAACTCTCCAACCATATCCTCCAATTGTCCTGATCTAGCAGGAACAGTCCCAATTAATCCTCTGTTGTCCCACTTTTTCAGCTCCTTTTCAAATAACCCTGTTTCTCTCTCTTCTTTCCACTTCCCCCTTTTGTTTGCACTCAACTCAGCACTGGGGAGAGGAGAGGAGGGGTCAGAATCTTGCCCTTCCCTGTAGGATCTGGCACAAGCAGACTGCTGCAGCCTCTCTTAGCTTGCGCGTTCTTCCTCATTAATAATTTTGGCCACCTAGGCCACACTCTGATGTTGCTTCGCCACGTGTGTTCCTGTTTCTATCTGTGAAATGTTGGAAGGTAGGCAGATGGACAGGGCCTAAATGCCCTAAAGGCACCAGAGTCTGTCTGATCTTGGAAGCTATGCAGAGTCAGCCCTGGTTAGTACTTGGATGGGAGACTGCCAATGAATACCAGCTGCTGTAGACTATATTTCAGAGGAAGGAACTGGCAAAACCACCTCTGAGTATTCCTTTCCTTAAGAATGCATGGGGTCACCATAAGTCAACAGGGGACTTGAAGGCATGTGCACGCACACATTCACACACACACACATGATGACCACAAGCAAGCTGGGAAGACCTTTTTTTGATGAGCCTTAAACTACTGTCTCCAAAGCATTATCTTTAGAGCGTGATGCTAAGAAGCGCCAAGAGAAACACTGCCAAAGGGTCAAGATCTTCACAGCTGCCATCTACAGATGTTATTCAAGGGCTTAGCTCAATAGAGGCTAGAACTGGATGGGCTCCACGTCCTACACTGACACTTCACTGGATGCATGGAATAACTTTGGTCATCTTGACCACACTCTGATATTGCTTGGCTATATTTATCCTAGCATTCATCTGTGAAATGTTGGAGGGTGCGAAGGTTCCCTGGCTGGCCAAACTATCCCCCTTACCCCGCAACAGTTGCCCACCCCAATCTAGAAGATATGTGGAATTAGGATATATTATTTTCCTTTCATTATCGTTATCGTTTGTATGGGCGACTAAGAGGATGATTTAACAAGTCTTGGGTCACATACTATTTTATTAAGAGTCCTTTTGAGTTTTACCTTTAGAAAGTATAAAAATATAGCATGCAGAATGATACATCATGGTGACCTAAGATATTATTTCTGGGTATCAATCCGAAAACCATTATAAAAGGAGGAAGGGAAAAAGCACTTTAGATGTTTTTATTCTATTTGCCTTAATGGCTCTTGTGTCCTTTGATATTTCTACTACAACCGCCCAACTTTTTGTCTCAGTAATAAGCACAGCTTGACATGACTGCAGCATGTCTACTCACTGGAATTGAGAAGGATCATCGCCTTGACACAGAGATATTCTTTGTGCTGCAATTTTAGCTCTCGAAGTCTTGAAGTTGTTGCCAAGAGCATGTCAAAGATTTCCAAAATTCCTTCCACACATTTCCCCTCATCCCTAAATTGAAAATGGTCAGAGGATTATGAAGCATCCAAAATATTCCCTCCTGCAAAATCTCTTTTCATGCTCTGATATGCATTTGCTTTTGGGAGGGATACATTCATGATTTGGGCTTTTTTGGGGGGGGTGGGCTTCCAATTTTTCAAAAATAAGGAGTCTTAGGGCTTGTCTATATGCGGGGGGAAATGTGGATTGATGCTCAATAACACCAATCTGCAACAGTTTCTATTTGTCTTAATGGTTTTTTTTGCAAGATCACAGGCATGGGAAGCTATCCACTTTTGCTGTTCCAATGGGCATGCCTGCAGATCAAGATGGCGAGTGTGAGTGAATTACTCATGATTTTATTGTCATCAATTGCCACTGCCAAACAACATTTTTTAAAAAGCATATCTAAGGTGCAAAAGTGCAATATTCCACCTAAATAAATAGCGGGGGAAACTGTTTCGTCACCTCAGCCCATGATTGCTATGGTGAAAATCAAGATGGTGGTTCTGGGTGCTTGCCTTGTTAGCAAGCTCCGCCTCCTGCACACATCCAGCTAATCAGCTTTCCACTTCCACTCTTATCAGGAATGCACATCAGGGTGAATTGGTTGTCCCAACGAGCAGGAATGTGCATTCTCCACGGAGCCTTTGTAAAAATACAGGGAAAGCCTTAAAGGTTTTTCCTGCAGAGTTTTTGGCAGTTTGGGCCTACCTCCTTCTGAATACAGCAGATTGATGCAGGATGCCATTTAGACAAATCATATTCTCCTCAAATTCTATGAGGAGCATTTTGCTGTTTAGACAACCCCTCAAACATCCATTGCAAAATTCTTGGTCTTGTTGCTAACATTTGGATTGCATCCTTCCTTACAACCTTGCTCATCGCTTTTGCTACTAGTTTCTCAGGGTTGATGAACTAGTGGTCCTTCCCTGACACTGAACAGCCTTCCTGTTGCTGATGGGAACTGAAGTCTAACAACATCTGGAATCCACAGCCCTGCTCTGCTGCCTTCAAGAGCTCCCCAAATATCTTCTGCTTGCTTAAAAAAAACCCTCCAGATTTTCCCTCTGGTTTCTCCCTTGTGCTTGGAGCTCCCTCTCAGAATACTGACGTTTCCTTGAAATCTTGCTATTTCTAACCAGTTAGTTAACCAAAATTTGTAACCAAAAAGTTGTTGGCTGACCACCTCCCCATCCTCACTCCACCCTAAACAGAAATACCGTAGAATGTTATCCTTCTGCAATAAGGTAAAGGCACATCATGATCAATTCTAGTCAAAGCTTGGAACTAACTGGTTACAAATAATAAGATACCTGACCACAAACCTACAACTAAGCTACATTTGGATTCTAACTAAATAGGTTTTGCACCTTTACTGTGGCACATCTTAACATGCTGCCATCAGCTGTATTGGAAGGTAAATTTTAAAAACTCCATATGATAGATGTATTTGTCCCTGTACAAATGTAGACTGACGACTTTTTCAAACAGTTGAAAAAACCCACGAGGAGGTCGGGAGAAGAATGGGACTGTCGTGCTTACACAGCCCCATTTCAGATGACACAGTCCTCCTCCGTCCTCCTCCCGACCTTCCCCTTGTGCTGCGGGTGCCACTTTTTATGGACGGAAAACGCCCGTCAATAAAAAGCGGCAGGTGCAGCACAGAGGAGGTCCATAGGAGGACGGGGGAGGACAGAGGAGGACTGCATTGTCTGAAACAGGGCTGTGTAAGCACAACAGCCCCATTCTTCTCCCGACCTCCTTGTGGGTTTTTTCAACCATTTGAAAAAGTCCATAGAGACTCTGGTCCATGTTTTATTATCTTGTTCATTTTACCAAGGTATCCGTTCTAATTTAATCACTACATTTTAACAAACATTTCCAGGCCGATTGGAGAGATGTAATCTCTTACTCCTGCTTGATGATTCAGATAAACAAATTACAAAGAAGTTCACCAGATTTTGTGCCTCTGCCATTATTATCTGTAGACAAATATTATGAGGTTAAATAAAAAATAGGAATTTTAGTTTTAGAATGCTTAAAATGCTTATTTAAGAAATTTTAATTATGCTTACTATTTAAATTCTGGAAATTAGTCATAATTGTATTAGTCATAAACTTGGTATTGTATGTTTTATGAATTTTAATGGTAATTGTATATATTTATGTATATATTTTATATCTTGGTTAATATTTTGGTCTATGAGTGTAAACAAGATGATGATGATGAATTAAATAGGTGGCTCCATCAGCACTTTTATTAGTGTGACTATAACTTTTAATTTTATTTCTATGGTTATGGGGCTGTAGCTTCACGAAATGGCAGAGGAGGAATATTATATGGTTCAAGTGCTGGCTCATGCTGCTGCATTAAGATTTTTTTTTTAAGAGAAAGCAAATGAAAAAATAACTTTTTATACTTTTGAGAAATTGGGAAGTAAAGGCCTAAATCCAATTGTTCATCCCAACCATTAAACCATTAAATCAATGGAAACTTGGTTAAGTCAACACATTCTCAGTGGATCTGCTGTAGCTGGGAGGAACAGTTGAATTAGGTCAAGGAGTTGCTTTCTGGTCTTGGGGCAGCCCACAGTATGGGCTGAGGTGAAATGTGGCCTGCAAAGCCCCCAAAGTTGTTCATTCTTTAATTCAGTACACTAGCACCTTACATAGAATCATAGAGTTGGAAGAGACCATGAGGGCCATCCAGTCCAACCCTCTGCCATGCAGGAATACACAATCAAATCATTCTTGACAGATGGCCATCCAGCCTGTGTTCAAAAACCTCCAAAGAAGGAGACTTCACCACACTATGAGGCAGTGCATTCCACTTCCAAATAGCTCTTACTGTCAGGAAGTTCTTCCTAATGTTTAGATAGAATCTCCTTTCCTGTAGTTTGAACCCATTGCTCCATGTCCTAGTCTCTGGAGCAGCAGAAAACAAGCTTGCTCCATCCTCAGTATGACATCCCTTCAAATATTTAAACATGGCTATCAGGTCACCTCTCAACCTTCTCTTCTCCAGGCTAAACATACTCAGCTCCCTAAGCCACTCCTCATAGGGCATGGCTTCCAGACTACCCACCATCCTGGTTGCCCTCTTCTGGACACATTCCAGCTTGTCAATATCCTTCCTGAATTGTCGTGCCCAGAACTGGACACAGTATTCCAGGTGAGGTCTGACCAAAGCAGAATAGAGTGGCACTATTGTTTCCTTTGATCTAGACATTATACTACTTTTAATGCAGCCTAGAATCGCGTTGGCTTTTTAAGCTGCTGCATCACACTGCTGACATGTTCAGCTTGTGGTCCACTAAGACTCCTAGATCCCTTTCGCCACCAAGCCAGGTGTCACCCATCCTATATCTGTTTATTTCATTTATTCTAGACAAACATAAGATACTTTATGGCTTGAGATATTTGGCCAAAATTTGGCTGCACAAAAAAGCCTTCAGCTGAAAACTTTTTTTCACCTTATTATGTACCCCCCAATGGTCCCAATATGTCAGGGACAGTCCCAGTTAATCATGTGTCATCCAACTTTTTCAGCTGCTTTTAAAATGTCCCAGTTTCTCTCGCCTTCTACTTTCCCTCTTTGTCCTCAGTTTACTTCAGTTGCTGCAGACTGAGTTAAAAAGGCAAAAGTAGTTTGCATTCAGTTAACTCAACAGTGGGGACAGGAGAGGAGGTTGCAGAGTCTTGCCCTTCCCAGTAGGCTCAGACAAAAGCAAACTGCTGCAGCCTCTCCAACCTCCATGTTCTTCCTTATTAATAACTTTGGTTATCTTGACCACACTCTGCTATTGCTCGGCAACATTTATCCTAGTATTCATCTGTGAAATTTTGGAGGGTGTGAAGGTTCCCTGGGTGGCCAAAGTAGCTACCTTACCACCACCCCTTCCAATAGTTGCCTGACACAATCTAGAAGATATGTATAATTAGGATATATTATTTTCCTTCCTTATCAGGGATAAGGCAAAGGGGAGGAAAGCTGACAATCTAACTCACTTGTCTTTAATTGGGCATCTTGACTACACTGTGGTGTTGCTTGGCCATATGTGTCCAGGGGCTCAGCTACATGGGAGCATTAATAACGAAAAATAGCGCCTCATCTCCCTATTGCAGCAGTGTTCATTTGTGCCCACAACTCATTCGCAAGATCGCTGGCATGGAAACTTGGCCAGGTTTGCAGTTTACACGGAACATGCCCCCGAAAAAGGATGGTGGCTGCGAGTGAATTGCCTCCTGAAAATCACCTTCCCTTCTCCCCCTCCTTTTTTTTCTTTAAATGACAGATGCGGAAGAGCTATTTTCCGCTTTAAAAAACCTTTTGTTTTTGCTCTGACACTTGAACGATCATGCACATGATCATTCACTGGCAAAAACAACAATGGCGGCTCTGGCCACTTCCTCCCTTACAAGCCTGCCCCCACCTAGGTCCGACCAATCACATTTCAGCTCTTCTACGTACCCCTATTTGAATTGGTTGTTCAGATGGCCTGTTATGCGTATTTTCATGCAATTAAAAAAAAAAGACCACGAGAAACAGCAAAAGCTGTTATCGCAATCTGTTTGGAGTTTTCAGCCCCCCTCCTTCCCTAAAGGGTGAATACCAGCAGGAGCTCATCTAAACAAAAGGTATTCTGCCCGCATTCTTTGTGGATTTTTTTGGTCATCTAAACAACCCCCTGGTTTTCACCTATGAAATGTTGGAGGGTATGCTTTATTATGAATAGTTCAAGACCGTTTTCTTTTCTCTCTGTCCTCACTTTGGTATTTGAAATTT
Source organism: Gambelia wislizenii (assembly GCA_030847615.1). NCBI lineage: Eukaryota > Metazoa > Chordata > Lepidosauria > Squamata > Crotaphytidae > Gambelia > Gambelia wislizenii. The sequence goes on along the minus strand of JAUMIR010000001.1, from coordinate 483,987,061 downwards.
ATAAGTTGCTGTTTGGGCTTTGGGGTGATTTTCTGGTGGTTTGTTTATTGCATTCTGTTCTGTTATACATATATTTTATTATTCTGAGCCTCTTTTGTGTTTCTTTTGGTGCAGAATAAGAAGGCTAGACTATTAGTTAATTATTAATTGACCGAAAATTGATTGAGATAGCAGTGCCACCTTGTCTGCTAGCTTTCTAAGCATGGTTATTACCGAAAAATAGCCTTTCCCAAGCTGGTGCTTTAGATGTGTGCTGGACTACACCTCCCATCACCCTCAGCCACCATCAGGGGGCATGAGCTTGGGGCAGGCTGCAAACTACATCTGCATTTCCGATTTTTATGTATGGTTGTGAAATTATGGGCAATGAAGAAAGCTGTCAGGGAGACAATCAACGCCTCTGAAATGTGGTGCTAGAGGAGCATTCTATGGATACTATGGATAGCCAAAATTACCAATAAATAGGTCCAAGAGCAAAGAAAATCTGAACTCTCTCTAGAAGCCCAAATGACTACATTGCAGCTATTGTACTTTGGCTTTATCATTGCCAGTGGGGCTCACTGGAAAAAACAATAATTCTTGGTAAAGTAGAAATTAGTAGAAGAAGAGGGAGACCATACTACAGGTGAATCGATTCAATCAAGGAAGCTACGGCCCTGAATTTGCAACACCTAAGCAGGGCTGTTGATGACAGGGAGTCTTGGAGGTCTCTCATTCATATGGGCACCATAAGTTGAAGCCAACTTGAAAGCAACTAATAAAGTACTGGAATTGGGGCAATTGCCTAGAGCAGTGGTTCTCAACCTGTGGGTCCCCAGATGTTGTTGGACTACAGTTCCCATGAGCCCTCTGAGGTCTCACTTTGATGGTCAGGTGGTCCTCCCAGTCATTAGTGAAGCTGTAGAATTGAACTAATTCCTCACTAATGACTGGAGGACCACCTGGCTGTCAAGGTGAGGCCTCAGAGGGCTCCTGGAAACTGTAGTCCAACAACATATGGGGACCCGCAGGTTGAGAACCACTGGTTTAGAGACTCCTTCTAATAACTCAGTTCCCTCCAGTGGGTACAATTATACTGTAGTGATCTCTAATTTCAAGAACTGTGAGCCTCAGATACTTCCATCTTCATACAGTTGCAAATCCTTTTGCCTGTATGGTTTTCTTCAGGCCACAGGCTGACATTTCAGTGAACTATAATAAACAAATAGAAACAAAGGGTCCTTCCAGACTTATTTTCTTACCTGTCAAGCACTAGGTCTGGTGCAAAGATGAGCTTGCCAGGATGATCAATGGATCTCCACATCAGACCCACCATTAACACTTCCAACCAGCAGCTTTCCAAAAGCCTCACTTGATCATACAGGCTGAGCTCTATGAAGCCTTGAAAAAGACGGAAGAGAGTGTCATTACATCAACATCCAGGGATGTCTAGTTGCTCTGTTGGTTGATCCATATAAATAAACCAGCTCCATATCTGAAATTGATCTGTGGGTTCTTTTCTTTCTAAACAAAATTCAATGAAAGACCAGACTTGTAGAACTCGGTCTAATGGTTTTAAGTTACAGGAGGGTAGATTTCGATTGAACATCAGAAGGAACTTCTTGACAGTGAAAGCACTTTGGCAAAGGTACCAATTGCCTAGTGATGTGGGAGGGTCTCCTTCTCTAGATGTTTTCAAAGAGGCTGGATAGCTACCTGCTGGGGATGCTCTAGCTCAGAGCTTTCGAAACATTTCATGTTGGTGACACACTTTTTAGACATGCATCATTTTGGAACATAGTAATTCAGTTTTACTAGCAAACTGGAGGTTAAACCAACCCCTTATAAGAATTATACAGTTTTAACAGTAACTAAGCATTAAAATAACAACACCAGCACTCTACTCCCACAGTGATAAAGTGAGAGAACAATTGTACATTCTCGAATGCATTACTTCAGGTGTGGCTACGTCACCAGAAGTGATGCAGAATCAGCTTTTCCAACCTGATTACACATACTGTGCAGTACCTGTATGATCCCTCAACTGTGGTGTGCATACACGGATATGACGGAAGGGGAATATATACTAATCGGCACCTTTGCTGCATAAAAATGCATGCAAGTTGGTATTACTTATTTCACATAGACTCAGGTTTCTCAGTTTGGTTGTGTGACACACCTACACACTGCAGCCAACACACTAATGTGTTGTGACACACAGTTTGGAAAGCTCTGCTCTAGCTGGAGATCTTGCATTGAACAGGAAGTTGAACCAAATGGACCATAGGGCCCCTTCCAACCCTATGATTCTATGATTCTACATACTGCTGACACACAAGATAGGAGCTGGAATCCTGTTGGTGTCTTGCGCATGGGTAAGTTTCCCTGTGGAAGTATTTGGAGATTTTTGTCCAATGCAAAACATCTGCATTCATGTCAAGGTCACAAAATTGGAATTGTCCATGTAAATCCTTTGTGCATAGCAACACACATGGATGCTCAAGGGGCACACATGGGCATTGGGTTGTACATAAATTTGCACATTTGATGTGCACTCATTTTTGCAAAATTGCCACTCAACACAAGGTTTGCACAGCAGAATTTGAGAATATCTCTGCATGGCTCCTCTATGCTAGAGCGTGGCTGAAATCTCTTTGCACGCAATACAGTCATCAAAAAATGCTCCCTTTTGCACAGTGTTGTGTTTTGCATAGCACTGTCAAAATACTGGTGTATTTTGCATAGCACATTATTGCAAAGCAATGTCTTAGGCAGGAGTGAAAGACAGGCAGAAGTACTGTATATCTAGAACACACTCCTATGACATCGGAAAAGGCCCTCTATAGACTTAATGCAGGGATGGGAACCCTGCATCTCTCCAGATTTTTGCACTGCAAACCCTAGCATTCCTTGCTATTGATGACACTGGCTAGGGCTTCTAGGAGTTGCAGTCCAACACAATCTGGAGGGCTGGAGGGTTCTCCCCTATGCTATATAAGCCCACTTTTGCTACTGTATGTAAGCTCAGTTTTGTGCAAAGGTGCTATACCCTATCAAACCATCACCAGACAGTTAAGGGAACCATGGAGCCATCTAGAAATCTGTGTAGAGAAACTAGCCCTATATGCTCCCCAACACTTCTACCTGCATGCTACACCTCAAGTGCAGGAACGTGAAATTGGCTGAGAATGAGTCAGTTGCAGCCTGTTGTTCTAGTGATGTGCTAAAAGCAGCACAGAGAGGTGAAAAGTGGACTTTTTTTAAAAGGCAAAAGATAAGAAAAGGAAGCAAAGGAAGACAGAAAGGTGTGCTGAAGAAAACACTGAAAGGCAAGCTACACACTACAAACACATGTGGATATAGGGTTGCCAAGTCTAGACTGTCCAGGGCCCTGAAATTTCAATGCTAACACCAGAGATTTAGAGATGATCTAGAGCATGAAGCATCAGCCACAATTTCACAAAGTATGTCTTTCAAATAAAAAAAATCACCAAGGCCAAGATCCTACATCAAGGAAAACAGAGGATAATTTTATACTTGCAGAATTGTGGGATGATTGTGCATTAGTGAATTGCAACACTGCATAACTGAAAACAAATGAAAAATGCACAATCTGCCTGTGCAATGCACAATGGCACCATGTGTACAATGGCACCGCATGCACAACTCTTCTTCTGCCTTCAGCTGAAACAGATTTCTGCATCAGACACAATTGCCCAAGACACACACAGAGAAACACACATCTCTTTCAAGGCAGCGCTTTCACCCCGAGACTTCTCCCCCTTGCCTTGAATAGCGGAGAAAACGGACAGGCCCTGAAATCTGAAACTCTCATGCACATAATGAATTTCCAGTTCTGGCTTTAAAGAACCATCAAAAGAAAAGCAGCTCTGGGAAGAAACGATTTAGCAGAGAAACATGAGGAAAAGGATTAAACAGCATGGATGTTTGAGAATTGTGCTTAGAATTGTGCTTATTTCCTGCGTGGCAGGGGGTTGGACTGGATGGCCCTCGTGGTCTCTTCCAACTCTACAATTTTATGATTCTATGACTTTATCAGATGAACCTCCATAAACATTTCTTTTCTACCATATTTTAAATCATTTCTCTGCCAGCAAAAGAACCCATTCTTTCAGACCTACCTTCTCTAGCATTCAAAGGCAGCCCCAGCATAAATGGAGCATGAACGGAGCTGTGTTTACTTCCGTGTTCGTGATTTTGCCAATTCTTGCAAGAAGATGTGAGTGCAGTAAATTTTTAAAATACAGCAAAAGAAAGACACAAAACATACATACAGTTACAGAAACACACTTTAAAACTTAAAAATAAGCCAGGGAGGTTCATAAAAAGAGTGTCCCGCACGTGGTTTTCTTGATCTGAACCGGAAATGTTCTGGCATTGATGCTGTAATCACGAGAGGACAATGGTGCAAGGTTTGAAACACCGGCAATACCAGCAAAAAACACCACAAGAGATCTATTGATAGCTTCACCCATCAATAAAAAAGAACGCCTTATTCCCTACGTGCACCCTTTCACATTCATTAGGCGTCATTATGACACCATATTTGCCACATCTGATAAAGTCCTTAGTCTGCATTCCAAAGCTAGCTTGGTCAGTACCTCTTGGGTTAATGCACAGATCAGACTTCTCTGATCTATCACAATATCGGTCTAACAAAACCTCATCCCTTCATATAAAAATGGGTATTTAGGATAAAATACATTTAGAAATTGTTTCTGAGAAATGTATGTTTAGAAAAGTATATCTTATGAAAAAATATGTTCAAGATAGGCTCAAAATATGTTTCAGTATACTGTATATTGGAATACAAATTTTGGGAGGCTTTAAAAATCCTGGAGTTTGATGCAGACATGGGACAAAATCCCTATATGAATGAACACATGCAAAACTGGATTCTAGGGGAAGTCCCAAATGGTAACATTTTAAAGCTCTGTTCCAGATAGGCAATAACTAGCGTACAGTCTAGGAAGAAACAAGGCAAATTGCTGCTTTCCCCAAAATAGGATATCATCAACTGGCAGATGAGAACCCAATAAGCAACTGATGGATGCCAGTTTCTCTCTTCCTCTTTCTAAAGGCTAAATGCTATTTCAGTATATGTTTTGGAGAATTTAAATTCCTGAAGCCTGAATATTAAGAACATAACTGTGTCTGTGTAAACTAAAAAGCCAAATGTCCATCTAAAAGAAACAATCTTACCAGCTAGTTCCAGGCATGTAGCCACTTAACCCAATACAAAGGGGTTCAGGGGGAGGAAGAGAAAAGGTCTTACAGAGAAAATGACAAACAAGTGACCAGAGTATAAACTGAAAAGGCATAGTGCATTACATTAGTACAACAGTGTTAATCAGGCTGATGCAATCAATTGTAGGCAAACAGCCAGTACAGCAATGGTTAGTAACTGATTACATAGTGGCCTCTCATTTCCCATTGGATGGGGAAATCATTGTTGACTTTAACAGGGATCTTATTGTTATAATTATGTTGTACTCCACCCTGATTCCCTAGGGAAAAGGCGGAATATAAATAATATAAATAATAATAATAATAATAATAATAATAATTAGTTGGATTCATCTCTGGTTTGACAAATAGATGGTGGAAACAGTATAGAAGCTCCCAAAAGGTAGGTTCTTTATGGCAGTCTCCAACATGGCCAGACCTAGCTGTCTATGTGTATATCTACACTGCAGAAATAATGCAGTTTGACACCACTTTAAGTGCTGTAGCTCTATCCTATGGAATCCTGGTGTTTGCAGTTTTACAAGGTCTTTAGCCTACTCTGCCAAAGAGTGCTGGTGCCTCACAAAACTACAAATCCCAGGATTCTGTAGGACGGAGCCATGGCAGTTCAAGTGGCATCAAACGGCATTACTTCTACAGTGTAGAAGCACCCTATGACAACTTTTATGTTGGTGCTCCTCTCAGCTGATAAACACCCTTAAAATGCTAATAGAGAGGGAGAGACAACCTCTGTTCTCAATATTAAGTAGGCTACAGTAAATGTGTATGTTTTACCTAGATAAATAAATGCCTGTGGAAGAGTATTATTTTCCATGGATGCCTGTCAGAGGCATACAGAGGATACAGAGGTCTCTGTGTGTTTCATCCACAGATGTCACACAGATGACATACTTTATAGTGATGTTTGGTAAGATGCTAATATGGTATAAAATGCGTGATGTCTAACATGAATTGTAAAGTCAATATATATGTTATATACCTAGACAATGAGAAGTCTATGGTCCTCCTTAAGTGGGAACATAGTGTGTGTGTGCGCACGCATGTGTGCCTGCATGTGTGTGTTTGTCTATTACAATAAAACAGCTTTAAAAGATTACTAAACTGCTTGCTTAATCGCTGTGTTAAACATCCTGAAGGTCCAATACTTAAACGTGCTTAAGAGGAGTGTTGATGCTACATCTGCCTATATGGGCTATGCTGTTGATCATGAATTGAGAACCCAGGTAACTAACTAAAAGGTGATGAGAGGGACTGCCAAACAGATATTGGTTAGCTGACAAATGGCAAAGAACCTTCAGTCCCTGAGTCTAAGGAGATATGGTTGGGGAACCATGCCTGCTTCATCCTTTCCTGAAATGCCCTATGGCAACAAGGAAGAAACCAATGCTTTCTGAAACAATTCAAAAGAAGGGGAAGAAAGAGTCCATAACTCTTTAGAATGAAAACAGTCCTGTCAAATGAAGCTAGAAATTGGGAAATATGTTCATTTCACTTTTTTCCATGTTTGAATTTTTATGCTTCAAGTTCTTTTCATCCAAAATATGAAGACATTTGGTAAATTCTTCAAAAACAAACTCAGCATCACACTGCTGGCTCAGGTTCAACTTATGATCAACAATAATCCCAAGGTCCTTTTCACATATAGGACTGCTGAGCCAAGTATCTCCCATCCTATACCTGTGCATTTGGTTTTTGTGTCCTAAATTCATATTCATCTTTGTAATATTAAATGCACTTTTATTTAATCCTGATGCACCATAGATACAACGTGCAATGTAAATAGTGATACCTAACTTGATATTAAAAGTTGGATTTAAATAAAATTTGTGTTGACAACCAGTTTTAAAGAGAAAAAACTGATCAGTGTGAAATTGAAAAGAACAATATTTCCAAGGATGAAACTTGGAAAAAGAGAGGGTTGGATCCAGTCATGTTTACTATGATAGACTAGTTGAAATCAATGGGATTTTAATTTGTCGAGGCTAAATTAAGTTTCATTGATTTCAGTTGGTCTGCTTTGAGTATGAGTAATACAAGATCCAACCCAGAGAGACTTTTCACTTTGTAGGAGAGAAAATTAATACCCTGAACAGCAGCATTTACCGTATAGGTGTGTTTCTTCTAACAGTGCTGTGAGTAACAAAAGAAGCAGAGATAGTAGCTCAGATGGGAAAATGGACTCCTTTTCTAGCTGAGCACAAATGCCTGGCATTTTCCAATGATCAAAGTAAAATTACTGGTCATTAGGATACCCATTCAGAACCCTGGCGACTTTAAATTTCATTTAAGACTTTTAAGAAGAGATAATATTCTTCTTGCATTTCTTACCCCTTGTATCATTCACTAGAGTCAGTTCTCATTTGTCCTGCTGTGTATGTGTTTTAGATGCCTTATAAAATTTAGAAATTGCCAGACTACACAATAGTCAGGTTGCTGAAGCAGGGATAATGCAAGCTGAGTCCAGCACTTTAAAAAAATATATCAATCAGTGTGCTCTCAAGTCCCAAAATATAAGACTGTAGTTACTCTTTTTGTTTTTTTTCCAAGGAATATTGGATGAATGCTGTTCACTTTGCCCCAATCTCTAAATTAAAAAGAGAGACTTGTCATGGAGATATTTCAGCATGAAAAGGTATTGTGGAAATGTCTGTAGGATTAACTGGGTTTCCTGATCATACATATAAATGTGGCCCAGAGTAAACAAGCTGGTACAGCTAATGTGATGTAACCAGTTCTGGTCTTTCCAATGTGGCTGAGCACTAACAATTCCATTCCCTCCAATTGTTCTTGATTTGGAAGGGACAGTCCCAATTAATTCTCTGCCTTGACCCTTTTCCAGATGATTTCAAAGTGTCCCACTTTCTCTCTGCTCTTCTCACTTTCCCCTTTGCCCTCAGCTTACTACAATTGCTTCAAATTGAGTTCAAAGCATAAACGTAGTTTGTACTCAATTAACAGTGGGAAGAAAAGATCAGAACAGAGGAGAAGAGGGGACATAATCTTGCCCTTCCCAGTAGGCATAGGCAAAAGCAAACTGCTGCAGCCTTTCCTAGCTTGTATTTTCTTCCTCATTGCTAATTTTTGCCATCTTGACCACACTCTGATATTGCTTGACCACATGCAAACTGGTTATCATCTGCGAAATGCTGAAGGATATGCAATTATGAATTCCATTCTAACACGATTCCTGCTAGCCAATCAAAAATCTTTCCATACCCATGCAGGTACAGCCAAAATGGCTCCATAAACACCAAGGGAAGTGTCAACAGGCTCTGCTTGGAATCCTGTTGGTGATTTACATCAGTGTAAAGCAAAGGTGGGGAAACTTCAGCCTATGGGCCGACCATCACCCGCCACTCCGTTCTGCAGCCCTCAAAGCATCCTTGAAGCCTTCCTCCCAGAAACCCAGACCAATTTTTTTATTGTTCACCCCCCTACCCCCCCCACACAAAAATGGCTTGAAACTACCACAAAATGTAGATACACTCTCAGGAAAACCAGGAAACCTGCAGATGTCTGTATATGTGCCTTCAAATCATCTGTCAACTTATGGCGACACAGGGTTTTCTCAGGCAAGAAATACTCACAGGTGGTTTTGCCAGTTCCTTCCTCTGAAATGTAGCCTACAGCACCTGATATTTCTTGGAGGTCCCCCATCCAAGTACTAGCCAATGCTGACCCTACTTAGCTTCCACGATCAGACAGGATCTGGTACCTTTAGAGTATTTAGGCTGCAGCTACAAAAGAACACATCTTGCTGAAGGAAAACTTCTGCAAAAGTTAGTCCTGTCTCACCAACCTCTCCCTATAAGTAACCAGCTATTGTAGATGGAAAAGGGGTAGGAAAGGGCAACCAAGAATGCTAAGGCTTTGGAGCACCTTTGCCCATGAGGAATACTGAATGTTTGTGGGTAAAGGAGGATATGACAGAGTTCTATAATACTGTGTGGAGAAAGCGGATAAGGGGACAAATTCTCTCACATTACTAGGAGCTGAAGGCACCCAAAGAAGGTAACTGATGGAAGATTCAAGACAGAGAAAAAGAAATAGTTCTTCACTCAGCATGGTTAAATGCTGGGATTTTTTAACCATCCCCTTTATGTTCTTCAGCAGTTGGTACTGAGGAACATACCACCTCCAATAATGAGAGCCATTGTAATGTTCATACCATACTTCTGAGTTGGGTGTTCTGAGGGAACAGAATGTGGACTAGATTGGCCATTGATGTGATCCAGAAGGATCGCCTAGTGTTTTTATGTAAGATTCAGATACTCAGAAAACTCTAGAGGGGAGAAGTCCTATAAGGACCCATATAACCCATAAAGTACAGAATGATGACTGACTGAGAGGAGGGAAAACTGACAGCTGTGTGGGAGAGGGAAATGAACTGGAGTAACTGGAAATAAAAGAGAGAGGAAACACAAAAAGACATAAATAAGGTAGAGAGAATCACCCTGTCATCTGGAAGGATTGTTTCCTGGCCCACATGGAGAAGATATTTTAAAGTGTCTCCAGGGATGGAAGGAGAAATCGGACTCCCAGTGTTTCCCAAACTTTGGTTTTCCAGATGTTTTGGACTTCTGGTCCCAGAATTCCTGGCTGTTGTCCATGCTGGCAGTGCCTTGTCCAAAACAACTGGAGGACCAAAGTTTGGGAAACACTGCCTAGCTGAAACTAACAATTGGATTTAACCTTTAGAATTGTACATGTAGACCCCTGAATACTTTTTCTACCACCCCATTTGGCCACAAAGTTCATGCACATGATGTCCTGAACAGCAAGCCTTCCAAATATATAAGAAGGTTCACTATACAAAGCCAGCTTCTTGATCGATTAAGCCTAATACTGCTTTCTCTGACTATCAGTGACTTCCCTTAGGTCTCTGGCTGAAGTTTTCACCTCCTTCCTGATCCTTTTAACTGGAGATGTCAGGGATTGGATCCAGAACATGTCATATGCAAACCATGCATTGTTGTTGTTGTTCTCGTTGTTGTCATCTGCTTTCAAGTAGTTTCTAACTTATGGTGACCCTAAGGCGAACCTAATACAGGGTTTTGTTGGAAAGATTTGTTCAGAGAGGGTTTGCTGAGAGAGTGTGACTCAAAGTCATCCAGAGATTTCCATGGCTGAGCTGGAATTTGAACTCTGGTCTCCAGAGTCATAATCCAATGCTCAAAGCACTACACCACACTGGCTCTCCATCCATACTTCCACTAAACTATGGCCTCATCCTGGTTGTACAAACATCTAGCAAGGCAATTATTGTCAACTTCTGCTGTTTCATCATCTTGAACACACATATTCTCAAACTTTAATAGGCGGCATATCACAAATCCTACTATGAATGCTTGAGTTTCCAAAATACTCACCAGGAATCTTTTTGGCCCAGCCAATCATGTGAACCAGTTCTTTGTCAGCCAGTTTCGTCAAGGACATCATCATGGAGGCTTCTGTGAATGGCTTGCTGGGACGGCTCACCAACACGTTGGGTGGTTCAGCTTCAAGTAATATGGAAACAAACTGTTCTGGGGTCAGGGCATTGACAAGGACCTCTTTCATTTGGATGATGGTTTCATTATTCTTTTTCACTTTGCTGACACAATGCATGGGATCTTCTGAGTTACGATGGCGCCGTATGATCCGATACCCACACCGCTCTCTTCTAGAACCTGAAATTTAAAAGGTTTCAGAGCTACAGGACATTTTCATTAACCCAATCACATTTCTCTTGTGCAGAGCAAACATCTAACAATGCCCAAGATCCTACATCAAGGAGATGGAATGTAATGTTATACCCAGAGAATTTCATGACAATTGTGAATGCTGCACTACTGAATGTGCAAAACCAATGTGAAGTGTACTATGACAATGCACAAGGCACACCTGTATATGCAATGCACTCACACAACAGCAGCACCACATGCACAACTCTGCTTCAGCAACCTTGAAAAACGGAATACGGACTTCTACAGTGGTTAAAAATGTCCAGCCACTTCTGTTGGGAAAACTTATGTATTCAGAAGCCAAGATGCTACTGACAAAGTTCTAAGGAGTCATGCTGGCTGAGGGATTCTGGCAGGTGTAGGCCAAAATGTAACTTTTCTGGCCTCTGACAAAACTAGTGTCCTGGCAAGGAAGGGAGAGAAAGCTCAGGCTTTGTGGTGACCAAAACTCCATGGGAGACCACTTCAGCCTCTCAAAGTGTTATGTCATGGAACCCAAAATAGCCACTATGGAGGGAGAAAAAACCTCCACAGCGAGGAAAGGAGGGAGGGAGACTGAGGGGTTGTCTAAACAGCAAAAATACTCCTTGCAGAATGCGAGGAGAAGACGACCTGGCCTAATGGCAGTCTGCGTTGTTTAGCCATATTGTAAAGAAGGCAGTCAAAAACTACAAAAACTCCACAGGAAAAGTCTTTGCGGCTTTTCCCAGCATTTTTAAAAAACAGTGATGGGAATGCACATTCCCACTCGTTGGGACAAGCGATTCAATACAAATCACTTTTCCGTACAAGAGGAAGCATGAACCTGATTGGCTGGATTAGCACAGGGATGGGGCTTGCAAACAGGGCAAATGCCCACTGCTACCATGTTGGATTTTCGCCTTAGCGTGCAATCACTAAGACAATAAAATGGGGTGTTGCTTCTTCTCTTTTTTTTGTAAAGGCAATGCGCACTGTGGAAATTGGTTTTTTTAAAAAAAATGTTTGGTGGCAACAGATTTAAAAATGCGAGTCATTCACTCACGGCTGCCATCTTGACTAGAGGGCATGTGAAGTTTATGGGATCTGTAAAACCATTAAGACAAGTCACAGCTGCTGCGAATTGCTATTACTGCAAAGCAATCTGTTTCTTTTGGCCTTGTATAGACAACCCCGTAAGACAGTGGGGAAGGAAGAGAGAGCGAGAGATTTGAGTGACAATTCATTAGGAAGCTCTAGTCTATCACCAGAGGTTTAAGTCAGAATAATGGCTTTTTTAAACTTTACATGTGATAATTAGCTTTCCTAGGGCCATGATGTTTCTTATCAGCAACGGTCTGTCAAATGGACAATGTGAATAATGCTTGTTGCCAACAACAACAACACAGTCACATCAACTTTCTGCCTTTAATTTTCCATTGCTCTCGCTGCCTGCAATCTTGCTCGCCCCATTAGAAACATACTGAAATACTGTATCACCTTCTGTATCTTATGAAGTGGCCTATAATCCACAAAGAGCTGTTGTTCCTTAAAGTGTCACAGACGACTACTTGGACTTTATGAGACGCACTAAATATGGCACCATAACGATGCCACATAAACACGAAAGGGCGCACAGATCAGACAGTGTCACCCTTTTGCATTTATGTCTTGTCAAAATCTTGTATTTTTTTATTGACAGCTGAAGTTGTCAATAGATCCCCCATGGCACTTTAGTGCTGGCATTGCCAGCGTGCAAAACTTCAGGCCATTTAAATCTCATCACTGCAGCAAGAATGGCTGGTCTGGCGCAAACAGTTCCAGGTGAGATCAGGACGCCCAGGTAAGTTTTTTGCTCTTTTTATTACCCTTCCTGGGTTACTTAGGACTTTTAAAGTTTGTGTATGTGCTTTGTGCAACTTTTTATGTGTTAGTTTTGTTTTTATTTTTGAATTTCCTGCATGACAAAGTCTTGCAGGATTTCAAACGAGGAAGTGAACGGGGTATCATCCTTGTTGCTCTGCTCTGAACCTGCTCCAACTTGTTTATATCCTTCCTCAAATGAGGTGCTCAGAACTGAATGGTGTAACTTGTGAGCCTGACCCAAGGGGTCAGCTTGAGTTTCAGAAAGAGGAGGCATAGCCAGATACACCTTGGGGTTGCAAGAGAAAGCTGGAATCAAAGAACAAACCCTGGCTCAGCCCCCTTCCTCCAGTGCCAGTGGAACTTCACTGTGTGCAAATCTGGACCCAATCCAATGGGTAATAACATCTTCTTCCAACCTGGTGCCCTTCCAGTGTGTTGGTCTGCAATGCCAGTTGGGGATGATGGGAGTTGTCCAGCACACTCAAAGTTGGCTTTGTCTTCTCAAATAAGTTTTTGACCACCATTTAACAGCCTAGCTTAAAATGTTGCCATTACTGAATGGGTATACAGTATTCCCAACAGGATGCCACTCATAGATGAGGATTAGCTGCCAAGACTTTTACAAGCTCAGTCCATTTATATTTACAGATGCTACAACAGTTGATATTTTGGCATTTAAAGCTATCCATAAGGACAAGTGAAACTGAGTCTTTTTAAAAGGCTCCAACTTATCAATCCCATCCCTTTTCCCACTCAAGAGCAATTAATCATTTCACAAAGTACACTGCTTGTTGCCAGAAAACCCAAAGCTGATCTGATGGTGGACACCTAAGAAATATTTCTTGGCATCCCAATTGAGCTCAGTGGGAGTTTCCTTCTGAGACATTTACTTGGATTTAAAAGGCATGCATGCAGATCCCATTCCTTATGCTTCCCTCAGCCTTGTTTGAATTGGAACCTTAAGCCAGCTCCAAGTGAAACCCCATAGGTAAGTATTTTTAAGAGAAAAGCTAACCATGCCAAACATACCAAACACACACATTTTTGTGCATACTTTCCCCCCAAAAATGCATTTTTAAATAGTAAGCGGTATTGTAAAATTCAAGAAAGGATAAATATAGTCTGGTTCTATGGTGATGGAAAGATAACGGTGATAAAAAGAAACTATGAAGTATACAGTTAAAGCACTGAACATGCGGTGTGGAACCATACTGATGTTTCTGTTTCACTCCTAAGATAACTTCCTGACAGTAAGAGCTGTTCAGCGGTGGAATGCACTGCCTCGGAGTGTGGTGGGGTCTCCTTCTTTGGAGGTTTTTAAACAGAGGATGGATGGCCATCTGTCAGGAATGATTTGATTGTGTATTCCTGCATGGTAAGGGGTTGGACTAGGTGGCCCTTGTGGTCTCTTCCAACTTTATGATTGTATAAACATGAGAAAAAATGGAGGAGGTTAAGTGAAGAGGTGAATTCAGGCTACATTCCTTGAACCTCTGTAGCCATTGCATGTGAGAACGCTGGTTTCAGCTGACTGGAACACACCCTCCTTAGCCATTGGGTTTGCCACTGGCATGTTATAGAATGTTTCCAATCATTCCAGCTTCTCAGATGCTTAAAGTACTGTCAGCCCAAAAACTCTGCTCTAGAGCCAGGTAAGGCTGTTATGCATTGTTGGTGGGAAGAGATTCAACCTAAGAGGAGAAAGGCATTACTAGAGGCCAGACTCAAATTAGTTATAGACACCTGGTGTGTGTGTGTGTTTCGCATATAGCTTGTGCCTATGAGTACTATGTGAGTAACGAGAATGGGGGAGTGAGAGAATGAAGCAGGAAGGAAGACACACAGAGAAAATATTACATTCAGAGAATAACATATCTGAGTTTATGTGGGGTTCTCCTTGTGTAAATCAAAGCAAAATTCAGTAAAACCGATTTAAGGCATGTATGGACAAGGTTTTCCATCATGTCCATTCCAGTCCAGTCCATTACTTTATTTATACCCCACCCATTACCCAAAGCTGGGACTCAAGGCAGTTCAGCAGGAAAGTTAAATGTAACTATGGATCTCACTGAATCACAGAATCTTAGGACTTTTTTGGATGGAAGAAAAGTAACGCTAGCAGTGTCGCCAGGTTGCGACGCTGCAGCGCAAGAGGGTGTCCGTTTCGGACGACGCTCCTCCCAGCGGTACTGTTGCAGTACCGCTGGGACATTTGAGCGTGATATTTTTCCTGCCCAACATCATATTTTACTCGCGATCAGCAGCAGAGAACAAACCTACACCTTCCTCTCTATGACAGACTGTTAGATATTTAAAAAGAGCAGTCATGTTGCCCCCAATGTCTTCTTCACCAGGCTAAACATGTCCAGCTCCTTCAACCTTTCCTCGCATGTACTGTTCTCCATATCTCTTATCATCCTTGTTGTCCTGCTCTGAACCTGGTCCAACTTGTTTATATCCTTCCTCAAACAAGGTGCTCAGAATCATAGAATCATAGAATTGTAGAGTTGGAAGAGACCACAAGGGCCGTCCAGTCCAACCCCCTGTCATGCAGGAATCACGATCAAAGCATCCCTGACAGATGGCCATCCAGCCTCTGTTTAAAGACCTCCAAGGAAGGAGATTCTACCATGCTCCGAGGGAGTGTGTTCCATTGCCGAACAGCTCTTACTGTCAGAAAGTTCCTACTAATGTTGAGGTGGAATCTCTGTTCCTGGAGCTTTGCATCCATTGGTCCATGTTCTAGTCTGGAGCAGCAGAAAACAAGCTTGTTCCATCCTCAATGTGACACCCCTTCAAATACTTAAACAGGGCTATCATATCGCCCCTTAACCCTCTTTTTTCCAGGCTAAACATACCCAGCTCCCTAAGTCTTTCTTCATAAGGCATGGTTTCCAGATCTTTCACCATTTTAGTCGCCCTCCTCTGGACACGCTCCAATTTGTCAATATCCTTTTTGAATTGTGGTGCCCAGAACTGGTTCTATGATTCTATGATTTGCGTTTTCCTGAAGGAACCCCAGTGAAAATGCACACCATCAAAAACATTGTGTGCCAACTGTGCTGTGAATACAGGTGAATACAGGAGATCAGGAGGGCTTTAAATTGAGTCATATGGGGGAGGGAGACAGTATTCTGGAAGGCAAAAGGGCTGGAGAAAATAGTCAAACTTTCATTGAGGGAACAAGGCAAACAGTGCAAGGACCCAACAGTAGGAGGCAAAAAAAACTTGCACAGGCAGCAAGTAAAGGGAATACATGGTCTTAAATGTCTCTACACTAATGCGCAGAGCATGGGAAATAAGCAAGATGAACTTGAACTCCTAGCACAACAAAGGAAATATGATATAATAGGCGTTACTGAAACCTGGTAGGATGAGTCTCATGATTGGAATGTAGGAATAGAGGGGTATAACCTTTATAAGAGAAACAGGGATATTTACACCAGGGAAGAGATCCATGACATCAATACTGGAAGCCAGGTGGAGAGCATCTGGATAAAAATTAAAAGGGAGGGAAACAACAGGGATGTTGTTGTGGGACTCTACTACAGACCCCCAAGTCAGACGGAGGAATTGGATGATCCCTTTCTAGAACAGATGACCACACACAGAGAAAGGAGACATGTAGCAGTGATGGGTAACTTCAATTATCCTTATATTTGCTGGAAATCTAACTCAACCAAAACTTCAAAAATTCCTTACTTGCCTGGAAGACAATTTCATTGTCCAAAAGGTGGAAGAGACAAAAAGTGGGTCGGCTATTTTAGATCTGATCCGAACCAACAGGGATGACCTGGTTAATGCGATGCAAGTGGTGGGATCCTTAGGTGAGAGTGATCATGTTCTCCTGGAGTTTGTTATACAATGGAAAGGAGAAGCCAGGCTTTAGAAGACTTTAGAAGAGCTGATTTCAATAAACTCAGGGAAATACTGGGGGTGATCCCATGGTCAGGAATACTAAAAGAGAAGGGACTTCAAGATGGACGGGACTTTCTCAAAAGGGAGATACTGAAAGCACAATTTCAAACAGTACCATTGAGGAAGAAAAATGGGAGGTGCCTCAAGAAACCAGGATGGATGACTAAAGAACTTTCAATGGAGCTAAGTTTTAAATGGAATATGTATAGGAAATGGAAAAAGGGAGAAATCACCAAAGAAGAATTCAAACAGATAGCTAACACGTGTAGGAGTAAAGTCAGAAAAGCTAAAGCGCAGAATGAGCTCAGGCTCACTAGAGAGGTTAAGAACAATAAAAGGGGGGTGTTGGTATGTCCGCAGCAAAAGGAAGAAGAAGGAAATGGTAGGACCACTACGTGGAGAAGATGGCAAAATGCTAACGGGGACAGAGAAAAGGCAGAATTACTCAACACCTTCTTTGCTTCAGTGTTTTCAGAAAAGGAAAAGGGTGACCAACCTGAGGAGAATGGAGCAGATGACACAATAGGGGAAATCCAGCACAGAATAAGTAAAGAGGTAGTACAGGAATACCTTCTTAATCTAAATGAATTTAAATCTCCAGGACCGGATGAACTACATCCAAGAGTATTAAAAGAGCTGGCAAATGTAATCTCAGAGCCATTGGCAATAATCATTGAGAACTCCTGGAGAACAGGAGAAGTCCCAGCAGACTGGAGGAGGGCAAACGTTGTTCCCATCTTCAAAAAGGGGAAAAAAGAGGATCCCAACAATTATCGTCCAGTTAGTCTGACATCAATACCAGTGAAGATTCTAGAGCAGATCATTAAACAGAGAGTCTGTGAACATTTAGAAGTCAATGCCATAATCACAAAAAGTCAACATGGGTTTCAGAAAAACCAGTCATGCCAGACTAATCTGATCTCTTTTTTTGATAAAATGACCAGCTTGGTAGATGAAGGGAGCACTGTGGATATTGCATACCTTGATTTCAGTAAGGCCTTTGACAAGGTTCCCCATGACATTCTTGCAAATAAGCTTGTAAAATGTGGGCTAGACAAGTTAACTGTCAAATGGATTTGTAATTGGTTGACCAGCCAAACCCAAAGGATGCTCAGCAGTGTCTCCTCTTCATCTTGGAAAGATGTGACCAGTGGGGTGCCACAGAGTTCTGTCCTGGGACCAGTGCTATTCAACATCTTTATCAATGACTTGGATGAAGGAACAGAGGGCATACTTATCAAATTTGCAGATGACACCAAATTAGGAGGAGTAGCTAATACCCTAGAGGCCAGGATCAACATTCAAAATGACCTGGATAGACTGGAGAGCTGGGCCAAAACTAACAAAATGAAATTCAATACGGAGAAATGTAAGGTACTGCACTTAGGGCGAAAAAATTAAATGCATAGATATAGGATGGGGGAGACCTGGCTGAATGAGACTACGTGCGAAAGGGATCTAGGAGTCCTAGTAGACCACAAGTTTAACATGAGTCAACAGTGTGATGCGGCAGCTAAAAAGGCCAATGCGATTTTGGGCTGCATCAATAGAAGCATAGTGTCTAGATCAAGGGAAGTAATAGTGCCACTCTATTCTGCCTTGGTCAGGCCTCACCTAGAAAACGGTGTCCACTTCTGGGCACCACAATTCAAAAAGGATATTGACAAATTGGAGCATGTCCAGAGGAGGGCGACTAAAATGGTGAAAGGTCTGGAAACCATGCCTTATGAGGAGAGACTTAGGGAGCTGGGTATGTTTAGCCTAGAAAAAAGACAGTTAAGGGGCGATATGATAGCCTTGTTTGGGGTGTCACATTGAGGATGGAACAAGCTTGTTTTCTGCTGCTCCAGAGACTAGAACACGGAACAATGGATGCAAGCTCCAGGAACAGAGATTCCACCTCAACATTAGGAGGAACTTTCTGACAGTAAGAGCTGTTCGGCAGTGGAACACACTCCCTCAGAGCATGGTAGGATCTCCTTCCTTGGAGGTCTTTAAACAGAGGCTGGATGGCCCTTGTGGTCTCTTCCAATCTACAATTCTATGATTCTATGATTCTATTGCCTATGTAGATAAGCCCTAAATTCCCTTTGTCTGGGAAGAAGCATCTATGGGGCTCCAACCCCAATAATGTATACTAGCTTACACCCACCCATGAAAGCCAGCTTTTAGGGCCTATTCTAACCAAGTTAGGACAACTTCTTTTGCCTATCTCCTTTCCTATCATAAGCTGGATTTCCTGAGACAATAAACATATGGAATTTTTTTACCTTACAAGAGCATTCTGAGTAATTACTGCTGTTTCTACTATAAGCTCATAGTGCATTAACCCTTGTTACCTGCCCTAACAGCCCCCCATCTTTTACTAACTCTGAAATGGTGATATTTCATAAATTGGCATGTTGTGGTCTTCCATGTGGTTGGCAGTAAACTGGGACTTGCCAAACACCAAGTCTGAAATCATGCTTGAGGGTATGCACAACTTAAGGAGGAGCCTTCTAAATTCCTTAAAAGGTCACACCCAGGTCAGAGTTATGCAAATGCCCCTGAGACTATAGAGTTAGTGTGATAAAGGCTAATTCTCCCTGGGAACCTCTGGAAGAGAATCATTCACTAATTCAATCAAAAGTGGCTGAGTGCTCATTACCTTGCAAAATGGGGGTTCCTTTCCCCAATCCTAAAACAATAGAGGGTTGCCTGTGACCTTTTAGTTCTAAATGTTTCACCCATTAGTGATTGTTAACGCATCCGTAGAATCCATTGTCTACCCTTAGGAAACTCCAGCATACATTCTATTCCACTCCAAAACTCACCCCTTCAGAGAAATTACCAAATATAAATATCACCCTAAAATGCCACCCAAGTGTGCATAGCTCCTTATCCTCCCATCACTCTGTCAGTCTGTGCCACCAAGTGCAGAGATCCCCTTCTTTCTGCCTCCATGTCAGTCTATGACACCACTCCTCCCTCCCGGACTCCATGCTGCTGGTTTCCAGCACAATCTGCTCTTCGGATTGTACAGTATTAGCCACCATCCCATCAATCTATTCCTCTATCCCAATACTTCCTACTTTCTTCATTAGCCTTGTGTGACTGCTTTAAACCTAAGTGCTAGTGTGAATTCTGTTAAGATTAATTTTCAATAAAAACCATTATTATTTCATCCCTGGCTGTGAGTCTCTCCAGTGAGTACTGGTATACACAGTCCAAAAGATCCCTGCAGTTGCCTGACCTCTCACATGCCAATTTGAGCTAATTAAATCCCCCAAAGTAAGATCCAGACACACATGGAATTTCCATGGACCTCAGCATTTTGGGTAAAACCCTGCTACACTCTGCTTAATATAGATGACAAATATTCCTACATGCCTCAGGTGGGAAAATGTCTTAGGGCAGCACCTTCCAATAGAAGCTCCTCAGCTTCTGTTGGAGGAACATGGATTCAGATTCAGCAATCAAGTGTCTCTGGAGACCATGGCAACAGGCAGCTCTGATGAATAGGATTTCTTAGGTCTCAATTCGGAACTTAATGTCAATGATGCAGCAAGTGACTGTACAGCGACTTCTGTGTTTCTTTTTTCTTTTAATCTCTCTCTCTCTTTTTACTGTGACTTTCCATTTTAAAGTTTATGAAACAACGAGTAGCAAAAAGAAAACACCTATTAATACAAAAGCAAATTGAAACCAAATCAAAATCACTACATGACAAGGCAGAATAAAAGAGGAAGGAAGTATAGATTTGGAAATATCACTCAAACAAGTTATCAATAAAGCAGGAGAGGAACATCAATAAGCACAAACAGAGCAAAGCAGCAACACCCACACCCACCCCTTCTATTAAAAGCTTTGCAAAACAAGATTAATGGAGTAAAATAGGTTCAGCATCTTAGATATCTTCTTTAAAGACTGGACTAAGGCCCAGAGCAGATTCACCACTCCCACTGATCTTAGACCTTAGAGCGACAAGATCTCACTGTCTGATGATCCTGTTCTACTATCTTAACACAGGTTACTACCTATCTCAGCTGACGGGGGTAGCTACAGCCAATCTTCTGATGAGGATCTCAAAAATCAGTACCCAGCTTGTGGGGCAATTAGCTAACACACATTGGAAACTGCTTAATGCAGTGTAGATGTGTAAATAGCTATTGCTTAAAACAATTTGTAAGCCACTCTGATAGCCTTTGTGGCTGAAAAGTGGGGTATAAATACCTAATCAAAAATTAAAAATTAAATGGGGCAGGTCCCTATGGGAGGAAGTAAGCTTCATGCAGTGGCACCACTAGGGGGTGCAAAGAGGCTGAACCACACCAGGTGACACTGCCGGGGAGAGGGGTGACACTAGCCTTAGGGGTTTACCACACTCTGAAGTAAAACGGCAGTGCAGCAGGAAGGTTCTGTCTTCTGTACTGCCTTACTGCATGGCATCTTCATTCTTCATTCTTTTTATTGTATGTCATTTGGAGTCCAAGATTGGGGGGAGGGGAGTGGTATAGAAATAAAGATAAATAATAATAATAATAATAATAATAATTAAGTTGAGCTTGGAGTTTTATTCTAATTCCTTGCCGCATAGTGAGAAAAGATTAGAATGAACAATTGTAGCAAGCCCCAAACACACACATTGGAAACTTCTTAATGCAGTGTAGATATGTAAATGGCTATTGCTTAAAACAATTTGTAAGCTGCTCTGATAGCCTTTTGGCTGAAGAGCGGGGTATAAATAAATTAATAATAATAATAATAACCCATTATTGAGTCAGCAACTTACATTACACTTTACGTTCCAATAACTGATCACTGCAAAACTCTGTTGGAAACATCCACATATGTCGGTTAGGCTGTATCAGTTAGTTATTCATATCATTTCACACTCATGTACATATATCTAAATGTGAACTATTCTATGCTCTTTTAGAATATAATACATTGTCAAAATAAGAGAACTATGCATATTAAATTAATATATCTTCCATTGCCAGTCACAATTTCATCTTTTTCGAAGGAAGCCTTTTGTTGTTGTATTGTTGTGTGCTTTCAAGCCATTTCTGACTTACAGCAATACTAAGGTGAACCTCACAAGGTTTTCTTGTCAAGATTTGTTCAGAGGGGTTTTGGCTTTGCCTCCCTCTGAGGCTGAGACAGTGTGACATGCCCAAGGTCACCCAATGGGTTTTCATGGCTGAGTGGGGATTCAGACTCTGGTCTGGCTTTCTTCAATGAAGCCTGACCATTATGAAAAGATATATTTTTCCCACAGGCAATGCTGATTAACACCTATAATTCCCCTCCATTCTTGAATCCTTATTGATCCTGCATTAACTTGCCATTGTTTTGATCAATGCTGCACTCACTCACTGTAATTATCATGCTCATCAATAGAACTCAGAAGATCAGAAGCACAAACTGAATTGTGCCAGCTTAGTCATACATTTTGAGGATGAAGAAACATCTTTAACAATCGCACAGAGAGAACAAAATTCACTATTCATTAAAGATCATCCAACCAGTCATTCTGGCACATGAAACTCTTTTGTTCAAAACTCACACTACAATCCAACATCTCTTCAAGATGAATCCAGAGTTGCAGCTGTGTTCATAGTAATTGGATCGCATATAACAATTTTGTTGATGATGATTACATCTTTAGTATGGAAGCATTTTCTACATGTTTAATTCTTATATCAGTGCAACTATGGGATAAAATAAGTACATAAGAACCCTGTCGGATAAGGTCTAGCACCCACATTTTTCCTAGCCTTCTTTAAAAATAGATAGATCACTACATATGGCTTTTTTTCTCCTTCTTTCGTTGTTATTTGCCATCAAATTGACTTCGAGTTATGACGTCCCTATGAATGAGAGACCTCCAAGACACCCTCCTCTTGTCTATACCAGCCAAATAAAATGTCCTCCCCCCATTCCCACAGCAATCAGTCTAGACAACACAGGGCTCAGTTCCTGATTCTGGTGCAAACTGTCATCACAACCTCTGGCCAGTTGAGCATAGAACACACGCTACACCATCCCTAAAATGGAGTAAAAAAAACCCTCACCATTTACTCCAGATTTTACAGGAAAACCTGTTGCACTCCACAGTGACACCAGGAGGATGTCTTCACATACATTCCTGCTGTGTTGCCCAGCGCTGCTACTGCTGGTGCAAGTCACATCTTCTGAGGTCACAACAAGGTGCCATGTGATCAATGCTGGGTGCCTCATTTCTGGCCTCAGAGGACATGACTTGCGCCAGCAGCTGTGGCACCAAGTAACAAAGCAGGGATGCATGTGAAGACATCTGCCTGGTGTCACCACAGAGTGCACTTGTAACAGGTGGAATTGGGGGCAACTCCAGTGCCAGAATACTCAAGGCTACACCTAGATTATCTTGTCCAGTGTAGATGAGCCCCTTGTCATCAACAGCCCTGTTCAGATCCTGGAAGCTCGGAGCTGTGGCTTCTTTGATTGAGTCTATCCACCTGTAATATGGTTTTCCTCTTTTCCTAATGCCTTTAACTTTACGGCGCATTGTCTTCTTTTCCAAAGAGTATATTTAAATTTCCCATATATCTCTCTGTGTGTGTTAATGTCCTCAGGAAATGTTTTCAAATATAGTACCTGACCTTCCCATTTCCAGAGCTTGGGATACTTACTCTTTTGGACCACAAATTCCAAAATCCCCAGCAAACATGGCTGGGCACTGTAGTCCAAAAAGTATTGCTTTTCCAAGCTGTGCCCAATGCCCATTCCCCTTCTGAAAATGATAGCATTTCCCACATCCATCCAATTTATGTTTTGAATCCCTATGTCTTGCTCAGTACATTTTGTCAACCCTGTATCATACGATGTTTGAGCAACCTCCATTAACTGAAACCTGGCCCCGCTACAACGCTTTCGCTCCAGTGTATCTCCACCAATTTTCCTTTGAAAGTAGTGAAAAGGTAATCCCAACCACCACACCATGTTGGTGATTTATGACTATTAAACCTTGAAAAGAATGCTGCACATTTGGTCTATTTAAAGCTTCAATGGAGGCAATCACCAATCCTGATTTGCCTGTCCTCAAATCTAAAATTATAGATATCATTTCCCAGTTTAAATGTTTGATTGTTGCTTCCCAGATTATTGTAATATTTTTCTTATTATTGTTAAATGCTCCCTACTTTCCATTGTGATGACAAGTTCCAAAGGCATCACTAGCAAGAACAGTTTCTCTTGAATGAGAGACTTGTCTCTGAAATATTTGTTTCATTTACATGTATACAAGCAGAATAGAGTGGAAGCAAATTGGCTTTCTACAGCAGCCACAAAAATGGCTAATCCTGGACCAGTTATCCAGAGTAATAACATGAATCTATCCAGTTTGTCTCTGACTCACTGGGAGAATTTAGACATTGTGAATTTAATGGTAAATGTCCATGAGGATCTATGGCTGTTCCTGCTTTCTAATTCATTGTTCACATGATGCATGCACACGTCCAAAATAATCAGTAACCATTTCCACACACTCAGGCTGCTGCTAGCATTTTTCCTTAGCGCAATAAAAGTGACCATTCAGTTTTGTTCTAACTGCAGTCGATTCTGGGGAGCGTGTGTTTCAGTGTACTGCAAACCACACTGCTTTTGATAGCCTCCCATGATGGTGACAGTCTGGCCTCAGTAGCAAACTCCTTGTTGTTGTTGTGTGCCTTCAAGTTGTTTCAACTTATGGGGACCCTAAGGTGAACCTATCACAAGGTTTTCTTGGCAAGATTTGTTCAGAGGGGGGTTGCTTTGCCTTCCTCTGAGGAGATTTTCAGACGGGGGAAAACCCCACAGAGGTCTGGAGAAAAACAGGGC
The DNA here is from genome assembly GCA_030847615.1 of Gambelia wislizenii. Taxonomy (NCBI): domain Eukaryota; kingdom Metazoa; phylum Chordata; class Lepidosauria; order Squamata; family Crotaphytidae; genus Gambelia; species Gambelia wislizenii. Next base: position 483,962,510 of record JAUMIR010000001.1, on the reverse strand, counting down.
TGTTCCACTTCCAGCGCTCTGTTTCACACACACACTTCCTCCTCCCGACCTTCATTCGTTCCCCCTCCATCCTGCTTTCATTTTCATTCCACTTTTTCGTATTAATGGAAATTTCCATCAATAAAAAACAGCGGAATGAAAATGAAAGCTGGACAGAGGGAGAATGAATGGAGGTCGGGAAGAGGACAGGGGCATGTGAAACGGAGCTCCGGAAGCAGAACAGCCGTTTTTCTCTTGACCTCCACGGGTTTTCCCCCCCATCAGAAAATCTCCTGAGTCTGTGAGAGTGTGATGTGCCCAAGGTCATCAAGTAGTTGAGTGAGGATTTGAACTCTGGCCTCCAGAATTGCAGTCAAACACTCACATCACTACACCATACTGGCTCTCAGCAAACTCCTGCCTCTTTTTATTCCTCAGCCATGCTTTCTTGCTGAAGCCTTCTGTTTTTAGCTGCAGAGCATAGCTGTGCAGCTGCAATGGATATACCTCAATACTTATGGCATCCACTCCCATCTCCTAAGCTGGCTAAGCTGCTTTGGTCAGACCCCACCTAGAGTACTGTGTCCAGTTCTGGGCATCACAGTTCAATAAGGATATTGACAAGATGGAAAATGTCCAGGGGACGGAGACCAAAATGATCAAAGATCTGGAAACCAAGCCTTATGAGGAATGACTTAGGGAGCTGGAGAAGATAAGACTGAGCCCTGGTGGTGCAGTGATTAAATGCCGGTACTGTGGCCACAACATTGTGAGTTCGATCCTGCAGGGCTCCAGGTTGACTCAACCTTCCATCCTTCTGTAGGTCAGTAAAATGACTATCCAGCTTGTTGCGGGCAATTAGCTAACACATTGTAAATCACTTAGAGAGTGCTTAGCACTATAAAGCAGTGTAGAAGTGTAAGTGCTATTGCTAAATGCTATTGCTATTGACAGATGAAATAATAGCCATCTTTAAATATCTGAAGGGATGTCATGTAGAAGATATAGCAAGCTTGTTTTCTGGTGATCCAGACACTAGAACACAAACCAATGGATTCAAATTACTAAAAAAAAAAAGGGGGGGATTATGCTTAAAACATTGTGAAGAACTTCTTTACCATAAGAGCTGTTCAGAGATGAAATAGAGAGCCTTGGAAGGTGGTGGACTCTCCTTCTTTGGAGGTCTTTAAACAGAGGTTAGATGGGCATTTTTCAGGAGTGCATTAGTTGTGTATCCTTCATGGCAGGGGGCTGGACAAGAGGGCCCTTGTGGTCCCTTCCAACTCTAAGATCCTGTTATTTTATGACAAAGCTTCTATCACTTAGGCGTCATTTCCTGCATTCAGATAGGGAGATGGTGGGGTTAGAGGGGTGGGAGAGGTGTGTATAGGTAAGAAGCTATGCTTGCTTCACTAGCGAACACAAAGGACTATGCATCTTTAGGAGTAGTTCCTAAATATGGGCCCCCAAGTGTTGTGAGGCAACAGTTCCCAGAACTCCAATCGTCAGGCCACCTCACTCAGGATTCTTGGAGATATAGGTTCAACAGTATCTGGAGGCCCAAGTTTGGGTATCACTGTTGTAAAGGGATGAATCATAAGGACAGAGCAAAGGGGTAGGGTCAGCATTAAATAGTGCATAGATGTAGTTACCTGTAAGTAGTTACTTTTTCATTAATGGGAATATGGAAAAGTTAAATTTTAAAGGTAATTTAACAAGTAAAAGTGAAATTTTCAACTTTGTTGAAAAACCAGTGAGTTTCTTAGGTTCTATGATTGTTCCAAGTATAATAAATAGTACTTATTTTCCATACCCTACTTCATTACACCCTTAACAATGTCAATTTATTTTAAACTGATAGATGCACATAAGTCAACAGGAGATTTAACTTCTAAATCACTAGAATAAGCATGTGGTCTCTTCTGCTGAGAGAAGCTTTCACTGATCTTAGCATCCTAAAATCCCAAACTGACAGAAAACACCATGTTGTTGTTAATTGCCATAAAGTTGACTTTGACTTATGGTAACCCCAGGAATGAGAGACCTCCAAGTCACCCTATCATCAACAGCCCTGCCAGATCCCATCTGGTCTTGGAAGCCTAAGCAAGGTCAGTCCGGTTAGTACACGGATGGGAGACTGCCAATGAATACCAGGTGCTGTGGGTGATATTTCAGAGGAATGAACTGGCACCCCACCACCACCTCTGAAGTTCATAGGGTCACCATAAGTCAACAAGTAACTTGAAGGCTTGCACACTCACAAACACAAATCAAATGAACATTCAAATACTTTGAGTTGTCTTTTCCATTTGTAGCCATACTCAAGGCATTTTCAAGGGGCAATTGTTGAAATATCTGACCCCAGTGACTTCAGAGACATAGAGATGGCAGTAGGGAATGCCAAAGCACCATCACAATGGCTTCCCATCAGCTCTGTGCCTTCATCCTAACAGAGTCAAGAGCATTCCAGCCACAGGATGCTACTAATGGGGGAGCAGCAAATTGGACATCTGACTTTGAGAAACCATTTGGGGGTTTTCCAGGGACAGTGTTATATGGTAAGGGACAATCAGAACTTACTTGTCTATAGTACTTTATTCTGTTCAGATTATTCTGATGCTGCTTCTCATTTTTTTAAAAAGGCAGTTTACAATAAAACCAGTAGCTAAAAACCATAAAATGATACAAGGGGAAAATCCATCAAGTATGATTAATTATAAAAGAAGGTGTAACTGAAAATATTAAAATATCAACCTTTGAGGAAATGATCAAGCATATACCTGAGTGAGCAGGTAGGTCTTCACCATGGCCCCCACAAGGAGGGGGGCTAACAGGCTCTAGCCTGGGAGCCCAGGGGCCCAGGATTAGGAGAGGGTGCGGTGTGATATTATTGTAAGTTTTTATTGTGTAAATCCATTTAGTTTTTTAAAATATATATATAAATATTGATTTGGTGTCACCATTTAAACTGACTTATTTTAATTTTTATCCTAAATCCTGTAGAGCATTTCGCTGCCCTTAACCTTAGCAGTAGGTAGGGGGCCTGCCAAAGATCCCAGCCTGGGGGCATGCTTCAGGATGTGGGGGCCATGTTTTTCAGTTCTCAGCAGAAGTACCCAACACTGAAAGCTCTCCAAATTTCAATGGAAAGACCATTCCACATGGGGGTCTCAGGCGTTTCGTGCAGCCAGTTCAGTGCAGCCAATTCAATGTGGCCATTTCAATGTGGCATGGTTCTGCTTCCGTATCAATTGACAATCAACAATTTTGTCAATAAAATGCAATCAACCCCATTTTTATTGGGTTGGGATTGTTAAGGTAAGGGTTAGGGTTATTATCAATTATCAATAATATCCCCAACCCTCACCTTTCCCATCCACACGGTGGGGGCCACAACAGAGGAGGTCCTTGGCCATCACAACAAGCAGAATTCCTCCCTCTCAGGATGTAAAAACCAGCTCAGTTTATATGGGAGAAGGCAGTTTCTCAGCCTGGCCCTGAACTGTATATGAACTTATAAATCAGAAATAACTCCAGTAGTCACGAGGGCTGAAGGATTCTGGGAGTTGTAGTTTAAGATAATAAGATTTCTGAGCTCTGGCATGCATCACCAGGTCAGGAGCATTCTTGGCCCTGAGATTTCTCAGGCAAAAACCTGAGACCTTGGAAAGATGCCCAGTGATGTCACAAGGGGCATGGCTTGATGATCCCATTAAGCATGACATAAGAGTTCCTCACAGCATGTCATTCAAATTAGAAAACACAAGTCTAAGAAGTGAAACAAAGGGAAGGGAAGGGAAGGGGAGACCAACTCCCTTGCCTTCCCTTCCTTTTGTTTCACTTTTTAGACACCTACAGCAGTAAATCCAAAGAAGCCTACAGCAATGGAAGCCAGCTACACATAGTTTTCTTTTAAAAACACACACTTGTTTTTATGATAAAGCTCTTGCCCTGAGATTCCTCCACTTGCCCTGAGGTCCAGAAAAGTGGGTCCAGGCCCTGAGATCTAGGAACCTGAGGCACAATAGCCCTTGAGTTGATTCATTGAAGAACCAGAAAAATAGAAAATTTCAACCAACATTAATGTTCCATAAGTATTCTTAAATACCTCTCTCCAATTTTACCAGTCATTTTGCAAAAGGATTTTTTTTACTCATCATTTCTCTTAGCCCATGAGAAATTCCTCTACCTGCATTGTTAAATATAGCCTTTCCAACTGAAGACACAAATGGTGGAGAGGGACACACAAATGGACACCTATTCTGGCCACAAAGACATGAGAGCAATGATGAAAACACACATGAATGACACCCCCCACTCAATTTTCCCTGAAGGCATTCCCAAAAGACATGGATAATTAAGTTCAGCTTAAATTATTGTCTCTGGATCCACCCCACCATTGACATTAATGAAATTGAGACACAAATGACAGATAAATTTTGTAGGAGAAAAAAGGTCCAAAGGAATCACAAAGACAAAAACTCACCACATTTCATCATTCCCACTTCATAGCATTTCCGGAGTCGGCAGGCCTGGCAACTTTTGCGCCTATTTTTATCTATTGTACATTGGTTCGTCGCTGGACAAATATAATCATTGTGTCCTGCAGGGAGATATAAAATAATGGATTATAAAAGTCTATATCATAGAATCATAGAATTGCAGAGTTGGAAGAGACCACGAGGGCCATCCAGTCCAACCCCCTGCCACGCAGGAAATCACAATCATAGCATCCCCGACAGATGTCCATCCAGCCTCTGTTTAAAGACCTCCAAGGAAGGAGACCCCACCACGCTCCGAGGGAGTGTGTTCCACTGCCCAACAGCTCTGACTGTCAAAAAGTTCCTCCTAATGTTGAGGTGGAATCTCTGTTCCTGTGTATATTGCTATTGCTGTGTGTGATTATTTGTGACACAGAGGCAGTTCTTAACTTTGGCTGTGTTGTGTGAAAAGTTGCCAGATCTCAGAACCTGGCCCTGAGCTGCCAGTCTCCAGTTTTTCTGGGTCATCTCCAGGCAGGAGATGAGAGCGCAAATCTTCCAGTTTTAGGAGATTATCAGACAAGTGTCTAAAAATGTTTTTATCCAGCATAATAACACTTTTTATCACACATTGCTGTAATAATAAGAAAGAGCGGCCCCAGAATTGTTGCAGCACGATCGCCAACACTGTTTACTTCCGTGTTAGATGGGGCATGTGATCTCAGTGGTTCTCACGAGAAGATGCAAGCATGCTTAAAAGTCTAAAAACAGCAAAATTAACAAAGAAAATGAACACACAAGCACTGAAACACACTTAAAAACTTGCCAGCAAAATGAGGAGGTTAATAAAAAGAGCATCCCATACCTAGTTTTCGCATTCTCACCCAGATGTGTTCTGGCGGGGACCTCCCACTGACACTGTATTCAGGAGAGCAGAATGGGACACAGTTTCACACACAGGCATTACCATGGGGGGAAAAAAACGCTATTGGCAATCAATTGACAGCTTGGCCCATTAGTAAAAAAGAATGCCTTGTTCACGCCAATGGAACACAAGGAGCACAACGTTGAGCGATGGGGTGCCCTTTTGTGTTATCCTGTCATTGTTATCACACCATATTTTCTGCATCTGATAATCTCTTTAGTGGGCTCAACTTCAGGTAAGAGAGAAGGACTGCGTGCACATCTCTAGCTCCAGGTAGTAGAGCAGCAGCTTGCTACAGTTTGGAAAGCCAAATTGATTTGTTTCTGCAACTTACAAAGTCTCTCCAGGGCAAGGGGAGCTCTGTGTATTTACTTAGTTAACTTTCACCTTTTCTCCATCTTCTCTCACCCTCCACACTGTTCTGTAACAACCTTATGGCTAGAAGCAAGTAGGTTAGATTAAATGTTGCTTATCCCATCTTTCTAATTCCCTAATAATCGTCTCATCCCACCTTGCTCTGGGAACAGATCCCTTAGCTAAGATTTCTCTCCTAATTTGCAAATAGGAAAATATATTCAGAATGTGGGTGTGTTTGTGCATGTGTGTATGCATGTGTAAGTAGGTTTGAATGAACTGTTCTTAGTACCTAATCCATAATGATTAATGACACCATCAGATGCCATTCCTAAGACTTAGTTTTTGGCCCTGAAATTTCAGGACCATCCTGAACTGCCTGCCCCACTTATCTGGGACCACCAGCAGCCAGTGCTTAGATCATCTTACAACAGAATTGCTATGTGGAAGACTTCCATTTCCCAGTGGAATTGGCTTGCCTCCTGCATGCCAATGCAATTGCACTGAACACAGGGAGTGTGGCCCTGAAAAGTCACTGCGTCCTTGATTTGACAAAAGGCATCTCAGTGACACTGATCATGCACAAGCCCAGAAAGGCCAACCAGCTGCCTAGCAATACAACCCCCTACTTCCTTTCACCTTCATGTTCAAGGCAACGGATGTTTATTCATCTGGAAGGATGCATGTTTCCTAACTCCTGTTTAGTCAGTGAAGAGGATTGAGCCCAAAGGGATAGAACAAGTGAACAGACAGAAGCAATGGTGAGGAGGCAGATATGGGACTGCTCAGGGAGGGGGCCAGGGAGCTATCATGCCCAATGCCCCCTGATACCTGGATCAAATATAGGAAAACAGATGCCATACTTATCCTATGGAATCCTGGGGTTTGTAGTTTGGTGAGGCACTAGAGCTCTCTGGTTGAGAATTCTAAATGCCTCTCCCTCAACTACATATCCCAGGATTCCATAGGATGGAAACATAACAGTTAAAAGTGGAACAATAACAGTATAAATGTGTGGTGTGAATGGCTCTTAAAGGCTTACTACATTCTGAAAAAAAAGCTGCAAGGCAGCAGGAATGTTTTGTCTTTACTGCATGATGTTGCCGTTCTTCCGGCGTTCATACATTCTGGTTCCGTGGGGGACCGAGCTAAAACTGCATCTTTTTGCTAACAGGTTTTTCTGGTTAGCAAAAAAGACATGATTTTACCTTGGTCCCTCACAGGACCAGGATGAAAAAATGATGATGCCGTGCAATAAGGCAACACAGGAGATGAAACGTTCCTGCTGCCTTGCTGCTTTTCTTTGGAATGCAGTAAGCCTCTGAGTCTAGCATTCTGTTCACATAGTGTCAGGAGCAGCTGATGGCCTATATGGCAGCATGTTGGTGAATCCACACTAGGTTTTAGTCTGAACTTTAGATAGTCTGAGCTATCTAAGGGGTTGGATCCTGTTCACAAAATAGGTTAAGCACCTTAGACAACATCTTTAATGATCAGACTCAATCCTGAACTGGATTCCCTTCCTCAGCGATACGGCAGCTGCCCGCAACCCATGCATAATGGTCAATCAGTTGCCCATGGGAAGCTCACCAACTGCACCTGATAGCCATTCCCCAGCAAAAGAGGGACAGAGCCTAATAGCCACTGATGACTAATAGCTACTGATGACTCTAACCTCCATGAAGACCTGGTCGATGACAGTGCAGGTACACCTCAATTAATGAAGTGGATGTCTTCCTGAGCATTACTTCTTTAACTGAAAATTTGGTACCAGAGGCAGAGATAACATGGAAATAGGGGTAGGTCCCTACACCACAGACACAAAAGAGCAGTTCAACATGTTTCAGCAAATCTTTTATTCAAAACTAACAATGTATACATATGAAATGGAGCTACCAGCTCAGGTAAGCCTTCCATATGTGAACAAAAACATTTTGGACCTTCTAGAGACTACTTGAAAGCTTCTTCCAAAATGCCAGTGATATATTCAAGTCTTTTACTCCAATGACTTTATCAGACGAGTCAAGTACGGTGCCATAACGACGCCACATAAATGCAAAAGGGCACACAGATCAGATGATGTTGCCCCTTTGCAGTTATAATCTGCCCAAAACTTTTTATTTACAGCTTAAGCCGTCAATAGATCCTCTGTGGCGTTTTTGTGCCAGTGTTGCTGGTGTATGGAACAGCACATTCCCCCCCCCCCCGCCGCCCCTCATACTTACCCTGACAATGGCTGGACCGGCCAGAACACTTCTGGGTGAGATCACGACAACCAGGTAGGTGACAAACTTTTTAAAACTTTCCCTGGTTTACTTGTAAGTTTTAAAGTGTGTTTGGTTTAACTTTTTGATTTGATTTTTTAAACTTTTGAATTTCCCACGCGATGAAATCTCATCATTATGTAATAAGGAGAACATAGCTCCATTCAATTCCTCCTCTGAAACACTTTTGGGGTATTGTACAGTGGGTCAGATGCCAGAAGTCAGATATGGGTTCAGATTCTCATAATGACCACTAGGTGGCCATGGCCAAGTTCAGTTCTTCCAACTTAGTCTACCTCAAAGGACTGTTGTGTCTACCTCAAAGAGCTGTTCAGGAAGCAATGCACATTGCCCCCAAACTCCTTGGAGCAAAGGTGATGTCCAAATAAGATCAACAGATCTTAAATCTTAAATATTTTTATTCTACTAGCTATACCCGGTGTAACATACACCAGCCCCCGTGCGCTACACCCCCCACGGTACATATGACACTCCCCCATGCCACCCTCCCTGTGCTTGCGCAGTCCTCCCCGTGCCACCCTGTGTTGGCCTCCCTGTGCTCATGCCATCCTCCTCGTACTGCCCTCCCCATGCCCCGTGCCCCCCTCTCCGCACCTGCGCCTCCCTCCCTGCTCCTTGTGCCACCCTCCCCGGCACCCCATCCTGCCCTCCCCGCACTTGCACCGCCCTCCCCGCACCCTGTGCTGCCTTCTCTGTGCCCTGTGCCACCCTCCCCGCACTTGCGCCACCCTACCCATACCCCATACACGCTGCACACACACACACACACCATGTCACATCCCCACATCCAACTCACATGCCTCCGACATGTTTACAAAGAATTTCAACTTCCACATGGTCCCACCTCCAGTGTGCTGATTGGCTGCCGAACAGAGCTTTGATTGGTTGGTCAGTTCCCTAAGCAGCCAATCAGCACACTGGAAATGGCAACATACATAAGAGCAATATATATATATATATATATATATATATATATATATATATATATAAAATAATAGACAGGGCCAGTTTAAGGAATTTTGGGGTTCCCTGCAATGCTTTATTTTGGGGGGGCCATATGTTTATCTCAGGTCAATGTAACCTAACTCAGTTTAAGCTATTCACAGTACAGGATAGTCAGTTTATTACTAATGTTTTTTGCAGGAGAAGGGTTACTACGGGGGCCCCCACAATGATGGGCCCCCCTGTGGATGCTGACGCTGCCGGTGCCTTAAACCGGCCCTGTATATAGATTTCCCCCCCTTGAGGATGGATATTAGAATTCTAAGAACAAGTCTATCCCTAGAGTGCAGAGTACTGGTTTAAAGCTATGTTTTGGACTATGACTCCCAGAATTCCCCAGGCATTACAGCCACTATAATTCTGAGGTATCGTCCACAAAAGCAACTTTGAAGTGTCCAGGAAGGGTAAGGTGCATCCATTTCTGCAAATGGAATAATTAGAATTCAGCAGGCAATGAGGATGCAAGTAGAGATGACATGTCTGGTGGTTTCCCCAGCAGTTCACATATTAACTTGCCAGGTGATTTCTGATGCAGGCACTAACTAGACCTAGCCCTGCTTAGTAGCCTCAAACAAACAAGCAATGTCCTGGACCACATGCATGTTAATATTACTAAAACTTAACAGTGGATTTTCAAAGCAATAATGAGGAAGGAACTTTAGGAGGTACATTTCCCTACCAAAGATGCTTCAACATCAAATTGCACTCCTATTTGCTTCCTTCCCAGACTGTCTGCCCATCCAGGGTTCCAGGTATGTGTTTTGAATCCTGAGATGCTAAAGACACCTTTGGCACTTTCACGCTGCTCAGTTGTAACCCTACGAGGTACCCCTTACACCATATCTATATTTATAATTGACTGTATCTAATAATTAGGTCAAACCTGGTCTTCCGTGCAGTGTTGCCATTAACATGACCTGGAAAAGCAGAAAACTCAAAGACAAACAGGCTTAGTCAGGTATACGTTACTGGAGATGCCAATCCCAAATTCTAAAGAAATATTAACGTGCAAGACAACAGCTTGCCAAAGACTTTATGAGGCCAGACAAATATGGCGTCATAACTACACCTAATTAACTCGAAAGGGCACACATATCAAATGACATTGTCGTTTCACAATAATGTTCTGTCGAAAAGCCATTCCTTTTTATGGATTAAGCCATCAATTGATCTCCCGTGGTACTTTTTTGCCAGCACTGACGGCGTTTGAAACTTCACGCCATTGTGCTCAGTGAATACAGCATCAAATGGAAGAATACTTCCGGGTGAGATTGGGACAGCCAGGTAGGGAATGCTCTTTTTATTAACCAGCCCAGTTTACTTGTGATTTTTAAAGTGTGTTTCTGTACCTGTGCATACATTTTGTGTATTTCTTTTTCTTTATTTTCTTAATTTGCTGTGCTCGCGTCTTCTCGCAAGAATCGGTGAGATCTGGAACCAGGAAGTGAACAGAGCTCTGTTCCTGCTGTTAGTGTTGGGGCTCCTTTTCATGCAAGTAAGGTAAGGTCTGGTAGGGGCGGTTCTTTTGCCAGCATAAAAATGCCACAAAATATGTCAGCTAAAGAACGTTTGAGGAAAGTGGTCTGATAAAGTACAAAACCTTAGGCAAATCCTATTTTCTACCCAAAACCCACAAACTACCTTCTTTAAGTTTTCCTCACATACACAAAGGAAGTTGCTTCCCCCCTTTTCTCTCACAAAGTGTTCTTGCATCAATGTGTGATTAACATGTCCGGAGTACCTTTATTTAACTCTGACCAACACCAGTAAGGCATTGTTCTCCACTCTAAATTTCATATCCTGAAGGCAACTATTTACTATATATATAAAAAAAACCCTTGGAAACATCCTTCACTGTCCTTCAGCTGCTCCTCCTCCTCCATTCACACTGCTGGTTTGCTGAATGACACCTCAGAGCACCGCTCTGAGACCCCCGCTCTGCTGGTTTCTTCCGCAACCTCATCTCTTCAGGAAAAGGTGTCATGTTGCCCATTGGAATTTCCCTCACTATTCCTCTATCTAATACTCCCCACTTTATACGTTAGTCTTGCTTGATTGCTTAACGTATGAATGTGTGTGTGAGTGCCGTTATTATTATTGCTTTCCAAATAAAGATTGCTATTGTACCATCTAGATTTTGTCTCCTCCCGATTACCAGTATACAAAGGTCCCAAGATCCTGCTATTGTTGCCTGCCTCTTTGCATAGCCACAGTGAGTATATTAATTCCCCAAATTAATATCATTATTTTGAGGGTCTCTAGGACCACCGAGCATAGAGGGTAACACAATTATAGCACTATGATTCCACTTTCACTGCCAGAGTTCCATCCTATGGAATTCTGGGGTTTGTAGTTTGGTGAGGCACGATCAATAATGCAAAACTCTCAAACAGCGCTTCCAGCCACTTCTCACCCGGACCAATCAGCTTTCCACTTCCACCCTCAACAAGAATGCACTACTGTACAATACGAATTGGATGTCCAAATGAGCAGTAATGCGCATTTCTATGCATTATTCAAAAAACCTCAGGAAAAGCCGTGAAGGCTCCAGTAAACGGAGTTTTTGGGCCTGCTCCTTCTGAAAACAGCAAATCTTGATTGGATCTTGTTGGGACAAAAGGTATTCTCTGCAAATTCTATGAGGATTATTTTCACTGTCTAGTCAACCCCCAGGTTTTTGTCAGCAGCTTCTCTCTTCCAGTTCCCTATCCCGCCCGTTTCCCCCTCCCCCTTTCAGTTCTCACAAACACACATCTGGACCCCCACATGGGGGAGGCAAATGAGAGGAGTATGGGGCAAACAAAACTTGGCAGGAAGGGAAATGAGGTAGAACTCCTCCCCACATTCCACTTCTCCTGGGTTGCCAGATAAAGTACAGGTCAGGGCTCCTGTACATTTAACCCGTGTGTAAAAGAAGGAATTTCTGCAGCTGTTTCTCCTCTAAATCCCCCTTCCAAAAATGGCAACTCTCTTTTATGCTTCAGAGACAGCTGTGATGCATGGGATCCCATTAAAAATCTAGGAACAGTGCACTTTGTATCAGTATTTCGATCTAAAAAGCTTTAGGATGTTTGCTTCTGAAAGATATAAAATGAGAGATCAATATGTACTGGCAATAAAAAAAACAGCTAAAAGTTTTTAAAATGTCTGCTTAATATAACGAGAAAATCATTTTTGAAGAATTGCTGAACAATTTTTTTAAGCCATGTGTGCCGAGAACAGATGTGGAGTCAGTTCTTGGCAGTGAAGGCTGATTGTTATCAAAGGTGCCCTGGAAAAAAAAAAGATAAAAATATTGTCCCGCTAGGTCTTTTCATATGTCATGGCCTTCAGAAGGTTATCATGTTCTGTTCTAATGTGCAGGTGACCAAAACATATGTCAGGTAAACAGTTTGCTTTTCTTGAACAACCTCAACATCCTATATCCAGATCCTCCTATGGTTTCTCTTTGTGTCATATAAATCTTTCACTTTTTTAAAATAGATTTTTATATTAAAAAAAAAATGGTGATCTGAGATGGCAGTCTCTCCCCCTGGTTATGTTTCCATTGAAGGCAATGAGATTTGCCTTTGAGTAAACATAAATCTTCAGATAAATTGGGGGCATGCTTTGGAGTTCAGGCTGCAATCTTTTCCACACATACCTCAAAGAGGGCCTACTGAATTCATGAGTGAACATGAATAAGATTGGGTTGTGAGAGTATTTTAATGACTGTAACTGAAAACAGGAAGTCAAATTTTTAAAAGTAGAATATTCAACTGAAGTTTTAGTTGATTAAGTGGAAAAAGTTGAGGTTTTTAAAAACTGAACATAGAAGGAAGCAAAATTGACAGGTTCTCCTATTCCCCTCCCCATGGTTGAATTTAAAGCTGTGTTTGTTTTTTGTTTCTTTAAAATGTCAGACTAACCTTAGGTGTCCTATGTCATAAGTAACTCATCCCTCATAGTCAGTGGTGACTGGTGGTTCCCATGTTAAAACAGCAGCATACACATACCAGATTTTATTTCAGATTTTAAAGGAACTATCCAAGGTGCTGGAACCTACCTCTAAAATAGGTTAAAGTTCAGACTAAAACCCGGAACAGATCCCCTGCCCCATGTACATGAGACGACTTGTTACCCAAATTCCATGAGGTCCGTGAAGAACCCATTCATGTCCAGATATTAATATGGGGAATTTTAATTAGCTCAATATGGCAGCGAGCGGCCAGGTAACTACGGGATCTTTTGACCTATGTATACCAGTATTAACTGATGAGCCTCACAGCCAGGAAATAAAATAAAAATGGGTTTTTTATTGAGGAACAATCTCGGAAGCATTCACACCAACACCCAGGCTTCAAGCAATCACACAAGGCTAACAAAGAAATGGAGGAAGTATTGGGATAGAGGAACAGAGTTTGGGATGTTTGGGCTATACTATACCTGTCTGAAGAGCAGAGGTTTGTGCAGAGAAAAGTACAGCTATGCACGCAGGGTAACACAGCGAACCAGAGTTACAACCTCTGGGAAACTGAGCGCACTTTGGTGGTGTTTTGAGGTGATATTTATATTCGATATTTCCCCTGAAGGGGTGTTTTGAGTGGAATACAATGTTTCCTGGAGTTTCCCATAGTTGGACAATGGGGGCTCTGGGTGTGTTAACATTTGCTAATGATGATGATGATGATGATGATGATGATGATGTTTATTTGTATCCCGCCTCTCCCATTAGGATAGGAGTGGCAAACATCATAAAACGTTGGACAACAATCCAACACAATGTTAAAAAACACAAATGTTAAAATGACACAACTGTTAAAATGATACATATGTTAAAACATTGCATCACTAAAACAACACTACAGTAGTAAGTCAATTACGTTTAAATATAAAATACAGATAGTAAAATACACTTAAAATGAAAAAGGCATAAAATGGGAATAAAAGTAACAAGGTGGAGAGTATCAAAGTAATGGCTGGGCAACCGACCAAATTTGGAAAGGCCTACTGGAAGAGATCCATCTTAACAGCTTTCTCAAAAGGACCCAGATCATCAAGGTATCGGATCTCCTCCAGCAAGCCATTCCACAGTCTGGGAGCAGTAGTGGAAAAGGTCTTCTGGGTCACCTTATATACACCTTATACACATAGTCTAAATGTAATTTTATACATTTGTATTTTTAATTTTTGTAAGCCGCCCCGATTGTTTTGACAGAGGGGCAGGGTATAAATAAATATTATTATTATTATTATTATTATTAAATTTTTATTTTAATATTTTGGATTTTGGAGTATAACATATAAAATATATGAAAATATATAAATTATAGTCTATAACCTATAAAATAAGGAGTAAACACTATTTCCAAACTCTGTGGAGATTATCACATGCTAAAAATATCCCAGGACAGGGACAAGAGGAGATTGCTAAAAGCCTTACCTTTTAGACAACATCGTCCCTGTCCTGGGATGCTCCCATTCTGCTCCTGTTCCTCCCACGCTTCCTCTTGTTCACAGAAAAATCCGTGAATAAGAAGCCCATTCCATTATCATAATGGAATGACCAGCGAGTGAACAGGAGCCCCATTCTGCTCCCGGGATGATGATGGAACATGACATCACCAGGAAGTCTGTGCCAGACACTTCCGGGTGCAGTCAGGACAGCCAGGTAAGTAACACCCTTCCCCCCCCCCATCCCCGGGTTACTTGTAATTTTAAAAGTCTGATTTGGGGCTTTGGTTGTTTTTGTTTTTTTACCTTTGATTTGGCCTTTTATTTTGAAATTTCCCATATGAGCGTTCTCTCGTGAGAACAAGTGGGATTTGACTTCACTGCAGTAAAAGCAGCATTACGACAGCTGCCTTTACTGCAGTGAAGCCGAGGGGAGGGGGAGCCATTTCTATAACGCGAAAAGGTAGGTGTTTGAAAAGTTTTTTTCTTTAGTGTTACAGGGACGGGAGTGGAGTGGGTGGGGGGTTAGCGGGACAGAGATGGTTTCAAGGGACTTGTGTGATAATCTCCTGTGTATCAATCACACTTGTTCTTCATATCTTATTTCAGTGTTCTGTCTGTTATCATATCAGCAGATCATGTCAAAATGTTTTGGGTCCTGGCTCAGAATGTGTTTTTTTTACATATTTAACTTAACTTGAAATCACTAGGGTGCCGTTTACATGATGAAAATGTCCCGGGAAGAATTCGTGTCGATCCCTGGCAGTTTACACGTACATCGGGTCGGGTACGTGATTTTCGGAAGGGGGGCCACCTTTTATCCCTCAACCTGCGGGACTTCCAGTCCCGTGGGCTATGCCAGTTTTTAAAAAAGTCACGGGAGGATTCGGAAAATCGGAAATGTAAACAGCCTGGGACAAAATATCTCGGTACTAGGGGATGATCGGAAATGGTGACTGGGGGTGAGCTTAGAGATCAGCGACCAGAAAAGGAGGGGTCAGTCACCTGTTCAACAGATCCAGCCTCACCAGCCGAAAACAAAGGCATCCCTTCCAGCTGCACGAAGGGTGTGTGTTTCTGTGTGTGTGCGTGCGTGTGTACTAAATCACCTTTTTAAATGGATTTCTACACTGCAAACCCTTCAGCTTTACCTTTTCCTCAACTGCATGTTACAGAGAGATCGTGGTGGGCAGAGGGTCGCCCATTCATCCCCTGCCTTGGTCACCTCCCTGGGTCAGAACGGGCACATTAAAATATTCCAGCCTCTGAGCGAATGAACACCCTTTAATTCCCCCTCTCTGTGTCTGTGTCTTTCAAAACACCTGTCTGTAGCTGGCTTGAAACCTAAACTCTGCTGCTAAATCTCTGCTGTAAGGGTTAACATTTTAAAGAGGCAAGGGGAAACCCAAGCAGCTTGATTTCAAAAGGAAAGCAGTCGGCTTGATTTCAAACGGAAAGCACTCGTTCGTTCCTGCGTCTGAGCGAAAGATCTGCTTTCTGCCACTGCTTGAAGGGTTAACATTTTAAAGAAGCGAGGGGAATACCAAACCTCTGCCCCCTCCTGTCTCCCCCCCCAGCCAGCCAATAGCATTGCTTGTGGCACGGAATTCTAAAGGAAGTGCATCACCGAGGTTGTGAAAACACGAGTAATCGCATCCTTGATTGACAGCCAAAACCCCCAAAAAACTAAAACCTAAAAAACCCCAGCACTTTGGACGTGTAAATATCAGTCACGGGACCACCCGGGATATCCAGATCAGTGACATAAATCGTATAAACAGCGAGGGACGGATTCGTGATCACAAAGTCACGGTAAGCACCGCGACAATTTTTGTCGTGTAACTGGCACCTAGGAACTTAATATTTTCTGTATCTAAGCAAACTGTTTTTTTCACCATGGCTCTACTTTATTTAAGCCTTATGGTTACTTTCTGAGTTTTCTCCTTCCCAGGGAGTCATAGTCAAACATGTGAAATACCAAACATGAGGACTCCAAACTTCAAATGGGAGGAAGGGGGCATGGCCAAATTGGGGCTCAGGAGGGTCTCAGGGCTTGAAGTTTCCTAGTCACCCTCAATAAAAATGTTCTCTGGTGGCTCAGCCGGGAAAAAATTAAAAATCAAGTTAGTTAAAAACAACATGGACATGATGGCTTGGACGTGAACAAAATACAATGGGATAAAAGTGAGCATTTAAAATGACACCAGGTAAGATTAAAAGTGCATGAAGAAGAGCAGAGAGCAAACAGTATGTTTGTTTGTTTGAATTTACATCCCACCTTTCTCCCAAGATCAGATTCAAGGCAGCTTACAATAATTTTAAAAAGATCCAGGTAAAACATTAATTAACAAAAGTTTTAAAATAATTGGTTAAAATACTATTTAAAAACAAGATAAAAACAGTTAAAAACACTTAAAGCATGTTTAAAACATTAACAGTCAACAGAGCTGGAACAAAGTTAAAACTTTACAGCAGGGCTGGTCAGTTGTGGAAAGGGGGGCATATTTTGCTCCAGCATTACCACAGCAGATGGCAATGGCACTCCCAATGCAACTTCAGGTGACATGACATCATTTCTGGTTTCAATGTTGGCAGATTTTGGGGGGGGGGGTTGAAGGATGTGGTAGGGATGTGCTGTCTTAAATTACAGATTGAGTATCTCTTATCCAGAATGGATGAAACATGAAGACCGATGGATGTAAGGCAACCTTCTATTGTTCTAGAAGGGGTGGGAAGGAAAAAAAAACAGGTTTGCAGAGCAAAGAGTGTCCAGCTACTTTGATTGAATTAGTGAATGACTCACTTCCAGGTACAGTACATCCAGGAGAATTAGCCAATTTCCACTCTAACTACCTGTCCAAGGGGGGGGGGGGTCTGAGTAATTACCACCCGGGCATGTCTTTTAGGAATTTGGGAAGGCCTCTTCCTTACGCTTTCTGAGCAGACTTTGAGTCCTTGCATTTGGGAGGTCTTGATCTACTCCCAACCACGTGGAATGCCAATAAATAAGCCAAATTATGACATATTGCCAATTGATGAATTATTGGAATGGAGGGGGTATTAGGGCAGGTAACACCATCAGCCACAATTGCTTATATTTCTCTTCCAAAAAAAAAAAAATTCAATCCCCAATGAAACTCTTCTCCAGGAAAACCCATTTCTCCTACCTTGGATGCTCCGTTTAAAGAATGCCTTGCAGCCTTCACATGACCAGACACCATAGTGATATCCTGAAGCATAGTCACTGCACACAGCACAGAAATGAGCATCCCTTTTTGAGCTGGGACTGTTTGTTGTGGGACTGGTACAGTCACTGCCACTTGCCTTCCGTTTCATTGTCTCTCTGGTGGCAGACAGGAGGAGAGCGTGTTAAAAAACCAAAATAGTAAAATGTCTGTTTCATCTCAAAGCTTGTCCTTATTTTATTTATATCATCGACCTGATTTCTTTACTGCAGAAAGAGAGTTGATGGTCTATTACAGAAAAACAAAAAAAATAGTGCTGTGGCACTTTAGAGGCTGCCCAATTTATTGTAGAAGAAGCTCTCTGTGGCTACAGTCCCAATGAGGTCCACAAAGGCTGAACCATGAGAAATCTGATGGCATTTGAAATACCACAGGACTCTTGATCCTAGTTTGCTTTGCATTACTAGGGCTAGCGGTTTCCCTGTTTGTGGGATGGTGAATTAGGGCCAAATCCACACTACACAAATAATCCAGATTGAGAACTGGATTATTATTTGCCTTGGCTCTTTCCTATGGAATACTGGGATTTGTTGTTTGGTGAGTCACCAGCACTCATTGGCAGAGAAGGCTAAAGACTCATTGCACTCATTGGCAGAGAAGGCTAAAGCTACAAACCACAGGATTCAATAGGAAGGAGCCATGGTAAATAATCCAGTTTCAAATGGGATTATTTGTGTAGTGTGGATTCGGACCAAATTTAAATCATAATCCAGGGTTTAAAGGGGCTCTCCATGGCTCTGAACCCCAATCTTAACTAGGTTCAGCAAAGCGGATAGCTCATGGTCTCTGTCCAATGGGGGAAAGCTCGCATGCAGCAAATTCCCAGGAGTAGAATGACATTAGGGGGCATGGCCACAACATGCCAATGTCAACCAGCCTCCAGAGTCTTGCTTGGAGTTATAGCACTTCTGTTCCATGCATTGCACAGAAATGAACTGGGGGGGAGCCTCTTATGCATCTATGAGGCTCTAGATTGTGGCAACTGCCTCTGGGTTTCATATGGAAGCAGAGTCTTAATTAAAGGTTCATGTGTCATTTAGATTTCCTTCCAACTCAAGAAAAGTTTTGTCTGTCATATTTAAAACAAAATCCATCATTAAAGGGAGAAAAAAATAAAATATGAATGGCCTATGCTCATTTAATCAAGGAAAGGGAGGGATTGGCTCCTTGCAGTTCATACTCTTCCCATCTTTTGAACTTTCATTTAAGTTATAATTCATGAATTTTCAATACCACAATCATTGTTTCCATGGCAATAAATTAATGTCATGAACACAGGATTAAGACACCACCACAGAAATGAAACAGACGGAGAAGCACCACTGCGAAAGAGAATGTTGTGCTGGCGGATCTTTTGGAAGACTAGAAGAGACCTTTTGCACTTTTGCTTCAGAAGAAGGAAAAGAAGAATTCAGACAAATTCTCTGCATTCTCCAGTTAATCAAGATTTTTTTAAAAAAAAAATAATGGTGGATCATAGCATAACCAAAGGCTAAACTTGCCAACACAGCAGCAAGAGCCATACACACTGTTCCCACCCCCCTCCTTCTGTGTTTACAACAACCCTGTAAGGTAGGTTAGATTAAGAGATAGCAATTAACCCAAAGTCACTCTGACAGAGCCAACAGATTCCCCCCCCCCATACTCTTTTTTAGAAGTTGGGAAAGTTCTTTTTTCAGACACCAGGTCCTGAATCCCTTAACTTGCATGGCCATGTTGGTTTCAGGATTATGGGAGTTATAGTAAAAAAAAAAAAAACTTTTCCAAGCTCTTGCACCTTTTCACGAATGCCTCATAGGAAAAGACATGTCAGGACATGTAGAGGCAACCCAATCCCACCATAGTGACTGGTCCTTATAGAGAACATGTGAAAACACTGGGAGACTTGTATGATCACATCTGCCATGGCTTTTTATTGACTGATTTGATTTTTCCTCCTCAGAAGCTGCCCAACCTACACAAAAGAAGGTATCTGGCTTTGCCTGGTTAGCAATTTCAGCCAAGAAGCTATGCCAGGAAAGCCCAAGGGTGTCTTTCCTTTAAAAGGTGTTTCAGTGAGTCACTCCTAGGATCCTGGCAATGGTTGTTTGTTCATTTTTATTTTTTAAAAGAGACCTATTCTTAATTTATCTTTGCTTTAATAAATGAACTGTATTGAACTAGAAACCAGAGTTGATTTACTTCCTTGCCTAGGCTGATGTTTGGCTTCACTGAAGCACCAGCCATCTAACCTAGCTGCTAAGGAATTGGAAAAGAGCCTGCCTTTCTCCATAAATGCACATGCCTGGTTTTGATGGGTCCAGAACCTCAGAGTTGGCTTTTAGACCTTAGTATACCTTGTAGGACTGGAAGTGCAGGTGCAACTATTTAACAGAATAATAGAATAGTAGAAATGGAAGAGACAACAAGGGCCATCTAGTCCAACCCCCTGCCCTGCAGGAATACACAATCAAAGCATTCCCAACAGATTGGCCTCTGTTTAAAAACCTCCAAAGGAGATTCCATCACACTCGGAGGAAATGCATTCCACTGCCCAACAGCTCTTACCATCAGGAAGTTGGTCCTAATGCTTAGGTGGAATCTCTTTTCTATAGTTTGAGTCCATTGCTCTGTGTCCTAGTGTCTGGAGCAGCAAAAAACAAGCTTGCTCCTCCTTTAATATTACAACCTTTCAAATATTTAAACATAGCTATCATGTCACCTCTTAACCTTCCCTTCTCCAGGCTAAACAGACCAACGTTCCTAAGCGCTCCTCATTGGGCATGGCTTCTAGACCTTTCACCATTTTTGTCACCCTCCTCTGGACACGTTCCAGCAACAACTTGCCCCCTCATTTTTTAGTCAAAGTGAAGATTTGAACTCAGCTCTCTCTGTCCACAGTCTCACATTCTAATCACAATGCCATACCTTAGATCAGGGTGGCCAACTGTGGGAGGCTAGGGAGCCACATTAGTCCCCCAGGAGACCTTGGAGGACCTCACCTCCACCTCATCACAAGAAAAAGCAAATTTTCTTGCAACCAAATGCCATCTAGGGGGTGTGGAGGCATTGTTGCCATGTTTTGGGGAAGATCCGGGCCTTCACGTGTGGTCCCCAGGGCTGTTTTTATGGGCCCCGGAGCCTCCAGGGACTGAATAAATTACCCCCAAATGCCCTCTAGTGGGCATAGATGGTACTAGAGGCATTTCCACCACATTTTTGGCCCAGGAGACCATTTTGGCCTATGAGAGACATTTTTAAAAAAGCAGTGACTTCTCAGCCACTTCCTGTTATAAAAAAGACATCTCCTGGACCTTAAAAGGCCATAGGGGAGATGTGGTGAAAATGCCCCCCCGCATCCACTGGAGGCCATGGGGGGGGTCTATTTTTGGGAGGAAGTCGGAGCAAAAGGGAGATATAGTCCTCAAAGGTCTCCAGAGGTGGGCTAATGCAACCACCGTAACCCCTGCTCTAGTCCAACACACCTGGTGGGTTGAAGAAGATTGCATGACAGGTTGGGAACGAGCTAGGCCCATAGATAGACCAATTGTTGAAAATTAAAAAAAAATTACCTGTGCATAGGCAGGACATGATCCATGGGTCTTGCCTCGCACCATGGGCTTTTGGGTTGCTCTGCATATAAAACGGAGGACTGGCAGTGTAAGGTCAAAGGAGAGATGTGACCAGGGGCTGACCACAACATGTTCGGGCTTGCTGTCTGTCTCAGGGCAGTGCTTTCTGAATCACTGAAATTGCCGGGGATGTTGTAGTTCATCATTGTAGCTGGGCTGTAGAATGCCATGGCAGAATAATCATGCCTGTTCTCCATGTAAGAGGAGGGAATGTAAATTGGGCTGTGCTCAACGGTCAGAGCAGAGGAGTTGCCGCTGAAAGGGATGGCAGGAGCGCCCAGCTCTGCCAACGAGCTCTTGGCTTCCGTTTTGCTACATCCGAGATCTTGAACTGGTGGCAACTGAGAACATTCCTTGTGAGATGAGGCACAGAGGGACATGCTGGAGTGAGAAAGATGCCAATGCCTTTTCTTCAAACAGTCATCCCAGAATAATTCATCTGGAAAACAGAAACATTAACGTTGTAAAACCATTTCTCCCTCTATCCTGGCTTCACATTTCACTCTTCGGGATTGGCTTTAGCTTCTGCAGCATTCACAGTGGTTTGAGTAGAGAGATGGTACAATGAGAAATAGGAGGCATTCAGCTAAGCAAAATCTGACTGCTGTTAAGCATGGCACAGTACTAAATGTGTAGATTTGGCAAAAAGACCATTATTGTTGTAAAGTTCCTATTCATTTTAACAAGCCAGTGGACTATAACCATTGTTATTTGGTCTGGGCCCCCAAAGATCTCAGGACAACCCAGCTTGAGCTGTGGCACAAATAGATTACCTATAGCCATCCAGGGCATGGAAGACCATTCACCGGCTGAGCCTAGTGCACTTGCTACAGACCCTCCAAAACAGCGATACAGCAATAACACACTGAATGGGGAAGATACGTTCCTGGCCATTACTTCTCAAACAGAAAATTTGGTACCAAAGCCAGAAACCACCAGTAAAGAGTTCCTAGACCACAAAAGAGAGGAGCAGTTCAACATGTCTCAGCAAACTTTTTATTCAAAACTAACAATATACACAAGCGAAATGAAACAACCAGGTTAGGTAAGACTTGCATAAGTAAACAAAGACAGTTTGAACTTTTTAGAGACCACTTGAAAGCTTCTTCCAAAATGCATCCAGGAATGATACTACTGTATTCTGTCACTAAGCTCCACTTTTCTTATGATTACCATTTTGGTGGCCAAACTTATAGATCTTGTTTTTTTAAAAAAATGCTGAGGGTAGCTGGTGAGGCAGTTTAAACTGCTTTCCCCTTTTCTCTCTTTTTTGCTGCGGACACATGCTCAATATATGTCTTCTCCCATATCAACCTGCCCATAAACCAAGCATTTCTTCTGTGGTCCTTCTGTAAGTGCCCTTGCCTTCAGAGATCCAGAATTTAATTTCTAAAGATACATAGTTTTTGACCGTAGTGCACCCCCCCTTTGGAATGCTAGCCCTGGGACACAAGACTGACAATGACTCTGATGGCTTTTCACTGCCACTCAAAGGCCCTTTCATTCTTACAAACCTGTGTCAATTTTGGCCGAACTTGGTTTACTGTTAATATTGTTGGCATGGGTTATCTATGCTGCCTATTTGGCAATACAGGCTGATTTCTAGGCAGCATGACCTAAAATCACCTGGATTGAAGCATACTGTACAGTATTTGCCTTACAACAATCTGTTCTCCAGCACGTTTGCAGAGGAAAGATGTTTAACCCCTAGCACTTAAATCAACTTTACTCACCGTTTCTCCACCGGATGTCAGGTGTGTTCTAGCATGACTTTTTTTTTTAACATCGAATTGTAGATACATTTCAGATGTGCAGACATGTGTAGAATGAGTAATCATGGGAACAGATTATGCCATGACATCTTCTTGAGTGAAGATTGGGAAAAAATGTTTTTGGATGGCAGCTCCCAGAACCACCACTACCGCCACACCTGTTAATTTAATGACCACAAGAAGAGCTATGCTGGATCAGATCAATGGCCTGTTGAGCCTTTTCCTACAGAAGCCAATAAGTTACTTAGCACAACATGCATGAAACAACACACGCGTGTTCCCCAGCAACTAAGATAAATGTTAATACTTAAGATGATATATAGCCTGTCCCTCTTCTCCACTCATAGGCTGAGATCCTAAATCGGGAGAGGTAACACCAGTCTTTGCATGCGGAGTTATGCACTGACTGAGCTATGTGACCCTTGTGTTGAATGGCAAAATCGTGCACCTGAACATACACCCAAATGCACAATAAAATGTCTATGTGTATTTCAGGAGCATCTCTTGCACATGCACATCTGTGTGCGCAATAGCACCCACGTGCAACTCTATTTCCTCAACCTTGAGCTGAATACAGATGTCCTGCATCAGAGAAAAATGTCCAACCACTTCCATAGTGGAACTTACCCACACATAAAACACCAAGATTCCAGCCATATTTGTATATATTTCTGAGTGGTAACCTTTCCTCATAAGAGAGTTGCTTCAACCCCTTGTTATTTTACTTGCTCTTTTTTTTCTGCAACTTTTCCAGCTTTCTAATGCTTTCTTGAAGCACAATGACTAAAACTGAACACAGGCTTCCAAGGACTTTATCAGATGAGCGAAATCTCACAACCCCACCCCCCATCATTTAGGACACAACGATAGCACAAAGTTGTCAATAAAAAGTGACGCCTAATTCATGCCAGCGCAATGCAGCAGGAATGGTAAGTGATTACATCATATGATAATTTTAGCCCTTTGTGCTATCATCGCATCCTAATGATGCAGTTTTTGCTGTGTCTGAGAAAGTCCCAAGTGTTTTCTCTGAGCTCTAGCCTCTGTTTGTCTTCTATCTGCCTGATTAATTTTCAAACTCTGTATGGGAAACCAGATGTAATGTCAGAATTGGTCCCTAATGTATAGACATCCTTGTTTCTCTTTTTTCTATTTTCCTTGAATTTCTAGGCAAGCCACCAACACAGCACATTAAACTGACACCAGAAAAACACACTTGGCTAAATTTAGACTTTGTTCTCTTTGACCCAGCAAAGACATCTACACTGTTCTCCTAATAACATTGACCCTTATCATCAGAGGATTGACTTTGCAATTGAACAAACACTCTCACATTGATTATTGTAAACTTAGTAATTACAGCTAGGAAAGAGCAGTTAGGAAGTTCACAGCCAGGAAAGGGGCTATTCGTAACCTGAACAGCTTTTTACATGGGGTTAAACAAATTTGTGGAAGATATCAACACTATTATTAGGATAAGCCAAACTATAGAATTTCCAGGACCAGGGGGCTGTATGTCACTGAGAAGTGCCAGCTCCAAGGCGCTGCTGACTAAAGTGGAAAAACTAATGGCATCCCACCCACTCACCCAATTCAAGTTTCATAGTACCCAAAGGCTGGTATATTATTTTAGCCAAGATCCTACATCACACTGGCAGAGTGTGAAGGCCCATTCACAGTACACAAATATAACATACCTTCCAATTTCCCAGTTTATCAGGGATGGTCCCAATTAATTCTCTGTCATCCCATTTTTTCAGATGCTTTTAATATGTCCCAGTTTCTCTTTCCTATTCTCCCCTCTGTCCTCAGCTTATTTTAGTTGCTGAAAATTAGAGATCAAAGGGCAAAAGTATTCAGCATTCAATTAACTCAGCAGGATGGAGAGGAGAGGAGGGGAAGGAGTTTTACTCTTCCCAGCAGGCTCAGGCAAAAGAAAACTGCCTGGAGAAATTGTGGATCACAGATATAAAATTTACTTTAGGTAGTCATTTAAAAGAAAATTGTATAAGATGATGTATACATGAGATTTAGCTCCAAATAAGTTGTCAAAAATGCCTAAGACTCTATCAAATCAACATTGGGGATGTCAAGAGAAGGGTGGTTCTTTTTTCATATGTGGGGGCTTGCAAGAAAGCAAAAAGCTATTGCTTTATAATATACAGCCAGACTCCTGTATCAGTGGAACCAATATCCATGGTTTCAGTTATCCGTGGGACACAAAATAGAGGACACATACCATACAGTCATGCTAGAACATACCTAGAGAGGCATCCTTTCTAGGCATCTTCTAGATCCTCCAATGCAATTCAATGGTATATTTTTACTGGCGGTCCTATATTTTAATAGGGTTTGCTGTTATCTGCAGTATCTGCGTTGAGTCCAGGAACAAATCCCCCCCAGATATGGGGGTCCGATTGTATATGTTAATTCACAAAATTCTAAAGGAAGATTTTGCAATGTTACCAGAAATGTTTTTGTAAGGTGTTATGGATAAAGAACTAGGTAATAAATATCGATTCCTTCTCTGATACATGACAACACAAAATAATTTGTGGTTATTAACAATCTTAGTAGGATTATTTAGTTAAATCTGTGATGGCAGAACTATATTTTTGTGGTCTTTTTTCTCTTAATTATTCATTATAGTATACAGGAGATTGAGGGACCAGAGTCCCATAATGTGTTAATCAGTTAGTATCACAGTCGGCCCTCAACCTTCGTGGGGGTTAGGGGAGCAACTTCCCCATGAAAGTAGAAAAATTGCCAACACAGGACACTTCTTTAAAACCTGAGAAATACTACTCTAGGCATTTTTGCGTTTTAAAAAAGGCAATACGATTTCTCTTTTACTGTTCTTTGTCCCTGGTCCCACATGGCCTTATTGCACTACATAGTTACAGTACTATTATTCCACTTTTACTGTCATGGCTGCCTCCTGTTGAATCCTGGGATTTACAGTTTAGGGAGGGCATTTAGAATTCTCAGCCTGAGAGCTCTTAGGCTTCACTAAATTACAAATCCCAGAATTCCACAGGAGGCAACCATAGCAGTTAAAGTGGAATAATAGTACTATAACAATGTAGTGTGATAAGCCAAGAAAGGGAGTGAGCTCTGCCTCCACTGATATCCTTCTAGATCAGTGGCTCTTAACCTTTTCTTTACCAGGCACCCCCCCCCTTTAAATATCTTTTGTTGCTGCAGACCCCCAAGACTTAACTCAAGATTTAAAACCATGATGATTATGATGATGATGATACCACCTGATGATGATGATAAAACAATAACACCATCCATTAATCCTTCCTTCAGAGGTACTGGAGGGGGAAGGTAGACTTCTCCTGTTTCTTCCTGCAAGTTTATGGCTGGAGCAGATTGAACAAAAATATGCAGGCCAAGCCAGCCTCTAGGCTGTTCAGTATGTTCAGGCAAAAGTCTTTGCCTTGGCTCCCACCACATGGCCATTTCACTGTGGGGAGGACATGGGCCAAGCATTCTTCAAGCCTTTGCTGACCCCCTGTGGACCTCTGGGGGTCCGCAGACTGTAGGTTAAGAACCACTGCTCTAGACCATCTTAACCACTGCATGGCCAACATGGCTACCCCTGAATATGTAAAGTGAAACATACTTCAGACATATCATGAGAAGACATGACTCATTAGTAAAAATAGCAATGCTTGGTAAGATAGAAGGCAGTAGGGAAAGAGGAAGGTCGCATTCCAGGTGGATAAACTCAACCAAGGAAGTCATGACCCTGAGTCTGAAAGGCCTGAAAAGTGCGGTTGGAGCAGCTAACTTGTTGTAAACTGAGGAGATTATCAGATGCGGCAAAAACCATGTCAAAAGATTGCGATGAGAGCAGGAAGGGGCAACCTTACCAGACAACGCATCCTCCAGAGTTCTGGGGGCATAGCGCGGGCGTCAGTAAGGCATCCCTTTTTATTAGTGGTTTGTCCCCATCAATGCAAAAGGGAAGCCTCACCTGTGGCAGCACTACACCCCCGGAATGGCAGAAGGACGTGGGCATCTGGTAAGGCTGCCCTTTCTGTTCTTGTAGCGATCTTCTGGTGCGGTTAGCAACGTGATTTTTTGGCACATTCGCTCGCATCTTATAATCTCCTGAGTTCAAAATACAAGTTTTAGTTTGCACTTCATTGACTCAGCGGGAGGGAGAGGAGGGGATGGAGTCTTGCCCTTCCCAGTACGTTCAGGCAAAAGCAAATTGCCATCCTGGCTTGAGGTACTTCCTCCTTATCTTAACACACTTTGATGTTGCTGGGCCACATGTGCCCCGGTTATCATCTGTGAAATGCTGGAGGGTATGAGTTTGGCCTCACTGGTTACAAAGATTGTTTCAGGGGACTTTATCAGACCAGGCAAATATGGCATCATAAGGATGCCTAATGATCGCGAAAGGGCACACATATCATACAACATTGTCCTTTTGCGGTCATATATTGTTGAAAAACTGTTCTTTTTTATTGATGCCCCAAGCTGTCAATAGATTGGCCATGGTGCTTTGTTGTTAGCATTGCCAGTGTTTGAAACTTTGCACCATTGTGCTCACGTGAATACAGTGTCAACACTTCTGAGTGACAGCGGGACAGCCAGATAAGGGATGGTCTTTTTTTTTTACACCCCCACCCATGTTTTTGTGCTTGTGTGTACTTTTTGTGGTTTACTTTTTGATGTATTTTAAAATTTCCCGTGCTCTCATCTTCTCACGAGAATTGCGGAGATTTGGAACCTGGAAGTAAGCAGAGCTCCATTTATGCTCCGTTACTGCCAGGGATGCCTCTTTTACGCTGCTCAAGGTAAGTCTGGAGGGTGGTCTTTTGCCAGCATAAAAATGCTTTAAAATATGTCTGCAAAAGAACTTTTACAGAGGGTGGTATGATAAAGTCGAGGGTTATCCCTTCCATTAGGCAGAGTGATGCAGCCACAAATTTTAGGTATCATGAAAGACAGCTGGCTGTTAGTTATCAAGGCATTACTGTATTGTATTTTTATTGTCAGGGAGATGGAGAGAGGTGCTCATGAGATGTTTTTTCCCCCCTCAGGCATTTAAAACAGCCTTAGGAAAAATATACCATGACTGTATGTACAGGAAGGGGCAGCACTGCTGGTTTACCTCTTGCTGTTGTTGATGTTATTTGCTGTTAAATCAACTTCTACCCATGGCCACCCTACAAATGAGAGACCTCCATGAGTCCAGGGGGTTGTCTAGATGATGAAAATACTCCTCATAGCATTTACAGAGAATTGTTGGGTCTTATAGATACGATCTGTCTCAACGAGGTCCAAAGGGGATTCTCAGTATTTGGAGAGAGGGGGGCTAAAAACTCCACAAACTGTGCAGTAAAGGGATTTGTGGTTTTCCATGAAGTTTTCTGAAAAATGCACTTA
Organism: Gambelia wislizenii; assembly: GCA_030847615.1. Classification (NCBI taxonomy): domain Eukaryota; kingdom Metazoa; phylum Chordata; class Lepidosauria; order Squamata; family Crotaphytidae; genus Gambelia; species Gambelia wislizenii. The sequence continues at coordinate 483,934,017 of JAUMIR010000001.1, read as the reverse complement.
GGTATGCATTTTCGGACGTGTGGACATCCAAATTCGCATCGCTGTGCATATTTGCACATTTGTCATTTATGAGCGCGTGTGCCCACTCAATTCAAATCGATGCAAATATGCACAGAAACGTGGAAGACAAATCAACTTTGCTGCAAATGAGCGAAAATGAGCACCCACTCACAGTAAACTATAGCATCTAGACAGGTCACCAACAGCCCTGTTCAGGTCTTGGAAACTCAGGGCTATGGCTGCCTTGATTGGATCAATCCTACAGTCTTTCTCTTTTCTTACAACCTTTCACTTTACCAAACATTGACATCTATTCTAGTGCCATGCGTCCAAAGTATGACAGCCTCAGTTTAGTTATCCTGACTTCTACTGTGAGAGTCAGGACTGATTTGCTCTGAGACCAATTCATTTGTCTTTTTAACAGGCCATGGAATGCGCTGCCTTAGGTTGCAGAATACTTTGGGTCAACCCTGGATTCTGGACAGACGTATTTCCCCCACAACAATTGTTTCTTTATAAGATAGATATAAAACTGATGTTAGTTAGACACTCTCTCTCTCTCTGGCTTTTCTTTGCAAACGAAGATTCAGGAAGGACTCATCCCGTGTTTTCTGCAAGAGCGCTGATGACTAAAAAGGCCAATCCGAGATAAACAAGTCCGGTTGCAGAAAGCACAGCAGAAGGTTTCCTTGGGTGATGTTTCCGGGTTGTGATTCTTTCTGCGTTGTCGTTTCTCTTCAAGGCTTGTTCGGCGTGAGTTCTCAAATAAGGCTGCAGCATTGTGGATAGTGTGTCTCCATGCCTCTCGATGTGAGGCCAGGGCGGACCATTGTTGGTGATCAATTTGGCCGAGCCTGAGATGTTGTTTCAGGGAGTCCTTGTATCGCTTTTTTGGAGCACCCCTCTTACTCTGACCTGTGGCAAGTTCACTATAGAGTACTATTTTTGGGAGGTGATGGCCCTCCATCCTAGAAACGTGCCCTGCCCAGTGCAGCTGTGTTCTCAATATCATGGCCTCAATGCTGGTGATCCCTGCTTGCTCAAGGACAGCAACATGTGTCACATAGTCAGTCCAGTGTATATTTAGGATTGTGCGTAAACAGCGCTGATGAAAGCGTTCGAGGAGTCGTAAATGGTGGCGATAGGTGACCCATGTTTCAGACCCGTAAAGGAGAACGGACAGTACAATGGCTCTATACACACTGTTTTGTGTTTCGCCTCAGGTATTTATTACTCCAGACTCTTTTGTAAAGTCTTCCAAATGCGCTATGTGCCTTTGCTAATCTGTGTTGGCGATAGGTGACCCATGTTTCAGACCCGTAAAGGAGAATAGACAGTACAATGGCTCTATACACACTGAATAATGGATAGATAAATAGACTAACAGACATAATGAATGAAATAGTTTGTTGGGTCAATCTTAGTAGTTTAAACAGCAGCCAGAAAGAAAATTCAGAAGCTGAACATAATAATAACTATACTGTATATTTTTTTTATCCTCAGTATCTATAAAAATATGAAATATATGGCCCTTAAGCATGGATTTTTTTAAAAAAAAATGTCAAGTAGCCACCTCATTCATTTTTAATATAGCATAACTCTGCAAAGGCAACTACAAAAAGGGAAGGGAAGTAGATATCAAAGATGAAATCACAATAGAAGCTCAGCTGCCATTTAAATCATTTAAAAGAGATTTAAGCTCATAGTATATTACTTGTATTGTGCTTCTGTTAAAGTCTAAAACTGCCATGCTAGGCATTTTTTTTTTTAAAAAAATGAAATTTCCTGCTGACAGCTCTTACAAGTCAAATGAAGTAAGACACAAAAGGAAAGTGGAATGGGTCGGTTGAGAAGAACAAGCTAAAAAGCTTCACTGTTTAACATGAAGAAATAATCTGTTCTTGCTGAGTTTTCAAAACCAGAAGTGGACACTTCTGGACTTTTTTTTGGAGGGCTGTGTGGCCTCTCAGAAGGTCCAGGGGCAAAAATTGGACCCCTGGATCTGCTGCAGTTGCCCACAGCTGAGAGCACACCCTCGAACATTTCACAGATAGTGACTGGGATGCATATGGCCAAGCAACTTCAAGATAACAAAAGTTTTCCATGAAGAAGAACCCACAAGCTAGGAGATGCTGCCACAGATTCCTTATGCTTCACCCTCCTGGGAAGGGCCAGATTCTGCCCCCCTCCTTTCCTTTCCTTCCTCATGAATTAACTAAGTGCAAGCTACTTTTTCACTTTGACCCCAGTTTTCAGCAACTGAAGTAAGCTGAGGATAAAGGGGGGAAGTGAGAGGAGGAGAAAGAAACTAGGACATTTTAAAAGCAGCTGAAAATGTGGGGAGACAGAGGACTTTATCAGATTAATCTCCATTAACGTTTCTTTCCCACCATACTTTTCTGCGTAATTGTCCTGGCAAAATAACCCTTTCAATCAGATCTTGCCTTCAGTAGTGTTAAAAGACAGCCCCAGCATTGACAGAGCACAAACGGAGCTCTGTTTACTTCATGTTCATGATCTCAATGATTCTCAAAAGAAGATGCGAGCACGGTAAAATTTAAAAATACACAAAAATAATACACCAAATGTACACACAAGTATAGAAGCACACTTTAAAACTTCCAACTAAACCAGGGAGGTTCATAAAAAAGAGTGTCCCATACGTGGTTTTCACAATCTCACCTGAAAATGTTCTGCCCCTTGATGCTGTATTCATGTGAACACAATGGTGTGAGGTTTCAAACGTGGCCAAACTGTGAAAAAAGTGCCACGTCAGATCTATTGATGGCTTGGGCCGTCAATAAAAAAGAATGCTATTAATGTCTTATAATCGCCATAGCATGACATTGTGCAGTACACGCGCCCTTTCGCATTAATTATGTGTTGTTATGACACCGTATTTGCCACATCTGATAAAGTCCAGCGTATTAATCAGGGCCATCTTTGCAAAATTGGGACAGTTGGAGGGTATTCAAGACAGGGTAAAGCTGATACAAATTATCTAGGCCTGGCAGTCCAAAAGGGTGCCTACCACACAACTATGGTGTTTTTGTCTTTCTCAATAGTATCATTATTTGTAGATTGTTTTTCGCATCCATTGTCAAATTGGTGAATTCCGAAGAAAACAATAGTGATAAACAAAATTCTGTATTACAAGTGGTCTTCCCTTGCAGCAAGAGAGAGCAGGACTTGGGTTCAAGTGAGGGAAAGGGAGCCACAGGTTAGGAAAGAGATGTAGCAGTGCCAGTGACTGGGAGGAAGGAAATGAGAGAGTGGAGTGCGTGGCATCGGAAGAAGACACGGGTAAAATGCCAGGCCTCCAATTATTCTAGTGGCAGCTGGACACAGATCTGGAGGTGATCAGCCCGCTGTAGCCTCAGCTGCCTGGAGAAGGAGAAATAGAAGGAGAAGGAGAAGGAGAATCATAGCATCATAGAATTATAGAGTTGGAAGAGACCACGAGGGCCATCCAGTCCAACTCCCTGCCACGCAGGAATCACGATCAAAGCATCCCTGACAGATGGTCATCCAGCCTTTAAAGACCTCCAAGGAAGGAGACCCCACCACACTCCGAGGGAGTGTGTTCCACTGCCGAACAGCTCTTACTGTCAGAAAGTTCCTCCTAATGTTGAGGTGGAATCTCTGTTGCTGGAGCTTGCATGCATTGCTCCGTGTTCTAGTCTCTGGAGCAACAGAAAACAAGCTTGCTCCATCCTCAATGTGACACCCTTTCAAATACTTAAACAGGGCTATCATATCGCCTCTTAACTGTCTTTTTTCCAGGCTAAACATACCCAGCTCCCTAAGTCTCTCCTCATAAGGTATTGTTTCCAGACCTTTCACCATTTTAGTCGCCCTCCTCTGGACACGCTCCAATTTGTCAATATCCTTTTTGAATTGTGGTGCCCAGAACTGGACACGGTATTCTAGGTGAGGTCTGACCAAGGCAGAATAGAGCGGCACTATTACTTCCCTTGATCTTGATACTATACTTCTATTGATACAGCCCAAAATCGCATTAGCCTTTTTAGCTGCCGAATCACACTGTTGACTCATGTTCAACTTGTAGTCTACTAGGACTCCTAGATCCCTTTCACACGTAGTCTCGTTCAGCCAGGTCTCTCCCATATATCTATGCATTTCATTTTTCCGCCCTAAGTGCAGTACTTTACATTTCTCCGTGTTGAATTTCATTTTGTTAGCTTTGGCCCAGCTCTCCAGTCTATCCAGGTCATTCTGAATTTTGATCCTGTCCTCTAGGGTATTAGCTACTCCTCCTAATTTGGTGTCATCTGCAAATTTGATAAGTATGCCCCTAATTCCCTCATCCAAGTCATTGATAAAGATGTTGAATAGCACTGGGCCCAGGACAGAACTCTGTGGCACCCCACTGGTCACATCTTTCCAAGATGAAGAGGAGACACTGCTGAGCATCCTTTGGGTTTGGCTGGTCAACCAATTACAAATCCATTTGACAGTTAACTTGTCTAGCCCACATTTTACAAGCTTGTTTGCAAGAATGTCACGAGGAACCTTGTCAAAGGCCTTACTGAAATCAAGGTATGTGATATCCACAGCGTTCCCTTCATCTCTCTCTCTCTCTCTGGCTTTTCTTCGCAAACGAAGATTCAGGAAGGACTCATCCCGCGCCTTCTGCAAGCGCGCTGATGACTAAAAAGGCCAATCCGAGATAAACAAGTCCGGTTGCAAAAAGTGCAGCAGAAGGTCTCCTTGGGTGATGTTTTTGGGTTGTGATTCTTTCTGCGTTGTCGTTTCTCTTCAAGACTTGTTCGTCGTGAGTTCTCAAATAAGGCTGCAGCATTGTGGATAGTGCGTCTCCATGCCTCCCGATGTGAGGCCAGGGCAGACCACCGTTGGTGATCAATCTGGCCAAGCCTGAGATGTTGTTTCAGGGAGTCCTTGTATCGCTTTTTTGGAGCGCCCCTCCCACGCTGACCCGTGGCGAGTTCACCGTAGAGTAGTATTTTTGGGAGGCGATGGTCCTCCATCCTAGAAACGTGCCCTGCCCAGCGCAGCTGTGTTCTCAATATCATGGCCTCAATGCTGGTGATCCCTGCTTGTTCAAGGACAGCAACATTCGTCACATAGTCAGTCCAGTGTATATTTAGGATTGTGCGTAGACAGCGCTGATGAAAGCGCTCGAGGAGTCGTAGGTGGTGGCGATAGGTAACCCATGTTTCAGATCCATAAAGGAGGATAGACAGTACGATGGCTCTATACACACTGATTTTTGTGCTTATTTTATCAAAAAAAGAGATCAGATTAGTCTGGCATGACTTGTTTCTCTGAAACCCATGTTGATGTTTTGTGATTATGGCATTGCCTTCTAAATGTTCACAGACTCTCTGTTTAATGATCTGCTCTAGAATCTTCCCTGGTATTGATATCAGACTAACTGGACGATAATTGTTGGAATCCTGTTTTTTTCCCTTTTTGAAGATGGGGACAACATTTGCCCTCCTCCAGTCTGCTAGGACTTCTCCTGTTCTCCAGGAATTCTCAAAGATTATTTATTGCCAATGGCTCTGATATTACATATGCCAGCTTTTTTAATACTCTTGGATGTAGTTCATCTGGTCCTGGGGATTTAAATTCATTTAGATTAAGAAGGTATTCCTGTACTACCTCTTTACTTATTCTGTGCTGGATTTCCCCTATTGTGTCCTCTGTTCCATTGTCCTCAGGTTGATCACCCTTTTCCTTTTCTGAAAACACTGAGGCAAAGAAGGTGTTGAGTAATTCTGCCTTTTCGTTGAGTAATTCTGCCTTACTTGAGAAGGAGAAGGAGAAGGAGAAAGAGAAGTTGAAGGAGACAAGAGGGAGTTGAAGAAAGAGTTGAAGGAGAAGGAGAAGGAGAAGTTGGAGAAGGAGAAGGAGAAGGAGAAAGAACAGCAGGGCCTCCAGCTTAAGGTGAAAAGGTGTCTAGTTCTTTGTCAACTCCTCCATCTCCAAGAGCAACTCTCAAACATCTCCTGGCTTGCTCAGATTGGCCAGTGCGTAAGCCAGTGTGGTATAGTGGTTTGAGCATTGGTCTTTGGAGACCAGAGTTCAAATCCAGTCTCATCCATAGAAACCCACTGGGTGACCTTGGGCAAGTCATGCTCTCTCAGCCTCAGAAGAAGGCAAAGGCAAACTCCCTTTGAACAAAACTTGCCAAGAAAGCCCTGTGATAGGTTCACCGTAGAGTCACCATAGGTTGGAAACAGACTAAAGGCACACAACAACAACAACAATGTCTCCCAGATTTGGGGCCTGTCCCTGAGTCTTAGGGCTTTGCCACTCTTCTCTAGTCATCAGGGCAGGTGGGGAGAGGAATCTTGGGGCGATAGCACTGCCCTGAAAGTGTGTGTGTGTGTGTTCCTCATTCATTTGACTTGGTGTATTTTATGTGAATGACATACCCTATGTGACTGTGGCGGTGTGCCTTCAAGTCATTTCTGACTTATGATGACCCTAAGGCGAACCTATCATGGGGTTTTCTTGGCAAGATTTGATACTTACTGCATAGTGACAAATCCCCTGTAACATCACCCTTGTAGCATCACCAAGACGCACTTCCTGTCACATCACAAGAGCTCATTCCTAGGTTTCAAGATTTGGACCTGAAATCTCAGGTCCTTCAGGATAGTCCTATTCTGGCAACCACTCCATCAAGGGACACGTGATGCAAGAGGGGAGCAGCCTTTGGGTGCAGGTGAAAGAATGATCTATCCTGCATCAAGCTGCAAACAAATAGGCCCTTTTCCCAGAGCAATCAGTTGTCAAAAGCCAACTGAAACAAAAAGGTCTTCATTTGCCTGCAAAAGGATAGCAAAGAGGGGGCCAGTCTAACTAGGAAAGGAGTTCCAAAGCCTGGGAGCAGCCACCAAGAAGGCCTTCTCCAGTGTTCCCATCATGAGTACCTGTGTTGCTGGTGGGATAGAAAGAAGAGTCTCCCCAGAAGATCTCATAACATGAGTAAGCTCATATAAAAGAATGCTTTCCTTCTGATAACCTGACCAAAGCCATAAAGACTTTATAGGTCATAACCAGCACTTTGAATTATGCCCAGAAACAAACTGGCAGTCAGTGGAGCTGTTTCAGCCACAGAGGATTGTCCTCTATAAAATAAAATGCATGGCTACCCTATATGTGTGTATGTGCCTTTCAAGTCGCCTGTCAACTTATGGCCACCCCATGAATTTCATAGTGTTTTCTTAGACGAGGAACAGTCAGAGGTGGTTTTACCAGTTTGTTCCTCTGAAATACATCCTATAGCACCTGATATCCATTGGCAGTCTCCCGTCCAGGACTGACTCCGCTTAGCTTCCACGATCAGGTGGGATCTGGTACCTTTAGAGTATTAAGAAGTAAATCCCATTGAACTCAATTAGACTAAAACCCAGGAAAGAGTTTACAGGACTGCAGTCTTAGGTGATCACCATCTATTCAAAGCGGGGGAAAGGGAGAAGTGGGGAACTGGAATGTCATTGGGGGGGGAAGGGGCTTCTTTTGAAAGTATGCCTTCTTCAGTCACAGTGATAATGAATGTTAAATTTATAACATCTATTCCACAAAATGCCTGATTGTTGCATTGAAATCCATTCAGCAAATACCTACCTCAGCCAAGGTAATTAGAGCATGTGAATTCATAAAGCTACAATTAGCATTCCAGTGTATATGACGAATGTTGCTGTCCTTGAGCAAGCAAGAATCACCAGTATTGAGGCCATGATACTGAGAACACAGCTGCGCCTGGCAGGGCACGTTTCTAGGACGGAGGACCATCGCCTCCCAAAAATACTACTCTATGGTGAACTCGCCACGGGTCAGCGTAAGAGGGGCGCTCCAAAAAAGCGATACAAAGACTCCCTGAAACAACATCTCCGGCTCGGCCAAATTGATCACCAACAGTGGTCCGCCCTGGCCTCACATCGGGAGGCATGGAGACGCACTATCCACAATGCTGCAGCCTTCTTTGAGAACTCACGCCGAACAAGTCTTGAAGAGAAACGACAACGCAGAAAGAATCACAACCCAAAAACATCACCCAAGGAGACCTTCTGCTGTGCTTTCTGCAACCGGACTTGTTTATCTCGGATTGGCCTTTTTAGTCATCAGCACGCTTGCAGAAAGTGCGGGATGAGTCCTTCCTGAATCTTCGTTTGTGAAGAAAAGCCAGAGAGAGAGAGAGAGAGAATTAGCATTAGTCAGCTAAAGAGCAAATCCAGCATACATTGGACAGTTTGGACCACTGAAACCACCAAACCAATATCTCTAGACAAGGAGATTCTGCAACAAACTGGGAGACTCTGCAAGAAAAACATAGTTTACCACACTGTGGGGTCTGATGTAATCAGAGCCTGGAATTATTTCTCCCTTGCATTCTCTCTCAGACTGTACTTTGCAGATTTCCCCAGCCAGCAGAGCCATTCTCCACACAAGCTCCAGGATTCAGGGTCCAAATGTCCTTCTTGCAAAGCTACATCACCGAATATCAAAGTCAGGATCATCCATGCCCTAGTATTTCTGATTTCTATACATGCTTTTTGAAAGCTGGACAGTGAAGAAAGTAACAGGAAGAAAATCGACTCATTTGAAATATGTTGCTAGAAGAGAGTCTATGGAAGGCCGAAATGACCACCACCACCACCACAAAAAAAAAAAAAAAAAGGTTCCAAAAGCAAATCTAGCCTCGTTTCTCCCTAGAAGCCATGGTAACTAAACAGAAACTTATCATACTTTGGGCATATCATGAGTTATCATGAGATTATATGACTCATTAGAAAAGAATGCTTGGCTAAAGAAGGTGGCGTAGTGGTTCGACTCTGAAGACCAGGGTTCAAATACCCACTCGGCCATGAAAATTCACTGGGTGATCTTAGGCAAGTCACACACTCTCAGCCCTCAGAAAACTCTACGGTTTAGGGTTAGGGTCATCATAAGTCAGAAATGACTTGAAGGCACACACAACCACAACAAAGAAAACAGTAGGAAAAGAGATGGATTGGTTCAGTCCAGGAAGCCACAGCCCTGAGTTTGCAAGACCTCAGTGGGGCTGTTGATGACTGGGTGACTTGGAGGTCTCTCGTTCACAGGGTTGCCATAAGTCAAAGTCGACCTACAGCAAACACCCCCCAAAAGAGAGAGAAATCTTTTTAAAAAACAGGATTCCTCTATAGCTGCCACTGTTGGATATGAATCTTTCACAAATACTGCAAGCCTTCTTCTTCATAACATCCAGGGTGGTCCTTAGGAAACTAGACAGACTTAGGAGATTATCAGATGCTCTAAATATGATGCTATCATGACGCCAGGAGATCCCTAAAGGGCTTCCTTTTCAGATAATGTCCTTCTCCTCTCATTATGCTCCCATTCAGCTGTTGTTACACTGGTGCTGCTTTTGACTGACGGGCTAAGCCATCAATAGATCCCCCGTTCTGTTTCTGTCACGGAATGTCTTGCAACTGAAAAGGTGCCCCGTTATGCTGGCGCAATGCCAGCATCAATGGGCGGTCCATGCCAGAACACTTCCGGGTGAGATCTGGACATCCACGTAAGTGACACACTTTTTTGTACCCTCCCCAGGTAACTTGTTAAGTTTTAAAAGTGTTTTGGTGTTTAGTGTCACTTTTACTGTTGTATTTTGCTTTTTATTTTGAATTTCCCATGCTCTCATCTTCTCATGAGAGCAGCCTGGATTTCAATCCAGGAAGTGAAAGGAGCTCCGTTCGAGCTCCATTCACTCCTGGGCTGCCCTGCTGAGGCAAGGAGCCACAATTAAGGTAGGTTTTAAAACTTTTTTATTTTTTGGCATTATACAGACAGGAGAGAGGCTGGAGAGGAGATTGCAAGATGGGAATGCTTTTTTTGTTCCCCTTTGAAAATCTCCTTAGAATGGGCATATATGTGCCAAGTAGAAGTTTCTTTGGGGCTCAGTCAACAGATTGCTTTATACATACAGTGGGCCCTTGGTATCTGCTGGGGTTTGTTTCCAGGACTCCCCGTGGATACCAAAATCCATGGATGCTCAAGTTCTATTATATACAATGGCATAGTAAAAGAGTGTCCCTTATAAAAAAAGGACAAAATCAAGGTTTGCTTTTTGGAACTTTTTTGGGGGCAGGGGAATATTTTCAAGCTGTGGATAGTTGAATCTGTGGATACAGAAGGCCAACTGTATTCATGATCAATATAGTCACTATATTGAGTGTAACAATGAAGCTTTCCTCCCCACACCTATACATTCTCCATGACAATTATTCCAGACTAGGTAGTGATGGAAGTTTGATCTACATATGCAGGAAAACTAGGGGGTCAGCTTTTGAAGTAGTAGAATGGACACAGCAACAGTGGACTGCAGGCAGAGGCTCATATTTTACAATGTAAAATACTCCCTAAACATTCAACCAACAAGAACAACTAACAGCTCTGGAGAAAGATTCTAACCTGTATCACCCCCCTCTTGTGCTAGCTTTTTACTTACAGGGTCTTTTGAACGAAAAGAAACATACCAAACTGTGATTTCCCACTTCCAGTCTGAAGTAGTACAGTCCAGTGTGTATCTATGGGGGGAGGGGTTTGAGGTTATTCCTCCCCCCATAAGAATTCTGCCCCCCAATTAAATTTCTCTTCATTCCCCAAATTTCTAGCATAGCAAAAAGTGGGGGGGGGGGAATCTGAAGAAAATTGTTCATATCTAAACTCTTATTTTCTGTGTTCTCGTTCCCTTGGTAATGTTAGCAGCCTCTTTTCTTCTGATACCTGAACTGTATTTCTAAATACTTCTCTCAAATTTTGAATTACTGTAATGCTAGAAATTTGGGGACTGAAGGAAAATTTAAATGGGGACAGAATCCTCACTGGGAGGCAAATACTCTCATCCCCCCACCAACGTCATAATTACATACTTGGACAGTCCATTCTAACTCTCAGAATGTACCCAAGATTCCATTTTTTCGTGTAGACTGAGCCACTGGAGTGTCAGTTAGACGGCAATTTTTGTCGCAGGGCGTCCTGGGATTTCTTGATCCCGTATTCGTCCCTCCCTATTTACACGATTTTTGTCTCTAAACTGGATATCCCGGGAGATCCCAGGACCATTGTTTACATGGCATCCCGTCCCGTGATATGTACCTTCTCCCACTATATACTACCCCGGGGTTTTTTTGTTTACACGAGTTTACGGTACTGGGATATTTTTTTAGCTGTCAATCAAGGATGCAATTACTCGTTTTTTCACAACCTCAGTGACATACTTCCTTTAGAGTTCTGCGCCACGAGCGATGCTATTGGCTGGCTCAAATGTTTTTTCAGGCTTCTGGTTGGGGTGAGGGGATGATTGAGTATTGCATTGGGGATGAGGCGATGAGGGGAGGAATCCGGGGAGGAAGGAGCGATCAGTGGCTAAACCCTGTGCTTTCCTTTAGAAATGAAAGAACACAATTTAAAACCAGCTAAACTGGGGGGGGGGAGGAGCAATCAGTTGGTGCTGGGGAGTGTGAGAGAGATCAAAAGCAGAGTGGACTGGAGCCCCGGCATGCACGCACACACACACACAAGCCCAAGCCAGTACAAGCCACATGCAGGGGGCAGAGGCTTGCGGTTGTCCTGTCTCTTTAAAATGTTAACCCTTTAAGCAGAGGCAGCTGTGGAGTGCAGGTTTCAAGCCACTGCAGGCAATCATAAGAGGAGGACACACAAGGCATTTTGAAAGACCCAGACGCTGGCATTTTTTACTGTGCCTTGGGGGGTGGGTGGGTGAATGTTTGATTATCTGTTCAGATCCAGGGAGGGGATCCAGGCAGGGGATGAATGGGCAATCCTCCGCCCACAATCTCTTTATAATTTACTCTCTCTTTAAAATTTAAACCCAGCATGCAGTAGAAGAACAGGTTAAAGCTGAAGGGTTTGCAGTGTAGAAATCCATTGAACAGGGTGATTTAGTACACGCACACACACACAAACCTTCATGCAGGTGGAAGAGATGCCTTTGTTTTCAGCTGGTGAGGCTGAATCTGTTGAACGGGTGACTGACCCCTCCTTTTCTGGTCGCTGATTTCTGAGCCCGCCACCGGTCACCATTTCTAGTCATCAACTAGTACCGAGATAGCTTGTCCCGGGCTGTTTACATTTCCGTTTTTCCGAATCCTCCCGTGACTTTTTAAAAAACCGCCACAAACCGTGGGACTGGAAGTCCCGCAGGTTGTGGGATAAAAGGTGGGCCCCCCTTCCGAAAATCATGTGCCTGACCCGATGTACGTGTAAACAACCAGGGTTCGACACGAATTCTTCCCAGGACATTTTCATCGTGTAAACGGCACCTGGGTAATCTCAGGAGGCAGAGGCAAGATGAAGGGTTGATTGCTCCCTTGATAAAAACTTCCAAATCTGATATACCATTGTTCATCCCCAAACTGATAGTGAGCAGCAGCTTGATCAAGACATGACGAGTTGCACTCACAATGTTACAGAATGAAGATATATAAGAGAAGAATTAAAACTAGCAGAGTCAGAGAGCAGATTGAAAAGAGACAGATCTAAGCAACAGCACAAGTTAGTTGAATCCAAAGATGTTGGCTTTGTGTTAGGATAAACCGTTTCCACTCCTACAAGCCTTAGTCATCCAATTTTTACTGGTTTTCACCTACTCAATACAGCCCCTCATGCCTACTCAAAAGCTACTCCTGAAGGTTGTGGGAAATAATAAAAAACGGGACAAGGGGGGAATAAGCTAGATCTGATTTTAACTACCACAAAGCCATAAATGGATACCAGTTAATAGGTGAATAAAAATAAATAAATAAAATAAGGTCCGTGTAGCTGGGGTGGCAATGGTTTTTAAAGGCTGTTCTCTGGCCTAAACGTACAAATGCTAGAGGTCACCATGATATGTTCATTCGAACCACACCTACCCACTTTCTGTGGAAGTGTATCCTCATAGGATGTTTGCTGAGCAAACCCTGAAGTTTAGCTCTTTCCAGGAGAAGAGACAAATCCATTACATCCACTTGGCAGAGCCTATTTGTATACTCTAAATCCAAGAGTTGGGTAAACAGAAAGGAATCCCTAGATAGTATTTCTCAGATGATTGATAGGAGCATAACAGCATTATCCAATTTTGAGGAAATTTAGCTGTGAATTTTCCCCCAAAAGGGTACATAGTTACAGGGGGATTTTGCTTTAAATGATTATTATACAGTATATTATTATTAAATATTCAATAATCAATAATAATCACCATCAACAACAATCTCTACCATTTTGGTTACTGGCATGGTTGTTTATTGTTGTTGTTGTTAAGAATAATACATCACCACCACCACCATCATCATTTCACCTTTGTCCCAGTCTGGGCAGAAAACAAATATAGCCATATTTTATATTTTACATTTAATACACACACATAGAGCTAGCTAGCAAGCATGGTTTCCACACTTTCCTAGTACATCTCCTGTTTGCTTTAATCTTCAGCTTCTAGTTGGCAGTGCAATTCTATGTGTATATACTCAGAAGTAAGTGCTACTGGGTTAAGTGGGAATTACTTATCTCTGGCTTTTCTTCGCAAATGAAGATTCAGGAAGGACTCATCCCATGCTTTCTGCAAGTGTGCTGATAACTGAAAAGGCCAATCTGAGATAAACAAGTCCGGCTGCAGAAATCACAGCAGAGTAGACAGATGTTTACAGGATTGCAGCCTGCATCTTCTTTCTTCCAATTCTCCAACTGTTCTTATAAAAAACACACACCATCCAACTGCATCTCAGAAAATAAACCATATATTCTAAAGCTAAGTGCAAACAGTATATTTGTGTCCTTCAGCCTCTGTCAACAATCTTCATATAAAAACATCCCAATACTATGCATTTTCCTTTTTTTTAAAAAAAAAAGTTAGATGGAAGAATACAATCTTACTCTGAATGGATCTGGCCTGCTTTCTATTAGGAAATCAATCCAGCTCTTCCATTCAGATTAAATTCAATAGATGCAGACTTTTCCATCACTACGCCTTTCTTCCACCTGTTGTATTTCTGGCTGCCATGCTAGTATGGAAGGCACAAAGCTTCCACCACAGACACAAACCAAAAACTGTGTGCCTAATTCTGTTCTGCCAATAGACAATTCTGTTTTGCCTGATTCTGTTCTGCCATGATTGCTTTGGTGATCATATTTTCCCTCTAAGGGTGTCATCATGGTAACCAATAAAGGATTCTCTTAACTTCATCCTCACAACATTCCCAGTGAGGTCAGGTTGAGAGGTGGGACCCATTCACGTTACAGAATTATAGCACTGTTATCCCACTTTACCTGCCATGGCTCCATCATATGGAATCCTGAGATTGGCAGTTTAGGGAAGGCCATGGATTCAAACTACAGGAAAAGAGATTCCACCTAAACATTAGGAAGAACTTCTCAACAGTAAGAGCTGTTCAGCAGTGGATTGCACTGCCTTGGAGTATGGTGGAGCCTCCTTCTTTGGGAGTTTTTAAACAGAGGCTGGATGGCCATCTGTCGGGAATGCTTTGATTGTGTATTCTTGCATGGCAGGGGGGTTGGATTAGATGGCCCTTGTGGTCTCTTCCAACTCTATGATTCTAGGATTTAGAATTCTCAGCCAGAGAGTTCCTTTAGTGCCTCACCATACTACAAAACCTAGTATTCCATAGGATGGAATTGTGGCAGTTGAAGTGGAATAATAGTACTTTAATTCTGCCGTGTGAATGGTCCCCAGGTCACTTGTCCAAGGCCATCAAGCAAGTTTTGTGGCTGAGCGGGGATTCGATTTCTTATTTAAGCCCAACACTCAAACATCAAGCCAGGGATATGGCTCAGGGGCCCAGGACAAAAAGAAAGTGCAAGCTACGTGTCTGAGTTGCAGCCCATACCCTCCAACTGTCCCAGTTTAGAAGGGACATCCCCAATCAATCCTCTGTCTTCCCACTTTTTCAGCTGCTTTTAAAATGCCCCCGTTTCTGTCTCTTCCTCCTTTGTCCTTGGCCTACTTCAGTTGGTGCACCCTGAATTCAAAGTGCAAATATAGTTTGCACTCCATTAACTTAGGGTGGGTGGATGGGCGGTGAGGTGAGGAGGGGGTGTGATCATGCCCTTCCCAGTAGATTCAGGCAAAAGCAAACTGCTGCAGCCTCTCCTAGCTTGTGTGTTCCTCCTCATTAATGACTTTTGCCACCTTGTCCACATTCTGATGCTGCTTGGTCATACATGTTCTAGTTTTCATCTGTGAAATGTTGGAGGGAATGGCAGTTACAGATGCCATCTTGCCTATCAGGGCAGGCAGGGACTGAGTTCGCACCAGGGCAGTAGGAAGCCTCTGCTGACTGGAAGCCCTGCAGTAGTGCTTCTGGTGGCATATATGGTTCAGTGTTAAGCATTAAGCAATACAATGAACAAGGCAACTGGTCACTAAAGCTCTGATTTCAGCTCTTAACCTTTGGTTTGAAATTCAGGTTATGCTGGTATACCCATTACAGGTAGACAGTGCCCAAATGGCTTCAGAAAGATGGATGGTTTATGTCATCCCCCCCCCAGAATACTCTTTGTATTTAGATTTAAGGATTCAATATCTTGATCCTCTTACTGTTCATATTAGATACATTATTTCCTCAAATACCCTGACATTTTTATTAGCAGTAGCTGACTATTACATGTCCTATCGAATAGCCAAGTACACCAAGTTAGCCCTGGAAAAAAAAAGAGAAACTTCTAACCTCTCTGGTGACAAGATACAATCTTAAACCTACTTTGTATGCTTTTATCACCACTTCAAATATTTTATCTTTATTACGGTATATTTGAATATGAAAATGGTTTGTTTTATGGTTATATGCAAAAGCATGGTTGGTTAATCCCAAATAAACCTGACTTAAAATCAAGGTTAGTTTAAAATTTTGTCTGTCTGTGTATATGTGTGTGTGTGTTTCTCTGGGTTCCAATTTTTGTTGATTTGCCAAAAGCAAGTGAGCAAAATCTCTGATAGTCAGATTTTAAAAGGCTGACAGATTTTAGCATGCATCAAGCATCTTGACTCTTATGGCAAAGTCTTAGTGGTTTGGCTTTTTAATGCAAAATATTAAGATGAGATTTCAAAATCATTAATTAGCTACGTAAGACTTACCGTATGTTACTAAGGTAAATAATAACTCAGGGAGAGCAAGCTGATCCAATAAGCAAATAGTAGAGCTAAGACCCTGAAATAAACTTCAGATTTTTTTGTTTCGATGTCCTTTATGCCATTTCTAACTCCACCTGCCTGATGCTGTTTTTAGTAACCTTAATCCAATCAATAGCCTCAGCTGAGGAAGACCTATTGAATCAATGGCTGATTATTGACGTGTTACATTAAATCCCATATATTTAGTGGGTATACTTGGCTAGCAATTGGATTTAGGCCAATATGTTTTTATTTGAACTGCCTTGGGAATATTGCATTCAAGGGCAGTCAGGGCCGGTTTAAGGAATTTGGGGGGGCCCTGCAATGCTTTACTTTGGGGCCCCCATATGTTTATCTCAGATCAATGTAACCTAACCTATTCACTGTACAGGATGTTCAGATTATAGTAGGACCCCCGTATCGATGGATTCATTATCCATGGAACACAAAACAGCACACCTACCATAGAGTCTTCCTAGAAAATGTGTCTTCCCTAGCCCTTTTCTAGGCCCTCCAAGGCAACTCTATGGTATTTTAAACCAGAAGTCCCATTATTTTCAATGGCGTTCACTATTATTCATGGTTTTCAGAATCCACGCCCCCCCCCCCCGAACCAATCCCCAGTGGATAAGAGGGGCCTACTATATTACGTAATTTGCCACCAATAATTTAGTTTACAACTATATTATAGGCACTAACATAATATTTTTTGTTTATTAGCAATTAATGTAATGGTGTAGATTTCCTCAAAGAAAATAAAGAGTAAACTACAAGCTAAACATGAGTTAGCAGTGTGATGCAGCAGCAAAAAATGCCAATGCAATTCTAGGCTGCATTAATAGGAGTAGTGTCTAGATCAAGGGAAGTAATAGTATCACTCCATTCTGCTTTGGTCAGATCTCACCTGGAATACTGTTTCCAATTCTGGGCACAAGAAAGATACTGAGAAGGATGGTGTGAGGTCTGGAAGCCCTATGAGGAACGGCTTAGGGAGCTGGGTATGCTTAGCCTGGAGAAGAGAAGGTTGAGAGGTGACGTGATAGCCATGTTTAAATATTTGAAAGGATGTCATATTGAGGAAGGAGCAAGCTTGTTTTCTGCTGCTCCAGAGACTAGGACACGGAGCCATGGGTTCAAACTACAGGAAAAGAGATTCCACCTGAATATTGGGAAGAACCTCCTGACAGTAAGAGCTATTTGGAAGTGGAATACACTGCCTTGGAGTGTGGTGGAGTCTCTTTCTTTGGGTTTTTTTAAACATAGGTTGGATGGCTGAAGACGACCAAGGGGGAAAGGGAGGGGAGAGGAACCAAGACATGTTAAAAGCAGCTGGAAAGATGGGCTGGAGGGGATCTATGTGCAAGGAAGGAAAGGGAAGAAAGAAAGAAAGAAAGAAAGAAAGAAAGAAGCCCTTTCTGAGGGAGACAACCCTCAAATTCCCTGTCTCTCTCTCTCTCACACACACATACACCCTCTCCAATGTGCCTCTCCCTCCAGCTTCTGCCACAGAGGGCTGCTGTTTCTTTCTCTTTCTCTTTCTCTTTAGTTTTGGAGAGGCTGTTTTGTTTGTTTTTTTAAAAAAGCCAGCAGGAGGTTTTTGGAGGAGGAGGGTAAGAGGGGGCTCCTCCCAGCTGTCTCCTGGCTATCTCCTTCGTCAGATTAAGGAGGCCAACACGGGGCCCTCTCTTGACCTTGGGGCCCCCTCTTGACCTCGGGGGCCCCTGCCAATGCTGATTTGGCAGACAGGTTAAACCGGCCCTGAGGGCAATATAGTAAAACTTTAAAGAAGCAAATAAATTAGAGGGCAGATTTTGATGTTTCAACATGTATAACAATAACCCTAATAGTATTTTGTTTTCTCGCACTTGGTCAGTTTTGTTTCCTTGAATCAGGAAAAACTAACAGATTTAGGGCTCAGGAAATGCAAATACTTTCTCATGATATGTTGCAAAATGGATTTTGATCCTGTGTTTCTGTGTATTCCAAGGAGACCAGTTTCTCAGACTTGTCCAAACTTTTTTTGGATAGTTGACTCTCTAGCCAGCTGTTTGCCGTTTATCATTTATATTTCTACTATTTATGATTCAAAAATGTGAGGAAATGCAATGATTCAGCAAGATATTTTTAGAAGAAGAAAAAACATTTGAGTGTAATTATAACATAGGTTCTGTTACATGAATCTGAAAGTGGAGACACTTCTAACGAATGGAATCAGTCGCTAAAACACTAGCTACATGTTTACCCTTGTTTTTGTAATGTGCCTTCAAATTATGCTGACCCTATCGTATGGTTTTCTTGGCATGATTTATTCAATGGAGTTTTACAGTTGCCTTCCTCTGAGGCTGAGGGAGTGTGACTTGCCCAGTTCCTATTCAGGAACCACAATTTAGGAAGGATATTGAGAAGCTGGAACGTGTCCAGAGGACGGTGACCAAAAGGGTGGGAGGTCTAGAAGTCATGCCCCATGAGGAGCAGCTTAGGGAGCTGGGTATGTTTAGCCTGGAGAAGAGAAGGTTAAGAGGTGACATGATAGCCATATATATTTGAAGGGATGTCATACTGAGGATGGAGCAAGCTTGTTTTCTACTGCTCCAGAGACTAGGACATGGAGCAATGGGTTCAAACTACAGAAAAAGAGATTCTACCTAAACATTAGGAAGAACTTCCTGACAGTAAGAGCTGTTTGGAAGTGGAATGCACTGTCTCGTAGTGTGGTGGAGACTCCTTCTTTTTTGGGGGGGGGGGTTAAACAGAGGCTGCATGGCTATCTGTCGGGAATGATTTGACTGTGTATTCCTGCATAGCAGGGGGTTGGGCTGCATGGCCCTTGTGGTCTCTTCCAGCTCTATGATTTTATGATTCTATAGCTGAACAGGGATTTAAACCCTGATCTCCTGAAGCCCTAGGGCGTTTCTATATGGCAAAAATACTCCTCATAGGAGATTATCAGACAGGAACGCAAAAAGTCCCAAGTAATCCTGCCCCTGTCCCAGCACAATAACCCTTCCCACCACACTTATCTTCTCTCCCATGGAAAACACAGCCCAGGAATGAACAGAGCTCTAACGGAGCTCCATTCACTTTCTGGACTGAAATCCCACCCATTCTCGTGAGAAGACACAAGCACGGGAAATTCAAAAATAAAAATAAACACAAAAAAGTTACACCAAGGAGAAAAACACAATTTAAAAGTCCCAAGTAACCCGGGGAAGGTCATAAAAAGAGCAAAACTTACCTTGATGTTCCAATCTCACCCAGAAGTGTTTACGCCGAGCTGGCCATTCTTGCTGCATTCACAAGAATTAAATGGCCCGAGGTTTTGCACACTGGCAATGCCAGCACCAAAATGGAACTGGTGGAACTATTGACAGCTTCAGCCATCACTAAGAAGAAATGCCAGCATAACACCAGCAGAACGCAAAAGGATGTCGTCGTTTGATACTGGCGTCCTTTTGTGTTCTACTGGCGCCACATTAGCCACATCTGATAATCTCCATAGAATTAAAAGAGAATACAATTTGTCTTAATGAGATCCTGCATCAATCGACCATATTTGGACGGAAGGCAGCCCAAAATGCCAAATACTCTGCAGGAAAAGCTTTCGCAGTTTTTCCCATACAGTATTTTTTTAAAAAAAACTCTGAAGTAGATGTGCATTCCCACTCGTTAGGACAACCACTTTGCTTTGATGCACATTCCCAATAAGAGTGGATGTGGAAAGCTGATTGGTTTGATGTGCGCACTGGGCAGAGCTTGCTGGCAAGGCAAGTGCCCTGAACTGCCATGTTGGATTTTTGTCATAAGTATCATGTGCTGAAGTGATGAAACAGCCTTTTTTCTCTTTTTTTCTGTTTATTTAAATGGAAGATCGCACTTCCGCACCTTGGATTTACTTTTTTTAAAAAATACTGTTCAGCGGAGGCAACTGGTGACAATAAAAATTAGAGTAATTCACTTGTGCCCGCCATCTTGATTTGCAGGCATGCCTGTTTGAACAATGAATGTAGATAGTTTTCCATGCCTGTGATCTTGCCAAAAAATCATGGAGACAAATAAAAGCTGCGGTGAATTGGCATTAGTGTGCATCAATCCACATTTTATAGCCTCATATAGACACACCCTAAGTCCAACGCTCAAAACACTAGACCACACTGGCTCATATCTTTATGCAGCAGCCTCCAATATAGCCATGCATAGAACAGAAATGCATATAAAATGTTCTGTGTTTCCAGCCCTTTGTCCCACTAGACTGAATAAAAGCCCCAGAGTGATTATTGTTGATGACCAGCCATGGAATAATGAGACCAGACACAGAAAGTTGGGTTAAATAAAGACTACTTTATTTGACCTATAACTTATTTAAGTTAATTGGACCTGACGGGAGGCGGGAGCAACCTGATGTGGGTCCAGCTAAGGCCAGGAGGTTGTCCAAACGGTGAAAAAAACTCCTCACAGAATGTGAGGAGAATCCTAATTGTCCTAATGGCATTCCATCTGATTATGGCACATTGTGAAGGAGGGGGGAAAAAAGGGCCAAAAACCTCACCAGAAAAGCCTTTGCATCTTTCCCCATCTTTTTCAAAAAACAACAAGGAAGTGTGCATTTCTGCTTATTAGGACAAGTGAGTCGATCTGATTCACTTGCCCAAATGAGAGGAAGCGCAAACCTGATTGGCCGGATGAGGACAGGGGGCGGGGCTTGCTAGCAAGGCAAGCACCCACTGCCGCCATGTTGAATTTTCACCTTAGCAGATGAATGCTAAGGTGAGAAAATAGGGTGTTGGGGTTGTTTTGCTTTTGTGTTCAAGCAAAAAAACCACTCAATCACACCTTGGGCATAGTTTTTTTTTTTTTTTTTTAAACTAGGTTGTCACTGGTAAATTGAGGTTAGTACAAATGTGAGTAATTCACTTGTGGCTGCCATCTTGACTGGTGGACATGCAAAGTTTATGGGGGCAAAAAACCATTAGGACAGATTGCAGCTGCTGCAAAATATCATCACTATGAGGGGCTCCATTTTTTATGGGCTCATATAGACAAACCCCAGGTGTCTACCCTAGATTAACTCCTCAGCATACCCTTGGGTGAGATGCCTGAGTTCTGAGGGCAATCATAGAATCATAGAACCATAGAGTTGGAAGAGACCACAAGGGCCATCCAGTCTAACCCCCTGCTATGCAGGAATCCAATAGTTGGTTTGCTCCCCAGTCGGCCACTTACTGGAAGATAAACCCAGGGTACTTCCACCCAAGTCCCAGGACCTTATAAGTGAGAGCAAAAACCCCAGGTCAGCCTCACGGGTAGACTCTTCCCCACGCTAACCCCTCACAGGACTTGTAGAGGCTATTCCAGATCCTGAACCTTCACCAAAAGGGTGCCAAGGGGTGCACCTAAGTCCTAAATTGTCCCCCCACACACATACTACCTGCCAAATGACAGCCTATTTAAAGACACCACTTCAAGCCAAACTTCAAAATCCTTCAGATACAGTATGGGGTAGGTAAAAGAAGAAGAAGAAGAAACAGGTAAAGGGGAGAAAATTCCTACCCTGTAAATACTGGGCAAATTTTGCACTAAAGGGCAAGACTTACATGGGTCAAGCTTTGTATTCATGCATAAAATAAAATAAAAAGTGAGAAGGAAGAATTTCGCAGCAGGTTTTACACTGATTTATTTTAGTACATGTTTTCAACTATATCAATCCACTTCTTCAGATGGATGGATGGAGTGACCTTAGAGTGACAGGTATTTAAGCACAGTTACATACAGTTGTGGGAGTGGGACAGAACATAATAGGATACAGAGAGGTGCAACTTGTGACCCTGGCCATAAATCTTCAAAGAGATGTGTAAGATGTCTTTCAAATAGCTGGTCTGTTAGTCTGTGAAAGCTTATATCCATGCAGTGGCTTTGTGATTTTTTTTTTTAAATATTTTTTAAAAATGAGGCTCTTGGGCACGAGTGGGGATGGGGAACATTTGACTCTCCACATGCTTTGTACTTCAATTTCCATGGATAATGATGTGGGATTGTCAAAAGTCCAGAATGTCTGTAGAACTAAAGATACAGATAGATTCTGGTTTGGTGATGTCTCCCTGATGGTAAGAGCTGTTCAACAGTGGAATACGCTGCCTTGGAGCATGGTGGAGGTGTTTAAACAGAGTCTGGATGGCTGTTGATTGTGTATTCCTGTATGGCAGGGAGTTGGACTGGATAGCCCTTGTGGTCTCTTCCAGCTCTATGATTCTATTATTCCTATGGGATTTGGCTGGAAATACCAAGGATTCGTGTTGGGACTTCATGTGTGGAAGGCTTGGGCTTCAGCTCTAAGTGATGGCCTCTCCCTATGAAAAACCTAGGTATTGTCATCCAATGACAAGTGGAAGCCCACACATTGCCCACTCCTGTTTCAGAGGTACTGAGGCCAACTCTCCACCAGGTAAAGGGCACGTGGAATTAGAACCCACAGCCATAGTAGCCCTCTTCAGGCCACAAGAAATGTGTACCCTGTGGCGGCTTGTGGCCTCCATTTCAGTGGGGTGGTGAATCCAGTCCAGATTTTCAGATGGCATTTAAAGGAGCCATCCAAGCACCACACTTTTTTTGTGGGGGAAGGGTTCATCATATTGGATAGTTCTTTTCAAGTTCTGACTAAAACTCAGAGCAGATTAAAAGGTACACTGAAAGTCACTAGCTGCTGCCCTGGCTGTATCTTTCTGGGTGCCTTGACTATTCTATATTGCCCAGGTGGCTCAAAATGGGAATATTACCACCCTGACACCCTGGTACACTATAGGAATGAGTGGAAAAGGTGTTCACTTCTTTGTTTTATAAGAAGTCTCCAAAATTCCCTAATTTCTCCATAAATTCAATGGGGAAAAATTAAAGATTTAAAAAGTCAAATCTGGAAGAGAGCAAAACAGGGCTGTCATTTTTTTTCCAGTCAGGCTTCTCATCCTTAACAGTTTCATGTCACGGATGTACACCATGTTCTCCTCCACACTGAAAATAGTTGTTTGTTTTAGCGGGCTTTGGAGGACTTCCATTATTAATAATAATAATAATATCAGAATTTCCCAACATTCACACATTTGTTCATAAGCAAGCTACATCTTCATAAACAAGACAGATCTCCCTATCAAGGTATAAAGAACTTGAGATTTTAAAAAAAAATAGCACAGGAGAAAGTGTAACTGGGAGATTTATCCATCCACAACACATAGTGATCTATAAATCTGAAAGATAACTTTAAAAATTCATTTTGGGTATATTCCTGCATGGTGAAGGGTTGGACTGGATAGCCCTTGTGGTCTCTTCCAACTCTATCCTTCTATGATTCTATGATTTAAGATTAGAGCCTGCTTTTAATGATAGCACTGCCAGCCAGAAATCATGGAATGTGATTGAAAAGAGAATTCTGAGCAGAGAGCTTTTCCATTAGTCTAGTCAAATGACCACAGGGTGTTCTTGCACATTTGGGGTTCAGGCATGGGAGCGTCAAGGAAAGGTTGCTTCAGTATCCCGTTCTTTTCTTGGGAATTATACACTGTGGGTTGGATCTGGATTTAGGCCCATGCAAATGGGTCAGTGGAAAAGGGCTACCCCATTCTTCCTTCCCATGGCAACACATCTAGCCCCCTAAACATGTATACACAGAGGGTCAGTTGACCCCACTGAATAAGGTGGACTGTTATACATGGGGAAGCGAGCATCCCTGAAAATCAGTGAGAACAAAGCACCTTCTGTGAGCAAAGCCATTCTATTAGCAAAGGACAGGTCTTAGATCCAGCCTCATATGTGCAATTCACTCAGAGTTTTCTCCTTTGAAGCCCTGTTGGTTTCATTGGAAGAGAATGTACAGGAATCTTGTAGCACCTTTAAGAAAGAAGTTGGTACTGCATTCATCAGATGCAGTAGACTTAAGTCCATGAAAGCTTATCCTATTAACTTTTCTTTTTTTGGGTAGTCTCAAAAATTCTTCAAGATCCTTTTGTGTACTGATCCAGACTAACATAGCTTGGTCTTTGAATTCTATCATCACTGGAAGAGAGTGAAACAAATGCTTAATTCTCCCACTAACATTATCACTGGAATTTAGCATAATCATTCAAGGAAATCCCATTGAGATCAACAAAGTTCCATGCCAACTAAGTGCATATAGGATTGTTATCAAAAATGCTTAATACTGGATTATTTGCCATGGCTCCTTCCTTTGGAGTCCTGGGGTTTGTAGTTTGGTGAGGCACCAGCACTCTTTAGCAGAGAAGGCTAAAGACCTTGTAAAACTACAGATCCCAGGATTCAATAGGAAGGAGCCCTGGCAAATCATCCAGTTTGAAACTGGATGATTTGTGTAGTGTGGATTAAGGCTAAATCTCAAGAACGCCTCAAAAAACAAACTTCTGCAAATCTTCCAGGATCCCTTCCCGACAACTCTCTAGAAAGCATCGTTGCAAAGCAGAGGGAATGTCATTTTGCGCTTTAAAATGAAAAGAAAAATATCAACCAGGCTTTAGAAACTCACGTTCCCCCTTTTTGTTCCAAAATTCATGTCAGTTCCCAATGATCCCAAGGGGGCCCTTGCAGGCTCTTTCCTACGCCGTTGGTGTGATCTGTTCCCTAACATCCATATACATTTATACCCGTTAAAATTAGCAGGCTCCCAAGCAAGGCAACACAAGCACCTACCGGAAAGCTGCGGAGTCGCTTTTCTGCTTCGCCGGGCGCTGGAGAGCAGACGAGGCGAGCCAGCATTCCTCGTTGGCTTCTTTTTTTTCCCCGTTTCTCTTTTCCTAAAGCCACAATTGGCTCCGGGATCCCCACACCCACAGCTGCCCACCCCCTTCTTTTCCCCAAGCCACAGCTCGCCAAAGCTTCGGACCGAGGACACGACCATCAACAGGCGCGCCCACAAGGCACACTCGTGTTTTTCTCCATCCCTCCCTGCGAAGGCAGGAGTTTGCTTTAGGTTCCTCCTCCTCCTCCTCCTCCTCCTCCTCCCTGGCGTGATAAATTTCGGAAGCTGGCCTTAGTCACTCCCTGGCACTGCCAGCTCCAGTGCCCAAGAGGACGAGTGTACCCTGCTGGTAAAAAGCAGGGAGAGATTGATTGCCCCTGAGCTGCCAACACAAACCTTAATGGCCTGGGGACACATTAGACTCACCTAACTTTGCCAGCTCTTTCCTGTTTACCTGTGAAATATAGCCTACAGCACCTGGCATTCATTGGTAGGCTCCCATCCAAGCACTAACCAGGGCTGGCCCTGTTTAGCTTCCAAGATCAGCCCAGGATCTGGTGCCTTTAGTGACCTTAGCAGATTAGAAAGCTGGGCCAAAACTAACGAAATGAATTTCAATGGGGAGAAATATAGGCTAAATCACTGGGGCAGTAAAAATGAAATGCACAGACACACGATGGGTGACACCTGGCTTGATGGCAGTACATACGAAAGGGATCTAGGAGTCTTAGTGGACCACAAGCTGAACATGAGTCAGCAGTGTGACGCGGCAGCTAAAAAACCCAATGCAATTCTAGGCTGCATCAATAGGAGTATAGTGTCGAGATCAAGGGAAGCAATAGGGCTAATCTATTCTGGTTTAGTCAGACCTCACCTGGAATACTGTGCCCAGTTCTGGGCACCACAATTCAGGAAGGATATTGAGAAGCTGGAACATGTCCAGAGGAAGGTGACCAGGATGGTGGGAGGTCTGGAAGCCATGCTCTATGAGGAGTGGCTTAGGGAGCTGGGCAAGTTTAATCTGGAGAAGAGGTTGAGAGGTGACATGATACCATATTGAGGATTGAGCAAGCTTGTTTTCTGTGGCTCCAGAGATTAGGACATGGAGCAATGGACTCAAACTACAGGAAAAGAGATTCCACCTAGGAAGAACTTCCTGACAGTAAGAATCATAGAATCATAGAGTTGGAAGAGACCCCAAGGGCCATCCAGTCCAACCCCCTGCCATGCAGGAATACACAATCAAAGCATTCCCGACAGATCCAACCTCCAGCCATCCAGATCCAGCCATCCAACCTCTGTTTAAAAACATTACATAGAATCATAGAGTTGGAAGAGACCACGAGGGCCATCCAGTCCAACCCTCTGCCATGCAGGAATACACAATCAAATCTTCTTGACAGATGGCCATCTAGCCTCTGTTTAAAAACCTCCAAAGAAGGAGATTTCACCACACTATGAGGCAGTGCATTCCACTTCCAAATAGCTCTTACTGTCAGGAAGTTCTTCCTAATGTTTAGGTGGAATCTCCTTTCCTGTAGTTTGAACCCATTGCTCTGTGTCCTAGTCTCTGGAGAAGCAGAAAACAAGCTTGTTCCATCCTCAGTATGACATCCCTTCAAATATTTAAACATGGCTATCATGTCCCCTCTCAACCTTCTCTTCTCCAGATGAAGAGCTGTTTGGCAGTGGAATTCAGTGCCTCAGAGTGTGGTGGAGTCTCCTTCTTTGGAGGTTTTTAAACATA
The DNA here is from genome assembly GCA_030847615.1 of Gambelia wislizenii. NCBI lineage: Eukaryota > Metazoa > Chordata > Lepidosauria > Squamata > Crotaphytidae > Gambelia > Gambelia wislizenii. The sequence continues at coordinate 483,907,365 of JAUMIR010000001.1, read as the reverse complement.
GGCTGGATGGCCATCTGTTGGGAATGCTTTGATTGTTTATTCCTGTTATTCATTCGGGCAGGGTTTCTCAACCAGGGTTCCCTGGAACCCAGGGTTCCATAAGAGTTTGCTAGGGGGTCCATGAGATACTGAGATTGAAATATATATATATATATATATATATTAGCTGTAGATATAATAATTTTTAGGCAGGGGTTCCCTGAGACCTGAAAATTGTTTAAAGGGTTCCACCAAGGTAAAAAGGTTGAGGAAGGCTTTAGGATATAGTGGAATTTAAATTCCTATTCTGCCTATGGAGGTTTCAGTGTTTCATTTTGTTTAGTGTTACTGGTCTGTACATCCAGGAAGCAACAGAGTTCAGCCTGAGGTCATCCCTCAAGATGAAATCTTTGGAGGGGAAAATATCTTGATTTCAGTGCATATCCAGGAGTACTAGGCATGAACGCATTACTGACAAATATAGGGGTGTAATGCTACATAGTGTTACTACCAGCTTCACTGCCACGTTGCCTATCCCTACAATGAATGCTGCTGCATGTATTTGGGTTGGTGGCCTTTTTAATACAATAACTAGGATCCCAGGATGAGACTGGACATTCTCAGCCAGGTTTTCATAGACGTACAAGAAGGCATATTTTTATGTAACAGAATCATAAAATTTTAGAGCTGGAAGGGACCACAAGGGCTATCTAGTTCACCCCCTGCCATGCAGGAAATCACAACTAAAAACTCTGCTTAAAAACCTCCAGAGATGGAAAGTCCACCACTCTTCAAGGCAGTCTATTCCACTATATAAAGTGGATATAAAGTGGAGACAAATCGACACATTGATTTTATTTATTATCTACATTATTTATTATCTACATTTCTATACCGCTTATCAGTGCCAAAGTTCTCCCTCACATGCGATTTAATCAGCAAACGGCAAGATTCCCACCTCTGTTTCAATACTTTTTGAAAATTACTGCAAACCAAAAGTAAAAAAATTATCCCCAAATATCAGATCAGTTATCCCAGACCATTTGTGTTGTTAACACATTTTTCTAAGCTTTGATGAGAGTTTGATGGATTTTTCTTCTTTCTAATTCAGGTATTTTCTGGTGATGGGCAGGATAATAAAAATTGCTAGGATATAGATGTGTTTAAATGTATTTGCACCTATGTTTGGACTGCTTTCTTTAAAAAACAATTTTCAATACAATCTGAATGTCAGGACTGTACATATGGAGGAAACTCCAATTCATGAACCTTTTGAATGGGAGAATGGACAGTGAGTAACAATTTATTTTAAAATGCTTTAACATGGGTACCATTCCCAGCTCCTAAGCTTTCTAAATAAATGGGACAGGCAATTAATAGTCACCAATTCAGCAAGGAATGTTCTGGAGAGAGGCAATGAATATGACTAGTAATATTAAGCATTGCAAAGGGCCAGAGTGGTCTTGTGGTCTGAGTATTGGACAGGGGACATTCACATTGCACAATTATAGTGCTACAGGCTGTTGCCCCACTGCAGAAATAATGCAGGTTGACACCACTTTAACTATTATGCCTCCTGGGATTTGTAGTTTGTTGTGGCACCAGAGCTCTCTGATAGAGAAGGCTAAATAGCTCACAAAACTACAAATCCCAGGATCCCATAGCATTGAACCATGGCAGTTAAAGTGGTGTCAAACTGCATTATTTCTGCAGTGTGGCAGCAGCCATAGTCTACTTTAACTGCCCTGGCAACCTCCCATGGAATCCTGGGATTTGTAGTTTAGGAAGGGGCATTTAGAATTCTCAGCCAGAGAGCTCTAGTGCCTCACCAAACTACAAACCCCAGAATTCCACAGGATGTTGCCATGGCAATTAAAGTGGAATGCAGTACTATAATTGTGTAGTGTGAAAGGGCCCATTGGAATCTCTGCACAGCCATGGAAACCCACTGGATGACCATGGTCAAGTCGCACTCTCTCAGAGGAAGGCAATGGCAAACCTTCTCCTAATAAAATTTTCCAAGAAAACCCTACAATAGGATTGCCATAAGTTGGAGTTGATTTGAAAGCCTATACAGACAATATCTTATAGTGGTTTGAGTGTGTTTGACTAGGACTTCAGGAGACCAGGGTCTGAATCCCCATTCAGCTATGGAAACTGGCTGGGTGACCTTGGGCAAGTCACCCTCTGACATTGCCTTCGTCTGAAGCCGAGAAACCTCCTCTGAAGAAATCTTGCTAAGAAAACCCCATGATATGATCACCATATGTTGGCACCAACTTGAAGGCACACAATAGCATTAATATTACACATTTGGTTTGGCAAGTGTAGATGTGGGTATTTGTGGGGAGGGAGGGAACTTCCTGTACCTTGTAGTTATGGTTGTGCTGTTATAATCTTTAATATGTTAAAGGAAGTAAAATAGAGGGAAAAGGGAACAGTTTGATATGCAGGGTGGAGGATGTCGAAGACCTCAGATGGCGATCTTTGGTGTTAGGATTGAGAGAATCCTAAGTACACAAGAGTGTCTATATTATTTTTCTCAGCACTGACAGGTATAGTATTATCTGCTGCCCACCCTGTGCTTCTGAGACACAAATTCAATCTCGCTACACACAGACAGCTCCCAGAATGTTCAGAATCCTAGATGAGAAATTAAAACACAGGATGAAAAGCAAACATGTCTGCACACCCTGCAAAGGCAGGTTGTTAGAATTATTTTATTATTTTCCATAAAGGTAGTTAAATGTTTCCTTATTTTTAAAGGCAATATGTGATACTTACAGGTTTGTTCAAGGAAAGTTACAGGGATCTCTTTCTACCCTTTCTTGTCACTTGAGCCTGGCCAGCTTTATACAGGGAATGAGGTGATGGAGTCCCAGGTTTTGTCTAGACCCTATCTTAGAGCCCTGCAGTCCATACAATGCAAGGCATTTCCCCTGTTCTGCCCTCAGGGCAGATATAGAGCTGAAGCGGGGAAGATGAGGTAGGGCCCAATAAAATCATAGAATCATAGAATAGAATTGCAGAGTTGGAAGAGACCACGAGGGCCATCCAGTCCAACCCCCCTGGTCAGCAAAGAAAAAATACCTGGTCTGCTCCATTACCATTAGCAAACTACAGACCAGGTCATGCGTGTCTGCAGGTGTCTGTCCCTGCAGACTGGCCCTCAGTGCTGCTATGGTCTCCCTGGCTCTCCTGGAAGGTAGGAAAGAGTCCCGCAGAGGGTATGCTTATCAGGTTTGCAGATGACACCAAATTAGGAGGGATAGCTAATGCCCCAGAGGACAGGATCAGAATTCAAAATGACCTCAACAGATTAGAAAGCTGGGCCAATACTAACAAAATGAATTTCAACAGGGAGAAATATAGGGTACTACACTGGGGCAGTAAAAATGAAATGCTCAGATATAGGATGGGTGACACCTGGCTTGAGGGCAGTACATGCAAAAAGGATCTAGGAGTCTTAGTGGACCACCAGCTGAACATGAATCAGCAGTGTGATGCAGCAGCTAAAGAAGCCAATGCGATTCTAGGCTGCATTGATAGGAGTATAGTGTCTAGATCAAGGGAAGTAATAGTGCCACTCTATTCTGCTTTGGTCAAGCCTCACCTGGAATACTGTGTCCAGTTCTAGGCACCACAATTCAGGAAGGATATTGAGAAGCTGGAATGTGTCCAGAGGAGGGCAACCAAAATGGTTAAAGGTCTGGAAGCCATGCCCTATGAGGAATGGCTTAGGGAGCTGGGCATGTTTAGTCTGGAGAAGAGAAGGTTGAGAGGTGACCTGATAGCCATGTTTAAATTCAGCCACAAGGCTATCAGAGCGGCTTACAAACTGTTTTAAGCAATAGCAATTTACACATCTACACTGCATTAAGCAGTTTCCAATGTGTGTTAGCTAATTGCCCCCACAAGCCGGGTACACATTTTACCGACGGATGGAAGGCTGAGTGAACCTTGGAGCTCTCTGGAATCGAACATGCAACATGGTGACTTGCAGTACTAGCATTTAACCACTGCACCACCAGGGGTCCCTTATATTTGAATATTTGAAGGGATATCATACCGAGGATGGAGCAAGCTTGTTTTCTGTGGCTCCAGAGATTAGGACATGGAGCAATGGGTTCAAACTACAGGAAAAGAGATTCCACCTACACATTAGGAAGAACTTTCTGACAGTAAGAGGTGTTCAGAAGTGGAATACACTGCCTCAGAGTGTGGTGGAGTCTCCTTCATTGAAGGTTTTTAAACAGAGGCTGGATGGCCATCTGTCGGGAATCATTTGATTGTGTATTCCTGCATGGCAGGGGGTTGGACTGGATGATCCTTGTGGTCTCTTCCAACTCTATGATTCTATATGACCAAGGCTGGTCACATGCCGGGAGCCTCGGTCACATGTTGTGGGCCCCCTTCCTGCCTTCTGAGTGTCAGCAAAGCAAATAGCAGCGGCTGCAGCGACGGACCAGCATGCCCATCAGGACTTCCTCCCATTCATTCCATGGAGGGAATGGGGGAAAGATCAGGCCAGATCCATAGCCAGGAAAATGCTGGCAGGGACCTGGTGTATCCTGGCTCGTGTACAGGAGCATTCTTCATGTCTCAACCTGTTACCTCTATAAGACAACATATCTGGAGAGTTCTAGTGACTTATGTTTATATTCTTGTTCCACTAACTGAGGGCATCAATCAGAAGAATATAGCAATAGCAAGTAAGATTAGTCAAACCAACCATTCTTCTTTTCAAAAATGAATATTAAAATAAATTATATAAAATAAGAAAATGGTGTCACTTAAAAGGATGTGTTTAAAGCCAACCTACAAACGGACAAAGCATTTCAAAGGATAGTCACATGTCACATTCCTGAGTAAAGCTATATGGTCATAAATGGGTGGCTTTTTTTTTCTCCCTCGGGAAAGGGTGATAATGCATTAGTAAAAGATGGAAGACTGGCAGCACGTTGTTCATCCTCCGCTCTGAATCATGCAGGTTTTTTAAAACTGAAGCCTGCAGCCAATAAACAGACCATCCCTGCTGTGCCAGTTGCAGATGGCAATTATAGAGCAAAAATGATATGCTAAGGAAAAAAATAATAATTTCTATCTGTGTGTAAAATAATGCTCTGTTTTGTAGGATTCCAGTAAGGAGGAGTTATAGTCCCCCAACTGAAAGTCATGAAAGAAGACCCACCGGCTTGTTGGTTTTCCTTTCACTTTGCCTTTCCCTTTTCTTTTATCTCAGTCAGGATTACTGTTGGGTTGGCTTCATCAGGCATATTATATCCATATCTTGGAACTGGATTGAATAAATTCCCCTCAAATCCCCCAGGACCTGGTTGATTGGCTCTGGCTGTTAAAGACCTCATCTTTGCCCTTAGGATGCTGAGTGGGTGGCCATATAACCTATTTTACAGAACACAGTTCTCTGTTAGATGGGCTTTCCAGTCATAGTACAGTTTATGGATTAAGAATCCCACACCCTCCAACTGTCCTGATTTGGCAGAGACAGTGTTACCCAAAGAGGTGGGAGTGCTTAGAACCCCACTCATGATGCCAAAACTATATTAATATTTGAGGGAATTATTATTAGCTCAAATGAAATGCTGTCAGATGCAAGTAAGTTTGGGATCTTTTCACTTATATACACCAGTACTAACTGCAGAGAACTCCAGTTTAAAGTGAAATAAAATGTTTTTATTGGAAAATAACACAAAAAGCAATAGCACAAATAATGCAACATATGCTCACAAGAACCAAACAAAGCTAATGAAGAGTTTAAGGTAGAAAGGTTGGATAGGGGAATAGATTCGGGAGATAGGGCAATAGTTACCAGTTTTGTAGAGGAGCAAAGTACTCAAGCAGACATCTGAGGGGTGCACTGGAAGTCCAATCTGGAGGTGTGCTGACAGAGAGAGTGACCAGGTGTCATCCACAGTGGCACACCTTGCTATTGTCTAGGCTGGGATATTTATAACCCATTCTGTGCCTTGAAGGCATGTTTTGGCTACTACAATGGCTAAACGACTCTCCCACAGGAGGAACAAAGGTGAACAAAACTCCACTGATTGTCTTAGATGGCTGGGTGATAGGGATTGATTGGTTTATGACAACCTTGCATTGCAGGACAGGAGAGGGTACCAAGGGGTACTTCCTGGGGATTTGGGGTGAGTAGGTCACTTGATTGTATAGGATGTGTGACTCATTGACAAGGGGCCCAAGAAGGAATTAGCACATACCTCCATAATAGTTTTGTTTACTATGGGTTTCCACTTAATCCTAGCTCAGGTGTGTTCACTGAAATATTTCTAAGACACCTTCCCAGGTTCCTGTGACCTACATTTGACCTTTTGTGAGATCACCCCAGTCTACTTAGACCCCTTTGCAGTGTCCAATAGTTCCAATTATGAGATATTACAGGTTGGGGGTAGTAGGGCATGGTAACAACAGTACAGATTAATCTTCTGCTGTCCCACTCTTACAGCTGTTTTTAAAATGTACCATAGAATCATAGAGTTAAGAAACCATGTAGTCCAACCCCTGCTGTTTCCGTGATGTTTCCGGGTTGTAATTCTTTCTGAATTGTCATTTCTCTTCAAGACTTGTTCGACGCAAGTTCTCAAATGAGGCTGCAGCATTGTGGATAGTGTGTCTCTAAGCCTCCCGATGTGAGGCCAGGGCGGACCATTGTTGGTGATCAATTTGGCTGAGCCTGAGATGTTGTTTCAGGGAGTCCTTGTATCACTTTTTTGGAGCGCCCCTCTTATGCTGACCCGTGGCGAGTTCACCGTAGAGTACTATTTTTGGGAGGCAATGGTCCTCCATCCTAGAAACGTGCCCTGCCCAGCACAGCTGTGTTCTCAATATGATGGTCTCAATGCTGGTGATCCCTGCTTGCTCAAGGACAGCAACATTTGTCACATAGTCAGTCCAGTGTATATTTGGGATTGTACGTATACAGCGCTGATGAAAGCATTCGAGGAGTCGTAAGTGGTGGCAATTAAAATGGTATGAAACTGATATAATGGTATGGTGCAGATGCATCTTTAGGCTTGAGGATGTGGATGAGGTGCCTACCCAGGCTTTTAGGACTGGTCCTTTGGCCCTTGACATTTTACTGCTGAGGTGAAAGAAGACAAAATGCTACCCATTTCAATTTTGCAGGCAGGTGCTGGGTAGACTGGTGGTTCCTACCTAGGAGATTTTCACACTACACTGTTATAGTGTTACTATTCCACTTTATTTGCTATGGCTGCTTCCTGTGGAATCCTGGGATTTGCAGTTTAGGGAGGGGCATTTACAACTCTCAGCCAGGGAGTTCTTAGGCCTCACTGAACTACAAACCCCAGAATACCACAGGAGGAAGCCAGAGCACTTAAAGTGGAACAGTAACACTATAAAAGTGTAGTGTGAAAATTAATGCTGGGAAGTGTCCAAGTAAGTGCACCTGCAGTCCACAGGAATAGACAGGAAGGAAAACCAGGCTAGGCCCAGGTCATACACAGGGTTTCAGTGGAAGCAGGCAGTCTGAGGAGATTATCATACAGGAACACAAAAAGCATTCCCACAATCTCCAATCCTGTTCCTGTCCCAGCACAATAATCCTCCTCATCAGTTGCTTGTGTCCAAAGGCAGCCCAGGAATGACTGGAGCTCCATTCACTTCTTGGACTGAAATCCCACCCATTCTCGCGAGAAGATGTGAATGTGGGAAATTCAAAAAGAAAAATACACCAAAAAAGTTTTAATAAGCACATCAGCACACTAAAGAAATAACAAGTAACCCGAGAAGGTTCATAAAAAGATGGTAGCTTACCTTGTTGTCACAATCCCACCTGAAAGTGTTCTGGCAGGACCGCCCATTGACGCTGTATTCATGGCAAGACAATGGTGTGAGGTTTCAACGCCAGCACCAAAATGGGACAGATGATCTATTGACGGCTTGGCCCATCAATAAAAAGAAATGCCAGAATAATGACACCAGAACACAAAAGGACAACACTGTGTGACACTGGCATTATTCTGTGCTCTGCTGTCGTTATTCTGGCGCCACATTAGTCGTGTCTGATAATGTCCTGGGGTACAAATGGGAAAAGCACTATGGAGCAGGGCCCAAAGTTCCTAAGGAAGTTGTCAGAAAGTTAGTCTAAAATTGCTGCTGCTGCAGTTGTTATTTCTTACCCCCCTCTCCCCTTGGATCATAGAATCATAGAATTGCAGAGTTGGAAGAGACCACGAGGGCCATCCAGTCCAACCCCCTGCCACGCAGGAAATCACAATCATAGCATCCCCGACAGATTGCCATCCAGCCTCTGTTTAAAGACCTCCAAGGAAGGAGACCCCACCATGCTCCGAGGGAGTGTGTTCCACTGCCGAACAGCTCTTACTGAGGTGGGGAGCAACACATCCACACAAAATAATTAACATCAATTAAAATACATCTTGGTTAAAAATACATAAAATCACACAATATCAGTTTAAAAGAACAAATAAAAACCAGTACATATTAAAACAGTTTAAAATTCACAGTTTAAAAGTCATCTGGATAGGCCTGCCGGAAGAGATTTGTCTTTCATGCTCTTTTAAATTCAGACACTATATGCACACTGAAGACTAGAGATCTACAAAGCCAGACACATCAGACAAGGTCACAAAAGAATGTTGAAGGGGCTTGTTTGCAGCAATGGATGGCCTTGACTGAGCTAATTTATATCCATAGCAAATCAGCCTAGCTGGCCTAATTAGGTCAGTGTTTTCCTTTGAAAGTAGATCAGGGCATTTCCTGTTCCTTTGCAACTGGTCTTTGACAGGGTGAAGTGCCTCTGTGTCCACCTCCTTCTCTGCAGGTGCTACTGAAATAGACTGGACTCTGCTTCTGCCAGTGCCATGATAGGGCTGCCAACTGGAGTGTGTCATCTTGGCTCTCCTTAGCCTCTTCCAGGTAGGACATGACAGCTCAAGTTTTATTCCCAACACTGGTGATACATTCAGGGTTGCCAGGTTGACAGGACTCTGTTTCACACCATGCTGTTTTCAGACATTGTCTCATTTTAGATACCTGCTGAGAAGGCCAGGGGGAGAAAGAGATTCTGTTCCAGTCACTGGCATTTCTGTTTTTTCCCTCTCTTTGGGGAAAGAGGTCATCTGGACCCACCCCATGTGACAGTGCTTGCCAGCGAAGCCTTTTCTCCTGGGGGTTCAAGAGGGTTGATTGTATAGCATATCTCAGCTGTCTGTCCTCAGCATCATCCTTCCTTTCTCTCAAGTTGCTCTCAGAGTCTGTGCATTATCCCCTCAGGGAACCTGGAAGCATTTGTCATCAGAGCTGATTCTGAGTGTTGTGTCATCCCCCCAATCATTTTCAGCCATGTGTTGCAGCAAGTTTGTTGGTTTGGTTTTTTTGATGCCATTCATGTAAGACATTTAAATTACACACAATATATTTTTGCAGGGCTGGTCCTCCTGTTAGACCACTGGTAAAAGTACAGCCTATGAGTCACATTTGGCCCCTTCCCTTTCTCCCCCCCATCCCTGCCTCTGCCCCTCCTGCTGCTGCTGAGCACTTGGAGGCTTTGTTTTGTGGAAATGCAGCGGAGTATTGCTCTTATGCCTTGCCTGCTAAGCAAGTGGCTTCGATTTAAGCCCCCCATGGAGGGGGGGATCGGAGGGCCAAGGAAGGGCCAGGCATTGCCACCGAGAAGCCTCATTTTAAACACAGTCGCCTCGCCACCACATCACTGGATTTTTGGCGGCAACGGGGTGGATGGCGTGGGCCTTCTTTGGGTGCCTCCCAACCTTGGGAGTGGTGAGGCGAGTGCATTTAAAACGAGTCTTCTCCACTGTGCACTGTTTTCTTTAGCAAATTGTGATGTTTTATATTGCACAAATAAAAAATATTACAAGTAAAATAAGTCTTGTCAGCGGTGATAGCGATGGCTTTCGTGGGCTTCGTCTCCCCCCCTCCCCCAGGGAACGAAGGCCAATGAAAGCCGCGAGTTCCCAGGAGGGGGGAGGAAATTCCATGAATAAACGGAACCACGAATGTCAAAGCCATGAATGTGGAGGGACAACTGTAAATGCTTTATTTTTGTTCTTAATTTTGAATTTTCCCCGTGACGAAGTCTCGCAGGATTTTGAGCAAGGAAGTGAACAGGGCTCCATTCACTTCCTCTTTATTGCTGGAGCTGCCTTTGCCAGGAAAGGAGGTAAGTACAGGGGAAGCATTCTTTTGCCGGCACAAAAATGGGGTTTTTTTATGCCAACAAAAGAATGTTTTAATGGTAGTGTCTGATAAAGTCCATAGTCTCTATTAAAAAAACAGTGAGTACCAAGGACAGAACCTTTCCTGTGATTGCCCTGCTGGAATGCCTTTCCTGAAGCAACATCTCAGGCTCGGCCAAATTGATCACCAACAATGGTCCGCCCTGGCCTCACATCGGGAGGCATGGAGATGCACTATCCACAATGCTGCAGCCTTATTTGAGAACTCACGCCGAACAAGTCTTGAAGAGAAACGACAACGCAGAAAGAATCACAACCCAAAAACATCACCCAAGGAGACCTTCTGCTGTACTTTCTGCAACCGGACTTGTTTATCTTGGATTGGCCTTTTTAGTCATCAGCGCGCTTGCAGAAAGTGTGGGATGAGTCCTTCCTGAATCTTTGTTTGCAAAGAAAAGCCATAGAGAGAGAGAGAGGAATACCTTTCCCTGGTAAATATATTTGGTTCCTTCCCCATTGCCCTTTAGAAGGGCCCCCCAAAAACTTAATTTGTCTGTTTTTGAAAGATATACCACATCATAATTGTTTTAACTTTTCACACTGTTTTAACATTGTTGGTTGGCATTCTGCTTTGGACTTGCATCTTCATACATGGCCTTGTTGTTGTTGTTGTTGCTATTGTTGTTGTTTGCCTTCAAATTATTTCTGACTTACGGCAACCCTAAACTGACCCTATAGATTATCAAATGCCGGGGAACGTGCAAAAAAAGTCATGTTCCCAACCACGTCAGAATATCTCTACAAGAACAGAAAGGGCAACCTTATCAGAGGCCCACATCCTGCCGTTCCAGAGGTGTAGCACTGCTGCGGATGAGGCTTCCCTTTTCCATTGATGGGGAGAAGCCACTAATCAAAAGGGATGCCTTACTGTTTCTAGGATTGTGTCTTCCTGCATGGCAGAATGGGGTTGAACTAGATGGCCCTTGGAGTCTCTTCAAACTCTAGGATTCTAGGATTGTGTCTTCCTGCAGGGCAGAAAGGGGTTGGACTAAATGGCCCTTGGGGGTCTCTTCCAACTCTAATGATTCTATGATGCTTACTCTATACCACTGGGACACTGGAGGATGACGACGTCTGGTAAGGTAGCCCCTTCCTGTTCCTGTAGCGATCTTCTGACGTGGTTTTTGCAGCATCTGATAATCTCCCCATCACAGGGTTTTCTTGGCAAGATTTGTTTAGAGGGGGGGTTGCCATTACCTTCCTCTGAGGCTGAGAGAGTGTGACTTGCCCAAGGCCACCCTGTGGGTTTCTATGGCCAAACAAGGATTTGAACCCTGGTCTCCAGAGTTGTAGTCCAACACTCAAACCACTACACCATGCTCGCTCATGCATGCAAAATTGAACCGAGCGGTGTTGCAATGTCCATATTCACCTAGGGGCTGTCATGACATTAAAACATATGGCCATCTATTGCGCAATGGTGTAGGGAATGATGCTGCATGGCCCAATGGGCAATGGGCATCCCCCGCCCCCAGTGTGCACTTGGACACTGGCTAGGCAGTGCTGGAGGACAACAGGAGTGCCCAATGCACATCAGAAGTGCCTGGTGCATATTGGTGCATTCTTGCCAGTGCCCAGATACACATCTTCGCAATTCACTAACAGGGTTTTGTTGCACTTCTGCAATGTAGCTACATTCATAAAGTTGCAAAACATCTACTGTGATGTAGGATCTCAGCCACTGTCTTAATCTGTGGCTGATATATTCACTTGATCATTTTGTTGCATTTTGCAATCAAGTTGACTTATGGTGATTCTATGAATGAGAGATCTGTAGGAGCCCCAGTCACCCAAAGCTCTGCTCAGGTCCTAGGAGATTATCAGACAAGTGCCTAAAAATGTTATTATGGCACTATATTTTACAGTGTTCATGTTCTGGCACAATGACACACGTTTTCACACGCTGCTGTGATAACGATACAAAATCACCCCAAGAATCCAGCAATACGAGTGCTCGTGCCACTTACTTCTGCGTTTTTCCATGAACGAGATTTTGGCGCATCTTGCAAGAAGATGTAAGTGTACCAAAAAGGCCCAAAACACCAAAATTTAAAAAGAAAACATTCAGAAAAGCACAGATACACGTTTAGAAACTTGCAAGCAAGATGGGGAGGTTCATAAAAAGAGCATACAGTACCTAGCTTTCTTGTTGGCACCCAGAAGTGTTCTGGCAGGACTGCCCATTGATGCTGCAATTGCACCAGCTCAACGGGGCACTTTTTCGCACATACAAAAATCCGGAACACAAACACTATGGAAGATCGATTTTTGACTTGATCTTTGACAACAATAAAAAAAACTCCCTCGTAACAGCAGCATAACGTGAAGTCAAAGGCTTTCACGGCCAGCATCCATACATTTTCCTTAGTTTTTTTCTGGGCTGTGAGGCCGTGTTCTGGAATAGTTTCTTTCTGATATTTCGCCTGCATCTGTGGCTGACATCCTCAGAGAAATGCTTCCAGGATGCTGGGGCACAATGTTGTCTGATAAGGAAGCCCTTTTGCAATCTCATGGCATCATTATAACGCTGTTTTTGACGTGTCTGACAATCTCCCTAGAAACTCAGAGCTTCAACCTCCCTGATTGAGTCCATCCACCTGCAAGGTGGTCTTCTTCTTTTCCTATTGCCTTCCACTTTCCTAAGCATTATCGCCTTTTCCATTGGGGCACATAGTCTCATGATATGTCCAACATACAATAGTCTCAGTTTACTCATTGTCTCATGATATGCCACAGAATAATCCCATTTAGTCATCTTGGCTTCTAGGAAAAGTTCAGGATTGATTTGCTCTAGGAGTCATTCATTTGTCTTCTTAGCAAATGGTATCCATAGAACTCTCCTCCAGAACCACATTTCAAATGTGCTGATTTTCTTCCTGTCAGCTTTCTTCACTGTCCAGCTTTCATACCCATACATAGAAATTGTACAAGTCTTGTTTATGTGTTGCTGCCATAATTTTAATATTTTATGTTGTTATATTGTTTTATTAACTATTAACCCAACTTGAGAGGGTGATAAAAAGAAGTTTTAAAAGCCATTAAAACAGCAAGAACATCCCTAATAATTAATGTTCAGAAAAAGAAGGGGAGCATTGTCATTGCAAAGCTTCGATTCCCCATAGATCCCCTGCCTTCTTGCATTATCAAATTTTCAGTTCAAAGCTTCACAGCTCGTAGAGTCAGCCAAACCTTGTCATTGTTTGTCAAAACTGATCTGGGCCAAAATTGCTGAGAAAATACTTTTGCCAACTGTTTGAGATGTTCAGCCTGCTTTCCCTAAAAACTATTTAGCAATTTCATACCCCGCGAATAGGATATGAGATCAGTGGTTCTTAACCTGCGGTCTGTGGACCCCCAGGGGAAAGTGATATCTTCACAGGGGGTCTGTGAAGGCTTGAAGGCTGCTTGGCCCACCTCCTCCCTGCAGTGAAGTAGCCACATAACAGGAGCCAAGGCAAAGGCTGGCTTGGCCTGCACATTGCCATTCAATCTGCTCCAGCCACAAACTTGCAGGAAAAAGCAGGAGAAAAGTCTTCCCTCCCCTCCAGTGCCTCTGAGGGAAGGTTTAATGGATGGTATGATTGCATCATCATCATCACTGTTGCTGTTGTTGTTGTTGTTGTCGTTGTTTTAAATCTTGAGTTAAGTCTTGGGGGTCCACAGCAACAAAAAATATTTAAAGGGGGTTCTTGGTAAAGAAAAGGTTAAGAGTCACTGGGATAGATCATTTCAGGTGCAACGTAGGGCCTGGAATGTTAAGTCTGAAAATTAATTTAAAGATGTTAAATGCTAGAAATTAGACATTGTTCTGAATGCCAGGACTTTATGATTAGCAGGAATGATAACATCATCTACCACCCCTCTCAGGTTTCATTCTTCTCTCTGAGCTTCAATGCAATCTTCACAAGGCAGGGGAAAGAGATTTTTGCATGCATATTAAATTGTTGTGATGATGCAAAGCATTTCAGAGAGGAGTGTTCTTAAGTTAGAGGGTATATTCATACTGCACAATTATAGCAGTTTGATTCCCTTTAATAGCCATGGAGCCTTCAGGTGGAATCTTGCAATTTGTAGTTTGGTGGAGCACTTTGGCACTCCGGCAGAGAATTTCAGCACTCTGGCAGAGAATGTACCAAATCACAAACCCCTGGATTCTGGTAGATGTAACCATATAGTTAAAGCAATAGCAAAGTGCTATAAGGTCTGGAAGCCATCCCCTATCAGGAGTGCCTTAGGAAAAAGCCTGTTGAGCCTGGAGAAGAGAAGGTTAGAGGTGACATGATAGCCATGTTTAAATATTTGAAAGGATGCCATATTGAAGAAGGAGCAAACTTGTTTTCTGCTGCTCCAGAGATTAGGACATAGAGCAATGGATTCAAACTACTGGTAAAGATATTCCACCTAAACATTAGGAAGAACTTCCCGAGGGTAAGAGCTGTTTGACAGTGAAATACATTGCCTTGGAGTGTGGTGGAGTCTCCTTCTTTGGAGGTTTTTAAACAGAGGCTGGATGGTCATCTGTCAGACATGCTTTTTTTAAAATTTTATTTATTTATTTATTTATTTATTTATTTATACCCCGCTCTTCAGCCACAAGGCCATCAGAGCGGCTTACAAATTGTTTTAAGCAATAGCTATTTACACATCTACACTGCATTAAACAGTTTCCAATGTGTGTTAGCTAATTGCCCCCCACAAGCTGGGTACTCAGTTTACCGACCTACGAAAGGATGGAAGGCTGAGTGAACCTTAACCACTGCTTTGATTGTGTGTTCCTGCAAGGCAGGGGGATGGACTAGATGGCCCTTGTGGCCCATTACAATTGTATAGTGTGGACACATCCAAAGACAATTAAACAACATTCACTGTACAAAAGACATGTTCCTCGTAGAAATTAAAACTTGTCGTTGATTTGGATCAACATGCCAGCTCGCATTATTTGAATCTGCTTGGAGACATGCCTGTGGAGAAAGTAATGGTGAGGACCTCTGTTTCAAAATTTACCACCTCATTACTACTTTTAACAGAACAACGTCTTATATTATGGAAGGTTGGTGGGTTCCATGTCAATGGGGCAGTGAATCTGATCCTGCCTTTAGTCAGAATTTTAAAGGGGTTCAGCTCTGTTTGAGGAATAAGTTTCAGCATCTTAGATAGCTTCTCTAAAGTTCAGACTAAAACCAGGAGCCTACAGACATCAAAGCCACCAGCCACCACTTTGTCCAAGCTTGTGTCCATTGAGCGACGCTACCTGAGGAACATGAAAAGATAAACCGATATCTTTTACTCAGCCATCTTCAATTGACTACTCAAAATAAATAATCCCATAGCTCTTTTTCTGGACAGCTCACTGTTAGGTCTATACAGACAGTATAGATACTCAGCTTAGAGAAAACTCTTCAACTAAAGGAAATTTAATGACATTCAGATTAGAAAGGAAAAGTTCAGGATGGAGATGATCCTACCCTGGTGAGAACAAGGAGAAGGAGAGCTGCAAAACCACACATGGAGTGGCTGAGTTGTTTCCAACCCACCCACATCTCTTGAAGAAGCCCGGCTTTGTTCATTGCTCAATGCAAACACTTGTCAACAACTTAGCTCTGGAGTGGTTTGCTTTCAGAAAAGTTGGGGCTGAAGAGAGATAAACAAGTGTTTTCTTTGTTGTTGTTGTCAAGAAGTTGAGTTGTACAGGAGATAACACTTGCCTACTTCATTGCTTTCTTCAACGCCTTTGAGATTTTATCGATTGTCAGATTCTTCCCCCCCTACAAAAACCAACATACACAGGGCCAGAAATCACAAGTGCTTGGCTCAGTGCCTCTCCAGTCACTACAGAAAAAGACAAGTTCTTATTTGTCCGCCATGTGCCTTCTTCACAAACTTTGGGGAGGAAGGAACACATGCCTGAAAACACATGATAATCAATGGTAATACAAGAGCCATGACCAACTGCAGCTGGGCCCATATTTTGAAATAGGTACCTCTCCTTCCCATGTTGCAGTTGTCACTAAGGAATAATGGAGTATTACAGGAGTACCTCTTTAGTTCAGGCAATTCCACCACCATTGCCCCCAAACCCCACCATTCTAAACCTCAACACTTTACAGTTGTCCCTCCATATTCCCTGGCTTCTCTCTCTCTGGCTTTTCTTCGCAAACGAAGATTCAGGAAGGACTCATCCCACACTTACTGCAAGCGCGCTGATGACTAAAAAGGCCAATCTGAGATAAACAAGTCCAGTTGCAGAAAGCACAGCAGAGGTCTCCTTGGGTGATGTTTCCGGGTTGTGATTCTTTCTGCGTTGTCGTTTTTTTTCAAGACTTGTTCGTCGTGAGTTCTCAAATAAGGCTGCAGCATTGTGGATAGTGCGTCTCCATGCCTCCCGATGTGAGGCCAGGGCGGACCATTGTTGGTGATCAATTTGGCCGAGCCTGAGATGTTGTTTCAGGGAGCCCTTGTATCACTTTTTTAGAGTGCCCCTCTTACGCTGACCCGTGGCGAGTTCACCGTAGAGTACTATTTTGGGAGGCAATGGTCCTCCATCCTAGAAATGTGCCCTGCCCAGCGCAGCTGTGTTCTCAATATCATGGCCTCAATGCTGGTGATCCCTGCTTGCTCAAGGACAGCAACATTCGTCACATAGTCAGTCCAGTGTATATTTAGGATTGTGCGTAAACAGCGCTGATGGAAGCATTCGAGGAGTCGTAGGTGGTGGCGATAGGTGACCCATGTTTCAGATCTATAAAGGAGAATAGACAGTACAATGGCTCTATACACACTGATTTTTGTGCTTCGCCTCAGGTGTTTATTACTCCAGACTCTTTTGTGAAGTCTTCCAAATGCGCTATGTGCCTTTGCTAATCTGTGATCGATCTCTTTGTCAATCTTGGCATCTGAGGAGATGATGCTTCCCAGGTAGGTGAACTGCTGAACGGACTTGAGCACAGATTTGCCGACGGCAATGTGGGGATGGTGGTGTTCGTCCTGTGGTGCAGGCTGGTAAAGAACTTCCGTTTTCTTAAGGTTGACTTCCAGCCCAAATAGCTCTGCAGCTGTCGTGAAGAAGGATGTTAGGCACTGCAGAGCTGCTTCTGTGTGGGCAACAAGGGCAGCATCATCAGCGAAGAGCAGCTCACGGACTAGATATTTTAGAGTCTTGGTGCGAGCCCTCAGACGGCTTAAGTTAAACAAGCTACCATCAGTACAGTAACGTATATAGATGCCGTCTTCTTCTTCAAGCTCTGCCGTAGCCCTTTGGAGCATCATGCTGAAGAAGACTGCAAATAAAGTTGGAGCAAGAACACAACCTTGCTTCACTCCATTAGTTATTAGAAAGGGCTCTGAAAGAGCATCGCCATATCTGACTTGACCATGCTGGCCCTCGTGTAGCATGATAATCATTTTAAGGAATTTGGGGGGACATCCTAGTCTTTCCAGGATCTGCCACAGACCTTTCCTACTCATGGTGTCGAAGGCTTTGGTGAGGTCAACAAATGTTACATAGAGACCCTTGTTCTGCTCTCTACATTTCTCTTGCAGTTGTCTAAGGGCAAATACCATATTTGTAGTACTCATATTGGCTCTGAAGCCACATTGGCTTTCAGGAAGAAGTTCTTCTGAAACAGCAGGAACTAATCTGTTTAGGAGTATCCTTGCAAGGATTTTTCCAGCAATAGAGAGCAGTGTTATGCCTCGATAGTTTGAGCAATCGGATTTTGCTCCTTTTTTCTTGTACAGGGTGATGATGACTGCATCTTGGAGATCTGATGGCAGTTCCCCCTTTTCCCAGCAATTCACAAGGAGTTCGTGAAATTTATCATGGAGTGCATGACCTCCGTGTTTCCAAACTTCAGGTGGGAGTCCATCAATCCTATCTGCCTTGCCATTTTTCATCTGCTGTATGGCCTTAAGGGTCTCTCCAAAGTGGGAGCTATGTCCAATTCATATTCACGGATTTGGTATTCACGGATTTAAGTATTCACGGCTTGAAAATATTCTTTAAAAAATAATAATCCAAAAAGCAAACCTTGATATTGCCATCTTATTTAAGGGACACCATTTTGCTATGCCATTGCATATAATGGGACTTGAGTATTCACGGATTTGGGTATTCATGGGGGGTCCTGGAACCAAACCCCAGTGAATGTGAAGGGACAACTGTATTTCTTATCAAATGATGCCTCATCAGCTAATAATGGGAAACATGGCATCATTGATCTAATTGATGAAGTCTACAATTGTGCCAACTTTCAAATGAATCTGATAAGAATTTGCATGGGAACAACAGGTTAAAAAGTGCTGAAAATGGATACATCAACTCCAACTACTTTAATTTTTGGAAGAAAAAACTACTGACATATTTTATCTTAGCTTATGGAGAAGAGGTGTCTTTCACTGATTTGGCAAGTAGTGAGTACTGGTTCGAAAACTCTCCAGGTTTCCCTAATTTATTAAAATCTATGGCAGTGACTGCTAGCAAAATTATTTTATGCATGGTCACTTTCATTCTCATGCTAAACAGCTGCCAGTACTCCAGTGTTTTCCAAGTGAATCAAGTACATTCAAAGTGCAATGCCAATCCCTTTAGTTATGGAATTGTTCTGATGTGCCTTCAAGTCACTTTTGACTTATAGCAACCTTCAGCCGACCCTATCATGGGATTTCCTTGGCAAGATTTGTTCAGAGGGGGCTTACCCATGCCATACACTGAGGCTGCAAGGGTGTGACTTGCCCAAGGTCATCCAATGAGTTTCCATGACCAAGCAGGGACATGAACTCTGTTCATAGTTCAACACTCAAACCACTACACCACACTGGCTCTCTAAGCTATGGAATATGGTTTCACAAAGTCAGATTACACATTACCATGTGGATCGGGGCCATGTCATGAGGAAGGTTTACTGTTCATCCCCTGCTCATCCCTCTTCAAATGTGATTCTAGGCTGCATCAATCAGAGTACAGTGTCTAGATTGAGGGAAGTAATAGTGCCACTCTATTTTGCTTTGGTCAGACCTCACCTGGAATACTGTGTCCAGTTCTGGGCACCACAATTCAAGAAGGATATCGACAAGTTGGAGCATGTCCAGAGGAGGGTGACCAAAATGGTAAAAGGTCTGAAAGCCATGTCGTATGAGGGGAACCTTAGGAAGCTGGGCATGTTTAGCCTAGAGAAGGGAAGGTTAAGAGGCAACATGATAGCCATGTTTAAATATTTGAAGGAATCTCATACTGAGAATGGAGCAAGTTTGTTTTCTGCTGCTCCAGAGACTAGGGACTTTATCAGACACATAAAATATGCTGTCATAACGATGCCACATAAACACAAAAGGGCACACGTACCACACAGCATTACCCTTTCACGTTTATGTCCCTGCCTAAACCCGTACTTTTTAATTGATAGCTGAATCCATCAATTGATCCCCTGTGGTGCTTTTGTGCCAGCATTGCGTATGAAACCTCACGTCATTGTACTGACATCAATGCATCGAGAATGGCTGGTCCGGAGCGAACACTTCTGAGTGAGACCATGAAAGCCAGGTAAGTGACACACTTTTTATTACCCTCCCATGGTGTGTTTTTGTGCTTTGTGTCACTTTTTGTGTGTTCTTTTTGTTTGTTTTTTGAATTTTCCACCCAATGAAGTCTCGAGATAATCTGCGGGATTTCAACGGAAGAGCTCTGTTCACTTCCTCTTTCATTTCCGGGGAACCCTTGGCCAGGAAAGCAAGGTAAGTGTGGTGGGCGATGTTCTTTTGTTGGTTTAAAAATGGGTATTTTATGCCAGCAAAAGAACGCTTTAAGGGATTCATCTGATAAAGTCCTAGGACTCGGAGCAATAGACTCAAACTACAGGAAAAGAGATTCCACCTAAACATTAGGAAAACTTTCAGCAGTTGAATGGACTGCCTCAGAGTGTGGTGGAGTCTCCTTCTTTGGAGGTTTTTAAACAGAGGCTGGATGGCCATCTGTTGTGAATGCTTTGATTGTGTATTTCTGCAGGGTAGGCAGTTGGACTAGATGGCCCTTGCAGTCTCTTCCAACTACATGATTCTATAATTTCCTGACATTCTCAATTCCCACTCTGAACTGCTTCACCAAACAATCCTCAAAATCCCCTATGGAAGCATTTTAGGATTTAAAAGGATGCATTCTGACTGTGCTGAATGGGGCTACACTTTTGTAAGTAGGACTTACATCAGGGCTATTGTATCAGACTCTACCCAGGTCTGTAGAATCTTAAAAGCGATGCTTCTCAACCCAGTGAAATGACCAATGTCTGTGACTTTGGCTGGACATTTGCCTTTAAGTGAAGGAGAGAAAGAAAAGAGGGACATGGGCACACACACACACACACACTGAGAGAAGGGACTACAGCCTGAGAGTATATCTAGGGAGGGCTGGGGAAGCACTAATGGAGATTCAGGGCTTGTCTAGATGGGCAATTTACCCTGGCTTCCCCGTCTTGGAGCCATGCAGTCCAAACGATGCAGGGTTCTTGCCCTGTTTTACCCGTGGGTAATCCTGATGATCGTAGAATCATAGAATTGTAGAGTTGGAAGAGACCACGAGGGCCATCCAGTCCAACCCCCTGCCACGCAGGAAATCACGATCAAAGCATCCCTGACATGCTTGAGGCAAAGCCAGGGAGAAACCGGGGTAAGACCTTTGACATGTTATTGTGGGAAAACATGGATGGGTCCAGCACAGGAACACAGGGTTCGTACTGCATGCAGGCCTGTATAGTTGCTCAGCAGCTGGGAAGGAGGCCTCCTGCATGTGACCAGCCTTGATCACATGTTGAGGGCCTCCTTTCTGGCTTCAGAGAGTGCGGCAGTAGGGTAGGTATATGCGTGCGACTTCATCCCATTTCACCTCAGTAACAGGGGGGAAATGGGCCAGCTCCTGGAACAGAATATGCTGGCCAGAAGGCAGTGTATTTTGGCTGGGCAGACAAGCCCTCAGGAACACACTCCCTCGGAGCGTGGTGGAGTCTCCTTCCTTGGAGGTCTTTAAACAGAGGCTGGATTGCCACCTGTCAGGGATGCTTTGATCAAGATTTCCTGCATGGCAGGGAGTTGGACTGGATGGCCCTCATGGTCTCTTCCAACTCTACAATTCTATGATTCTATGATTCTATGTATCAGCTTAACTTTGTCAGCAATTTGGAAACAAAGGTAACTCTTCACTATTCACAAAACCCCATTTGTCCAACCATTCCCGTCTCTCTAATGTCTCTTCCTAACTCCTAGACCTTAGTTTAGAAAATCCCGAGTCTTAATAGCAACAATGAGAAAGCTCCTATGCTACTATAATTATAATGAAGCAAGCCAGTCAGCGGCTACAGTTGTTGCCTCTTTGTATGTACATACATTCAGGTTTTACCAGTTCTGTGTCAGTTCACTGGGCAATTCTACTGGTATTCTCCTCTTTTCTTTTTTTCTAAAAAATGAACAGGCAACTATAAACATGGGCCCAAAACAAATATTGCAAGTATCTACACATTAAACACTTTTTAAAAATGACATTATGGTCCCATTTTAATTCCTCATCCTCCTTAAGGCAGCAACATTCAACTTCTCCCTCTTACCTTCTTAACAAGGGGCCTTTGGCACTATATAAATATAGTACTCAACTGCCACATTGTCATCTTTGGATGAGAGAGGAATGCTTAAAATTCTTAGCCAGAGAGTTCTAGTGCCTTACCAAATTACAGACCCCAGGATTCCATAGGATGCAGTAATGCCCATTAAAGTGGGATCACAATGTTGTATTTGTGTAGCATGGTGTAGTGATTTGAGTGTTGGATTAGGGCACGGGCAGACCAGGGTTCAAAACATTGCTTGGCCATGTAAACCCACTGGGTGATGTTGAGCAAGTCACAGTCTCTCAGCCTCAGAGGAAGACAAGGGCAAACTCCCTCTGCCAAGGCAACCCTGTGATAGGTTTGCCTTGGGGTTTCCATGAGTCAGAAATGACTTCAAGGCACACGACAACAAGGAGAGGCTGAAAGTAAAGATGTTCATATGTTGCATTGAACACACATGCAGTCTGTGTACACTGGCCCGTATACATCTACAATCATTCATGTATGACATTCACGTGTCCAGTCTATGTACTGTACTCTCTCTCTCTCTCTCTCTCTCTCTCTCTGGCTTCTCTTCCCAAATGAAGATTCAGGAAGGACTCATCCCGCGCTTTCTGCAAGCGCACTGATGACTAAAAAGGCCAATCTGTACTGTACACTGTATACAGATTGCAGATTTGTATGCATGATTTCATACATAATGTTTGTGTGTTCATACAGTGATTTCTGGATGATAATCCATTTGTCCACTAAAGGGCATTTCTTCACCTAGAACATGTGAAAGAATATTTTCGCTAAGGAATGTCTCTGCCTTGATTAAAGGGATTCACTCTTTTTTGTCTATTTCGAGCAATTACACACAGAAATGCTGCTCCTAACTGCAAACAATATCACCAAACCAGTGAAGTACTGCCTTCCTTCACAAGTCTAGAAAAAGTATATTAATATTTTTCCCATAACTTGGAAGAAATATCAGTATATTATATGCCTGTTCTTAAAAGTGGAGTAAAAACATGCCAGTTTTCAGTACTTATAATATCCGTTGCAATTTTTAGAAGGTCAATTTGAAATCTACCACAATTACAGACCTTGTCAAGCTATTAGTTCAGAAGGTGACATTTTGATAAGAAGCAGAATTTTTAATTATAATGTTTTTGAAATTTATAAAGGCAGAATTTTAAAAAAATCTTTAACTTCTATGCCCCTTGTATTATTAAAAGCTCTGTCAAGATGTATGGTGCATTATAGGGTATAAGTGGAAGGAAAAAAAGACAGATCCTAGATCCAAGGAACTCATAGGACTTTATCAGATTAACCCCCCCCCCCATGCATGTTCTTTTGCTGGCATATTTTGTAGCATTTTTATGTTGGCAAAAAAAAAACCTCCCAACCTGACCTACCTTGAGCGGCACCAATGAGGCATCCCTGGCATAAACCAAGCATGGACAGAGATCTACTTCCAAACTGAGGTCTCACCAATTCTTGCAAGAAGACATGAGCACGGGAAATTCAAAAAGTTAAGCAAGACAAATACATAAAACATAGACACAAGCACAGAAACACACTTTAAAAATTAGAAGTAAACCAGGGGGGTTCATAAAAAGAGTGTCCCCTACCTGCCTGTCATGATCTCACCCAGAAGTGTTCTGTCATTGATGCCATATCCACATGAGCACAATGGCACGCAATGCCAGCAAAAAAGCATCAGGGGAGATCTATTTATGGCTTGGGCTGTCAATAAAATAGAAATGGCTTTTTGACAGTACATGTTCGTGAAAGGATGACATCATTTGGTATGTGCACCCTTTCGCGATCATTAGGCATCATTATGACACCATATTTGCTGCATGTGATAAAGTCCAAAGTTGTCCAACAACTTTGTTGTTGTGTGCCTTCAAGTCATTTCCGACTCATGGCGACCCTAAGGCAAACCTATCATGGGGTTTTCTGAGGCTGAGATTGTGTGATTTGTCCAAGGTCACCTTGTGGGTTTTCATGGCCAAGCGGGGATTCGAACCCTGGTCTCTAGAGTTGTAGTCCAACACTCAAACCACTATACCACACTATACCAGTGCTATTCAACATCTTTATCAATGACTTAGATGAGGGAATTAGGGGCATACTTATCAAATTTGCAGATGACACCAAATTGGGAGGAGTAGCTAATACCCTAGAGGATAGGATCAAAATTCAGAATGACCTGGATAGACTGGAGAGCTGGGCCAAAACTAACAAAATGAAATTCAATACGGAGAAATTTAAAGTACTGCATTTAGGGCGGAAAAATGAAATGCATAAATATAGGATGGGAGAGACCTGGCTGAATGAGACTACGTGCGAAAGGGATCTAGGAGTCCTAGTAGACCACAAGTTGAACATGAGCCAACAGTGTGATGCGGCAGCTAAAAAGGCCAATGCAATTTTGGGCTGTATCAATAGAAGTATAGTGTCTAGATCAAGGGAAGTAATAGTGCCACTCTATTCTGCCTTGGTCAGACCTCACTTAGAATACTGTGTCCAGTTCTGGGCACCACAATTCAGAAAGGATATTGACAAATTGGAGCGTGTCCAGAGAAGGGCAACTAAAATGGTGAAAGGTCTGGAAACAATGCCTTATGAGGAGAGACTTAGGGAGCTGGGTATGTTTAGCCTAGAAAAAAGACGGTTTAGAGGCGATATGATAGCCCTGTTTAAGTATTTGAAGGGATGTCACGCTGAGGATGGAGCAGGCTTGTTTTCTGCTGCTCCAGAGACTGGAACACGGAGCAATGGGTGCAAGCTCCAGGAACAGAGATTCCACCTCAACATTAGGAGGAACTTTTTGACAGTAAGAGCTGTTCGGCAGTGGAACGCACTCCCTCGGAGCGTGGTGGGGTCTCCTTCCTTGGAGGTCTTTAAACAGAGGCTGGATGGCCATCTGTCGGGGATGCTTTGATTGTGATTTCCTGCGTGGCAGGGGGGTTGGACTGGATGGCCCTCGTGGTCTCTTCCAACTCTGCAATTCTATGATTCTATGATTCTATGATTCTATGACAACACTAGTAACAGTCAGTTGGCAGCCAGCAAGCTCCATCTGGCATGTAAAACAGAGTCAACCTCTCTCCCCAGCATGCTCCCAGCACTGCTGAGCTAACCAAAGTTTAGTATGGGTGGGAGCAACACATAGCGAGTTCTACCTTGACTATCATCCTGCGTGAAATGAAAGCACATCTCAAAGCTTGTCTATATTTTAAGAGCTGTTCGGCAGTGGAACGCACTCCCTCGGAGTGTGGTGGGGTCTCCTTCCTTGGAGGTCTTTAAACAGAGGCTGGATTGCCATCTGTCGGGGATGCTTTGATCAAGATTTCCTGCGTGGCAGGGAGTTGGACTGGATGACCCTCGTGGTCTCTTCCAACTCTACAATTCTATGATTCTATATGAGGAAAAAGAAGCAGATTGCTCCACAGTAATGGCAATTTGCAGCAGCTGTGATTTGTCTTAATGGGTTTTTTGCGTGCCTGCAGATCCAGATGGCGGCCACGAATGAATTACTTGCGTTTTTACCTACCTCAGTTTGTCGCTGCCAAACATTTTTTAAAAATTATTTCCAATGTTCACCTTTACAAAAAAGGGGGGAAAAAACCAATATCCCATTTTATCACCTTAGTGCTTGCTTGCTAAGGCAAAAATCCAACATGGAAGCTCCATGTTGTAAAATCCAACATTAGGAATCCCCGCCCCCATGCTGGTTTGGCCAATCAGCTTTGCACTTCTGCTCGTATGGGAAAGTGAATCAATGTTGATTGTCCCAACAAGCAGGAAAGCACACCCCCTCTGCTGTTTCTTAAAAATTCTGGAAAAAGCCGTGAAGGCTTTTGCTTCTGAGTTTTTGCCTTTTTTTTGGCCCCTTCCTTCCAAATATGGCAAAACGATGAAGGATGCCATTAAGACAGCTTGTATTCTCTCCGCATTCTGTGAAGAGTATTTTTGCCATTTAGCCAACCCCTCAGAGACAGCTCAGGAACCTCCTGACCATTCTTACTCTTGGAGGCCACCATCCAGGTGAGAAGCAGTGTTGTGTTCCTTACAACCTGAAAAACAGTTTCTGTGTGTAAAATAAGAGCAAGGGATTGTGGGAGCATGCTCACTCTTTGTATGCTGTATAGCCTAACAAGGACGCCATGACGGAAGAAAGTGGGTGGCACTTAGTCACAGAGCAGCTTCAGTTAAAGCATATGCTAGTCCTACAGCTGTTAGGTGTTTCTCCATCACTAGCCTAGTAAATAAACCACTGTGGGTCTCTAGGTTCAGCCTCAGGCAGTAAGTTCTGGGAGGAAAGAAGAGTGGCAAGATATGTCTGAGGGCAGAACTCTGTGTATCATTTAGCCAAGAACAGGCGTGGGTGCCTAAAGGCTAAATTGCAAGCAAGCACAATTTGTGACATTGCATAATAACTTTATTAATATGATGGAGCATGTTTAGTTAACAATTCAGTCCTAGATTTTCCTTGGGTTTTTTTCTGGGCTGTGAGGCCATGTTCTGGAATAGTTTCTTTCTAAGAAAGAGAGAGAAAGAAACTATTCCAGAACACGGCCTCACAGCCCGGAAAAAAACCCAAAGAAAATCTATGGATGCTAGCCATGAAAGCCTTCGACTTCACAATTCAGTCCTAGCTGCCAATTTCCTGGTTGGGTGGTGCTTGAGCCTGAACTCTGGGTTTAAATCATTGAGCCAGTTTGATCATTGAATAGCAAAGTATGTATGTCTTATTTTTCAGGCTCCGTATAGATCTCAATTTGTAGTATGTGGGGAAATAATCATTGTAATGTAAAAGCAATCTTGTGTACCTCATTCACATCCTTAGATAAGTCTAGGGTTTTTCCCTGCATGCCTTTTGTTCTCCCAAGTTCCCTTTCTCTTATTTCACTGGGCACTTCAGCCAACTGGAGTGCTGGGTCATTCAACACATGACCTAATTTAAATTTTATTGCTCTGTGTAAGTTCTCCTTTAAGTTTGAGTCTCCATGAGGCTGGAGCCATCTTACGCCATCTTTATGCCATCTTCCTCTTAAGCCATCTTTCCTGTAACCAGGCTATGATGTTTCATAGCATGGTTAATAATATATATAATAATAAATATATAATATATAATAATAAATATAGGATGGGAGAGACCTGGCTGAATGAGACTACGTGTGAAAGGGATCTAGGAGTCCTAGTAGACCACAAGTTGAACATGAGCTAACAGTGTGATGCAGCAGCTAAAAAGGCCAATGCAATTTTGGGCTGTATCAATAGAAGTATAGTGTCTAGATCAAGGGAAGTAATAGTGCCACTCTATTCTGCCTTGGTCAGACCTCACTTAGAATACTGTGTCCAGTTCTGGGCACCACAATTCAGAAAGGATATTGACAAATTGGAGCGTGTCCAGATAAGGGCAACTAAAATGGTGAAAGGTCTGGAAACAATGCCTTATGAGGAGAGACTTAGGGAGCTGCGTATGTTTAGCCTGGAAAAAAGACGGTTTAGAGGCGATATGATAGCCCTGTTTAAGTATTTGAAGGGATGTCACGCTGAGGATGGAGCAGGCTTGTTTTCTGCTGCTCCAGAGACTGGAACACGGAGCAATGGGTGCAAGCTCCAGGAACAGAGATTCCACCTCAACATGAGGAGGAACTTTTTGACAGTAAGAGCTGTTTGGCAGTGGAACACACTCCCTCGGAGCGTGGTGGGGTCTCCTTCCTTGGAGGTCTTTAAACAGAGGCTGGATGGCCATCTGTCGGGGATGCTTTGATTGTGATTTCCTGCGTGGCAGGGGGGTTGGACTGGATGGCCCTCGTGGTCTCTTCCAACTCTGCAATTCTATGATTCTATGATTCATCATGCAGCCTTCTACCACTGTAGGTGGGTGAGTTTTCCTACCCTAAATATTCTTAGTCAGTTAGGACCCTCTTTTTAAAGTTTGTTTTAGTATGTAGATTGAGATTGATATACCTTCAGTAAACTTTTGATTTGCATTTTAAACTGACTCCTTTGTTTTGTAATGAGTCTAATTTAACTGAGTGATCTCAGACCTCTGAATACACTTTTTAAAAGTTAATTGAGCTTAAGTCAGCATTCTTAAGTGCACTCTGCATGAAGTTAAAAGTAAATGAATGATTTTTAACTCTCTTTTTAAAGGAGATAATTCTTGTTGCTTTTTAAAAGGACTAGATCCTGAAATTTTTTAATACAATTTGATTTTTTAGACTCATTACTCCTACATGGAAGGGTTTTGGCTCCCAGATTTAAGACTTAAAAGCTCAATTTAATTTTTGTTTTTTGCAAAAGTTTTGTTTTTCTTTTTATCTGATCACTTCAGAGTTGCTGTTTTTGGTCTCTCTCGGCTTGAAGACAAAGGCCATAAAACAATAAAGCAATTATGGCTGCTGAAACAGCTAGCCTCTCTGCCGTTTTGAGCCTGTAGAAGCTGAATGGGCCGAATTATAGAAGATGGTCTTTTTCTTTTGAAACATACATGAAGGCCATGAGACTTATTGATGTTTTACACAATCCCAGACCTCCTCAGGGAAGAGAGAGGAATGATTTTGATAGGAATGATTAAAAAGTATTAGCATTCATAATTTTAACAACTGATGAAGGATTAATTCCTGAAATCAAAGATAAGGGAACAGCAAAAGCTGCTTGGGACACTTTGAAAGATTTATGTGATGTTCTATCCATGGCAAATACTATTGCATTGATGATGAAACTTGTGAACATGAAATTATCAAATCCAAGATGTCTAGATGAACACATTAATCATTTCACAGCGACATTAGCAGAATTGCAATCTCCTGGAGAAGAGATTCCAAAGGCTATGCAAGTTGGGATTTTCTTAGCAAGCTTACCAAAGTTTTACAATCCCATCATAAATACTTTGCAATTGAAAAATGATTTAATCCTACCAGAAGCCTATTTTCAAATAAGAGAATTTCAACATAGGCAAAACTTGATGCAGAATGACAAGGTTGAATCCAGAAATTCTAACTTTAACCAGCAAGTAAATTTGGCTGGAAAAGAAAAGAAACATTTTAAAGGGAATGCTACCCACTCCAAGCCCCCCTCCTCTTCTGAGCCAAATGGGGTGCCATTAAAGGCTTCAAAGGGAAACAGGCAGTCATTCTCACAGCAAGGGATGACTGGCCAGAGGCAAGAGAATGCAAAAGGCCATAGAGATAGAGAAGCTGATGCTAAACAGAGATTTCACATTGGATTAGCTTATGAAAAAGTAATGAAAGCTTCTGGAAATGAATATAAAAATTCCTTCATTGTAGATTCCGGAGCTAGCAACACATTTGTCAATAAAAGGGGAATATTTCCAAGATTTTAATGAAGAAGTAAAATTCCCTGTGTATCTTGCCAATGGAGATTCTGTTATAGTGCAAGGAATTGGGACTGTGTATCTTCCTATGAAACTAGGAGCTAGGACAGAGATATTGAAAATTATGGACGCAGTCTATGCCCCTGAGCTCAAGAGCTCCCTCTATTCAGTCAAAATGAGCACATCTAGAGGCAACAGAGTAGTTTTCAAAATGAATGCACGTTATTGTCTTCATGGCAAACAGTTGATTTTTAAAGGCACTCTAAAGGATGATGGCCTTTATCACAGTGGAGATCAGTGACTCAAATGCCAATGTTGCCACTCAGTGTCAACACAAAGACTGCATAAATTTATGGCATAAAAGGTTTGCTCATTGAAATGTTGAATGCATAAAGAAATTGGCTAATCAAGAGCTAGCAAAAGACTTTCATTTCAAGAACTGTTGTGTGAATGAAAGGTGTGTGGAATGCATTAAAGTTAAGGCTACTGCACATTCACACAAGCCTCTCACAGAAAGACAATCTACTAAACCTCTTGAGTTGATACACTCTGATCTCTGTGGGCCATTTAGACAGAAATCAGTGGGTGGAAACCTCTATTTCATGACCCTCACAGATGATTTCAGCAGGTACACCCATTGCTACCTCCTAAGGGAGAAAAGTCAAGCTTTTGAGAAGTTCAAAGAGTACTTTAATTATGTCACTAACAAATGCAATTATAAAATTCAAAATTTGAAGACGAATAATGGGTCTGAATTTGTCAATACTCAATTTGATGAGTTCTTAAAGGAACATGGCATCAGACGCCAGACTACTGGGATTTATAGTCCTCAACAAGATGGTTCATCGGAGAGAATGAACTGAACCTTAAAGGAAATGGCAATTGCAATGCTTTTGCAGGCTAACATGTCTAAAGCTTATTGGTCTGAGGCAATTCTCACAGCCACATACTTATACAATAGACTTCCAACCAGATCCAGAGATGTTACTCCATTTGAACTGTGGCATGGTGTGAAACCCAGACTCAACCATCTAAGGGTTTTTGGATCAAAAGCTTATACATACATTCCCAAACAGAAAAGACACA
This sequence comes from Gambelia wislizenii, assembly GCA_030847615.1. Classification (NCBI taxonomy): domain Eukaryota; kingdom Metazoa; phylum Chordata; class Lepidosauria; order Squamata; family Crotaphytidae; genus Gambelia; species Gambelia wislizenii. The sequence goes on along the minus strand of JAUMIR010000001.1, from coordinate 483,877,096 downwards.
AACTGGACTCTAGAAGTGAAGAGGGAATTTTTATTGGCTATGCCAAAGGTGCTTACAAAATCCTAACCCCTGATGGACGCACAATGAGAATAACAAGTGCTGTTTATGTTGATGAAAGACCTTGATTTAATTCTAATCCAAACAAAGATTTCTATTCAGATGTGTTTGCAGTGGAAGAAGACCCGACCCTGATTCTCATTGTCAGCGTGTGCAGCTCTTTCACCCTCCTGCAAGTGCTTTGCATCCAGAAGGGGCTCCCTTAGCCCACGACATACCAGAGGACAGAGGACCGGACAGTGCGCCACGGGCAGAGTGAGGAACTCAAGTCCAGGTGAGACAATCTGCGAGGGGGTAACAGGGGAGTGCCTACTTTGAGATTCTTCTATCTAGCCACAGGGGAAAGCCTTCTGGAACCCTCTGACTGGCAGAAGATCAAAGGACTGCCAAAGTCTGATTCTGCGAAATGGGTGAAAGCAGCAATAGAGGAAATGGAATCCTTATATAAAAATAAAACTTGGACTTTGACAGAATTGCCAAAAGGCAAGAAGGCAATTGGCTGCAGATGGGTCTTTACAACAAAGCAAAATGCAAACGGGGAGATTGAAAGATATAAAGCCAGACTTGTAGCTAAAGGTTACAATCAGCAATTTGGAGAAGATTTTCATGAGACTTTCTCCCCAGTAGTTACACACACCACTATTAGAACCCTATTGGCTGTTGCAGCTTCCAAGAAAATGCATGTACAACATCTAGATGCGAAAACAGCATTTCTTTATGGAGATCTAGATGAGGAACTGTACATGGAACAGCCTTCGGAATTTCAAGTACCTGGAAAGGAGCATCTAGTATGTAAACTTGAGAAAAGCTTGTGTGGATTAAAACAAGCAGCCAAGAAATGGCACGAAAAGTTAAATCTGCTCCTTATCAAAGAAGGATTTACTCCAGGCACTGTTGACCAATGTGTTTACAAAAGATTCAGAAATAATAGATGGACTTACATTGCAAGTTATGTTGATGATTTGATTCTGTGCAGTCAAGACAAAGCAGATAGTCAAGAGATACTCCTGAATCTCCAGAAAGAAATAGATATTAAAGGTTTGGGAGATATCTCACACTATCTTGGAGTACAAATTGAAAGAGACCGTGATGGAAGCTTCTTTCTTAATCAAAAGCAAAAGATTATAGATCTTTTGGACTGTCTTGGCTTAAAAGATGCGAAGGATGCTCAAACTCCAATGGAAGTAGGTTTCTTAAAGAGCAATGAGGCATCTGAACCTTTGAGAGACAGTGAAAAGTACAGAACTGCAGTTGGAAAACTTCTGTACATAGCGAATTTCACTAGACCTGATATTGCAAATGCTGTTGACATCTTATGTAGAATGGTTAATTTTCCTACTCTTCGAGATTTTAATGCAGTGAAGCGAATTTCAAGATATTTAAAAGCGACTGCTGACTTAAAACTGATGCTGCCAGCATGTGACAAGCCACAACTGATTGCCTATGCAGATGCTGATTGGGGCAGTGATTTGGTGGAGATAAAATCAACCAGTGGAAACATCATCTTCTATGGTGGTGGAGCAGTAAGTTGGACAAGTCGGAAGCAGAGTACAGTGGCGGATAGTTCCACAGGTGCTGAGTGCATCTCAGCGAAAACAGCTTGTGATGAAATCAAATGGCTGCAGAATTTGCTTCTGGATCTTGGGATAGAGGAACCCAAGCCAACCATTTTGATGCAAGACAATCAAAGCTGTATCAAGATTTCTCAGAGTGACAAGCCTCTGAAGAAGAACATAGACATTGCTTTCCACAAGGTGAGAGAAATGTGCCAGAGTCAACTTGTTCAACTGGAGTACTGCAACTCAGAAGAAATGATAGCTGATGTTTTAACTAAGCCTCTTTCTAAGGACAGTTTCCTTAGACTACAAGAAGAAATGAAGATTGTTCCTGACGTACCCTGCGATTGAGAAGGGGAATGTAGTATGTGGGGAAATAATCATTGTAATGTAAAAGCAATCTTGTGTACCTCATTCACATCCTTAGATAAGTCTAGGGTTTTTCCCTGCGTGCCTTTTGTTCTCCCAAGTTCCCTTTCTCTTATTTCACTGGGCACTTCAGCCAACTGGAGTGCTGGGTCATTCAACACATGACCTAATTTAAATTTTATTGCTCTGTGTAAGTTCTCCTTTAAGTTTGAGTCTCCATGAGGCTGGAGCCATCTTACACCATCTTTATGCCATCTTCCTCTTAAGCCATCTTTCCTGTAACCATGCTATGGTGTTTCACCATGCAGCCTTCTACCGCTGTAGGTGGGTGAGTTTTCCTACCCTAAATATTCTTAGTCAGTTAGGAACGTCTTTTTAAAGTTTGTTTTAGTACGTAGATTGAGATTGATATACCTTCAGTAAACTTTTGACTTGCATTTTAAACTGACTCCTTTGTTTTGTAATGAGTCATCTCAGACCTCTGAATACACTTTTTAAAAGTTAATTGAGCTTAAGTCAGCATTCTTAAGTGCACTCTGCATGAAGTTAAAAGTTAATGAATGATTTTTAACTCCCTTTTTAAAGCAAATAATTCTTGTTGCTTTTTAAAAGGACTAGATCCTGGAATTTTTAAATACAATTTTATTTTTTAGACTCATTACTCCTACACAATTCATAGTGTATCACTGACATGATACAACAAACATGAATACAGAATTTTAGCTATGGTATTCTGCGAAACTGCACACAGTTCTGCAAAATTGCACATTATGGATTTTTTTCCTGTTTACCAAGTCTATTGGTTGAATTACATAATTTTTCATTATTCCATTTCACAAATCTCTGACAGTGTCAGTATTAGTCATAAAAGATCCACCTAAACATACTCTATATCAAATGTTGCCTTTTGTCAGCAAAATTGGGCAGTTGATTCTTAACAGACAGAATAAATTCAGTAATTCAGCAGCACACTACAGAATATGGCTCTAAGGGAATCACAGGCTTGACACAGATTTCTATCAAAATAAATGGCTCAAGTGGGAGGGGAGAGGTACCAATGTAGCCGTACCTGCAGAGAAACTTTAATATCTAGTAGAAAATATCAGCTAGATATTAAAGTTTAAGAATGTGTATTTGTGCATAAGTATACAAAAGCCCAGAATGAGAAGCACAAATTGTAGCTGCCTTCATGAAGTAAAGCAGGCTAGGTCTGGCACAGCCTGGGAAAGTTACTCACTGGACTAAATCTCTCACAAATCCCTAGCCAGCATGCTCAGTAGCCTAAATGGGAGCCCTGGTGGCACAGTGGTTAAATGCCGGCACTGCAGCCACAACATTATGAGTTTGATCCTGCAGGGCTCCAAAGTTCACTCAGCCTTCCCTCTTTTCGTAGGTCGGTAAAATGAGTACCCAGCCTGTTGGGAGCAATTAGCTAACACACACTGTAAACTGCTTAGAGAGTGCCTAGAAGTATAAAGCGGTGTAGATGTGTAAGTGCTATTGCTAAACAATTTGTAAGCCACCCTGAGAGCCTTTGTGGCTGAAGAACAGGGTATAAATACATGAATAATATAAAATATAAAATAAATAAATAAATAAATAAATGATAGTGCCTAGATGGGAGAAAACTCAGTGTTTGGCACCTTTTAGCTCCTGGAAGGAAAAAACACCTTAATTAAGGCATACATGCATACATATGGGGTACAATCTAGCTAAAGTAGGACCACATGTAGGGTTGCCAGGTAAAAGGGGCCAAGACTCCTGTACCCTTAATAGTTGTATAGAAGAGGGAATTTCAGTTGATGTTGCTTGTCACTAAGGCTGCCAGTTCAGACTTGTCCCAGGCCCTGACATTTCCAGGCCAAAATCTGAGACCTAGGGATGGCTCCTGGTGAGGTCAGCAAGCGTTATGAATCAAATACCAACTGCAGTTGCTTACTGTTTGTCATTTAAACACACACTTGCATTCATAGAGAACATATTTTCCTACTTGGAAATCAAGAGAGAAAGCTTCACTAAAGCAGCTTGTGACAGATCCCTTTACCCAGGCTGGTCCCCAAATTCCAAACCCCCAGGAATCCTGCCCCTCACCCTGCCCTTGTTCCCCCAATTATTCCCTTTGTGGACTGGGTTAGTGGGCCTCAGGGTGACCCCTTTTAATGTGGACTTGTGGCTGTGTTGCTGGATGGGTTCTTTAGGTTGGTATGCATGGCCTGACTCTTTTTTCTGATCTCTTTTTTTGATAAAATTACCAGCTTGGTAGATGAAGGGAATGCTGTGGATATCGCATACTTTGATTTCAGTAAGGCCTTTGACAAGGTTCCCCATGACATTCTTGCAAACAAGCTTGTAAAATGTGGGCTAGACAAGTTAACTGTTCAATGGATTTGTAATTGGTTGACTGGCCGAACCCAAAGGGTGCTCAGCAGTGGCTCCTCTTCATCTTGGAAAGATGTGACCAGTGGGGTGCCACAAGGTTCGGTCCTGGGCCCAGTGCTATTCAACATCTTTATCAATGAGTTGGATGACGGAATTAGGGGCAAATTTGCAGATGACACCAAATTAGGAGGAGTAGCTAATACCCTAGAGGACAGGATCAAAATTCAAAATAACCTGGACAGACTGGAGAACTGGGCCAAATCTAACAAAATGAAAATCAATACAGAGAAATATAAGGTACTGCACTTGCGGGGGGGGGGATGAAATGCATAGATATAGGATGGGGGAGACCTGGCTGAATGAGACTACATGCAAAAGGGATCTAGGAGTCCTAGTAGACCACAAGTTGAACATGAGTCAACAGTATGATGCGGCAGCTAAAAAGGCCAATGCGATTTTGGGCTATATCAATAGAAGTATGTATCTAGATCAAGGGAAGTGATAGTGCCACTCTATTCTGCCTTGGTCAGGCCTCACCTAGAATACTGTGTCCAGTTCTGGGCACCACCATTCAAAAGGATATTGACAAATTGGAGTGTGTCCAGATAAGGGCAACTAAAATGGTGAAAGGTCTGGAAACCATGCCTTATGAGGAGAGACTTAGGGAGCTGGGTATGTTTAGCCTGGAAAAAAGACGATTAAGAGGCAATATGATAGCCCTGTTTAAGTATTTGAAGGGGTGTCACGTTGAGGATGGAGCAAACTTGTTTTCTGCTGCTCCAGAGACTGGAACATGGAGCAAAGGATGCAAGCTCCAGGAACAGAGATTCCACCTCAACATTAGGAGGAACTTTTTGACAGTTAGAGCTGTTCGGCAGTGGAACACACTCCCTCGGAGCGTGGTGGAGTCACCTTCCTTGGAGGTCTTTAAACAGAGGCTAGATGGCCATCTGTTGGGGATGCTTTGATCGTGAATTCTTGCGGGGCAGGGGGTTGGACTGGATGGCCCTCATGGTCTCTTCCAACTCTGCAATTCTATGATTCTATGACTCCCCTTCAGGCTTGACAGACAGCCAGAGACAGCTTTAAAACAACAATAGGTTTATTAAACTCAATAGAAATATATAATAAGCTCTAATAGTCTATTCCAGTGGTTCTCAACCTGTAGTTCATGGACCCCCAGGGGGCAACAATGTCCTCACTGGGGGTCCACGAAGGCTTGAAGGCTACTCAGCCCACGTGACAGGAGCCAAGGCAAAGGCCACACACTTGTAGGAAGAAACAGGAGAAAAGTCTTCCTCCCCCTCCACTCTGAGAGAAGGTTTAATGGATGGTGTAATTGTATTATTATTAGTAGTAGTAGTAATAGTAGTTGTTGTTACAGTTTAAAATCTTGACTTAAGTCTTGGCGGTCGGCGGCGACAAAAGATATTTAAGAAGGGGTCCATGGTAAAGAAAAGGTTAAAAGCCACTGATCTATTCTTTAGGCTTCCCAATATCATAGGTAGTTCCCCTTCTTGTTGAAGTGCCAAACTCTGTCTCTATAGCTCCACACCCTGCTAGCTTCAGAACCTGCCTGAAAGCAAGCCCCGATTTCCCTGAGGTTTAAACCCTATCTCTCTACCTCAGAGGTCTTTAAACAGAGGCTGGATTGCCATCTGTCGGGGATGTTTTGATCGTGATTTCCTGCATGGCAGGGAGTTGGACTGGATGGCCCTCGTGGTCTCTTCCAACTCTGCAATTCTATGATTCTATGATTCTGCTGCCCCTGCAGCCCCCCTTCACCATCCCTCTGAACGGTAATTGGCTGCCCGGAAGCCAAGTCTGCCTGGCACCTCCTTCACACTGCTGTTCCCAGGTCAAAGTGAAATGAGTGGATTATTCCTTCTCATTCACTTGGGCAGATGAAATAAGGAAGGCACTGGAAGGTAGATGTAGAGCAGAGTGGAAGGTGAGCCCTGGTGCTACAATGACGGGGAGGGAAGGAAGACGCTAAGTAAATACATACACCTGCTGAAGATTTCTTGTAAGTTGCAACAACAGATCAATTAAGCCTTACAAATTGTAGCAGGCTGCTATTCTACTAGCTGAGCTGGAGATTTGCACACTACCTTTTCTCTTACCTGGGGCAGAGTTCACCAAAACTGGAGAATTTGCAGTCTCATATCCCACCTGGAGATGACCCACAAAAACTAGAAACTCAGGGCCAGGCTCTGAGATCTGACAACTAATTGTACATGTCATGCAAGCTCCACCTGCTCAAATCACCTCTTCAGCATAACCACTAAAGGTACAGTAGCTCTGTCCTCCTTCACCTGGCAACCCTAATTCAGATGCTTGGAGCCAGGTGAGCACACACTGAATATGGAAAGCAGTGAGGAGAATCACTGCAAGCCATGTCTCTTGCTATAAGCCCATTTGTTGCAGGCGAGCAGTGGTATGGGAATGCCTTGCTGGGATCATCTGATTGTCAAAACCAGGTGGATTCTGGGAGACACTGTCATAGAATCATAGAGTTAGAAGAGACCACAAGGGCCATCAATCCAACCCCCTGCCAAGCAGGAATACACAATCAAATCATTCCCAACAGATGGCCATCCAGCCACTGTACTATTCATCAGCTTGAAAAGCCTGAAATTCCCTATTCTGACCAGAAACCCATGCGATTAGGGCTGTCACCATTATTAGGCAGAGTGAAACACTTTTGTCTCAAACAACAGATTTGAGGGAGGGGGTCATTTTACTGTCAGAGCTAGATGTAGGAGAAAGCATGGGGGACAAAATACAGGTTGACCCTCATATCTACAGGCAATATGTTCCTGGGCTTACCATTTTTAAGTGAAACTGTAGATAATAGCAAACCCTATTAAAATAAAGGACTTCCTGTACAAACATACCATAGAGTTGTATTGGAGGACCTAGTGATTCCTAAAGAAGATGCCTCACTATGCAATTTCCCTTGCATCTCTATGGTATGTGTCCCTATTTTTTCAACCACAGAATAACTGAACCCATGGATATTGGCTCCGTGGATACAAGGGGTGAACTGTAATTTAGGAGATCATCAGATGTGGCAAAAACTGCATCAGAAGATCGCTAGGAGAACAGGAAGGGGTGACATTATCATATGACGACGTCCTCCATGTTCCCGGAGCGTAGTATGGGCGTGAGTAAGGCTCCCCTTTTTATTGATGGCCTGTCCTTGTCAATGCAAAAGGGAAGTGTTAAACATGGCAGCTGTCCAGGAAAGTCATCAAGTCAGTAGTTGATAAAACAGCCCGGCTCAGCAACAACTCAGTTCCAAAGCACAGTACCTTATGTTGTCAATAGCAGTCCAGAGAGTCCAGAGAGAATGAAGAAAGTTGAGGCAGTCTGAGGTCAAAAGGGTTCCAGCAGGTGGGTCAATGAATACAGTCCAGGGTCAAGATAATCCAAGGTTTCAATAAACAAGGTTCCAAAAAGCCAGGAGAGTCAAAGGCAGAGGCTTCCTCCAGGAAACGCAGATAGCCTGAGACAAGGAATTCAGCGCCCCCAGCTGCTTATGTTGGCCCAGCTCCCACTCACAGCTGCTTGGTGATTAATGAGTGTCTTTCTTTAAGCCTCCGAGAGTGTCACAGCCCTCCCTTTCTGCTCTTCTTTGGCTAAAGGTAGGTACCTGCTCCTCCACCCCTTGCTGTTGCTCAACTATGTCTCCCAGGCTTGGACCCTGTGCTGGGGGAGGGCTAGGCTGCTGAGACCTGGGTTCTTCTGTAGCAAGGCTAGATTTAGACTCAGCCAGCTTTTCTGCAACTGACTCAGCCTCCTCGTCTTCTGACTCCTCAGAGTCCTGGCTGGCCATGACAGCAGCACTATGCCCCGGGAACGGCTGAAGGACACAGCGTCTGGTAAGTTCGCCCTTTCTATTCTTCTAGCGATCTTCTGACGCAGTTGGGGGTGTGGGTTTTTGGTGTGTTCTCCCGTGTCTGATAATCTCCTTAGCTAGCTTTGGTTACTACACACCTTCACTTTGGTGAATGGAGGATGCCACAAGATACAAACATTAAAACAAGATTAAACAATCAATTTTTTTTTAAAAAAAGATTAAAACATACAGTGGGCCTTCAGTATATGTTGGGGTTTGGTTCCATGACCCTCCCCCATGGATACCAAAATCCGTGGATGCTCAAATCCCATTATATACAATGCTGTAGTAAAATGGCAGAGCTTATATAAAATAGCAAACAGCAAGTTTTGCTTTTAGGAACTCCCCCCCGCCCCAATATTTTCAAGCCATGGTTGGTTGAATCCATGGATGAGAGCCCAAGGATACAGAGGGCTGGCTATACATCATTAAAACATACACACCAACACAACAATTAGCAGCATCCAACACATTGTGTAAGAGTGTCACTCACCAAATGGCTGTCAGAATAGGAAAGTCTTTACTTGTCTGAAAAGAAAGTAGGGATGGTGCCAGTCTAACTTCTCTGGGCAAGGAGTTCCAGAGCCTGGGGCAGCCACTGAGAAGGCCCTCTCCCATGTTCCCACCAGATGCACCTGTGGGGGTAGTGGGACAGAGAGAAGGGCCTCCCCAGGGTTTGGGCTGACCCTGCCTGTGAGACAGAGAGCAAGGAACTAACCTCTGACAGAATGAAATCCTCTGTTATAGCAGTGTTGTTCCTTTAAGACGCAAGCTCCATTGTTGCTATGGTTCTGTTTAGGAGAAGGAAGGAAATCTTCAGACTTTGAGTCAAACCCCCTCCCTTTTTAACTAAGGCTTTAATCAAGGGCCCTTTCACATACACAATTATAATACTATAATTCTACCTGAACTTCTCTAGCTATATCGTATGGAATCCTGGGATTTGTAGTTTGATGAAGCACTATAGTTCTCTGGCTGAGAATTCTCAATACCACGCCCTGAATCGCAAATCCCAGGAATCCATAGAATGCAGCCAAGGCAGTTCAAGTGGAATCATAGTGCTATAATTGGGTAGTGTAAAAGGGTCATAAGACTTCTTATCAGAGTCACAAGAAAAACACAGACATTTAACAATTAAGCAGATTTTTATTATTTGCATCATATGTATTTCGAGTGTGTGTGGTATGTGTATGTGTTCGTGTCTTCTGGGACAGAACAGAATGCCTGACATGCGTTGCTGATCAACCAATGTAATCCAGAATCTAATTTGTGAAATGGAATCTTCTGTCAAGAAAATGTTCAACAGTAATAGTAGTATTTTACCTTGTCAAAAAAAAAAAAATGATTAGGCTAAAACAGCTCTAAACTACCCAATAACATCAAAAATGGAAGAAGCACAAAGGCTACCCAGTTACTTAAGAAACTTCTGAATTTACTAGTAAGAGGCCTTATTTTATGCTTTAAAGAGTAATCAAGAAAACCTTATTTTCTGCCATATTGATCACAGTGTAAAGTGGGGTCCAGCTAAAGGAAAGGACAATGGCTTATTATTTATTAATGTCAGAAAATCTTCAAAATTATTTCCCAAATTTTCTCTCCCTCCCGCCCCACACCTATTTGCTATCTTTATATACAGTTCTTGAGCTCCATGTTTGAAAGTCATTATGCAAGCAAGGACCAAATTGTCCCTCTTTGGGAGCTTCATACAGCAGTCTGGAACGTTTCCTCATGAGTCAACCCACTGTTTCTCAGTTACTATTTAGGCATCCAATAGAACAGGGGTAGACCAATTGTAGTTCCCCAGATTTAGCAGGACTGCAAATGACAGCATTCCTTACCATTGGTTATATCAGCTAGGGCTGCTGGGACCTGCAGTCAAACCATATCTGAGGGGGTCCATGATTCCTACCCTTGCTATTGAAGACTGGAGGGAAATTAAACCCTCTTTTGCAAGAAACATTATATTACTGTAGTTCATGTACTATGTATGAGTGTGTGCCCTATTACTTAGCAGCAAATGAGTCCTCAGTGTGGCTAACCAGTTACACAGACAATGATATCAATAATGCAAATTAAAAATAAAAATAGATAAAACCAGTTCAGTATATACAGGTCACCCTCTGTATCTGTAGAACCAATATCCACAGCTTCAGTTATCCACAGATTAATAAATAGAGAAACATACCATAGAGTTGCACAGGAACACACCTCGTGAGGTGTCTTCTCTAGGAATCACAAGATCCTCCAACACAACTCTATTGACTTTATGAGACGCGGCAAAACCCACATCATTAGAACACGACGGTAGCACAAAGGGCTGAAATTATCAGACATCGTCATCATTTACCTGTTCCCACTGTGTCACGCTGGCGTGAACAAGGCATCACTTTTTATTGATGGCTTTACCTGTCAATAAAAACTGATGCCTCATTCATGCCGACGCAACATAGTGGGAATGGGTGAATGACAAGGATGTCTGATAATTTTGCCCTTTGTGTTATCATCACATCCTAAATGACACAGTTTTTTGGCGATATTTGCCTTGTTTGATAAAGTCCTATGTAACAGATGTCCTTTATTTTAATAGGGTTTGCTGTTATCTGTGGTTTTATTTATAAACAGTAAGGAGATTATCAGATGGGACAAATATTCTGGGGCAGGAATGGAACAGGGGCGAGAAAGAGACTCCCTTTTGGATGACATCGACCCCCTTGGTCCTGCTCCCATCCTGACCCCATGCTGTTCCTGGGGTATTCTATTCACAATGAAATATTGTGAATAGAACACCTCTTCCATTTTCTTCCATGCCTGTCACATAATCAGGGACGTGGGAAAAGAAGCCCCATCCCTGTTCCGAGATGATAGGCATGGGGGAGGAGTTCCATGCCGAGCACTTCCGGCCACGAACGGGACATCCAGGTAAATGACACCCTTCCTTTTTAAAATTTATTTTTGCATTTTATTTCTTTCTTTGACAGCTGGGGAGGGGGGTATTTTTGAATTTCCTTCCCATGTGTTCTCTTGTGAGAATGAGTGGGATTTCAGCCGGCCGTTCCTAAAGGCAGCCTTACAATGGCTGCATTTACAGCTAGCCGGCAAGGAGGAAAGGAGCCCATTCCTGCAGCGGCATGGAGGTAAGTGTGCGAACATTTACCTCCATTCTGCGGCAGGAATGGGATAGGAGATGACAGGGCAATAACGGGGCATTTTGGCCCGATCTGATAATGTCCTTGGTCTGTGAGTGTATCCCTTATGTATTCCTGCATAGCAGGGTGTTGGACTGGATGGCCCTTGAGGTCTCTTCCAACTCTATGATTCTATGATACGGGGGTGTTGACTGTATACTGAAAATAGTATCAGAGTATTAAATCAGCAAATCAATTAAAGTCTGCAAAATCTTTCTGATAGGAAATAAGAGAGGTTGCTCAGTGGGCCTCTTAGAGCAGGGAGTTCCATAATGGGAATGCTGCTACCGAAAAGACACAATTTCTTGTTACCTTCTTTTCACACCTGCAGTGTATGACACTCAGAGCAGGACCTCAGCTGAAATTCTCTCAGTGCTTCTGAGGATGAAGATGTTAGCTAGCATGCTTTCCTTAAAATAGAATTCAGAAATGGAATACAAAAGAGTGACTCTACCTGGGACGTAATGCAAATTCTACCATCATTTCCTATGGCATAAGTAGGGAAAAGAGCTAATGTGGATATTGTCCTCAGAGGTACCCAGCAGGGCCTCGGTAGTCGTGGCAACAGAGTAGGAGTTTTGGACAGAAGTCTGGGGTCTCTCCCATCAAGAGAGCAGAAGAGCCCCTGAGTAAAGCAAGTTTGGCTTACCATGTTTTGAAGTATACGAAGTGACAAAAGTGCATCTGATGGGAACACATGAGAAGGGTTTCTTGGTGGCTGCTCCCAGGTTTTGGAACTAGAGAGAATCCTAGAGAAGTTAGACTAGCATTGTAATTGCTGTCCTTCCAGAGGGAGGTGAAGACCTTTTCATTTCAACAGGCCTTTGAGGGCCGATTGCTCAGGAGAAAGGGCCTTTCAGAATTTGCCATATTATTTATATTTCTTTTATTTTTAATGGTAATGCTTTAATAGTTTTTAACCCTATTGATAGTTTAAACATATTTTAACTGTTTCAGGGTGTGAAATGCTTAGCTGTATATGTTTTAACTTTTGTCAACCTACTTGAGTCTCAGACAAGGAAGGAAGGAAGGAAGGAAGGAAGGAAGGAAGGAAGGAAGGTAGGTCATAGAATCATAGAATCATAGAATGTCCATTAGGTTCAGAGTATAACACGACCTAGAGCCGGTGTGGTGTAGTGGTTTGAGTACTGGACAATGATTCTGGAGACCAGGGTTCAAATCCCCACTCGGCTAAGGAAACCCACTGTGATAAGTTCCAAAAATCCTATGATAAGTTCACCTTATGGTGGTCATAAGTAAGATACGACATCAGGGCACACAACAACCACATCATGATCTAACTGTGCTTCTGAAACTTGAATCATCAGCCCAAATCAAGAGTGAGAACAATGACATGGTGATGGTTCTGCTTTCTTGTTTTTGCTAGAAGTTCCACAAAAATGATTCCACACCCCATTCCACCACAGAGAAGCAAGGCAACGTAGAAAAAAAAACCCTGATGTATGAGTGCAGAATAACTGGGCTTGTCTGTATGAGACAAAAAAATGTGGATTGGTCCGTGGTAATGACAATTCACAGCAGCTGCTGTTTGTCTTAATGGGGTTTTTTGGCATATCTCAGGCATGCGAAGCTATCCACATTTGCTGTACAAACAGGCATACCTGCAAATCAAGATGGCGGCTGTGAATGAATTCCTCGTGTTTTTACTTAGTGCAATTTGCCATCGCATATACAAGGTGTAAGTGACCGACTTTTTGCTTTAACAAAAAAGCAAACAAAAAAAGCTGTTTTATTGCCTTAGCTCTCGTTTGCTCAGGTAAAATTCCAACATGGCGGCTCTGGGAGCTTGCCTTGTTAGCAAGCTCTGCCCCCTCCACATGTCTGACCAATCATCTGCTCGTATTGGGAAAGCAAATCAATTTGGTCACTTGTCCCAATAAGCAGGGACACACATCCCTCTTGCCGTTTTTTTTTGTTTTGTTTTTTTTTAAATACAAGAAAAGCTGTGAAGGTTTTTCCCACAGACTATATGGCGTTTTGGGGGGCCCTTCCTCACAATACAGCAATTAGATGCAGGATCCCATTGGGACAGATCTTCTTGCATTCTGTGAGGAGTATTTTCACCATTTAGACAACCCCAAAGATTGTGATTTGAGCTCGGAAGTAACTAGCTACAATTACAGGTATTCCTCAGTTAAGGAAGTACAGTAGATGTCTGCCTGATCATGACTACTTTAACAGAAAATTTGGTACCAAATTTTACTTCTGGCTACTTCCTGCTCTGACAACCTAATAGGAATCTGATCTTACTACTCAAATTTCATTGTGCTTTAGATGGAAAGAACAAGGATTTTATCAGACACACTAAAAACGGCATCATAAAGACACCACATAAACGTGAAAGGGCGCACATATCAGACGATATTGCATTTGTCTTGTCTTTAAGCCGATCTATTTTATTGACAGCCAAGGCTGTCAGTAGATTGGCTGTGCCATTTTTTATTTTTTGCCAGCACAGCTGGCATGTGTAACTTCACATCTTTTTCCCCCACATATTTATCTTGTAAGTGGCCAGACAAGCCAGAAAATTTCCAGGTGAGATCATGACATCCAGGTAGGTGATGCACTTTTTAAACCTTCCCTGATTTACTTGAAAGTCTTTAACTGTGTTTTTGTGCCTTGTGTAACTTTTTGTGTTTTGTTTTTTTGTTTTATGTTTGAATTTCCCATGCGATGAAGTCTTGCAGGATTTGAAACAGGGAAGTGAACGGGGCTTCGTTCACTTTCTCCTTCATTGCCGGGGACACCTTTGCTGGGAGAGAAGGCAACTGCGGTGGTGGGGCATTCTTTTGCTGGCATATGCAAAAGAACATTTTAAGGGGCTTGTCTGATCAAGTCCTAAGAGATCTTTAACAAAAATGAATGCAGGAGAAATCGAAACTGCCAGATTCTGGGAGTCTGAGATCCAGACACAGAGCTTTGACTCCTATGCCATTGCATATAAAGGGACTTGCGTATTCACGGATTTGGGTATTCACGGGGTGTCATAGAATCACAGAATCATAGAATTGCAGAGTTGGAAGAGACCACGAGGGCCATCCAGTCCAACCCCCTCCAATGCAGGAAATCACGATCAAAGCATCCCCGACAGATGGCCATCCAGCCTCTGTTTAAAGACCTCCAAGGAAGGTGACTCCACCACGCTCCGAGGGAGTGTGTTCCACTGCCGAACAGCTCTTACTGTCAAAAAGTTCCTCCTAATGTTGAGGTGGAATCTCTGTTCCTGGAGCTTGCATCCATTGCTCCGTGTTCCAGTCTCTGGAGCAGCAGAAAACAAGCCTGCTCCATCCTCAGCGTGACACCCCTTCAAATACTTAAACAGGGCTATCATATCACCTCTTAACCGTCTTTTTTCCAGGCTAAACATACCCAGCTCCCTGAGTCTCTCCTCATAAGGCATGATTTCCAGACCTTTCACCATTTTAGTTGCCCTTCCCTGGACATGCTCCAATTTGTCAATATCCTTTTTGAAATGTGGTGCCCAGAACTGGACACGGTATTCTAGGTGAGGTCTGACCAAGGCAGAATAGAGTGGCACTATTACTTCCCTTGATCTAGATACTATACTTCTATTGATACAGTCCAAAATCGCATTAGCCTTTTTAGCTGCCGAATCACACTGTTGACTCATGTTCAACTTGTAGTCTACTAGGACTCCTAGATCCCTTTCACACGTAGTCTCGTTCAGCCAGGTCTCTCCCATATATCTATGCATTTCATTTTTCTGCCCTAAGTGCAGTACTTTACATTTCTCCGTGTTGAATTTCATTTTGTTAGTTTTGGCCCAGCTCTCCAGTCTATCCAGGTCATTCTGAATTTTGATCCTGTCCTCTAGGGTATTAGCTACTTCTCCTAATTTGGTGTCATCTGCAAATTTGATAAATATGCCCTAATTCCCTCATCCAAGTAATTGATAAAGATGTTGAATAGCACTGGGCCCAGGACAGAACCCTGTGGCACCCCACTGGTCACATCTTTCCAAGACGAAGAGGAGCCACTGCTGACCACCCTTTGGGTTTGGCCGGTCAACCAATTACAAATCCATTGAACAGTTAACTTTTCTAGCCCACATTTTACAAGCTTGTTTGCAAGAATGTCATGGGGAACCTTGTCAAAGGCCTTACTGAAATCAAGGTATGCGATGTCCACAGCGTTCCCTTCATCTACCAAGCTGGTAACTTTATCAAAAAAAGAGATCAGATTAGTCTGGCATGACTTGTTTCTCTGAAACCCATGTTGACAGTTTGTGATTATGGCATTGCTTTCTAAATGTTCACAGACTCTCTGTTTAATGATCTGCTCTAGAATCTTCCCTGGTATTGATGTCAGACTTACTGGACGATAATTGTTGGGATCCTCTTTTTTCCCCTTTTTGAAGATGGGGACGTTTGCCCTCCTCCAGTCTGCTGGGACTTCTCCTGTTCTCCAGGAGTTCTCAAAGATTATTGCCAATGGCTCTGAGATCACATTTGCCAGCTCTTTTAATACTCTTGGATGTAGTTCATCTGGTCCTGGAGATTTAAATTCATTTAGATTAAGAAGGTATTCCTCTACTACCTCTTCGCTTATTCTGTACTGAATTTCCCTATTGTGTCCTCTGTCCCGTTATCCTCAGGTTGATCATCCTTTTCGTTTTCTGAAAACACTGAGGCAAAGAAGGTGTTGAGTAATTCTGCCTTCTCTCTGTCCCCTGTTAGCAGTTTGCCATCTTCTCCACGTAGTGGCCCTACCATTTCCTTCTTCCTCCTTTTGCTGCGGACATACTCCAAAAAACCCCTTTTTATTGTTCTTAACCTCCCTAGCAAGCCTGAGCTCATTCTGCGCTTTAGCTTTTCTGACTTTACTCCTACACGTGTTAGCTATCTGTTTGAATTCTTCTTTGGTGATTTCCCCCCTTTTCCGTTTCCTGTACATGTTCTGTTTAAAACTTAGCTCCGTTGAAAGTTCTTTAGTCATCCATCTTGGTTTCTTGAGACACCTCCCATTTTTCTTCCTCAATGGTACTGTTTCAAATTGTGCCTTCGGTATCTCCCTTTTGAGAAAGTCCCATCCGTCTTGAGGTCTCTTCTCTTTTAGTATTCCTGACCATGGGATCACCCCCAATATTTCCCTGAGTCTATTGAAATCAGCTCTCCTAAAGTCACGAATGCATGTAGGACTGTGCCTGGCTTCTCCTTTCCATTGTATAACAAACTCCAGGAGAACATGATCACTCTCACCTAAGGATCCCACCACTTGCACCCCATTAACCAGGTCATCTCTGTTGGTTAGGATCAGATCTAAAATAGCTGACCCCCTTGTTGCCTCTTCCACCTTTTAGACCATGAAATTGTCTTCCAGGCAAGTAAAGAATTTGTTAGACCTTGAAGTTTTGGTTAAGTTAGATTTCCAGCAAATATCAGGATAGTTGAAGTCACCCATCACTACTACATCTCTCCTTTCTGCATGTGTATTCATCTGTTCTAGAAAGGTATCATCCAATTCCTCTGACATGGGGGTCTGTAGTAGAGTCCCACAATAACATCCCTGTTGTTTCCCTCCCCTTTAATTTTTATCCAGATGCTCTCCACCTGGCTTCCAGTATTGATGTCATGGATCTCTTCACTGGTGTAAATATCCCTGACATATAATGCTATTCCTCCTCCTTTTCTGTTTGGCCTGTTTCTCTTATAAAGATTATATTGTTAAGGAAAATGCAACATGGGACATACAGTGAAAGAAATAAAATATGTATGTGAAAGTCACAATGACTAAGCAAGAGCAATTATGAAGCTACACAGGTGAAACTGCTAATGTAATCTAGAAGTCCTGAGAGCCAAGGACAGAGGGACTGAATGCAGAATGGAAACACCTGAGAATCATTAAGTGTACAAGGTGAAATGTTGAAATACATGGGTTGGTCTTAAGTATGGGTGGAACTACGTGGACCAATCAGAATGGAAGTACACACCCACTGGGTGGAAATTAACTAGTGGGTGGTGATAAACAATGGCTATAAAATTGCAATGTTTGCCAATGTATTGTGGTTGAGTAGAGGTGGAGTAGTTTGGAGATATTGTGGAGTAGTGTGTAGAGATTGTGATTTGTTGACCATATAGTATATTTATATAGAAGAATAAAGTAGGTTTTATATAAAACTACTGAGTTGCCTGAGTGAATCCTGGAGACGTTTTGGAGACACCTGGAGAAGAGTGAGAAGGCTTGGAGAGTTTGTCAGGATCTTCAGCCTATTCTCTGAAACTCTGCTGCTTTGAAGGAAAGCATTAACCACTGATCTATGCTGGTCAGCTCTGCTGCATAACAAGGTGGTGAGTTTGAGCCAGAGGTGAAGAGCTACAACTCCCATCATCCCTGACAAGGGTTATGGGCCCAGTTACTAGACCACCCAGCATCCACAGAAGCTGAAATTTCCAGAGAGTGGAAGAAAGCTTTGTGGACGATAGATCAGAGCAAGCTGTTTGTGCTGCACTGATAAGCCTCAGAAGTAAATCATTTTGTGTTTTGCTTAAGCCCAGACGAGTCGGCTGTGCATACTCAGAAGGACTGTGTCAAATTGAGTCACTGCACAAATCAAGATGGAAATTCTAAAGTTTAGTAAATTAAATAGAAACAACTACTCTACCTGGAAGATTTATGCCCAATCTCTACTAGTAAAGGAAGGTCTGTGGTCAACAGTTGAAACAGGGCTGGCAGCCGATGCTGATGAAGCCACTCAAGAGAGAGATAGTAAAGCAAAAGCCTGTCTTTATCTCATGCTTGAAGAAGACTTAATTAATGATGTCAGAGATAAAACGTCCGCCAAGGATGTGTGGGATACCTTGCAGAGATTACACACTCCTTCAACTGCTTTTGCAAAAATGCTATGGTCTAAAAGAATATACAGGCAAAAGATGGCTAAAGGGCAGTGTGTGATAGAACATTTAAAAATAATGCAAGATTTATTTGTGCAAGCTGAACTGAGGGGAGTGCAAATTAGCAAAGAGCAGCAATGCTACATTTTAGTAGAATCGCTAGACTCTTCGTGGGACAACATAACAAACAGCTTGCAGAACTTGCCAGAAGCTGAGCTTAATAGAGACTTAATTGTGGCCAGAATACTGGAAGAGAACCAGAGAAGAATGTCTGAGCAGGGTGACTCAGCAAGCTTAAAGATTGTGCCAAAACAACAAACAACTCCTGACTGGCGAACACAGGAGGAAGCAGCCTCTACAAGGGAGCAACGGAGGTGCTTTTATTGTAAGAAGATTGGTCATCTGCAGAGACATTGTAAACATTTTGCAGCTGAGAGACGCAAGCAAGCAGAGAGCAGATGGCAGCCGCGGCAGTATCAAAAACAATCCAGAAGTCCAGTTTTGAGGGACAGTGGTAATAAAAAGGGGTTTGCAACCATGATTAAGGAAAAACAAAATGCAAATTCTAAATGGCTAGTTGATTCAGGAGCCTCATCTTTGATGTGTAATGATATAAATTTAATAAGTAATAGAAAATCAGCTAAGGTAAATGCTGTAGTTTTGGCTGACGGGAAAGAGCTAAGTACTGTAAATCAAATGGGTACTGTGTACATTCCAGGGCTAAAAGAGAATTTTAATGATGTCTTACATGTAAAGGAGTTAGAAAATAATTTGTTATCAGTAAGCAGATTAACAGAAAGAGACTACACAGTCACCTTTGAAAAGAACATGTGTAAGATAAAACTGAATGGGGAATTGCGTGGCATAGGTTTGAAAAAGGACAAACTTTATTATTTGGAGGACAATATTGATAGCTACAGGGTTGAAGAAGCTAATAACATAGAAAATATTCCAATCCACAAAGACTGCATACACGAGCTTCACAGAAAATTCGGCCATGCGAGCTTCAAATGTTTAAAGAATTTAATCAGTATGTGTCCAGATTTAAAAGTTACTGAATGCAAAAACCACTTAGATTGTACGGTATGTCATCAGGTAAAGGTCAGAGCTTTTCCAGTAGCTAAGAAAACAAAAAGAATTGCTCAAAGACCATTTCAGTATGTACATGCAGATGTCGCCCAAGCTAATTGCTTGTCCTTAGGGGGAAGCAAGTATTTCCTAGTAATTGTTGATAGGTATACAAGGTTTGCATTTGTGAGAATAATGAAAAACCAATCTGACGCTGGGCAAAGTCTAAAAGCATGGGTAAGAATGGTGGAAAGACAATTTGATAGCAGAGTAGGCACCGTCATTACTGATAGAGGAGGAGAAATTTTAAATAATCAATTGTTTAACTGGTTTCAAAAGGTGGGAATAAGGCATGAAACTACAAACCCTGCTTGTCCTAGTGAGGATGGGTTAGCAGAGAAGAAAATACAAGATATAAAAAGAATTACTGCTTGTATGATGGCAGATGCAGGGGTGAAAGATAGTTTTTGGGCAGAAGCAACTTTGACTGCAATACATATCAGTAACAGATTGTATCATTCAGAAATTGAAGACATTCCCTACAGGGTATTGTATGGGAGAATGCCAAATTACAAGTACTTAAGGGTTTTTGGACAATTTGCTCATGTTTACACACCTGCTTGTTTCAGGAGGAAAGGAGAACCCAAAAGCAAAAGGCTTAGGTTTTTGGGGTATTCCGGAAATAGCTACAAGTTTCATTTGGATGGAAAACAAGTGCAGTATTCTAGGTCTGCAAATTTCGAGAGACATGCTGGTTGGGACAAACTGCATGCCAATAAAGAAGTGTTTTTGAGATTAGGGAGTTCAAATGAGCCAGAAGCACAAACTGAACCAACCTCAGGAAACGGAGGGGTTTCAGTTAAGCAGGAAGCATCACCTAGCAGCAGTGGTAGTTCTTCCGATGATGAGATAGCATCTAGGCCTACTACTACTCGAATGACTGAAGACAAGAGATTTAGTCATAGAACTACAACTCCTAGTAGAGAAAGTGAGGATGAAAGAGACAGAACAGCAGATTTTATTCCCAGGTGTAGTCATAGAGTTAGAAAGCCTCCAGATAGGTTTGTTGTGACAAAGGCAAGAGCTTGTTTAGCAGTAGAGGAGCCTGAAAGTTTTGAAGAATTGGAAAGTTATTCTAGTGAAGAACAGGAAAGATGGTTTGATGCAATGGATAATGAGTTTGGTTGCCTGGTAAATAAAGATGTTTTTGAAATTGTTGACAGACCCAAAGACAAGAAAGTAATTGGTTGTAAATGGGTATACAAAAGGAAAGAAATGCCAGATGGAAGTATCAAATATAAAGCTAGGTTAGTGGCTAAGGGTTTTGCACAACAGCAGTATGAGAACTATGATAAGACATATTCTCCAACTGCAAAGCCAGAAAGTCTGAGAATGGTTCTAGCTGTAGCAGTAAAAAGGAATTTAGTTGTAGAACATTTTGATTTTGAGACAGCTTACTTGAATGCGGTTTTGGATGAAGAATTTTTTATGGAACAGCCACAAGGTTTCGAAGAAAATGGTAGTCAGAGAGTATATAAATTAAAGAAAGCGTTGTATGGTTTAAAACAAAGTGCCAGAGCGTGGAATCTGTGCATCAATGATGAGCTAGTTAAGCTAGGTTACAAGAGGAGCATTGCAGATGCTTGTGTTTATACAAAAGGAGACATAGTATTAGTGATTTGTGTAGATGATTTGTGCGTAGCAGCAAAGTCAAAACAGGAAATTGAGTCAGTAAAAAGAGAATTGTCTGAGAAGTTTGTTTTGAAGGACTTAGGTGTATTGAGGTCTTATTTAGGTATTTGCGTTGAATGGACAGAAGAAGGACATTGTTTATTAAGTCAGAGAAATAAAATTGAAAGACTGATTGAAAAGTGCGGATTACAGAATGCAAAAATAGTAAGAGCTCCAATGACAACCGGTTTTGTGTCTGAGGAAACAACTAGAGCGTTTGAGGACAAGATTCTCTTCAGAAGTATAATAGGATCTTTACAATTCATATCTTGCCACACCAGACCAGACATTTCTTATGCTGTAAATGTATTGTCTAGAAGGGTTAATGATCCAAAAATTGAAGACTGAACAGCGGTAAAACATTTATTAAGATACTTGAAAGGAACCTTAGATAGGAAATTGATTATAAGAAGCAGTAGTTCAGATCTAGATTGTTATGTAGACAGTTCATTTGCATCAGAATTAGGAGACAAGAAGTCAGTTACAGGAATGATAATTAAATATAGTGAAAGTCCAATAGTTTGGAGAAGTAGAAAACAAACTAATGTAGCGTTAAGCACAACGGAAGCAGAATTCGCTGCTTTGAATGAGATAGTAAATGAGGTACAGTGGATTAAGCAATTGCTAATTGATTTAAATGAAAGTTACAAGATACCAGTGGAAATTCTGGAAGATTCACAGTCATGCATAGCGATGGCTGAAACTGAAAGTTTGAAGAACAGAACAAAATATGTTGGTGTAAGATATCAAAATATGCGAGACATGGTTCAGAAGGGTGAAATAGAATTGAGATATATAGAAACACAACACAACATAGCAGATTTGTTCACAAAAGCATTGACAGCAGAAAAACATGAAAGGCTGACACAAATGGTTGGAATGACATTGTAAGACACATACAATATTTTACTTCGGAGGGGATTGTTAAGGAAAATGCAACATGGGACATACAGTGAAAGAAATAAAATATGTATGTGAAAGTCACAATGACTAAGCAAGAGCAATTATGAAGCTACACAGGTGAAACTGCTAATGTAATCTAGAAGTCCTGAGAGCCAAGGACAGAGGGACTGAATGCAGAATGGAAACACCTGAGAATCATTAAGTGTACAAGGTGAAATGTTGAAATACATGGGTTGGTCTTAAGTATGGGTGGAACTACGTGGACCAATCAGAATGGAAGTACACACCCACTGGGTGGAAATTAACTAGTGGGTGGTGATAAACAATGGCTATAAAATTGCAATGTTTGCCAATGTATTGTGGTTGAGTAGAGGTGGAGTAGTTTGGAGATATTGTGGAGTAGTGTGTAGAGATTGTGATTTGTTGACCATATAGTATATTTATATAGAAGAATAAAGTAGGTTTTATATAAAACTACTGAGTTGCCTGAGTGAATCCTGGAGACGTTTTGGAGACACCTGGAGAAGAGTGAGAAGGCTTGGAGAGTTTGTCAGGATCTTCAGCCTATTCTCTGAAACTCTGCTGCTTTGAAGGAAAGCATTAACCACTGATCTAAGCTGCTCAGCTCTGCTGCATAACAAGGTGGTGAGTTTGAGCCAGAGGTGAAGAGCTACAACTCCCATCATCCCTGACATATATCCCTCTATTCCTACATTCCAGTCATGAGACTCATCCCACCAGGTTTCCGTAATGCCTATTATATCATATTTGTTTTGTAGTGCTAGGAGTTCCCAACAGTCAAAATGGCTGTCGTCCAATGATGCGACTCATCCCACCAGTTATGGGATGAGTCGCATAACTGTAGGCAAAAATCCCAGTTATGCCTATTATATCATATTTGTTTTGTAGTGCTAGGAGTTCCCAACAGTCAAAATGGCTGTCATCCAATGATGCGACTCATCCCACCAGTTATGGGATGAGTCGCATAACTGTAGGCAAAAATCCCAGTTATGCCTATTATATTTGTTTTGTAGTGCTAGAAGTTCAAGTTCATCTTGCTTATTTCCCATGCTCCGTGCATTAGTGTAGAGACATCTAAGACCATGTGTTCCCTTTTCTTGCTGCCTGTGCAAGTTTTTTGCCTCCCAATTTTGGGTCCTTGTGCTGTTTGCCTTGTTCCCTCTATGACAGTTTGACTATTTTCTCCAGCCCTTTTGCCTTCCAGAATACTATCTCCCTCCCCCATATGACTCAGTTTAAAGCCCTCCTGATCAAATTCTTGAAACTGTAGGCAAAAATGTTTCTTCCAACTGTCGTGAGATGCACCCCATCTCTTGCCAGAAGTCCCCCCTCATGGAAGTGCAGCCCATGATCCAAGAATCCAAACTGTTCTCGGCGACACCATCTACGGAGCCACTTCTTTACATCGGCTATTTTCCTCTCCCTTCCTGGTCCATGCCCTTCAACTGGCAGAAGAGACGAGATGACAACCTGTGCGTCCATTTCTTCCAGCTTCCTCCCCAGAGCCTCATAATCTCTTCTGATCTTTGGAAAGCTGTGCCTCGCAGTGTCATTGGTTCCCACATGGACCAAAAGGAAGGGGTAATGATCCGTAGGCTTGACGAGTCTTGTCAGCCTCTCCGTCACATCACCGATCTTTGCCCCAGGGAGACAACATACCTCCCAAGACATCTTGTCAGGCCCACAAACCACTGCTTCTGTACCCAGCAGCAAGGAGTCCCCCACCACCAACACATGCCTCCCCCGAGGCTTTGCAGCTGCTGTTCCTTGCAGTGGTCCTCTCAGGGTCCACTGCTCTGCCTCTGAAGTCTGTCCATGCTGTTCTTCCTCATTGTCCTTGATAATGGAGAGGGCTTTGAATCGATTCTGTAGCTGCAAGCTGCTCGAAGAATCCCTAGATTTTCTTGTTCTGTGTGTGACATTCCTCCAGCTGTCTACCTCCTGTGTCTGTGAAGTGACCCTCTCCTCCCCAGCCACTTCCTCTGTGCGGTCCCCATCCAAGACTGTTCGTTCTGTTCTGTCCAGGAAAACCTCTTGCTCACGAATCTGTTGAAGTGTAGCTACCTGTGTCTCCAGCTGCTGGACTTTCCCCTCCAAGAGGGCTACCAACTTGCACTTGGTGCATGTGAAGTTCCCCACATCTGTAGACAAGAAGACAAACATCGCACAAGTGTTGCAGATGACTGTAGCAGTCCCCTCAGTGTCCATGGTGAGAGCTTTTAGGTAATCTAAGAGCTCTTAGGTAATGCTGAGAACTCTAAGGTATACTTTTAGGTATGCTGTATTTTTGTTTGGTCACTCAAATTCACACGCTGTTAGGCTTTCGCCTCAGCAACAAGCACCCTCTCCCAACAGTTTGAAAAAATTCACCCACTCAAAATGGCTGTCTAGAAGCTGCTCTCCTTCTTCTCCCTGGCAGGAAACTGGCCTGCAAAGCCTCTGCAAGGAGTTATATAGAGCTAGGCTCCTAGCTCCACCCCCTAGTGACTCACAGTTGTGATTCACAGAAGCTCCACCCCCTCAGCAACAAACACACTCTCCCAACATTTTTTTTGAAAATTCAGACTCACAGAAGCTCCACCCCCTCAGCAACAAGCACCCTCTCCCAACAGTTTAAAAAAATTCAAACTCACCCACTCAAAATGGCTGTCCAGAAGCTGCTCTCCTTCTTCTCCCTGGAAGGAAACCTGGTGTCCTGGAACCAAACCCCAGCGAATGTGAAGGGACTACTGTACATGTCTGCTTTTGAACAGTGTACATTTAATATTCATGTTAGCACTGGAAAAGGGGTTACTAAACTCCTTCCCCCCAACACACAAATTTGGCCGGTGTGAATGGAAGACATTTTCATTTTAGTGCATTTTTATGTACCAAAAATTGTAAATGTCTTTATGTTTTGTGAAAGAAAGAATGTAAGGCTTGGAACAAATTCAAATTGAGGAAGAAGGCAAAACCTAGAGGCTTATTGCACAAGGAAGGTCAAATTAAGAGCCTTGTCACACGAGGAAATAAAGTGGAAGTGTTGCTGGATCGTTTCACCTTTCATTCCGCCTTACTGCATGATGTTATAGTTCTTCTGTTTTGGTCCCTTGGGAGATGGTTTTAAAAGTGAGTCTTTTCTTCTAACTAGAAAAATCCTTTAGGAGAAAGACTTGCTTTTACTATCATCTCCTACTGAACTGAAGAACTGCTGAAGAACTAAGACATCATGCTGTAAGGCAGAAAGGAAAATGAAACAATCCGGCTGCACTTCCACTTTACTTCCTCGTGTGATAAGCCTCTAACAGATTTTTCCATCCTTTGTCTCAGCCCTACATTTATAATATCGAGAAAATAATACAAACTTATTATACAAGGTTGTTCTAAGAATTTTTGAAACAGTATAAATAAAGCACTCAGGTCTCTCCAATCATGCCATATAAAATATTAGGCATTATCCAAAGTCTCTGGTTGCTAAGATTCCAATTTTTCAATGTTGATTGGGGCGGTGTAATCTAAACAATATGGGAGGGGTTGTCTTCTTTCAGCATTAGTTATTATTTTCTACTTCAGATCCATCAGGCCCTCTGAAATCAAGTCTAAACGAGGACCCTCCATGGAGAACATATTTTCAGCCAATAGAAAGATAATAGGTGTGAATGAATTGTCAATGGCAACAATACACCAATGGTCTTATTATAGCACATCTAATAAGAGGCTGGAATATCTAGCTGAATTTGGAGTGAAAAGAAGCCCCTCTTTCTTTAGAATGCAACTGATGTAAAAGGTGTTCAAAATGATACTGTGGCCATGGGGAAAGCATGCCAAGATCTGATTAGGCTCAGAATCTGAAGAGGAGGGCCTGTCTGTTGCCCTTCCAGAGAATAAATGATTTTGTGTGATCTCACATAACGGATACAGATGCATTAGTACAAAAACACAGGTGCTGGTAAGTGGCCATCTTTTGTATACTTAATCACTTGGTAATTGTCAGTGAAGATCAGCTATTGGCCAGAACCTTCCTGTGGCTTTACACTGGTGTAAATATCATCAGGCAAGTAGTTGGCACTTGCCAAAGGCTGATAATCTGTTTAGGATTGTGCAGAAATGTCCAGACTATTCAATTATGGCACTTTGATACCACTTTTGCTTCAATGGCTCCATCCTATGGAATCCTGGGATTTATAGTTTATTTTAAGTTAGGGTAGTGCCATAGAGCTCTTCAAGCAGAGAATTTTAAGCAGACTACAAATCCCACGATTCCATAGGAATTCCAGTTCCATGTGTCACAGCTGTAAAAGTCATATTGAAGTGCAATGTGGACATAGCCACTATTAAGCCAGTGTAAAAGCCATGGACGGAGAGTGGATTGACTTTTGTGCCATGGGAGAATTCACTGCTGTACATCTCCCCAAATATCTAGCTAATGCCCTCTTCTTGCGTTGGTTTCCTGGAGGTAATGATGCTCATTTGTTGCTGTTGGGGATTGGTGTTACCGTGCTCAAGACATGTTTCTGCAACACAATACTGACAGCTTGTATTTCTCCAGCATCATCCTCCCAGTGCCAATGCGGCTAAAAAACTTCTAGCTAGACAGAAGACAAGGAGTAAAGGTGGGTTGGGCAGACATAAAAATCTTTGTAAAAAGAAGCTACTTTCTCAGAAGCTTTGTTAACTGAAGAATACCTGTATTCATCTTTTTGGCAGTCCATTTCAAATGAATTTATTCTTTTCCTATCAGCTTTCTTCACTGGCCAGCTTTCACAACCATACATAGAAATTGGAAATTTGATGGCATGGACAATCTTGACTTTGGGATTCAATGATATATCTTTACACTTGAGGATCTGCCTAGTTTCTTCATAGCTGCCCTTCTAAGACCTAGGGGTCATTTACACGGCAAAAATAATCCTCAAAGAATTCGCCTAGAATTCTTATAGTTCCCACGTGTTCCGCATCTGCATCACCCTTTTCGGAAGGAGGGGGTCTAAAACACCCGTAAGTGGCGCACTTAATGACACCACTGATTTTCCGCCTTTTTTAAAAAAGTGCCGCAAGTTTGCACATTATCGCATTTGGGAACTGTCCGTCATTTTTAAATTCGCAATGTTTAAAATTAGGGATGTGGGTGGTTTTTTATAGTGACACCACAGAAACCCGCCTATACATCTGGCTTTCCTATCTGCTTTGAAGCATCCCTGTAAACATCTATCGTTTTCCTAATGGAGTCAGTTCAGAGAACAAAGAAGGGGGGCAGGGGAATAGCTTGGAGTCATGCCGAAACTCTTGATTTACTGGATCTTTGGGGGGAAGATTCTTCTTTGGTAGGAACGACACTTCTCAGAGAATGAAACCATTGTAGAAAGTACTCTAATAGCCAAATACAAGCAGGAAATGAGCGTAGCTAAAACCTCCATGGCTGCAACAATGTACTTGGCACCATTGAAGAGAACAAAGACCATAAAAGATGACGGGATGCCCAATCAGTAGCCCAAGAGGGGGGAAGTGGATGACCAATGGGAGTACGGGTGATGGGAATTCCCGAAGGAAGTACGTCTAGAACGAATGACGTACTTCGTTGATTGACAGGTAGGGTTGTCAAAGTATGCGGAATATCAACGTCATGGGAACTGAAATATTTCAATGTGTAGAAATTCGCATATTAATATACTCCACATTATAAGCACATTGGAACTACATCGCGGAACTAAACAGGATTCGAAATTTTGCCGTGGGAACTCCGCGATGCAAAATCGAAAGTGCGCTAATGCGATACTTTGCGCAACAAAAGTTGCCGTGGAACCGACCCCAGAGTCTTCTGGATTTCTTGAATACAGTCTCTATTTGGGTTAATGATTGAGCCAAGGGATAGGAAATCTTTGACTTTGGATGTCTTCATCATCTACTTTAAAGTTATGTAAACCTTCTGTGGTCATTATTTTTGTTTTCTTAATGTTCAGTTGTAAACCTGCCTTCGCACTTTCTTTCTTGACTTTCTTCAATAGTCACTCCAAGCGTTTGCTATTTTCTGCTAGTAGGATGGTATCATCTGCATGCCCTGGTGGCACAGCGGTTAAATGCCAGTACTGCAAGCCACCACGTTGCAAGTTCAATTCCAGAGGGCTCTAAGGTTCACTCAGCCTTCCATCCGTAGGTCAGTAAAATGAGTATCCGGCTTGTGGGGGCAATTAGCTAACACACATTGGAAGCTGCTTAATGCAGTGTGGATGTGTAAATTGCTATTGCTTAAAAAACAGTTTGTAAGCCACTCTGATAGCCTTGTGGCTGAAGAGCAGGGTATAAATAAATAAATAAATAAAATTGTTCATGTTCCTTCCTCCAATTTTCATACCTTCTTTCTCTGAGTATAATCCTGCTTTACACAGGATAGGGTGATAAAATGCAAACTTGCCCAACCCCCTTGCCATTAGGAAACCATTCCATTACTCTGTATTCTTTTCTGACAGTAGCCTCTTGTCTTAAGTACAGGTTATACATCAGGACAAGCAAATGTTGTGGCACACCCATTTCTTTAAGAGACATCCATAGTTTAATCCAGCTTTATGCGTGATATGTTCAGTGAACAAATTAAAAAGGCAGGATGATAAAATGCAGCCTTGACTATCACCTTGCCAACTGGAAACCATTCTGTTTCTCCGTATTCTGTCCTGACAGTGGCCTTTTGTCCAGAGTACAGGTTACACATCAGGACATTCAAATGTTGTGGCATGCCCATTTCTTTAAGTTTTTCATAGTTTTTCACAATCAAATGCTTCAGTATAATCTATAAAACATAGGCAAATTTTCTTCTGAAATTCTTTGGTGCGCTCCATTACCCACCATCTAAATAGCCATTATAAGAAACATGAGCCAAAATTGTACATCAAGGAGACATCTACAGAGTTACATGACAATTGAGCATTAGTCAATTGCAACACTGCACAACTGAATGTACAAACAAGTGTGAAATGCATGATTGCACTGCACAATGCAAATTGGTATGCAATGCACATCTGCACATGCTGTTACCCTAAGAGGTGAGGGGTACAATGGAACCCCACTCATGATGCAAAAATTTCCGTTAATATCTTGGGGAAATTATTAGCTCAACAGGAGGCCTGTGAGAGGAGGGTAACTTTGCGGATCTTTTTGCCTATGTATACCTTACTAACTCTAGAGAGTTAAAGTGAAATAAAGTATTTTATTGGAATAAGACAAAAGTGAACTAACATAAACAACATACGTGCTTAAGAACCATACAAGGTTTTAGCAGAGTAAGGCAGAAAGGTTGGATAGAGGGAGCGAGGTCCGGGAAGATAAGGTGATAGTTACCAGTCTTGAAGAGAAGAGAGTTCTGTGCAGTGAGGATACTCAGACTGGTGTCTGAGGGTAGCACAGAGAATCTGGCAAAGCGACAGGTTCCATCTGTGGCACACTTCTCTGGGATCTGGGCCCTAATATTTATACACTATATCATATCCTAATTATGACAAAGCCTGGGTGGCTTTCCCACCAGGTAGACAAAACGAACCGAAACTCAACTGATTGCTTTAATTAAAACACTGATGGTCTTACAACCACCTTGTAAGGTTGGACAGGAGTGGGTGTGAGGAGAGATTTCTGTAAGGTATGGAATGAGGAATGGTCACTTATTTGAATGATTGAGTTATTGCTTGAAATGCCCAGGGCTAGAAGAAAGGATTAGCACATACCCCTTAATGACTGGGTCATTAGCTTAAACCCATTATTGCTAGGGCTTTCCACATAATCTTAACTTGGGCTTTGCCACCATTATATTTCTAGACACATCCCAGGTCATCATGACCTTTGGCTGACCTCCAATCTGCCCAACCTCCCAGCCAAAGTGACCCTGAAAAATGTCTAATATGTTCAGTTATGGAATCTCGTGGGGAGAGAGTAGTAGTAGGGCATGCTAACATTGCAATGCACAACAGCATCACATGTGCAATGGCAACACATTCTCATCTCTGCTTCAGCAACTTCCATTAGACATAAATGTCCAGCTTCATCTCCAGGGGAAACAAACACATAGGTCACTAACAGAATACCAGCCATGCCATGACCAGATATGCCTTCTGTCTGATCATCCAGCACGGCTCTTCTAATGTTCTTATGTTCATACCAGTCGCTAGATGGATGTAAGTCCATTATCTAGTGATATATTTGTAATTTATAATATACAATATATAATATAATATTTACTTATATTAAATTAATTATATTAAATTAATTAAATATTTTATATATATAATCAGTAATTATATTTATATATATATATATATATATATATATATATATATATATTATATAATACATAATATAATATTTACCTCTCCATTGACGCCCCCTTGTCGTGGGAGAGAGGCTTGCGTACCCTAATGATGTTTTGAGCTATGCTGGCGGTGGCATAATAGCCACTGGTAGGGTCTCCCATGCCAGACAGGTCAAAACCGAAGGGTCTGACAAAGAGCATCAAAGGGCAGGATGGGCTCTCTAGCCTTGTGGCAACCGTCCTAGGAGAAGGAAAACTCTAATCCCAAACCCAGGCAGATGGTGCTCGTCCAACCCTGTAAGGTCAACCATCTAAGAGAAGGAAACTGTAATCAAACCTACGACCCGAGGACCTCGCTGCTACAGTCCATGCTTGCAAGGCCAGCAGAAGAACCTTTGGTTTAAAGGGTGAGGCCAGTTCTGTGCACGCTGCTGCGCTCCACCAGAAAAATCCATTGCACAGGCTCAAAGGACAAATCCAGTTCCAAAAAAGCCCTATAGCGATAGGCGAGGGACGAAACGGCAGGTGTAAAGATGCACTGGAAGCTGCAGCCCCAACCCTGCATGCAGGCGGTTCAGGACATTGGTCGCTCGAGGCTGACCCGGGAGATGACAGTCTTGTTCGGCAGCATCCTGAACGACCAAGCAGCCTTTTTTAAGGAGAGCACTGCTTGCTCCATATGGAGAGGGGCCTAGAAAAGGTGGCCTAATGAAAGCTCATCCCCAAATACCTGGTTGGCTAGCCACAGCCAACGGGAATCTTCTGATGCGGTCAAACCAAGGCAAAGAAACAAAGGCACACACCGGCCTCCAAAGGTGTAAATAAACTGACACTTGCATGCTGAAACATCAGAACCATGCAAGACTCTGAAGATAGTGGACGGCCTGAGCGTCATTCTGCCCTAATAGCCCATGAACTATCACGGCTTAATATTGACATCGCTGCTCTTAGTGAAGTTCGCTTCCATGAGGAAGGCAGCCTTAAAGAACATGGCGCCGGCTACACACTTTATTGGTCTGGCAAACCCAAAACCAAAAAACATCTTTCAGGAGTAGGCTTTATGATTAAAAACTCCATTGCCTCCAAACTCGAAACCTTGCCAACAGGACACTCCGATCGCATTATTTCCTTACGCCTCCCACATGTTGTTCTCTTCAGTATATATGCCCCAACTATGCAAGCCGACCCTGTAGAGAAAGACAAATTCTACACAGACCTACGCCAACTCATACAAAAAGTCCCTGTAGAAGATAAAATTATTATCCTTGATGACTTCAATGTCCGAGTAGGAAAGAACTCCTAAGCCTGGAAAGGTGTCTTAGGCAAGCATGGTGTTGGAAATTGCAATGATAACGGACGCCTCCTGCTAGAGTTCTGTGCAGAACAACAGCTAACTATTACAAACACAATCTTTCAGCAGAAAGATAGCTTGAAGACAACCTGGATGCATCCCCGATCCAAACATTGGCACCTCATTGACTATGTTCTAGTCCGTCAGAGAGACATTCGTGATGTCCGTCATACCCGAGTGATGCCCAGTGCAGAATGCCAAACAGATCATCGCCTCGTCAGATGTAAACTAAATCTTCATCTTAAGTTCAAACATAAGAGGGGTGGCATCTAAAAGAAGAGACTCCAAGTCAACAATCTTCAACAAGCTACCATGAGAGACAACTTCCAGGCAAATCTACAAACAAAACTTGAAGAGCATCCTACAGATCCTTCTCCTACAGTGCTTTGGCAACATGTCAAAAACAGTATCTTCCAGTCTGCAGAAGAATCCCTCGGGTTCTCCCACAAGAAAAATCAAGACTGGTTTGATGAAAACAACCAAGAGATCCAGGAGCTGTTGGCAAAGAAGACAACTGCTCACCAGGCATACCTCGCCCAGCCAACCTGCCATGTAAGAAAAGCAGCTTTCCGCCTCACATGTAGTAAACTACAACAAAAACTCTGAGACATGCAGAACAAGTGGTGGATCAATATAGCAGAAAAGACACAACACTGTGCAGATCTGGCTGACCATAGAGGATTTTATGAAGCTCTTAAAGCAGTGTTTGGACCTACTTATCAGGTCCAAAGCTCCTTATACAGTACAGATGGTCAAACATTAACTACTGATAAAGCCTCCATCCTGAATCGATGGGCTGAACACTTTCAAAGTCTCTTTAGCGCCAACCGAGTAGTCCAAGGCTCAGCTATCCAACATATGATACAAAAACCAATGAAAAATGAATTGGACGTAGTTCCCACTTTGGAAGAGACCCTTAAGGCCATACAGCAGATGAAAAACGGCAAGGCAGCTGGGATTGATGGAATCCCACCTGATGTTTGGAAACACGGAGGTCATGCACTCCACGAAAAATTCCACGAATTCCTTGTGAATTGCTGGGAAAAAGGGGAACTGCCATCAGACCTCCGAGATGCAGTCATCATCACCCTGTACATGAAAAAAAGGAGCAAAATCCAACTGCTCAAACTATCGAGGCATAACACTGCTCTCTATTGCTGGCAAAATCCTTGCAAGGATACTCCTGAACAGATTAGTTCTTGCTATTGCAGAAGAACTTCTCCCTGAAAGCCAATGTGGCTTCAGAGCCAATAGGAGTACTATAGACATGGTATTTGCCCTTAGACAACTGCAAGAAAAATGTAGGGAGCAGAACAAGGGTCTCTATGTAACATTTGTCGACCTCACCAAAGCCTTCGACACTGTAAGTAGAAAAGGACTGTGGCAGATCCTGGAAAGACTAGGATGTCCCCCCAAATTCCTTAAAATGATTATCTTGCTACACGAGGGCCGGCATGGTCAAGTCAGATATGGCGATGCTCTTTCAGAGCCCTTTCTAATAACTAATGGAGTGAAGCAAGGTTGTGTTCTTGCACCAACTTTATTTACAATCTTCTTTAGCATGATGCTCCAAAGGGCTACGGCAGAGCTTGAAGAAGACGACGGCATCTATATACGTTATCGTACTGATGGTAGCTTGTTTAACTTAAGCCGTCTGAGGGCTCACACTAAGACTCTAAACTATCTAGTCCGTGAGCTGTTCTTCGCTGATGACGCTGCCCTTGTTGCCCACACTGAAGCAGCTCTGCAGCGCCTAACATCCTGCTCTGCAACAGCTGCAGAGCTGTTTGGGCTGGAAGTCAACCTGAAGAAAACAAGTTCTTTACCAGCCTGCACCACAGGACGAACACCACCATCCCCACATTGCCGTCGGCAAATCTGTGCTCAAGTCCGTTCAGCAGTTCACCTACCTGGGAAGCATCATCTCCTCAGATGCCAAGATTGACAAAGAGATTGATCACAGATTAGCAAAGGCATATAGTGCATTTGGAAGACTTCACAAAAGCGTCTGGAGCAACAAACACCTGAGCCAAAGCCCAAAAATCAGTGTGTATAGAGCCATTGTACTGTCTGTCCTCCTTTATGGATCTGAAACATGGGTCACCTATCGCCACCACCTACGACTCCTCGAGCGCTTTGATCAGTGCTGTCTACGCACAATCCTAAATATACACTGGACTGACTATGTGACGAATGTTGCTGTCCTTGAGCAAGCAGGGATCACCAGCATTGAGGCCATGATATTGAGAACACAGCTGCGCTGGGCAGGGCACGTTTCTAGGATGGAGGACCATCGCCTCCCAAAAATACTACTCTACGGTGAACTCGCCACGGGTCAGTGTAAGAGGGGCGCTCCAAAAAAGTGATACAAGGACTCCCTGAAAAAACATCTCAGTCTCGGCCAAATTGATCACCAACAGTGGTCCGCCCTGGCCTCACATCGGGAGGCAATGAGATGCACTATCCGCAATGTTGCAGCCTTATTTGAGAACTCACGCCGAACAAGCCTTGAAGAGAAACGACAACGCAGAAAGAATCGCAACCGAAAAACATCACCCAAGGAGACCTTCTGCTGTGCTTTCTGCAACCGGACTAGTCTATCTCGGATTGGCCTCTTTAGTCATCAGCATGCTTGCAGAAAGCGCGGGATGAGTCCTTCCTGAATCTTCGTTTGCGAAGAAAAGCCAGAGAGAGAGAGGGGGGGGGAATTAGCATTAGTCAGCTAAAGAGCAAATCCAGCAAATATACCTCAAGTTGCCAGTTCTCAAACCCAGTTCCAAAATGACAAGGAGGCTTTATGCCATCCTTAAAAATTACTTGAAAAGTCCTTACAGGCTGGTAGGAGTTGGGATTTAATTGACTTTTGGACCTCCTTGCCTGAGACAGTGAATATGGTCATGTAAAAAGTTCCTGTCATTTCCACAGGAGTTTCTTTATAAAGTCAACAAGCAATCCAAAAAATCGCTGCAATAGTGTGGGGAAATATTGCTTGCTTTCACAGTGCTTTTCTAAAAAAAATTTTATCAAGGAGTGAAAGCACTCTGGGCATTCTGAGGAGCAGCTTTGGGGAGAAATAGCTGTCTACTTCAAGACAGGCTTTTAATTAACGTCAGAAAATGGTTCCTTGTTTTTCACCTTTTAATCTGTCTCCTTTACTTTTCGTATTCCGCCCCCCCCCAAAAAAAAACTGGATAAAAGAAGCTGTATTTCCACAGTATGTATGCTACTTATATTTCCTGTGAAGTGTCTGCTGTGTTCTTTCAGGGAGGGAAGAGGAGTGTGCAGCACCGAAATTTCTTTAGGGTACAAAAAGCTTTTCTTTTTCTTTCTTTCTTTCTGATTTTTAGTTTATTAAATAAGGTGCCCGTCCTCAAGACACAAAGAATTATTAGTTCACACTCTTTCTATGCCTTGTCCTTTCGTTAAAATGCCAGTTTGTGAGCTAAAATTCAACCTATTTATGAATTAGAATCAGCAGAGAGAGAGAGAGAATTAATTGCTGTTTAAGGGTTGCTAAAAAAACATTAAGGATTTACTTCAGCAGAGGAGAGAAAGAAGAGAAAATGGGTATGAAAGACTCCCCCCACCCTCCTTTTGCTAGTTGAAGCACTCCTTTCTTTCCTTTTCTTTTGCTGTGTGAAGCCTATTAGTAGCCATTTGCAGTACCTAATAGATTTTCTTTCTCCTTACTCTTTCAAGTTCTGTTTTCAAACTGGTCACCTTACTGACTAATGCTACCTTAACAGCTTGTGATCTCCCCATCCCTGCCCAGAGAATAATGCAGCTTGTCTATCATTTTGTTTCAAAAACTTAAAATATAAAAAATTGTCTCCTTGGGCCCCATTGGAGGCTGGTGGTGCCCATTCCACTGGGGTGGTGAATCCATTCTGGGTTTCAGTCTGAACTCTAGAGGAACTCTTCAAGGTTCTGAGCTTTTGTAGGGTGGGGTTTGGCACTTGGAATGGCTCCTTTACAATTTGGACAATACAGTCGGACCTCCATATTCACTGATTCATTATTCATTGATTCAGTTATCCATGGGACACAAAACAGCACACCTACCATGGAGTCTTCCTAGAAAATGTGTCCTCTCTAGCCATTTTCTAGGACCCCCCAAGGCAACTCTGTGGTATTTTAAACCGGAAGTCCCATTATTTTCAATGGTGTTCACTATTATCCATGGTTTTCAGTATCCATGGTGATCTCCCCAAACCAATACCTAGCGGATATGGGGGTCTTACTGTACCGCAGAATGCAGCCATTGTGCCACTGACATAACAACCCCAGCCCCCATTGCTTGGACCTCAATCCAAAGGGAGCTATAGTGAAGTGCTTTCATACACTTCTGGCTGATGCCCACTGGTGGGCATTCATGGGCAGAAGCAGTGGCTGGTAGGGCTGAAGGTGGAGTCACCAGAAGCAGAATCAATTCCATATAGTTTGCTATCTTAACTGCTCCCTGAGTATACCTTATGTACTCCACAGACCTTATACCCCATTTACCCAAACAATATGACTTTCCCCTTCCATGGTGGAAAGAAAGCAGGATTTTCGCATAAAGAGTGGTAGTCCAATACAAAGACCATGCCACACCCCCAAAAACGTTCCATAGATTAAAACTAGGACGTGTGGCCAAGCAACATCAAGATGGCAAAGAACACACACACTAGAAATGGCTGCAGTAGTTTGCTTTTGTCTGAGCCTACTGGAAAGAGCAAGATTCCACCCCTCCTCTCTTCCTGCTGAGTTCAGTTTGCAGCAACTGAAGTAAGAGGAGGGCAAAGGGGAAAAGGTGCATGAGGAGAGAAAAACTGGGACATTTTAAAAGCAGCTGGAAAAGTGGAGTGACAGAGGATTAATTGGCGTTGGAGGATATGAATGATGATTTCCACATTTAGGATTTTCTTAGCTTCATTGGTGTCTTTTCAGATCAACATTCAGCACACACAGGTCTTGCAGACTCAGGGCTGTGGATTCCTGACTGAGTCTATCCATCTGGAATGCGGCCTTTCTCTTTTCCTACTGCCTTCTACCTTAGCAAGCATTATTTTCTTTTCTAGTGAGTCATGTCTTCTCGTGATATGGCCAGACTCAGTTTAGTCATCATGGAGTTCATGCTTGATTTGCTCTGGGTTTTTTAGAATATTTCATCACATGCATCACATTTCAAATGAGTTTATTTTCTTCCTATCAGCTTTCTTCACTATCCAGCTTTCACAACCAGACATAGAAATGGGAAACACGGTGGCATGGACAACCCTAACTTTGATATTATTTGGTCTTGACACCTCAAGAGCTTGTCTAGTTTCTTCATAGCTACCCTTCCAAGTCCTAGTCTTCTGATTTCTTGGTTGCAGTCTCCATTCTGATTAATGACTGAGCCAAGGTATGGAAAGTCTTGAACTATTTCAACGTCTTCATTGTATACTTTAAAGTTATGTAGATCATCTGTGGTCATTATTTTTGTTTTCTAACTGTAAGCCTGTCTTTGCACTTTCTGCTTTGACTATTCAGGAATTGTTCAAAGTGTTTGCTATTTTCTGCTAGTACTATAGTGTCATATGCAGATCTTAAATTATTAATGCTCCTTCCTCTAAGCAGATTTTCAGACGCAATTTTCGGCAGTATATATTCCAAAACAGCTCCGTTGCTGCCACGCGGCAGGGGAGCAGTTTTGGATGACGCCGTTCCTCTGCCGAACCCCTCCATGTCACTTCCGTGATAGAATGAAGGAAGCCGCGTCATATTTCACTCACAGGCAACAATCGTGAATGAAATATGATGCGGCTTCCTCCATTCTGTCACGGAAGTGACACGGAGGGGTTCGGCAGAGGAACTGCATCATCCAAAACTGCTCCCCTCCCGCGCGGCAGCAACGGAGCTGTTTTGGAATATATACTGCCGAAAATCACGTCTGAAAATCTCCCTAGTCTAATCCTGCTTCACATATGATATGTTCAGCATGCAAGTCACTTTGACTCAAAAATAAGGAGGCAAGTTGTTGCTGGAACGTGTCCAGAGGAGGGCGACCATAATGGTTAAAGGTCTGGAAGCCATGTCCTATGAGGAGTGGCTTAGACAGCTGGGTATGTTTAGTATCTGGAGAAGAGAAGGTTGAAAGGTGACATGATAGCCATGTTTAAATATTTTAAGGGATGTCATACTGAGGATGGAGCAAGCTTGTTTTCTGCTGTCAACAAATATGGACAACAAAACAATGGCCCACTGGTTGGAAATGCTCAATATACATTCCAGTCCCCAAGAAAAGGGACTATTGCAGTAACCATAGGAACACAGCGTTAATTTCCCATGCAAGTAAAGTGATGCTATAGAGACTAGGACATGGAACAATGGGTTCAAACTACAAGAAAAGAGATTCCATCTAAACATTAGGAAGACCTTCCTGACAGTAAGAGCTGTTCGGAAGTGGAATGCACTGCCTTGGAGTGTCGGGTGCACCTCAGGATGCATTTTCTAGTTGTTGTAGTCAAAAGAACTCTGACC
The DNA here is from genome assembly GCA_030847615.1 of Gambelia wislizenii. NCBI lineage: Eukaryota > Metazoa > Chordata > Lepidosauria > Squamata > Crotaphytidae > Gambelia > Gambelia wislizenii. The sequence continues at coordinate 483,838,927 of JAUMIR010000001.1, read as the reverse complement.
ATACCACAGTGTACACTTTGCTGCAGCTCTTGGAAATAATTGCTTCACTAATTCATCAAGTTATTAATTCATAACTTTCCTGGGTGTGTATGTGCCTTCAAATTACCTGTGGACTTTTGGTGACCCCATGGATTTCATAGGGTTTTCTTAGGCGAGGAACACTCAGAGTTGGTCTTACCAGTTCCTTCCTCTACAGCACCCAGTATTCATTGGCTGTCTCCCATCCAGGTACGAACCAGGGCTGAATCTGTTTAGCTTCTAAAATCAGATACGATCTGGTGCCTTTAGCATATTTAGGCAGCTGAAGTTTCCCTGTTAATATGGCTTAATTCACTGGTCTTTCCTGATCAACTCTGAAGTCAATCCTATACTTTAATTATTTAAGGCTGTCACTCGAATTTGTTAGGATAGGTGACTCTCCTGCAGATTTTGGTATGATTCGCTAAGATTCAGAAAGTTTAGAAGAAGGAGGATTAGCTCTGTTGCTAGACCAGCTAATTTGATTGCTGTATCATAGGTGTGTGTGTGTGTGTGTGTGTGTGTGTAAGAGACAAAAAAACATCTGAAGCCTAGGAGCAACAGAAGAGCTGGGAAGTGACTGGAGAGATGGAAACTGGAGAACCCCTTGAAGGTAGAATTGATGAGCAATTGAATATGAATGGAAAAATGAGGGGGGAAATGAGTCCTGGCTTGGAATGGAATATAGCAAGGGGAGATGTGTTTGCTTAGCCCTCAAGCAGCAATGCCCTTTCAGGACTTCAGAGGTTTTGGAGTCTTTCTCTAAGGGAAGCAGGGGTATGTTGTGATTCTCTTTAATTCTCCTTACTCTATGGATTTTATTCTCGTTTCTATTGTATAAAAAAGAGTGGTGGTCCCTGGATCCCTGCAGGTTCACATGTGATCAGCTGCTGATCCATGGAGATTTTCCAGGAAAGAAAGACGCAGTTGTAGCCAAGGGGCACAAATATGGTACTGGTCCCAGACACATTATGAGGGGGAAATGGTTAACCCCCTACATTAGATAGACTGAGAAGCTCTGGTATAGAGAACATGTGTATTATTATTATTTGGATGAACTGAAATTAATCCCTTTGTAGTCCTTTAGTGTGCTTATTACCTCACACAGTGCTGGGCATTTGGATAACTAACTGAAAAGCTTTCCCTCTTATTTCTCTTCTCTGCTTTTCCCTCTTTCCAGTCACCTCCCTCTCCCCTTCTGCTTTCACCCACTCCCTTCTTTAATGGATCACACACTTTTAAGGGTTTAGCAAGTCTATAGCTTGGAGTAAAAAAATATAGGCAATTAAATCCACACTCTCCCATCCTTGGCTATATTCTTATTTTAATTTTTAAAAAACTACTCAGCTGTCATATTGAGTTAAGTGAGTAAAGCATGCTCTGCCACTGATCTTTGAAGATCATGCTTTTTGATTGAGAGAAAGGAAACAGAAAGGAGTCAATGGTTTAGTGGTGCAGAAAAAAACGTTCACAGGTGCTCCAAACATTTCTAATTAAGAATTCCCTACCTTTGATTCACTGGGGATGGAAAGCATATTCAAATGCTCAAGGAAAAGAGGGCCTTTTCAAGTGTCTGAAAACCTCAACAAGGAGGATCCTCCTCAATCTACTTTCATATTTATTTTCCATAGTCTTTGGACAGGCTCAAGGACTGTTGACTCACCACATCCCAGTTTTTCCTGTCCGCCAAGCTGGGAGGGCCAAGTACTGTAGCAAGAAGAGTTGTCACTGTGCTCTGTGTCCTGATAATTTGTTCAAGAGGATAATATCTGTTTTGCTGTGAAGTAGTAGCTAATAAAATACTGGTGGTGAAGCTATAGTAGGCCAATCCCCACCTGCCTTCCCCCTCTACCCTTCTGATGCCATGCAGGGTAATTGAGGGGGGAAGTCAGGAGGGAATCCTAGAAGACTTTAGCTTCTCAGTCCTTGCCTGCCTCCTCCACACCCCTGTGGTTGGGCAGTTGTGGGGAGGGAGCCAGGAGAAGGATTCCAGCAGAGGATCCCTGCTGCTGGAAACTTGTTCCCACATCCCCATCATGAGACAACTTTGAAAGCTGAATAGTTTTCAAAAAAGTCTGTTCTTCCTTGCATGAACAAATAATTTAATACAGCACACCCCTATGATTCACTGAATTATCTTTGTAGACAGCCAAGTATTGCTGCAATTGCAGTAGATCAGTGTCCACTAGCTGAAATAAACATATCATTCCTTCCTACCCTTTAACATCATTCCTTATTCACCTTTAACAAACAAGATGCTTGAAGGATAAGTGAATAGTGCATGTTTGTAGGGGGAGGGGACTACAAAGAAGAGAAGAGAGATGGAAATTAATGACAAAATGTAATTGAACACAGTGTATTATGAGATCCTATGTTTTATGCAGCATTTCCCAATCTGACAGTTTTAGAACATTTGTATTCCCTCTCTGGCTTTTCTTCGCAAACGAAGATTCAGGAAGGACTCATCCCGCGCTTTCTGCAAGCGCGCTGATGACTAAAAAGGCCAATCCGAGATAAACAAGTCCGGTTGCAAAAAGCACAGCAGAAGGTCTCCTTGGGTGATGTTTTTGGGTTGTGATTCTTTCTGCGTTGTCGTTTCTCTTCAAGACTTGTTCGTCGTGTGTTCTCAAATAAGGCTGCAGCATTGTGGATAGTGCGTCTCCATGCCTCCCGATGTGAGGCCAGGGCGGACCACTGTTGGTGATCAATTTGGCCAAGCCTGAGATGTTGTTTCAGGGAGTCTTTGTATCGCTTTTTTGGAGCGCCCCTCTTACGCTGACCCGTGGTGAGTTCACCGTAGAGTAGTATTTTTGGGAGGCGATGGTCCTCCATCCTAGAAACGTGCCCTGCCCAGCGCAGCTGTGTTCTCAATATCATGGCCTCAATGCTGGTGATCCCTGCTTACTCAAGGACAGCAACATTCGTCACATAGTCAGTCCAGTGTATATTTAGGATTGTGCGTAGACAGCGCTGATGAAAGCGCTCGAGGAGTCGTAGGTGGTGGCGATAGGTGACCCATGTTTCAGATCCATAAAGGAGGACAGACAGTACGATGGCTCTATACACACTGATTTTTGTGCTTTGCCTCAGGTGTTTATTGCTCCAGACTCTTTTGTGAAGTCTTCCAAATGCACTATATGCCTTTGCTAATCTGTGATCGATCTCTTTGTCAATCTTGGCATCTGAGGAGATGATGCTTCCCAGGTAGGTGAACTGCTGAACGGACTTGAGCACTGATTTGCCGACGGCAATGTGGGGATGGTGGTGTTCGTCCTGTGGTGCAGGCTGGTAAAGAACTTCTGTTTTCTTCAGGTTGACTTCTAGCCCAAACAGCTCTGCAGCTGTTGCAAAGCAGGATGTTAGGCGCTGCAGAGCTGCTTCTGTGTGGGCAACAAGGGCAGCATCATCGGCGAAGAGCAGCTCACGGACTAGATAGTTTAGAGTCTTAGTGTGAGCCCTCAGACGGCTTAAGTTAAACAAGCTACCATCAGTACGGTAGCGTATATAGATGCCGTCGTCTTCTTCAAGCTCTGCCATAGCCCTTTGGAGCATCGTGCTAAAGAAGATTGTAAATAAAGTTGGTGCAAGAACACAACCTTGCTTCACTCCATTAGTTATTAGAAAGGGCTCTGAAAGAGCATCGCCATATCTGACTTGACCACGCTGGCCCTCGTGTAGCAAGATAATCATTTTAAGGAATTTGGGGGGACATCCTAGTCTTTCCAACTACAACAAAAACTCCGAGACATGCAGAACAAGTGGTGGATCAATATAGCAGAAAAGAGACAATGCTGTGCAGATCTGGGTGATCATAGAGGATTTTATGAAGCTCTTAAAGCAGTGTTTGGACCTACTTATCAGGTCCAAAGCTCCTTATACAGTACAGATGGTCAAACATTAATTACTGATAAAGCCTCCATCCTAAATCGTTGGGCTGAACATTTTCAAAGTCTCTTTAGCGCCAACCGAGTAGTCCAAGGCTCAGCTATCCAATATATGATACAAAAACCAATGAAAAATGAATTGGACATAGCTCCCACTTTGGAAGAGACCCTTAAGGCCATACAGCAGATGAAAAACGGCAAGGCAGCTGGGATTGATGGAATCCCACCTGAAGTTTGGAAACACGGAGGTCATGTACTCCACGAAAAATTCCATGAATTCCTTGTGAATTGCTGGGAAAAAGGGGAACTGCCATCAGACCTCCGAGATGCAGTCATCATCACCCTGTACAAGAAAAAAGGAGCAAAATCCGATTGCTCAAACTATCGAGGCATAACACTGCTCTCTATTGCTGGAAAAATCCTTGCAAGGATACTCCTGAACAGGTTAGTTCCTGCTATTGCAGAAGAACTTCTCCCTGAAAGCCAATGTGGCTTCAGAGCCAATAGGAGCACTACAGACATGGTATTTGCCCTTAGGCAACTGCAAGAAAAATGTAGGGAGCAGAACAAGGGTCTCTATGCAACATTTGTCGACCTCCATTAAATATAGCCCCCCCAAAAAACCAGAATCAGGGAAGGCAATATTAAAATGAGAAAAAGAGCACATTTGAAGGTGTCAATGACATAGCAAATCTTTGCAGGGCAACTCTGACAATCTCCATGTCATTCTTTATAAATCCCATTGCCTGTTTTGAAAGCCAGTATTTTAAATAATGAATTAATTAACTGATCATCCAACAAGCTAAACAACGTCAATTATCAGTGTTAGTGGCAACCGGTGGCAGCACTAGGGGGTGTGCAGAAAGGTTGGACTGCTCAAGGTGACACCATCGGGGGGAGGGGTGACACCAGTCTTAGTGACACCACAGTTAGCAATAAATTACTCCTGCCCACAGCTGCCCATTTCTAATACTGGTATTTAATATTATCAAATTAATTTTCAAACCTATCATTCCAAGTTCTGCTCTTAGGATGGTATCTTATACATAAAGATAAGACATGAATTACCAATAAGAAGAGAAAAGAAGCAGCAGATGTGCATACAATTTGCATATGCTAATGTGTATGTATAATAATAAAGGAAAAGTTAGAAAACATTGCACCTTTTAATAGGATTCATAGAGCTAGTTCTTCCAGAGCCAAGGTGAACCCTTTGGCTTGGACAGCAGTTTGAGAAGGGCAACATATTGTGTCCACTTTTATCAGCTACCTGCAAGACTACTTCTGTGCCCATGGTTTCTGGGGCCATCACACCCTCCCCACAATATCTTTTTCCAAGGAAGGAATCTGTGCAGTAGTATCAAGTATTTCCTTGTAGCAAAGAATTGTGCACAAATTGACCATGCAAAATGCCCTAGTTGTCATCACTTTGCCACAGTGTTTTGTTTTCAAAGGATTTAAATCCATGGCCAAAACTTTCAGCAAAATTTAACGTACTTACCCTGCTGCAGCAAAGTGGCCAGAGATGTTCTTTAGGGAGATGTTCTTCACCACACTCTGATATTGCTCAGTCACATGTGTCCTGGTTTTCATTTGCAAAATGTTGGAAGGTAACTCACTCTTGGCCACCATCTTGATTCGCAGGCATGGCTGTGTGTGCACTTCAAACACAGATAGTTTTGCATACCAGCGATTTTGCCAAAGGACCATGTAGACAAATGAACACTGCTGCAAATTTTCATTAATGTGCAGCAATCCACATTATATCTTCTCATCTAGACAAGCTCCATGTCACCTTCCTACAGACTCATTCTGGTATGGACAATTTTCAGTGACTAGGTGTGAATGATTTTCAGTTTATCATTCTCTTCAACACTAGAAATTTGGGGAGTGGAGGAAAATTAAATGGCGGGGGAATTCTTACTCAGGGGCAATGCCCTCATTCCCCCCACACTTATAGTTACACCCCTGAGGGAAAAGTGTATAGGAGAAAATGAGGTGAAGCTTGAGAGTATCAACCTAGAGAAAGGGAATCAACAGAATAGACAACACAAAGACCGAACACACCAGGGACCCAAAATACCTCTTTCTGTCTCCACTGGCACATGGTAACTTGTACACATAGCTATACATTTCTCTACTTCCAATGTATCTATGCTTGCATGGCGTTGGTACACAGATATATGGTTTGCACAGTGCATCTTTAAGTCCATAAGTGTCTCCTTCACAATTTATATACAGAACACTTTCCTTGTCTGCTTGTCTATGCATCCTTGAATGAGAATGAGGAAAAAGAAAGGGGGGAAAAGACACTAAGGAAGAAAATTGAGACAGAGCCTTGGCCATTAAAGCCTTAAACGACAACGTTCTAATCAAATACTTTGCTCAAATTTCCTAATAGTCTGGGTGGTGTATAACTTCATTCTTCTAAGTCAACAGGAGAGAAAATTTGATGTTACTTGACATAAGTAAAGGTACATTTGCTTTATGACCAGCAAAGGTCAGGAACATTTTGTGATTGCAAGAAATTGCATCTATTACAAGCTGTAGGCACTCTCTGACTACAAAACTGGCATCTGCTCTGCTTTATCAGAAGCTGTCGATTTTATTTTTATTTTTTTCATTTTGGTTTTTGAGGGCTGAGGTGGCAGGATTTTCAATCTGCATTACAAAAATACCGTGGAACAGAGGAATTTCATTGCAGTGGCTCCAATGTACGTGAGATGGTGAATCTGTTTTCGGTTTTAGTCTGAATTTCAAAGTAGCCATCCAGGGTGTTAAACCTCTTTTGAAGATAGTGTTCAGCATCTTCAATAAACCCTTTCAAGTTCAGTCTAAAACCCAGAGAAGATTTGCTATCCCAGTGACATTGGCCTCAACTATCCAGATGGTTTGACAAACTCTAGGGTACCTATATATGCAGAAGTATTTTATATTTCCAGTTTTCCTGGGTCCATAAGAATATTGAAGAATAGCATGGGGAAATGCCTTGTTCTGGGTCAGACTATTTGTCCATGTAGCTCAGTACATGTCCACGGGGGATATGCTCCAAGAACCCCCCCCCCCACCATGGATACCTGAAAGTGTGAGTAATAGGGAACCCTATTATACTGAAAGACAGAGAGCCAACATGGTGCAGTGGTTTGAGTGTTAGACTAAGACACTGGGTGACCAGGGTTCAAATCCCCACTCAGCCATGGAAACCTTCTGGGTGATCTTGGGCAAGTCGCACCCTTTCAGCCTCAGAGGAAGGCAAGACAACCCCCCTTTGAACAAATCTTGACAAGAAAACCTCACAATAGGTTCGCCTTAGGGTCATCATAAGTCAGGAATGACTTGAAGCCACACAACAACAACATATATATAGGTATCATACATGACTAATAGCCATTGATAGTTTTAGCCACCATGAAAGAATCTGTCTGACCCCCTTTCAAATTCACCTAGTTTAGCATCCATCACATGAAATGCATCTGGGCAAGGGAACAATATTTTTTTTTTCTGTGATAGAACCTGAAGATCTCTAACAGACAATCCATGGTACATTCTGAAAAACTAAATTGCCACAATTCTCTGGAGGCCTCCATAACAATCTGTAAAAAGCAGGTTTAACTTTGTAGTGAATAGACATAATGACACTACAAATGTATGGTATTAGTTTTATACTGGTTTTAACTATTGTCACTTTTTCCAGAGAATCCTGAGCACTGCAATTTGAAGGGCTTGCTGAGAGGATTCTGGCAAATACCGCTTCTTTTTCCTCAGAACACTACCAGTGGTTCCTGGGAAGAAGAAGAAAAATGCTACTATTAAATCAAATCTGGGGTATGTGGATATACTGGATGCCTAGGGATGTACGCCTTGAGGTCTTTGCTCTCAATGATGTGATTTGGTAGATTGGTTGTCCTCCCATATTTTGAGAAAAGTAAAGCTCTACCCATCCTCTGGAAGACAGCTTGAAAGAAAAGATGTTGGAGGAAGCAAGAACAGAAGAAAAGAAGGTGAAATAAAGCACAAAGCAGTGGCCTCCATGTCAATAGGGCAACGAATCTATGCCAAGTTAGTCTGAACTTTAAATGCACTATCCAAGGTTCTGAGCTGTATCTCCAAAGTGGGTTTAGCATCTTTGATAGCTCATTGAAGGTTTGGTTTAAAACCCAGAATGGAATCAATGCTCCACTGATGTGAATGTCAGGGTGTTTCCAGATAGAGGGCTGCTTCTGGTTCTTCCCATCAAGAGGCATTGCACAACTGTTCCTTTTCTCCTTAATGGTTTTTTTTCCTGCAATAGGAAGTGGTAGGAAAACATGGTAGAGAGCCAGCATGGTGTAGTGGTTTGAGCATTGGACTATGACTCTAGAAGACTAGGGTTTGAATCCCCACTCAGCCATGGAAATCCACTGAGTGACTTTGGGCAAGTCACACTCTCTTAGCCTCAGAGGAAGGCGAAGGCAACCCCTCCCCCCCGATATGTTCACCTTAGGGTCACCATAAGTCGGAAACAACTTGACGGTACACAACACCAACAAGTAAAACATGGGAGAGTTAGAAATGGCAGAGGTCATTGTATGGAGCCCTTGTAAAATTCTGTGTCTGAGCCAGGGTGAATGCAGCATAAATGTCTCATTTGGAAGCACCTTTAATCTTTGTTCTAAACACTAGGAATGGTGTGGTATTTTGCTCATTCTCAAACATGCAAAGTAGTCAGACAGTTTATACCTTGAAAGGAGTGCTAATTTTTTTTATTTTATTTTATTTGGTAGACTGTACTATTTCAGGCTGCAAGCAGGGAACAAAATATTTCCCTGTATATGAAATTCCTTGCCTATAGACCTAAGGGCAAGGATCATCATCATCACCATCATCTTTATTTATACCCCCGCTTCTTCCCAAAACCGGGTTATAAAGGCAGGCTATTTTTGGAGTTATAAAGAGCTCTCTCCGGGTGAGATGCTTCAACTTTCCTGAGACTGTAGAACTTTTTCTTTTCTTACCTTCTTCAAGATGATGAGCCTGTGTTGGTTATGTGCAAGTATTCGTGAGTAAAACTACTTTTATAAACCTTATGAAGTAGACTAAGTTTGATTTCCTTCTGTGCTAGATACTCTGTGTGGGGTGGAGTGGGTGGTGGACCATTCAGACTTCTGCCTAACTCATCAGGTGCTCTGCTGAAAAATCAAACTCTCATATTTCCCAATAGCTATTAAGTAAAATACAAAATAGTTTTTAAAATACAACATTGCAATGAAATTTAAACTATCCACAACACTTCAGAGCAAATTGCATTATTGACCTAATTATTTTTAATGTTGTTGATTTTTAAAATTGGAATAGTACAACACCCTCTTAAAGAGACTTTTCTTTGGAAACCTTAAATTTTCAGTTGTTGTTGAAATAAATGAAGGCTTTGCATCTGGGAGAAGGACAGCAAGGATGGGGCCTTTCTTGCTGCCCTAGGAAGAGAGTTTCAGAGCCTAGGATCACCCACCAAAAATGCCCTGTCTTGTGTCCCCACCAACTGTGCCTGTGAAGACAATGAGAGAAGGGCCTCACTCCTAAAGTCTTAGAGCCTAGGCAGGCTTATATAGGGAGATGTTACCCAAATTGTGTGGGGTCCATGGGGACCCTCTGATGTCCTAATGTTAAATTGGAGAATTTCGTTATTCAACTTGGCATACAAGAGGTCGGGCAATGGTGGGGCATTTTAACCTATATATACCAGTAATAACGGAGGCAATTCTAAGCTAAAAGGTATAATTAAATGATCTTTATTGGAAATTAGCATCAACAGTAATCACGCAAACACTCAGGCTTCAGACACTCATGCAAGGCTATTGAAAGCAATTGGACATATTTGGATAAAGGAATAGAGTAAGGAGGCAGCGGGTTATACTGTACTGATCCTGCAGAGTGGAGATCGGGAAGTACACCGACAGCAAGAGCGTCCAACCAATAGACTGGTTACACAGTGTGACGTGGAGTCAAAAGGAAGTGGAACTGTGTGCAATTTGGTGATGTTTTAGGGTGATATTTATATGAAATATTTCCACAGAAGGGATAGGAGTTTGTGTAAAATACAATGGTTCTCGGAGGTTCCAAGACTAAAACAAAGGGTACTCCAGAAGAGTTAACGATAGTTAATGGTCAATGCTTTTAAAATTGAATGGGAAACAGCCAAGGTCCTTTGTTGGAGGGAAGCAGGAAAGGAAGGAACTGTTTTACAAGCATTAAGGTCTCTCCTATCACTGAGTAGATTAGTGAATGACTCACCTCCAGGTGTTAAGTCCTGATCTGAGTATTTGGTTTCTGTAGGGGAATTTCCAAAGGCCCTTCCCTTGGTCTTGCATGAATCCTGCCTTGGTATTTGGGGCTTTCCTGGTTTACCTGTAACTACATGGATGACCACCTTAGCCAAATTATTAAATATAGCCAATTATCAAATATTCCAAGATGGGGCTATGAGGGTAGGTAACAGAGATATGGGCTTTCACAGACCTAAACCATATAGTGCTTATAACCTGTAGACCATTCAACCAAGCCCTCTCTCAAGTTCTGTTTTTTCTACATTTGAAGGTTTATTGATGTAGGTGTGTTCATTGTGGTGGGGGGGATGCAGTAGCCTTACCTTACCCCTGAAGCCTAAAATGTTAAAATCAAGGGAGGGGAGACTTTATCCTTTCAATCTGCTGAATGTATAATCTGGCCTACATAGTCTTCAGTGAACCAGCTAGTGTGGCTTCCCTTTAGTTCCATGGTTTCTTTGCTTCAACAACTTCTCGATTTAGTTTCTAGCTCCAGCCCCTGTTCTCATGGAAACAGGTTTCAGCAACAGGACTTCATACCAACGGCAAGATTATTTAAGGGGGAACATCACTTAAAAAACAGCTTTAGGTATTGGTGCTGGACCACTTTCTTAGAAACCCAATCCCTGAGATATGCTATTACATATTTGCCCTTTTTGTTAGTGTACTTGAGTTTTGTGAGGCTACTTTACAAGTCAGTATTTCAAACAATTATAATTTTAAAGGATTTGCAGATATAAAAACTGGTACAAAAATAAGGTACAAAAACCATGCAATATATTCCATAAGTGAATACATCACTTACACTTATTACCCATAGTTCACTGCACCCCAGTAAGGCACCAGTGTGAGATTTACTTGAAGAAAAGTTTCCTGCATCAGGGTTGTGTAGCATAAATCTCTGCATTCAATGTTACAGATAGAATTGTGCTACACAACACCTGTGCTGTATGGCAATGCTGTGCAACTGAAATGAAACAACCTATATGCCATTGAATCCACAACTGCATGTGCATTCTCATCCATGTGTGATTCACGCATCATGCCCATCCATGTGAAATGCACATCCATGCACAATGCCACTCCTGCCACTTTGTACTGAATACGGATGCTCTGCATTGGACAAACATGTTCAACTGTTTCCATATGGAAACTTACACATGTACAAGACCCCAATAGGATTCCAGCCTTCGAGATGGGAAGATCAATGGTTCTGAAAAGTGAAAACCTTAAAGGCCTAAAAAGATAGATATAAATATAATGCCACTGAAAGATGTTTACCTTTCCGTTTCTGCATGCACCCATAAATTAAATTCCTGCTACCTAATTCACAATGTTTCCCAAAGCTCATTGCACCCAGTAAAGCACCAGCGTACGACAGTGTATGAAGAAAAGTTTGATTAAAATCCTACATCAGGGTAGTGAAGCATAAATCTCTGCATGCAGGGCCTTGTTTATTTATTTATATATTTTATTGGATTTATACCCTGCCTTTCTCCCAAAATGGGATTCAAGTCACCTTCAATGGCCTTCTTGGTAGCTGCACCACGACTGTAGAATGCCTTCCCCTTGGAGGTCCAATTGGTGCCAACATTGGTTTCTTTCAGGTACCAAGTCCATATGGCTTTTTAAAAAAGACTTTGTTGCTTAATTTTCTTTAAATGGACATGTACATGGTTTTTAATTGCTGTTTCTTTTTAAGCTGTTTTAAGTTTTTGTCATGCTTACTATATTTTTATCCTGTTTAAGCTATTTTATTATGGAACTGTTTTATTTTTTAAAAAATTGTTTAATCTGTACGCTGCATGGATATCCTACGATAAAGGGGTTTGTTTGCTTCTACTGAGAGTTGCTCTCACTAGATTTGCTCTCATATCCATTTATTTGTCTTTTTGGCAGTCCCTGGCAGAGATATAAGACCTCAACTATTTTGTGCTTGCATGCAAGGATGAACGATTAAAGTAGATTTTTCCTAGCTGCAGGAGAAAGCAAATATTCCTCTGCAGCATTTTCCCTGTATTCCCTGATCCTGAATGGGAATTATTCCGTAAGTTTGGCCACAAAAGTGGAAATCCTAAGAAAAGTGGAAAGTGGTAAAAGTAATTTTAAAAAACCTATCCCTGAATGCTGAAGTTTTCTTTTTTTATTATATCTATATCTATATCTATATCTATATCTATATCTATATCTATATCTATATCTATCTACCTATCTATCTATTATTGGAACTTCCCAATGCATTTACATATACATATACATATCCGTATTCATATTCCAATATATTCCAATATACTTTCCCATACATTCCAACACATTCCAATACCTTCCCACCACTTCCTGACTTTGTGCACATTCTACCATTCTACCCTTCTACTTTCCCATATCATCTTTCTTGATCTACATACTCACATCTTACCTTCCATTAAATTCCTTCCACACTTACTCTCAACTTTTTCACATACTTCTACTTTCTTCTATACCATCATTCAAATTTCTGTCTCCCCTTGTTTCTCACCCGTTTGAGAACAGCTATTCTTGTGTATAGTTTTTATTTTTATCTCCCTTTTTCCTCATCTCTCTTAAGAGTTGTCCTCCTTTATCTTTCTTTACAGTCCATGTCATTTCCTTTAAACCTACTCTAACTTAAATGTCTGTTTTTTATTTTTATTTTTATATGCTTCTGTTTCCTCAATTCAGTGTTCTTTTAGTCTTTCAGACTCTTTCCACTTTTTCAGTTTTATATCGATTAGGACTGTTCTTTCCTCCTTAGTACTTTACATATTTCCTTTAATACTCCATCTTCTTTTCCAATATTCACGGACTGGGAGCCACTCTTCTTCCATCTTCGTTGTCTTTTTCTTATTTATAATATATGTCAGTCTGTCATTTTCTAACATCTCATTAAATTTAAGAACCCATTCATCGATTGGAGGGATTTCTTTATTTTTCCAATTGGCTGCTATTATTAGTCTTGCCGCTGTTACTGAGTATAATAATACTCTCCAGTATTGCCGCGTAAATTTCTGTTCAAGATTTGATGTTATATTTAACAGATACAGCTTGGCATCCATTGCAAATTGTACCTTGAATATTTTTTTTAATTGTTCTATGAATTTTAAGCCAAAATTTTTGTATTATTGGATAGCCCCACCACATATGATACAATGTGCCAATATCTTTTTCACAATGCCACATTTATTGTCTCTGATTTTGTAAATTTTACGTATTCTTGAGCATGTTAAATACCATCTATTTACAACTTTAAGGTGATTCTCTTTCAGGTCTAGACAAGCAGTGAATTCATTAGTTTCTTTCCACGCCTTTCCCCATTCTTCCAATGTTATTATTTCTCTGAGATCTTGAGCCCTTTTGATCATTGCCTCCAAGAACTTTTCCATTTCAAGTTCTCTATCTAATAATAATTTATAGTATTGTGAAATTTTTTTGTCCTTCTCTCCCCATATTACTTCATCCAATTCTATTTCTGACTTCTCGAATTCGTAAGTGTCTTTGTCTTCTTGAAATCTGTTTTTAATTTGTAGAAATTTAAACCAGTTCATGTCGATTCCTTTCATTTCCAATTCTTCTCTTGTATACATGATTGTATCGTCTCCTCTTTTGGAGGCCTCTTGATTGATCAGATCCCCATACTTTAACCAATTTTCCGTACTTTCTCATCTTGCTAAGAAAGCCTCTTGGGGAGAGATCCATATAGGTAGTTTAAGATAGAATTGTTTTTTTTAATTTTTTTGCCAAATTCTTATGAGAGATTTTCTTATTATGTGATTCTCCAAGTCTTTATTTACCTGTTGCTTTCCATATCCTAAATAAGCATGCCAACCGAATCTAATAGAATAATCTTCTAATGTTAGAATTCTAGTGTTCTCAATTTAATCCAGTCCGAGAGCCAATTAAGTCCACATGCTATATAATATATTTTCAAGTTGGGTAGCGAGGCTCCTCCTGCTTTCTTGTCTGCTGTTAAAGTTGTCCATTTAATCCTCGCTTTCCTCCCACTCCATATAAATTTGTTTAATTCAAATGTCCATTGTTGCAGTGTTTTTTCATTATGTAGTATCGGCAAATTTTGAAATAGGAAAAGGCATTTTGGTAGAACATTCATCTTAATAGTATTTATTTTACCTAGTAGAGATAAATCCAATTTGCTCCATCGTATTAAGTCTGCTTTAATTTCATACCATAGTTTTTTATAGTTGCTCTCATATAAGTCGATATTTCTTTTGTTTGTCCAAATTCCTAGATATTTTACCCTTTTTTCAATTTTACATCCTGATTTTCCTTTTAATTTATCTTCTTTCGCTGATAGATTTTTTTGTTATTATTGCCGTCTTCTCTTTGTTGATTTTAAGTCCTGCCAATTCTCCGTATTTTTTAATTAGGTAAAACAGATTCTCAATATTCTCCACCGGGTCTTCCAGAATTATAGCGATGTCATCCGTGAAAGCTTTAATCTTGTATTCTTGATTTTTGATTTTTAATCCTGGTATCTGGTTGTTATTCCTTATTTGATTGTTTAAGCTTTCTAGGGCTAAAATAAAAAGCATTGGAGACAAAGGACACCCCTGTCGAGTTCCTCTGAAAATATTAAATATTTCAGTATTTTCACCATTTATCATTAAGCATGCCTTTTAGGTCCCATATATTGTTTGCACGTTTTGGATGAATGCCTCTCCAAAATTTAATTCCTTTAATGTTTTCATAATAAACGCCCATTGTACATTATCAAATGCTTTCTCCGCGTCAATAAAAATAAATCCTGCTTTCTTATTGTTAGCCCTTTCATAATATTCAATTGCATTGATCATCATTCTTATGTCGCTTGACATATGTCTGCCTCTTATGAACCCGGTTTGGTCTTCACAAATTATTTTGTTTATTACGGTGTTTTGTCTATTTGCTAATATTGTTGTAAAAATTTTGTAATCTACGTTAAGTAAAGAAATGGGGTGATAATTTGCCATATTTCTTTCCTTCCTTTGGGATGAGAATAATGTTTGCTGTTTTCCATGACTCCGGTATACCTTCTGTTGGTATCTTATTTATTACCTGTTGTAATGGTATAATCAGTTCTTCTTGGAAGGTTTTATAGAATTCTGCAATGAAGCCATCTTGTCCAGGAGATTTCCCTTCTTTTAATGGTTTTATCGCCTGTAATATTTCCTCGCCGTTAACAGTTTGGTCTATTTTTTCCTTTAAATCTTCTGGAAGTTTTGTTTTTAGATTTTCCTTTAAGTATTTTTCCATTTCTTTATTCGCCGTGTCAGTTTCCTCAGTTTTTGCATATAGCGATTTATAGAACTCTACAAATGCTGATTTAATTTCTTTTTGCATAGTGTGTCTTAGTTCTCCGCTCTTTATTTCTGTGATTAATTTCTTTTCCATATCTTTTTTTAGTCGATGCGCCAACCAACAACCTGCCTTGTTAGCTCTCTCAAAATGTTTTTGTTTTATTCTTTTCAAAGTGTTCTCAATTGATTCAATTAAGTCCGATTGAAGAAGTTTTCAAGCAGTCTCTAGAAAGTTCAAAATGTTTACTTATGTAAGACTTACCTGATCTAGTTTTTTCATTTCCCATGTGCATATTGTCAGCTTTGAATAAAAAGTTTGCTGAAACATGGTGAACTACTCTCTTTGTTGTAGTACAGGATCTTATCCCTATTCTCTCCATGTTATTTCTGCCTCTGGCACCAAATCTTCTGTTAAACAACTAATGCCTAGGAGTACGTCTACTTTGTTAACTACCAGCCTTTTTCTTTTCTTAATATTCAGCCTGCTTTTGCACATTCTTCTTTAACTTTCCACAGTAGTCATTCCAACTCTTTTGCTATTTCCTGTTATATAAAATAAACAGGAACTGCAATGATACTGTTGGCTTGTCTACACAGGCAATAAAACCCGTATCCACCCTGCATTTGCAGCACAGATAACACACAACATTTTCTATGATATATTTTTTCACTGGGGTGTCAGCAGGAAATGCCAGATCTGTAAAATTTGCAGTTTGCTCTAGATTTGAGGGGGGAACCCAGATTTTTGGCTGTGTGATGACCAAGGATTGGCTTTGGGGCAAAGCCGGAGCAGGACTTCTGGTGGACCGGACTCCATTCTAGTGCTTATTTTATTTTTCAATTGTACACATATCTGGATAAGCATATCTCCACTTACCCAGTAATACAGTACTCTGGGACCACGTACATTGGCTAAATGACATGCACTAGCAAACAGAAGAAAAAAACCACAGAGCAGAGCACAGAGCACAGAGCCCATGTGCCCCAAAATAGTTTAATGTATAGGACACAAGATCAGCGTAGGCCCATTGATGTGTGGCGGGATACTCCAATCTACAATTGGGGAAGCCCAATGAGTGTGGCATTTACAGGGCCTCTGTGGATCAAAAACATCTGCTGTGGCAATGAGGTAGGTGTGGGGTTTCCCACCAGTGTAGCCAATCCCTAAATTACAATAGTGCATATTATTTTGGAATGCTTCACTCTATAGGAGACTGAAGCACTCCAGTGCAGAAAGCTGCATTATTCCTCTAATCCAGAGCCCCTGACAACAACCCTGCAAAGTATATCAGGATCATCCACAGATAACAGATCTAGAGAGCAAGCAAGAGAAACTGATGTGTATGTGTGTATGTGCCTTCAAGCCACCTATTCACTTATGGTGACCCCATGAATTTCACAGGGTTTTTCTTAGGCAAGGAATACTGAGAAGTGGTTTTGCCAGTTCCTTTCTCCGAAATATAGCCTACAGCTCTTGGTATTCATTGGTGGTCTCCCATCCAAGTATTAACCAGAGCTGACCCTGCTTAGCTTTTAAGATCAGACAGGATTATTTTTAAAACTAAAAATGTCTCCTACAACCCCTAGAGGAAATGGAAAGCTTCCAAAGTCAGACAGGATTGTCAGGGTATTATTGCTTTAAGGACAAAGGAAAATGTTGAAGCAACAGACCACATACTAGCACAGCTAATACTAGACCACATACTAGCACAGAGGGCTGACAGGCAAAAACTCCTATATAGTTGAGCCACAAGATGCACAGTGTGTGGGTTGGTGTTGTAGTGAAGATGAGTGTTAGTGTGTGTTGGAGATATTGCTGTTAAGATTATGAGGTTTGTTGTATATATACCGTGCCTTTAAATCAAAGTAGAAAAATAGTTTCTATGGCTGTAAGGGTATGGAACACCCAGCTGCTAACCCAGCATAATCACCACTGTATATCAGTCTGCTGAGACCCAGAGTTTGTGTGGGTTGTAGAAGGTCAGTTGTACTTGTTTGGCTATAGTAGTGGATTGTATATGTTTACTGAGAGTAGTTACTATTTACTGTTGGAGAATGTTGAAGGATTGTTTGTCTATCTTGTATATATCCTGCAACAAGATAAAGAGCCTCCAAGGACTTTAAAAGGAACCAACAGTGTCTATGCTTCATTTCAAGGTTGGTCAGTGCCAACCTTGCCAAATACTACTAGAGGGTTCTATGCTTCTGCACTCTGCTGGTTTTAGCTACTGTTGGGGACAAGCACCTCAGACAGTGCTGTTAGTTGGTGTCACAGTGGGCCTAGTTGTTGCATTTGTCACTGCATGTTTTGCAGGATGCACAAGAGAGTCAACATATACTTTGTTTGTTTACACTGCAACTGAAGATAAAGGCATTCAGATATCTTTGGATGAACCTCGCAACCTGTAAGTCTTTTTCTTGTGTGTGAAAGTGGGTCAGAGCAGAGAAACACCTGCTAGCTGAAGCCTTTGTTCCTGAGTTGCTCTTTTTGCCCATTCTGCTTTGCAGTTCTGCTGTTTGGCTACACCTGGGTTAGTTTGTCCCCAGGTTGTGCTAGGTGTCTCTCAAGAGGCCACCAGTGAGTTCCTGAGTGGACAAGGATCTGGTGCCTTTAGGGTATCAGTAGGCTTCCCTTAATAATCTGTGATAGAGTTCAAATGTGATCAGGGGACTATTTCCATATAGTTATATTCAGAAATAAGTCCTGCTGTATTTAATGAGGCTGACTGTTACTAAACAGAAACATGACTGCTGTGGTGCAGCACCATCCTATGTGTGTCTGTTGTTGTTGTTAACTACTGTCAAGTCAGCTTTGACTCATGGCAATCCTATGAATGAGAGTCCTCCAAGCCACCCTGTGATCAACAGCCCTGCTCATGTCTTGCAAACTCAGGGTTGTGGCATCCTTGGTTGAATCTACCCATCTGGAAGGCTGTCTTCCTCTTTTCCTACTTCTTTCTACATTACCAAGCATTATTGTCTTTTCTAGTGAGTCATGTCTTCTTGTGATATGTCCAAAGTACAATAGTCTCAATTCAGTCATCTTGGCTTCTAGGGAGAGTTCAGACTTGATTTGCTCTAGGACACTTTGATTTGTCTTTTTAGCAATCCACAGTATCCATAGAACTGTGTTGATTTTCTTCCTGACTGCGTTCTTCACTGTCCAGCTTTCACAAGCTGGACATTGGAAATTGGAAATACTGTGGCATGGACAATCCTAACCCATTTATTTGTCTTTTTGTCAATCCACAGTATCTGCAGAACTATCCTCCAGCACCACATTTCAAATGAGATGATTCTCTTATCAGTTTTTTTTCACTGTCCAGCTTTTATAACTTTACAGAGAAATGGGAAATACAATGGCATGGACAATCCTGACTTGGTATTCAAGGATATATCATTACATTTTACATATCTTTACACATGTGTGTCTACTCAGAAGTAAGTCCAACTGAGTTCAATGGGATTTTCTATCAAGTAAGTATACATGGTATTGTTAGCCTTTATGCTAACTCTGAACAGACAGACAGAGAAGCAAGCAGCCAGATAGATATGAAGGTCCCTGGCTGTATTTTTTATATTATTCAGAAAAGCATATATAGTCAGTTGCTTAGGTCTAGAGTGCAGTCTTACATTTTTACAGGATATTTGTTATTCACATGAAGATTTCATGCAGGGCTAAACAGTGGAATTGCTAGACATGAAAGGGTAATTTAATTTTTTTCCCCTCTGGCATGTGTGGGCGAATTCAGTGAGGCATTAGCCATTCTGGGGGTGCATTCACATCAAGCTTCTAGCTTGTTTCTAGAACTCAATTTAGAACTGGAAATGCTCCGAGTCCTGGGGTGTTCGCATGTGTCCAGTTCTGAATGAGTCCGCAGCAATTTTAATATAAGTGCTGCTGGAAGATTCTGTTTGCTTTAGCTTTAGTATTCATAAACTACATGGCCAATTGCTAATTCACTGAGACCTGCAGTTAACTTCATACATTTCTAATTGAGTTTTTGTTTTGTTTGTTTTAAATATATACCCAAACTGTGGACGTGATAGAACAGTTTCATTTCACATGTGGAGGGGGGGGTAAGGGAGAGGGGTAAGGATGGGATTAAGAGAGGGGGAACTACAGCAAAATGTTGCAGTGCAAAGTCCTTCTGTTTGAGTTTTAGTCACTCCATTCCTCCACTCCCACTTTGCACTTTTCAATTTTGTAGCCATTCAGTGAGAGCCAGCATGGTGGTTTGTGCATTGGATAGGACTCTGGAGGACAGGGTCTGAACCCCCGCTTGGCTATGGATACCCAGTGTGTGACCTTGGCCAAGTCATAGAATAATAGAATCATAGAGTTGGAGGAGACTACAAGGGCCATCCAGTCTAACCCCCTGCTATGCAGGAACACACAATCAAAGGACTCCCGACAGATGGGCATCCAGCCTTTGTTTAAAAACCTCCAAAAAAGGAGACTCTACCACACTCTGAGGCAGTGCATTCCACTGCCGAACAGCTCTTACTGTCAGAAAGTTCTTCCTAACTAGCTATAACCAGTGTAACATACACCATTATCTGCATATATAAAACACTTTGATATGATTCTATATTTCCATTCTGCCGACTGGCCACTTAGGAAACATGTCAAGAGTATGAACATTTGACGCATTAATACATAACCTTTCAAGTGAACTATGATGGCTAATTTCATACCGAAAGTCTCTCCGCCACCACCATGCAACTGCGCATAAACACAGACACATATACACACACACAATAGTAGACACACACACCATGCACGCCAGGATGCAAGAGCCCACCATCACCATGCAACCACATGTACACACACACCACGCAACACCCACACCACACTACACACACACCATGTGCGCCAGAACATGAGAGCCCCTCCGCTGCCACCATGCAACCACATGCACAGACACACCACATGCACAAGGACATGAGAGCTCCTCCACCACTGCCATGCAATTGCACATACACAGACACCACACTAAACACATACACACACCATGTGCAGCAGGATGTGAGAGCCCCTCTGCCACTGGCATGCAACCGCACATACATACACCACACTACATACACACCATGCATGCCAGGATACGAGACCCCCTCTGCCACCACCACGCAATCGCACAAACACACAAACACCCCATGCTACACACACATAAAATCCAATGAGATTTGATTATTACTTGCCACAGCAGAATTTTAGGCTGCAGTTCCATGGCCATGCAGGCTGGGAGATTCTTGGTGTTTTAGTCCTCCCAAAAGTAACTTTTCCATGCTCTCTGCAGCAATCACAGAGATTAATGTGTTTGAAATGAAACTGAGAAGCTGTTCCCATGACTTGAAAGAAGAGATCCCTTTGTTAGGAGTGATTTTTTTTTTTTAAACAAATGGCCCCTTTCCATTTGAACTGGACAGTATCAGGCGCAAGGTCAGATAAAAGCCATTTCTATTCTGAGCTGCTCTAGAAGTGTTCTTTCTTCAGATAATCAGCTAAACTTGTGTTCTGGAAATCAAGGGCAAAAGCCCAGCCTCACAAGCTGTGCCCTGCCTGATATTTCATGACTTCTCTTATCCAGCATTTGGGGTGTGTGTATGTGTGTGTGTGTGCATGTGTGTTTGTGTATATACAGCACTACCAAGAAGTTTGTTCTGGATCCCAGAAGATAGTCAATCACTAATAATAACAGAACTACATAAATCAATTACCAGCTTTTGCTTTCTTCAGTTGTTAAAAGTAGCAGTGAGGTGGATCCTTTTTATATACTGATCATTGATTGGTTTTTATATACTAACACAACTTAAATCCTATGTGGTTCTAGCTGTCTTCTTACAGATGTTGTTCTTGTTCTCTGCCTTCAAGCCATTTCTGACTTATGGCAACTCTGTTGTTGTTGTTAACTGCCATCAGGAATGGGAGACTTCCAGGTCACCCTAACATCAACAGACTCTTGTAGACTCAGGGCTGTGGCTTCCTTGATTTGAGTCTGTCCACCTGTAGACTGCTCTTCCTCTTTTCCTACTGCCTTCACATAATTGTGCTTCCAGGTCCTAGTTTTCTCCTGATTTCTTCACTGCAGTCTCCATTCTGACTAATAGCTAAAGTATGGAAAATCGTGAACTATTTTAATGTCTTCCTCATCTACTTTAAATTTACGTATATCATGTCTAGTCATTATTATTTTTTCAACTATAAACCTGCTTTTGCACTTTCTTCTTTGACTTTTGTCAATAATCATTGCAAGTCTTTGCTATCTTCTGCTAGAAGTATGGTGTCATCAACATATCTTAATTTGTTTCCCCTCCAATTTTCACACCGCCTTTCTACAAGTCTAATCCTGCTTTACATATGATAAAGTGATAAAATGCAGCTTTGCCTCCATTGGAAACCATTCAATTACTCTGTATTCTGCCCTGACAGTAACCTGTTGCCCTGAGTACAGGTTACACATCAGGACAATTAAAAGTTGTGGCATACCCATTTCTTTAAGGGTGATCCATAGTTTGTCCTGATCTATACAATCAATGGCTTTGCTATAATCTATAAAACACAGGCTAATTTTCTTCTGAAAATTACTTTGCTTGCATGGGAAATTAATGCAATGGTCTTGTGATTACTGCAATCCCTGATTTCTACTTTCTTAGGGACTAGAATGTATATTGAACATTTTCAATATGAGGGCCATTGTTATGTTTTCCGTATTTCTTGATCAGTTTTAGTTAAAATTAGCGTAGATTCTGTCTCTGTAGCCAAAAGCAGCTCTATTGATATGCCACCTGTTCCTGGTGATTTCTCCCAAGTATTCTGAGTGCAGCTTCGACTTCACTTTCTAAAATTGTACGTACATCTTCAAATGATTCTGTCTTGAATTAATTTGTCATCCTTTTATCTCTTTTATAGAGTTCTTCAATGTATTGTTTCCACCATCTTTTTAATTCTACTTGGTCATGTAATGTGCTTGTTAAACCATACCCACTCTTGGTTTAAATTTCCCTTTGATTTCTTGATCCTGTGAAAGAGGTCTCTTGTTCTTCCTTTTTTGTTGTCACTTTCTATTACTCTGCATTGATCATTATATTTCTCAGTCCTTGCGCACAAATTGCTGAACATTTGCATTCAGGGTTCTGACCCATCTGTCCTTAACTGCTTGAAGAGTTTCATCTGTCATCTAGTGTGGTTTCTCTTATGTTTTGGCTGCAGATAGTGTCTTTTTGCATTCCTCCCTGACAGTCCTCCTGGCTTCATTCCAGAGTTCTTCTGGCTCCCAGTCAATTAGGCTTAATAGTGAAAATCAGTTCTTTACATGATCTCTAAATTCTATGTAGATATTCTTCAGGTTGTATTTTGGCACAATGGTTAGTTTAGTGTTCTTCTTTAGCTTTACTCTGATTTGATATTAGTAAATCAGACTGAGCCACAGTCTGCTCCTGGTCTTGTTTTTAGAGAGAGAGTGGAGCTTTTCCATATTCTGCTTCCAATTATGTAATCTATTTGATTTCTATATTGGCCATCAGGTGATGCCCATGTATACAGTCACTTTGGTTGCTTGAAGAATGTGGTTGCAATAAACAAACTTCAGGCCTCAAAAAATTTAGTCATTCACTTTCCTGCTTCACTTCTTGATCCAAGGCCAAATTTTACTACAATCTTTGATTCTGCTCTGATTCCTACTTTTGCATTCTGATTGCCTATGATTAACAACAAGTCCTATTCTGGCGTGTGATCAGTTTCCTCCTGGACACCAGCATATAATTTTTCAGTTTCTTCTTTTTTCTGCCTTTGTAGTTGGAGCATAAACTTAGATTATTGATGGGTTTCCCCTGACATCTTATTGATATGATTTGGTCAGATTTTGCATTACAATCAGACCTCCACATTAACTGATTTAACTCTCGTTGATTTGATTATTCATGAGTTTGCCTGAGGCTAGAGAGCAAGCAGATGGACAGGCGGGCAACTGGATGCAGGACATGGGAGATGCCTCTGAGGGCCCTCCGTCACTGCCCCTGTCCCCACTGCCACTGCTTAAATGGTATCCTGCTAGACAATGCCTCTGGCTGGCCTCTACAACCTCCTGGTTGCCACCTTCCTGCCAGATGAGCCCACATCCCAGTTGCCTGTAGCCTGCCTGCCTGCCAGGCATCTGTCCATGCATTGCCCTCAGCTCTGCTGTGCTCTGCCCACCCAGATCTGGTCCCTCCCTCTTGGTAGCTGGCCCAGAGATGGAGGCAGTGCCTGGTAGAGTAGGGAGGGACGGGACTCTGCTTCCCAGACACCTCTCATGGCCTCCCTGCTGCTCACTCCAGCCACCCTCCTAGGCTTCTTCACTGCACCCAACACCTCCACATGAACCCTGGCCGAGGAGAGAGAGAGGCAGTGCAGGTGTGTGAGCAGAGGACCCTGGACTGGGGGGGTGGAGTGAGCCACCCAGAGACCATGGTGAAGGTGCCCCATCTCCCTACCCTGGTCCCTTGCTGCACCCAAGAGGTTTCTGCTGAGGAAGGGGGCTCCATGGGAGGAGAGACCAGAGATACTTGTGGTTTCTGCATTTTCACAGAGGTTCTGCACCCCTAACACGCATGAATGTAGAGGGCTGACTATATATCCTTTGCCTGCTTTTGTTACATCTCTCCTCTCACTATTAATGCTACCCCATTTCTCCTTAGATTTTCATTTCCTGAGTAAAACACTATGTAATTATCTGACTCAGAATGTCCCATTCCTATCCACTTTAGTTTGCCCAAGTATTGCAATGTTTATACTTTCCATTTCTTGTTTTACTGTGTCTAGCTTCGCCTCATTCATGCTTCTCACATTCCATGTCCCTGTAATATGTGTTGGGCAGTTGTGGACTTTCCTTTCATCTCTGAACATGTCAACAGCTGAATGTTCTTTCACCTTGAATTCAGTTGTGTCATTAGCCACAATGCTAGTCATCGTTGCCCTCTGCTGTACCCCAGTAGGGCACTGAGTGCCTTCCAAACTGGGAGTCTCATCTTCTGGTACTATCTCTTGTTTCATTTTGGATTGTCTCATCATAGGGTTTTCATAGTAAAAGACATTCAAAAGGGGTTTACCATGCCTCCTCCTTCACAATACAGTTGTCCCTCCATAGCCATGGATTTGGTATCCACAGATTTAAGTATTCACAGCTTGAAAATATTCTTTAAAAATAATAATCAAAAAAGCAAACCTTGATTTTGCCATCTTATATAAGGCACACCATTTTGCTATGTCATTGCATATCGCCACCACTTACAACTCCTCGAACGCTTTCATCAGCACTGTATATGTACAATCCTAAATATACACTGGACTGACTATGTGACGGATGTTGCTGTCCTTGAGCAAGCAGGGATCACCAGCATTGAGGCCATGATATTGAGAACACAGCTGCACTTGGCAGGGCACGTTTCTAGGATGGAGGACCATCGCCTCCCAAAAACAGTACTGTACAGTGAACTCACCATTGGTCAGCATAAGAGGGGCACTCCAAAAAAGCGATACAAGGACTCCCTGAAACAACATATCAGGCTCGGCCAAATTGATCACCAACAATGGTCCGCCCTGGCCTCACATCGGGAGGCATGGAGACACACTATCCACAATGCTGCAGCCTTATTTGAGAACTCACGCCAAACAAGTCTTGAAGAGAAACGACAACGCAGAAAGAATCACAACCCGGAAACATCACCCAAGGAGACCTTCTGCTGTGCTTTCTGCAACTGGACTTGTTTATCTCAGATTGGCCTTTTTAGTCATCAGCGTGCTTGCAGAAAGTGCGGGATGGGTCCTTCCTGAATCTTCGTTTGCGAAGAAAAGCCAGAGAGAGAGAGAGAGAGAGAGAGCATATAATGAGACTTGAGCATTCACAGATTCTGGTATCCACGGGGAGTGGGGGTCCTGGAACCAAACCCCAGTGAATATGAAGGGACAACTGTACTAACAAGTGTTTGCTATGGTACCACTGTCACTGTCTCTGAGAGATCCTCTGCCAGTGTCTCACACACACACCCCTCCACTACTGCTGCTGCCCAGTCGCTATTTGGCACATTGGCAAATCTATCATGGGGTTTTCTTGGTAGGATTTGTTCAGAGGAGGTTTGCCATTGTTTCCCTCTTAGTCTGAGAGGGTGTGACTTTCCCAACATTGCCCAGGGGGGTTTCAGGCCTGAGCTTGGATCTGAACCCTGGTTTCCCTGAGTCCTAGAGCAATACTCAAACCAATACACCATGGTGCCTGTCTTCTTTCAAGTATACCATGTTTAACAGCCATCCAAGGTACAGTTCTAAATTGCTACCTTGGATCCAGCTCATATCTATTTTTAACAACTGAAGAAGACAGAAGCCGAATTTTAAAAGTTCTGTTTGTTAATCAGTCCAAGAATACAGTAAGCCTCTGTGTGTGTGTGTGAGAGAGAGAGAGAGAGAGAGAGAGAGAAAGAAGGGGGGGATGAATCTTAGGTCCCGTCTACACAATTTAAATAATACGTACGGCGTGTGGAAGTTCGCACTTCGGTACAAACGGCTGTTCGGATGCACACGAATGCAAAAGAGGGGTGGCGGTTTTCCACCCTGAAATACGCAGATGCAGCATTGGGGAGGGAAAGTGGATCGCGAAGAGAAATCCGTACACCGTTCAGATGGCTGACAGGTCTGTACGGTCCGTTCGCACACATACGAACAGGCAGGGTAATCTGATTGGCTGGCCAAGTAGAGGGGGCGGGGCTAGCACAGAGGGGAATTGGGAGCGGCCGCCATGTTGGTTTCCCGGCTAGCGAGCGTCCGGTAAGTCCGTGAATTTATATGTTTATTTATTTTTATTTTATATTGTAAATACGGAAAACCGACAGTCCACAAACCAGGAACCTTTTTTTTAAAAAAAAAAAGCAGCGGGAGATTTAAAACAGCTGCTTGGCTTGCTCGCTCCAGCCAGCTTCGGGAAGAGGGAGTCATACGGAGCTTAGGGGGCTTAAAAATCGTATAGCCAGTTCGTATGCATACGAACGAAAGGCTGTTCGTATTTTTTGCCCCCCATACGGATTTTTTTATGATCGTATAGCCACACCCATACTTAACATTGCACCTAGGGGTGATACATACATATAGATACACAGATGTATAGATAAGATATATAGATTTGTATATGCTGCAGTGGGAGGTAAGATTTTAATCTCTCACCAAATGGTGTTTCACATTCCAAGAGCTCCCTCTACTGTCATTCTGTATGAGAATAACACATATTAAATGATACTATCGGCCTGACTATATGGCAAAAAATAAATAAATGAATTGCTCTGCAGTAATGGCAAATCGCAGCAGCTGCAATTTGTCATAATGTTTTTTGGTTTTTTTGCCCCCAAAAGTTCCCCATGCCTGCAGTCAAGATGGCGGCTGTGAATGAATTACTTGTGTTTCAACTTACCTGAATTTGCCATCACCGAACTTTTTTTTTTAAAAAAAATATTTCCTGTGTGTGATACAGTGATATTTTGCCTTTGCTAAAAAAGAAAAAAACCCACTCCATTTTATTGCCTTATCACTCGTTCATTAAGGTGAAAATCCAACATGGCAGCTCCAGGAGTTTGCCTTGTTAGCAAGCCCCGCCCCATGTGCTCATCTGGCCAATCAGCTTTGGGCTTCCACTCACAGGAAAGCAATTCAAAGCAAATCTCTTGTCCCAATGAGCAGGAATGTGCATTTCCCTCGCTGTTTTGTTAAAACTTTGGGAGTTTTTGACATTTTTTTGGGGGGGGGGGGCTTCTGAATACAGCCTAATGATGTGGGATCCCATTAAGACAGGTAGGATTCCTCCTTGCATTTCATGGGGAGTATTTTCAGCGTTTAGACAGCCCCTACGTTTTAAAGTAGATTCCAGAAGAATGGATACTTGCTGATTGAGTTCAGAAAAAGAAGGCGAGCTGGAGGAAGAGAGGAGGTACAATTGCCTGGGCTAAGAAGTAGACCCTTTTCACCTTGAATAAGGTAGTGGAATTTTCAGTTGTGTATTTAGGAGGGAACAAAAGGGTGAACTCCTTATAGTGGAATTTCTACTATGTGTTTCTATCTGTTTTCTGTCTTTTATTTAGGGCTTCAAGATTTGCATCCAAATGTTGCAGTACAACTGAGCAGCACATGCAGAGAAGTCCTGCAGTCAAGTCCTGCATTCACATCTCATTGGATGCTTGGAGCTTTGGTGACAGTGCATATGTGTCAAATTTAATACGGGTCCGCTCCCCCCCCCCTCCACAATATCAGTAACTTCAGTTTCATTTAACCACAGCCGAGAGGGGGGCTCTCTCTAGGCATCTGGAGGGTCTCTCCAGAGCCACTCTATGGTTAACATCCACCAATTTCCTCTTCTATACTATTTACGCCATCTCTAGCCCTATTCAGTAACAATCTCTTAATGAAATATTCCCAAGAAAGTTTTGTCTTCTTTCAAAAAGCATCTCAGGACTGTTTTATTCAGGAAATAATTTTTTAGCCAGAGCTTCTGAGATGTTTTTAATTTGTTGATGCCAATATGACAAGGCTTTTAAAAACACATTTTTGCAGTATGGCTTTTAAAAACCTACTGGCTTTTTGGGAGGGGGAGGTGTTATTGTGATGTTTAGTGATGTATGAATTTTTTCATAAGTTGTCTTCAACTTCATTTTATCAGAGAAAGGAGACATGTTTATGATAACATTAAAAATATACCTCTTCTATTTCCTTTTTCCTGACTGCCTCAACTGTGGTTTGTTCAGGTATTTGGGGCATTGCTGCCCCCTAGTGGCATTTCACACATTAATATGAAATTAGGGAAGACAGTAAACATGCAACCTGGTCTGAAAATCCAGGCCTTCCAGAGGAGGATTTTTATTGTCTCAGGCTCGATATCCTTTTTGAATTGTGGTGCCCAGAACTGGACACAGTATTCTCTAGATCCTCCTACACAACTCCTGGTATGTTTGTACCAGACATCTTGTATTTTAATAGGGTTTGCTGTTATCAGTGGTTTCACTTATAAAAGGTAAGTCCAAGAATTTATCCGCCATGGGTATAGCTGCAGAAACTCAGTGTCTTTGAATGTTACTGGAAAGTTAGTTTTTAAAAATAATTGGTGATCACTCCAATAAACCAGAAGTAGTTAGCTGTTAGAGTTACAAATTTAAAGGAAGAGAAATTCCTGTTTCTCGCCTTAACTAAACTTGTTTCTTTAGTTAGCTGTATTAGAAATAAAAGCTTCTACATGGTACAAGCTGATGCTCTGCATTATAAAATACTCTTGTCCCATCTATGTTCTTGTCACCTCTGTACCCACAACAGAATAGAAGTCATTATCAACCCCTTGAAGCAAATCTCCTCCACCACTGTTTAGTCAGGCCACACCTTGTAACTACAGTAGGACCCCTGTATCCACGGGGATTGATTCTGGGCCCCACTAGAGATAGTTAAATCTGTGGATAATAGCGAACGCCCTCACTGCTGCCACTGGATACCCCACAGGGGAAGGGAGAAAGGAGATGAGCTCCCTCCCTCTTCCCTTCTCTGCCCACCCCTGCCAACTCTATGGCACCACTAGACCCCACCCCTCCTTGAGGAGAAGGGAGAAAAGAGGCAAGCTCGCCTCCTCCCTCCCCCCACCCCCCACGAGCTCCGCCGCACCACCAGAACCTGCACCACCGCATATTAAACATCTTATACATTCATATTATACATTATACATTCACCCAAACACAGAGACAAAACATCTGAAAATGATTTTTGAGTAGACATGTGTATGTTGTAGCAGGCACCATTTTGAAAGAATCATTTCCTATTGTTCAAAAAACTATGGGAAATGCCTCTGTAAAGCTGCTGCCTATCTAAAAAGCCCTTGTATGTTTTAATCAGTCAGTGGGGCTGGAATCCTGTTAGGGAGTTACAAATGCACAACCACTGTAGTTAACACAGCTATGCAGTGAATCCTGCCCTAGTGTCCCCAATCCCCACTTACCAGGAAGCAGCTGCTGTGATTGTCAAGGGTCTGTTCCTCTGTCACTCCGGCAGCAGCTGACTGACATTCCCACCCCCTCCCATGAGCGATCTCCAGATGCCTGTCACAATTCACCCTTGTGCCAAAGATCGCTCACATGAGGGTGTTGAGAATGTCAGTCAGTTGCTTCCCAAGCGACAGGGGGACAGACCCCTGTCAATCACAGCAGCTGCCTCTGGGTAAGTGAGGATTGGAGGACTTTCACAGTATAGGTCAGCCCCTGTATCCATGGAAATAATATCTGTGGTTTCAGTTCCCCACAGCTGAAAAAAATAGGGGCACATACAATAAAGAGAGATATCCTCTCTAGGAATTGCTAGGTCCTCCAATGGAACTCTATGGTATGTTTGTACCAGAAGTCCTTGATTTTAAAAGGGTTGGCTATTATCTACTGTTTCACTTATAAAGATGCACTATCCACAATGCTGCAGCCTTATTTGAAAACTCATGCCGAACAAGTCTTGAAGAGAAATGACAACACAGAAAGAATCACAACCCGGAAACATCACCCAAGGAGACCTTCTGCTGTGCTTTCTGCAACTGGACTTGTTCATCTCGGATTGGCCTTTCAGCGCGCTTGCAGAAAGCACAGGGTGAGTCCTCCCTGAATCTTCGTTTGTGAAGAAAAGCCACAGAGAGAGAGAGAGACTTATAAATAGTAAGTGCAGGAAAGAATCCCAGGTGGATATGGAGGGTGACCTGTACCTACATGTCTCCTAAATTAAGAAATATGTAGATATTGTTAATACCAAACAGTTAGGAGCTTATCACACGAGGCAGGTAAATCACAATTACAGCGGGATAGTAATATTTGTGGCTGGGACTTAGCACACAACATCGATCCTCTTCTGTTGTTCTCTTGGTGGGAGACCATTTGGAAAGCATTTCTTTTACAAAAGGTCATTAATAGATTTTTTGTGTTTGTAAAAGAATCATTTTCCAAATGGTCTTCCACCAGGAGAACAACAGAAGAGGAACAACGTCATGTGATAAATCCCAGCCAAAAACACTATTATCCTGCTGTATTTGTAATTTATCTAGCTTGTGTAATAAACTAGATTGTGCTCTAGGTTATGCATTTGTAACTCCCCAACAGGAATTTGACTGGATTTCAGAGGCATTTAATCTAACCAATTATTCAACTAAACACAACCTTAATGTTAAGGGAAATGGTAAAACATCCACCAGCAATTAGAGCAATGTTTTAAAAGATGTTGAACTCTACCCACCATTACTGCGAAATTTCTGTTTTTCTTGGCTGTCCCTTATGATTGCTATTTATTTTGGGGGTGGGCGGCCCCCCTCCAATAAGCATAGAATGCTACGAAGTTTGCAATTTCTAGCCAGGAGATTGCAGCAATCTGCTGATAATCTCATTTACTGAATCAAAACTGTACGTTGGTACAAAAACCCAGCATCAAGACGTCAACAGCATTGCATCAGGATAATTGTTGTACTATGTGACACAGTGACGCAGCCCATTGCTTTTGACACAGGGATGTGAGCGTAGTGGACTTTGCACTCATCTTTTTGTGAAACAGGGCATAGGCCTGGACTTGAGAGCTTCAGGGTAGTCTGGCAGTCAACACCCTTTCGCCCTGCCAAAAGAACTTCCATTCCTACTTAGCTGTAGCAGTGACGGCAAAAGGAAGGAAGGAAAATACATAATTCTCTACCCACCCTTGCATTGGCACAGTTTCATCCCTCAGAGCTTTTCTGGTAGGGAGCGGCTTAATCACTTCTGGGTATCCTACTAGGAATGCAAGTTACTCAGTAGCCAGCCATGGTAATATTTCCCAAGCACTTTTCCAATAAAAATCTCTTTCACATCTATGCCAACCTTGACTCCTCTTTACTGGTCATGGCTTTATCAGGTTTATCCTCAAATTCTATGGAAGATACCTGGATGAGTTTCACTTGCCTCAGTCTGAAGGTGAGGGCAAGATCCTTCAAGTTGAGCTCACCACCTGATGTCTTCTGAATCCTGGCTTCTTTTAGCTTAGGAAGAGAGACAGACAGGCTTTTGGTGTCTACTTTCACATTTACTGAGAGCTTGCTCTCCACCAACTTAGGCTGTGTACAAAGTAATGGTACCTGAGAAAAAGAAGTGTCCTCCTCTTGGAATTAAAAAACAATGATCCTTAGAAACACATTCTCAAATTTGGCATCTATAGGTTGCTCCCCATCCAATATACATGGGGGATATGTTCCCAGACTTACCATGGATACTTGAAACCATGGATAATATCGAACTCTATTGAAATGAAGGACCTCCAGCCCAACTTGTGGCAGAAGCATACCATAGAATCATGCTGGAGGACCTAGAAAATGCCCAGAGAGGACATATTTCTCTCTTTTTTTTCCCTTTCTTTTTTGGACATGGATAAGTGAAACTGTGGGTACCGGTCCTGTAGATATGAGGGTCAGCCTGTATATAAAATTTTATATAATTTATAATTATATGTAATTTTTACAGCACTAATGCCAAATTACCTCCATTTTGTCTCCCAGCTTCCATCCTGCCCCTCTATGGTTGGCAGGATTTGTCAGCAAAGGATCCTGGACTACTAGGACTGGCCTCCATCATCCACTGAAATGGAAATGATGGTGTCTTAACTCTTAAAATTCCAAGAGTGAGAATCCAATTCAAATTGGTTCAGCTCCATAGAGTGGTGTGGGAGTTGCTGACCCCAGAACAGCTTCTCTGTATCCCCTATGAGTATTGTTTTGGTCCAGTGGGTGGGGAAACCCTAAGGAAGGGGCTGTACAGATAATAATAATATTTATTTATTTATTTATTTATTTATACCCGCCCCTCTGTTAAAAACAATCGGGGCGACTTACAAAAATTAAAATACAAATACATATAAAAATCCCTAAACACCACCCACCCCCACCCTCCCCCATAAAAAGATATTAAACAAATATAAATTTAAAAACAACTAATCTAAAAGCACATTTTAAAAAATAATAAATGGCCAGCAGACTAAAAGAGGCCAGGAGCTCCTGAGGTCGAAAGAGGGATAAGTTTCTATATCACAAAAATGAAGAGTAGCTTGAATATGGGGTTGTCTAAACAAGAGGATATAATGCTAATTGATGCGCATTAATGCAAAATCGCAGCAGCATTTTCTTTTGTCTATATGGCCCTTTGCAAAATCGCTGGTATGCAAATCTATCCGTGTTTGAAGTTCACACGCAGCAATATCTGCAAATCCAGATGGTGGCTGGGAGTGAATCGCTTGTGTTATTATTCTCCATAAGTTGTCACCGCTGCACATTTTTTTAAACTGTAAATCTAAAGTGCGCAAATGCCACCTTCCGCTTAAAAAAGCTGTTTGGTCACCCCCAGCGCAGCAAAAACAAGGTACACAATCAGCAATGTGAAACTCCAAAATGGTACTTTCAGCCACTTCATTGCTGGTAAGCCCGCCCCTGTGCATGCCTGACCAATCAGCTTCCACTTCCGCCCTTCGCAGTGATACGAATTGGTTGTCCAAACAAGTGATAATGTGCTTTTCTGCATATTTTTAAAAAAAACCTCGGGAAAAGCCACAAAGGTTTTTCCTGTGTAGTTTTGGGAGGTTGTGGCCCTCTCCTTCTGAATAAGGCAAATCACCATGGGATCTCATTGGGATAAAAGGCATTATCCTCAAATTCTATGAGGTTTTTTTTTCACTGTCTAGACTACCCCCATGTCTCA
The DNA here is from genome assembly GCA_030847615.1 of Gambelia wislizenii. Classification (NCBI taxonomy): domain Eukaryota; kingdom Metazoa; phylum Chordata; class Lepidosauria; order Squamata; family Crotaphytidae; genus Gambelia; species Gambelia wislizenii. Next base: position 483,805,678 of record JAUMIR010000001.1, on the reverse strand, counting down.
GTATACTTTTTATTTAGAATAATCTAAGATATGCAAACAACACCATACTACTCCCAGAAAACAACAAAGACTTGGAACAATTACTAAAGATAGTCAAAGAAGAAAGTGCTAAGGCAGGCTTACTGTTAAACATTTTTTAAAAAACACAAATAATGACCACAAAGGATCTACATAAATTCAATCTAGACAATGGGGAAATTGAAATAGTTAAAGATTTCCCATACCTTGGATCAATAATTGATCAAAATGGAGATTGCAGTTAAGAAATCAGAAGAAGACTAGGACTGGGAAGGACAGCGATGAAAGAACTAGACAAGATCCTAAAGTACAAAGATATAAAACTTAACACTAAAGTTAGGCTTGTTCATATCATCATATATCCCATCACCGTGTATGCAAGTCAAAGCTGGGCAGTGAAAAATGCTGATAGAAACAAAATCAACTCATATGAGATGTGGTGCTGGAGAAGAGTTCTGCAGATACCGTGGATTGCCAAAAAGACCAAAAAATGGGTCCTAGAACAAATCAAACCTGAACTCCCCCAGGAAGCCAAGATGACTAAACTGAGACTGTCATACTTCGGCCACATGATGAAAAGGCATGACCCATTAGAAAAGACAATAATGCTAGAAAAGGTGGAGGGTAGTAGAAAAAGAAGAAAGTCGCATACTAGGTGGATAGACTCAATCAAGGAGGCCACAGCCCTGAGCCTGCAGGACCTGAGCAGAGCGGTTAAGGACAGGGATCTTGGAGGTGTCTCTTTCAAGGGGTCGCCATGAGTTGAAGTCGACTTGAAGGCAGTTAACAACAACAATGATATGCACACATGAAATTAAAAGCCAGGTCAGGTAAGTTTTGTATGAGTAAACAAAAACACTTTGAACCTTCTAGAAACTAAGGCTGCTTCCAAAATGCATCCAGTGATTATTTATTCTTTCACTAATCTCCACTTTTCTTATCCTCTCTCTCTGGTTTTTCTTCGCAAACGAAGATTCAGGAAGGACTCATCCCACGCTTTCTGCAAGCGCGCTGATGACTAAAAAGGCCAATCCGAGATAAACAAGTCCGGTTGCAGAAAGCACAGCAGAAGGTCTCCTTGGGTGATGTTTTTGGGTTGTGATTCTTTCTGCGTTGTCGTTTCTCTTCAAGACTTGTTCGTCGTGAGTTCTCAAATAAGGCTGCAGCATTGTGGATAGTGTGTCTCCATGCCTCTCGATGTGAGGCCAGGGCGGACCACTGTTGGTGATCAATTTGGCCAAGCCTGAGATGTTGTTTCAGGGAGTCTTTGTATCACTTTTTTGGAGCGCCCCTCTTACGCTGACCCGTGGCGAGTTCACCGTAGAGTAGTATTTTCTTACGATTTCCATTTTTATGGTGAGACTTCTACACCTATCCTTTTGTAATGGGTTGGGAGTAGCTGCTCTTTCCTTTCCCCCTCTGTTTTGCTATTCCCACATGTTCTATGAAGGATTCTTGAGGCAAGTGGTGTTCATCTTGCCTGTTGTAGGTTGACACACACGGGAAAAGAAAAAAGTCACATGGTGCCAAATCTGGTGAATATGGAGGATGTAGTAATGTGTTTATCAGTCAAAAACTGCTTCACTGAAAGTGCTGTGTGAGCAGGCGCATTGTCTTGATGAAGAATGAAGCCATTTTCCCACAGTTCTGGCCTCTTTTTTTTTCTGACTCTTTCTCTCAGCTTTGTCAAAACTTCCTCATAATAATGCCGGTTCACTGTTCAACCTTCTGGAACCCATTCTTCCAAAATTACGCCCTTGATGACCAAAAAAGCCCACAACAAGCATGGCTTTGAAAGTGGACTTGCTTTGGTGTGCTTTTTTTCATTTTTGGTGATGAAGGTGTTTTCCAGTGCAATGACTGTCGTTTTGTCTTGGGATCATACTGGAAGATCCAGGTTTTTTGAAAAATGCTTGGGTCTGCCTCAAGTTACTGCAGAATGTCACGTTGCTTAGTTTTTAAGCTTAGCATTTTTCTGGCACACGACAGACAATACAGCTGCTTTAAATGACAACTGACAATTAGCTGAACTTTGATATTTGTCATACGGTTCAGACATGTTCAAGGTCACCATTCAAGCATTCACAATCAGTTCTCCCTGATTTGTCTGAAAAGTAGAAACACAGTCTTGTTATTTAATAGACACACCTCATACACTATTACCTGAATCCTAAACTAGAGTAATTCTTAAGTACAATATGTTGCAACAAACCAACTTCTTAAACTAGAGTTTGCAGTGAATTTACCCACCATTGTATTGTTCAGACAATACAACATGTTGTGGTTAATTTAAAATGGAAGCAAAGTGTTCAAACTCCATGTGGAATTGCCAGTGAAGCAGGCTGAGTACAGAAACATCTCCCTTTCTATTTTTCTATATTTCTTCCTCCTTCTCCATTCTCAGACCTTCTAGACCCTTAATCCCATCTGCATCAGATCTGCTTGCTGCTACCTTCTTTTAACTAATCATTATCACTGCTTTGTTTTAAGTGTGTCTTCCACACAACCCCCATTTTATTTGAAAATTTCTGATTACTCAAATATTGTGACTGCCCTTCAGTCATTCAGATAAATGAGGCTGGAACCTAGCACCTGGCCCATTTGATCACAGACACAGTTTAATCAGCTTGCAAAATGTGAAGGATTCATCCCTGCCAGTCCTGCAAGTACACGAAGCATTGTTATTACCTATGTATGAAATGTCAATTTGTAAACTCATCTGCTCTTCCTGAATCATTTTGGACCTTAAAAGAGTCAAGATGACCTCAAGTTGGGTACCTGCTGAGGGCAGCTCTGAGATTGGTCCGAATTTTCTCAAGTTAAAATATGCTAGATATTAATAACTCTCTTTATTCCCTCAACAACCCTTTAGGTTTTCATCAATAAAATAATTATACTTAACTGACATACCTGGTTGTTGTAAAGATAATTTGAGGCTAAGGGTGCAAGTAGGCAGAAATAGGCAGTTCTGGCAAATGTATATCTCCCACATCAGTTACTAATAACACATCTTAGTGTTTCCATAGAACTTTTCAAAAGTGCTCAAACCCTTTGACCACATCAAAAGAATACTTGAAGACAGGAATCTTAACTTATTAAATAATGTGCATGAGCTGTGCGCTGGTAGATAAAATCTGTTATTCTTTATTCATTAGTTGCGTCAATATGTTTCCTTTCCTCCTGCTCAAGGTGGTATACATGGCATTGCTCCCCTACTTTGTCCTCACAACAGCCCTGTGATGTAGGTCAGGTAAAGAGTGTGCAACTAGTCCAAGGTCACTCAGTGTGTATCATGGCTCAGTGAGGACTTGAATCTATATCTCCCAAGTCCCAGTGCAACAATCTAATCACTATACCTCACTACCACTCCTTTTACTTTGTTCCTACCAGATACACAAGTGAGTAAATAAGTCAGGCATGGATAGAATTATGTAATAACTCAGAATTTAGGGTTTATTGTGCCCAAACAAGCCGGGACTGCAAGTCAACTTTAAACCAGGATTTGGTTTGTTTAGGTTCAATAAGCCACAATCCTGAGAATGCTAAATTTTTCATAATATCAGAAAAAAATAACATGACATAGAACAACAGAACTTCCAGATATCTCAATATCTATTACAATTCTCTCTGGCTTTTCTTCGCTGACGAAGATTCAGAAAGGACTCATCCTGCACTTTCTGCAAGCGCGCTGATGACTAAAAAGGCCAATCTGAGATAAACAAGTCCGGTTGCAGAAAGCACAGCAGAAGGTCTCCTTGGGTGATGTTTCTGGGTTGTGATTCTTTGTGCATTGTTGTTTCTCTTCGAGACTTGTTCGGCATGAGTTCTCAAATAAGGCTGCAGCATTGTGGATTGTGCGTCTCCATGCCTCCCGATGTGAGGCCAGGGCGGACCATTGTTGGTGATCAATTTGGCTGTGCCTGAGATGTTGTTTCAGGAAGTCCTTGTATCGCTTTTTTGGAGCGCCCCTCTTATGCTGACCCGTGGCGAGTTCACAGTAGAATAATATTTTTGGGAGGTGATGGTCCTCCATCCTAGAAACATGCCCTGCCCAGCGCAGCTGTGTTCTCAATATCATGGCCTCAATGCTGGTGGTCCCTGCTTGCTCAAGGACAGCAACATTCATCACATAGTCAGTCCGGTGTATATTTAGGATTGTGCGTATACAGCGCTGATGAAAGTGTTCGAAAAGTCGTAGGTGGTGGCGATAGGTGACCCATGTTTCCGATCCATAAAGGAGAATAGACAGTACAATGGCTCTATACACACTGATTTTTAATAATAATAATAATAAATAAAATTTTATTTATATCCCGCCCCTCTGCAACGCAATCGGGGTGGCTTACAATATAAAAACCCCATACTCACAATACCCTAGCCCACCCACCCCTTAAAATAATATTAAATTGCAAAGGATTAAAAACATGCATTAATTAAAATATATATAAATTAGAAGAAAAAAAATTAAAAACATACAATCGTAGCCTCAGGTGTTTATTACTCCAGACTCTTTTGTGAAGTCTTCCAAATGCACTATATGCCTTTGCTAATCTGTGATGGATCCCTTTGGCAATCTTGGCATCTGAGGAGATGATGCTTCCCAGGTAGGTGAACTGCTGAACGGACTTGAGCACAGATTTGCCAACGGCAATGTGGGGATGGTGGTGTTCGTCCTGTGGTGTGGGCTGGTAAAGAACTTCTGTTTTCTTCAGGTTGACTTCCAGCCCTATTTAAACAATCATAGAATACATTAGACACCTTATCGTAATAAAGATACGCTAAGATTAAACAATCTATTAATAATTCACAGTACCGCCTAACCAAAAAGATAAACAGAGCATTAAATCTTGAGCTGGGAAAGAATGAGATTTTGCTGTAGCCTATTCTACTGTACACTACTCGTGTGTGCCTGCCTGGAACAGGCATGGTAAATAGCAGCTGTCTCAATAATCCCTTACTGAGGATGTGTGAACAGTAAAACAGAGAAACAAGAGATGACCATATAAACCATCTACCCCCAACATGTTAAGAAAGAAAGAAAGAAAGAAAGAAAGAAAGAAAGAAAGAAAGAAAGAAGCACAGATCTATAGTTTTAATCAGATCTATAGGTTATAAGTGGAGGCTGGTGAAAAAGTCATCCCTGAATGGGTCTTAGAATAAGCCTTCAAGTAGCCTCTAGAAAGTTAAACCTTTGTGGGGTAGGGGGTATTTATGCAAGGCTTAACTCTTTGGTGTTATACAATTATAGCACTATATTCCCCTTTAAATACCTTGGCTGCCTCCTGGGATTTGCAGTTAGGGGAGGCACTGGAGCTCTCTAGCTGAGATTTTAAACACCACCCGCTCAAACTCCCAATCCTAGGATTCCAGAGGATGCAGCCATCGCAGTTCAACTGGGACCATAGTGCTACAGTTCTGTAGTGTGAAATGGCCCCTGGCCTGGTTGTTTCATTTCACATGTGCTTGTAGTTATTTTGAATAAAAAGTCTGCTGAAATATGTTGAACTGCTCTTCCTCTTTGCAGTGTAGGAATCTATCCCTATTCTTTCCATGTTATTTCTGCCCCGGTACCAAATTTTCTGTTAAAGAAGTAATGCCCAGGAACTCATCTCTCCACAGCCATAGCTGCCACCAGACACCACGTGTGCCGCTGCTACCTCCCAGGCCTCCTCCTCCACCACCACCACACATGCCACTGCCTCCCGGGCCTCCAGAGACACACACACCCCCCGCTGCCAACTGTGAGATCTCCCCTCCTCTTCCCCCTTCCCCCCCCCATCTCCACCTCTGCCATCAGAGCCACTCCAGGGGGCGAAAGGAGAAGAGAAGTGAGATCCCCTCCTCCCCTCCCTCCCCCGTCCATCCCCTCCCGCTGTCACCAACCGTGGATAACTGAATCAGCGGATGGCAAATCAGTGGATACGGGAGTGCTACTGTACCTGTACTATCTATGCTGGTGATGATGGCTCGGGAGATTATAGGATTCATTAGGCAAAGCAAACCTTAGATTCTTCAAACACATATGGCACAAGACAGCATTGCTTCATGAAAAATGGTGATGCAATTTATATGATTACACACAAACATTTCTCTTTCACCTTTGATACATTGTGTAAAAGGGGAAGATTCAATGACATTGAATCAGATCTGAAGAGCTGCTCAGTTAAATTTGTTCTGACTGAGATTGGGAAACTTCCTGGGGGCGGGGGGAGGATAGTCCTTCTTGTTTTTTAAGGCTGCAGTCCAACAGTTCCTTGGGGATAAGTCCCTAGTGCTCAAACTGTTTGAAGGATGCATACACAACACCTGAGGACAGGGTAAATTCAAGGGAGGGGGAAAGAGCCTACAGCAGAGTGTATCGGCACTACAGAGTTATATCACTTTCATACCACTATAAGTATCATGGCTCCATCCTACAGACTCCTGGGATTTTTACTTTGGTGAGGCAGCAAGACTTTTCTACCAGAGAACTGTAGTGACTGACCACAGATTGCTGACCAAACTATAAACCCCAGGATTCCATAGGATTTGCATACACGGCAGTTAGTGGTATGAAACCAATGTTAACTTTGTAGTGCAGATACGTGAGGTACTTTCTTCCCCCAAAAGGTAGAGGTTTAGCTGGGGAACACTCCCAAACTGCAATGACAACCATGGACGCTGTCAGAGAGTCAGGGAACATCAGGGACATTTCCACAGGAGTTTGCACAGCCAGGTTTAAGAGGTACCTTCAGGATCAAACTACATGTTGCATGAAATATACTATTTAAAAAAAAAAGAATGAAAACAAGATTCAGATCCATTATTTTCAGCAATGCCACCACCTACTTTTTTCTAATCTAATCGTGACCCACCACCTACTTTTTTCTAATCTAAATTGCATCCAGCCACCCTCCCTTGCTTTCTAAGAAGGAGAAATAATGCAGACCAGAAATAAAGCATTTTAAAATAACTAGCTATACCTGGAGTAACATACGCCATTATCTTATCCCGCTCCTCCAACATGCTTCGGGGTGGGGGGGAGACCAAGTTCTGCCACTTCCTTGGGAAAGGAAGCCCAGTTGGGCTTTACTCCTGAGTAAACCCACCCGGGATTGCAGCGTGGACCCCTGAGGCAGCCGCGAGAAACCCGGCTCCAGCAGTGTGTGCAAGGTTTGGCTGAATACCTGGAGGGAGGGGGGGGAGAAACCCTTTACTCATGAGTAAACCCCTGCAGATCTGCCCAGTGGTGTGCTCAGGGCCTGCAGCTAGTGGAAGTGTTCCACATGGTGTGCTGATTGGCTGGCCAACATAGAGCTTTGATTGGTTGGGAAGTTTCCTAAGCAGCCAATCAGCACACTGAAAACAGCAACATAATTAAGATATATATATATATATATATATATGCCCTTAACCCCTAAGCAGCCCTGGTGGCGCAGTGGTTAAATGCCAGTACTGCAAGTCACCATATTGCAAGTTCGACTCCAGAGGGCTCCAAGGTTCACTCAGCCTTCCATCCTTTCGTAGGTCGGTAAAATGAGTACCCAGCTTGTGGGGGCAATTAGCTTAACACACATGGGAAACTGTTTAATGCAGTGTAGATGTGTAAATTGCTATTGCTTAAAACAATTTGTAAGCCGCTCTGATAGCCTTGTGGCTGAATAACGGGGTATAAATAAATAAAGAAATAAATAAAAATTAACCAAAGTTGTTGCTTTGTCCTAAGGTACCATTTAATGGTGCTTTAAGGTCATTGTTGCATTAGTGACCTGATCTGCTGGCTAACAACTACTACTACTTATCGTTATCATTATCATTATCATTATCATTTTCTATATTTATTTACAGCCACAGCCCCAGTCCGTATCCAGGGGGAATAAGTTCCCAGAGTTATTACAGGGTACCTGAAACCTGGTGGAAGTTCAGGTGGAACTTCTGGTGGAAGGTGACCATACAATCATGCTGGAAGACCTTCTGATGCCTAAAGAGACTGCCTCCCATGCAACTCCATGGTCCTCCAGATGCCTAGAGAGAGCTCTCCCCTGCCCTGATAGCCATAAAGTAACATCAGATTAAGAACAGTTAAAAGCATGACCATCAAAAAGAAAACAACAAATACAGCACATTCTGAAAGTGTCTCTCTCTCCCCCCACCCCAGGGAACTACCCCTCAAAGGCCTGCCGAAACCAAAAGGTCTTCAGCTGCCTAGGAAAGGAAAGCAAGGAAGATGCAAGTCTGATCTCTCAGGGAAGGGCGTTCCAGAGCCCGGGAGCAGCCACCAAGAAGGCCCTCTCTTGTCTTCCCACCAGATGTTCCTGCAAAGGTGGTGGCACCGAGAGAAGGACTTTCCTCAAGGTGTTCAAAACACAGGCAAGCTCATATGGAAGAATAGGGTCCTTCAGGTAATTTAGGCCAAATGAGCATAAGGAATCTGCACTTCAAGGATCCTGTGTGTAGCCTGCCCAAAACACCTGGGGTGGAGTGGGATGGGTGGTGATAAGAAGGAGGTGGCCTAACGTTAGAGCACAGGGGGTATAGACCCTGGAATGGAGAGGGGGGGGCTGAGGCCCCCACGACTATGCTAGGAGGAGCTGAGCCCCCCTTCCTGATATGATCAGGCAAATAGGGCCACCAAGGGCTTATCTACACCAGTGAAAAACTGCAAATCCCACCAAATCTGACTTGATAATGCCACATGATGTTTGGTCTTTTCCCTGAATCTGGTGTGACAGTGACACACAATGTATGACCCTATTTGCACCAGATAAGGGGAATACCCCCTTAATCCGGGTTTTAGAAAATCTTCAGTTCTCTTCAGAATTTGCTGGAAACTCTGGAGAAAATTGCCATGTAAACAATCCATCTGCCCTGGATTCAGGGGTGGGGAGTGGAGGAAGATGAGGAAGGACAAGTGCTGCCATTTTTTTCCCTTCCTCAGTGTTGCTTCTCATTCCAAAGGCAGAGCCTCAGCAGTAGTTGCTCTTCCTGAGGTCAGAATACCTGGCGAGCTCTGCCATCATGAAGCTAGCCACCCATTCTGACTTCAGAGAGGGCAACTACCACTGGGGCTTTGCATTTCCTGGCACTCTGAGTCAAGTGTGAGTAACAGCTTTGAATGGAAGCCAAATAAAAAAACAGTGCAGATTTGGGCTTTGGCAGGTGTGGTGCTTAGATTCCGGCCACAGTAGCCAGGAATTTCATGCACCACAGCTCCAGGCCAAAATAGTCCAAATCTAATCTGGATTTTTACATCCCCACCCCAAGTAGTCAAGCCCCAAGATTCCTATGTAGTTGAGCTGCCTCCGTAATTATCAATCAGAAGTGTACCAAATGACCAAGCACAGACAGAGAAATTATTAAGATAGCTACTGTAGTTGAGCCTCCCATGAATAACAAAGGCTGAATGCAATCTATCCTATGGCCACTTACGTGCATGTAAACTGTGCTGAACACAGAGAGGGGACTTCTAAGTATACATTGTGCTTATAAAAGTTCATCTTTAAAGATTATTGAATGATATTGGCTGGGAGAAGTTATTTGCCCTTCCCTTGGATGGGAGAAGTAATGTGCCCTGCACCTGATTTTCTACATCTCCAGCTTGGTAGATAACACATCTTTATTGACTGATTTTATTTATATCCTGCCTTTCTCCTGGGCCAGGACCCATGTTATTGCATTTTATTTTGGGACTACAGTGTTATGCTTTTGTTCCTGTAACCTCTAACATATTTCCACAGAGTTTGCTTTTAATGTAGTGTAGTGGAGGGAGGGATGTGATAGGACACCTTTGCATTCACTTAGGGCTTGTCTACACGGAGGGGCTCCACAGTAATAGCAAGTCGTGGTGGACTACTCGCATTTTTTAAATCTGCTGCGCTGAACTTTAAAAAACTTTTTTAAAAAACTATTTATATGGTGCTTACAAGCGATATTCCACCTTTCCAGAAAAAAAAAGAGAGAAAGATAGCACAAACTTCCATTTTATCGCCATAGTGATCACTCGCTAAGGTGAAAATCCAACATGGTAGTAAGCAGGCGCTGGCCCTTTAACCCAGCCCCGCCCACTGTGCTCGTCCAGCCAATCAGGTTTGCACTTTGTCCTGCATGGGGAAGTGATTCATGATGAATCATTTGTCTTAACAAGCGAAAATGTGCACATCACTGTAGCTTTTTTAAAAAGTTGGGAAAAGCCGCAAAGGCTTTTCTCACATAGTTTTTCCTCTTTTTGGCCCCCCTCCTTCACAATATGATGAGATAATGCAGGATCCCATTAAGACAGCTCATTTTTTGAGTGAATTCTGTGAAGGGTATTTTCACTATGTGGACAACCCCTTAATACAGCCTGATGAGAGTCAGGGTGGTGCAGTGGATGTTGGACTGGGAGACCAGGGTTTGAATCCCTGCTGGGTCTTGGAAACATACTGGTTGACCTTGGGCAAGTCACACACTCTCAGCCTCAGAGGAAGGCAACTGCAAATCTGTTCTGACCAAATCTTGCCAAGAAAACTCTACCATACTGAGCTGTCTTGGGTCCCGCTGTGGGAAAAAGGTGGTACAGTATATAAATTACATAAATAATAAATAAATAAAAATAGGGTCACCATAAGTCGGAGCCGACTTGAATTTTATTTATTTATTTATTTATTTATACCCCGCTCTTCAGCCACAAGGCTGTCAGAACGGCTTACAAATTGTTTTAAGCAATAGCTATTTACACATCTAACACATTTACAGTTTCCAATGTGTGTTAGCTAATTGCCTCCCACAAGCTGGGTACTCAATTTACCGACCTATGAAAGGATGGAAGGCTGAGTGAACCTTGGAGCCAGCTGGAATTGAACTTGCGACGTGGTGGCTTGCAGTACTGGCATTTAACCACTGCGCCACCAGGACTTGAAGGCAAGCAATCCTTAATGTGATTAAAAAGGATCAATATTTTTCTGTTTTGCTTTCCTATAACATTGGCAATTGTGCTATTGCACCAGTACACCTTTGGATGCCATTTTTTTAAAAAAAGGCAGCCATGAAGAACTAACGTGCTGCCATCAGGCATAGGAGGCTTATGGGGGCTTCCAAAGGCCATAAAAACTGTTTAGACATGTTGCTGCTGCTGCAAGATGCCAGTACTACAAGGTACTTTGGATTTGTCCCCCTTGTGTAGATGGGCCCGCTGTGAAGGCTTTTCCTGCGTTGTTTTTGCATTTGGGGCCCCTCTCCTAAATAGTGTGGATTGGTGCAGGATCCCATTTAGACAGGTCAGATTCCCAGTGAATTCCATGAGGGGTATTTTCGCCATCTAGACAACCCCATCAGTTTTGGAGGTTTTGGCCCCTCTCCGTCTGAATGCGATTGATGCGGGATCCCATTAAGACAAATTGCATTCTCCTCAAATTCTATGAGGACTATTTTCGCCCTATGTCAGGATAATGGGACATGCTGTCTGATAAATTTATACTGTAAAGAGCAAAAGGGTAACATGTAACACAGTCTGCAGGGGTCAGCGGTGAGAGGCTGAATGCAGCTAGCCTGAGTATCAAGATTAAAGGCCTGGGAAGCTAACCTTGGAGAGAAGGCTTATCGCATTGGCAGAGAGTGCCTATCTGTGTGTGAACCAAATGTCTCTGAATGTTGTATACTATCATGCTATGCTATTTTACTATGAGCAGTCGTCTGGGTGTTGCAGTGACAGGACTGTACTTTGCTGAATGCTGTGTAGTGCAGTACTCAGAGAGGAGTCTCTGAATTTCTGTAAATATTCCTTTATTATGCTTTAGTAAAGAGAAGTAGATTAGACACACCTTTGTGTCTGTGCACTTATTTTTCTCCCCTGGAGAATGAAAACTCTGTTACAATACAGTTGTCCCTCCGTATCCATGGATTTGGTATCCACGGATTTAAGTATTCACGGCTTGAAAATATTCTTTAAAAAATAATAATCCCCAAAGCAACCTTGATTTTGCCATCTTATATAAGGGACACCATTTTGCTGTGCCATTGCATATAATGGGACTTGAGTATTCATGGATTTTGGTATCCACGGGGGTCCTGGAACCAAAGCCTATGAAGGGACAACTGTAATTCTTGTTGCCTGGACCTCTTGACATGCTCAGAGGTTCCAGTGCACTCACGCGCCAAGACAACCCCAGAGTTAAAAGAATACAATGTGTTTTTATTGTTTCGTTAAAAATGTCCCTGCAAGTAGGCAAAAAGTCGGCTACCCGGCAGCCAATGTGGAGCCCCCGCCCACGAAAAGGAGTCCGGGGCTTCTGAGTAGAAGGTGCAGCTGGAAAAGTCAAGCGGGATGTTGGGATTATTTTTCCAAAGACAAAGGGAGGTAAAGAGTCAAAATCTGCAGGATGTAAAAGGCACTGCTTATTATGTTAAGAACGTAATTGAAAATTTAGCTTTGAGTGAAAAAGAGAAATTGCCAAACCATCATTGGAAAAAATTTTGGCAGTGGTTTATCAAGACAACCCCAGCAATAACTTAAGGGCTATCTTTAAATAAATATTTTATTATTTTTTTATTTTGCAGTATTATTTTTATTAATCTTTTATTATTATTTTCTTTCCCAAATACGTATAATTGTAATGTGCAAATGTAATGTTCATTGGAAAAGAAAAAAGAGTGATTATAGTGTGTTTAGATTAACAGGGAAAATGTATTAGTGTTAGGATAGATTTATTTTTGTATTACCAAGAAAAGAGGAAAACTTTTTTTGAGGGGGGCATTATTGTTACGGCCTTTTGCGGTCGGGTGTATTTTTCCATAGAAAGGTCTTATTCCAATAAAAAAAAATCCGAATCCCCCAGGGTGTTCCTCCTCAGGAGGCAGGACTGGTTTAAGGGATTGGGGGGGGCCCTGCAACGCTTTTATTTTGGGGGGGTCATATGTTTATCTCAGGTCAATGTAACCTAATCCAACCTAAGCTATTCACAGTACAGGATATTCAGATTATTACTAATAAGTATTTTTGCAGGAGGAGGAGGCTTACTATGCCCCCCCCAATTGTGGGAATTTGGGGGGGGCTTCAATGCTTTATTTTGGGGGGCCCATCTGTTTATCTCAGGTCAATGTAACCTAACTCAACCTAAGCTGTCCACAGTGCAGGATATTCAGATTATTACTAATAATGTGTTTCCAGGAGGATTACTACAGGGCCCCACGATGATGGGAATTTGGGGGGGCCCATATGTTTAACTCAGGTCAATGTAACCTCACTCAACCTAAGCTATTCACAGTCCAAGATATTCAGATTATTACTAATAATGTGTTTGCAGGAGGAGGAGGGTTACTATGGGGCCCCCACAATGATGGGGCCCCCTGCGGATGCTGATGCCGCTGGTGCCTTCAACCGAGGAGTCCCAGGATCGGGCCGGGGGGAGCTGGGGGTGGAAGAGTCCGCTTTCCCCGCCTGCCCCGGCTGGGCTTTGGAGCAGCTGACCGACCGACCGGCCCCACCTCCGCCCCGGGGAAGGGGGAGGAAGAACCCGGCGAGGCGCTTCTCGGACTGCGCGCCAAGGGGCGGATCGGGGGCCGGGCGAAGGAGAGGGCCGAGGCCTCCCGCCAGAAAGGTTTCGCCCCACCCGCCTCCTCTTCCTCCTCTTCCTCCCCCCCCCCCGGGAGAGGGCGCGGGGCTCGGCCGGACTTTTGGCCGCGGCCAGCCGGGCTCGTGCGCTCCGGGCGTGGCGTACAAAGTTTTGCAGCCGCCCCCACGTGGGTGGCTCGTGACGGGGTGGAGGTGGGTCAGTCCGTGGGGAGGCGGAGGAGGCGGAGGAGGAGGTTCAGGCTCCCGGGTCCCTTTTGACCCCCACCCGAGCCCCCTCGGAGCCTCTTGGAGCGCCGGAGCCGCCCGAGTCGGAGGAAGCAGCGCCATGCCGCCCGCCGAGATCCTCAGCGGGAAGACCGTCTCCGCGTAAGCCCGCTCCCACCCGCGGCTCTTTTCTCGGGGGGGGCGGGTTGGCTCCAACCAAGTGGGGAAGGCGGCGAGAGGGACGCGGCCCCTGGAGGCTGAGCAGCCCGAGGGGGAGCCGCGGTCTCCGAGGAGGCAAGACCCCCCGCCGGGCCCCTGGAGAATTTGCCGTCCGGCCTGCGGGAGGGTGATCCGGTTTCAACATCTCAGCCACACGAGAGAAATAATCCAGGTTGAAAGTGGAGGGTTTGCAGGGCGCCTTCCTGTGGAATCCTGGGATTTGTAGTTTGCTGAGGCGCCGGCGCCCTTTGGCAGCGAAGGCGAAAGACCTTGTAAGACTACAAATCCCAGGATTCCATAGGAAGGCGCCAGTTTCAAACTGGATTATTTGTGTAGTGTGAACCCCTCATTAGAGGACCCCCCCCAGGTCTCATATATAGGCTGCCAGATTTACAGAGAAATCCAGTGCATGTCTACTCGGAAGTAGGCCTCACTGATTTCTGTGAGACTTGCTCCCTGGTCAATGCCTAAAACCCGCAGTCTCAAACTTTCCCCAACAAGAGCCCTGCCCTTCATTAGGCGTAAGCACCTTGGTGTGCTGGCCAGTTTGGAAGAGCAGCCCCCATCCCTACAGTGGCTGGACCAGAATACCTGTAGCTCCCAGTATTCCTCATCATTGGCTATGTTGTCTAAGGCTGCTGGGAGTTACAGTCCAACAATATCACTTCCCTGAGGTCTTTTTAACATAGGACAGGGTAGAAATATTTTAATAAATAAATTAGTAAACATCAGGAGGACCACATGGGTCCAAGGGGAATTTAAAAATACTGATAGCTGTGATTGATCTAGCCATCTATAATAGTCTTCCTCTCCAATAGGAGTGGGTCTTTTGTGAATCTAATGGATCTTGCCCACAGGAGACTAAGACACCCCCAAAATGTTTTGATGACAAGGATCACTCATAACAATATATGGCTGCCAGGAAAATCCATTTCCCTTTCAGCTACTGTGGGCTTGCAGCTAAACTTAAAGGGAACAGGGTGGCAACTGATACCATAGTTTCTGATCATTAAAAACCTAGACCCCATGAGCTCCACTGCAACACTGTGCATGTGAGTGATGTGTGGAGTCACATGCCCACAGACACATACATATCATGTGCCATTCATTAATTTGCCGTTTCATCTGATAATTTGAACAGCTGGGTTGCATTTTGCTCATTCTGTTTTAGAAATGATCCTTTGTCTGCCCCAGCCCACACCCCAGAGCTTTTGACCCCATTGCAGTCTTTCTTGGCCGTCTGCTCTGCTGACCACAGTGAGACTTGCAAAGAAATTTTGGTTGGTTCAAGATCAGGGTTGAATGAAGCTGAGGCCATAAACTGTTTCAAGTTTACAAGATTCTATAGCATTACACATCAAAAGTTCATTATTCTGAATAATCATTCCTCTTAAAAGTTCATTTAGAGGCCTCTCATAATCCTGAGGCTCTAAAGGAGTAAGTTACGTATGCTGTTCATAAACCTAGCTCTGGGTCGGGCTATTAATTCCAGTCTGCTTCTGGGATGCTGAGGCCTTGAGTTTTCCTGTGCAATACATTGCCTTCTTATTCTGGCTGTCCTTTTAGCTCAGTATTGTTTGCTCTGACTGACAGCAGTCCATCAAGTTACCAGCCAGAGAAGGGTCTTTTCCATCATAGGCTTTCTTATTCTTTTGATAAGAGATTCTGGCAGTTGAATTTTGACTTTGTGCATGTAAACCGTGGGTGAAGAAAGTTTGTGGCCCACGAGCTACATGTGGGCCCCAACCGATTTTGGGGTTGCACAAATCTGATGCAAATGGGGGTGGGAATGGTCATTTGCTGCTTCTGAGACCTCCAGAAGCAGTGGATTAGCTTCAACCCCTGCCCTGGAAATTGCAGCCACAAATCATTACCAGTTGAGATTTTTGACTGGTTTTCAGCTGAAATGGGGCACTGCAGACTGCTCATGGGAGTGAAAATTAGCCTTGCACTGGAGTTTTCCACCCTTGATATAAACCATGATGGTGGGCAGGCTGGGCAGATTTCAAGGTAACATAATGCTGTTAGATTTTCCTTGGGTTTTTTCCGGGCTGTGAGGCTGTGTTCTGGAATAGTTTCACCTGCATCTGTGGCTGGCATTCTCTGAGGATGCCAGCCACAGATGCAGGTGAAACATCAGAAAGAAACTATTCCAGAACACGGCCTCACAGCCCGGAAAAAACCCAAGGAAAATCTATGGATGCCGGCCGTGAAAGCCTTCAACTTCACATAAATGCTGTTAGCTTTCTGTTTGGAGAATTTGGGTTTGGTTTGGGCTCTTTTGGTAACAGCGGAGTTTAAGGGTCAAATGATCATTTGAAGAATAGGTTGGATAATGAAATTAGAAAGCCAGAATAACCCCTGAGGATGTTCTGTGCTTTTTAAAGAACCCCAAGATCCACTAACTGGAGCTTGGGAATGCCAAGGACATAACATTTAGAATTCAAGTATTCTGAACTTGAATACAGGTATTTGAATACCAGAACAGCACTGAATGAACTCATAGTTCTTCCACACAAAAATCAATCTATTTCAGGATTATAATTTAGGGTGGGACTCATATTACTACTGCTGCTGTTAAAACAGAGGCCAGAAGACCAGACCAGAGATCTACAGGTTGAACTGTATCTGCATTCTGCCTGTCCTGCAGGTTTTGTAGGTCACATCCACCAGGACAGCACATCTTTCGTCCACCCTCTCCCTGTACCTGCTGTAGGCTGTGACTGCTACAGAAAGGACAAGATGGAAGGGGAGCAGAATTATGTACAGTGATTGTGTTGCCACTTGTTTAACAAATGTAGATGTCTCCAGATACGGAACAGAAGCACCTGTTGAAAGTTTCTTTATATGTGTATTTAATACAGGTTGAGTATCCTTTATCCGGAAATCCAAAATGCTCCAAAATCCAAAACTGTCCACATGGGTGGCTGAGATAGTGACACCTGTGCTTTCTGAAAGTTCAATATACACAAACATTGTTTCATCCACAAAATTATTAAAAAATATTGTGTATATACTTTCAGGCTATGTATATAAGGTATATATGAAACATAAATGAATTTCATGTTTAGATTTGGGTCCCATCTCCAAGATATCTCATTATGTGTATGCAAATATTCCAAAATTCAAAACACTTCTGGACCCAAGCATTTTAAATAAGAGATACTCAACCTGTAATTATATTTATATCCCAACTTCTCTCCAAAGAGCTCAAATGAGCTATATATGACTCTCCTCATCCCTGTTTCTAACCTGACAACAACCCTATGAGGTAGACCAGGATGAGAGAGAGAGAGAGCCAGAGTGATTGTTGCAAGGTCAACCAGTGAGTTTCTTAGTTTCCAAATTCCAGTCAAGCACTCTGACCACTGTACCATACTGATTCTCATATCTTCACTTAAGGTACACAGTTTCTACCAACGTTAGGTAGGAAATATGTTTGTCATAGGATTAAAGAAAACTTAATCAACAAAACAGATGAGTTTTGTTTGATTTAAATCTATGCACATTTCCAAGATGACAAAAGGAAGAGTTTTAAAGGACAAAATAATTTATTTTGTTGTTTTCAGATGTTACACACAACTGTGTTGGACCAGATACTGTCTTGGAAGAGGCATTCCATCCGTTTCAAGAGATAAGGAAGAATGCCTCTTCTAAGTTGGTGCTATTCAGTAATTGTAAGTTATTTTTAAAGTGCAATTTAAAAAAGATAATCTGCTGTCTAATTAAGTGCAAGCCTCTCTTTAACCAGTAAAGCTACACTCTGGGATACATAATTATTAAAGTAACATGGCTGTTGACTTAAGAGTGTGTCTGCATTTTTCCAGTTACAGCAGTTTGAGATACTTTTTAACTGCCTTGTAGTTCAGGGGAGTTATAGTAAACTCCCTTGAACTGCAGCACTAGAGTTCTGCAGCAGAGAATATATAAATACAGTACAGTACTTCACCCAGCTGCAAATCCCAGGATTCCATAGGATGGAAACATGGCAGTTAGGGTGGTATCAAACTGCTATAATTTGTAGTGTAGACATACCATTAAGTTATGTTAGATATTATGAAAGAATTAGGCTAAGTGCACTAACAGTTTGGGAACAGAGTGGCAGGTGGGCAGCTCATCTCCCTGATATTTGGGGGTGAATCTTCCCCCCACACACACAAAAAAAATTGGACTACATGGCTACATTGGCCAAAGGCTTCATGGAAAATTACTTAGCTATATCCACCAAAGAGACTAAGACCCTTTGAACACCAAGGAAATGATGTCTCATTAACCCTGCATAAAAACACATTGTAAAGGTTAGAAGAGATTACCACTTTCAGGTTCTCATGCCAAGTGGGCAAAGTTTTCATTTGCCAGTTCTGTGGAACAAAGCATATCACTCCAGTCTGTCTCTTTATCTCTGTATTTTGGGTTCTAGCGATTGACTCTTTCTTTCCTAAGAAGACACGAACTGGCTGACAAGCTTGCAGCCATTTCAAACATGACTATCATCTTTTAAAAGCTAGCTTTGAGTCTGTGTCTTTATTTATATATCCGTTAATTAGATTTATATCTCGCCTTTCCTCCAGTGAGGTGCCATATGTGGTTCTCATCTTCCCCAGTTCAGTCTTGTAACAGTAACCCAGTGAGGTAGGCCTACACCAAGTGGGCCAAGAGTGACTGGCTCAAGGTCATCCAATAAGTTTGATGGCTTAATTAATGGGGACTAGAATCCAGGTCTCCAAAGTCTCCATTCAGCATTCTAACCCCGGGTGAGAATTGTGTGGCCCTCTGGATACTGTTGGACTGCAGTTGCCAGCAGCCCTAGCCAGCATAGTGAGTAGTGAGGATCATATTGAAGATGGAGCAAGCTTGTTTTCTGCTGCTCCAGAGACAAGGACATGGAGCAATGGACTCAAACTACAGGAAAAGAGATTCCACCTGACAGTAAGAGCTATTCGGCAGTGGAATGCACTGCCTCAGAGTGTGATGGAATCTCCTTCTTTGGAGGTGTTTAAACAGGGGCTGGATGTCCATCTGTTGGGAGTGGTTTGATTGTGTACTCCTGCATGGCAGGGGGTTGGACTGGATGGCCCTTGTAGTCTCTTTCAACTCTGTGATTCTATGAATGCTGCAGATTGCAATTCTACAACAACTTGTATGAGTCCCATACTTACTCTTAACCAACATACCACTCTACATTTCATGGAACTCTTTAGGATTTCTACTATATTCAGTAGTGGACTGGGTCTAAAAATATTGGTTGCCAGGAGACAAAGGGGAGACCACCAATCTACCGGACCTCCCCAACCCCTCTGGGAAAGGAGGGGCTGCTGTCCCTCTGTGGGGGGCCTTTTGGCATCAGTGGTCATGACCCCTTGCTTTCTGGGGGAGAAATGGCAGGGGGCCCAGCCTCCTGGCATGGGCCTCGACCTCACAGGGGTTCCGGTCTACCTGCCAGCTTCTGTGCACAAGAGACAAAGTCCACCTGGGGATCCCAGTCCACCAGCCCGGCCCAGAGCAGATGGATACCTTACGTATGGAGGACGCCTCCCACCCAGTGGCCCATAATATGATGTAAATTTTAGTTGCATACGGTAATATTGGAACTTCTATTATATTTTCAAGCTACTAAAAGGTCATTAACATTTTTAACATATTGTCTAATGTTTAAGGGGGCCCACTTGCCATCAGGCAAGCTGACACCCTGGCTAGTCTGCCACTGACTATTACTTTCCTGCAAGTAATGATTCTGCACCTCTGCCCTTTTTTAAGGGAGAGAAGCTCTAGTGTTAATCCAGTTTACTCGCCTAACATTCTACTTGCTCAGAGAGGTAGGCTGCTTGCATAAGCAGTTATTGGCAGAGGTCAGCCAGCTGCTGTATAAGGTCCAGAGTAGCTAAGGTCATCCCACTACATCCTCTCCATGCCAGGAAAAAAGCTCTGAGTGTGCCAAGCTTTTTAAAGCAGAGATGGGTGAGAATGCAGAAATTCAGGATTGGTCTTTGAGCAGAATCAGTCCAACCCAAGAAACATTGATGCCTGGAGTGTAGAGCAAAGTAGCATCCACATCCTTTTCTTTGTAGAAAACTGGATTGATAGTTGAATCTTTTTTCCAAAACTGCTGGTAAAACAGCATCTTTTCACCATACTTAAGGGCAGAAGGGTAGCATAAAGGGCACAAAGAGTGCCATGGGGTATGTATGCTGCTGTCTCTCGCCATTTATTGCCTGTGGGGACTATCTCTGCCTAATGCTAGTATTGGTGTCTTGGTGAATTATGTCAGGAGTGACCTTCAGTAATGGTGGCCTTTTAGAAGTTGTACTACAACTCCCATAGCGTCTGAGCACACATTGGCTAAGTCTGCTGGGAAGTCACAGTTGGCTATCCCTGGTTTCTGGGTTCTCCCTTCCATGAAACATGTGGTGTAATGCTGAAGCTACTTTAGCCCAGGTCTGTCTGGTGTTGGAGTTGCATTTGTCCACTTTTGACCCCTTGCTGTAGTGTAGGTCCAAGCATATATCAGCGATTATCGTGTGGTTCAACCTTTACTGTGTGTGAGCTGCCTTGAGTCACACACTGCTCATTTTTATCTCTTTTCTCCTAAGGAATCTGTTTTAAAGGATTTTAATTTTACGTATTGTTTAATTGTGTTTTAATAATAACTTACAATAAGTTTTTACTTCTCTTTTTGTAACAGTTCTTAACTGTATGTGTTAACTTTTGTAAGTGACTTTGGGTCCCAATATTGGGAAAAGACAGGATATAAATGAATTTTTATTATTATTATTATTATTATTATTTTGAGAGAAAGACAGGATATAAATTAAACTATTTCTTAAAATATATATATCGTTTTTCTCAAGCCAAGATAGTTACCTTGGAGTATCAGAGTTTATCAGAATCTTTTCCTCCTTGGCCCCTTGTGATCTCTTGGGAAAGACAAGGCAACAGCTCTCAGCACAAAGGGCAATTGCAAGAAACAACAAGAGAACTACCTTAGCAAAAACTGGAAAGGAAAACAATAACAACCCTGGATATTAGGCTCCATGCCTTTAACAGTTGTATGAGAAACTCAACGGGGAAGCATCTTCCACTGGAAGCTACCAGATGGACTATGTGATGTTCTCCCAGTCTTGTCATTGTGAAAAGGATAGAAGCCTTTAATAAGAAAGGAACTAGCAATGAGAAGCCTGGATCTAGATAGGGAGGGCCAAACAGTGTTTTCCTCTCCTGAAGTCAAGTATAACCCCCCTCCCCGCTTGGATACAAAGGTACTCTTTCAACTATGTACACCTTGCAAAATCCCCTGCAGTTTGGTGAATTTTGGGAATGCTAGTCAAAAGACTTGTCTGTAAGAGGCAAAAACAAACAAACAAAACTCACAACAACACCAGAGTGCCTCGCAGTAATGGCATTTCACAACAGCTGTGACTTGTCTTAATGGTGTTTTTGCCCCCATAGCTTTGCATGCAAGATGGCGGCCATGAGTGATTTACTTGTATTTGTACTTACCACAATTTGCCACCACTGAACTTTTTGTTTTTAAAAAAACAATGTCTAAGGTGATTTTTCAATTTAACAAAAAAGCAAAAAAAATAAATAAATCCCACCCTGTTTTCTTGTCTTATCGCTCACTTGCTCACTCGCTCGCTAAGGTGAAAATCCAACATGGTGGCAGCGGGCACTTGCCTTGTTAGCAAGCCCTGCCCCCTGTGCCAATCAGCTTTGAAAGCGATTCATATTGAATCACTCATCCTAACAAGCAGGAATTACATTCTCCTTGCTGTTTTTTTAAAAAACTCTGGGAAAAGCAACAAAGGCTTTTCATGCTGAGTTTTTGACATTTTGGGGCCCCCTCTTTCCCAATACAGCAAAACACTGCAGAATGCCATTCAGACAGGTAGGATTCTCCTCGCTTTCCATGAGGAATATTTTTGCCATTTAGACAAACGCCCCCCCCAAAAAAAACGTTCAAAAGCTTTGTGGGGGTGGTAGCCATTTTATCCCTCACTTTAAGAGCTAGAAAGTCTTACTAGTCTGTAGCAGGAAAACCAACAAGGTCTTATAGCCTCATAGAAAGTTAGCAAGTTTACTTATTATAGTATAAGATTTCGAGTGAATTAGAATGCACTTCATCAGATGAACTCCAGTACCTGCAGGTTTAAACCATAATAAAGAATACAGTTACTTTTTGATGCTCTGCAACAAATCTCTGTAATGTTTTGGCTTGTATATGTCCTATTGGTGTGTGTGTGTGTGTGATTATGTCTGTTTATGTTTCCTTATTATAACTACAAGGGTTGTGGGTGAGGGAGCTGAACTCCCCCCCACCCCCGCCGCCATTTATCAATTCTTTCCAGTTGCTACAGGCACCTTTCTCTTCAGTTTGGCTCCTGTACAGAACCAAACTCAGTGGTAAGAACATGCCTGCAGCAATTCACTGCAAACACACATTGATTATTGCACATACTGACTTGTACTTTTCTGTACAACATGCTAATTTACTTGCTATTGGCAATAGTGTTTCACCTAATTCTGAGCACTCAAAATTAGTTATGATACGACCTGTAAAAATTTCCATCAGGATAATCATGTTAGTCTTTTGCAACAAAACAAGTCACATGGCACCTTTAAGAATGGGGGTGCACAGATTTGGTGGCTCTGTGGATTAATTTTCGGTCCTCACAGGAGCTGGACAGATGGCCAAAAAGGCAAAAAAACAACAACAGCCCTGTAACCAAAATGGAAGTGACTGGAAGTTTACACTTAATTTTGGAAAACTGGATTGTTTTCTTGTAAGTTGAACAGTGGAAGGTGATCTGGAGTCTATTGAAAACATAAATTACTGCTCCTGGAAGCTTCCAAGGGAGGCAGTTCATTTTTAAAAATTCCAGAGAGGTGGTGGTTTTGGGAGGGGTGTAGGGCTACCCTGGCCTCACATCGGGAGGCATGGAGACACACTATCCACAATGCTGCAGCCTTATTTGAGAACTCACGCCGAACAAGTCTTGAAGAGAAACGACAACGCAGAAAGAATCGCAACCCGGAAACATCACCCAAGGAGACCTCCTGCTGTGCTTTCTGCAACCGGACTTGTTTATCTCGGATTGGCCTTTTCAGTCATCAGCGCACTTGCAGAAAGCACGGGATGAGTCCTTCCTGAATCTTCGTTTGTGAAGAAAAGCCAAGGGGGGGGGGCAATAAAAATAGGCTTGAGAGTCCCCAGACTGTACTTTGTCCACCCCTGTTTAAGATTAACACATACCCTGCAACTGTCCTGATTTGGCAGAGGCAGTCCCAATTAATCTGCCAGGACTCCACTTTTCAGCGCTTTTAAAATGTCCCAGTTTCTCTCTACTTCTCCCATTTCCCCCCTTTGTCCTCAGTTTACTTCAATTGGTGTACATTGAATTTGCACTCAGCAGCAAGGAGAGGAGTCTTGCCCATTTCATCAGATGCATCTGAAGTATCGCCATTAGAGTTCAGGTGTATGTACAGTCCATACTGATAAGAATGAAAGTTTTAGGGAGCTGATGGTGAATTTAGATGCAGAAAATACTGACAATGACAGTTATCTTGTATCCAGACCGCTATGCCAGTGGTTCTTAACCTTTTCTTTACCAGGGACCCCCTTTAAATATCTTTTTTTGCTGCGGACCCCCAAGACTTAACTCAATATTTAAAATGTTAATAATAATAATAATAATAATAATAATACATCATCCATTAAACTTTTCCTCAGAGGCACTGGAGGGGGAGGGAAGACTTCTCCTGCTTCTTCCTGCAAGTCTGTGGCTGGAGCAGATTGCATGGCAGTGTGCAGACCAAGCCAGCCCGCCCGCCTTTGCCTTGGCTCTTGCCACATGTCTGTTCCACTGCAGGGAGGAGGTGGGCCAAGCAGCCTTCAAGCCCCCCTATGAGTACGTTGTGGCCCCCTGGGGGTCCCCAGGTCACAGGTTGAGAACCACTGGGCTATGCCATTTCTGCATAGTATTTGGGACATTTTACAAGATACTGGCTATTGAGAAAAAGTAGCAGACAAATAATGGTTAGTTCTGTGCTCTAGACCAAGTTTTAGAACTGTCGGGGAGAAGAGAATGAGTTCTGCATTTGAGTACTTCCTTGCAGCAAGCTTGTTTTTAAAGGTGTAAAGCTACCCAAGGCCAGTAGACTAGAAATTTCCTTAAACCCAGGGGTGGCCATCTGTCAAGAGTTGGGGAGGCCACACTGTACTCCTCATGGGATCTCCGAGGGCCTCGGGTCCTTGCCTGACCCAGCCAACTTTAAAAATTTTAATTATAGTATAGCTTTTTAAACTATTTTTTTAAATTTTACTTTTAAAAACTAAGAAATGTCTTTCTTTAAAGGCTTAAAATGCCTCATTGCAGGTGTTGGTGGCAATTTCACCATGTTTTGGGTCCCTGCTGGACTGTTTTAGGCCAGGGAGAGACCTCAAAACCAGGAAGTAAACCAGTTTTCCAGTTTACTTCTTGCTTGCTTGTTTTTTAAATAACTCCTCTGGGCCTAAAACAGCCCAGCAGGGGCACATTATGATGAAATTGCCTTTCCATGTCTTCTAGGGGTTGTGGGAAACAGTTTTAATTTTAAAAATAAACATGTGCGTAGTGGAATATAGGTTTGCCAGAGTGAAAATTGAAGTGGGTTCCTGTATCTTTAATGGTTGTGTAGAAGGGAGGATTTCAGATGTTGCTTGTTATCTGGTTGTGGGACAAGCAACACCTGCCTAAATTCCCTCATCTGTACAACCATAAGGATGCAGAAGTAATCTCCAGCTTTCAGTCTGGCAACCCTACTGGGGTGCACTTGAGGCTAAAAAATTCTTGGGGAGACCTGCATGAAGCCCACATGTCATGCTTTGCCTGCTCCTTGCACAAACAAGTAAAGAATTAATGTAGGATTGTTCTTTTTTGAAGAAAAAAGGCATGTGTTCCCCCCATCACCATAAAAGTATTTGTTGAAGTGACCTTTCCTAGGATGGGCATCCCTCTGTTTCAAATTCTCTTCTGCTATCTTTCTTTATTGCTCATTAACTCTGCAGTCCATAACTGATTAACATTTCTTGATGCTGAAATTTATACCTGTGTCATAAAATGTTTGCTCTCTTTTGAAATCTATGGGTAACTTTAAAGTCACTTCTTGTTGGGTGCCTGGCTATGGATGCATGTTTAATTTTTAAAATTAACTGTTTCAGTTATTATTGAGAATCAGGAACATTTTACATATTACATTTTATACATTAAAATTACAGTTGGGTTGTAATATCCATAATCTTATTCTAGCACTCTCACTAGTCAATGGTTATACAATACCAAAATAACAAACCAATACACTTTTAGCTTCCTGTATCATAATACTTTTGGAATCGACAACTTGATCATACTATTATTCTAACAACTTCATATAATTCAAAAATTATATATCAGATCACAACAGTTTCCCTTTCCTTTTTGCAGTCTAATCCTTATTACTTTATCCTTCCCTTCTTCTTTATCCCATTAATAACAGATTTTCTTCATCATAATGCAGTCCTCTTATTTCCCAAAATCTTAGAACTGAAGTCCATTTCTCCAGTGATTTCTTCTTAGGAAGATTATGAATTTTTGATGTTAATACTGTATATCCATTTCTAAGTAATCTTGGGATTTCTTAATCCATTCTTCCACCGTGGGAGCTTTGTGTGTTTTCCACACCTGTGCTACTGTCAGTCTAGCTGCTGTAATTAAATACAGTATAATTTTCCAATTTTTCCCCACCACTTCTTCTAAACCATCAATCATATTTAACAAGAAAATTTCGGATTTCAGTTCAAAATGGAATTGAAAAATTTCTTCCAAGATTTTATGTATTTTACCCCAAAATTTCTTAACTATTTTACAACTCCACCACATATGTAGTAAAGTACCAGCATTCTCGTGACATTTCCAACAGCTATTACTGATGGAATTATTAATCTTAAGTCTAACTGGAGAAAAGTACCATCTGTGAACTACTTTTTGATAATTCTCTTTCAAATTTTGACAGCTAGTAAACCTGTAGGTCCTGTTTCTAGCTCTTTCCTATGCCTCTAACTCTAGTGGGTATCCAAAATCTTTGGCCCACCTTTTCATGTAATCTTTAATATTATCTGCTTCTAAACTTCTACTTAATAGTAGGTTGTAAAATTTACCAATTTTTCCCTTTTCTTTTCCTTCCCATAACAGTTTATCTAAATCGTTATTTTCCCTTTCAGGAACATTGCGTGGTGGGTTGTTTTTTTTAGTTTAACAGTAAAAAAATTGTGGGAGGGATTTGGTAACATGTTACAAATAGCTATAACATTGCGGGAGAGACTTGGTAACGGAACATTGGTACTTACCGTGAAGGTTCCTTTTCAGCAGCCATGGGGAGGGAGTCCTTCCTTGGGTATTGGCTCCGCCTCCAACCAATCGCAGGCAGGATAATCTGAAAGACAATGAGTTAACCCATCCCCTCTTGGAGGCGGAGTCAACCCCAACCTCCCCAGAGATGGTATATCCAAGCTCCAGCCAAACTACAATAAAAGAAACCATACTATCACTACACAACTACTACTAACACGCTACACCCTTTTTTGGGGGGAGGGTTGGGTAAGGACTCCCTCCCCATGGCTGCTGAAAAGGAACCTTCACGGTAAGTACCAATGTTCCGTTTTCCAGCAGCCAGGGGAGGGACTCCTTCCTTGGGACCTTTCATAGCGGTCCAACTAAGGGTGGGAAAAAATCCTATGTCACTAACAAAACTTTCTAAACAAAACATCTCCATCACTGAATCACCTTCTGCAGCACCCTCCTACCAAATGCTGCATCCGCTGACGCATACAAATCAATCCTATAGTGCCTGGTAAAGGTGGACGCAGCAGCCCAAGTGGCCGCCCTACAGATATCAATGATTGACACAGCTGGACCCAACGCTGCTGATGTTGCCGCACTACGCGTGGAATGTGCCAATATCCCTGGCGGAACTTCCAAACCACTCGCCAAATACGCCTTCTCGATGCAGCGTTTTAGCCACCTCGCAATCGTGGAAGACGACACCTTCGTCCCCTTTGATTTACCCGCAAAGGCCACAAACAGAGCATCCGACTTGCGAAACTCCCCCGTCCTTCGAATATACACTCTCAACGCTTGTCTAACATCCAACGTGTGCCACAATTTCTCCACTTCCGCTACTGGACGCGGACAAAAAGAAGGCAGCACCAGTTCCTGAGACCTATGGAAGAAGGAGTTAACCTTGGGGACAAAGGACGGATCCAATCTCAAGGTCACTGAATCCTTCTGAAACACACACAGCTCCTCCCGAACAGACAACGCACTCAACTCAGACACATGTCTAGCTGACGTTATGGCCACCAAGAATGCCACCTTCCAAGTCAGTAGGCTCAAGTCCGCAGATCTAATAGGTTCGAAGGGCGCCTGGGTCAGTGCTTTCAACACTACATTCAACTTCCAGGAAGGAAACCTGTGGACAACCGGCAGACGCGCCAAACTCACCCCCTTGAGAAAACTCTGCACATGTGGATGAGATGCAATCGACTTCCCTTTAACGCCTCTCAGGATGGAACCTAAAGCCGCTACATGTCTCTGTGCTGGCCGCTAGACCCTTCTTTAATCCTGCTTGGAGAAAGGCTAACACTGAACCCACTGAGGCCTGAGACGGTTTAACACCTTTGGATCTGCCCCACCTGCAAAAGGCCCTCCAAGTCACCTCGTACAAATGAATGGTAGAAGGTCGCCTGGCCTTTAATATGGTTTCTACTACTTCTAGATCATAACCCTTCTTCAGCAATCTCTTCCGCTCAATCTCCAGGCGTGTAGACATAACCAACCCGGATCTGGATGTAAGAAGCCCTCTTGAGAAAGAAGGTCCGGCCAAAGGGGCAGCGGCCAAGGCTCCCGAATCTGCAACTGAACCAGTTCCGGAAACCATGGGCGTCTTGGCCATCGAGGTGCCACCAGAATCACCTCTGCCTTTTCTTGCCTGATCTTCCGAAGCACTCTGCTCAGCAGTGATGTTGGAGGAAATGCGTAGCACAACTCCTTCGGCCATGGTATTGTCAGCGCATCGAAACCTGACGCCCCCTGAGTCCAAAACCTGGATATATATTGTGGCAGCTTGTGATTCTCTTGAGACGCGAACAGATCCATCTGTGGCTCCCCGAACCGAAAGACGATCATCTGGAACACCAAGTTGTCGAGACTCCACTCGTTGTGAGTCAGAGTGTGACGACTCAGCCAATCCGCTTGTACATTCAGCTTTCCTTGCAGGTACTCCGCTCTGATTGAAAGCAGGTGAACCTCCGCCCACCTGAACAGGCTCTCCGACTCCTCCATGAGGGCTCGCGATCGTGTCCCTCCCTGCTTGTTTATATGAGCTTTCGTGGTTATGTTGTCTGTATGAATCAAGACATGAGTCCCTTCCACCTGATTCTGAAAACTGAGCAAGGCTAATCTCACTCCCCAAAGTTCTAGTAAGTTGATGCTGAGTTCCTGTTCCTGTTGGGACCACAAGCCCTGAGCCAACTGGCTTCTGCAATGAGCCCCCCAACCAGCTAGCGAAGCATCGGTTGTGACCACAATCCTCCGCGGTTCCAAGATGGGAACCCCCTGGGTCAGCTTCTCCCCGAGCCACCAAGTCAGCGATTCCTTCACCTCTGTAGGTACCCTCAGGAACCTGCATGCCTTCTTCGCAATGAGGTCCTGGAACGGGAGGAGGAACCACTGCAACCTCCTGAGATGGAATCTGGCCCAGAGCACCGAATCGATACAAGCTATCATCTGACCCAGCAGCCTCGCTAGTGACATCAGGGGAGACTTGGGTTGCCCCAAAACCAACTCTACTAGCGCCTGAAGTCTCGAACTTCTCTCTTCCGGCAGATACACTCGGTATTCTCTGGTATCCAACACATTCCCTAAGTGTTGAATCCTCTGCACTGGGACAAGTTGGCTCTTTTCCCTGTTCATCAAAAATCCGTGAGCCTCCAGGCACTCGATTGTCGCTGCCACATCCTGTGCTGCCTTGTCTGGAGATGGGGCTCTTATCAGTAAGTCGTCCAGATAAGGGAAAATGTGAATCCCTCTGGTCCTCAAGTGGGAAACCAACACTACTAACACCTTGGTGAACACTCCTGGTGAAGACGACAGACCGAAGGGGAGGGCTCTGTACTGAAAATGAGCCTCCTTGAAAGCAAACCACAGGAACCGCCTGTGTGCCAGATGAATCATGATGTGTAGATACGCTTCTCTGAGATCCAGAGAGGCTAGAAAATCCCCTTCCTGGATTCCCTCCAGAATGGTACGTAGTGTTTCCATTCGAAATCTGCTTTTCGCCACCCATTGGTTGACGCCCCGCAGATTTAGAATGGCCCGCCATTCCCCATTCTTCTTGGGTACCAAGAACAACGGGGAATAGGTGCCCGAGAACCGCTGATCTAACAGTACCGTTTCTATCGCCTGGATGTCCAGAAGATGCTTGATCGCCTCCTCTGTCCGCGACTGTCTCTCTTTGCAAGACGTTGTGCAGGATTGTACGAAGGCTGGGGGAGGTTTCACCAGAAAATCTATCGTGTACCCCTGTCTCACTGTTCTGATCGCCCAGGCATCTGACGAGGTACCTTCCCAAGTCTCCACAAACCTGGCTAGCCTGCCCCCAATTGCCGCTCCTGGATAGTCAGAGTTGTTGAGCACCCTTCCCTCCCTGCTTGGGGGGTTGGGTGGCCCCCCCTTTTTGGGGTTGGTTGAACCTGGGCCTCTGGAACGGCCTGGGTGGGTTCCAATTCCCTCCTTGTTGTCTAAACCCTCTTTGGTTGTTTTGTCGAAACCCCCTGAAGCCCTGAAAACTGGGCCGAAAGGGTTTACGCTCCTCCCTCTTGGGCAATGAGGGGAGAGCCTTTTTCTTGTCCTTCGTCTCTACTAGGACCTCATCCAGAGTCTCGCCAAACAACTTCCCTCCTTTAAAGGCGCAACTTGCTAGATTAGCTTTTGCCTTATTATCTGCATTCCAGCTCCTCAGCCACAATTGACGTCTGGCTGCCACATTGGCGCCCATCCCCCTAGAGGAGTAGCGCAATGCATCAAGACTGGCATCTGCCACGTAAGCCGAAGCCCTGGCAATCTTATTCATGCTTTGTCGAAAATTAGCCTCATCTTCTGGTACATTAGTGACTAAATCCTTGGCCCATCTAATGATGGCCCTTGCAAAAATGGAAGCCGCCGAAGCTGCCCTCATCGCCAGCGCTGTAGCCTCATGAACCCTGCGCAGGAAGGACTCTATATGTTTATCGTCTGGCGCCTTAAGGTGCTCGTCTCCATCCCTAGGGAAAAGCGATCCAGAAACCAGTCCCACCACCGGCGCATCAATGGCAGGGAGTTTTAGCATATCCATGACCTCTGCAGGTAAGGTGTACAATTGTTTGGCCAGGGCAGGTTGGGTCCTGGGGGCCCCAGGCTTGTCCCATTCCCCCAACATAGCCTCCTTCAGAATGTCAGGAAAGGGTAGCACATTCCCCACTCCCTTGCCAGCTGTCCTGAGTTCAGGGACTCCCTTGTTAGTATCCCCCACCGGAGAGTTCCCTGGACTCAGTTCCAAAGCCCTGAGCACCTTCTTCAAAAGGAGAGAGAAAAAGGTCGCTTCAAATAGTCTTGGGGAATCCTGCTCCTCACAATCATCCCCTTCCCCCTCGGAGGAAAGCTCCCCCTCCTCCTTGGGTTCGTTCTCCTCCCCCCTCCCCCTGGGAGGACTTTAAGGTATCCACTGGAAGGCAGTGCTTCTCCTTCCGAGTTCTCTTGCGGGGGGGGGACGAACTGGAGTCCTCCCGCTCCCCCACCACAGCGCTGCGTCCCTCCCGGCTTGGCTCCCGGTCCGGTGACGCCACCCCCCGGTTTCGCTTTGCGGGCCCCTGCCCGCCGCTTCGCGCCTTCCCACGGGGAGGGGGGGAAAGGGCATGCAGGGAAACATCCCCCCGCGCCCGCGCCAACCAGCCCTGCTCGCCACCGGCCTCGATCCCTGCCGCCAGCACCTGCCGAGTGACTAGCGCAAACCACTCGGCCAGGGCTGGCGGCAGGGTCTTACCCTTCAGTAGCAGCGGCGGTAGATCCGTCGGGGGCTCCTCCGTGTCGCTGGCTCTCCTGGGTGGCTCTCCCGAAGGGCCAGGAAGGGCTCCGTCCCCCGCGGCTGCGCGGTCCGTCTCCTGAGAGGAGACCCCATCGCTCTCCGACCCGTTGAGGGTCGACTGGCTCAACGTGTGCCCCAAGAAGGGGGCACGGAGCTCCGATGCCTGGCCCTGGCTGCCAAGCTCTGTTAGGTCCTCCTCCTCTGAGGAGAGTTCCCCCTTCGCCATGCGGTCGAGCATGGAGGTCGCCATCTTGGACTCTTTGTTCTGTGTGCTAGCTGGAGCGAGCAAAAACCCGGCCTGCTGCAGCACGAGGCAGAACAAAAACTGGGGAGGTTGGGGTTGACTCCGCCTCCAAGAGGGGATGGGTTAACTCATTGTCTTTCAGATTATCCTGCCTGCGATTGGTTGGAGGCGGAGCCAATACCCAAGGAAGGAGTCCCTCCCCTGGCTGCTGGAAAACATTATAAATAGCTATAACATTACGTTGAAGGGTAATTTCCCAAGCTCTGTTTTCAAGTAGCAAATGTCTTTTTACCTTTTTTTGGTTCCTGAAAAATTCAAGGAAACATATAGATAAATTTACAAGGAGGCTGCTCATCTATATGTTGTAGCATTCTAGAGATAATTTTGTTAGTCTGTTCATAGCAGATGCAACAA
Organism: Gambelia wislizenii; assembly: GCA_030847615.1. Classification (NCBI taxonomy): domain Eukaryota; kingdom Metazoa; phylum Chordata; class Lepidosauria; order Squamata; family Crotaphytidae; genus Gambelia; species Gambelia wislizenii. The sequence continues at coordinate 483,773,918 of JAUMIR010000001.1, read as the reverse complement.
AGCCTTTATGATGGCACTAAACTCTTGACAGATTTATTATGGCATCAGCTTTCGTGGTTTATAGTCTACACTTGTCAGATCCATGATGTTGGCTCTAGTCTACAAAAGCTGGTGCCACACTAAACCTATTAGTCTCTGAGAACCTCCAGACTTTCTATATTGTGCTAAAGAGATATTCCTCATTTTAGCAATTCTGCTTTCCATTTTACCATTTTTAACAGTTTGATCCAAATTGTTATGGCATAAATTTTAGAACAAGTCTGTATTTATGTTTGGTAAGTGAAAATATTGACCCAGTATGTTGTGGAAAAGGCAATTTTTTTACACTGGGAATCTTTAAGGGATTGGTAATACCTTTCTGTAAATTAAAGGTGTGACCACACTTGCTATATTTTATCTACTTCTGGTTACCACAACTCAAAAAGAATATTGAATTGATGTAAAAGTTTCCAGAAGAGGGAACCAAAATGAGCAGGGGACTAGGACAACTATGTGTGAAGGCTTTTAGCTTAGTATTTGACATTATTATCCACGCTGTGAAGAAAACACAGGTGGGCGGGGCAGGAATCATCTTTCATGTAGTGCTAGAAACCATGGTCATTCACTGAAGCCACATGGTAGGCGATCCAACATAATTAAACCTGTGAAATGTTCTGTCATACAGTGTGGTAATGATTACCAACTTGGGTATCTTGGAAAGGGGATTAGATTCACAGAGAATCAATCTAGTAGGAGACTGCTAGTCTCTCGCCAACACTTACGACTCCTCAAACGCTTTCATCAGCGCTGTATACGCACAATCCTAAATATACACTGGACTGACTATGTGACGAATGTTGCTGTCCTTGAGCAAGCAGGGATCATCAGCATTGAGGCCATGATATTGAGAACACAGCTGCACTGGGCAGGGCACGTTTCTAGGATGGAGGACCATCGCCTCCCAAAAATACTACTCTACGGTGAACTTGCCATGGGTCAGCGTAAGAGGGGTGCTCCAAAAAAGCGATACAAGGATTCCCTGAAACAACATCTCAGGCTCAGCCAAATTGATCACCAACAATGATCCACCATGGCCTCACATCGGGAGGCATGGAGACACACTATCCACAATGCTGCAGCCTTATTTGAGAACTCACATCGAACAAGTCTTGAAGAGAAACGACAATGCAGAAAGAATCACAACCCGGAAACATCACCCAAGGAGACCTTCTGCTGTGCTTTCTGCAACCGGACTTGTTTATCTCAGATTGGCCTTTTTAGTCATCAGCACACTTGCAGAAAGCACGGGATGAGTCCTTCCTGAATCTTCGTTTGCGAAGAAAAGCCAGAGAGAGAGAGACTGCTAGTAGTATACTGCTAGTCATTATGATTACATAGTCAGCCCTCTGGATCCACAGATTGTGCATTCACAGTTTCTACCCTCCACGGCTTGAAAATATCCCCCCCCCCACAAAAAAAATCGAAAAAGCAAATCTTTATTTTGCCATTTTATATAAGGGACACCATGTTACTACAACATTGTATATAATGGGAATTAAGCATCCACGGATTTTGGTATCCACAGGGGGTCGTGGAACTGAACCCCAGCAGATACCAAGAGCTCACTGTATATTTAATATGCCTCTGAATACCAGTTACTGGAGAATACAAGCAGGGAGGTGTTATTTCACTGTTTGCAGAGCATTTCTACTGGGCACTGGAAAACCTAAGCCAAGCCACCATTTTCGGAAGGGAGGGGAGGGGCGAAATGATCTTTACAGACAGTCTAAATCTGGGAGGCTACAAAGCTAAAGATGGGTGTTGTTGGTGAGACAGTAGTTTAGAGAAGGGAGTCCAGGAAATTTCTTCTCCTCAGAATTCACGAGTTTTACCCTTGAAGGTCTCATGTGCCTTCAATTAAATGGTCCTATAGCATAGTCACACAACCCATGAAGCAAGATAAGGTCTAAAATCTTATTATTTTTGTCATGCTGTGGTAGTTTCCCTTTTTCTGTTGCAGCTGTGGATTTCTATGCACAGAAATAATTTGTGTTCTTTGTATTAATCAATTTGAAATGCCACATTTCTAAATGTATGCACAGGTCACCCCCCTCGTATCCATGGAGGATACTTTCCCAGACTTAACACAGTTACCTGAAACCATGCATAGTAGTGAACAGCCATAGAATCATGCTGGAGGACCTAGAAAATATTGGGATTAACAATCTTTGCATGCATGAACTCTGTGGTAGTTAAAGTCCATGTTCTCTCTCTAGGAGTTTATGCAAAGCATGTTTGTGGTTAATTTTCTGTTTGCTTGTTTACATACCTTTCCTCCTCCTGATCATGTGGGCACCTTTTGTTCTCTGGGGAACAAGCCCCAAGCAAGCACACTTTTTACTAACCTTCCACCATTAAGCCTGTTGTTTTAAAGTAGCTCTCTAGAGCAGCAGTTTCTCAACCAAGGTTCCATGAAACCCTAGGGTTCACTGAGAGATCGCCAGGGGTTCCGTGAGAAAATAGTAATAAATTAATAAATTAGGGAGAAGTGGTGAGCAGAAACAGCTTATCTCTCCCCACCACAACAGAGAAAGCTGGGGAGGAATGAGTATGTGTGAATTAGTTTTCACACCAACACCTTCAAAGGGGCCTCTTACCTTGCTCTCCATCCCAGCTTTTGCTCTGCATTAGATGTGCTAATCAAAGGGGAGGAATGAGTTTGCAATGACAAGCTGGTTGGGCAGGAAGTTGCAGCCTCCCTCTCATCCTGAGCCTGGCTGCTTAGTTGTTGCTTTTTGCAAGCTCTGTTAGCTCAGAGCTCAATCTTTGGGTCAGAGTCAGTGATGTAGCCCTGTTTAAGTATTTGAAGGGATGTCATACTGAGGATGGAGCAAGCTTGTTTTCTGCTGCTCCAGACTGGGACATGGAGCAATGGGTCCAAACTACAGGACATTATTCAGGTTTTAATAATTTTTCACAATAAATATATTTGTTTTTCAATTAATTTATTTTTATTATAGATTACCTTTTTTGGCATTTTCATAGGATATTTTGTCAGTATTTTAATGTACACTATAAATACTTCTCTGCCAGTATGCTCTTTCAGCCCTGTTACTTTCAAGTATCAAATATGTATTGCTAGCAATGTGGAATATAATAAGCATCTATTTTTTTCACTGTTTCTGTAATTTTTTTTAAAAAGAGAGTTGTAGGTATATTTTTACATAGGGGTTCCCTGAGACCTGAAAATTATTTCAAGGGTCCAGGGTAAAAAGGTTGAGAAACGCTGCTCTAGAGAAATTTGCTTCTAAGTTCTGAACAGCATGTAGACCTTCATGTTTCTTCCTCCTACCTACCTGAAGATGCTGAACCTGTGTATTGATTATGCGCATGCTATTTAGTAAGTAAACTGTCTTTTTATACTTTTAAAGAAGACTAAGCTTGTTTTATTTCTCAGCTACATATATTGTGTGTGGGGAGGAGGTGGCTGGCTTAATCTGTTCCCAAAATCTCTGCTAAGCATAATTTTAACTCTGCTACTGAGATCACCAAATCTCAAATGTTTTAAAATTCCAATTGAAAATGCCTATTGAGGATGCCTCTTTAGGCGTCTGGCACAACTCTTTGGTCAACTTCCAGTGGAAGTTGACCATCAGATCATACTGAAGGATCTCCATGTGCCTAGAGAGACCACCTCCAGTGTGACACTATGGTCCTCCAGATATCTAAAGAGACCTCCCCCCCCTGCAATTGCCATTAGGTGAAACTGCAGGTCTCATCCCCACTTAAACAGTGTGTGTGACCTGTATAACATGTTTCTGCTGGGTGTGATAAAATGAATAGGATGTGGCTTGGACTGGGAACGCCTGAGAGCAATTACCAACTCAGCCATGAAGTTCACCTTGGGCCAAAATTGCCTTGTAACTTGAACTACCTTAGAAGGCAATTGTAAAAATATGGCTCCCTGTATCCATTGTTCAGAACTCTTTAGAAGAAAAATGAAAAAGATATTATCATAAATATGTTGAACGAAGGGGTGTAACAATATTTAGTTGTAAGTCATTTTAAAACTTGCATTAGCATCATTAGACTGCTGTGCTATTTGCCCTGAAACTAACAGGAGTTCTGTATTTTACAAACATCTTCCCTGCTTTCCTAAGTTTTGCAGTTGTCCAAATAATAATCAGGGTAATCATCTGGGAAAGGTAAGAAAAGTGTGCTTTGCAACTTACTGCAAAGTACTGCAAGTCACCACATTGCAAGTTTGATTCCAGTGGGCTCCAAGGTTCACTCAGCCTCCCATCCTTCCGTAGGTCGGTAAAATGAGTACCCAGCTTGTGGGGGCAATTAGCTTAACACACATTGGAAACTGCTTAATGCAGTGTAGATGTGTAAATAGCTATTGCTTAAAACAATTTGTAAGCCACTCTGATAGCCTTGTGGCTGAAGAGTGGGGTATAAAAAAATAAAAAAATAAAAAGGTTTCTTTGAACACTTTATAAGCAGCTTAACTGCAAAGATTTAAATCTCTTACAATTGTACGAGGAAAGTGAAGTAACAGAGCCAATTTGCTAATCAAAACCATTCGTTTTTCTCTTCAATTTCAATGCATATTGTTAGAACAGGGATGAACAATATGTGTCCCCAGGTAGTACCTTAACAGATTAGAAAGCTGGGCCAAAACTAACAAAATGAATTTCAACAGGGGGAAATGTAGGATACTACACTTGGGCAGTAAAAATGAAATGCACAGATATAGGATGGGTGACACATGGCAGTACATGTGAAAGGAATCTAGGAGTCTTAGTGGAGCACAAACTGAACATGAGTCAGCAGTGTGATGCAGCAGCTAAAAAAGCCAATGCAATTCTTTAAAAGCCAGCATTAATAGGAATATAGTGTCTAGATCAAGGGAAGTAATAGTGCCATTCTATTCTGCTTTGGTCAGACCTCACCTGAAATACTGTGTCCACTTCTGGGCACCACAATTCAGGAAGGATATTGAGAAACTGGAACGTGTCCAGAGAATGGCAAATATTTGAGGGGATGTCATATTGAGGATGGAGCAAGCTTGTTTTCTGCTGCTTCAGAGACTAGGGTCCCGTCTACACGATTTAAATAATACGTACGGCTTGCGAAAGTTCGCACTTTGGTACACATGGCCGTTTGGATGCACACGAATGCAAAAGAGGGGGGCGGTTTTCCACCCTGAAATACACACACGTGGCGTTCGGGAGGGAAAGCGGATCGCGAAGAGAAATCCGTACGCCATTCGGATGGCTGACGGGTCTGTACGGTCTGTTCGCACACATACGAACAGGCAGGGTAATCTGATTGGCTGGCCGAGTAGAGGGGACGGGGATAGCACGGAGGGGAATTGGGAGCGCCCGCCATGTTGGATTCCTGGCTAGCAAGTGTCCGGTAAGTCCGTGAATTTATATGTTTATTTATTTTTATTTTATATTGTAAATACAGAAAACCGACTGTCCGCAAAGCAGGAACCTTTAAAAAAAAAGTGGCGGGAGATTTAAAACTGCAGTTCGGCTTCCTCGCTCCAGCCAGCTTCGGGAAGAGGGAGTCATACGGTGTTTAGGGGGTTAAAAATCGTATAGCCGGTTCGTATGCATACGAACAACAGGCTGTTCATATTTTTTGCCCCCCATACGGATTTTTTTATGATCGTATAGCCAGCCGCACAATAGGACACGGAGCAATGGGTTTAAACTACAGGAAAAAAGATTCCACCTAAACATTAGGAAGAACTTCCTGACAGCAAGAGCTGTTCAGGAGTGGAATGCATTGCCTCGGAGTGTGGTGGAGTCTCCTTTTTTGGAGATTTTTAAACAAAGGCTGGGTGGCCATCTGTTGGGCATTATTTGATTGTGTATTCCTACCTGGCAGGGGGTTGGACTGGATGGCACTTGTGGTCTCTTCCAACTCTATGATTCTACGATTCTAAAGCCTCCAAAGCTCTTTTTAAATGGCTCATGATCCCCCATGCCCCCACATGGATTAGGGATGTCAAAATTGTGATTATAATCCAGGAGGCCTCTAGGAACTGTGGTTTTTCCTTTGGATAGGTCTGGGGTTTGTAGTTTGGTGATGCACTAGAGCTTTGTGGCTGAGAATTATAAATACCCTTCCCTAAACTACAAATCCAGGATTCCAGAGGATGTTTTCACGAGAGCCAAAGAGGAATCATATCACTATAATTATGTAGCATGAACAGGCACCTGGAGACTTTAGTTTCAATAATTTTTTTTCCCATTTCAATAACATTTTTATAATTTCCATGCCTGATGTGGCCCATGGCTGGAACTTGGGAGTGAAAATTTGGCTCCTGATCCTGCCATAGTTATCCACTGTAGAAAGCATGAAGAAAAGTAACTGATGTGTGTATGGGGGTATTTTGGTGGTGGTGAATCTATGAACCTCTGTATTAGGGACAAGAGGGAGGTGAATCAGTGTAAGCGAGAATGTCTGTGAAATATTAACTGACATTTAGAACAGATGTCCTTTTATAATTATGCTCTTTTTATTTGTCTGGGTTGTTTTTTTCTCTGTTGGATCTGTTTGCCAGATTAGATGGACTGAAAGTTGTGAAATAAAAGCTAAGAGATAAATTATTAACTGCTGACAGGCTTGACACAAATGTTGTCCTTTGGAAATGCAGGATTAATTTCTGGTTCTGAGGACAGAGGGAAATGTGATCTGTGAATTTGCAACACCGAGGCCAGCTCCAGGTTTGAACAAAGTGCATCCTGGTTGGGCCTTTTTTCCCCTGTCTGTAATCCTCTGGAGTTTATTTGGCTGCAGTTGGCAGCAATCTGGACTGCTAGGCCTCACCAGTCTTTAAATTTTTCCCAGAATGCTTTGCAGAATGCCAGGTCACATGCATTGTAGGAAACTGAAAAGATGGGTTGACACAGCCATCTGGTGTTGCTTAGAATACCAGATCAGAAAAAAATTAAGGGAACCCATCAGCCATGGGTCTCATCAGAGTTCTTAGACCCTAAGAGGCATCCTAGGATGATGGTTGACACTGGTTGTGAGTAAAACACGGGGTTAATTAGGATTCAAAGGCATAGCCGTGTTAGTCTGGATCACTATGCAAAGGGATCTGATCGTACCTTTCAACCTGAGGTGTTGGCTATACAGTGAAAATACTCCTCATAGAATTCGAGGAGAATATGTTTTAATGAGGTGCTGCATCAAACTGCCATATTCAAAAGAAAGGAATGCCAAAAATACCAAGAAACTATGCAGAAAAGCTTTTGTGGATGTTCCCATATTTTTTTAAAAGCTCCATGGGGAACACACATTCCTGCTCATTGGGACAGCCAGTTTGCAAATGGAAGTGGGAAGCTGATTGGTCAGATGTGTGAAGGGGTGGAGTTTGCTGTCAAGGCAAATGCCCTGAACCACCATGTTGGATTGTTGCTATAGCAATCATGCGCTGAGGCAACAAAACAGCCTTTTTCTCTCCCCCCCCCCATTTATTTAAGCAGAATATAGCACTTCTGTACCTTGGATAGGCTTTTTTTTAAAAAAAAAATATTGTTCAGCGGTGGCAAATGGTGACAATAAAAACATGAGTAATTTACTTGTGCCCTCCATCTTGATTCTCGGGCATGTCTCTTTGAACAATGAATGTTGATAGGTTCACATGCCTGTGATCTTGCCAAGAAATCATGGAGACAAATAAAGCTGCTGCAAATTGGTGTTAGTGCGCATCAATCCACATTTTATAGCCTTGTATAGACAAGTCCTAACTGGGGCTGCTGCCCCGCCATGGCTCAATGCTATGGAATTTTGGAATCTGTTGTTTTATGAGATATTTAGCTTTCTTTGTTAGATAACTCTGGTGCCACAACAGCCTACAAAACCCAGGATTCCATAGAATGGATTCATGATAGTTAAAGCAGTGTCAAACTGCATTATGTCTGCAGTTTGGCAGCAGGAGAAAGAAGTTGGTAGCATAAGCTTTCATAGATTTAAGTCGACTTCATCAGATGCATGGAATGAAGTGCCTAAGAGCAGACCTGTATAGGTGTGAATGAGCCACGAATATGAATTAAGCTATTAATGTGAATATGAATCAAGCTATGTATGGCTTAAGTAGGGTTCATTTTAAAAGAAAGCCTAGCTGCCCTTGTTAATTTCTGGGGAAATTAGTTGCTCTGTATAAAAGTATCCAGATTCCTCCCAGAAGCTAGGATCTAAGTTCTCCCCGCATCCTTGAACTAATTTGTGGGTCGACTTGCACTTAGAATTTCACAGTTTTAGACCTTTGGTTTATGTAGCTTTGCCATTTCACATCTTTACAACTCTTCAACAAACACTGTCAAAAGTAACAGGCCAAAAATGGGTTGCACATTTTTTTACTTTTTAAATTATTTTAAAAAGGTGTTTTTTGTTATCTGCAATAGCACTTGTTGCTCACCAGATGGCACTGGAAACATAATGATTGTTGCTAGTTTTGTAAGGGACAATTTTGTATCTTGAGAATGAATGTAGTAAAAACTGGCTGGCTGTTTTGTTTTGTTAATTTGGGCCCTTCTTGTCTATTTCACTGGCTTTAAATTGATTAGAAATGTTCCCACTTTGTAACAACGAAAAGGAGGTGTTTATACATGAAATTTTGCATAAGAATGAGTTGCAGTTCTCTCTCTCTCTCTCTCTCTCTCTCTCTCTCTCTCTCTCTCTCTCTAATGTGGGATAGTGAGACGAATATCATACTAAGGGTTTATTTAAATGGTGAAAAAAATCCTCATGGAATTTTCAGGGAATACTGTACAAACTGTCTTAATGCGAACCCGCATCAATGCGCCATATTCAGAAGGAAGGGGCAAAAAAACTACACTGGGAAAGTCTTTGTGGCTTTTCCAGAAGTTTTAAAAAGCTCTGTGGGGAATGCACGTTCCTGCTCATTGGGACAAGCAATTTGATATAAATCACTTTCCCATATGAGAGGAAACGCAAACCTGATAACACACACACACATATCTGGTGTATAAGACAACTGGGCGTATAAGATAACCCCCAACTTTCCCAAAATACAGAGTTTGGGATATACTCACCATATAAGTCTACCCCCTTCCAGCCAGCCAGCCCATCGTGGCTTCAGAAAGTGTGGGTGGTGGCTAGCAAGCTTCTCCCCCAGCCAGCCACCCCTCCGCCTTTCCCGAACCTGCCAGCCCCATCTCGGACTCAGGAAGGGCGGGAGCTGGCTAGCAAGCTTCCCAACCCAGCCAGCCACCCCTCCGCCTTTCCCAAAGCTTTCCCAAGTCCAAGATGGGGCTGGCAGGTTCGGGAAAGGCGGAGGGGTGGCTGGCTGTGGGGGAGAAGCTTGCTAGCCACCTCTCGCCCTTCCTGAGTCCAAGATGGGTCTGGCAGCCCCACCTCGGGTTCGGGAAAAACAGAGGGCTGGCTCTCTGGGGGGGGGGAGCTTGCTAGCCACCTCCCACCCTTCCCAAGTCCGAGATGGGGCTGGCAGCCCCATCGCAGGTTCGGGAAGGGCGCAGGGGTGGCTGGCTGGACGGGGGGGGGGAGGCTTGCGTTGGGGACGTGCGGGAGGTGGCTGATAAGCCTCTCCCCACCCAGCCAGCCACCCCTCCGCGCTTCCTGAACCCGCAACCGCCGTATACCCAGCGTATAAGATGATCCCCAACTTTTATACGCCAAAACATAGTGTGTGTGCGTGTGTGTGCGCGCGTGTGTATTTGCTCTCCTTAGGTTTTAATTTTTGGGTATTGACAGTATTCAGTCTTATCTGCAGGTGTTATATATGTGAGTTGTATTTGTATGTACTTTTTATGCAATTTATGTAAATTGTATGTATTTTATGTATTTTTTGCCTTTTATGCATTGTTTAATATTTTGATCTATGATCATAAATAAAGAATGATGATGTTCCACTGGGAAAGTCTTTGTGGCTTTTCCTGAAGTTTTTAAAAAGTTCTGTGGGGAATGCATATTCCTGCTCTTTGGGACAAGTGATTTTATATAAATCACTTTCCTATATGAGAGGAAGTACAAACCTGATTGGCCGGATGAGCGTAGGGGGTGGAGCTTGCTAGCAGCCCACTGCCGCCATGTTGGATTTTTGCCTTAGCGAACAATTGCTAAGGCAAAAAAATGGGGATTTGTGTTAGCTTTCTCTCTCTCTCTCTCTCTCTCTCTCTCTCTCTCTCTCTCTCTTTTTTTTGTAAAGGTGCGTACCATGGAAATAGAATTTTAGTTTTAAAAAAAGGTTGGCGGCAGCAGATTTAAAAACAGGAGTAATTCACTTGTGTCCACCATCTTGGCTAGAGGGCATGCAAAGTTTATGGGGCTGTAATGACTTGCTATTACTGCAGAGCGATCCTGCGGAGCAATCCGTATCTCTTGGCCTCATATAGGCAACCCCTGAGATTGGTGAGACTGACTAGATTTTCAGACAACACTGTTATAGTGTTACTATTCCACTTTATTGGCTATGGCTGCCTCCTGTTGAATCCTGGGATTTGCAGTTTAGGAAGGGCCATTTACAACTCTCAGCCAGAGAGATCTTAGGCCTCACTAAACTACAAACCCCATAATTCCACAGCAGGAAGCCAGAGCAGTTAAAGTGGAATAGTAACACTATAACACTAGTCTGAAAATCTCCTGCGGCTCAAATCTCCACTCAGCCATGAAGCTTAGTGGGTAAACTTGAGCCATTTACTCTCCTCAATGTGATATAACTCATAGGATCATTCTAAGGATGGAATGAGAGGGAATACTGTAATGTCTTGGCCTCATTGGAGGAACAGGGGAATATAAATCTAGTAAATAAATGTGATAGTGGGTATACCTCAGTTAACAAAATAGATGTGTTCCTGGATATTACTTCTTTAACAGAAAATTTGGTACCAGAGGTATCAATAACATGGAAAGAATAGGGATAGGTTCCTACACCACAAAAAAGAAGGGCAGTTCAACAACAAAAAATCCAAAACTAACAATATTCACATGTGAAATGAATCAACCAGGTCAGGTAAGCCTTGCAGAAGTAAACAAAAGCTTTTTAAACCTTCTAGAAACTACTGTACTTGAAGACTTTTTCCAAAATGCATCCAGGGTTTTAAAAAAATATTTGTTTATTTATGCCGTTCACTGTTGTCCTCTACTTTTCTTATGATTTCCACTTAGGTGGCCAAACTTATCGATTTGTCCTTAACATACTAGGAATAGCTGGTGAGGCAGGTTAATCTGCTTTCTACTCTTCTCTCTGTTTTCCTGTTCATGCATCCTCAGTAAGGGATGCTGTTTACCTTGCCTGCACACTTCCACAGTGGGATCAGCTAGAGTAGAATCTCGTTCTTTCCCAGCTTGTTTTACTATGTAGTTTACTGCAGGCGCACCACTGCAACCTAACGCTAGAAGTCTCTGGCTGCATCTGCAGTGCAGAAATAATCCAGTTTGACACTGCTTTAACTTCCATGCCTCAGTGCTATGGAATGCTGGGCTCTGTAGTTTTGTGAGTTATTTAGCCTTCTCTGTCAGAGAGCTCAGATGCCACAACAAATTACAAATCCCAGAATTCCATAGCATTGTGCCATGGCAGTTATAGCAGTGTCAAACTGGATTATTTCTGCACTGCAGATGCAGCCTCTGTGTCTCAAACCCTCCTTCACCATCTTCCCAATGCTGATGTTTGCTAACATCTTTGTCCAGCTAGACAGTGATTCCCAAACTTTGGTCCTCCAGGTGCTTTGGACTTCATCTCCCAGAAGCCCTAGACACCTTGGCCAACAGTCAGGAATTCTGGGAGATAAAGTCCAAAACATCTGGAGGACCAAAGTTTGGGAAACACTGAGGTAGGACAAGGAGAAAAAGCGGGGCTGGGGAGGCATAAATGACTTTGTAAGAGCTTCTTTGTCAGAGGCTTTGTTAAATGAGGTATGCCTGTAAATGAATTTCCCTACATTTGACAAGTCATGAGGTCTCTTGAAAACTTGGCTATATTTAGGCCTAAGCAGCTCTGCCTTTCTGGCTTCAACAGACTCCCCTTCTCAGAATTCTAAATTTCTCAGTCTTAGATGCATACATTGGGTAACTGTTACTAAAGTATATAGGGATTTTAAAGGTCACCTTTTAAAGGTAAACTTTAGCCCATTTTATCCTGTCCCCCCCCCACAGCTTAGCTATCCATTCTTTACCTTCATGAGTGATGCCTGATGAGTAGAGGGAATAAAGCAGTAATTGAGAAATACCTGTGTATAAACAGCAGGTGTGGACACCTGCCAGGTTGGTGGGCCACAGCGGCCTCCTATGTAGCCTTGGAGGGCTGCACCCCTACACATACTATGACCCACTTTTGTCACTAAAAGCCCCATACAGTACTTGATCATTGGGGTCAATTATGTTGGGGGATGATAGGACACTCAATCCCTGGCAGAAGCCAAAAAGTATCTCAGCAGACTCAGCAGCAGCCCATTCCCAAGAATACTCACACACAGAGTGTTTGTCTTCCAAACAAACAGGAGGCACTGTATCTTCAAGCTCAAGGCAGTTGCAATATGTACAGATATATACAGCAGGCAGACAAACTGCTTCACCAGACATCAAAGTATCTCAAGAGAAAGAATGCTCTGAACTGAGCCTTCTTTTATACTGATTTACAGGGCATTGGCTCCCTCAACCACATGGGTGCATTCATCAGATTTTGCACTCCAGACTCTATCCTGATGCTATGCCCTCCAGTAACCTTCTTGTGCGGCTGTGGACTCAAGGCTAGCATGACTTGGCAGTTCCTTGGCCTCGGCTAGCATGACTTAGCAGTTGTTCAGCCCTTTTCTATGGAGTTCAGTCTCTGACTCCTGACAAATTATGCCATATTTGAGGGCTTCCCTGGGCTGCTTTATGGCCAAGAGAGGCTCCCCCCGCAAACAGGATTTAAACTACAACTTCCTAGTTTACCTCCTGGATGGAAAAAAGTGTGGGGGATAGCCCAGGGCCCCTCAAAAGCATGACAAAATTGTCCACATGGTTTTGAATCTTCAAACAAATGCAAAATTAATTTTGGGATGTTAGAAAGGCTCCCAGAGGCCTAAAATAGCATTTGGGTCACATGCAAAGATTTTTTTCTCTGTGTGTAGCAGCCCAACCCTTGTATACCTACAGTTCAAAATGATGCAGGCTTGAGTTAGAAGCACCAGAATGTAGGAACTTGAGCCTTCCTTTGCTGTGCTTCTAGATTTGTAGTTAATGTTTGCTTTCTTTCTTTCTCCCCGTCCCCCAAACTCCTTTCTCTTCTAGGCAAGTAAGGCAGAGACTGAAGAGCCAGGTGGCAGAGATGAAAGAGAGAGTCCCAGGTTTCAGGCCAGGACTTGCAATTCTGCAGGTAGTGGCAAATTATTAATATTTTGTGCAGACCTTGGAAAAGTGTCTTTTTGGATTACAGTTTCCAGATTCTTCTAGGCAAAACATATGTGTTATCTAGTGCAGCTGTTCTTAGGCTCAAGAATATGGGTGTTCAATTTGTTGCACCCACGCAGCAACTAAATCCAAAACGTCTGCTGGCAAAACATCATACTTCAATGCTCCCCTGACAACCAAGGGGTTTATAAACCAAGGGTTTATGCACTTAGGTACAGATCGACCCCCATATCCACAGATTCTGTATCCACGGTTTCACTTATCCACGTCTGAAAAAAATATATTCTCTCTACGCATTTCTCGGTCCTCCAATGTATTCTGTGGTCAAATTCTGGTGTTTGTCTCATTGAAAATAATAGGGTTCCCTATTATCCATAGTTTCAGGTATCCATGGGGTTCTTGGAACATATTCTCCACAGATTTGGGGGTCGACCTGTATTTGGCAACCAGAGAAAGGGGACCTTTTCAATGATGGAACCCCAGCTTTTGTTTATGCTTCCCAGGAAAGTTTGTGTAGGACCAATTTAAGCTTTAGGCACCTGATCAAAAAAAGAGGACAAATAAAACATACTTTTGGTAACAGCTATTTTCCCGCTACTGTTGATTTTTCTTGCAAGGTTTTCCACTGGTTTGTATCTGCTTTTTCCAGTCTTCTTGTTTTTATTGTTCTATTACTTTTGTGCATTGTAAACAACCTTGCATTTTTTTCTAACTCAAAGTGCTTAAAATGTTTTTTTTTTTAATTAAGTTTCAGTACAAGTATACCTCAGTTAACAAAGTAAATGTGTTCCTGGACATTACTTCTTTAACAGAAACTTTGGTTCCAGAGGACCAAATAACATGGAAAGAATAGGGATAGGTTCCTGCACTACAAAAAAGAAGAGCAGTTCAACATGTGCCAGCAAACTTTTCATTCAAACTTAATAATATGCACACAAGAAATGAAACAACCATGTTAAGTAAGCCTTACATAAATAGACAAAACATTATTTTTGAGACCACTTGAAGGCTTTTTCTAAAATACATCCAGGGATGACTTTTGCTTTCACTAGACTCCACTTTTTTATTATTTCTGTTTGGTGGCCAAACATATAGGTCTATTTTTTTATTTTATTTTTTTTACATGCTGAGAATACTTGGAGAGACAGGCTGGTCTCCCCTTTTCTTTCTATTTGCTGTTCACACATGTCCAGTAAGGGATTCTGAAGACAGATGCTTTTGATCTTGCCTGTTGTAGCCAAGTGCACACAGCTACAGTAGGATTGGCTAGAGTAGAATCCCATTCTTTCTTAGCTCAAGCTTTGTTGCATTGGTTTCTGCAGCTGCACTGCCGCAACCTGACCCCAAAAGTCTCTTTGTCCGGCCGTCCTTCATTGCTGATGCTGCTAAAATCTTCCAGCTGAATGGAGGACAAGAAGAAAAGGGGTAGTTGGGCAAGCATAAAAAGACTTTGTAAATAGCAGTTTCCTCATCAGAGGCTATGTTAACGGAGGTATGCCTGCAGTTTGTTGCCTCACCACCTGTGAGTTGAGCATGCTACTGCAACTCTGTCCTAGTGTTAATCTGCTACATGTGATATATTGTGACTGAGTAGGAGAGTGTGAGCAGCCAAGGAGTCTCTGTCTCACAAGCCAAACATAAGATATACTTATATACTGATTAGCTTTAGCTGTGGTAACAGCTCAAGTGCACCTTATGTTACCATAGCTAAAACTAATCAGTACATCTGTGCATGAGTCAGGGTATTAAATTGAAAGGCCAGTCAACAGAAATGGGTAATATTTGCTTCCAGCTCACAATTATGATCCAAAGGCCTGCTCATGCATGGACTTTTCCTTTTCTTCTCCAGAAATAACAGCCTACATGGTACTTGTATAGCATCAGTATTTACTACTGTGGATGAGAATGGGAAAAGTACTTTGCATCAGGAGATCGTGGCCTCTAAGCTGTTTTTGGAGCACATGCACTGAGGCAGCATCACAGACAAAATCAAAATGAGAAATACAGTACAACAGAGCTCAGCATATCCCTGCTTATTCCATTGCGACTTTGTGTCTTGAAACCCCAGCTGCTGTTTCCTCTCTGCAAAGCAGCCTTGATGAAGCAGAATTTTTAGGGGTGAACAAGTGGTTTGGGAAGTGCTTTGGAATTAAAAAAAACATTTATTCTCCATTTTGAGAATTATAGAGAAAATCTTATGAGGATACTTTTTATACATATTAATGTGTGCAGTAGAATCTAGACTGACAAAAGGAAGCTGGGTTGAAACTAAAAGTCTGAGGCCTCTTTCTCTTTCCAGAGATCAGGACTAAGGGCCTGTGAGACTGCTGTGCCCAATATTAATCAGGTCTTAGTTTGGCCTGCGTCTGAGCAGGACACTATATGAGAGCTGCATATAAACCAAACCAAGCTTCCTGAAAGAAAAACATAAGTGAAACAAATAATATTTTCTTTTTGGGCCTTGTCTGACTCCTGTCTCCCCTTTTCTTAAAGGTTGGTGATCGGGATGATTCAAATCTCTACATTAGCATGAAGCTAAAGGCTGCTGCTGAGGTAAGACTTTTTCATAGATCAGAGGTGGCAAAGTGTGGGCCACAGGATCATTTTTGGGAGTACCAGGGTCAAAAAAATGTTTTTTGCTCCAAAATTACCTCGGGGGAGGGGTTATGGAGGGCATTTCTACCACATTTTGAGCCCTCAAAAAATTGCTTCAAAATGACCCCAAACATTTTCTAGGGGTTCTGGAATGCCCCAAACCATGGTAATAATCCCCCCATGTCCCCCAGAGAGCATTGGGGGGCAATATATATATATATATATATATATATATATGTGGAAGTGGGTATGGTTGACAGTTTGGCTCTCCAAGGTCTCCTGGGGGGCTAATGTGATCCCCCTGGCCCTCCACAGACATCCACCTTGTTCTAGACCACACATGTCTTTGGATCATTTAATTCCCTCTGTTCAGTTCGACATTATATAAAGAGGAGGAGTACACAGCTGCTGCACCATGGTGGTCCATATTGCAGTCCAGCCTACAATATTAGTGTCCTTTCTCCATGACTCAGAGTACATGGGCAGGGCTGGCTCTGGGATGAGGCAGAGTGAAGCAGTCACCTTAGGAAGCTGATTTTCGCTGCTGGGCAGCAAATTGGTATTTATTTAATTTGTCTATGTTACATTTTTACTGACGAGGGTGGGGAGACGTGTTTGCAGGATTTTCTGTCTCATGGACCAAAGTAACTTGATAGGTCTCAGGTATGTGTATGTGCCTTGATTTTGAGAAGGCAGTGTCATGAGCAGCCCTTGCCTCAGGCAGCAAAATGTCTTGGGTCAGTCCTGTACCTGGGAGTTGTTTCAACAGCACATGTGGAAGTGGTAGCACTGCCCTGCTCTTTGGCCTCTGCGGTAAGAAGGAGTACTACAGCACTGTGGCAGGTGCCTCTGCTAAATCTGCAAGGCTAGGATAGGTGCCCCTCAGCACTGTGGGGGGAAAGCCTTGTAATGATCAAGGGGAAGATGGTGGTCCTCAACAACTTGCACAAGGGCTTATTATACCTGTGAGTGGCTTGTTGCTCCTGTGGTTTGATGGAAGTTACAGTGATATAAATTACATCTCATGTTGTCATGCTTTCTTTTTATGTGACAAAACCAGGGGCCCTTCACGCTGCACAACGAAAGCACTATAACTCCACTTTAACTGTCATGGTTCCATCCTGTGGAATTCTGGGGTTTGTTGTTTAGGAAGGGGCATTTAGAATTCTCAGACAGAGAGCTCTAGTGTTCCGACAGACTGCAAATCCCAGAATTTCATAGGCTGGAACCATGACAGTTAACATGTAATCATAGCACTATAATCCTGTAGTGGTGAAAGGGCTGTTGGAGAGGAACAGAAGATGGAGATAGGTTTTTTGGCTTTCCCACAATGCCTTGCAATGGCAGGCAGTTGCCGTGGACCACACGGTGAGAAGACAGGGAGTGCTAGTTTTCTGGTTCTTGCTCAGTAGCCAAACATATTCATCTCTGTGAAGTCGAAGGCTTTCACAGCCGGCATCCATAGGTTTTTTGTGGCATTTTTCCGGGCTGTGAGGCCATGTTCTAGAAGAGTTTATTCCTGACGTTTCGCCTGCATCTGTGGCTGGCATCTTCAGAGAATAAATTCAGAGAATGGTGGGTATGTGGGATTTATATACTGTGGGTCCCTGTTGAAGAGGATTAGCATAGATACTAATCTCCCTCGCATATCCTCTCACCCTAAGAACTGAACATCCAACAACCGAATACACATATTTACATGCTAATACTCTTCAACAGAAACCCACAGTAGTAGTAATAATAATAATAGTAATAATAATAATAATATTTATTTATACCCCACCCCTCTGTTAAAACAATTGGGGTGGCTTACAAAAATTAAAATACAATACAGATAAAAATCCCTAAACACCACCCACCCCCACCCTCCCCCATAAAAAGATATTAAACAAATATAAATTAAAAAGCAACTAATCTAAAATCACATTTAAAAAACAATAAATACAATAAATAGCCAGCAGACTAAAAGAGGCCAGGAGCTCCTGAGGCCAGGATCTAATTAGGAAAGGCCTGCCGAAAGAGATCCGTCTTTAGTGCTTTTTTAAAGCTACTCAGGCTTGTCATGTGACGGATCTCGTTCAACAGGTCATTCCACAATTTGGGGGCGATTACGGAAAAGGCCTTCTGGGAGGTTGCGGACAGCCTAGATTTTTGTGGCTGAAGCAAATTCCTCCCAGAGGACCGGAGTGCGCGGGGAGGATTGTATGGGAGGACGCGGTTCCGGAGATAAGTTGGACCCAAGCTATTTAGGGCGTTAAAGGTAATAACCAACACCTTATACTGGGCCCGGAAACTGATAGGCAGCCAGTGGAGAGATTTTAATACTGGAGTTATATGGTCTCTCCGAGACCAGTATATAAACCTCACACACCCACACTGCTACCATTCTCTGAAGATGCCAGCCACAGAAGCAGGCAAAATGTCAGGAATAAACTCTTCTAAAACACGGCCTCACAGCCCAGAAAAAAACCACCAAAAAAAAATCTATATTCATCTCTGTTTTGATGTACCTCTCTAAAAATTGGCAAAATTTCTGGGAGTGGAGGGCAGAAGGTTTTAGCACAATTCTATGTATGAAGATTCTCAAGGACTTTGTTATCTGCTGTGACTTCGACTTATAAATGAGAGATCTCAAGGACTTTACAATCTGAAAAAATTGTCTTGTCACATTTCATCTAATTATGTCTCAACTCTTAAAGATTTTTTTTAAAAAAATCTTTCATATTTTTCCAGATTGGAATCAATGCCAATCACATCAAGCTGCCAAACACAGCAACAGAAGCTGAGGTAATTGGTTTCACTTTAAGAATTGCTTTGTGTGGGATTGAAATCTAATATATTCTATAGTCTAGTTCTTATCCAGCTCTTTGATTGCAACTGTTGATATAACAAAAATGGCAATAGCCATGTACAAGAGGGAGGCCTACTTGGGGGGTACCCTAGAGGTTTGCAGAATTCCATATATAAATCTATGTATGAGTGTGTGTGTGTGTGTGTGTGTGTGTGTGCAGGGGGAATCCTGAGGAGGGAAAATCCCAAAAAACAGTCCATTGAAGGCTAAGCATTCTCAGAACTCAAAAAGCCAACGGGGGTGGGGACAGCAAAAGGCAAAAAGGTAGGATGATGGAATGGAGTGGTTGGAAAAGGAAAATGAAGGAAGAAAAGCAGATATAACAAGTGTAGAGTCAGTTTATTTTCTGAATAAATGTCCTCATGTATGGAAGAGAAAGCTACTCATAGAAACCTACAGTGAATATTTTGCAGTCACTGGACTTGGACACCAGTGAGCCCTTCTTACTTTAGAAAAGCCCAATGAGAATGAATATACTTAGTGGGCACAGAATGCTGATTGACATTTGTGGGACAAGAGCTATTATTATTATTATTATTATTATTATTATTATTATAGTCTTTAGGACTCAAAGTGGCTTGCAACAAATTAAAAAACACATTGTTAAAATTCAAAAGATACAAAAGTTAAACCAAGATCAAACAATCAATCAATAAAAAAATCAAAACAAGATTAAAACATACATCATTAAACATACATACACACACACCAGCACAAAAATTAGCAAGATCCAGTGCATTGTTTAGGTAAGATAGGCCTTCTGTAGTCACACATCACATGCCTCTTGAAATAAAAATAATATTAATGGGGAAAGGGGAGAGGGAGAGGAACAGAGTGGTTAGGCCCTGAACAGAATCACCTACACACTGCAACATTTTGTTGTAGGATTCCACTTCAAGAGACAGATATCCTAACAGAAGTAAGCTGATGAGTAATGACCTAGCTGTTCACAAGTTCTGTGTATTTCTTCCCCCTGATGGCTCCTTTTAAACAGGTGCTGAGATGCATTAATGGTCTGAATGAAGATCCTGCAGTGCATGGGTTTATAGTACAGTTGCCTCTGGATTCTAACAAACCTATCAACACCGAGAAAATAACCAATGCTGTAGCTCCTGAAAAGGATGTGGATGGGTAAGCTTGCTGTCACAGTGAGCATTTGGTTTGCTTGCAAGTAAAATTGTTTCCTCTCTTTCTCCTTCCTATGCACAGACTCTTAGAATAATGGCTTCCATTATTCCTTTCAGCTCTTATTTAATGATTATTGATGGGTTGATTTCCAATAGATTATCTTCTTCAGAAAGCTACAGTAGGGGAGGGGTTCAATATGGTGCTCAACGATCTTGTACAATCAAAGAATCCCAATGATTCTCTTAAATTTTATTTTTTAACAAAGAAAATTTCCTCTTTCCCTACAGCTTATTTATCATTAAGTGTAGTTGAGAGAAACTTCCTGTTAGTTCCTCTGCTATAGCAAATACTAACAGCAAGGTGTAGTAACCTGAGACCTCATCCACCCAGGGCTCACCAGTAGATCCACAAATAGCCAAGATTAAAACAAGCTACTGTGTAAAAGAAGACTTTATTGACTATATTGCTGGTTAATATGTGCAGATGATGAACTACAACAAAGAAAAGCTTATCATCCATCTACATCTACCTCAAGGGCTTAAGGCCACAAATGTTCTCTAATTGCACTGGGCTGGTTCCCTACCCTAAGGCAGTGGTTCCCAAACTTTGGTTCTACAGATGTTTTGGACTTCAGCTCTCAGAATTCCTGACAGTTGGCCAAGTCAGTTAAGTTTTCTGGGAGCTGAAGTCCAAAAGTTTGGGAATCACTGCCCTAAGGGGAAAGCCCAAGGCGTGGCTGTCTCAATGGTGCTTTTATATGTCTTCTGATCCTTCAAGAAATTCCCAGAATTAAGAAGCAGAACAGTCACAGCAAAAAAACCTTGGGTCAGAAGTGGGGTGTGTGTGCCAACAGTAAGGTACACATATGTCTACCTGGGAACCCACTTTATCTTTAGAATAAGTAGAAAAGGTCTGTGGCAGATCCTGGAAAGACTAGGATGTCCCCCCAAATTCCTTAAAATGATTATCTTGCTACACGAGGGACAGCGTGGTCAAGTCAGATATGGCGATGCTCTTTCAGAGCCCTTTCTAATAACTAATGGAGTGAAGCAAGGTTGTGTTCTTGCACCAACTTTATTTACAATCTTCTTTAGCACGATGCTCCAAAGGGCTATGGCAGAGCTTGAAGAAGACGACGGCATCTATATACGCTACCGTACTGATGGTAGCTTGTTTAACTTAAGCCGTCTGAGGGCTCACACTAAGACTCTAAACTATCTAGTCTGTGAGCTGCTCTTCGCCGATGATGCTGCCCTTGTTGCCCACACAGAAGCAGCTCTGCAGCGCCTAACATCCTGCTTTGCAACAGCTGCAGAGCTGTTTGGGCTAGAAGTCAACCTGAAGAAAACAGAAGTTCTTTACCAGCCTGCACCACAGGACGAACACCACCATCCCCACATTGCCGTCGGCAAATCAGTGCTCAAGTCCGTTCAGCAGTTCACCTACCTGGGAAGCATTATCTCCTCAGATGCCAAGATTGACAAAGAGATCGATCACAGATTAGCAAAGGCATATAGTGCATTTGGAAGACTTCACAAAAGAGTCTGGAGCAATAAACACCTGAGGCAAAGCACAAAAATCAGTGTGTATAGAGCCATCGTACTGTCTATCCTCCTTTATGGATCTGAAACATGGGTCACCTATCGCCACCACCTACGACTCCTCGAGCGCTTTCATCAGCGCTGTCTACGCACAATCCTAAATATACACTGGACTGACTATGTGACGAATGTTGCTGTCCTTGAGCAAGCAGGGATCACCAGCATTGAGGCCATGATATTGAGAACACAGCTGCGCTGGGCAGGGCACGTTTCTAGGATGGAGGACCATCGCCTCCCAAAAATACTACTCTACGGTGAACTCACCACGGGTCAGCGTAAGAGGGGCGCCCCAAAAAAGCGATACAAAGACTCCCTGAAACAACATCTCAGGCTTGGCCAAATTGATCACCAACAGTGGTCCGCCCTGGCCTCACATCGGGAGGCATGGAGACGCACTATCCACAATGCTGCAGCCTTATTTGAGAACTCACGACGAACAAGTCTTGAAGAGAAACGACAACGCAGAAAGAATCACAACCCAAAAACATCACCCAAGGAGACCTTCTGCTGTGCTTTTTGCAACCGGACTTGTTTATCTCGGATTGGCCTTTTTAGTCATCAGCGCGCTTGCAGAAAGCACGGGATGAGTCCTTCCTGAATCTTCGTTTGCGAAGAAAAGCCAGAGAGAGGGGGATCCTTCAAGAAATTCCCAGAATTAAGAAGCAGAACAGTCACAGCAAAAAAACCTTGGGTCAGAAGTGGGGTGTGTGTGCCAACAGTAAGGTACACATATGCCTACCTGGGAACCCACTTTATCTTTAGAATACTGTGTATTGATTTAGGGCTTGATCAAGGCCACTGTACCAAAACAGGTTTGAGGGTGATCAAGAGAAGCCAAAGCCATTTGTATAAAAGACAGTTTAATAGTGTTTCATGATTACTGCAGGAGTTTTACAGCAAAAAATGGCCATCTCCTGCTCTGCCACAGTGAGCTCCTCTCTCCCAGAGAAGTGCTCTGAAAGCCAGCTTATCTCCTAGATATGTGTGCACACTAGGGTTCCCAGGTCTCAAGGCCTGCCTTCTCTCCTCCATGCCTTAAAGCAAGTGGGAGAACTCTTAGGGTGAGAGCACTGCCTTGAAGAGCATACATATATGTATTTCCCTCATTTGTTACACTTGCTGTTTTCTGTTTGAATGGTGTACTGTGTACCCCTGTGTGTGATGCTTAAGGTATCATGCTTAATGACATCATCAGGGGCTGTCTTGTAACATCATTCCTATGTCTCAGGTTATGGCCTTGAACTCTCAGGGCCTGGGATAGTATTGATCTGGCAACCGTAGTGCACACATACCTGCACCAGAATGAGGCTATGGTGTGATTTGAAGTCGGAGGTTTGTATAGAGTGCCAAAATGTTAGACAAAGAAAACCCTCATGCACTGAAGCAGCTTATAGCAACCCACCTACTTCCAAAGCTCAACAGAGTGACTATAGCAAGCTCCCCTGCCCACTGTCTGATACAGCTGGGCCAGGAAGTGACAAAGTAGAAACGTATTAAGTTCTCACAGGAAAGCCTATGATCTCATTATTCTTTTTAATCTAAATGGCAATGCTGGGATGAATAGTTCAGTCCTACAGTATTGACTATTCTACAGGTGGAAAATACTTTCTTTATGCCCACTTTAGCCTGTATAATAACATTCTGTGCACAGTGAAGGTATTTGTGACCAGGGCCATGCTTACTACATATGGAGAACAAAACCTATGAGGAGAGGTTGAAGGAGCCGGATATGTTCAGCTTGGTGAAGAGAAGACACGATTGCACCCTTTAAATACCTCAAGGGCTGTCAGAGATGAGGGGGCAGGTTTGTTCTCTGCTGCCTCAGAGGGTAGGGCCAGGTCTAATGGTTTTAAATTACAGGAGGGTAGATTTTGATTGAACTTATTGTTAATAAGAGTGGTTCTGCAATTGAACCAGTTTCCTAGAGAGGTGGTGGAGTCTCCTTCTCTGGATGTCTTCAGAAAGAGACTGGACAGATACCTGCTGGGGATGCTTTAGTTGGAGATCCTGCACTGATCAGGGAGTTGGACTCACCAGCCCATGAGGCCCCTTCCAACTGTATGATTCTATAAAAGTGGGAGGAATCTTAGCTTGGCTTAGCTGTTGGGTTGACTATTTCACATACAAGGTAATCCTCTTATGTCCAAAACAGCTTGTGTCATGATATCCTATGAATAATTTATATACTTTTTTTTAATATGTCTGTTCCTCCCAGCTGTGCAATCACTACAAAATAGAAGACATCTACCCACTTCTGAAGCCCCCCTTTGTCTTGCTGGGAAGCCTGCATCGCTGTTGTCCTTTACTGGCAGACAAAGATCTTAAGATTCCTGCATTCAATTCATTATGAAAGTGGCTGAGCAGAGCAGTAAAGCCATGTCCTCACACTTATCTTTGCATTATACAGAAATAAGGTGGCTGAACTCCCTATATCTTATGGTGCTTCGTAGCATCATAGAGTTGGAAGGACTGCAAGGTCCATCTAATCCAACCCCCTGCAGGAATACACAGCTAAAGCACTCCCAAAAGATAGCCATCCAACCTCTGTTTAAAGACCTCCAGAGAAGGAAAGCCCCCCCCACCCTCTGAGGCAGTCTGTTCAACTATCAGACACCTCTTTCAGTAATGACATTATTTTTAACATTTAGGTGGAATCTCTTTTCTTGCAATTTGAATTCATTGGTTTCACAGAAAATGAAATGAGCAATTTTGTTTTGGGCTTTTCAGCTTAAGCAGCATTAATGCAGGCAAACTCTCACGTGGTGACCTTGGTGACTGCTTCATCCCATGTACCCCCAAAGGATGCATGGAGCTTATCAGGCAAACAGGTGAGCAAAGAAAGGATATGTGGAATTTTGCATCAGCATAGCCTAAAGTCTTCCTGCGACACAAACTTAGGAAGGATTATTATTCTGGTACCTAGCGAACAGAGCTTTGTTGTGCTGGAAGCAATCAGGGAAGGGCCATCGCTCAGTGACAGAACACTTGCTTTGCATGCAGAAAGTCCCAGGTTGAAACACTGGAATTTCCAAGTAGAGATGTGCTGCTGCCTGAAGTCCTGTGGAGCTGCTGTCAATCAGGATAAACCAATGATTCTCATACGTTTCCTATTAAATCCCACTAATCACTTTGTAAAAAATATATGCTAAGTGTTTAAATTCTAAATATAGAATCTTGGCATTATATGTCCCATCTAGTCCAGTATTGTCTGCTCTGACTGGCAGAAGTATGTTGTTTTTTGTTGTTGTTGTTGTTGTTGTTGTGTGCCTTCAAGTCATTTCTGACTTACGGTGCTCCTAAACTGAATCTATCACAAGGTTTTCTTGGAAGATTGGTTCAGAGGGGTTTGCCTTTTCCTTCATGGATGAGAGAATATGACTTGCCCATGGGTGGGTTTCCATGGTTGAGCCGGGATTCAAATCATGGTCTCCAGAATCATAATCCAATGCTCAAACCACTACACCACATTGGCTCTCCGGCAGAAATACTACAGAGTCTCAAAAAGAGGCCTTTGTTGTCTCTTGCCTTGGATGCTGTAGGTGGAACCTGGAATCTTGTGTGTTCAAAGCAGGCACAGTGAGTTTAGAAGTAGAAAACTGTGGTACCCACAGAGCCATAGGACTATGAAATACACCAATGTTAAGACCTCCAAAATTTGTCCAGGCTTGGATGCTAAATGTGACCTCTGTGTTTCAGGTGTTCAGGTGGCAGGCAAAAGAGCTGTAGTCATCGGGCGGAGCAAGATAGTTGGGGCTCCAATGCATGATCTGCTGCTCTGGAACCATGCAACAGTCACTACATGCCACTCCAAGACTGCGTCGCTGGCTGAGGAAGTAAGGCTAGAAGAATGGTTATATAGTGTCATTGCTGTACCACTGATAGTTGGTGTAGTACAGCACACACTGTGGTCTACAGGAAGATAAAATGCCACCTCCCCAAGCACTGCATACATTGCTCAGTTCTGAGCCACATGGACCAGTGGTTTGACTCTGATCTCTTTCACCTTATAAAATTACATTTAGAATTCCCAACTGGAGTGCTCTAGTGCCTCACCAAATTAGAACCCCAGGATTCCATAGGACACAGCCACTGCAAAAACAGTGGTATCAAAGGGCTGTAATTGATTAGTGTGAAAGAGACCTTTACCTAGGTAGTTCTTGCTAGCTAGAGAATGAAGTGCCAGTTGGGTGTTGTAACACTGATCAAGTAAGCATCTCTGGGAAAGGCAGGTTCCATGTCTCTGAAACACTGCTTGCCTCTCTCCATGGGACTGACTGGCAAGGAGGTAGAATACACTTGGCACTCCAGTTCTTGAAAATCTTCTGAATAAACCCAGAGTAGGAACGATCCAATAGGAGGAGAGGGCAAGGTGTGGCCCTCAGGATGCTGTTGGGCTGCAAGCTCCCAGAAGTCCTAGCTAGCATAACTAGTGGTGAGGAATGCTGGGGGCTGCAGTACCAACAACACCTGGAAGGCCACATTTTGCCCACGTAGTATTACAGGGGGGATGACCAAGTGATACAATCCTGGACTATTATTACATACTATTTCAGATAACTGCTGGTTGTCTGTTGTACAACTATAGTCTTCTAGCACTTCAGATTGTGTATAAGGGGTTATATAAGCAAACACCAGAAACTCCATGCTTGTGAAAAGGTAGTTTGTGAAGAATAGCTCGAATCTAATCTGTTCCCTTATATATTTTCCTGTTTGATTTAGGATCCAGTGTGGCTTGTAACCAAATTATGCTAGACTTCTATATGCAAGGAAGAATGCATTTCTCTCTCTCTTTTTTGGGGGTGGGTGGGGTGGGGGATGAACAAGAGCATTTCAGTGAGAACCCAGAGGATATGCTGAAAGGTAAAATGTCAGCTACAATCCCAGGGTATTGGGAGATTGGCTTTTGAATGCTTCTTGATTAATGTCCATTCCTGAGATGGAAGCTGTTCACTGCTCAACTCAGTTGGTGTGGAAGGAATCATTGATTAGCTGTTATGGTTGTGACTTAAGATGTTCATATTTTTATTGATCAAACTGAAACCTGTTCCTTTCATTCATTAGTTGAAAACTCACCTTCAAACAAGGGGAAGGATTTAACAGGGAAAGGCAGTGAGGCCTGGTTTGATGCCTTGGTTTGATACAAAATGTGTTTACAGGTCAGTAAAGCCGATATTCTGGTGGTTGCTGCTGGCAAAGCTGAGATGGTGAAAGGTGAATGGATTAAACCTGGTGCCGTGGTGATTGACTGTGGAATCAACCACATACCAGGTAATGTCAAAAAGTGTCTTTAAAAAAACCTGAAGTAGAAGGTGCATGGGAGGGAGAGAGATAATGTGAATTGTTTCTTTTATTAGTATTTTCCATGAATGTCATTAGGTCATCTGGTAGAAAACTGTAAGATAGAGATGGGTCCAATCTTCTCTGAAGGTGTGTGAGAAAAGAGGGGTTGAGAAGGTAAAGGAAAACCAATTAAAACCTCATTTAGTCCAAAGTCTGAATTAAATTTAAGAGTAATTCTTGGCAGAGAACATCCCAGTGGTGGGCTGGGTCAAAAGAAAAGGATAGGACTCACAGTATCAGTATATTTTAGCATTAAATATACTGATAAAAAAATAACTACCAAAAAGTTAGCCTTAAATGAGATATTTTGCCCTTTTAGAGTGGGAATAAACTGCACAGAAGTTGGAAAACCATCCAAAATAGTGTCATGGGGAAGGGGGCATATGTGGGGAACCTCAGAGGGCTACATTGGGACCCAGAGCTTACGTTCACCACCTGTGCTGCAGGACACCCTGGCTGGGGATGTTGGGGGTTATAACCCAACACATCAAGAAGGGTGCCAACTTTGGCAAGGCTGTCGTAAGAGTTTGAGTAATAGTCTTTGATATTACAGAGGGTAAGCTGTGTATCTGTGCAAGCAACATGATGTCACAAGTTGTGGACTGTCAAATTTGTGGTTGGAATTTGATTGTTTTCTGAAAAATATGGTCTGTTCTTTATCTTCAACTTTGAGTTCAAGCAAGGTCCCTTTATCTTTTTTACAACTCAACCTCTTAGTAGCTTTGAAGGCTTTTTGCTGGATGTCTTCTCATCACAGTTGAATAGGAATTGAAGAGGAAGGAGAGCACCCAATGAGGCAGTAAATTCTGCTGTGCATAATTGCTTTGCATTTATTAATTGCATTATTTAATCCTGCACCTTTATCTAAGGAACTCAGAGAGTTGTACAAGTTTCCTCCTCTTCTTTCATACGCATAGCAACCCTGTGAGGTAGAGAGAGAGTGACTGGACAAGGTCACCCAATGAGCTTTCAGGTCTGATCAAGAATTTTGAAACGGGACAGAGCAGGTGAGTGGAAACTTTTGCAAGGTCCAAACACAGGCCATTTGTTGAGTGTTATAAATGAGGGAGCTGTGCTCAACTCTACTGTTTCAAGATAGTTTCCTCTTGAAAACACGTTCACCACTGCCCCTTGTTTTGGGCTGTCCCCTGCTGTTCTACTTACCTAAGCAGAGGATAAGGAGAACTCTGTGTTTTGCACAGTAGTAAGGGGGAGCAGCCAACTGGACTCATAGGACTGGTCCTATTTTTTTCCCATTCCCACCTTACTGCAAATTCCAGGGCAACCATGACTCAAGTAGAAGTGTTGGCCAGCAATTTTTATTTGGCCATTTTGGTGTTCTGTACTTCAACTTCAAGAAGCTCCAGTCAACATAGCCAGTGGATTCTGGGAATTGAAGTCCAAAACATTAGAGGACTAAAGGTTGAAAAACTAGTGTTGTGGGCTGCTTTGGATTCCATATTGGGAGAAAGGCAAGATAATAAATAAAAAGGAGCAAAGTGCAAAGTTATCCAAACCAGTAGTCGAATTAAGGTTTACAGCCCTGCCATTGCCAACCAGATAATCAAATCCACAGTTGGTGGATCAGCAGATGTGAGGGTGCTACTGTATTAGAATGAGGTATGGCAATATAAGGAAGTAAGAATAAACAAGAAAGCAAGAATCCTAATCCAGCTATACAGGCTATTCTAAATCAGAATCTGGGAAAGTTACTTTTTTAACTTGAACTTCCAGAATGCCCCAGCCAATCATGGAGTTGTACTCCAAAAAATAACCTTTTTCCAAGCTGCGGTCTAGCTTTATACTGAAATAAGTTGTTTGAGCAGCCAGCTTCCATCAGAAGGCTCTCCCATCAGTATAATATCCTGCTTTGACCATAATGGATAGTCAGTAGCAAGGCCAACATGCTTTTATGGGGTCTTTGGTGTACTGATTTTGATTATTTCTGAGTGGCAGCTGTAACTGTGTTGACCAATGAATAGTAGCACACAAGGTATCCCAGCAGGTGGGTGATTAGCCACCAACTTTTATTGACATTGAGAACCAACAGATAAAATGCCTCCTCTCTCAGGCTGCTTTTTGTGTGCTGGGGTAGCAGCAGGTAGGAAACAGACAATACAGTGTGTATTAAATGGAGGTTGCTGTCCCACCTGTCATTCGGGACATTAAAAGTGACAGTCTTACCATGTTCTGAACTGTGTGGCACTCCATGCAGCATGCAAAGGGGGCTTTGACCTGCCTTCTCTTTGGTCAATCTTCCCTTCTTCTTTGATCATGGCTTAGCAATGGCCAGAGAAGAAGTGCCATATTCCCTCCAAGGAGCCAAACCTTTCCTCATTTGGTTTGCAAACTGGCAGTTCTGTTCAAGCACCTGGCCAGTAAAGGAATCCAAAAAGTCAACTATAATACTTTAGTAAGCAAAGGGATCTTGTAGTACCTCTGAGACTGAGGGAACAAAATTGTAGCGTTAGCTTTTGTAGCCGTGCATCTGAGGAAGTAAACTAATTCTACAAAAGTTTATGCTACAATTTCTTTCTCTCAGTTAGTCTCAAAAGTGCTGCAAGATCCCCTTACTTACTGATACTTCAAATTTATATGCTATGTCTTTGAATTCTGTAATCTCTTAGTTATTTTTTTTTTATATGCTTATAATTTTTTCACTTTTAAACATCCCCAGTGTACTCTATCTGGTACACTGTCTGTTAAGCATATTAAATGTAATAATAAACCAGTTACAGTGCAGCAAAGAATAAAACATTTCAGCATCTACAGCCAAATTAAAAGTAATAGAGAAAATGCAGAATTGCAAAAAAAAAATCATTAAAATGTTTGTTAAAATGCTTGGGAGAACACTTTGCAACTCTGAACAAACCTGGGGCCCTTTCACACCACACAATTATACCATGGTGATTCCGCTTAAACTGCCATGGCTGCTTCCTATGGCATCCTTGGATTTGTAGTTTGATAGGGTATTTAGACATCTTAGCCAGAGAGTTCTAGTGCTTCATCAAACTACATACCCCAGGATTCCATAAAGCATAGCCATGACAGTTAAAGTGGAATCACAGTGCTATAATTGTACAGCGTGAAAGGGCTCCTGATCTCATTGGATTTTGGAAGCTTAAGAGAGTGCTCTGATAAGGGAGGACCACTGAATACCAGGGATATCTAGGTAGAGCTAGGCAAGATTACTGCCTGAAATCCTGGGTGTCAGTTACACGGCAATTTTTGTCGCGGGGCGTACCATGACTTCCTGATCTCGTATTCGTCCTGCGCTGTTTAGACAATTTTTGTCACTCTTTAGGAAATCCCAGAAAATCTCGTGATTGATATTTACATGACAAAAGTTCCATTTCTTTTTATTGGTCTCGCACTCTTATATCCTGCGCTTTTGCTGTTTACACATGTTTAGCGTACCGGGATTATTATTTTTTTCTGTCAATCAAGGATGCGATTACTCGTGTTTTCACAACCTCGGTGACGTACTTCCTTTAGAGTTCTGCGCCAGAGGCTTGCGTTTCTCCTGTCTCTTTAAAATGTTAACCCTTTAAGCAGGGGCAGCTGTGTAGTGAGGTTTCAAGCCAGTGACACACAAGGCATTTTGAAAGACCCAGACGCTGGCAGTTTTTAATTTTTTACTGTGATGAATGAATGTGTGATCTTTCACTCAGACGCTGGCACAAAGCTGGAAGGAGGTAGGAACGATCATGGTTAAACCCTGTGCTTTCCTTTTGAAATCAAGCCGAGTGCGGGGGGCGGGGGGAGAGGCTTGCGATTGCCCTTGTCTCTTTAAAATGTTAACCCTTAAAGCAGAGGCAGCTGTGGAGTGAAGGTTTCAAGCCAGTGACACACAAGGCATTTTGAAAGACCCAGACGCTGGCAGTTTTTAATTTTTTACTGTGATGAATGAATGTGTGATCTTTCACTCAGACGCTGGCACAAAGCTGGAAGGAGGTAGGAACGATCATGGTTAAACCCTGTGCTTTCCTTTTGAAATCAAGCCGAGTGCGGGGGGCGGGGGGAGAGGCTTGCGATTGCCCTTGTCTCTTTAAAATGTTAACCCTTAAAGCAGAGGCAGCTGTGGAGTGAAGGTTTCAAGCCAGTGACACACAAGGCATTTTGAAAGACCCAGACACTGGCATTTTTTTACTGTGCCTTCTTGGGGGGGGGGATGAATGTTTGATTATCTGTTCAGACCCAGGGAGGTGATCAAGGGAGGTGGTGGGCGACCCTCTGCCCACCACGATCTCTTTGTAACATGCAGTTGAGGAAGAGGTTAAAGCTGAAGGGTTTGCAGTGTAGAAATCCATTTAAAAAGGTGATTTAGTATACACACACACACACACACAAACCTTTGTGTGGCTGGAAGAGATGCCTTGGTTTTCAGCTGGTGAGGCTGAATCTGTTGAACAGGTGACTGACCCCTCCTTTTCTGGTCACTGATCTCTAAGCCCGTCCCCAGTCACCATTTCCGGTCATCCCCTAGTACCGAGATAGCTTGTCCCGGGCTGTTTACATTTCGATTTTCTGAATCCTCTAGTGACTTTTTTAAAAACCGGCACAAACCGCAGGACAGGAAGTCCTGCAGGTTGAGGGGTAAAAGGTGGCCCCCCTTCCGAAAATCATGTGCCTGACCCGATGTACGTGTAATCAACCAGGGTTCGACATGAATTCTTCCCACTACATGTTCATCGTGTGAACGACACCCTGGAGAATTGCTATCAGTCAGAGTTACCAGTACTGGGCATGGTGGCCCAATGATGTGACAGTGTTTCTAATTAAAAGGTCTTCATCTG
This sequence comes from Gambelia wislizenii, assembly GCA_030847615.1. Lineage (NCBI taxonomy): Eukaryota > Metazoa > Chordata > Lepidosauria > Squamata > Crotaphytidae > Gambelia > Gambelia wislizenii. The sequence continues at coordinate 483,742,227 of JAUMIR010000001.1, read as the reverse complement.
GCCTGGGGGAAAAACATAATGGCTGGATTCCTGTTGGCATCTTATGGTCCTACAAAGTTGCCTATGGACATAGTTGGAAGTTTTTGTCCAATGCAAAATGTCTGCATTAAGTTGCATGTGGGTGCACACTGTGCATTGAGTTGCACCTTTATTGTCTGGGTTCAGCTGTGCAAGGTTGCCATTTAACACAAGGGTTGTCTCTGCATCTGAGTAGATGATGCTTCCCAGGTAGGTGAACTGCTGAATGGACTTGAGCACAGATTTGCCAACGGCAATGTGGGGATGGTGGTGTTCGTCCTGTGGTGCAGGCTGGTAAAGAACTTCTGTTTTCTTCAGGTTGACTTCCAGCCCAAACAGCTCTGCAGCTGTTGCAAAGCAGGATGTTAGGCGCTGCAGAGCTGCTTCTGTGTGGGCAACAAGGGCAGCAGCATCAGCGAAGAGCAGCTCACAGACTAGATAGTTTAGAGTCTTAGTGTGAGCCCTCAGATGGCTTAAGTTAAACGAGCTACCATCAGTACGGTAACGTATATAGATGTTGTCGTCTTCTTCAAGCTCTGCCATAGCCCTTTGGAGCATCATGCTAAAGAAGATTGTAAATAAAGTTGGAGCAAGAACACAAACTTGCTTCACTCCATTAGATGCCAAGATTGATAAAGAGATCAATCTCAGATTAGCAAAGGCATACAGTGCATTTGGAAAACTTCACAAAAGAGTCTGGAGCAATAAACATCTGAGGCAAAGCACAAAAATCAGTGTGTATAGACCCATTGTACTGTCTATCCTCCTTTATGGATCTGAAACATGGGTCACCTATCGCCACCACCTACGACTCTTCGAATGCTTTCATCAGCGCTGTCTACGCACAATCCTAAATATACACTGGACTGATTATGTGACGAATGTTGCTGTCCTTGAGCAAGCAGGGATCACCAGCATTGAGGCCATGATATTGAGAACACAGCTGCGCTGGGCAGGGCACGTTTCTAGGATGGAGGACCATCGCCTCCCAAAAATACTACTCTACGGTGAACTCGCCACGGGTCAGCGTAAGAGGGGTGCTCCAAAAAAGCGATACAAAGACTCCCTGAAACAACATCTCAGGCTCGGCCAAATTGATCACCAACAGTGGTCCGCCCTGGCCTCACATCAGGAGGCATGGAGACGCACTATCCACAATGCTGCAGCCTTATTTGAGAACTCACGACGAACAAGTCTTGACAAGAAACGACAATGCAGAAAGGATCACAACCCAAAAACATCACCCAAGGAGACCTTCTGCTGTGCTTTCTGCAACCGGACTTGTTTATCTCGGATTGGCCTTTTTAGTCATCAGCGCGCTTGCAGAAAGCGCGGGATGAGTCCTTCTTGAATCTTCATTTGCGAAGAAAAGCCAGAGAGAGAGTGTCTCTGCATGCAGAGATTTATGCTCCGCAACGACAATACAGGAACTCAGCCACAGTATGTGACAGGTGACCCATTCCACAGAATGTTTTCACTGAAAAACCCTCATATGTTCATTGTTTTGTTCAGGCCCTGTCTGGGCGTTAGGAGCATGTTGTTTTTCCTTGGGTCTATAGATCTAAAATTTGGGGCCTCGCATGACATTGTTCTGCTAACTTTTGGATGAAATCACTACCACATTGCATCTCTATGAAGTGAATTAATGAACCAAGGATTGGATTGCATAACATAGCCTTTTTAGTACAATACTTCTCTGAATTTCTTCCTCTCATCCCCCATTCCTCTTCACTTTATAATTCCAAGTCCTGGGTGCTTAAATAAGAGGATTAGTCACACCTGTCAAGCTGTTGCAATCCTCCACCTACTTACTGCACTTTCACAAAGATTGCGATTATAAGTGATCAGTCATTTATTGCAATTATCTAATGGTAGGGTTGTTGTTGTTGTTTTTTAAAAAAGCATAATTCCTATGGCTCTGTTATTTTAATTTACGGGGGCCGTCTTGATCCGTGGGGGTTTGGTTCTGGGACCCCCTGCAGATGGCAAAAAACACGTATGGTCACATCATATATTATTAAATGGTGGTGATGTGTGCATTGACATGTCACTGTGCATGTCACCACCATTTTAGGTATGGAACACAACAATCCTCAGGTGATTAAAACCACAGATCGGGAGCCCACAGATTGGGAGGTCCCACTGTAGTGACGTTTAAGGCTCTCTGAAGTAGTTCATCAGCACAAGAATACAGACACTGCTTTTTGGTTGAGTCAAGGAAAAGAAAGTGTTGACTCTCAAGTTTTTGGTTGTGTCACCCTATTCCTCCAGTGGGAGCAACATCTGATGCCTGAACGTGCAGTGTGCTTTAATCCAAACTCTGTAGTGATTTCCTATACCGCTTGGCTTTCTGGTAGTTCCTTTATGTAGGGGAAGCAGTTCAGTAAAAGGATAGAGAGAGAATTGGACAAGTGTAGACATCTAATATTCTTAGATATGCTGGGAATAGCTAAACCCTGCAGCTAAGTCTTGCTACCAAATCCTGCTGCCAGTTTCCTGGCGGCAGTGGTTGCTACTGCTGCTATGGAGACACAGGCTGTTTATTTGAAACTTCAAAAGGGGAGACAGTAATTTAATAATTTTGCGAATGATTAGTTGTATTCTGTGGATTATTGAGGCAGCAACAGAAAACAATCCAATGTCAGGATCAAAGGCATTTTTTAAAAATTACCACAAATGGAATTTTTTTGGATGAAATGGATTATATGGTATCCAAATAAGTATGATGTTAGCTATTTTTGTAATTATTTTAAATGGTGGGTATACTTTTTCTTTAAAAGTAGTGCTCCAATATTCTCTGCTTGAGACAATTTAGAAGGAAGGGGAAAATGTCTCCAGCATTTTAAAATTTATCTCTCTTGCAATAAGGGCTAGAAATTTTTCATGGCCTTTTCACAGTTGTCCTTTCATATGTGCTGGGGTTTGGCTCCAGGACCCCCCGTGGATACCAAAATCCGTGAATACCCAAGTCCCATTATGGCATAGCAAAACGGTGTCCCTTATATAAGATGGCAAAATCAAGGTTTGCTTCTTGAATTATTATTTTTTAAGAATACTTTCAAGCCATGAATACTCAAATCCATGGATACCAAATCCATGGATATGGAGGGACAACTGTAATTGTAATAGAGGTTGAAACAGGTTGAAAAAATTACTTTTTTGTAACTTATTATAACTGAGCTCCCATTATCCCAGGGCTATACCGACTGGGGGATTCTGGGTGTTGTACTTGCTCAGAAATAATTTTTACAAAACCTAGGGCTTGTCTACAAGTGGGGCAAAAACTCAGAATGGAAGTCTGCCCACATGCCCCCGCATTCACCCTGAAGCCCTGCACAGTATTAATCTCTACAGGGACATGGAATATCTTGTCTTCACTGTCCCTGTGGAGTTTTGTCCACCATCTCCACTGCCACCACCACCTTGACCATAATTTAAGGCTCAGGAGGCAGTTTCCAGCTGAAGGGAAAGGTTTTCTCCCTTCTCCTGGCTCAGCAGCGCTGCCTCTACCTGCTTTTCCATTTGCCCATCGCCGTAAGAGGCACTTGAAGAAACCAATGGAAGCACTTGAAGAAAGCAACAGGAGAGCAGAGAACAGACAGAGGCAACACTGCCGACTCAGAGGAAGGGAGAAAACTTCTCCCTTCAGCTGATAACTGCCTCCTGAGCTTTAAAATGGTTGTGATGGTGGTGATGGCGGCGGCGGCTATGGTAGCGAAGAAAATGCGGAGAAAACCCCAAATCCTACAAACTGCCTGAAATACACTGAAATGCCATGAATCTGGGCAATGCAACATATGGCCTAATCACTTCAGATTTGTGGGAAAGGCCATACATCGTATGGCCTGATCACCGCAGATTTGAGGGAATTTGCAGGAGGGGGGTTGGAGTTTTTTAATAGTGTAGACAAGCCCCTAGTTTGTCAAGAAAACTAGAATATCCTATCATACCTCTACTGCTTTTTGTTTATGAGCAGCAAACACAAGTGCAACAAGCAGGTTGTTTCAATAATCCCTTCCTGCGTTTATGCGTCAGCAAAGTACTTAAATTCCAAGTGATTGCTCAAAGCAAGTGTGGGTATCATGCAGCCTCTGGATATTTATTGGACTGCAACTCCCAGCAGCCCTAGCCAGCATAGCAAATGATGAGCAATGCTGGGACTTGCTGTCCAACAGCATCTAGTGGGCCACTTGAGTCCCACCCCTGGCTAGTGTTTCCGCTAGGTGAGTGTGGCTTTGATAGCTCAGCTTAGCTTCTAGACCATAGAAATCTGAGGATCCTGTCTTATTGGCTGTATACCTGTGTCTTGCAATTTGATTCCATCTGTCGGGAATGATTTGATTGTGTATTCCTGCATGGCAGGGGGTTGGACTGGAGGGCCCTTGAGGTCTCTTCCAACTCTGTGATTCTATGATTCTATGATTCAAACAAGGCGCAGCACTGGTTTCTTAGCCTTAAATGCAGTATTGTTCTTTATACCCTAGTTTTTCTCCTTCACAAATCCCAAGATTTTTGCTGCCAGACAAGTGCTTAAAAGAAAAGCTTATACCATTCTTTTACCAAAGGGAGATGTATGTGAGAATTTAAACAAACCTCACTCTTTGAGAAAACGCTAATATTCTCAAGAGAGATTGCTCACCCCCTCATCTGAGTAAATGGTGTTTATTTGTCAGCTTATCGGCAATACAGTTTAGCAAGGAAAAATGTGGAAGAGGAGAAGAAAGCCAAGTAGTCTATTATGTCGTCTTTGTGTAGCTAAGAGATTGTTTTTGTGTGTTTTGCTGTTGAAGGATAATCTTAATCTTTGGGCATTTTGTTCTTTCTCTTCTTATTGATTTGAACTGAGTGAGTTTCATCTCCCTTACATTCCCTTCTTATCTCTCTTTTGCAGACAGCACAAAGTCCAGTGGTAAAAGGGTAGTTGGAGATGTGGCTTACAGCACAGCCAAAGAGAGAGCAGCTTTCATCACCCCAGTGCCTGGCGGTGTTGGACCAATGACAGTTGCCATGCTAATGCAGGTGTGTGTACATCATTTTAAGTGTTTCTTCTCGTACAATCGTAGAGTTGGAAGGAGCCCTATGCGCCATCAAATCCAATCCCCTGCTCAGTGCAGGATCTCCAACTACAGCATCCCCCAACAGATAACTGTCTAGCCTCTTTTTGAAGACATCCAGAGAAGGAGACCTCGCCACCTCTCTAGGCAATTGGTTCTTTTGTCCAACCACTACCACTGTCAAGAAGTTCATTCAAAATCTACCCTCCTGTAAATTAAAACCATTAGACTCAGTCCTACCCTCTGGGGCAGCAGAGAACAGGCCTGTCCCCTCTTCTCTGTGACAGCCCTGGAAGTATTTAAAAAGTGCAATCATGTCGCCCCTCAGTCTTCTCTTCAGCAAGCTGAACATGCCCAGCTCCTTCAACCTTTCCTCATAGGTTTTGTTCTCCGTACCTCTTACCATCTTCATTGCCCTTCTCTGAACTTGCTCCAAGTTGTCTATATCCTTTTTAAAACAGGTTGCCCACAACTTGAATGCAAAGCTCCAGATGAGGCCTGACTAGTGCAGACTATAGGGGGACTATTACTTTCCTCTATTTGGAAGCTGTGTTTCTATTAATGCAGGCTAAAATAGTGTTTGCCTTCTTTGCTGCAGCATCACACTGCTGGCTCAAGTATCCCCCATCCTATACCTGTGCATTTGTTTTTAGTGGCCTAAATGTAGAATTTTTGCATTTGTCTCTACTGAATTGCATTTTATTATGTTCAGCCCAGTTTTCTTGTTTATAAAGGTCCTTTTGAATTCTGTTCCTATCTTCCACTGTGTTAGCTACCACTCCCAGTTTTGTATCATCCACAAACTTGATAAGGATTCCCTCCACCCCTTCATCTAAATCAGTGATAAAAATATTGATGAGTATTGGCCCCAGGGCAGAACCCTGCAACACTCCACTTGAGGCCTTCTTCCAGTTTGAGGCACAGCCACTGATTACAGTTCTTTGAACATAGCATTCCTACCAATTATGGATCCACCTGATAGCATTTCCATCTAATCCATATTTAGTCAGTTTGCTAATCAAAATATTGTGGTGAAATGCAGATAAATGACATCCACACCATTCCAGCCATCTGCTAAACTAAATGACCTGATTTTAAAAAAATAAGATTAGTTTGGCAGGATTTGTTCTTGAGAAACGCATGCTGGCTCCTACTAATAATTGCATTGTCATCCGGATACTTGCAAACAGATTCCTATATAATCCGTTCTGATATTTTTCCTGGTATTGAGGTCAGGCTGACTGGTCTGTAGTTTCCTGGATCTTCTTTTTTGAAGAGAGGGACAATGTTTGCTCATCTCTTGTCCTCTGGCACCGGACCTTTTTGTCCCTGTGTGGGCCTGTATCTTTCACTGGTAGAATTGGTGGGGATACCACCTAGGCCTGTAAACACCTCATTTTCCTGCCCTGGGCTTCATAATCCAAGGTGATCTGCTAAAAGGTATCTTTACAGTGTCATTGGTGCCCACATGAATCAGAAGAAAGGGGTACAGCTCTATGTTCTTGATGAGCTTCAGCAATATGTCAGTGACATCCTGGATATGCATTCAAGGAAAAGAGTACATTTCCTGATTCATCTTGTCTGGCTGACATCTTTCCCTCTATACCCCTAAGCAGTGAATCCCCTGACACCAGCACCTTTCTTTCTGCTTGCTGCAGTTGGTGGTTAGGTTGGCACCTTCTTTGGCCTGCAGTGTCTCTTGCTGTTGGTCTCCTGTTTGTGCCTCTTCACCACCATTATCCTCAGGAAGATGTAGGAAGTGATTGCTTAGTTGGAACGGTCCCGAATCCCTTGTGTATGGTCTGATCTTGACAGTGACTATCCCCCAGGGTGCTCCCTCACTGTTACAGCCCTCATTGTTTTCATTGGCAGTGTCTTTCTGTTAGTTCTGTAGGATCAGTTCTCTCTCTGTTCTGTCCAGTAAGTCCTCATGTTCTCTGATCTGTTGAGGAATCTCAACATGTAGATGTAGTGCATTGACCTTCTCTTCCAAGAGAGCCACCAGTTTGTGCTTGCTGCAAGTGTAATCAGTGAGGTTTTCTGGCAAGAAGACAAAAGCTGCCCCGATTGCATTGCAGAGGGGCGGGATAGAAATAAATTTTTTTATTATTATTATTATTATTATTAAACATTGCACACATGTTGTAGCAAACAACAACAGAACCTTCTACCTCCATCCATACAGTTATTTTTTTCACCCCTTTTAGACTGTAATAACTCTTACAAATACGACTTGCTTGGCCCTCAGAGACTGAGCTTCAAAGACTGAGGCAGCATGGCTGCTAGTTCTGCTCCCAAGCAAGTCAGTGACTCAGCAGAAGCCCCTTAGACCATGTGTTCAGGTAGAGCACACAGCCAAAAACAACCCATGCACACAAACCTTCAAAAATACCCACCCACAGTCAAAGAGTCAAGGATGACCCCAAAAGCACAGCTCCCCTGTTTTCTCCTCAAAGACTATATTGGTTTTCATCAGTGATAGTTGGTACTCCAATGTCAGAAAGGTGGAGAATTTATTCTGGGTTTTAATCTGAATTTTAGAAGAGCTGGCCACACTTCTGAGCCTATTTGGGGGTTAAGCTTCAACATCTTATATAGCCCCTTTAAAGTTTGGACTAAAACCAGCGGCAGTGGCCATGACTGCTTCTCATCTCGATATATGTCTGTGGGCAATGTACATCTATTTGGTACCAGAGGCAGAAATAACATGGAAAGAATAGGGTTAGGTTCCTATACCACAAAAAAAGAAAAGTAGGTAAGTTCTTTACAGCAAACTTTACAGCAAACTTTTTATTCAAAATGAGCACTATACATATGCGTAATGAAACAACCAGGCCAGGTTAGCCTTGCATAAGTAAACAAAAATCTTTTGGCTGTTCTAGAGGCTGCTTGAAGGCTTCTTACAAAATGAATCCAGGAATGATTTTTTTCCTGTCATTTCTCCTGTGATTTTCATTTTAGTTGCAGATCAATGCTTTTTTTTTTTTAACATGGGGAGGGGAGTTGGAGAAGTCTTATTTTCTGCTTTGTCCCTTTCTCTCTGTTTTGTTCAGTAAGAGTTTGTGGAAGCAGCTGCTATTTATACTCCCCATAGCAGGCAAGCAGGCACACACGCAGAGCTACAAAGGATGAGCTAGAGTAAAATCCCATTCTTTCCCTGCTCAAGCTTGATTGCTGTGTTTACTGCAGACACACTGTGGCAACCTGATACCAAAAGTTTATGTTTCTTCAGCCTTCTTCACCCAACTCCCAATGATGATGCTGCCAAAAAAAACTTCCAGCTAAGCAGAGGACAAGGAGGAATGGGAGGCTGGGCAGGCATAAAAAAAATTCATTAAAAGGAGCTTTTTTGTCAAAGGCTTTGTTAACTGAAGTATGCCTGTAACTTAATTTAACAGTGTACATTCTGCATTTCTTAAGAAATCTGAAAGTAATTTAAAATTGTTTTTAAATTATTTATCACATTTATAGCCTGCTTTTCTTGCAAGGAGCTCAAGGTGGCAAACATAGCCTTTTTCTAAAAAATCTTCACATCAGTCCTCTGAAGTAGGTTCTCTGTATTTGTAGGGAGTTGGGCATGTTTAGTCTGGAGAAGAGAAGGTTGAGAGGGGACATGATAACCATGTTTAAATATTTGAAGGGATGTCATATTGAGGATGGAGCAAGCTTGTTTTCTGCTGCTCCAGAGACTAGGACATGGAACAATGGGTTCAAACTACAGGAAAAGAGATTCCACCTAAACATTAGGAAGAACTTCCTGATAGTAAGAGCTGTTCAGAAGTGAAATACACTGCCTTGTAGTGTGGTGGAGTCTCCTTCTTTGGAGGTTTTTAAACAGAGGCTGGATGGCCATCTGTCAGGAATGATTTGATTGTGTATTCCTGCATGACAGGGGGTTGGACTAGATGGCCCTTATGGTTTTCTCCAACTCTATGATTCTATTATTCATTCTGTGACCTTCATGGCTGGATAAGACTTTGAATTCAAGGCTCTTTGATCTGAACCCAACATTCTAGACATTTACACTATACTGCCTCCAGAAAAGGAAAGCAGCAACAATTTTTTTAGTTAAAAAACTAAGCAGCCAATAATGCATTCCAGGTGTGTGTCAGACCACAAGACAAAACATCGTAATACTGTATTGATTACTACTGGAGCGTTGTTGTTGTTTTTTGTGAACAACCGCTGTTATGTTTCTTTTGTTTTAAAATATCAATGTAGAGTACGGTAGAAAGTGCCCAGCGTTTTTTAGACAAGTATCAGCCTGGCAAGTGGAATATTCAATATAATCAGCTGTGCCCTAGAACTCCTGTTCCAAGGTAAGTAACAACAAAACTGGGAAGATTGTGGCTTGGAATCTAATATTATAGATTATTCCGCCCTGATTTTTGTTTCACTTTCTGAGTGTATAGCTGCATCTGCACTACATAGTTGTATGAGTTTGATACAAGATACGGGCTTGCATGCTTATGAACAAAATGTTTGGCTATACATTACTGTTGCTGGAATTGTTACAGTTGATTCAGATTATGCAAAAAGGTCTCTGCTGATTAAGTATTGGAGTAGATTCAGTCCTGATGAGCTCATGACATTGGACATATTGTGCATAAGATAGATATATACATTTGCATGTTATGACAAGCTTGACTTCTAGAGGAAGTATTCCTGTCTATGGTCAGCATCATGATCATCAAACCATGGATGGAAAGTCTGTTCTTTTCATTCATGACTTTCTTCCTGTGGTTGGTTGGTTACAGGCAGCAACCACTTATCTGACGAGTTAGGGACTGCAGCCCTGTCAGAAAGTGGAATTGATTGAAAAGTGAAACCCAGGGGGTTTTTTAGTTTGCAAATGCAAGACTAAATACTAGATGTCTCCAAGTCAGCTGAGAGAAGGAAAAAAACAGTATACCAAGTAGACTGAATGGGGAAAAAACCAGCATGCCAAGTCCTGAGTCAAAAGAGCAGACTAGGGGCTTGTCTATACAAGCCCATAAAAAAAGGAATGCCTCACAGTAATGACATTTTACAGCAGCTGTGACCTGTCCTAATGGTTTTTTTGCCCCCATAAGCTTTGCATGCCTGCCAGTAAACATGGCAGCCATGAGGGATTTACTCATATTTGCACTTACCTCATTTTGCCACCCCCATGGCAAAAGATGTTAAAAAAAACGATGTCCAAGGTGTGATTGAGTGGTTTTTCAATTGAGCACAAAAGCAAAACAACCCCAACACCCCGTTTTCTCACCTTAGCGCTTGCTCGCTAAGGTGAAGATCCAACATGGCGGCAGTAGGTGCTCATCTGGTTGATCAAATTTACACTTCCTCTCGTATGGGCAAGCAAATAAAATTGACTTGTTTGTCCTAATTAACAGAAATGTGCACCACCCCCCTCGCTGTTTTTTTTTTGTTTGTTTGTTTGTTTTGTTTTTTAAATACGGGAAAAGCCACAAAGGCTTTTCTAGCAAAGTTTTTGGCCTTTTTTGCTCCTCTCCTTCACAGTAAGATGAAATCACACAGAATGCCATTAGGACAGGTAGGATTATCCTCACTTTCTTTGAGGAGTTTTTTCACCATTTGGGCAACCCGCAGGGGTCCAAAGTGTGGTACATGGCTATAATTTAGATCTGTCAAAGCAGCAGAACCTTGAAAAACAAGCTGTCAAAAAGTGGGGGATACCTGTATATGGTCAGCCCTCACCAGCATTTCTGTTTGTCTTTCCCATGCCAAACCAAAGCAACAGCCATAGTTTGTTCCAAGGTACTCCAAAGTTGTTTCAGTTTGGTTCAAGGCCTATTGTGGGAGGAGAAAGGCCAGAATGTTGGGCCTTGCTGGATTTGGATGTTATGATAAACCATAGATTGAAGATAAATTGTTAGGTGCTCATGCTTGCAGTAGGAGGTATCATCCAGCATATCTGTTGAGTGTTGGAAAACTAATTTTAAAAAGCAAAAAGCACCAAAAAATTAAAAAGTACCAAAAGCCCCCTTTTTGCAAGTTTAAAAAAGCCCACACAAATTGTAGCACTTCAGGGGTCAAAAACCCCTCTTACAACTCATAGCTCATCTGGCCCAACCAGTTTCTTTTTTGTGCTAATTTCCAGTTCACTGGAAACATTTGAAATAGAAAGCATATTTACATATTTGTATTGTATTGCTGCATTTGTAAACCAGGGTCTCTTTCACACTATACAATTACAGTATTTTGATACTCCTTTTACTGCCATGGCGACAATGAATTTTTAACTATGAATTATGATAAAACCAAGGTGATGGCATTCACCAGGAAGAAGATCATCCACAAATGGCAAATAAATGGAACTCCTATTGAACAGGTTACAAATTACAAGTACCTTGGGGTAGTTTTTCAATCTTCCGGGACATGGAAGATCCAGAAGGAAAGAGCAGTAGAGAACGCACAGAGGACAACGCTAGCCCTGTTGAGATTTTTCTACATACAAAGGGGGCAGCACATCCCTTCTGTCACCTAAGTGTTCACAGCCAAGATTTTATCACAAATACTCTATGGCTCACAATTGTGTACTTACACAAATTTTGAATCATTTGTAGTACAAATGAAATTCTTCAGAAGCATACTTGCTACTCCGTTTTGTGTCCTTAATGCAGTTTTGCGCCTTGAGGCAGGCTTGATCCCCACTGAGGCTCGCGCCTGGATCTTTAAGATCAGTTACTGGTTAAAACTTATTTTCTGCCGAACTGGGCTGGCCCCTTTAACATTAGCTGATAGATTCCAATCCATATGGAAACTGGAGTTACACAAGAAACTTTTAACATATGGGTTTACTCCAAATGTCCTGGTAGCCCTTGGCTTTACCGGTGCAGAAGTTGCCATCAAAACCATCTGAGCCTAACTATTAAATATCCTGCCTTAGGAATTACTGTGAAACCCTTTACTCGCCCTAATTATCTTACTAACTTGACAGTTCCTAAGTATAGGAAGGCCTCTACACTGGCACAGTTTGATGCTCTCCCCATCCGCTGTACTTGAAGGAAGATATAAGAAATCCCCATATGATGAGTGCATATCTCTCTCTCTGGCTTCTCTTCGCAAACGAAGATTCAGGAAGGACTCATCCCGCGCTTTCTGCAAGCACACTGATGACTAAAAAGGCCAATCCGAGATAGACCAGTCCAGTTGCAGAAAGCACAGTAGGTTTCCTTGGGTGTACCCTTGTGATAATGGGGCAATAGAATCTCTCAATAATGTGCTGTTATAGTGCCCTTTCTACCAAGGAATGGGTCTTGCGCTAATCACACCAATTATTCAGAGTATTCCTGGCAGATCAGAACTATTTTATAGTGCCTACCTGCTTGCAGACCAGGAAACACACATTACAGATAAAGTTGCTAAATTCCTTGCATCTGCCATTGAGACCCGCAGGCAGATGACAAGCAAGCAGTAACGCAAGATAGCACAGACTTAACTAGCCAAGGGAACCAAAACGAAGTAGGGTTAATATATGGATTTAGATAATGTGCTAGCTCATATGTGGTTACTATGACTAGTTTTAGCGTTATCATCATTATGACTAACTTTTAATATTTTTAATATTTTAATACTTTAATATTCTAATATTTTAATATATTTTAATGTTTTAATATTTTAATATCTTAAATGCTAAAGTATCCTAATTACTCAAGCTTTTAAAAACAGTACCCATTGTACTTCATAATGATTTGTAGCAACTTTTCCTGTTGTACTCGTATTTTATGTATTTAATAATGAAACCTGTTTTTATTATCACTCTGGTCAATGACTGTAATAAAGATTGATTGATTGACTACCATGGTGTCATCCTTTGGAGTCCTTTAGCTTTTGTGAATGTTTAGAATTCTTTGCCAGAGAGCTCTAGTGCTTCATCAAACTACAAATCCCAGCACCCCATGGGATGCAGCCATGGCAGTTAATGTGGAATCATAGTACTATAATTATGTAGTGCGAATGTTTACAAAGCCTTCTCTGGACTTATATTTTCCCAGTACCAAGTGTTGATATGAAATACAGAGTTTTCACCAAGCTTATGTAGAAAATGTGTCATTTCAAAATGAAACTGTCTTCACCGCCTGCCCTTTGTTCATTTTCAGTGATATTGAAGTATCGCGGTCATGTGTTCTCAAGCCCATTGGCTACCTGGCTAGAGAAATAGGCTTACTCTCAGATGAGGTGGAGTTCTACGGTGAATGCAAAGCCAAAATTTCATTGTCAACATTGCAGCGCCTCAAAGATCAACCTGATGGCAAATATGTTGTGGTAACAGGGTAGGTAGCATTAGTACTTTCTGTGGTCCTAATAAGTGGCTTTGGGGCTGGATTAGTTGAGGAGGAGGTTGCAGCCCACCAGTAAAACTTGGCTTACGAAAGCATTTGATGTCCCACCTTTTCCATTTAAAGGCGAGAAGGAAATTCTCCATCCCACAGAATGTGTGCTGCCCCTGGAGGCCTTTTATGTAGTCCTTGGACCCCTCTTCAGTCCCTCCGAACCTTAAAAAACACCCTAGGATTTAAAAAATGGGGAATTGCACCTCTAGGCAATACAGAACCCTCTGAATGCTGTTTCAAGGGACTCTGCACCTTTTAAGGCTTAAATAATTTTCTTTTAGGAAAAAAAAAAACACCAAGTGAACTTCTGGATCACATTTGTTTTCAGAAAATTATTGCTTGCTGTACCTTGGAGAGGGAGGAACTGCACCTTGGCTTAAGTCCATCTAGAAGGCATGGTCTGGCAGGAACACAAAAGCTTATGTTCCTGCTTCAAGGTCCCCATTGTAGCCCTTCTGCTCCCCCAGAGCTTGAGCAGAATTCAGCCCTGCGTTGCATGTGTCCCCCTCCCCACAAGGCTGTTTTCACAGTCCCTGACTTTCCTAATGAATTGCTTCTCCTGGAAATCCCCAGGAACAATGATACACCTTTTTAATACATCACCGAACCTCCTGCACTGTTTAATTCCCCATCCTTCCATTTTTCAAAACCAGAACTGGAATTTTAGCCACTTGCAGTTTGGAATGTTCCTGGTTTGTTTGGGATTTTTGTCATCTTTGGTAGTCCACATGGCCTGCAGAGTCTCCCAGGTTCAGAGGATTGGCCTCCAGACCTCCCAAACTGATCCATCCTGAGTTTGTTCCACACTGAGTTTGTTCCACACTGAGTTTGTTGTGCCCTCCGAAATATCAGCGGTTGGGGTACATGTTATGACAGTGCTCCTTTAGCTGTCTGATAGGGTGGCCTGGCAGGATTCCCCACCCCATGTGCCAGGGACCAGCACCATGTTTGTGCCCATTGACAGCAACTTCTTTCTTTCCTGGAAACTTGCCATGGAGCAGCAGCAAATGGCTTGTGGACCGGCACCAGTCTGTGGACCACTTTGAGTAGCACTATCTGAGGAAATATCTTGTTTGTAGCCTAATTGCTTTGCTTCAAGACAGTGGTTCTTAACCTTTTCTTTACCAGGGCCTCCCTCTAAATATCTTTTGTTGCTGCGGACCCCAAGACTTAACTCAATATTTAAAATAATAATGATAATAATATCAAACGATGTTGATGATGATGATGATACAATTACACCATCCATTAAACCTTCCCTCAAAGGCACTGGAGGGGGATGGAAGACTTTTCTCCTGCTTCTTCCTGAAAGTTTGTGGCTGGAGTGGATTGAACGGCAATGCACAGGCCAAGCCAGCCTTTGCCTTGGCTTCTGTCACATGGCCGTTCCAGTGCAGGGAGGAGGTGGCCAAGCAGCTTTCAAGCCTTTATGAACACCCTGTGAGGAGATCATGGGCCCTGGGGGTCCACAGACCCCAGGTTAAGAACCACTACTTTAAGGATGTGGATTTCACCAAAATCTATGCTCCCCTTGTTTCTTTTTAATTACAGTATCACACCTACTCCCTTGGGAGAAGGGAAGAGCACCACAACAGTAGGGCTTGTTCAAGCCCTGGGAGCGCACCTTGGTCAGAATGCATTTGCCTGTGTTCGGCAACCTTCCCAAGGACCTACATTTGGAATTAAAGGTATGAAAAGGCAGGAGAGGAGCCATGATGGGGAGAAACCATCGCTCAGGGATAGAGGACTTGCTTTGCAGGCAGAGTCCCAGGTTTGATCCCTGACATCTCCAGATGTCTAGTGTTGGACCAGGTTCTAACAAAATTGTTTCATTGATGGAATTGCTTCAATCGACCCTTGCCACACACACACACCATGTACATGCAAAAGCTGCCCCAGAGGGCTCGGAGGTACTCCAGATTGGGGGTTTGGGTGTCACTGAGGGCTGCCAGTCAGAGAAGAAGGGAAGAAAGTTCTATTACAGGGTAGAGGCAAAAGTGGTGTGTGCCCTTATTTCTGCTTAGTAGAATGGTACTGTGATGTTATGCACTTGTGAGAGTTGTTGTGTTTATTAGAGAAATTAAGGTGAAGTATGGTTTGTATGTGATGTATAGTAATTCAGTAAGGTAAGTGATCGATTGCGAAGGGGTGAGAGCATTGAATGTTGGGGTAACTGGTGATTGGCTGAGTGTTTGAATGAGATTTTTAAAAGGCTACAGTGCGTGTCAGGTTGGAATATGAGAGAGAAAGATTGAGTTAGAGTTCATTAGTTAGGGTCAGTCAGGATTTAGATGTGTCAAATGAGTGATTTTCCACTGTATGTTGAACTTCTGTTTAATACATTAATTTTTGTATTATACATTTGTGCCTCAGAATGCTACAATAGTGTTCTTAGTGTGGATGAGTTCAGACTCATGGTATCTGTGGTGGCAGCCGAGATTCAAGGGCGCTGGTGTCCAGTGGTGGAATTATACAAATAGTCTCACACAGGAACCCTAGTTTGATAAGGGTTCAAACTAGCATTCTCCCTGGCATCCTGTTTTTCTGTATCTAGATAGTTTTTTGTTTTCCTAGTGGGAGCACAAAGAGCTTCCTCTTCTGAAGCCTGAAGTAACTTGCCTTTTTAAAAATTCTGCTAACTTGTATAAACTGTTAGTTAGAAACTCATTGTGAAAGTTGGCGGAGATGCCCAGTTGCGGGGTATTAGCAAAAATACTACAAAGCTCTGGAAAGCCTGTTTCACCCATGCCCATCGTTTAAATGAAAATTTCTGCTATTTCATAAAATGGCTTATGCAAATATAGAAAAATACATAATCTGCTTCCATTGCTGTTAATAGGATGCAAGAGATTTGTAGAGTAAATGTCTTGTTTGGCACTGATCTCACTAAGGAAGATTTATTTATTTTAAAATGTAAATACCCTCTCTTTACTTATGCTCAGATGCTCAGGATATTAAGACTAACTGAAAGAAAGAAGCTGTAACATGAGCTTTCATAAAATGAAAGCTCATGCTACAACTTCTTTCTCACAGTCTCAAACGTGCAACAGAATCCTTTTGCATACTGATATTCCAGACGAACACAGCTATATGTCTTTGAATTTAGGCTACTATTTGAAATATGATGTATTGTGGCTTTTGTCCTCTCTGTTGTTTTATAGGTGGTGCTGCTGGAGGTGGTTATTCTCAGGTTATTCCTATGGAGGAGGTAACATTCAGATTAATTTTATTGGATTATTCTAAAGATTGGTTTCTGGCCATTACAGCTTGGATGCACTGCTTTGTTGTTCTAGAGCAGCTTTCTATAATCTCACACCCTGCAGTCATGTTGGATTATAAATTCATTCATGCCGAGCAAGCATTACCATTGGGGATGTTGAGAGTCACATCTGAAGGGGACCAAGGACCTGAGGGATCTAATTTTAAGTCACCACTGAACCATGGAACTGGTTGAGTAACCTTGGGCTCAGGACTCTTTTCAGATCTGACCTACCACATAGGATTAAGTGGGGAGGAGGAAAGCCATGGTTACTGTCCTCAGCTCATTGTAAGAAATGAGTATAAATGCATTGTAAAAGTATAAACAATACATGTAAATAAAATAGCAAATGATAGGTAAAAGAAATTTCCACGTTCAGAGGAAGTATCTCTCTGAATACTAGCTACTTGGGAGAAGCAGCAAGGGAAGGCTGTAGAGTTTATGCCACGCTTGTTAATAGGTTGCCACTGTTGGACACAAGATGTTGTCTGAGATCATGGGTGGGAACTGTGTGGCCTGCCAACTCCTCTGGTGCAGCCCCTCCTTTGGCCCCCCAGGGAGAAAAAACTAGACTGAAAATGGAGGATTTTGCCTCCACAGTGCTTCTGGGGACAGAATTCTCCTATGAAATAAAGCATCCCTCTCATCCTAAAATAGCCATTTTGGAATACCAGAAAAGCACCCCAAAATAGCCATTTTGGTATGCCAGAAATGACTTTTTGGTCACTTTCAGTTTTGGAGAAAGGGACAGATGTGGTTTGGCAAGAGCCTGGAGGAGTGGTAGAAAATGGGATGGGTACAGTCTGTGGTTGACCACTTCTGTCCCAAATGAACATTTGGTTGATTCATCAAAAACCTCAAAACATTTAGAAATGGGCTGAAGTTGGGGCCTTGTGTACTCCTAGGAGAACTTAGAGAAAAAAGGTTTTCTCTTTGGCATCTACTCTTCTTAATTTCAGGAAGTTCTGTAAAATTACATCATTGTGGGAAGTGCTTCTTTTTTTCTTTTTCTTTTCTATCTTTTTTGTCTTTCCTTTTCCATTAAACAGGTTGCTTTTCTCTTACAAATCACAGAGCTCTTCTCCTTCTCGCCTCCAGGAAATTTGCTACTAATACTTTTTCTCTGTGTGTGTGTGTCTCTCTCTCTCTGGGACACCATAGTCATGTTTTGGGATGTAATGAAATTTTAGCAAAGGGTTTGAGGTGATTGTTAATATATTTCTCATTCTCTCCTTTGCAGTTTAATCTTCATCTCACTGGTGACATCCATGCTATTACTGCAGCCAATAATCTGGTTGCTGCTGCAGTCGATGCCCGAATCTTCCATGAGGCAACACAATCTGATCAGGTAACAACATGAAATCTATCCTTTCCCCTCTAGGAGAGGTATCGTATACACCATCAGTTTAACTGAGACTGTCTTGGTGCCTTGCAGCTGCTAATTATCTCTCTTTTGCCTTTGAAGGCTCTCTATTCTCGCTTGGTTCCTTCCATCAGTGGAGTGAGGACATTTTCTGATATCCAGATCCAGAGGCTGCAGGTGAGCTTTAGCTTCTTTCCTGTGTGTCTTTCTAGATCTCTACTCAGAGATGTGTCTCTTGCCTATAAAGGTCCACAAGCACAGAATTTGGTTTATAGTGTAGAACCTGCTGTCTTGAATTTCTAGTGTATTGGAGAGTATAGTCAAGACTAATTCCCTTTTGTTCAGATAAATTTAAACGTTGCCCCCAGAAAACTCATTCCATCACACTCCCCTGAGATTTGGACTACAGAACTTAAATTAGAAAATTATTGTCCTCTTTACCACTCTAAATTTGTATTCTGTTCGATGGAGAAAAGGGACAGGTGTCCTTACTCAACAATACAGATCTTGTTGGACTACAGTTTTCAGAATCTCCCAGCAAGCACGATCACTAGCCATGCTAGCTGGAGTATTGGAATTTGAGTCAAAAAATGTTCCTTTTCCAGACTCTGCCCAAATGGTGCCATCTGGGGGACCTTCTTATGTTTGTGCCAATTTGCCTGACAGTTTACCTGATGGTCAGTAGCCGGTGATTGGGAAGACTGCGCTTTAAATTTCACACAACACCACAAAACACCCAGCATAGTACCACTGTGGGAAACAATTTCACCTGGGACTTGCCAGATCCAGTCACTCAGCATGAGTGGGATAGGGGAGTGTCAGTGGCCTTTGCAGGACGCTGACTCTGGATCTACAGCTTGAAAAGTTACATTTAAGAAGAATGAATGTAGTGACATACCAAGGGCAGTGATAGGGTAATGCTCTAAGTCCCACTAGCACTGTTCACTTAGGTGAATAGCTTCAGCATATCAGTATATTCATTCTGTAACGTGATCTCATCTAGAAATGATAGACTATGGGCTTAGACTGACAACTTCTAGCTTCTGAAGATTCTGTTATGGTGGTTTGCCATAGTCTTGCTTTGAAATGCCAAGCTCTTCCTTGTTAGGCCAGTAGCTTCAATTGTTGGGCTACTTAAATTTGCTTATCCTGCCTATTCCTAAGGTTGCCACCTTGGTTTGTTTATGCATGTGTTTTTAGAGCCGTCAGGCTAGCATCATTAGTAATAAAGTCTTTCTTGGCTTGTAAATAGGTAGCTGAACACAAGGCTCCTTTTTTTTTCTCCGTTCAGATTGGGTAGCAGTGAAGGAATCCGGGCCAAGAGAAAAAACTTAGAAATGCTAGCTATGGGTGACCCACATGATGGTGGGGTTCTGACTCTGTTGAATTTCAGCTGCTTACTTCCCTAGAGTCATTAGTGCTCTTCAGGGTTGGCTGGAGACATTTTGCTATCTGAGGCAAGGAATGAGATGGTATCCCTTCCAGTTTTTACATATAAAACCTGTACAGGCAATTGAATCAATCTTTGTTTGTTTGATTGATTTTAGGCATTTGTTCATTGTCTCTTGGTCCGCAGGGCCCCAAGGCAATGTACAATGGATAAAGACACCTAAAAGATTAAATATATAACTAAAAACCAATTAGTAACATTCCAAAACTCCAAAACTATTTTAACTTTGAAAATAGTTAAAAAAAACCCAGACAATTAAAAACAGCCAGAGCAGACACCCTAATGTTAAGAACCAAATGGCCAAGCAAAATAATGTAATCTTCCCTGTCCACCAGAACCTCAGAAGGAATGGAGACAGCCTGACCTCCTCAGGAGGAAGGTTTGACAGATGGGGTGCTGCTACAGATAAAGACCTATAACATGTACCCACCAGCCTCATGGGGTGGTGGGACGCTTAATAGGGTTTCTGCTAAGAATCTCAGATTTTGGACAGGCTCGTATGGGAGTGGGTGGTCTTTCAGATATCCTAGCCCCAGACCACTTAGGGATTTATAGGTTAAGACCAACAACTGGAGAGAACCTGTTCTGTGCATTTGGAGGAGGCAGCAAGCTATCACCCAGTTTCCCCCCTGCAAACATCTTGCTGCCATCTCTTTGTACTACCTCCCGAAGGGATTGTTTTACTCTGCCTAATGGTAGGGCCAGGTTTGGCAGGGTTGAAGTTTCAGCCTAGGCTTTTGGATTTTTCTCCTCCTTTTCTTCTACTCCTCTAACGATTTTTCTAATGAACTTCCTCAAAGGTTCATTCCCTATAATTGCTTATCTTGTTATTCTCCTCTGTCCAAACTCCTTCCCTTCATCCTCAGAGACTACATATTAAGAAAACAGACCCGGAGACTTTGACGGATGACGAGATAAACAAATTTGTGAGATTGGATATTGATCCAGCCAGCATAACATGGCAAAGAGGTAACAGAAGAACAATAACCCATGGACAAGAAAATGGGAAAATGTTCAAAAAGGAGTGCTGTGGAAGGTTTCTGTTATATGTGTGGGGGAGGGTAGATTAAAGTTTACACAGAAATCTTACTGATCCCATTCTTGCCCCCAGTTACTTGTCTGGATTCAATACCAGATAAAATCTGACTGTGAATACTGTATAATGTGATCAGAGTTTGCATTTGACAGTTGGACTCTGGCTGACAAAGATACAGATACAGACACATTTTCCACAACAATTTGCCACTTCTTCTCTCTTTTTTTTTTTTTTTTTTTTTTGCCAAACTATTTTGCAATACAGGAATCATGAAACTGGTAGAATTTGGGGGTTCTAGTAAAAAAAAATAATAGAGTAAGTCTGACAAGACAGAAGCCTGCTTTTCCCCTTCTGTATATTCTATTTCCACTGCTCTTGTCTGAGCTTTCTAAAAGCAAGTAGAAAGCAAAGGTATAGCTTCATGAAAACAGAACAAAATCCAAAACCCTTCTAGCCAAAATTTGGGACGCTCCCACGCTTTTGTGCCACCTAGCCTGATAAAGAGCCTTTGAAGAGTGTTCAGAAACTTCAGCTGTTCTAAAGATTTACAGCCAGACTGGTAACTGGGAAAAGTTACAAAGATTATACTATGCCCCAATAAAACAGCTCCACTAGCTGCCAGTTTGTTTCCAGACATAATTCAAAGTTCTGGTTATGATTGTATCTTCCTGCATGAGCCTGCCCCAGCCCTGAAATCTTCAAGAGAGGCCCTTCTCTTAGCTCCACCACTGTCACAAGCACAGTTGGTGGTTACACAAGAGGGCCTTAGAATCATAGATTTGGAAGAGACCACAAGGGCCATCTACTCCAACCCCCTGCTCTGCAGGAATACACAGCCAAAGCATTTCTGACAGATTGCCATCCAGCCTCTGTTTAAAAGCCTCCAAAGAAGGAGACTCCACCACATTCCCAAGGCAGCATATTCCACTGCTAAACAGCTCTTACCATCAGGAAGTTATTCCTAATGTTTAGGTGGAATCTCTTTTCCTGTAGTTTGAGCTGATTGTCCTAGTCTCTGGAGCAGCAGAAAACAAGCTTGCTCCATCCTCAGTATGACATTCCTTCAAGTATGAAACATGGCTACCATGTCACCCCTTAACCTTCTCCAGGCAAAACATACCCATCCCTTCTTGGTGGCTGCCCCTTGACTCTGCAGCTGTTTTGCCAAGGAGGCCAGAATGGCCCCCTCCTTGCTGTCCTTCCATTGGCAGGCAAAACCCTTTTTATTCTGAGAGGCTTTTAAAACAGGAAAAATTTGAAGAACAGGCTAAGGGATGCTGTATTGTTTTAAACTGAACTATTTTAAATAACTTTTTATCTTTCTTAATGGAATTTTCTCCTTTTAACTGAAGGTTTGAATTGTTTTAATGCTGTGAGTAGTTTAGTTCTATTTAATATTCACTCTTTGTATGGTTTCAGTTGTATTATTCTTTTAAATTGTAAGCTGATGTGAATCCCAATTGTGGGGGGAAAGTAGGATACAAATTAATAATAATGGAGGAGGAGGAGAAGTTCTGCAGAACTTGAAAACTTGCATCCCTTTAGTGGAATTTTAGGTTGGCTTAAAGGAATTGCCTCCCTTCAGATTTTGTTTGAGCTTTAACTCAGCTCTTTCCATACTTAGCTTGTTTATCCTAATTGCCATGCATATTCTCTAGGAATACTCACTGAAGAAACACTTTCAAACTGATCAGTATGGCAGTAAACTACAAAGTGTCAGAGAAAGTGTACAAAAGTAGGTCAGCCTTTTTAGTGGTAATGCAGCCACCAAACGTCAGGCTGTTGACAGTTCAAGGAATTTTTTTTTTTTTTTTACAAATGCAAACCCCTTTAATCAGCACCCTACTGAGTGCAATGCAATGCATCACTCTTCTTACAGGTGCTCTCAGTCATGTTTCTCTGTTTTACATGGTAACTGAGCTTACCTAGATAGCAAAAGGGGTTTTTAGACTTACTACTACAGTTGTCCCTTCAAATTCACTGGGGCTTGGTTCCAGGACCCCTGGCGGTGGCATAATAGCCACCAGCAGGGTCTCCCATGCCAGACAGGTCAAAACTGAACTGTCTGACAAAGAGCGTCAAAGGGCAGGATGGACTCTCTAGCCTTATGGCAACCATCCCAGGAGAAGGAAAACTAATCCCAAATCCGGGCAGATGGTGCCCGTCCAACCCTGTAAGGTCAACCATCTAAGAGAAGGAAACTCTAATCAAACCTACGACCCGAGGACCTCACTACTACCATCCATGCTTGCAAGGCCACAGCAGACGAACCTTTGGTTTAAAGGGTGAGGCCAGTTCTGTGCACGCTGTGCTCCACCACAAAAACTCCATTGCACAGGCTCGAAGGACTAATCCAATTCTGAAAAAGCCCTGTAGCGATAGGCGAGGGACAAAACTGCAGGTGTAAAGATGCACTGGAAGCCGTAGACCCAACCCTGCATGCAGGCGGTTCAGGACTTTGGTCGCTTAAGGCTGACCCGGGAGATGACAATCTTGTTCGACAGCATCCTGAATGACCAAGCAGCCTTTTTTATCAGCGCGCTTGCAGAAAGCGCAGGATGAGTCCTTCCTGAATCTTCGTTTGCGAAGAAAAGCCAGAGAGAGAGAGAGACAGCTGTCCCTTCACATTCGCTGGGGTTTGGTTCCAGGACCCCTGTGAGTACCCAAATCCGTGTATACTCAAATCCCATTATATGCAATGGCATAGCAAAATGGTGTCCCTTATATAAGATGGCAAAATCAAGGTTTGCTTTTTGGATTATTATTTTTTAAAGAATATTTTCAAGCTGTGAATACTTAAAACCGTGAATGCCAAATCTGTGAATGTGGAGGGACAACTGTACTACTTTTTCTTTTTACATGTTTAATTCCTACTAAATGATATATGAAATGTATCTACAAAAGAGTGGCTCTTGCCACACTAACAAGATTCAATTTATTTTATATATGTCAGTGCTTACTTTTTTGGCATCAAAATTGCTATAGCAGGTAACTTTCTTTTTCTTCTTTGAGGAATTCCAGCTATTGAATAAGGTGTTTAGAATTGAGTCCTACATTCACACCTAAGGCAAAAGCAGCAAATGAATGCCTTATGATTTCCTTTGAGTCATCTGTAGATGCTTCAGACAACATGGCCATAGAGCAGGGATAGGGAAAGATGTGGCCTTTTAGGTATTGTTCGAGTGGAACTTTGACTGTGCTGGCTAGGGCTGATAGAAATTGAACAACATCTGGAGGATCAGAAAAGTTCTGTCCAAAAGTCCCTTCTTATATAACATCCTGTTTCCTACAATGGCCAACACAGTGCCTCTGGGAGATTTTAAAAAAAGAGAATATCCCTTCCCAACTGTTCTCCAAGTGATTCCCACTTGTCTAGATTAGATGATGCGGCTAGAATTGTGTAACTTCATGAACTGGTACCTGACTTATCTCTTGGTATCTTACTTTTCTCTTCCCTCCCAATTCCTTTTTCTTTTGTGTTACATTTATTGAATTCTAAGTCTGAAAACAGAGAGCATCTTGCTATTGAATCTGTATACCATACTTTGCAAATTTTAGGCAGTTTATAATCATATTCCATGAAAGTCTGCTTTTGAATCTGAAGATTCTGTATCATTCTTGATGGTGTGGTCCTAGATGAATTGGTTTGATAACCATTTAAAGCTAAGCTAAGGATCATTACTTCATATTGTCTCAGTGAGTTCCCCAGGCTAATTATATGTTGTGTATAGAAGAGCTTTTCCTGAATCTACCTTCAAACACTTTCATTGGATGATCTGGGTTCTGCTGTTATGAGAAAGGGAGGAAAACTTTCCCTTGTCCATATTAATTCATTCAGTGTTGTTTATTCCATGCTTTATGTTCTGTTTGTTTGTTTTTGTTTATTTTATTTATATGCTGCCTTTCTCCCAAAGTGGGACTGTTAATAACTGAAGCATCTAAGCTAAAGTTTCAGAAGAGAAAGGCATCTGGTGAACTTCATGACATGGCAGACATTTGAAACTGCATCTCTCTGATCCAAGTCCAGTACTCTGATCCGTGCAGCATGCTGGTTTTCCTTTTCCCAGCTATGTTTTGCTTTGCAGACTGAAGTGAAATTACTCCTGCCTGCCTCTTATTTGAAAGACAAAATTTACTGAGACCTCTATAAACTTCCTTTCACCCTTTAAAGCAGAGCTGGGAAAGCTTTGTCTCTCCAGTGTACAGATTCAGTAATCCATGCTGTTTGGCATTTCTGGGAGTTTAAGTCCAAAACATCTGGCAGAGCGTAGATTTTCCTCCAGCTTCGGCACTTAACTTTTGAAAACGGTCTTTTTCAAACACTTTATCCTGCCAGCCATTTATGTACTAAGTATTGTTTCAGATGTACATGTACTTTAAGGCCACACACATATTGGAAATACTATGTTTTGTTGTCCTCTTGTAAACTTTTTTCTAATGACTCTTCCTATATTCTAAACTAACTAAGCTTGCTATACATACAGTACTTCCAAAGTTGCTGGCTTGTTTTTAACCTTTCTTGTATTCCTCCATTCAACCCCACTTCCACTTTTCTCCTTGTATAGTGTTGGATACAAATGACAGGTTCTTACGGAAAATCACAATCGGCCAGTCTCAGACTGAGAAGGGGTTCACCCGTACAGTAAGTGTCCTTCAGTTTCCTTTCTCCCTTGGAATTCTTTACCCTTTAATAAAAGCAAGCAGGTCTTTGAAGAATAGGATCTTTGCCTCTCTCAACAAATGGGTTACTCTTGAGCGAAAACATATATCTGTGTCTATAGTTTCTCAGCATGTTTCTTCTAATATACATAAGAACAGACTGGAGTTGGATGGAGTGATTCATATCCTTACTAAAGTACTGTTCAAGCCTAGTAATCTTCACCCAACCCCAACACCCATACATTCCTCTAGAACAGCCTCTCCCAATGTCTCACTTTCCAGATGTGTGGGATAACAACTCCCATCATCCCCAGTCAGCATGAATTGGGCTAGGGATGGAAAAGAAATTGTTATTAAACTAAGTTTATTATTAATTCTTAGTGTGAGCCCTCAGACGGCTTAAGTTAAACAAGCTACCATCAGTACGGTAGCGTATATAGATGCCGTCGTCTTCTTCAAGCTCTGCCATAGCCCTTTGGAGCATCGTGCTAAAAAAGATTGTAAATAAAGTTGGTGCAAGAACACAACCTTGCTTCACTCCATTAGTTATTAGAAAGGGCTCAGAAAGAACATCGCCATATCTGACTTGACCACGCTGTCCCTCGTGTAGCAAGCTAATCATTTTAAGGAATTGTCCGTGAGCTGCTCTTCGCCGATGATGCTGTCCTTGTTGCCCACACAGAAGCAGCTCTGCAGCGCCTAACATCCTGCTTTGCAACAGCTGCAGAGCTGTTTGGGCTAGAAGTCAACCTGAAGAAAACAGAAGTTCTTTACCAGGCTGCACCACAGGACGAACACCACCATCCCCACATTGCTGTCGGCAAATCTGTGCTCAAGTCCGTTCAGCAGTTCACCTACCTGGGAAGCATCATCTCCTCTGATGCCAAGATTGACAAAGAGATTGATCACAGATTAGCAAAGGCATATAGTGCATTTGGAAGACTTCACAAAAGAGTCTGGAGCAATAAACACCTGAGGCAAAGCACAAAAATCAGTGCATATAGAACCATCGTACTGTCTATCCTCCTTTATGGATCTGAAACATGGGTCACCTATCGCCACCACCTACGACTCCTCGAGCGCTTTCATCAGCGCTGTCTACGCACAATCCTAAATATACACTGGACTGACTATGTGACGAATGTTGCTGTCCTTGAGCAAGCAGGGATCACCAGCATTGAGGCCATGATATTGAGAACGCAGTTGCACTGGGCAGGGCACGTTTCTAGGATGGAGGACCATCGCCTCCCCAAAATACTAGTCTACGGTGAACTCGCCACGGGTCAGCGTAAGAGGGGCGCTCCAAAAAAGCGATACAAAGACTCCCTGAAACAACATCTCAGGCTTGGCCAAATTGATCACCAACAGTGGTCCGCCCTGGCCTCACATCGGGAGGCATGGAGACGCACTATCCACAATGCTGCAGCCTTATTTGAGAACTCACGACGAACAAGTCTTGAAGAGAAACGACAACGCAGAAAGAATCACAACCCAAAAACATCACCCAAGGAGACCTTCTGCTGTGCTTTTTGCAACCGGACTTGTTTATCTCGGATTGGCCTTTTTAGTCATCAGCGCGCTTGCAGAAAGCGCAGGATGAGTCCTTCCTGAATCTTCGTTTGCGAAGAAAAGCCAGAGAGAGAGAGATTATTAATTCACTCTGTAGTGTGTGAGACTATTAATGAAAGTATGCACATAGTGTCAACTTTATAGATATCAGTAAGAAACTGAAACTGACAGATTCTCTTTTCTTCCTGTTTTCTAATTATACATAAGAGACCCCAATGTGGTATAGTGGTTTGAGTGTTGGACTAGGACTCTGGGAGACCAGGGTTTGAATCCCCATTCAGCCCATTGAAACCTACTTTCAGCCTTAGAGGAAGGCAATAGCAAACATCCTCTGAATAAATCTCACCCAAAAACAAAACAAAACAAAACCCCACAAAAAACCCTAGGATAGAATCCCCATTCAGCTATTGAAACCCACTGGCTGACCTTGGGCAAGTCACCCTCTTTCAGTCTTAGAGGAAGGCAGTGGCCTTCTCCTCTGAATAAATCTCACCCAAAATAACCAAAACCCAAGGATAGGGTCACCATAGGCTTGAGTCGATTTGAAGGTTCATAACGACAGCAAATTATATGTAAATAGCTGTCACAGCTCAGTTTGTCTATCCTTGAAAATATGTGTCCAAAATATTTTTGGTTAGTGAGGAAAATGTGTAGAAAGTGCATACGTTAGGAACAATCTGAACCATAATATGTATGCATTTCCATACAAGAAGCAAAAATAAAGAAAGCTGATATACAGTTTATCTCCAACCATATTTACATCCTACTGGGTCTCCATTCCACCAGGTTTTCATAATGCCAATTATATTTGTGTTTTCATTTTAAAACCAAACACTCCTGCTGTGTTTAATGGAAATGCTTTTGGACCCTTTCTGGTTCTTTTCTCCCCACCCAGGCCCAGTTTGACATCACCGTTGCCAGTGAAATCATGGCTGTCTTAGCACTCACAGACAGTCTGGAGGACATGAGACGGCGCCTGGGCAGAATGGTGGTTGCTTCCAGCAAAAATGGTGTTCCAATTACTACAGAAGATCTGGTATGTGGACAAGATGAAATTTAGCTACAGGGGTTTTCTCAAATAGGAAAAAGCTCAGCATCTAAGCCAGTCTATATATATATATAAAAGGCTTGGGTATGATTCCTCTCCCAGTGTGCTGATTGGCTGCTCAGGAAACACACCCACATGCAAATTCCCTCTCCACCTCACAATCCACTCCTGCCACTCGATCTGCATCTACACCCCGAGCCTCACAAGGGCCCCTTCCTGCTCTCACTCCATCAGCCACTCACCAGTCATTGGGCTGCACTGGGACCCAGGCAGTCAACTGGCAGTGGCAGGCCATCACAGTGGGACCCAGGCAGTCAACTGGCAGTGGTGGCTGCAGAGCAACAGAGCAAGTCACCCTGAATGGTTCTGGGAGAACAGTGTATGAAACGCTGGGTCCAGCTAGTGGACTTAGAAACATTTTCTTCTGAAATCTATAGAATTTAATTACCAGCTGAAGGACTACTGAATCTTATTACAGGGCTCATGAATCCAGGGTTGCTTAGCCTGGCTCGGTCTGAGATAACTTAAGGAGCATCTTTTCTCTCATAGGCTACTCTCTTCCCCATCATTTACCGGTAATCTAAGAAGCACACTCCTCCACTAGAGTTTTATTGTTAGATGTGAAGCACTTTGCTACAATGGCTCTTATGTTCAAGAATTTTCTTCCTCATTAAGCTTTGATGGCTAGATCTATTTTATTGGGAAGAAGTGAAGGCAGTGCCTCCTAGTAGACTACACTGGAATTCCATGCCCCCCCCCCACTTCTCCAGTGGTGCTCTTCACAGGGAGGGTTGAGTGGCCACAGCTTTAAATTTCCAGCAATGCCTGGAAAGACTGGCATATTGTTGGTACATTGGCTGCTCCATGCTATTGTGAGTAGTCCAGTTTAGGGTTCCGTTTCATGGTGTCTAGTGGATTCCGTGTCAGTGGGACAGTAATCTTTTGTTTCAATTTTAGCTTGAACTTTAAAACAGCTAGCCAAGGTGCCGAACCCTGTCCCCCCAAATAGTTTCAGCACCTCTGATAGCTTCTTTAAAGTTCCAGGCTAAAACCAAATTGTTGCTACTTAAATAAAGTGAAGGTTAGGAATATTTCTCCTAGCAATTATCACAGCTTATATAGTAGAAACATTTAGAGAATCATCATAGCAGTTGGTGGTTTGTAGTAGTTGGTTGGTAAATGTGTCCTCTTTTTTTGCTTTTCAAAATATAGTAGCCCTATTTATACCCTGCCTTTTCCCCAAAATTGGGACTAAGAATTACTTAAAGAGGGGATGAAGGAAGTGCATCGTTGGGGCTGCATGCAGCTTTTAGTTTTTTCAGACTCACCAGATAACTAGGTTTTCTGTGGGGTTTTTCCTGGCTGTTAGTTTATTCCTGATGTTTCACCTGCATCTGTGGCTGGCATCTCTGAAGATGCCAGCCACAGATGCAGGCAAAACGTCAGGAATAAACTCTTCCAGAACATAGCCTCACAGCCCAGAAAAAATACACGGAAAACCTGTGGATGCTGGCCATGAAAGCCTTCGACTTCACTCACCAGATAACTCTTTTTCTGGCCCAAAGAAGAGGTGCACTGCCTTTACTGGAAGCCTCCAGAAAGAACAGTTCACTTTTTCAACAGCTTATAGTGCACCCCTACCCCTGTAAATCACTGTTTAATGGGTTTTTTTAAAACCACCAGTTTTTCAAAACGAAGTGGACTTCCAGCAGCTTCAGGATTGGTTTACTTGAGTTTTGGCAGTCTGTGCAGCCCCCAAAGGGCTCTAGAACAGAAAATTGTCACCTGGACCTTCCATAGTTGCCTACCCCTGACTTAAATCATGAGATATCTGTGTTAAATGTATTAAGAGGTCCTAAATATGCACTATAGCTTTATTAATTTAAATGTATCAGTGGACAATGGAGATTTCAGAGCAGAGATGGGAGCATGCAGCCCTTCAGCTGTTGCTGGAGTGCAACTCCCATCAGCCCTAGTCAGCAAAGCAAATAGTGAGGCATTTTGGAAGCTGCAATCCAACATGATCCCCCCTCTGTGTTGTTCTAGAGGGGGGGATGAATTGTCCTTACATGACTGAAAGTGGCCTATCCTTATTTCTGGGAGTGCAGTTTGGCATTAAAAAATGTGGCACAGACTGGTCTGTGAATGAGACCAAGATGTGCCCAGCTGCGTTTGCCCTTTTGAGTTCTGTTTCTATAGGCTTTTAGTTTTTTCAGACTCACCAGGCTGCCAGATCATACATTTTATTTTATGGAGTCTTGAAATATCAGAAAAACCTTAAGAAATGGGGAAGAACTACTACTCAAGTAACTCATCATATTTCTTCCCTTAGGGAGTAAGTGGTGCCCTGGCAGTTTTGATGAAAGATGCTGTTAAGCCAAACCTCATGCAGACTTTGGAGGTAAGCTCATAACTCTATGAAAGCTTGATTATCTTGACTGGTAATTGGAATTTCTCCCAAAATGTGCTCTGTTTACTTCTCTTGTTTTCCTAGCCAGTAAAAATAATGTACCTTTAGGACAGTAGTTTTCAAAATGTTACCATCACCACCAACTACTGACCCTCACACCCTTTTGAGCTTTCTCTATTTCTCAGGTCCCCTGCTGCTTAAAATGTAAGAATCATCTCAGTTTGTTACCAGCTAGTAATAAGCAGTATTAATTTACATTGAAAGAATAGACAGAAAGCAACTCCTTGCATGTAGTGTTGTTTTCAACCATTGTCTCTTCACTGTGCTGTTTTCCATATCCCATATAATTAGTTGTTTGAGTCTTTGTTTTCCTTCCTCCCTGCCCCCAGCAATTCACTTCAATTGTGCTGATATGTGCTACTCCATTCTTGATGATCCATCCTTAGGGTTGCTAGCTTGGCTATAGGATGGGGCTCCTGTAACTTTAATCCTCAACAGATTGTGGAGCAGGTTGAGGTACCACAAAGCTCCATCAAGTGGGATGAAGGTACCTCCCCAGTAAAGACCAAGAGGAGGGTATGTGGAGGAAGAACCAGCTCTGAACTGGGTGCTTCCCCCTCCTACTTTCCACTGGGAGAGGAGACTATGGCTGAAAGTTTAGAAGGTGAGGGAGGAAAGATACTTTCATCCTGTTTGACAGAACTTTGCGAGATCTCGTCCTGCTTCACAAAGTTTAACGTTAAGGAGGTCCATCCCATATCCAGCCTGGCAACCCTATTCACCCTCCTTTTCACTCTGATTAACTGATCAGTTAAAATTAATTTATTATCCCAATTTCTTAAATTTGCCAATAACAATTTCAAAATTCATTATTTCAATTTGCTGAACCCTCATCAGTGTTATTTTTGTAGTAACAATTGCCATTTCTTATTACTTTAATAATTACTTGACCATTTAAGTAATTTTAAATTAAATGTAAGGGTTTAATGAATTAATTAATGAAATAATTTGTTAATCCCCCCCCCACTTGTGTTTGAATGTTAGTGAATCAGACTGTTTTAACAATTCAGTGTTACAGTAACATTTCCAAGTTCTGATCTCTTACTCTCCTTCTGTTGCAAACTGCCCTGAGAAGCATTTGGTTAAGTTAACAAATTCTATATCTGTTGATATCAAACATTGTTACCATATGAATCTGCATACATCATTTCATTCCACCCTTTCAGGCAGCTTCCACAAACATGCCATTTGTTATAAGGAGATCTGTCTTGAACAAATTGCTTTTCTCTGTTTATATAATAAGCACACTTTCCTACCTTCTCCCCTAAATTTTAACTTCCTATACTTGTGATGTTAGAGCTTTAGAATATTGCGAGGTTTCATTGTCTTTTGCATTATCTTTGCTTCTTCGTATTGCTGAGGTCAGCCAAATATGCACCCGAACAAGTGTGTGTGAGATGTTCCACACAGCAGAATACCAACTTGTCTATCTTTGTGTTCTCTTTTCTTTCTGCTGCCTTTCTCTGCTAGGGTAACCCAGTGTTTGTCCATGCCGGTCCATTTGCCAACATCGCTCATGGCAACTCATCCATCCTAGCAGACAAGATAGCTCTGAAGCTTGTTGGCAAGGAAGGGTTTGTTGGTAAGTGTCTTTCAGAGCTTGGAAGAGTTACACATTTTTTGAATACAGCTCCCAGAGTCTCCCAGACAACATAGCCAGTCTCTTTTCTGTGTGCCATCTTAATGCAAGGTTGACTTATGGAATGTTTTGCAACAAGTTGCAGTGAAGGATGCTGGCTTATGTAGCTTTCAATGGAGAAGAGGCAAGTTAATGGAAGGAAGTCTATTAGGGGCCATTAGTCATCATGGCTACGTGAAATTTCCATAATCAGAGGACATCTACCATAGAACACCACTTGCCGGAAACAGCTGGAGAGGGTTGGAAACAGCCTCCAGAACCTAATTGTGGGCTTCTTAGAAGCACTTGCCTGGCCGTCCTTCTGTGGGGAAAAAAAGTATGCTTAACAGTAGTGGTGTAATCATGGAGGGTTCTTCTGATGTTTTTACCCCTTGGTCTTGAAGACGGGGCATACATGTATGTAGCTGTGATGGTTTTTGCTCTAGCTATCAGTCTGCACAATTCTAAGTTCTGGTTTTGACCTATAAAGCGCTATATGTCTCAGGCGCAGTCTATTTGAAGGGCCATATCTTCCCATATGAGCCTGTCCATGCTTTAAGATCTGCATGGGAGGCACTATTCCAACACCTTCATAGGTATGGTTGATGGGAACGTGTGAGAAGGCCTTCTCTGTGGCTAATTCCACACTTTGGCCCTCCCTCCCTAGGAAAGTGAGGAAGGCTCCTTTGTTTTCCTTTTGGTGGCACTTCCTTTCCAGCAAGTCTTTGGAAGTTGATTTTAACCACCAAAAAAAGGGGAGGAGGCTTTTATGGTGCTGTACTGTTTTTAATCTGTTTTATAGTAAGATTTTAATTGGTTTTAATTATGTTGTTATTTAATACTGTTTTTATTTTAATCTTAATTTTCAGAAACTAAGCCTTAGGAGAGGCATTTCATCATTTTAGAATGGGGGTGGAAGCATAGAAAGCTAGAAAACCACCAAATAATTGTCTGTTGGGGAATGGGATGTAACCATCCAGGAACCAGCAGTGGGTCAGACTATTGATCCCAGGAAGTAGGATTTGGCCGCAGCATCCAATATTGTTCTGCATTGTATTGCCTAGCTCCAGAGCCACCATTACAACCTAGTTCAGTTTCCATCCATCATCACTTTATTTATATCCAACCTTTCTCCCAGGCTGGGATTCAAGGCAGCTTACAAAAAGGCAGAGAATACAATAAAAACATATAATTAAAGTCTGAGATAATGACAAACCATGATTTAGATAAGTGATATTTTTATAAACCCATCACTTCTAATTGTAGTTTACAGCTGTCTAACAATCCATGGTTTGTTTGTAGGAATGGAGTTGGATGCTTAAGGGGTGACAGAAATAATAATAATAATAATAATAATAATAATAATAATGGCATGGGATGAGTCCTTCCTGAATCTTCGTTTGCGAAGAAAAGCCAGAGAGAGAAAGAAATAATAATAATAATAATAATAATAATAATATGAGAGGGAGGAGGAGGATATGCATAAGAATGAATTTTTCTCTTTATTCTGCCTACAGTGACAGAGGATATGCATAAGAATGAATTTTTCTCTTTATTCTGCCTACAGTGACAGAAGCTGGCTTTGGAGCAGATATTGGCATGGAAAAGTTCTTTAACATCAAGTGCCGGTATTCTGGTTTGCAACCCCATGTGGTGGTCTTGGTTGCTACTGTCCGAGCTCTGAAAATGCATGGTGGAGGGCCCACGGTGAGTGCTGGTCTTGGCAAAGGCAAAGAACAAAAGCCAGCTGTAAAATCCCAGAGTCAGAATGTAAAAGCCTCTTGGAAGATACCGGTAATCTGGTAGAATCCAATTCCAGCAACTAGATGTGCCCATAAAATCCTTGAGCGGTGCATTTCTAGTGGTACTGTGGTGAACACTGTCCCTTATTCTATGACTTTCTTAGGGAGCAAAGTCTGCCTGCTGAGAGCTCTAGACAGCTGCAAACATTGCGGGGGGGGGGGGTAACATTTAAAAAACTAATAGAGTAGTCCTTCTGTACTTTATAAGGAAAACAGAATTCTGACCCCAAATTCTCCAGTCAGACTTTTCACACACACACCCCAAGTTATACCCTTCTTTCCTCTTTCTTTGATTCTTCCCTGCTTTCATTGAATTACCAGAAGGGGGGGGAAAGAAATAGTCTGCCACTGTTCTGCAGCCTTCCCTTGAAGAACAAAGATACACAGGTTTACTAGCCAGTTTGTCCCACTGCTAGAGAATGCTTTTAGTTCACCTCAGACATTCTGTTTCTCATCTTTCCTCTTTCTTACTTGCCTGGAATTTTCTCCCCACTCCTGGTTATCCATCACTTTATTTATTCTCCTTCTTCTTTACTTTACTTTAGCCCTGGGATATAAATCCAATAAATAAATACTATAGGTTATGAGGTAAAATAAGGGTGATGAGGTTAAGCACACACAGACTCCATTCTGTGTCTTATATTTATTTGGACACAATCAGATGTTTGTGCAATTATTTATCCTGAACATCAGAATTGCCCAGAGGCTTTCCAAATTGAGCTCTGTTAGGTCAGATACAAGGTCTGAAGAGGTCACAGAGACAGATTTGTCTGCCACAGATACGGAAGTATGAGAACATGCAAGAATTGCAGAGAGCCTTAGCATTTTTTCTCCCCTCTCTCCTTCCATTCAGCTAGCAGGGTGGGGTGGAGGTGCTGGAATTTGGAACATTTTGCTTCATATTTTTCTTGATGATGGCTTGTTCTTGTGCTATTTTAAACAAGCCAGTTTCATAATACATGCTTTGACTTTGGCTTGTTTGGAAATCAACAAGAGAAGCCTTACCGCAGGTGCCAGACACTGTGAGTTGATAGCAAGGTATTGGGAAAGAGAGCCCTCTTGCCTCCATTAGTCTGTTGCCTTCAGGAATGGTGGAGGGTCCTATCCCATCACCAGTATTGAAAAAAAGGTTGAGTTGTCAGTCCAGATGGCCATGGTACATAGGTCAGGTACCATCTTGTTTGCTGCCTTTGGCAGCAAAATGCCTCGACCAGCTTTGAAACTGGTTATAATTACTGTTTAATGCATGATTTCCAGACTAGATGACTCAACAGCTATGTTGAAGGGAAATGGGTGGTTAAAAAATCTTTCCAGCC
This sequence comes from Gambelia wislizenii, assembly GCA_030847615.1. Classification (NCBI taxonomy): domain Eukaryota; kingdom Metazoa; phylum Chordata; class Lepidosauria; order Squamata; family Crotaphytidae; genus Gambelia; species Gambelia wislizenii. Next base: position 483,707,226 of record JAUMIR010000001.1, on the reverse strand, counting down.
TCATGGTTAGAGGAGAGAAGGGGTTTGTGGGATGTCTGAATGAGGATACTGTTTAGGTTTGCATGCTTTCTTACAGGAGGTTACTTCTGATGGATGAGGCTTTATTGGTTATGCTGCCTCAAGTGGCTTTCATTTTAAAGAAAGAAGACAAAACTTTTTATTCTGGAAAGTCAGCAAAGCTCATCTCTTGTATTTTTATATAGATTCCTTTGTTTTGTAGTCTAAGCAAGAGGCCAATCCCATCTCTCCCATTTTTATTTGCTACAAAATCTGTTAGATACTTTTTCAAGTTCTTGTTTGGCTTCATTTGCAGAGGAAACAGGTAGAAATACTATTCTTCCTGGAATCTCCCAGTCAAATGCTAATAAGGTTGTGTTACTAGATGAAAGGGGGTTGGACTGGATGGCCCTTGTTTCTCTTCCAACTCTATGATTCTGTGATTCTGTGAAATGGTGGCTTTCCCTACAAATGAAGGTCAGGGCATGAATGAACATCAGGTGCTAACTGAATCTTCAGAAACCTGACTTTTACTTTTCTGGATGTTCATGCTGTTACACATTTCCATTCTAATGCTTTAACATAGGTCTGCTTTTATCCAGTTTCCAATTACACATCTATCGGCTATCGAGCTGCACAATTTTACTTCCAGTTACAAATGTTTTGTCCAATAAAACCCCTGGGACACATGCACATGCAAATATAAAAACACACATCCAGCTGTGCTTCAGTTCATAGCTCTATTGTGTCCTTGAAAAAGGATTCCAGTCATCTCCCCTGAATGATTTGATTAAAAGACTTGCCAGTAAACCTCCATTTTGGAAATTAAATTGGGATGCAAACAAAAATTCACTGTCCATCTTTAATGCTCTCTTCATACTCTTTTCAGGTCACCGCTGGAGTTCCCTTGCCAAAAGAATACATTGAAGAGGTAACATTGAATTTATTGGTCCTATTTACTGAAACCTAATTTCATAAGATAGTGCTGTGTATTTGCCTGGGTCAAAGAAATTGTTAGTCAGTCTGCCCTTAGAGAAGCTCCAGTTAATGAATTAAGGTCCTTGCATGTTAGGTGTGTTCCTTTTTTATTCCTATTGTTCTGTGGCCAAAGAAAGTACACCTATAAGACATCCACTGAAGGAAGGTTTAGGGCAGCCTTAGAACTATGTATATACTGCATCATCTAAATCCTGTTTTTCCATCTACCAGAAGTTACCATTTGGACTAAACTCCCATATCCACTGTCCAAAATGACCCTAAAAGATTCTGGGAGTTGTAGTCCCAAAAAGGAACTTTTCCTGGGTCTGCCTCTCCCTAAAAACTGCCTATCCCATTTTAGACAAATAAATGTTACATACTTGGGACCAGGATTCATGACCTTCATTCAGATGTCATGCTATTCCGCAGCTGCTAATTTGATCAGAAAATGAGCCATATGTCCATGGCATTCGTTTCCTCCTCTTGTGGGTCTGATTTCCTCTCCACTGATGCCCCCTTGTCATGGGAGAGAGGCTTGCGTACCTTAATGATGTTTTGAGCTATGCTGGTGGTGGCATAATAGCCACCGGTAGGGTCTCCCATGCCAGACAGATCAAAACCGAAGGGTCTGACAAAGAGCATCAAAGGGCAGAATGGGCTCCCTAGCCTTATGGCAACCATCCTAGGAGAAGGAAAACTCTAATCCCAAACCTGGGCAGATGGTGCTCGTCCAACCCTGTAAGGTCACCCATCTAAGAGAAGGAAACTAATCAAACCTACGACCTGAGGACTTCGCTGCTACGTCCATGCTTGCAAGGCCACAGCAGATTGAACCTTTGGTTTAAAGGGTGAGGCCAGTTCTATACATGCTGTGCTCCACCAGAAAAACTCCATTGCACAGACTCGAAGGACAAATCCAATTCTGAAAAAGCCCTGTAGCGATAGGGGAGGGACGAAACGGCAGGTGTAAAGATACACTGGAAGCCGCAGACCCAACCCTGCATGCAGGCGGTTCAGGACATTGGTCACTCGAGGCTGACCCGGGAGATGACAGTCTTGTTCGGCAGCATCCTGAACGACCAAGCAGCCTTTTTTAAGGAGAGCACTGCTTGCTCTATATGGAGAGGGGCCTAGAAAAGGTGGCCTAACGAAAGCTCATCCCCATCTACCTGGTTGGCTAGCCGTGCCAGTGGGCATCTTCTGATGCGGTCAAACCAAGGCAAAGAAACAAAGGCACACACCGGCCTCCAAAGCTGTAAATAAACTGATGCTTGCATGCTGGAACATCAGAACCATGCGAGACTCTGCAGATAATGGATGGCCTGAGTGTTGTTCTGCTCGAATAGCCCATGAACTATCACAACTTAATATTGACATCGCTGCTCTTAGTGAAGTTTGTCTCCATGAGGAAGGCTGCCTTAAAGAACACGGCGCTGTGCAGATCTGGGTGATCTTAGAGGATTTTATGAAGCTCTTAAAACAGTGTTTGGACGTACTTATCAGGTCCAAAACTCCTTATACAGTACAGATGGTCAAACATTAATTACTGATAAAGCCTCCATCCTGAATCGATGGGCTGAACATTTTCAAAGTCTCTTTAGTGCCAACCGAGTAGTCCAAGGCTCAGCTATCCAACAAATGATACAAAAACCGATGAAAAATAAATTGAACTCCTTGTGAATTGCTGGGGAAAAGGGGAACTGCCATCAGATATCTGAGATGCAGTCATCATCACCCTGTACAAGAAAAAAGGAGCAAAATCTGATTGTTCAAACAATTGAAGCATAACACTGCTCCCTATTGCTAGAAAAATCATTGCAAAGATACTCCTGAACAGATTAGTTCCTGCTATTGCAGAAGAACTTCTTCCTGAAAGCCAATGTGGCTTCAGAGCCACTAGGAGTACTACAGATATGGTATTTGCCCTTAGACAACTGCAAGAGAAATGTAGAGAGCAGAACAAGGGTCTCTATGTAACATTTGTTGACCTCACCAAAGCCTTCGACACTGGAGTAGAAAAGGTCTGTGGCAGATCCTGGAAAGACTAGGATGCCCCCCCCCCAAATTCCTTAAAGTGATTATCTTGCTACATGAGGGCCAGCGTGGTCAAGTCAGATATGGTGATGCTCTTTCAGAGCCCTTTCTAATAACTAATGGAGTGAAGCAAGGGTGTGTTCTTGCTCCAACTTTATTTACAATCTTCTTCAGCATGATGCTCCAAAGGGCTACGGCAGAGCTCGAAGAAGAAGAAGACGGCATCTATATACGTTACCGTACGGATGGTAGCTTGTTTAACTTAAGCCGTCTGAGGGCTCACACTAAGACTCTAAAATATCTAGTTGCTGAGCTGCTCTTTGCTGATGATGCTGCCCTTGTTGCCCACACAAAAGCAGCTCTTCAGCGCCTAACATCCTGCTTTGCAACAGCTGCAGAGCTGTTTGGGCTGGAAGTCAACCTGAAGAAAAGGGAATTCTTTACCGGCTTGCACTACAGGATGAACACCATCATTCCCACATAGGCGTTGGCAAACCTGTGCTTAAGTCCGTTCAGCAGTTCACCAACTGGGAAGCATCATCTCCTCAGATGCCAACATTGACAAAGAGATCAATCACAGATTAGCAAAGGCAAAGGCATATAGTGCATTTGGAAGACTTTACAAAAGAGTCTGGAGTAATAAACATCTGAGGTGAAGCACAAAAATCAGTGTGTATAGAGCCATTGCACTGTCTATTCTCCTTTATGTGTCTGAAACATGGATCACCTACCGCCACCACTTACGCCTCCTCGAACGCTTTCATCAGCGCTGTATACGCACAATCCTAAAAATACACTGGACTGACTATGTGACAAATGTTGCTGTCCTTGAGCAAGCAGGGATCACCAGCATTGAGGCCATGATATTGAGAACACAGCTGCGCTGGGCAGGGCACATTTCTAGGATGACTAAAAAGGCCAATCCGAGATAAACAAGTCCGGTTGCAGAAAGCACAGCAGAAGGTCTCCTGGGGTGATGTTTCCAGGTTGTGATTCTTTCTGCGTTGTCATTTCTCTTCAAGACTTGTTCAGCGTGAGTTCTCAAATAAGACTGCAGCATTGTGGATAGTACGTCTCCATGCCTCCCAATGTGAGGCCAGGGCGAACCATTGTTGGTGATCAATTTGGCCAAGCCTCAGATGTTGTTTCAGGGAGTCCTTGTATCGCGTTTTTGGAGTGCCCCTTTGAAGAGTATACAGAAATGATTATAAACCTAGAATAGTGATTAGTCACAAATGGAAACCCCCAAAGACCTCAATTCTGAGAAACAGGGTATGGAATAGGTTTTATATATTAAACCCCATATATTAAAACTTCCAGATTTTGCTAGAATTGGAGAAAGCAGATGAGGAAGTAAGAGTCTTGTTGGTAAATGGGCTCTTTTTGTAAACTTTTTGGGGTAACAAAGTACAGGATAAAGTTCAATCATAAGAGTTAGGAATACAGAAAGCTACTTTATTCTGAGTCAGACTGTTGGCTCATCGTTGTCAATCCTGACTGGCAGCTGTTATCCAGGGTTTCAAGCAGAATTCTTCCTTAACCTTGCCTAGAGATCCCTGATTATTCCTAGTGGTTTCCCTTCCAAGTATCAACCAAACCTGGCCCTGCTTAAAATCCAGAATCGGATAAGATCAGGAGCATTGAAGGTGATGTCATTCTGACACCCCGCATTCATGAATGGTGGTTATGGGGAATATTTTGAAATAATACCATACCTGAAAGTGTGTGTATGGCCCTCTTGGCATATACATCTGTGCACATACAACTGTCCCCATACATAGATAAACACCCACAAGCACATGCATATATACTGACAAAGATTTTTCTTGTAATGTGTATTTCAGTGAGGGTGGATTTTTGTTGTTTTAAATCTGGTTTAATTACATTAATAATAGATGTTGTAAGACATTTTCAAGTAATTTAACTGGGGTTAAAAATAGATGGGTCTCCAGCAAGCCATACACCTGCCCTGTAAAATAGGCCTCTGTTACTCTCATATTGCAGGTGGAAGGGCTATGGCAAAAGGGCAAGATTTAAACAGTTTTCTTACTTGCATCTCGTTAGTATATATGCTGTGTTGTATCAGCTCCAGTATGTTTATCCTTCACAGCTCTATAAGACTGAAATAGGTTCAAAGCATGCCATTCTCAGAAAGTTTTCATTTGCAGCCCTGGAAATTAAGTGCTAATGACTAACAACAATTCCAAGTATGTGTCATAAGGAAAATGAGCTTTCTGTTTTTTATTTATCTTTCCTTGTTGGGTGGCTTCTATTGAAAAGCTGTTGTGTGCTTGTCTCCTTTCTCTTAGTCTCTTTCATGTGAAGCTGCTTTCTAGCACTTAAAAGTGAGAATGCTTTCATTGCAGCTGTTCCAATTTTGAGCATTTCTTTGCTTTCAGGTCATTTTTTAAAAATCTTTTGTCCCCTGTGAACAAGCAAGTGACATTTCTGAAAAGATGTACTTGATTTTTGCTTCAATTTTCGTGCCACTGTTTTTCTTTGGCATTAGCTATTTTTCACACAGCAGGTTGCAAAGAAAAACTGTAAGTGTTTGTTGTTCCCCATACTAAACCCTTTTTCCTTCTTATACAGAACCTTGTGTTATTGGAGAAAGGTTGCAGTAACTTGCGTAAACAAATCCAAAATGCCAAGACCTTTGGTGTCCCAGTGGTAGTTGCTGTAAATGCATTCAAGTAAGTAGGACTAAGTCCTGGTCTACCCATGCAAGAAAATGAAGTGGTAGAATCCTGAGGTGGTATACTGGATTATGTCACTTCAGACTGTGTGGGATGCTGTTTTTAATGTGTCATAAAACAATAATTTGTGCAGTTAAAATACCAACACATTGGAAAATAAGTTGGACTAGCATGATGTTGTTGTTTTTAAAAAATGCACTGGAGCAACCTTCCCCAACCTTATGTTGCTGAGACATTTTGAACTACAAATCCCATCATCCCAGACAACGGGCCATGTGGGCTGGGTCTGATGTGGGGTTGTATCTGGGAAGCACTGGTTTGGAAAGGGCTGCAACGTAGGTTTCAAAAAGGGGACCCCACCACTACCATTTACAGTCTTAAATGGTATCATCTGTTATAGCACCTCATTGTCTCCATTCTGTATCCTATGTAGTAGACCAGATCTGAGCAAGTGAATGGAAGTTAATGCATTCCATATAGCAGGTTGGCTGCAGATTCTTTCTAGAGACTAGGTTTTGCTCATCCCCACAAGCCAAAATAGTTCTTACAGATGACTAACTTCCACTTGCCAGAAACACTGGCTTACAGTTGCCACTGACCCAACTAGTGGAGCCCACTGAGGGATGGGATGTGCTGACAATGGTCCTCCAACCCACAGCATGCATCCACCCTTGTCCTATGGAAGGGTTGTACAACTGTGTAGATGGCCCTCTGCAGGCATCTAGAGCAAGTCCAAATGCTTCCATTTTCCTCTGCAGTCCCTCTCAAAATGGCAACAGGAAGTGACATTGCATCATTACTTCCTGTTGCTATTTTTAGAGGGGCTTTAAAGAAAAAATGAGGTATGTGGGGGGTAGTACAAGGTTCTGGGGTCCTTGAGATGGGGTGCGGCTATTTTTGCATGTTTTCACATGTGGGGATGGGGTTCTGCATAGTTATTGGGCCTAAATTGGTCAAAGATTGCACCAGACGAAAGATTGGCTGTGTTAGGAGGCTTTGGGGAATTGTAGAGTGTTTCAGGCACCACAAAAGTGCAATCTATGGGAATGGACCCATGGGAAGGGATAAAGGAGAAACAGGAATGGTTCAGTAGTTTTTAATTCTAAACATACAAAGCTGCTTCATGTTGAGTTGGACCTGTTCTCCAGGAGAAGGGGAAGTTTTTTCTTTTTGCCACATGCATCCCCCAAGAACACCCCCTCCCATTTCAATTTTTCCCCTAAAAGGTTCTCTAGTTTCCTTCCTAATTAGAAAAAGGACTCTGCTGGACCTAAAACCCAAAAGGCCCCCCAATTTTGGCCATGTTGCCACCCATGCCCCGTAGTTTTATGGAGGATCATTTTTAGGAAAAATAAAATAAAATTCAAAAAAAGGTTTTAAGAATTCAGGAGTAAGGGGTAGCTCTTCTGACTGGTAGCTGTTCTCCAAGACCTTTGGGAGGAAAGGGTCTTTCATCCCAAACACCCTGGGATTGATTCCTGGTGTTTTTCCATTAACCAGGCCTGACACTGTTTTGCTTCAGAAATCAGACAAGAATGGTGTTCAGGGTGGCATGGTCCAACAGCATCTGGAGGAGCACAAGTTGCCCAGCCCAGTTTATGTAAAAGAGTTATTGTAAGGATTACAAATAGATGACATGAAACACATCAGATAGTCAAAAGCACTAGACAACTGTTGAGCATATTTTCCTGTCCAGTAATATGATTTATTGAAAAAGATGCTAATGCTTGGTAAAGTGGAAGGCATCAGGAAAAAGGGAGATAACTGTATGTGTGGACTGATTCAGTCAAGGAAGGCACAGCCCTGAGTTTGCTAGACTAGAGCGGGAAGTCTCTCATTCATAGGGTCACCATAAGTCGCAGTTGACTTGATGGAAAATAACAACAACAAAAATGTTTAAAATAATGCATTTGGCTATGATATTCACATACACCTAATTGGCCTCAGTGTCTCTGTCATCCTCCAAATGGGTATATGTCAAACCACAAGGCTCACAGGAAAGCATCAGGAGTGCACTGCCTGCAGAGGTTGGCCTAAATACCTTGAAGGAACCAGATATTGTCTGATCTTGGAAGCTAAGCAGGGTCAGCCCTGGTTAGTACTTGGAGGGGAGACCATCAGGGTGCTGTATTAGGTGCTGTAGGCTGTATTTCAGAGGAAAGCAGTGGCAAACCACCTCTGGGTACACCCTACCTAAGAAGAACCTATGAAATTCATGGAGTTACAGATGACTTAAAGGCACATACATGCACACAACCTGCAGAAGCCTAAACCACCAGAAGCCCAGTTCATACATGCAAGTAGCTGTGTAGGTAGCTGCTTGAAACGTGGCAAGCCATTCACATGCCAGCCTGTTTGTAAGCATAACCCTCCATCTTCTACCATGCCATCTGTTTGGTGGGTTTTTTTCCCTTAAGAAATGTAATAATATGGCTACATGATGTTGCCCTGAATTGCACAGAACTGGGAGGGAGAGATTTGTTGCAACCGCTCCCTGCCCTCTTGGCCCATCTTCTAGTTTTTAACCTTGAAGACAGAATGCCTTGGTTAATCAAGCAGTGCTTTTTCATGCTTCCCAGCTGAATCAAAGGAGGTGATAGTGGGATGTCATGAAGATTAAGTGCTTAATGGGTTGCAGTGAGCATTAACAGAGTAAAAATTAAAAGTCCCTCTGCTTCTCCTGCTTTCAGCATGAAATATTTGGTTTATGTTTTACATCATCTTTGGCTCAGGGCAATGGAATTTCTTCCCATCATGTTCTATACGGGAGTGAGCAAAGTGTGGTCCCTAAAGGGCCAAAAATGCCCCAGAGTATCCCCAATTGGTCTTTGGGGTCAAGGGGGTATTTTCATAATGGTTTTTTGCACCCCTGGGTCAACATGGGCAAGGGGAGGGCTTTTTTGAACTGGAAGTGAATAGGAAGTTACTTCTTGGTAACTTCATATTAGGTTTAAAATGGCCTGGGAAGGGGAGCAAAAATGCCCCAATGTCCCCTATAGGACATTTGGGGGGCAGAAATGTAAATTTGGGAGGTGCAACCCTCCAAGGTCTCGTGGGGAGCCAGTATGCCTCCCTAGCCTCCCACAGTTGCCCTTCTATGTACTATACAGTATTTACATATTCCTGTTTCAAACCTTGATGCAGATATGTTGTGTTGTTAACCGCTGCCAAGTCAACTTTGACTTATGGAAACGCTATGGGTGAAAGATGACCAAGTCCCCCTATCATCAACAGCCCTGCTCAGGTCTTGCAGACTCAGAACATTGGCTTCCTTGATCGAGTCTATCCATTTCGAATGTGGTCTTCCTCTTTTCCTACTGCCTTCTACCTTACCAAGCATTATTATCTTTTCTAGTGAGTCATGTCATCTCATTATATGGCCAAAGTACAACAGTCTCAGTTTAGTCATATTGGCTTCTGGGGAGAGTTCAGATTTGACTTGCTCTAGGACTCATTTCATAGAATCATAGAATTGCAGAGTTGGAAGAGACCACGAGGGCCATCCAGTCCAACCCCCCTGCCACGCAGGAAATCTTGATCAAAGCATCCCCGACAGATGGCAATCCAGCCTCTGTTTAAAGACCTCCAAGGAAGGAGACCCCACCACGCTCCGAGGGAGCGTGTTCCACTGCCGAACAGCTCTTACTGTCAAAAAGTTCCTCCTCATGTTGAGGTGGAATCTCTGTTCCTGGAGCTTGCACCCATTGCTCCGTGTTCCAGTCTCTGGAGCAGCAGAAAACAAGCCTGCTCCATCCTCAATGTGACACACCTTCAAATACTTAAACAGGGCTATCATATCGCCTCTTAACCATCTTTTTTCCAGGCTAAACATACCCAGCTCCCTAAGTCTCTCCTCATAAGACATCGTTTCCAGACCTTTCACCATTTTAGTCACCCTTCTTTGGACACGCTCCAATTTGTCCATATCCTTTTTGAATTGTGGTGCCCAGAACTGGATACAGTATTCTAGGTGAGGTCTGACCAAGGCAGAATAGAGCGGCACTATTACTTCCCTTGATCCAGACACTATACTTCTATTGATGCAGCCCAAAATCGCATTGGCCTTTTTAGCTGCCGCATCACACTGTTGACTAATGTTCAACTTGTGGTCTACTAGGACTCCTAGATCCCTTTCACACGTAGTCTCATTCAGCCAGGTCTCCCCCATCCTATATCTATGCATTTAATTTTTTCGCCCTAAGTGCAGTACCTTACATTTCTCCGTATTGAATTTCATTTTGTTAGCTTTGGCCCAGCTCTCCAGTCTATCCAGGTCATTTTGAATTTTGATCCTGTCCTCTAGAGTATTAGCTACTCCTCCTAATTCGGTGTCATCTGCAAATTTGATAAGAATACCCTTTATTCCCTCATCCAAGTCATTGATAAAGATGATGAATAGCACTGGGCCCAGGACCGAACCTTGTGGCACCCCACTGGTCACATCTTTCCAAGACGAAGAGGAGCCACTACTGAGCACCCTTTGGGTTTGGCCGGTCTTTGTCTTTTTAACAGTCCATAGTATCTGTAGAACTCTTCTCCAGCACCACATTTCAAATGAGTTGATTTTCTTCTTATTAGCTTCTAAACCACTTAACCATGGTTCTGTGCCCTGTCTGGAGTTCCCCAATGGATTGCATACTTCCCTCATCTAAACAGATATTCTTGCCTCCTTCTCTTTATGATGTTAACAAACATCCCTTTGTGATGTCAGTCCTTTTATTGAAACTGGTGCCAACCAAGGTTAGCTTTAACCAGAGTTTTCAAACTCTCAAAGCTTCAAATGCTGAATAAAGATAAACATGATTTGCATTAAATTCAGAGCAGATGTTATCTTAACCATAGTTCATGCTTGAAATGAGAGGTTGACCTAGAGAGGAGAAAGAAAGTGAATCCAGGAGATGCTTCCGATGTTTTAACCATAGTTAAAGAGACTTAGGAAACATTATTTCTGGACCATGCATATCTATATGTATAATTCTCTTGGGTATGTTGCCTTTCCCAGTGTGCTGATTGGCTGCTTAGGAAACACACCCAAAAGTATAGAGGACCCTTTCATATCTCGGGACTACTTTTAGTAACAAAAAATGTGGCTAAGTGAGACAAATTATTTTCTGGATAGAAATGAGTATTTTGAATCTAGAAGCACAATGGAGCATTTTTTTTCCCCTGGGGAATGAGCTTATTTGTGAGCATAATTAGCTATTTACCAACCTCCACATTATAACTGGAGAATCAATTAGGCAGTAAATTTCTACTAAGAATCTCAATTACGTTATTTGGTCAATTACTTGTGTACACATTGATTATATGATTGACTGTAGTAAATTTCAATGCCATTCCAAATCAACACAAGCAAAACGCAATCTCTTGAAAAGAGTGTGCTTCAGAATTTCAAAGGAAACTTGAAAGTTAAGAAATTTCACTTTAGTTTCTGCCTGTTGCGGGTAATAAATAATTAAAGGCAAACCTGCTTGCTGGTGCACCTAAAAAGGGCTTCCGGAACATTTAGTGAGTGTCTAAAACCTAGGCAGCACTTGGAAAAGTTACTATGTGGACTGCAAGTCCCAGAATCCCCTGGACAGCAAGGCAATTGGATTTTGGAAGTTGGAGTCCAAGTCTAGAATCCTCCCAACTAGAGGATGAATCTGATGAATCACTTACATTTACATAAATTTTGATTTAACATTCAGTAATTGATTCAGTGGGTCTACTCTAGTCAATTGGCTTTAGGCCCCCAAAAGTGAGTCTTTCAAACTCTGGTCTTGACTCACGAAGCCTGGTCATTTACATTTCTGGCACCAATTTTGTCAATTGATTTCTTCATAGATCTGATACGGAGGCAGAGCTGCAGCTGGTCATCCGGTTGGCTAAAGAAGCTGGTGCTTTTGATGCTGTGAAATGCACCCACTGGGCTGAAGGCGGGAAGGGAGCTGTAGCGCTGGCAGAAGCAGTGAAAAGAGCATCACAAGCTCCAAGCAACTTCAGGTTCTTGTATGATGTGGAGGTAAGGATTTGCACTGAGACCTGTGGAACTCTTCCTCCTCTAGGATTTTCATTAAGTGGCAAGGCAAAGAAAAACTGTTGGTTTTTATTTTTACTTTTTCAGAAAAGGGGACTGAGCTTAGATTAACAATATTTCCAGCACTGGTATTGAATTCTGTCCAATCAGGCACCCACCTGTGCACAAAATCTTTAATTGTGTGGGAAACCTTGAAAGGAGTGTAGAAAGGCAGCCAAACCTTTGTGCCTAGATGATGCCATTGGGTTCTTGTGCTTTGCTTCTGTTCTGAAGTTGTTCCTTTAAAATACATACACACAGTGGTGCATTCTATGGATCTACGCATACAGTAATCCTTTTGCACACATGTGCACACAGTGGAATAGGAGCTCTCCTAAGATACTCATTAATTTGAAATGTGTGTCACTGTTTCTTGCTAGATAACCCCTATAGGCCATTTAAAACATGGGCAGGAGGGAGCAAGAGAAAAGGGTGGACTCTGGCCCCTGCCCACCTGTAATTTCAGCCCACCCGCAGCAGTGCTGATATGAGAGCCCTTGACAGATTAGTCCCAAGGAATGATGCCTCTGCAGAAAATAAGATTGTTCACCCCTAATGAAAACCTTTTATTTCCCTAGTGGAATTTAATTGCAGTAACAAGTCAGGATTTGTCCATGCCATTGTATTTCCAATCATCTATATGGTTTGTAAAGCTAGATGGTAAAGAAAGCTGGCCAGAAGAGAATCAATTCATTTGAAATGTGGTGCTTGAAGAAAGTTCTACAGATTCCAAGGGCAGCCAAAATGACCAATAAATGAGTCCTAGAGCAAATCAATCCTGAACTCTCCCTAGAAGGCAACATGAGTAAACTGAGGCTATTGTACTCTAGACACATCATGAGATTAGATGACTCATTGGAAAAGATTATAATACTTGGTGAAGCTGAATGCAATAGGAGAAGAAGAAGACTGGAGTACAGGTGAATTGATTCAATTGAAGAAGCCACAGTCCTGAGTTTGCAAGACCTGAGGAGGGCTGTAACGACAGGATGTTTTGGGGGTCTCACATTCATAGGGTTATCATAAATTGAAGCTAACTTGACAGCAATTAACAGTAAGACATTATGATAAAAAAAATTACGTTGATTTCAAATGGCCACAATTGTCAACAGTTGTAGTCATCAATGGGTCTGTTTAGAATACAGTACTATTGTGTAGGAGCGGGACTGAAAAATATGCCTGACTTTCTTTTTTTTCCCTTCCCATTTTTCCAGCTGCCAATTCTAGAAAAGATCAGAATTATTGCACAGAAGATTTATGGAGCAGTTGATGTTGAACTTCTGCCAGAAGCAGAGCAGAAGATTATTCAATACAACAAGCAGGTACTCTGCCATTTAAATGACCTTACAAAGCTGGACTCTTTTGCTTTCAGCCAGTGGGGTGTGGGAATGCAATTTCTGATCTTGCATTTCCAAAAAGCTGAGTTGCGCAAAATTGCAAAAATTATCTAATTCCTTTTTAGAAGGTAAATGGGTAAAAAAAAAATTGTTTTGTTCAAAAAAGAACTTGTCACTTTGTCATGTCACATGTGGTCTTTTGGGACTTCATTTGCTTCTGATACAGTGCTGATGATAAGGGAACAGAGGAAGCCACCTTCTACTGAATCAGACTGTTGGTTCATCTAGCCCAGTATTGCCGCCTGTGATTGGCAGTGGGTTGCCAAGGTTTCAGAAAGGATTCTTTTGTGTCCATATCTAGAGATCTAAAGATCTCTCAGAGTACTGCCCAGAGCAATCCTGTATACTTTTCAAAAATCAACTGAGATCAGACGTGTTCAAGGAGTGTTCAGTGGTGGATTAATTTTTTCTGAGCTTGTGAACTCAAGTTGAATTGTTTTCCATTTTTGATGGAATGCTGTTTGGTTACCCAATTTGGGCTACCTGAGCTCAGAATGTGTTTACACATCTATCTATATACATCATATATACCAGAGCTATGCAAGGCCAGAACTATGCAAGGTTATTTCCGCTCAATTTATTACATGTTCATGTAAAATTTGTGTTGCATTTGTACTACCTATTTACTACTGCTTCATAATCTAAAGTTGTGGCACTTGTAATTTCAATTAAAGATCCTAGTGGAAATGTCAGTCAAAGTTGCTGGACTCCAGTGGTTGTGTTTTGTTTTGCTTTTTAATGCCCAGGTTGCTTATTGCTTTCTTACAAACAGGATTATTGATTAAGGACTTTGTCTTCCTAAAAATGCAGCTGGGAATGTTAATGCTCTTCCCTTCCACTTTGGGTTAAGTTTGACTGCTGGAACAAAAATGGCACAATAAAGACTTAATGGTTAGATCCAGTCCAAGTTAGTTTCCTATTGTTATAGCCATGGTTTCTGTGCATGCTGGCTGGGGATGATGGGAGTTGTAATCCAGCACCTGAAAGACCCTGCGTTTGGGGAAGGATGATATATGAAGCAACACTGTGGCAAGTTACTTTTTTGGACTATAACTCCCAGAATCCTTTAGGCAGCATGGCCATAGAGACCAGCACCATGTACATGAGTGGTGACAAGAACCCAGAAAATGGATCAGAATAGATCTATGACATTTCATTGCAAAGGCTTAATCAAACTTCTCCAACTTGGGACTCTCAGGGTGTGTTTGGACTACAGTCCCCATCATCCCTACTTAAGGTGGATTGTTACTACACTGGCTGGAATAAGGAGTGTTAAGGACACTGGTTTGAGGAAGGTCATCTTAGTTATTTAGAAGATAGGAGCAGTGTGACCCATTTGACTAAACAGTCACTGGTAATAATGGGTTCTATTTTAAAATTTTCTGTTATTAACTAGATAAAAAAGAGAGGACTGTATATTTGACTGACTGAGGGAATCTGGCAGGCTGTAGGTGACTCTGTTAGTGTGAGAATTGATTTGTTCTATGCAAGGGATTTTGGACCCAAAATAAACTTTAACTGGAACATTTTACATCATATTTTGCAGGCATCCTGTCCAAATGTTGTCCTTGTTTAAATAGTATTTGTCTTTTCTGTCCATCTTCCAGGGATTTGGAAATCTGCCCATCTGCATGGCTAAAACCCACCTGTCACTGTCTCATGACCCAGAACGGAAAGGAGTCCCAACTGGATTTGTCTTACCCATCAGAGATATCAGAGCTAGTGTGGGTGCAGGGTTCTTGTATCCATTAGTAGGAACAGTAAGTATGGCATACTGAAACCCTTGAGTTTATTTTTGTTGGCTCTGGTCAGAGCTTGGAAAGTTATCTATTTACTTATTTAACATCCTGCCTTCCTCCTAGTGCAGGACTCAAGGGGGATGGCAACATGGATTAAAACAGAATGCAGCTAAAAATCAATGTAACATTAAAGAAGAAGTGAAAAACAATGACATAAACTATTACAGCTGAGCGTCAAATTAAAACATATTAAAAGAACGTGTCCAGAGGAGGGCAACCAAAATGATAAAAGATCTGGAAGCCATGCCCTGTGAGGAGCAGCTTAGGGAGCTGGGTGTGTTTAGCCTGGAGAAGATAAAGTTAAGAGGTGACATGATAGCCATGTTTAAATATTTGAAGGATGTCTCTGGACAACAGAGAACTGGTCATAGAAAGCCTTTTCTGTGGCTTCTCCCACCCTTTGGAACTCCCTCCCGTGGGAGGCTGGCCTGGCCCCTTCCTTGTCATTTTGTCAGCAGGGAAAAACATTCTTGTTTAAGCAGGCCTTTAACATGTAATTATGGCTTTTATCGGGATGTGTTTTATACTAAGTTTTTTTTATGTTGTTTTTATCTATTTATTACTGTGTATATTTTAATTGGTTTTAACTGCTTTTAATTGTGATTTTAATTATTTTGTGAGCCAACTTGGGTCTGATTTGGGGAGAAAGGCGGCATAGAAATTGCACAAATAAATATATAAATTGAGGATGGAGCATGCTTGTTTTCTGCTGCTCAGAGACTAGGACATGGAGCTATGAATTTAAGCTAAAGGGAAAGAGATTCCACCTAAACATCAGGAGGAACTTCCTGAAAGTAAGAACTGTTCAGCAATACAATATGCTACATCAGAGTGTGGCGGAGTCTCCTCGATTGGAGGTTTTTAAACAGAAGCTAGATGGCCATCTGTCAGGAGTGCTTTGATTGTGTGTTTCTGCATGGCAGGGGTTGGACTGGATGGCCATGCCCTATGTGGAGCGGCTTAGGGAGCTGGGTATGTTTAGCCTGGGGAAGAGAAAGTGAAGAGGTGACATGATAGCCATGTTTAAATAATTGAACGGATGTCATACTCAGGATGCAGCAAGCTTGCTTTCTGCTGCTCCAGAGACTAGGACATAGAGCAATGAATGCAAACTATGGGGAAAGAGATTCCATCTAAACATTAGGAAGAACTTCCTGATGGTAAGAACTGTTCAGCAGCAGAATGTGCTGCCTCAGACTGTGATGGAGTCTCCTTCTTTGGAGGTTTTTAAGCAGAGGCTGGATGGCAATCTTATGATGACCCCATGAATATCATAGGGTTTTCTTAGGTAAGGAATACTCAGAGGTGGTTTTACCAGTAACTTCCTCTGAAATATAGCCTACAGCACCTGGTATTTGTTGGTGGTCTCTCATCCAAGTACTAACCAGAGATCACCCTGCTTAGCTTCCAAGATCAGACAGGATCTGGTGCCTTTAGGATTTTTAGACCTTACCCTCTTAGTCTTTTTTCCCCTCTTGCTCACTACTTCTAAAAACTCATATACTCTAGGACTGATGAAAAAATAGACATAAAACTTGGAAAAAACATGCTCAAAATTCCTCTAAAAATGCCCTTTAGAAAACATTATTTGTTTTACACACACACATACACACCTTTTTGTCATTGTCCCCATTCATTGTACTGTTATTGAGATGAAACTGCATTACAGTCTTGTTACCAGAATATAAACAGGCAGCTCATTATATTCAGGAATCCTATACACAGGAAGCCATATTGCATATAGATCATTAATTTCAAACTGCATCTAGTAGCAAATGTTCAAACTTGTGCGACAGAGCCTTTTTTCCCATCAGTTGCATGCCACCGACCTTGAATAGCAGCAAGCTTTCCATGGTCCTGGGCACAAGAGGATTTTCCTATCTGTGCTACCAAAGGTCCTTTTAGCTCAAGGTGCTGAGAGTTGCACATGGGGCCTTCTGTATATATGGCTTTTGCTTTTCCATTGAGCTACTGTATGGCCTGTTCAAATACTAGGGGATGGATTTAAGTGTTGAGGGACCATTCAGCCTTATTTTAGCATCTTGTACAGAGGACTTGCAACAGGTCTTGAAAGGCGTGTATTTTGAGGATGGAGAGGTGTTGTCCTCTATAACATTGATTCAGAGATCCACACACTTAACACACTCATTTCTGTACAGATGTGTGTGTGCCTATTGCAGCGTTTCTCAACCTTTTGTACCCTGGTGGAACCCTTGAAATAATTTTCAGGTCTCAGGGAACCCCTGCCTAACAATTATTATATCTACAGCTCAAAAAAGTAGGGTTTTTTTCCCAGTCTCAATATCTCGCAGAACCCATAGCAACATCTTGTGGAACCCTAGGGTTCCAGGGAACCCTGGTTGAGAAACCCTAGTCTATTGGATATCTGGTGTGATTAGTTTTTGTCCATCTCATGACAAGATACTATTCTTGTCAGCGTCATAGTTAGCATCAGAGGAGAGCAACCAGGATGATTGCCCTCTGCCTTGGTCATGCCTCACTTAGAATACTGTGTCCAGTTCTGGGGACCACAATTCAGAAAGGATATTGACAAATTGGAGCGTGTCCAGAGAAGGGCAACTAATATGTTGAAAGGTCTGGAAACGATGCCTTATGAGGAGAGACTTAGGGAGCTGGGTATGTTTAGCCTGGAAAAAAGACGGTTAAGAGGCGATATGATAGCCCTGTTTAAGTATTTGAGGGGATGTCATGCTGAGGATGGAGCAGGTTTGTTTTCTGCTGCTCCAGAGACTAGAACACGGAGCAATGGATGCAAGCTCCAGGAACAGAGATTCCACCTCAACATTAGGAGGAACTTTTTGACAGTAAGAGCTGTTCGGCAGCGGAACACGCTCCCTCGGAGCGTGGTGGGGTCTCCTTCCTTGGAGGTCTTTAAACAGAGGCTGGATTGCCATCTGTCGGGGATGCTTTGATCAAGATTTCCTGCGTGGCAGGGGGTTGGACTGGATGGCCCTCGTGGTCTCTTCCAACTCTGCAATTCTATGATTCTATGATAGGTTGAAAACCAAGCCGTATGAGGAACAACTTAGGGAGCTGAATATTTTTAGTTTGGAAAAGAGAAGACTGAGAGGTGATATTATAGCCATTTTTAAATATCTGATGGCATGGCATGTAGAAGATAGAGTGAGCTTATTTGCTGCTGCTTCACAGAATAAAACAAGAAACATTGGATTCAAATCACAAGAAAGGCAGTCACCTTTCTTGTAATTCAAATCCAATG
This sequence comes from Gambelia wislizenii, assembly GCA_030847615.1. Classification (NCBI taxonomy): domain Eukaryota; kingdom Metazoa; phylum Chordata; class Lepidosauria; order Squamata; family Crotaphytidae; genus Gambelia; species Gambelia wislizenii. The sequence continues at coordinate 483,689,026 of JAUMIR010000001.1, read as the reverse complement.
TTTCTTATTCTATTCTGTGATTCCACCTAAACATTAGGAATAACCTCCTGATGGTAAGATCTGTTTGACAGTAAAATGGACTTCCTCAGAGGGTAGTGGACTTTCCTTTGTTGGAGGTCTTTAAACATTGGCTGGATGGCCATCTTTCAGGAGTGCTTTCATTGTATATTCTTGCATGGCAGAGGGCTGCACTAGATGGCCTTTGGGGATCCTTCTATGTCTACGATTCTGTGTTTTGATTGTCTCCAATCAAGACACAGAATCTGCTTGTGGGCTTCCCAGAGGCATTTGGACAACTGCTCATAAATATTAGTCATAAAAATTAGTCATGTGGGAAACCATGGTGTGCTAGACAAGATGTCCCTTGTCCTGATGCAGCAGGGCTGCACTTCTATTCTTGCACAGCTCTGCATGTGTAGTTTCTAGCTGGACTGGAGGCTACATGTACAGCACATTTTGAGCCTTACAGTTCAAGTAGAGGATGTGCACATGCCAGCTTGTTTGCCCTGAGACATCATCCTCTCAGGATCAGGAAGCCAACCTCCTTTGAGCAAGACAAGATTATTACTTGCCACAATAGATAGTAGAATCATAGAGCTGGAAGAGACCACAAGGGCCATCTAGTCCAACCCCCTGCCCTGCAGGAATACACAATCGAAGCATTCCCAACAGATGGCCATCCAGCCTTTGTTTCTTTATCCCTTTTTGTTTTGTTTTTTTGTCCATTAGCACTCTCAAAAGTAGCGTACAATAAAATTACAACATAAAAGTAACAAAAGAAAGGCAAAGCATATTAAAGAAAACAGTCCAAAAGCCTTTAGCAAAACCATATATGTATCATTGTAAAGTTGTATGGCAAGACATAAGAAAAGGCCTCAGGTGGTGACTGGTGGTTTCTGTATCAGTGGGGTAGTGGCTCCACTCAGGTTTTAGCCTGAACTTTAAAAGAGCTGTTGAAGGGGCTGAACCCTAGCCTCAAAATAGGTTCAGCACTTTGAATAGTTCCTATAAAGTTACCAGCCTGCACCACAGGACAAACACCACCATCCCCACATTGCCATCGGCAAATCTGTGCTCAAGTCCGTTCAGCAGTTCACCTACCTGGGAAGCATCATCTCATCAGATGCCAAGATTGACAAAGAGATCGATCACAGATTAGCAAAGGCATATAGTGCATTTGGAAGACTTTACAAAAGAGTCTGGAGTAACAAACACCTGAGGTGAAGCACAAAAATCAGTGTGTATAGAGCCATTGTATTGTCTATTCTCCTTTATGGGTCTGAAACATGGATCACCTATCGCCACCACTCACGACTCCTCAAATGTTTTCATCAGCGCTGTCTACGCACAATCCTAAATATACACTTGACTGACTATGTGATGAATGTTGCTGTCCTTGAGCAAGCAGGGATCACCAGCATTGAGGCCATGATATTGAGAACACAGCTGCGCGGGGCAGGGCGCATTTCTAGGATGGAGGACCATCGCCTCCCAAAAATAGTACTCTACGGTGAACTCGCCACGGGTCAGCGTAAGAGGGGCGCTCCAAAAAAGCGATACAAAGACTCCCTGAAACAACATCTCAGGCTTGGCCAAATTGATCACCAACAGTGGTCCGCTCTGGCCTCACTTCGGGAGGCATGGAGATGCACTATCGACAATGCTGCAGCCTTATTTGAGAACTCACGCCAAACAAGTCTTGAAGAGAAACGACAACGCAGAAAGAATCACAACCCGGAAACATCATCCAAGGAGACCTTCTGCTGTGCTTTCTGCAACCGGACTTGTTTATCTCGGATTGGCCTTTTTAGTCATCAGCGCTCTTGCAGAAAGTGCGGGATGAGTCCTTCCTGAATCTTCATTTGCCAAGAAAAGCCAGAGAGAGAGATAAAGTTCAGACTAAAACCTAGAGTGGATTCACCACACCACTGTCATGGGATCCCCTAGCTGCCACAGGTGAGTAGGGATTTTCCTGCAACAAACAATGCAGACCTCATTCTTTCTAATGTAAAGACTGACCCTGAGAGAAAGAGGCAAACTCCGGATGGGCCTACTTGTGTCCATACTTGCGATTGACCAGCCAGCTGGCAAGGAAGCCACCAGCCACCACAGAAGACTGCAGATTACAGGCGGTTCCTATACAGATCCACTGACCCCAAAATATGTTGAGATGTAGTGAGTGCAGACCATCGCTTTTAAAAAATGCAAGTTGGTGTGGTGCATGGGGTACTGGCTGACCAGGATGATTCTAGATTATCTTGTTAAACACTGAAGATTGTCACAAACGTGTTTGATAGTCACTGGATTCTTTGTTGCACTTTGTGGTGATTTTCTGTAAGCACAATTTGACAGGGGCTCCATTCATCCCACACGCTTGTATGAGTTTGTGAGCATGAAGCAAAGCAGAGTTTGGGGGATTAAGGGTCTTTTGAACTTGGAATGGATTGATATAAATCCTGTTTGCACATGGAGAATTGGGGGCTAGCATCCTGCTAGTTACAATGTTGTAAGTTAGACTTATGACCTCATAACTGTTTCCTATTCATATTTACAATGTTGGTGTCATTATAAATGGCCCCCCAAACCCACCTTGAAATCCAGCCAGCTGCATCAAGGCATGAAGTTCTGTGGTGTTGGTGAGTGGGACACTGCAGAATGACACATTTAGTCCCTTCTTGCTAGCGCACAGCAATGTGCTGATGAGTTGCAACAGGATCCTGCAGGAATAGCAGTGCAAAACTCCATCCCTTGGTGCAGCAGGTAGGATTTTAAGGTGAGTTTCAGGGTTTTCACTGGGAGAACAAGTGCAGCCATGACATCTTCGCTACTTTTCTGCTGCAAGATCTCATCCACTGTCCTTCTGGTGAGTGGGGGGAAAGCTTGTAGGTGTGGTTCATATGCATAGGAAATTAATTTTCCTAACATACTTCATAGAATCATAGAGTTCAAAGAGTCATTTGCTCCAACTCCATGCCAGTGTAGGAACCCATAGCTAAAGCAACCCTGAGAGATGGCCATCCAGCCTCTGTTTGAAGATCATCAACAATGGAAAGTCCACCACCTTCCTGAGGTAGTATGTTTCACTGTTGAATGGTTCTTACCATGTATTAAATCACATGAAAATAAACGGATCTCCAGCACACTTTCTAAAACTTGCAGCTTTGCTATAATGTTTCTGTATCTAGATTGACTCATGATGATTTTATGGCAAATATTGCTGGCAAGGGATCAAAAAAAAAAAAAAAAGAGGAAGGAAGAGTTGAGGAAGAAACATGCTTTCTTCCAAGATAGGCTTTTCAGCAACAACAAAAAATGTTCTCGGGTATAAATAGAAAAGCACATGCTACAGGAATGTGCAGAAGACTAAAACATTTTGTCTTTGTTTTGGCATCTCCAAATTTGGACTCCCTCAGTTTTAATTGAAATCCCGAAGCGTCTTACACAAGCCTGTCAGTAGCACTCATTTGCTTTAAAAAAAAGTCGTCTTCAATAAAACCATATGCTCTTGTGAAGGGCTAAATCTGGGTTCACTCCCCTGGACCCCCAGATTAGCTCTCCTGTAAAGGTAACCTTCACAGCTATAAAAAGAGGATAGAGGTTGATAACTTCAGGGGCCAGTTGCTGGGCAAGAGAATGCTGTCTGTGCTCAGGAGGAAGAGCTTTAGGTCAAGTGGGAGAAGTAGCACAACACAGAGGCATGTTTTTGGACGTACAAGTATACCTCCGTTAATGAAGTAGATGTGTTCCTGGGAATCATTTCTCCAACAGAAAAATGGGTAGAGAGGCAGAAATAAAGGAAAGAACAGGGATAGGTTTGTACTCCACAAAAAGAGAAGCAATTTAACATGTTTCAGCAAACTTTTTATTCAAAAATAAAATTATGCACATGTGAAATGAAGCAACCAGTTCAGGTCAGCCTTGCGTAAGTAAAAAAAACATTTTGAACTTTTTAGAAACCACTTGAAAGGTTTCTTCCAAAATGCATCCAGGCATGATTTGTTCTTTCAACAACTTCCAATTAGAATTTCCAGTTTGGTGGCTTACAGATTTATGCTTTTTAACAAAGACTTACAGATTTATGCTTTTTAACATGCTGAGAGTAGCTGATGAGGCAGGTGTATCTGCTTTTCCCCTTTTCTCATTATTATGCTGTTCACATATTTTCGGGGTTTCTGGAGGCAGCTGCTGTTTACCTTGCCAGTTGTAGGCAGGCATAGACAGCTACAGTAAGATCAATTAGAGCAGAATCCCATCCTTTCCCAGCTCAAGCTGTATTGTACCGTTTACTACAAACACACTGCTGCAACCTGACACCAAAAGTCTGGGTGCATCTACACTACACAAATAATCCAGTTTGAAACTGGATTATTTGCTGTGGCTCCTTCCTTTGGAATCCTGGGATTTGCAGTTTTCTGAGGCACCAGCACTCTTTGGCAGAGAAGGTGAAAGACCTAATAAAATTACAAATCCTAGGTTTCCATAGGAAGGAGCCACAGCAAATAATCCAGTTTCAACAAGGATTATTTGTGTAGCGTGGATTAGGCCTCTGTGTTTTTCCAGCCCTCCTTCATCTTGCTCACAGTGCAGTGCTGCCAAAAAACCCTCCTAGCTAGAAAAACGAATGAGAAAGAAAAGGGGGAAGCTGGGCAGGTGTAAAGATACAAAGGAACTGCTTTGACAGAGGCTTTATTAACTGAGGTATGCCTATAATTTAAAGTACAGGACCAGGTTATCTAAAGGACCATATTCTCCCGTATGAGCTTGCTCAGGTTTTAAGACATTCAAGGGTGACCCTTCTGTCTGTCCCACCACTCTCACAAGTACATCTGCTGGGATTATGGAAGAGAGCTTTCTGGGTGGTTGCTGTCAGGCTCCAGAATTCCCTTCCTACAGAGGCCACACTGGCCCCTTCCATGATGTCCTTCTGGCAACAGGATGTCCTTTGGGAACTGTTATGGATTTAATTATATGTTAGCTTTTGCATATTTTTAAGGATGTGAATTCCTATCTGTATCTGTTTTAGTTTTTGTAAACTGCCTTGAATCCCATAGCTGGTGGAAATGTGGGATAATAATACCTAACAATAACGACAACGATGATGATGATGATGATGATGATGGAAACACTTTGGAGAATGACTGTCAGATGCTGTCCTAAGGACTACGTTATAGAAGGGCTATAACTCATGTTTTGCACACAGACAATCCTAGGTTCAATTCCTGGCATCTTCAGGACTGCATAAAATCCTATGTCAGTCAGTCAGTGCTGATCATACAGGGCTATGTGGGCCAAGGCATGCAAGGCAACTTCTTAAGTATACAAGGCAACTTCTGTCTTCCTGCCTACATAATAAGTGTCTTAACATACAAGGGCTGGCATCCAGTTAGTGACATATGTGCATGTAAGCTGTACTGACATGCATCTAAGTCCCTTTTTGGATGGGCCACAGAAGGTCTCACCCCAAAACCTCCCATGCCTGGCAGCTATCAATTCTTCTTCATGGTCTCTGTGCCTCATACAATTGGGGGATCTTCGTGCATGTGCAGATCAAACACAGAGCATTACAGAGATGAGTAGCTTTTTGGCGATAGCCCCGCCCTCCCAGGGCACTATACAAATAGTGACAGAAAGCTACTCCCCCTTGTTCCTTCGTCCTTTGCTCGGATCACTCGGAACATGCTAGTTGAGTAGCTTCTATCTTCTTCGTGGTACAGTTTTTCGCTTGGACTCATGGTTTTTGTGGAGGCTCGGCCTTGTATGGCCTCCTCGGCCTTATTCAAGCCTTTGCCCTTCTTGCAGGGGAAAAATCTCCCACCCTGATGCCCACGACTGCTGCCTGTTTGTCTCGGTGAAGGGCACAAAATTCTCCTCTTGTGAGATCTGCAAAGGCTTTACAACTCAAGTCCTCAAGAATCGCCTTTCCCAATTGCGAACCACCTCTGGGAGCAATCTCTACAGGCTGCAGACATGGCTGCTAAGAACTGGCCTCTGGACACCGCTTCCCACTCTATCTGTACTGGGCACTCCATTCTCTCTGCTAAGTCCATGGCCTTAAACCTTGAACTGTCTCACACCCAGTCAATTCTGCCCTCAGATTCAGCAGCTACCGTATATTCCGGCGTATAAGACGACTTTTAAGCACTCAAAAGTGCCCTCCAAAATTGACAGTCGTCCTATACGCCGGATACACTTTGCTTCGCCCACCTGCCTATCTCCTGCCTCTTCACAAACGGAGTGTTTTGAAGATCATTCGCCCCCCTCCTCTGCCTTCTCCCCCTTTGGGGAGCCACGGAAGACAGAGGAGGGGGGCGAACATTGCGGTTTGCCGCAGCCGCTGCTGGATCGCTTCTGCAGCGGCCGAGGCAAACCTGTGATTCGCCCCCTCTCCCCACTTTCCTGGAAGGTGGGGAGAAGGGGCGAACGTGCCCCTTTTGGGCGCACAGCCTCCGCATCCCCCTCCTGCGCTCCCTCCTGGAAGGGAGCGCAGGAGGGGCATGCGGGGGCTATGCGTTGGAAGAGGGGGGGTCGTCTTATAGGGCGAATATATCACAAACTCTGCATTTTACCTTAAAAATTGGGGGGTCGTCTTATACGCCGGGTCGTCTTATACACCGGCATATACGGTACTTCCAAGACAGCCCAAAAGGGCAAGAAATGCGCTGGTACCGAGGCTTCAGACCCGTTGACATTGAAGTGGTTGAAATGGACCCACCAATCAGTCCCTCGGCCAGCCCCATCACTGGACCTGGTACCACCCCACCACACGGTCCCATCCCCACGACAAGACCAGGCAATTGTGATAAAGGAGGAAGAAAAGCCCGACCGCTGTGCCTTAGTCTCAGCCTCTTCCCCTTCAGTGCAGCCAAGCCTCTCTGGGGCACCTCCCTACACTCCTTCCATTGCCGCTTCCAAGAAAGCCTCAGTCTACCATAGGCCACCATGGCGGCTCCAACAGCGCCCAACAGGACTTCCGAGACCACCCTCGCTCCTGAGGCTGGTCTTACTCTGCATCCATCATTGTGTCCAGATCGCACTTTGAACCCCAGCTTCACTCTCGATCCTGGCACCAGCGCTGGCCCTCCCACATCGCCAATCGTGGTCCTGCCGGTCCCAGACCTGATCCAGCTGGTCCCAGTCCCGCCCGTTCTGATCCTGCCGGTCCCTATCTCAGTCCCACTGCCAGTCCTGGTCCCACTGCGGCTCCTGGTCTCGTTCCAGCCATGGATCCCAGTCTCAGTTCCGGTCCTGCCAGAACCGAATCCGCCAATCCCAATCATACTGATCACAATCCTAGCAATCCTGTTCCCACTCCGGCATCAATTAATCTTGGTCCCACCACTCCAGATCAGCCTCCTCTGCATCTCAGAGCTACTTCAAAGATCCCATTGAGGACACCACCATACTCAGCACCACTACAACCTGCATGACATACTCAGCACCACTGCAACCCACATGACAAACACCAGATGTGGACCCACAGAAGCTCCCACTCACACTCTTCCCACACTGAGCAAGAACTGGACTATGACGCATCCTCCTCATCTGACCCACGGTACCCCTTCAGCAATCCGTGGTTAACCGTGTTCTCTATAACTGGATCAGCCCCTTCGATCCCCATATCACCGTGATTCCTCTGGTGAGAGGGAGGACTCCCAAGATGCCCATACTCTGGAATCCCATTCTCAAGAATCCCTGGACAACCAGCATGAAACACCCCCACTCACATCCTCGGAAGACCTTTGCCCTTATGCGGACTTTATCATCCGCATGGCAAAATCGCTCAATTTGGAACTCAAGTCCCCCCATTTCCTCTCTACCCAGCCTCCTCCTAACTCCATTATTGTAGAGGCTTCCCAGGCCAAATTCACCCACCACTCCACCTCCACCACCGGATAAGGAGGGCCGCCATCTGGACCTCTTTGGCAGGAGATTTTATTCCTCCATGTCCTTGGCTATTCGTGTGGCTAACAATCAAGCCTGCATGGTAGGCTATCAACAATTCCTCTGGGACAAAAATGGCCTCATTCTTGCTGTACATCCCAGACGATCATAAAAGCATGACAAATCTTTTCCAGCAAGAGGCCCATCAGCTTGCAGCCCGCCAGATCACTGCCTCTCACCACACAGTCAACTGTGTTACCAGGTCCATGGCAACAGCCTTGGGGCTCTGTTGCTACACTTGGCTCCAATCTGCTGGCATTACTAAAGACACCCGCCAGCAAATCAAAGACCTGCCATTTGACAGCAAGGGCCTCTTTAATGCCAAAACTGACGAGGCCATGGCTACCCTAGTAAAGGCCTGTACTAGGGCAAAGAAGGTGGGCACCTCCCAACCTCAACAGCAATACCACCCCTCTAAAACGTACTGGCACAAGACCTCCTACCCATCCACTTCGATATCCCAAACCTCCTCCTACCAGCGTCCTGCTGCCAAGCACCAGCAGCAGCAGCGCTCGGGAAAATCTCAACGCTACCAGTCTTTCAGCCAATCTAAACAACACTCTTCCAATAAGCAGCGTCTTTGACTATAGCAGTTGGCCAAACGACATCTCTTCCAGGCTTGCACACAACCTGCCCTCCTCCATGCCCCCAGACATCACTGCTCACGTCCAGGCTTGGGAAGCCATTTCTGCAGACAAATGGGTAAACACCATTGTTCACACTGGATATGCCATCAAATTCATCCATTTATCTCCCTCTGGTGTCTTCTGTTCCACACCTTCCTCCCCTACCCTCCACAAAGAATTCACTTCCCTCCTAGCCAAAACTGCCTTCTAATGTCTACCACCAACAGCAGCGTCTTTGGGATTTTTTTCCCAATACTTCACTGTTCCAAAAAAGGATGGTTCCCTACTCCCCATCATAGATCTACGGGCGATGAACCGCTTCATCCATCCCACAAAATTGTGCATGGTCACACCTTAGCCTCCATTCTCCCCCTCTTAAGAAAGAGAGACTGGTTCACTTCTATAGACCTCCGGGACGCATACTTCCACATCCGCATCCATCCAAGACACCGAAAATTCCTGCACTTCACAGTGGGATCCACACTTTACCAGTACAAGGTCCTCCCCTTCAGCCTTTCAACAGCTCCAAGGGTGCTCACCAAGGTGATGGTGGTCCCTGTTTCTCATCTTTGCACCAATGGTGTGCGTATTTTTCCATACATGGACGACTGGCTCCTGACAGCTACACCAAGACCCCCCTTTGCCGCTACGTCCTCAATACCTTGTGTCTACTAGCAACCCTTGGTTCCTTCGCAATTTCCACCCAGACCGTGACTCTCCCAACATGCAGCTTCTTCTACCTCCACTGGTATGCCTCTCCTGCTTCTGGTGGCTCCACCTGGCTCACCTCTGTGCAGGCACACCTTTCAGATGCCCTCACCCCACCATCATTCTCACTTCTGACACCTCTCTCCAGGCCTGGGGTGCTTACTGCAACAACTCCACCATCCAGGACTCCTGGCTCCCACCTACGCCATCTCCACATCAGCGCCTTGGAAATGTTAGCAGTTCTCAGTGCACTCAAAGCCTTCAAGGATCTCATTCACCACTCCACGATTCAGATCATGTGCGACAACTCAACCATTGTCCACTACATAAACAAACAAGGTGGTACCCACTCCCATACTCTGAGGAGGAGAGCTTCTCAACTCTGGAACTGGTGTATTCCCAGAGACATAGTCCCCATCACAGTCCATATTCCAGGGACAGACAATACCCTAGCTGACTCCCTCAGCAGGGCATCGCTTCATCCCCACGAGTGGAGCCTCTCGGACGAGATGTTTCGCCTCATAACCACAAGATGGGGGCTGCCATTGATGGACATGTTCACCTCTTGGCTCAACCACAAACTCCCCCTGGGAAAGGACAGGGTTCTCTAGGCGGCACTGTCTTACGTCCCTGGTCTAACCCCTCTCACGTACCTCTTTTCTCCTCTCCCACTAATTACGAGGACTCTGATAAAGATACAGGACAACCACACGGACTCCATACTTCTGGCCCCGTGCTGGCTGAGGCAACCTTGGTTTTCTCCCCTCAACATGGCACAGGGGGAATACCTTCATCTTCCCTCGTCTCCAACTCTCCTAACTCAAGCCGACAGCACTCTCCAACACCCGAACCCAGGGGTTCTCTGCCTTACTGCTTGGATGATCCTCTGACCCAAGACCACATCGAACAGGTCCTCCTAGCCTCCTGAAAACCAGCCACTTGCAGATCATATGCAGCTAAGTGGTGTTGTTTGTGCACTTTCACACAGCACCCCTCTCTTCCAGCCCAGCCTACCAACGCCCACTCGATGATGTCTTACCTTCTTCACCTCAAGTAACTGTCCTCCCTGAAGGTCCACCTTTTAGCCATAGTGGCTCACCAGCCAAAAGGACATGTCTCTGCTGCTCTTTTTTGAAACCCACCATAAAAACATTTTCTCTGGGGCCTTGTCAATCTTTATGTGCCGGTGGATGACCCAGTGCCTTCTTGGTCCATCTCACTGGTACTCTCTCAACTCATGCATAAGCCATTTGAGTCCTTAGCTTCTGCTGACTTCCACCTTCTCACCCTGAAAATGGTATTCCTAGTGGCAGTCACATTGGCAAAATGAGCCAGCAAACTCACGGCACTTCGGGCGGACCGCCCATACCTCATTTTTCATACAGACAAAGTGGTCCTCCACTTTGACCCCTCCTTCCTCCCCAAGGTGGTCTCACCCTGTCACATGAACCAAGATGTCATCTTGCCTTCCTTTTTTCCAAATCCGACCTCACCTGTAGACAAGGCTCTTCACAGACTCAACGTCCGCAGGGCCCTAGCGTTCTATACATCATACATAGTGTCCTTGAGGTCATCCTGTCACTTATTTGTTTGCTAGGGGGGGGCACCACCTGGGATTGCCCATATCCTCTCAAAGAACTGCCCTGAGGGTCATCGACTTGATCAACTTGGCATACCAACTGGCCAAGAAACCTCTTCCACTGGGCATCCGCCCTCATTCCACCAGAGCTGTTGCCACTACACAAGCATGGCACCACAGCATTTCCCTTCCGGAAGTCTGCAGGTGGCCACTTGGTCCCAACCATCAACCTTCATCCACCACTACCTCCTTGACTGCAGAGCGAGAGCGGACGCCGACTTCGGCAGAGCAGTGCTGTCTTCTATCTTGGGTTGACCTGCTCCGATCTCCATGGTAAGCTAATTATTCTCCCAATTGTGTGAGGCACAGAGACCATGAAGAAGAAGGACAGGTTGCTTACCTGTAACTGTAGTTCTTCAAGTGGTAATCTGTGCCCTCACACAAACCCGCCCTCTTCCCCGCTTCTGGCAGGTCCTCAACCTTTTACGACTGACTCCAGAACTGAGGGGAGTAGCCTTCTGGCACTATTTGCATAGTGCCCTGGGAGGGTGGGGCTACCACCAAAAAACTACTCAGCTCTGTAACGCTCCGTGTTTGATCTGCACATGCACGAAGATCCCCAATTGTGTGAGGGCACAGATGACCACTCAAAGAACTACTGTTAACAGGTAAGCAACTTGTCCATCCCAGGAGGGGCTGCTGCAGCTCCTTCCTGCTGGAGGAAGAGGGAGATGTTTCAGACCGTGAAGGTCCCATTGCTCTAAGCTCCTGGGGGAAGGAAAAGGTGGGTGCACACCTTTTGAGAGTGCATCTTCATTTCTCCCAACACCACCTTGACAAGCTGAGACCAGCTGCTTCTCTGCGGTCTGAATCACCTCTTCCCTCCCTCGCTTCTCTACCATTAAGCAAAAATAGCAGGAGCCCCCCCCCCACTTGACAGCTGCTAGGTGGTGGGAGGATGGGGAATTTTGCATGCAGAGCTATGCGCTCACATGTAGGATCTCAACTGAGATGTGTTAACTGGCTTTCCTACTACACCATGATGTTTGTGTTACCAGCAACACTCTGGCAAATGCCCAGTCTTAAAAACGTAATTGTTCCTGCCAGTATTTTCTGCTTTTAATTTCCCTCTGACCTTGGTGTCTACAATTCCACTCTGAATTATATGTATTGTATATACATGTTGACTCACCATTCAGCAACTGATACAGTAGATTTACTACAGTTGGGAGTAGTTAATAGGATTTAGGCTAATAAATTATAGCATGTGAGTGCATGCCTTCAAGTTGCTTTTTGATTTATGACACCCCTATGAATTTCCTAGGGTTTCTTAGGAAAGAAGTATTCAGAGCTGGCTTACCATTGCCTTCCTCTCAATACCACCTACAGCACCTGGTATTCCTGGTGGTCCCTCATACAAGTATCAGCCAGGCCTGACCCTGCTTAGATCAGGTGGGAACTGGTGACTTCATGACGTTTAGGCCTTGGAACAAGTTTTACTTATTAAAATAGAAATTACAAAGCAGTTATATTACTAAAACATCCATTAATACAGTTTAAAAACACAAGATTGATAATAATAAATGCAGAGTAAAATATGAAAAAGTTTGGCACATCCTTTTTACAGTTTCAAACCGTATAGATAGTTGCTTCAGGCCTGTCTGAATAGTTAAATCCTTGCCTGCCGACAACAACATAGATGATGAATAAGACTTCTTGCTCAGGAGTCTCCTGGTTTAGTCCCCTTTACCTGGCAAGAGTTGTAGATGCAATTCTTACTGACCAATGTAAGTCAGGCTTTTGGAAACAAGAATACTTAGATGTAAGGGTGGGACACATGGGCATTCAAGCAGCTCATGCTGTAAGCTACAGTCCAACTACATCTAGAGGGCTGCAGATTCCTATGGCTGCAGGATTCCTACCGCTAACTTATGTTGTGTTCAGGCATGATTAAATCCAAGTAGTCAAAACACACAAGGGTTGAGTGTGTGGGCTCAGCCACACACTCCTTCCATTTCCCATTGGTTATATGGGGACACCAGAGGTCTAATAAGAAGCCTTCCCTATGCATAATTCTAATTTCTTAGTAGCAATAGCTATCTCTATGAAATGTTGGTCCCAATTCCCCTCCCCCATGAGCTGCTGTCTCATCGGCATATCTTTTGTCAGCTGTATATCCCACCTCGAATCTCACTTTTGGGGGAAAGGCAGGATATAAATGTCAGGTTAACGCATTTCTGAGCATATCAAGAGGGTCAGGCAGCAAAAAGTTTGTAGTAGAGTTTTCATCCACCAAGCAAAAGAATAAACACACAGACACACGCTTGTGTCTAAAATCTACTTCTCTTTGCTATAACATAATAAAGATATTTACAGTGTTACAAAGAAGCGTCTCTGAGAACTACATAACACAGCATTTAGCAAAAAACCATATTCATAGTGTAGAGATCCAAAACAGAACTGAAACACAGTTATATAGGATAGCTTATACAGTTCACAACAACTTTGTTTCTTTAAAGATATCAAACATTCTTTCTCTTTCAGACAGCAAGGCTCCAAGTTTCTAAACTTCCAAGGCCATTAATCTTGTCAAGTCATTAATCTTAATCTACAAACTAGCTCCAGCAAGCCGCTGTTTGCACTCACTGTTGCACCCTGTCATTACGCTATCCTTCAGCTCTTTACAGCATAAATCTATTGTATTGCATGTCCCAACATCCTGACAATAAATCAAATAAATAAATAAATAAAATATATCAGCCAAAATGGTGACTGGATGTGACATGACATGACATCACTTCTGGGCCATCTTGGCCATGTACAGCTAACAGGAAAAGGTGTATTTCCAGGGAGTTGGGAGAAGGGAGGGCATTTTTGTGTAATGCAAAATTTGGAGCTCTTTTAGCATAAATAAATGAAATCGGCCACCAGTCCTGAAAAACACTAAAATCAAAACTCAACACATGCAAATGAACTGCACCCAGGGACAGGGTGATTTCAAGCAAACAATGGACCATTAGCCAAACAGACACTAATCCTCCTTGCATATCTCCTCCCCCAGGAACTAGCCATTCAAATACACACATTTACATATCCTCTCCAACGGGCTCACAGTATATAACCCCCCCACACACTCCTACCCAACCATTCTCTGAAGATGCCAGCCACAGATGCAGGCAAAACGTCAGAAATAAACTCTTCCAGAACATGGCCTCACAGCCCGGAAAAAAACCTACGGAAAACCTATGGATGCCAGCCATGAAAGCCTTCGACTTCACATCTTTTAGCATGGTTTTTGGGCAAAAATCACCCAAAAAGGTGCCGATTAGTTTATTTTAAAAATAGGCTTTTGGGGGACTGTTAGAAAGATTTGAGGGCTACATAAGGGAGCTGTTTGCAGCCTCTGGGTCTTGCTTTCCCCACCCCATTCTGTGAGCACAGGTTTACGTCTGGTGTGGGCTTGAAGCAAAACTAAATTTGGTCTTGAGCTGATATTATTTCTCTTTCAAGCTGCAAGCCCACAACATAACAGACTAAGTAAACCGAAAAACATCTTTCAGGAGTAGGCTTCATGATTAAAAACTCCATTGCCTCCAAACTCGAAACCTTGCCAACAGGACACTCTGATCGCATTATTTCCTTACACCTCCCACATGTTGTTCTCTTTAGTGTATATGCCCCAACTATGCAAGCCGACCCTGTAGAGAAAGACAAATTCTACACAGACCTACGCCAACTCATACAAAAAGTCCCTGTAGAAGATAAAATTATTATCCTTGGTGACTTCAATGCCAGAGTAGGAAAGAACTCCGAAGCCTGGAAAGGTGTCTTAGGCAAGCATGGTGTTGGAAATTGCAATGATAACGGACGCCTCCTGCTAGAGTTCTGTGCAGAACAACAGCTGACTATTACAAACACAATCTTTCAGCAGAAAGATAGCTTGAAGACAACCTGGATGCATCCCCGATCCAAACATTGGCACCTCATTGACTATGTTCTAGTCCGTCAGAGAGACATTCGTGATGTCCGTCATACCCGAGTGATGCCCAGTGCAGAATGCCAGACAGATCATCGCCTCGTCAGATGTAAACTAAATCTTCATCTTAAGTTCAAACCTAAGAGGGGTGGCATCTTAAAGAAGAGGCTCCAAGTCAACAATCTTCAACAAGCTACCATGAGAGACAACTTCCAGGCAAACCTACAAACGAAACTTGAAGACCATCCTACAGATCCTTCTCCTACAGTGCTTTGGCAACATATCAAAAACAGTATCCTCCAGTCTGCAGAAGAATCCCTCGGGTTCTCCCACAAGAAAAATCAAGACTGGTTTGATGAAAACAACCAAGAGATCCAGGAGCTGTTGGCAAGGAAGAGAGCTGCTCACCAGGCATACCTCGCCCAGCCAACCTGTCATGTAAGAAAAGCAGCTTTCCGCCTCACATGTAGCAAACTACAACAAAAACTCCGAGACATGCAGAACAAGTGGTGGATCAATTTAGCAGAAAAGACACAACGCTGTGCAGATCAGGGTGATCATAGAGGATTTTATGAAGCTCTTAAAGCAGTGTTTGGACCTACTTATCAGGTCCAAAGCTCCTTATACAGTACAGATGGTCAAACATTAATTACTGATAAAGCCTCCATCTTGAATCGTTGGGCTGAACATTTTCAAAGTCTCTTTAGCACCAACCGAGTAGTCCAAGGCTCAGCTATCCAACATATGATACAAAAACCAATGAGAAATGAATTGGACAAGCCAATGTGGCTTCAGAGCCAATAGGAGTACTACAGACATGGTATTTGCCCTTAGGCAACTGCAAGAAAAATGTAGGGAGCAGAACAAGGGTCTCTATGTAACATTTGTCGACCTCACCAAAGCCTTTGACACTGTAAGTAGAAAAGGTCTGTGGCAGATCCTGGAAAAACTAGGATGTCCCCCCAAATTCCTTAAAATGATTATCTTGCTACACGAGGGCCAGCGTGGTCAAGTCAGATATGGCGATGCTCTTTCAGAGCCCTTTCTAATAACTAATGGAGTGAAGCAAGGTTGTGTTCTTGCACCAACTTTATTTACAATCTTCTTTAGCACGATGCTCCAAAGGGCTATGGCAGAGCTTGAAGAAGACGACGGCATCTATATACGCTACCGTACTGATGGTAGCTTGTTTAACTTAAGCCGTCTGAGGGCTCACACTAAGACTCTAAACTATCTAGTCCGTGAGCTGCTCTTCGCCGATGATGCTGCCCTTGTTGCCCACACAGAAGCAGCTCTGCAGCGCCTAACGTCCTGCTTTGCAACAGCTGCAGAGCTGTTTGGGCTAGAAGTCAACCTGAAGAAAACAGAAGTTCTTTACCAGCCTGCACCACAGGACGAACACCACCATCCCCACATTGCCGTCGGCAAATCAGTGCTCAAGTCCGTTCAGCAGTTCACCTACCTGGGAAGCATCATCTCCTCAGATGCCAAGATTGACAAAGAGATCGATCACAGATTAGCAAAGGCATATAGTGCATTTGGAAGACTTCACAAAAGAGTCTGGAGCAATAAACACCTGAGGCAAAGCACAAAAATCAGTGTGTATAGAGCCATCGTACTGTCTATCCTCCTTTATGGATCTGAAACATGGGTCACCTATCGCCACCACCTACGACTCCTCGAGCGCTTTCATCAGCGCTGTCTACGCACAATCCTAAATATACACTGGACTGACTATGTGACGAATGTTGCTGTCCTTGAACAAGCAGGGATCACCAGCATTGAGGCCATGATATTGAGAACACAGCTGCGCTGGGCAGGTCACGTTTCTAGGATGGAGGACCATCGCCTCCCAAAAATACTACTCTACGGTGAACTCGCCACGGGTCAGCGTAAGAGGGGCGCTCCAAAAAAGCGATACAAAGACTCCCTGAAACAACATCTCAGGCTTGGCCAAATTGATCACCAACAGTGGTCCGCCCTGGCCTCACATCGGGAGGCATGGAGACGCAATATCCACAATGCTGCAGCCTTATTTGAGAACTCACGACGAACAAGTCTTGAAGAGAAACGACAACGCAGAAAGAATCACAACCCAAAAACATCACCCAAGGAGTCCTTCTGCTGCGCTTTTTGCAACCGGACTTGTTTATCTCGGATTGGCCTTTTTAGTCATCAGCGCGCTTGCAGAAGGCGCGGGATGAGTCCTTCCTGAATCTTCGTTTGCGAAGAAAAGCCAGAGAGAGAGAGAGAGACACATCAGTCATGAAGCCATTAACAGAATCTTTTTTGTTCTTGTCATTGTTGTCATTACACTTGGCATTATTAAAACCCACTCAGTCAGTAAGAACTGTGTTTGTTAACATAGCTTCAGAATGGCAAGATTATAGAGAGCCCTGTGGGTTGGAGCTGGCTTGTTTCCTTCGTAGTTTGGAGCTAATGGAGGAAACTGTATATTAGACACAGCACAAAATGGCAGCCCTCCACTCGACTGTTTGCAGCCCCTAGACCTGGTCACCCTTTCTCACTTTTGCAGGCCTATCAAATGGGGGCACAGAAATAGCAAAGTGCCTTCATGAAGTTCTCCTATATCTGGGTTTAGAGATGCATTGTAAAGTTGGCACTGGATTTTTCTTCTTTATTACAACTACTTACCCATGTTGCAAAGCCTGTCTGAGACTCTCTAATGGCTTAATTAATCACATTTCTGTTTTCGTTGCCATTGTGGGGTGGGGGCTATGGCCTTCATTGCTGTCCTGGGGTGGGGGGTATCCTGTAACAAAGAACATTCCAGTGGTCCTTGGAGGTAATCTGAGACATACATACTTGGGGTGGGAATTATAGAGCCCTCTAGGTTTGATGAACTGCAATTTCCAGTGTTCCTCACCATTGGCTGTCCTGATTATGGCTGCTGGAACCTGCAGTCCAACATGTGGAGAGCCACACAATTCACACCCCTGCCGTACACACTTAAGATGTTGAATATGGAAGAGAAGAATCATCTGTCTTAACTGAATTATAATGAACAGTGATGATTTTCTGTGCTTGTTGAATTATTTGTCTTTGTAAAAAGAAAGGGAAGGGATAGGTAGTGTTGGAAAAGTTACTTTTAGATTACAGTACAACTGCCAGAGCCCACCAGCCAGCATGACCAATATATTTCTTTAAAAAGTATATTCCCCCAGCTCTACAATCAGGGATTGTGGTTTTGAAATGGTAAACTGAACTCTGAAAGGTTTGGAAATGGCAGGTGCAAAATGCAGATGAGTTTATTTTATACTGGCCTGGACTAATCATTTCCATTCATGCTCTCTGTCTATCACTGGTCATCAGCTTGTGAAGTTTATCCTCAATTATGAAGGGTTGATCTAGGAGCACTGTTGTTGTTGTTAATTGCTGCCAAGTTGGGCTTTGACTTACACGGCAACTCTATTAATGGAAGTACCCCAAGACACCCTGTTATTAACAGCCATGCTCAGGTCTTTCAGATGCAGGGCTGTAGCTTCCTTGATTAATGTGGTCTTTCTCTTTTCCTACTGCCTTCCATTTTGCCAAGCATTACTATATTTTCTAATGAGTCATGTAGTCTCATGATATGTCCAAAGTACCACAACCTCAGTCATTTTGGCTTGTAGGGAGAGTTGAGGCTTGATTTGCTTCAGGTCCCATTTCTTTGTCTTTTTGGCAATCTGGTATATGTAGAACCCTCCTCCAGTGCTAAATGAGTTGATTCTCTTCCTGTCAGCTTTTTTTAAATAACATTTATTTATTAGTATATAACATAAACAATACAAAGTGAACACATTTCTAAACATGAACACAAATGACGTGTATACAAAACACAACCTGATAAACTAATCTACTACACACAAATAAACATGTAATCTACTAGACTAGGGGAAAAAACCACAAAAAGATTTTTTAAAACAGCTAAAATGACTTTCTTCTTTCTTACCCTTGACTATGATTTGATTGTTAAATAAAGTTTCTATATAAGTGAGTTAGATTTTCTTTAAGTAAGTTATATAATACAAATTCCAAATTTCATTATATAAAATTACAAACATAACTATAACATAATTATCTTGCTCATACTCTCCTAATACAGTTGTATTTTATATTCATCAAGATAAATCTGCTTTGTTGTAATGTCTATCTCTTGTTATTATCGTAACAAGAGAAACTGATTTAAATGGGGTGCTTGCTGAGCAAACTGCAGATAATCAAAACCGCGAGAGTGAAACTGTGAATATGGAGGGGCAACTGTATACATTTATGTTATTTAAACAATAAATAATGTGAAATAATGTTTTTTCCTCAAAGTGACACACCACCCGAGTTATGCTCAGTTTTTTTGGTGAAGTTTGACACACCAAGCTCAAAAGGTTGCCCATCACTGGTATACTCAGAAGTAAATCCCACTAAATATGGGGGTAGGATTTCTGCCTTAACCAGCCCAAACTTAGCACATTGTGCTTTGTAAGCTGTCAGTGCAGAGCAAGGTTACGGTACTTTGAAGGTTAAGTGTAAATCCTGTTTCTTTTGCTTGTAAGATTAGGGAACCCTTCCCTGAGTGTTCTGATAGGATGGCACTGGAGTGATATAAATCCAGGAAAGCAAATGGAAAACCTCTTAGACTGGAGCAGACTGGAGGAGGGCAAATGTTGTCACCATCTTTAAAAGTGGGAGGGGGAGATGACCCAATAATTACCGCCTCGCCAGCCTGACATCAGTAGTAAGAAAGACTCTAGAGCAGATCATTACACAGACAGTCTGTAAGCACTTAGAAAGGAATGCTGTGATCACTAAAAGTCAACATGGGTTTCTCAAAAACAATCCAAACGAATCTTATATCTTTTTATGATAGAGTTACAAACTTGGTAGATGAATGGAATGCTGTGGCTGTAGTGTATCTTTATTTCAGTAAGGCTTTTGACAAGGTGCCCCATGATAGCCTTGCAAAAAACTTAGTAACATGTGGGCTAGACAATGCAACTGTTAGGTGGATTTGTAATTGGTTGACCAACCAAACCTAAAGGGTAGTCACCAATGGCTCCCCTTCATCCTGGAGAGAAGTGACTAGCAGGGTGCCAAAGGGTTCTGTTCTGGGCCCAGTGCTATTCAACATCTTTATTAATGACTTGGATGAGGGAATAGAGGGCATGCTTATCAAGTTTGCAGAAGACACCAAATTAGGAGGGGTAGCTAATACCCCAGAGGACAGGATCAGAATTCAAAATGACCTTAACAGATTAGAAAGCTGGGCTAAAAGTAACAAAATGAATTTCAACAGGGAGAAATGTAGAGTACTACATTAAAGCAGTAACAATGAAATGCACTGATATAGGATGGGTGACATCCGGCTTGCTGGGAGTACATGTGAAAGGGATCTAGTTGTCTTAGTGGACCACAAGCTGACCACAATATGCAGTGTGATGTGGCAGCTTAAAAAGCCAATGCGATTCTAGGCTACATCAATAGGAGTATAGTGTCTAGATCAAGGGAAGTAATAGTGCCACTTTATTCTGCTTTGGACAGACCTCAACTGGAATACTGTGGCCAGTTCTGGGCACCACAATTCAAGAAGGATATGGACAAGCTGGAACATTTCCAGAGGAGGGCAACCAAAATGGTGGGAGGTCTGGAAGCCATGCCCTATGAGGAGTGGTTGAGGGAACTGGGTACATTTAGCCTGGAGAAGAGAAGGTTAAGAGGTAACATGATAGCCATGTTAAATATTTGAAGGGATGTCATACTGAGGATGGAGCAGCTCCAAAGACTAGGTCACATAGCAATGGACTCAAACTGTAGGAAAAGAGATTCCACCTAAACATTAGGAGGAACATCCTGACAGTAAGAACTGTTTGGCAGTGGAATACATTGCCTCGTAGTGTGGTGAAGTCTCCTTCTTTGGGGGTTTTTAAACAGAGGCTGGGTCGCCATCTGTCAGGGGAGTGCTTTGATTGTGTATTCCTGCATAGTAGGGGGATGAACTAGATGGCCCTTGTGATATCTTCCAACTCTATGATTCTAGCGTGAAAATGTATTGCTGTTTTGTTTTTATACCTGTTCATTTTCTTGGGCAAACTAGTCTACAAATAGCTTATGCTACCAGCCTCTTTCTCTCAAGTTTCAAAGGTTCTGCAAGATCCCTTGACATATTAAGCCAGTTGTTACTCTTAAACAGCCTGGCCAGTTTGAAGAGCTGTTACAGACAACTCCTTTTGACATATTTATAGCCCTTTCTTTAATGCAAATTGACTCTTGCATCTCAGGCAGTGATCATTATAACCTTTATTAACCTGTCATGTAAGCTGCCTGCAGATGTAATGTTTGATACTGAACTTTGAAATCCTAGCTGCAAAGGCAGGCATTAAGCCCTGCTAAGCAGAATTTTAGGGACAATTAAGAAAGGAGATGAAATTCACATTAACCAAGACATTTTACACATTAATCCAATTCATGGTCTGTAAGACTATTGTTAATGAAAGCATGCTTGTATCTTTTCTTGTCACTAGGAGGAATATGAAAACATTAAATTCTACAGATTATTTTTCCCTGTTTTTGTATTATGGACAAGCGAATAAAGCAGTTAGGAACAACTGTATTTGAAAAATGTGCACAGATATGCTTCAGGGGAAATGTGTACAAAGTGCTTCCTCTGAGAAAAATGTCACACACCAGGAAAAAGAAGTGCACCAAAAAAAAACCCACACATATTTCCATGCAAGAAGGGAAGGGCATAATCTTGCAAGGTGATACAGTACTTGAGATGGGTTGAGAACATGCATGAGATTCTGAGAAACACAACAAAAACAAGATACGGTAGACAAATTTTCACGTCCTGAGACAATGCACTTCTTTCTGATGGCCAGAGCAAGTACCTTGAACACTTTCATCTATACCCTGTGCTCAATTATTTTCCTATCCCCCTCCATTCATAGTTAGAGGCAGTTACAAAGAGCCAAACTATATCATTTAGAATTCATTCCCATTATGTTTTGGAGCAGATGGGAGCCATTTTCAGAGTGCAATATATTTGCTTTATAGGTTTTTCTAATGTTATTTTTAAGATTTCAAATGCTGTTTCTTAATTAGTTGTCTGAGATATCTTACAGGAGAAATCTCCATCGTTTCACAATGCATGTTAATCTTTTTTTTAATAGTTCCTAGTGTTGGGTGCACCTGCAGAAAGAAGACAACTGATTGGGCTGTGATCCCTTGTGTGTGAAGCAATTCTGTTAAGCTCTGTTTTAAAATGTAATGTCATTTCAGCCGTATCCTAGCAAAATCGTTCCATCTGAAATGCTTTAAGGACTCGGCAGCTGGTATGGTTCAGCAGCTAGGGGTAAAGATCTTAGAAACAGAGGGTTGTATAAGAGCTTTGCTTAAAGGCACTGAGTAGGTAAATTCTGTCTCCATCTAATCAAGTTCTTTGTAAACTTTTAATACAAATGGTGGTGGTTATATCTTTTTAAAAAGGACATTATAGAGGCATAGAAATGTATGCATGGAGAGGACAATAGCTTTTCATCCTCTCTTATAAACCCCATAATACTTGGGGTTAGCCAATGAAAGAGATGGGCAGGGGGAAACGGGAAAGACAAAAGGAAGCATAAAAAAATACTTGGAATTTCCTGCCACAACATTATATTTAGTCATATTTAAGTATCTGAAGGGATGGCATGTAGAAGATGGAGCACACTTGTTTTCTGCTGCTCCAGAGACAAAGACACGAACCAATTGATTAAAATTGCAAGAAAGAAGATTCAGCCTAAACATTAGGAAGAACTTCCTGTCAGTAAGTGTTGTTTGACAGTAGAATGGTGGTGTACTTTCCTTTGTTGGAGGTCTTTAAACAGAGATTGGATAGCCATCTTTCAGGAATACTTTACTTGTAGTGAATTCCTGCATGGTAGGGGGTTGAACTAGATGACCCTTGAGATCTCTTCGGACTCTATGTTTCTGTGAAAATGTGGGGGTGACCACCAGCTTTTGAAGGTTTTGAAAGTGTGTTAAAGATGTGCACAGCCTTGAGTGGCTGCTAGTCACAGTTGCTATAAATTACCTCCAGACCATAGGCAGGTTTCCTCTGTACACCAGTTGTTGGAGACCTTAAGTGAGAGGTGCTATTACCTTCATGCTTTATTTGTGGGCTTCCTATAGGAATCTGATTGATCACTGTGGGAATAAGATACAGTACTGGCTTAGATGGGCCTTTGGACTGATTTAGCGTTGTCTCTCCTTACGTTTCTCAATTCAGATGCTTTCAAAAGGGTGACATAGAATTCTTTATTCCAAGTTCACTGGCATTTTAGTTCTTATGGATGGGGAACTGAGGCTCTTTTATCGAAGAGGTTTCGTCTTTTAATGTTATCAGTAGCCCCCAAATAATCAGCAGCTGTTTATATCATGTGAGTACAGCTGGAAAGCTAAAGAAACTGTCCAGTCTTCTGCTGTATCAATGGAACCCACACCATCTTATTCCTTGCATATCTTTTTGCTTATGACATATTTGCTGGGTAAAAGTCTGTGATGACTGTAAATAGGGCATGGCCTCGAAGCAATAAATGGGCCTAAATCTGTTGCAACAGGACATTCCCAAGTGTGTACATTTCTATGTATCTATATCTGCCTTGCATATAGGTAATAAATATGACTGTGATGGCACACACATACAAAAACAAGTAATATAGAATTGCAGTGTTCAAATTAATAAATACATTACATACAATCTTCAAGCAGGTTTCCAATGATAGATATAATTTATCTCCCCATCTTTGGGGAGGTAATTTATCTGTCCTTTCTATATAGATAATTAATTTCAGGCATAATCCATTATTAGTCCTACCTAGAGTAGACCCCATTGATTTGATGGAAATTATGTAAGTGTTAACATACTATGTTTTTATTGATTGAGTGGATATATTCTAGCTGGGACTAACAGTTCAGTGTAGCCCATCATGTCTATTCCCGCCTTTTGCTTTATCCTAGTAAGTTCTTTCCAAGGGCTCTCTAGTTCCCTGGTGATTTTTTTGTATTCTTATGTCTGTTAATGTGTTCAATACATTTATTCTCTATTTCATAGAAGGTGCTGTGTAGGTTTCAATAAGCTTGGATGTGTTCTGTCAGTTTCTCCATTATTCTGATGGACCACATCTCTTTGCTTATTTCTTTGTTTTGTTATATCCAACCTTTACTCCAGTGAGCACAAGGCTTTCCTTTTGCCTTCCAACAACCTTGTGAGGTAGGTCAGGCTGTAAATGACTAGCCTGAGGTAATCCAGTGAGCTTCATAGCTTGGTGGGAACTTGAATATAAATTTCCTAAATTCCATTTCCGACACTCTTCGCTCCAATATAACTGTTATTTTTTGATTGGATTTCCACGCTACTGCAATTTCCATCCTTATAGCAACCAAAAAGAATGTGAGTAGTAGCTTGGAAATGTTGTTCCCTTCATAGACTGAGAGAAGCCCATTAGAAAAAGTCATTTCAATATCCTTTTCTATATTTTCCCTCCCAGGTTTGGTGAAGAATTTGTTAACATTCTCTCCTCTTTCTGGGCACCAGTTTTCTAAATTTTATCTCCGTTTTAACACCTCTTTCCTTCTTTCCTTCTAGATGAGCACAATGCCGGGTCTTCCCACTAGGCCTTGCTTCTATGACATTGACCTAGACCCAGCAACTGGAGAAGTGAAGGGCCTGTTCTAAAACAAACTGGCAATCAAAAGTGAGTGTTTCAGCATTTTGCCATTTGCTGGTTGGTTTGTTTTTCCCATATGCACCTGCTAACATCTATATAGTATGAGAACATTTTCCTCATTCTGCTTATTTTGACTGGACTAATTCACAAATCCCTACAGTTATGCGTGGAAGTCCTTTTCTACCAATCTGTGCTACTTCAGAAACAAATATGTGAAAGCACCACACAGGAATGTATGTAAGCAAGAACCTAATGGCTGTTTAATTTCTTCTCTCTCTTTCCCCACCTCTAGAATATTGATGAATTGGCCCCTTCTGTAGTATAGATATTTGTTGGTTTATTACATTTGTAACCCTACCTTTCTTCCAAAGGAGATCAAGGTACCATAGTCAGGCCTCCTCATGTTTTTCTTCACAACAACCCTCGGAGGTAGATTAGGCTGATGGATATTACATGGTCCAAGAGCACCTGGTGAGCTTCAGGGCCAATTTGGGATTTGAATCCAAGAATCCCACAATCCTAGTCCTGTATTATAACCACTGCACCATATGGGTCCTGCAATAAAATATTACAGTATGGAATGGTCTTGTTCATGGCTGACTGGAACCCTGTCCTCATCCAAGATCATTTCATTTCCTGTATCATCTGGTGTACCTGTCACCATCCCAATCCTGATAGTTAGCATTGCATGGCCATTGGACACTAAATCCTTTATGGGGCTGAATTGGGGAAGGTTTCCCATTTTGGGCAGGGAGTAACATAAAGGATTTCTTTATACCTCTCCTTCCTTTGGGATTCTACCTCCACCCCACCAAATTTGCTGATACTTCCCTCTTGTGTATAGACTTCAGTCATATAGGGATTAGTACTTGGGAGAACTGATATAACCATTAGTGTCAAGGGTATAAGTCAACAATACCTGGCCTACCCTGAAGTAAGGTCACTATAATCAACAACAGTCCTGCAAGGTAGAACTGCCATAACTGCCATCCCTTCTGTCCACTCCACCCAAGCCCAGAGGAAATTGAGACCTTACAGGATGTCCTTGAGTCTTGTTGACAATAAAAGACAAAACTCTGCAACTTCTGTTCCCTGGAGTCCCAAGCCAAAAGAATATTTTTGGTGTTCATTAGCAAAAATGAAGCATCTGGGTGCTGGTTCTTAATAATGCCTATGCACACACAAACCAAATTATATGGAGGTCTATTTATTTGCAAGACGGAGAAATAAGAAAGACTATACAAACAAATTAGAAAGTAGAGAGCCTTTCAGGCATATATGCAACCGACAGAAATGAAAAAACTAAGTCTCCTACTTCTCATGCATACTAGATACGTAAGCATGGACCACCTAACCAAGCAAGACTCAAGAACATGGTTTCCAATGTTCCAACAAACAAAATGGAGGACCCATTTATTTATTATTTTACTTGGTTTTGTTGTGCACTTAGATTGTTAATGTTGAATGGTAAGGTATAAATTCGGGAAATACAATAAGGAATATTAAATGGGGCCTGTAACAGAATGTTGCACTTTGTAGTGCTCCAGTTTGGGTTGGCAGCCAGTTCATGCATTCTTCCATGATACTCCATTCCCTTTCCCCCAAAAGCCTTTTCTACCTCCCTCTAATTCAGCATTCAGTGAACAGTGAACATGCTCAGTCCTCATTGGACTGCACACATACACACACACACTATTAGAGTCTATTTCTCCCCTGCAGTATTTTTTTACTTAGGAATCACAGAATCATAGACCTTAGAGTCCCTCTCCCCAAGTCTTCTGTGTATGGATTATTCTGTTTTAATTACACAAAGATCTTGGAAAATAGGTTCACTTAATATCTGATGTCCCTTCTATGTTCTGTAAACCACCTAGTGCTAAATCAATATTGTCAATAGTTGCTTATTCCAGGGCAGTCACCATGTTAGTCTGTGCAGCAAAAACCACAAAGAATCCTTAAAGATTAGCAAATCTGTTGCAATGTTAGCCTCTGTAGGACACAAGCAGGATCATCAGATGTCTGTAGGTGTACCAAACTGTTAATATGGAAAGTCAGAGAGCTGCAGTGCAGAGAACAAGAAAAGCAAGGAATAATAATAATAATTGTTGTTACATTTATATCCTACTTGTTCTCCTTTGTACACAAAATTGGGTTATCTGCGTCTGTGCAGAGCACCATTCAGAACCTTCTAAGCTCTTACGAAAGCTTTTGACGGCAACCCCGCCCTCTCCCAGATACTATACCAGTGCGCTTCCCACTTAAACCCTCAGTTCCTTTTTGTCCGCAGCTACAGAGCTAACTCTACTTTCAGTTTTGATTCTGGATTGTCTTTGACTATAGATATTCTCTGCGTTTTGGTTTGGTATACTGTATTGGACTTTCCTCTACAATGGGTCTGTTTCTGTTTCAACAAAAGTTAAAAAGCAATTAAGCTAACATAAAATTGAAAACAGTTAAAACAATTTATCACAACAACAACAACAACAAATAAAAGTCCATCACATTATACAAGGCCTGTCTCCCCTGAAAAATCAATTCCCAAAGGCTTGCCAGAATAAAAAGGGTTTTACTTGTTTGCAGAAAGATAGTAAGAAGGGTGCTAGTCTGGTATGCTAGCCATGCCCCCAGGCACTTTCCTGTGTTCCCACCAAATGTACCTGTGAGGGTGGTGGGACAGAGTAGGGCCTCCATAGATGATCTTAAAACCCTGGCAGGTTTGTATAGGAGAGTACAGGCCTTCAAAATAACCTGGACCTAAACCATATAGAGCTTTATAGGTCATATCCAGCACTTTGAATACTGCCCTGAAATGAACAGACAGTGGAGCTGCTGCAACAAGAGAATTGTGTGCTGCCTGTATCCAGCCCCCATTAACAATTTGGCTGCGGCTCTTTGGACCAGCTGAAGTTTCTGAACACTCTTCAAAGGAAGCCCCATAGTAGCTAAGTTAGTCTCCTTGAATCCCAGCTTTAGGAGAAAAGGGAGCAAGGGGTAGAAATCAAAGAAATAATTAGGCTTCTGACATTCTTACACATTTTCTTCAAGTCATGCAGCTTCTGATAGTATTCATTAAAGATCACACGAATATTGGAACAGGTTACTTTATACAGTTAGAAATGTATCTTGGCCACAACCATATTTGTAATCCATACTTTGCCAAGTAATTTGTGTAAGATACAATGTTGTTGTTGCTGCTGCTAAATTTAATCTAATCAGCATGCATCCATTTAGGTTTGATAGTAACAGAGAGTACAATGTAATGTTGAACACACCTTCTCCTGGCCACATACCTAGAGGAGTATGTTGCATTTTAATTTTTAGCTCATTTTTAAACAAGAGTGATAGTACAAGAGATTGGCAGTTCCTGGTTTCTTTTCTTCAAGTCATTGTGATCTGGAATCTTGAGGACTAGTAACATAATTTCTGTACTTTTATTATTATTTTTATTTACATTTATTTACATTCAAAACGGATCTCAGGTATCTATATATATAAAATTCTCTTGGGTATGTTGCCCTTTCCAGTGTGCTGATTGGCTGCTTAGGGACCTGATCAACCAATCACAGGTCTGTTGGGCAGCCAGTCAGCACATTGGGGGTGGGACCATGTAGATTCCAAACATGGCCGCTGGAGAGGTGGATGTAGTGTGTGCTGGAGTGCAGGGGGTGGGGGCCAAGGGGCTGAACAAGTGGAGGACGAGCAGAAAGAGCAGAGGGGGCAGAACAATCGGAGGGGGGTGGTATGGGGCAGAACAAACGGAGGGGGTGGCAGGGGCAGAAAAACAGGGGGCGGCAGGAGGCAGAACAAATGGAGGGGGGATGGCAGGGTGGCAGAACAAACGGGGGCAGGGGGCAGAACAAACAGAGGGCGGTGTCAGGGGTGGCAGAACAAATGGAAGGGGTGGCATGAGGCAGAACAAATGGAGGGGGGTGGCGGGGCAGAACAAGCGGGGGTGGCAGGGGGGCAGAACAAGTGGAGGGGGGTGGCAGGGGGCAGAGTTTTTTAATGGCGTATGGTACGCCGGGTCCAGCTAGTCTACAATAATGTTCCAATATAACAAAAGCAGGAAAATAAAAACACAAAAGGAGGAAAAATAATCACATTAGCCGTAAGTTTCTATAAAAGTTAACCAAATGTCCAAATATAAGTCCCTTTATAAATGTTGTCTATACATCATTCTTTCAAATGTTGCAAGCATTATTAGATCTTCTATCCATTGGATCATAGGTAGAAGAAAATTATCTTTCCAGTAACGGTTTCAATCTTTTAGCATTCAAAAGGGTGCAAAAAAATCTACTTGTGTTAGCCATTTGTTAATTTTCAAGAAACAGGTAAATAATTCAAAATATCTCCCAACAATTCAATTCTTGAATAGATGTTGTGGTGACCAATACATCCAAAGGAGCAATTTCTGCTATATAATACATAGTAGGAGATCTGTAGCCATACTGGTTATAGATATTAAAACCAATGACCATAGATTAGTCAGAATGTGATATTCCAATTCTCTATTCCATTCTTGCTGTAAACTTTGCATGTCATATTTATTTATGGATAACAGAAGTTTTTATATATATTTTATATATATATATATATATATATATATATATATATATATAATATTGGTTTGGATATGGCCTCAATTAATGTCTTGAAGGGACTCTTGAATGCACTTAAAGCTGCAAGGCCAAATCTGGACTATAATGTATGTTTCAGTTGCAGATATTGCCATTTAGCTGATAGAGGTAGTTTAAACTGTTTTTGCAAAACTGAAAAAGGCCAAATGCATTGTGAACACCAAGTATCTGATATAAGATAACAACCCCATTATTGGCCCACACCTTCCATAAAAATGGTTCCTTACCAACTTTCAAATCTGGATTCTGCCATACTGTCAATTTGGCATTGAGTGTTTGGGTCAAATTGCAATTGACGAGACAATGTTGACCGTACAGTTCTAACTTCTGAAATTGTCGGCAAAACACAGTCCTCTTTTATAAAATGGGAACCAAGTACTGTCCTTTTGAGTGGAGGTGCCAGTGGGTTGGGGGAAAGGGGGAAGCGGTTTAAAATCTGACTAAGGCGTTGTGGTGGCAAGATGGGAGAGTGAGGGGCCAGCACTGTTGGGAAAGGAAGGAGGTTGAAAGGAAGAAAAGAGGGTGGGGGAAGGGGTTTAAAATCTAGCTGAGGGTTCTTGGTGGCAAGCTTGGAAGGGGAGTGATAGGCTGGTGCTGTTGGAAGGAGAGGAGATTGAGAGGATGGTTGAGAGGAAGAAGAGTGGGGTGGGGAGGCTAAGCAAGTTAAGCAGCAGCTACAAACTTGCAAATAATCAAATCACAAAGGAGAAACCCAAGTATGTAGAAGTCCAACTGCAATTCTTTTTAAAACATTTAAGTCTTTTTTTTTAAGTAAGCAATTATTCTACCCTGAATGTAGGTTGTACATGCTTCCCATTCAATAGTGTATGAACTCACAGAGCCTTCGTTTGTTTTAAAATATTCCATCAGATCTGCTGGTATTTGAACCCTAAACTGTTCATCATTGAGAAGCAAAACATTAAAATGCCAGAAACTAAAGGGTTTAAGAGCATTAGAAAAGTGCAATTCTAGACAAACCAGCGTATGGTCTGATATTATTAAGGATTTTGCATGTGTTTATATTACTAACTAAAGATGCAGAAATTAAGAAATAATCTAATCTGAAACAATTATGGTAATTTCTGTTCTTTTTGTAGATATCCGAGTGACATCAATGAGACGAAGCCTACACAAGACAACTCACCGAACACTATGAGCCTTGGAAACGATTTAACCTCCTGCATTTTTAAAAATTCTGTAATACTGTATTTTTAATAGGTGATCTATTTTTTTAGTCCCTGCAGATGAAAATCTGCAAGACGTTTTAAAAGTGAAGCTTTTAAAAGCTACTGATCTTAATGACAGTCCGTAAAAAGAAATGACATGGTTTTAACTGTGGTAGCAACCCTGAGCAAATAAATTTAAATTGATTAATCGTGTGATTTTTAATAGCCCTGTTACATTTGCACATGGTTAAATACAACATTTCTAAGTAAAATGCATGTGTTCTTTGTTTTTATATGATATACATGTGTTGCAGCACTTGCTGCCTAAAGCAGTTTGGAAAATGTAGGTTTTTTGGATTTCATTTTCCAGAATCCTTCAAGCAGTATAGTTGGTGGTCGTGCTGTCTCAGGGAAGATGTAATCCAGGAAATCACTTTTCCAAGCTTCACTTCAAAAAAGCATTTGTCCTGTGTTATGGAGGTGATAAAAGGCAGAATGCTTCTTTTAAGCTGATGCTTGTCATCTGCAGTTTTTATAGGCGCTTTTATTAATCATATTTTCAATTGCTCTGTTAAATTGGAAGTTTACAGGGCAGTAGTTAAAAGGGTCTTTGATCATTCAATTCTTTTACAATTCAGCATTGCAGCTGCACTTTTAACATGGCAGCCCTCCTTTCTCTTGATATGCAAAAAAAATCTTTTTGTTATGCCTTAAATCTACCTAAAGACATGTCTTCTACATCTTGGATGTAGTCCATTAGTCTAGAACAGAGTGGGAAACCACTGGCCTTCCAGATGTTTTGGGCTACACCTGTCACAGTCCCTTGCCATCTGCCATGCTTCTGGGAGTTGAAGTCTAAAACACTTGGCAGGTCAGAGGTTTCTCTGTCCATATCTCAAGCTGCACCCTCAATTCTAGCATATAAGACAAGAGGCTGTATCTATTCGCTGATTGTAAATTCAGTCCTTGTCATCTCCTGTTATCTTATGGAAAACTTGCCAGACTGTTAGCTAGCATTCCCCACATTGTATGACAACTTCTATAATCCATATCTCCAATGGCTGTGCTGGCTGGAGATAATGTGACTTGCCATACATCATACAAGGAGGACACCAGATTTAGGGAGGCTGTCATAATTATACTGGGCTGGATCCACCAGTGGCTCAGACTCAGTATAAGGCAGCTTTATACCCTCACATACACTTGGGGGTCAGCTACACAGGAGAATTAAATCCGGGGAAATATCATGTTACCTCCATTTTGGTCTTGTCCCAAGTTGTGCCCACAATGCATTCGCATAGTTGGTATGGGGAAAATACCTGAGTTTGTAGTCCACATGGAGCATGCACCCCAGAGAATAGGTGGTGGCCATGAGTGAATGTTTTTCAGTGGTCCTCTTTTTAACAATAAAATAAAATGAGGTGGTGGGACAAGAGGGACCAGCCCCACCTCCTCTCTCCCTCCACCACTGCCTGTGAAGAGGGGAGTGGGTCCCCCACAGCCCCTGTCCTGCTCAGGAATAAAGACCTTGTCCACAGGGGGGGGGTGTGTGGACTTCTGAAGGCCTCGTGCCATGCAGCCTCGTGTCCATGGGGGGTGCGGGCGGATGATCGCCAAACGGCCTCACGTCCGCTCCAACAGGCTGCCTACAGGGACAGGGAGGTTGTGGCCCAAGGGTGTCCAGGAGATTGCGGCTGAAGGCCTAACACCCCATGGGGGCGACTGGCGGGTGGAGAGAAGATGGACCCCCAAACCAGCCCCTGGAAGTTCAGTGGGGGTTGTCAACCGGAGGCCCCCTAGGCTTGAAGGCCAGGCGAACGGCCACTGATCTCTCAGCCTACAGGCTGCCAAATGCTCTTGCGGGTCCCATGGCCCTGATCCCAAGAAGGGAAGGTGAGGCGAGGAAGAAGAGGGGGTGGGTGGGTACAAAAGTCGCCAGGTACTCATAAGTGAAGGAGTGGGGGATGGAGGCAAAGAGCAACAATGGCAGCAGCATTGCAAGACTCCTTTAGAGCCCGCCCCCTCCAAGGTCCGCCCAGTCAGGTAAAGCTCTGCTGTGTGTCCGTTTTCAAGATAATTGATCAGATGGCAAATTATGTGGTATTTCATGCACTTTTTTAAAAAAGATCGCGATAAACTGCAAAAGCAGTAATCGCGAACTATGTGGTTTTTCAGCCCCCCCTCCTTCTGAATAGTGCGAATCTGGGCCATCTTCAGTGAGAACCAAAAGGAATCTTAGCAAATTCTTCGAGGATTTTTTTCACCGTGTAGTCAAGCCCTTAGATGGTCTTCGTCTCCTCATTTGCCAGCAATCCTTTCTTCAAATACAGGGCTGTTTAATGAGTAGGCAAAAAGCAGGCTGTGAGCAATCCCCACCCATCCACCCATTTTTCACACACATGCCCAGACCATTCAGCCACTCCACTGCTGACATTTTGATTGTTCAAAATAAAAAGAGAGTTGGGATACCAGAAGTGTCCAACAGCAGCAGTTCTCATGTAAAGCAAGGCCCTGCTTTATTGAACAAGTTCTTTTTTCAAATTTCTTAAAGCTAAAAGTGGACTTCTAGATACTTCTGCTTTAGTTTTAAAAAAGGGGGGGAAGCTTTTGGGAGCTGTGGGGGGATCCAACATTGGACCCCAGATCTGTCAAAGTCGCTCACCGTTGCTGTATAATGTAGGCTCTAAATTTACAGATGGATTGAAATCCACCAGGAGACTGGATAAGCCTTGTGCAAGACTGATTTGCATTTGTCCTGGTGGTGACTCATCAGTAGTGCAGACATGCCCTGATAACACACCACCAGTTCCAATGGTGCAGGGAAGTAGGTGAAGGCTGCTGGAGCTGCCTCCACTGAAAGCACTGGAATTGTCTCTAGTGAGGTTTATGCTGGGGTTCCTTCCCCAGAGGTGCCCCATCACCTATGCCATGTTTATTTGGGTAGCAGTGCTTATACGGACACACATAAGCAGTACTTATACCTATGCGTACACACATCTCTTTCAGTACATGGTCACTTGAGGTATCCATATACCAAATTGGGGGGGGGGGCTAGCAGAGAACAGGATCAGAATTCAAAATGACAACAGATTGGAGGGCTGGGCCCAAACTAACAAAATGAATTTTAACAGGGAGAAATGTAAGGTACTACATTTAGGCAGAAAAGATGAAATGCTGAGATATAGGATGGGTGACATCTGGCTTGACAACAGTACATGTGCAAGGGATCTAGGAATCTTAGTAGACCACGAAGTGAACATGAGTCAGCAGTGTGATGCGGCAGCTAAAAAAAACCAATGTGATTCTAGGTTGCATCATCAGTATAGTGTCTAGATCGAGGGAAATAATAGTCCCACTCTATTCTGCTTTGGTCAGACCTCACCTGGAATACTTTGTCCAATTCTGGGTACCGCAGTTCAAGGATATTGACAAGCTGGAACATGTCCAGAGGAGGGCAACCAAAATGGTGAAAGGTCTGGAAACCATGCCCTATGAGGAAGTGGTTTAGGGAGCTGGGTATCTTTAGTCTGGAGAAGAGAAGTTTAAGAGGTGATACAATGGCCATGTTTACATATTTGAAAAAAATGTCATATTGAAAAGGGAGCCAAAGACTTCTCCCTTTTCTTCTGCTCCAAAGACTAAGATGCGGAGCAACTGACTCAAATTACAGGAAAAGAGATTCCACCTAAACATTAGGAAGAACTTCCTGATGGTAAGAGCTGTTCGGCAGTGGAATCTGCTGCCTCGGAGTGTGGTGGAGTTTCCTTCTTTGGAGGTTTGTAAACAGGGCTGGATGGCCATCTTTTGCGCTGCTTTGATTGTGTATTCCTGCATGGCAGGGGATTGGACTGGATGGCCCTTGTGGTCTCTTCTAAACTCTTATAATTCTGTTAAAGGTCTCTTTCATTTTATGAAGACATTGGCTCTCTCTTGGCACAACTGGAGCAAGGAATATATCTCTGCCTGTGCTTCTGAAACCAGGAAATGCTCAGAGCCAAATTTGTTTTCTTATATTCTTAAACAAACTGCTCTGAAATTAACTATTCTTTTTAACAAACATCTCAATTTTTCACCAGCAAAAGCCTGCCACGCATTCAATGCAAGTCACATCTGAATAAGAAAAAAGGATTTCATTGTCTGAATACCAGCCAACTAGAAAAATGTACAGCTCTGCTGGCATCCATATATTATCCAGAGATGCATGTTGGTTTTATGGATGCTTGATATGCATGCACACACTGCACTTTTTGCTGTGCTTAATTTTGGATTGCTTCAAAGACTGCTGGTAGAAAGGCGGGTCTGGTCCAAATCTGGAGCATTTATTTAAGCCCACACGTGACAATTGTCAGAGAGTACTAATGGTTGAGATCTATGCTGGCCTATACAATTAACATGGAGGGTTTTGCAGCTTGATAGCAGGGACACCTAGTGCAAAAGGACTTGGATGAGGGAATTAGGGGCATACTTACCAAATTTGCAGATGACAC
Source organism: Gambelia wislizenii (assembly GCA_030847615.1). Classification (NCBI taxonomy): domain Eukaryota; kingdom Metazoa; phylum Chordata; class Lepidosauria; order Squamata; family Crotaphytidae; genus Gambelia; species Gambelia wislizenii. The sequence continues at coordinate 483,654,202 of JAUMIR010000001.1, read as the reverse complement.
CAAATTAGGAGTAGTAGTTAATACCATAGAGGACAGGATCAAAATTCAAAATGACCTGGATAGACTGGAGAGCTGGGCCAAAGCTAACAAAATGAAATTCAATACTGAGAAATGTAAGGTACGGCACTTAGGGCGAAAAAATGAAATGCATAGATATAGGATGGGGGAGACCTGGCTGAATGAGACTACGTGTGAAAGTGATCTAGGAATCCTAGTAGACTACAAGTTGAACATGAGTCAACAGTGTGATGCGGCAGCTAAAAAGGCCAATGCGATTTTGGGCTGCATCAATAGAAGTATAGTGTCTAGATCAAGGGAAGTAATAGTGCCACTCTATTCTGCCTTGGTCAGGCCTCAGCTAGAATACTGTGTCCAGTTCTGGGCACCACAATTCAAAAAGGATATTGACAAATTGGACCGTGTCCAGAGAAGGGCGACTAAAATGGTGAAAGGTCTGGAAACATGCCTAATGAGGACTTAGGGAGCTGGGTATGTTTAGCCTGGAAAAAAGACAGTTAAGGGGTGATATGACAGCCCTGTTTAAGTATTTGAAGGGGTGTCACGCTGGGGATGGAGCGGGCTTGTTTTCTGCTGCTCCAGAGACTGGAACACAAAGCAATTGATGCAAGCTCCAGGAACAGAGATTCCACCTCAACATCAGGAGGAACTTTTTGACAGTAAGAGCTGTTCAGCAGTGGAACACACTCCCTCGGAGCATGGTGGAGTCTCCTTCCTTGGAGGTCTTTAAACAGAGGCTGGATGGCCATCTGTCGGGGATGCTTTGATCGTGATTTCCTGCGTGGCAGGGGGTTGGACTGGATGGCCCTCGTGGTCTCTTCCAACTCTGCAACTCTATGATTCTATGAAAAGTGCATTTTATTTGACCAGGATGTTCCCCCAGTCTGGGGATGCAGTGTAGTGTAGTATGCAGAACTAAAATGCTGATTCTTCAACTCTTGAAGACTTTCAGTTACATATATTTGACAAATGATATTAGAAATGATGATGGAATAAGGACTGTTCTGTTGCTGGTGTGTGTATTTTAATCTGTGCAAGGTTTCACTTCAAGTGGGATTACCATTCCACCAACATCACATACAAAATGTAAGGACGATTCTATCTTAATAGATGGCTATCCCTTTGATGCCCCATGGACATCTCTTTCCATTTGGGGTGGGGTTGATACGCCTACCAGGCTGAAGAAGTCTGGTTTAGAATGTGGTTCTTAAACTTGGCTCCCAAGATGTTGGCTTGGACTACAACTCCTGGGCTGCGTTTACACGGGCAAATATTCCCCTAAATATACCGCTAAGATTGCTAATTGTTCCCACGAATCACGCCACAGTTTCACCTCATTCAGAAGGGGGGAAGTTAAAAAACCCAAATACAGCGTGACAGGGGATGTCGCTGCTTTTGCCGACTTATTTTAAAAGTAGTGTGACTTAGCACATTATTGATTGTGTAAACAACCATTTCGCTAAGGGCTGTGTGAATTACCAGCAATCTTCCTGATACATTTGTAGCAGAGCTGCACTGTGACTGGTTGTTATGATGAAGGTGGGGATTGAAAGAGGTGGAGTGAGGGAGGGAAATGCAGTAACAATCAGCTGTTAACCCATTCCCCCCCCCCATAGTTCTTTCACAGTTTTCCTTTTTGGAAGGAGAAATAAACCCATGGTCCAGCAAGCCTGCCTTGAAATGTATTTTGTTTTCACAAGAGGAAAGTCATAGCTGACAATGATACGAAGCCTTCTCGCCATGATCTCTTCTTCTCTGCCCCCTCCCTCCTCCTCCCCCCCCCCCCGCCTGATTGGTGTGCTACACTACACTCTCTGGCCTTTTAAGGGCTCCCAACCGGTCAATCTAAAGTGATGTGGCGGGGGGCGGTGCCACGGTCCGTCCTGCAATGGATCCTTTCACCAGCCTATCGCCTCTTGGCCTGGCTGTTACCTGTGAGCCAATTAAGGGGACCAATGGAGGCGGGGGAGGCAGGGGGCGGGGCTGAGGCCAGGGAGCCCACTGAGCCGAGGAGGAGGGAGGGGGCGTGCATTCGGGAGACCCTCTGCTCGGCGAGCCGCCGCTACCGCTGCTCTTGCTGCACACCCGGCCCCTGGTGTAGCTCTTGCCACTTGGTGGATGGACCAGGCATGCGGGGTCTGTCGGGGCCTTTGGGTTGGTGTTGTCACTTTGGTGATGGTGGAGGAGGGAGGGGGGTATGCATTCGGGAGACCCTCTGCTCTTGCTGCACGCCCGGCCCCTGGTGTAGCTCTCACCACTTGGTGGACGTTGGAAGGAAGAGATTATTAGAAACAACTCTTTAGGCTTCCTAAAAGAAAATTTTACATGTTACCAGGATCTCCTTTTATCTTCAGTTGAGCCTTGATGCTTGGCCACGCCCCCCCCATGGCCTGTCTGAACCACAAAGCGGAATTTTAAAAAGAGCAACAAAATACAACTTTTCCTCCATAAACATGTAAACTACCCACCACTGGTGCGAAAAAGTGCTAAAGCTTCAGTTGAAAGCTGAAATTTCTGGAGGGCCAAGAAGGAAATGCTTCCTCCTGTCATCCCTTTCTAATATGCTTCTAATGTTCAAAACCAAATGTGATGCTGTTTGAAAATTATGTTTCTCTTCAAATCATCAAACACATCTTCCAACTCTATGATTCTTTGATTCTATGAATTAAAAGCTGGTTCAAAGATGTCTCACAGAAACTTCTCCTGTCCACCACACATCTGTCTGGATGGACACACACACAAAAACACATATCACTTCCTAATGTGAAAATGTAATTGTTTGCAGATTTGTTATTAACACAAATTCCTGCAGTCTTGAAAAGTCCTCAGGCATTTAATTATGTACTTGTGGTCAATGTATGAGGGGTTTATAAAAATAAGTTCCACAACTGTATGTGGGCAAAACTCTTCATGCTTGATAGGTGAAGGCCTGGGGGTGGGGAGTGAACAAGTGGCAATAATGTAGATCTGCAATGCACCAGCCTGGCCGCATTTAAGCTTGACTCTTCCATCTCCACAGGGTGGGAGCAGAGGCGATGTTTATGAAGGAAAAATCAAAGGCCTGAAGTCATTGCCTAGGTTTTGATGTACATATGCACAGATGAAGTCTCATTGTATTTGTGGCATTCAAAGAAATCATGATAGCATACTGCTTCTCTCTCTCTCTCAAATCTGGCCTCAAAAATAATTCTCAATAAAGCCCTTCCTTTAACCCTTTTGTCCTCATCCACTATTAAAACAGAGCTCAAGTCTGGGGGGTTTTGTGTGTGTGTGTGTGTGTGTGTGTTTGTGTGTGTGTGTGTGTGTGTGTTTTGGAAAAGTTTCAGTGTTACCCAAACAGGAGGTCTTAGGTTCAATCCTTGGCAATTCCAACTAAAATTAGCAAGTAGCAGGGAATGAGAAAGAGGAAATATTGCAGTGCTTCTCAGCTATCTGATGTGGAGGGATTGGCAACTATTTTTTTCAAATGTCAGAGGGTCAGGCATCATATTTGTGCCCACTGACTACAACTGTTTCTACAGCTACAGGGGCTGGTAGCCAATGGCTTGGGACTGATATTGTTCAGGAACCACCACCCTGAGGAGTACTGACCTAATGCAAGACAGCTTGGTCAGAATGGTGGACTGGGACTTGGGAGATCTGGGTTTAAGCTGCCATGAAACTTGCTGGAAGACCCTAGACTGTCAGTATCAGGTTGACCTACCTCACAGAGTAGTTGTGGGGTTCAAGGATGATAGGCCACCACATATGCCACCTTGAATTTATTTTAGGTAACTGTAACTAATAAATGTTCTAAATACAATTGCAGTGAATGCATAGTCTTTCCTTCCATCTTCTTCCACTGCATCCTCTTGCCACCTTTTATTTGCAATCACACTTTAGATTGTGATGTGACCTTCACGCCCTTGAGAAGGACAGCTTTGCTCCAGGGAAAGGCAGGTCAGTTTCTAAGGAAATCTTAGTCAGGTGAGTCTTAAGTGTGGAGTTCATCCGCTCCACTATCCTGTTCATTTGAGGATGGTAAGGGGAATTAAATTTCCAAGTGATGTTAAGTGCCTTCATTAACTTTTGTAAGACCTGTGAAGTAAAATGAGGTCCCTGATCAGAGTCAAGTCCACATGGGAGGGACCAGCGATTCATCCTTTTCCTGTTGGATATCAAAGGACTTATGGGGGTTTTGGGCCCAAGGAACTGAATGTTTAAAGCCAGCAATGATCAGAGCTTTCAAATTAATTCAAAATCATTTGAAATGATCAGGGCTTTCAAATGATCAGGGTCTTCAATTAAGGGCTTCATTGTCTTTTTGAATTCTCTAACTTCCAGGCTGGACAGAGGATGGTCAACATAACTAATTCCTCCTCTGCCATCTGGGATTTTCCTCAATGGGTATATGGGCACTAAAGCATAGCAGGGGATGCTTGCTGAAGTTACATCTGTCTGATTAGATTTGGTCCCGTCCAGGGGAAGATTTTCTTGGTCTCTTATAAGTTGTGCCAGTTCCTTCTGGAGAGGTCTGTAGGGCCCAGATGCTCCCACAACCAAGTCACTAGGGGGCGTAGTAGTGATTCTTCAGCTTCTTCATTCTCAAAATCGGGATTTACAGGCGGTGATGAAGGTGGTAAATCAACCAACTCACCAGCCCTTGGGCCTACAGCAGGAGCCGGCTGTGGGTAAGCAGGAGGGATATGATCCAGCAGGTCCCAATTATTTTTCCTTAGCTGGTGGGATTGAGGAGACTCAGGGGATTTTACTGGAGCAAGGGCCATGACTGCCTTTAATCTGTCCGGGAAGTCATGAGGATAAGGAAACCCAATGTTTGAATCCTTAAACACTCTCACGTACCCTTCTTCATCCGTCTTTCCCACAGAATTTAACCAATTGACCCAAGCTTGTAACACCAAGTTATCAAATGTCCCATTCGTATCCCACTGAGACAGTCCCGGAACCCTATATTGAGGCCAAGTTTCAGTGCAGTATTTTATCATTTGCTTTCTGAATAGCCCTTTCCCCAGTTCCTTCCAATTTTGCAACACACACTTCAAGGGGGTAATGGGGGAACCCACCTCCAGGTTTTTCTCCCTTGAAGCTTTGGAGCCCTTCCTTTCCTTTGGCCAGATACACACACAAAACTCACAAAGAACACAGATTCACAGATAAGAAGACACACAATCAGTGACAGAAATAACGGCAGTCGCTTTGCCCGTTCCTGGCCGCCTTCCTCACGGATAGTTCAGAACCGCAGGGTGGGGCTCCACACTCGCTTCGTCCGCAATTGGACGTCTCAAATACACTCCAAGCACACCAATTCACTCCACAAGTCTGAAACAGGGGAATTCCCAATCTGGTCTTAGGCCCAAGGTACCTATCTAAGGGGCAGTCCCTAACTGTTTGGGGACTTACCAGAGGGTGAGGGTGAGCACAAATGCGCTGATTCCGAACCTCAACCCTGACTGAATTTCAGAGCCTTGAATCAGGAAGGTAGGGCCTCGTCTTTTCCACTGATCAGGAGGACACCTCGAGGTTCCTCATCTCATCACAAAAGGGACATTGCCGTCTGACGCTGAAAGATCGCTGTCCGCCGGATCAGTCGGTCTTCAGAGGAATGCCTTCCCATGCTGGTCTCCTGGACAGGGGGACCAATGTAGGGCGATTTCTCCACCCCTATCCACTTCTCTTTGTGTGAGGTCCCACGTTGGGTGCCAAAAAGCTGTGACATTCACGCCCTTGAGAAGGCCAGCTTTGCTTCAGAGAAACAGGAAAAGTGACCAGCCATTTCTTGGTTCAAGGCTAAAGCCAATTTTATTGTGATAAGTGATTTCAGAAAAGAACTGGTATAGCAGGGTGCCGAGAGGTTCAGAACATAGAAATGGGGCTAGGGAAGGCCCTTTTAGCCTTGTCAGACAGTGTGGACACACTCACTTGTAACTTTTTACACCTCTCTCTCTCTCTCTCTCTCTCTCTCTCTCTGGCTTTTCTTCGCAAATGAATGTTCAGGAATGACTCATCCCACATTTTCTGCAAGTGCGCTGATGACTAAAAAGGCCAATCTGAGATAAACAAGTCCGGTTACAGAAAGCACAGCAGAAGGTCTCCTTGGGTGAGGTTTCCCGGTTGTGATTCTTTCTGCGTTGTCGTTTCTCTTCAAGATTTGTTCGGCGTGAGTTCTCAAAGAAGGCTGCAGCATTGTGGATAGTGCGTCTCCATGCCTCCCGATGTGAGGCCAGGGCGGACCATTGTTGGTGATCAATTTGGCCGAGCCTGAGATGTTGTTTCAGGGAGTCCTTGTATCGGATTTTTTGGAGCGCCCCTCTTACGCTGACCCGTGGTGAGTTCACCGTAGAGTAGTATTTTTGGGAGGTGATGGTCCTCCATCCTAGAAACATGCCCTGCGCAGCGCAGCTCTGTTCTCAATATCATGGCCTCAATGCTGGTGATCCCTGCTTGCTCAAGGACAGTAACATTCGTCACATAGTCAGTCCAGTGTATATTTAGGATTGTGCGTAGACAGCGCTGATGAAAGCGTTTGAGGAGTCGTAGGTGGTGGCGATAGGTGACCCATGTTTCAGATCCATAAAGGAGGGTAGACAGTACAATGGCTTTATACACACTGATTTTTGTGCTTTGCCTCAGGTGTTTATTGCTCCAGACTCTTTTGTAAAGTCTTACAAATGCACTATATGCCTTTGCTAATCTGTGGTCGATCTCTTTGTCAATCTGGGCATTTGAGGAGATTATGCTTCCCAGGTAGGTGAACTACTGAACGGACAGCTGAACTTTTTGCACCAATCATGGATCATTTACATCATACCACACCATGTCACCCCATGCCTAGTGAGGTGGGAACAGTTGCGGATAGGCAAATGGAAAGGGCTAGGTCTCCTGTGTACGTGATCTTCCTGTAATCTGTAATGGAGGGCTCACAGTGAGGCCACCTGATTTTTGGTTTGTTGCCTTGTAAAGCATATATGTTGGTGGTTCTATATAGATAACAATAGATGGAGGTTATTGCCTATTATCCCACCTTACAGCATTGCTTAGACTGGGGTGTGGATCAGCCACCATGCAACTTGATAAGTTAACTGTTTTAAGAATTAGGCCTGTGAGCTTCTTCACCTTACAGCTGTATACCTTAAAAGCTAAAATGTAAATGCAACATATGCAAGCATTTGCAAGCTTTTTTGTCCTAAAAGAATAACATTTATACTCTTTTGTACAGCTAGAAAGGCTCTCAGCAAGGCTTACCTTTTGATGAAAAACAAGATAAGATAGACCCACCCTTCAGATTTACAATGTGAAAAAAGACACAACACAAAAGGAAAAAGGTGGGGAAGGGAAAAAGGAAAAAAATGTTATTACTTGTTTAATTGAGTTTTAATATAACTTACTGTGTTTTTAACTTTTTTAACTGCAGTATGGACATTTTCAGACGCCTCTTACCACGCAAGCAGCCTCCAGAGCAGTAACGAGGCTGCTGTGTGGCAAGGGGTCCATTTCGGACGACAACGTTTCTCTCTCGGCGTCGTCCGTGACTGTTGCGGCTAGCATTGAAGGCAGCCGCGCTATTTTTTACTCATGGAAGTTGAGTAAAGGAACTTCTTTACTTCATCGATTGACTCAAAACATGTTCCTTTAAGCACTGACTTCACTTTAGGGAAAAGAAAAAAGTTGCATGGTGCCAAATCTGGTGAATATGGAGGATGTTCAAGTTAGTAATGTGTTTATCAGCCAAAAACTGCTTCACAGAAAGTGCTGTATGAGCAGGCGCATTGTCTTGATGAAGAATTAAACCATTTCCCCACAATTCCGGACTTTTTTTTCCCTGACTCTTTCAGCTTTGTCAAAACTTCCTTATAATAATGCTGGTTCACTGTTCTGACGTCTGGAACCCATTCTGCAAAAATTACACCTTTGATGTAAAAACAACAACAATGAGCATGGCTTTGAATGTGGACTTGCTTTGGCATGCTTTTTTTCATTCTTGGTGATGATGGTATTTTCCAGTGCAATTGCTGTCATTTTGTCTCAGGATCATACTGGGATCCCAGCTTCATCACAAGTGATGATTTTTTGAAAAAGATTTGGGTCTGCCTCAAGTTGCTACAGAATGTCACGTTGCTCGACTTTTAAACTTAGCATTTTTCCAGCACACAACAGACAAAACAGTTGCTTTAAATGATAACTGACAATTAACTGAACTGAGGTTTGTCATGCAGGTTCAGACATGTTCAAGGTCACCACTCAAGCATTCACAATCAGTTCTCCCTGATTTGTCTGAAAGGTAGAAACACTGTCTCATTTAATAGACAGACCTCTAAGAGGAGAGGGACTAACACTATCTGGTCTATCAATTGCATCCGTAGGGTAATCCTGCTTCCTCCCTGTTCTACTGGCTGGTGGGATGGGTGCTGGGTGGATGAAAGGAGAACTGAGAAACTGAGGACATTGCCCCCCACCCCCGAAACAAGAATTCTGCCCCTTCCCAAAACTTTTCTTGAGTTCCCATATTTCTAGCATTGCAGTAATTTAAAACTTAAGTTGAGCATTTGGAACTACAACTTAAGCATCCAAAGAAAAGGTGCAGGCAGAGTTACAAAGGGAATGCTAACACAACAAATGTAAGTTCTCAGGGTGAATGACGTTCAGTGCCTCACCTTCTATAATGCTAGAAATTTAGGGACTGAAGGAAAACTGCACTGGAGGGCAGAATTCTTATTTGGAGAAGCAGAATCCTCATTCCTTGCCTCCCCTGGAGGTGGTTTTTCAGGAGATTTCCTGGCGACTGCTTTCCTTCTCTGTCCCTCATTCTCACAGGCTGGTGAAATGGCTTTTTCCCATGTAATGGGTAGAATGGGAAAATCAAATTCCGTATGGGTAGCACAATAATTAAAAAGTTTCAAGAGCTGCTTTGACACATACAAAAAAAAAAAAGGAGTCTTTGTGTAGGCGACAGGCTTGCTATGTATAGCTAGCTGACAGAGAGCAGAAAATTCATATAACAATTACTTGATTGTTGTTAAGTGTAAAGAGCTTCAGGTGCTGCATGTTCCCTAGCAATTTTTTTCCTTTTTAAAGATTGCGTTGAAACTAGGAAAGTGGTTATTTGTGGGGCCTGCAAGATGAAGGGGCCAGGCTGTGTGGAAGGTCGTTTTAAGGCACTCATTCTTCATGCCATGTGCCAAACCACAAACGAATGGGTTATGTTCAGTCAGAAATAAATTAGGAAAGACTCAGGCACCCCACCCACCAAAGAGGCTGTTTGTTGTGTGTCTGCACGATTTATTGCTCTGCTTTTGCCTGCTTTCAGCTTCTGCTCCCTGAAGAAGTGTTGGTAGTACAGTAATTGTTCTGTGTCAGACAAGTTCACAAATGCTCCAGCCCCTCCCAGAATTTATCTGTCCTTATTGGAGGCTGCTTGTGTTGTGTCTCTGCATGAGTCTCTACTAGTGGGTTGCCATTCCATAAAGAAAGCACCCAGAACTTATTTGGCACCCCATTTCTGCTGGGTCACTTGAAGGAAGATATGAATGGTACCCACAAGCTGGTCTATGAGTTCTCACCAATAACAATTTGTACTGTGGGTTCACATTAAATTAAGAGCCCCTACAAATTAGGAAAATGTCTGAAAGTCCCAAGTTTTGTTCCTGTAGAAACTGATTTCATTTTGGAGAGCCACATGATGTATTTCCTGGGAACTCCTGGTATTACCAAGGCCTTTTCATTCCTACTTCCCAGATCAGTTTAAAATAACCCAGTACTTTCTGAAATGAAATGCATCTCTCCTTGGCTGTCTGTATTATCCCAGAACTAGCTAGGGTGTCCACCGCCTGTAAACGCAGGTATTGTTTCCAGGAAACAGATTCAACATAGACCAAGTGAGGGAAAGGGGAATGTTTGTACCAAAACAAAATGCCCCCAATGTTTAACTAGTGCAATATTGCTAAAACACTTTCGTACTTTGATTATAACTCAATAATGATGATGATGATGAAGGCTCAGTGGAAATGGTTGAAGATCAATTTATGAAAGGTTGCATAAGTCTATATATGACACGTGATCAGTGGCGGGGGTGGGGAAAGGAAAACACGAGGGAGGGGAGAGTGAAGAAAATCCTAGATATTTCAGGAAAGACTTTGGATGCCGACCTAGGAATATGCAGTTAAAATCAAAGCAAAAAGAACTGGAAACTCTTGATACTTTTATTACTTCCAGAGACATTTTTTCCCTTCTGGATGAGCCCTAACTCTATTTGTTACATTTATCTCGTCTTTTTTTAGTGAGTTCATGAGGATGCAGATGGTCTTCCTCTTCTCCCACTTTATCCTCCCAACAACCCTATGAGGTAGATCAAGCTGAGAGACACTGGCCCAAGGTCACCCAATGAGTTTTTTGCTTTAAATCGTGCAAGACACCTCGCAACATAAATTAAAACCAAGCACAGCTAAAACCAATCAGCTATAATACTAAAAATAATTAAAAACAAATACATTACCTTATTATAACCAAGTACTGAATTAAAACAGTTTAAAGGCATTTAAAAACAAGAAGGGAAAGAAGCAAAACACACATACACTAAAAGCTCCTTCAACTGCCAAGAACCCTGGATGTTTCTCATTACACAATTATAGTGCTATACTCCACTTTAACTGCCATGGCACCACCCTATGGAATCATGGGATTTGCAGTTTAGGGAGCGGTTAGCATTCTCAACCGGAAAGCTCTAGTGCCTCAGCAAACTACAAATCACAAGACTCCATAGGACATTAAAGTGGAATCATAGTGGTATCACAAGGTAGTGCAAAATGACCCTTGACAAGTTATAACTTCAGTGGATGCGCCTGTCCTCATCAGGCTTCTATATGAAAACCAGTTAACGAGGATAGTCAGAAGCACTACAACTCTGCTTTCTTGTCCTCCCAGAGCTCTAGTGCCTCAGCAAACTATAAAACTCAGGATTCCAGAGGAAGTTGCTATAGCAATTAAAGTACTGTACTATATAGCACTATAATTGCAAGTAGTTTCAAAGGGCTTCCTGCCATGCCGTACATAAGAGTTTGCCACTCCCCTAACCCGCTTGGCTGCTCCTCCCTGGCTACTTTTATGAACCAGGAGGGGCAAGGATCCAACACACACATGGTGGCTCTCACCTCTATCCTTATGGTGAACGGAGACTTCATCCTGGCTCTCCCAGTTTCCAGTCCAACGCTTTAAATACCACAGCATAGTTTCTGTGGAGCAATCTGGATTTGAAAATTGCAAGGCAATTTCCTAATGGTATGATTCGAGGATTTAAACATTAGATCAATTAATAGAATCAAATCAAGGTTTTGCCAATTTGAGCACTGCGATCTACACATAATTCATTTGGAGGCCACACAGGAATCTCTACAATTAAAACATTTTTTGCTGTCTCTGTATGGGAATAATAGTTGTATCCTCCAAGAAACTGAAAACAGCACTTGTCGTTTATCACTGTTTGTTGACAAGCATGAGATTTGATGTTAATGACATTAAAATTGAGTGGAACATAAAGTTAAGCTGCTGTATGCAAGTTAACCAGTAGAAAATTGCTCTAGCCACAACAGCAGAAATCTCATTCAGGGAAAATGGATGTTTCTGGTATATTGTGTCATTTTAGAAAGAAATTGGCAATGCAATGCAAATACTGTAACACATCTTTGCGGTATATACTGTGTGCCTGATGCAGTGGTTATTCCTTTCTGGCTGGGTGTATCACAGTATATTAATGTTATATTCGAAAAATAATTGATATTTGTAGACATTATGTACTTTTCCACTCTGTTCCTGTGAAGTGGAACTGGTGGTGAGCATGACTGGATCCTGCATACCCTCACTGTAGCAGCATGATCCGATCATGCTCACCATGTAGCTAAACTACATGGGCTACACTCTGAGCTAAGCCATCCTCACACCACATCTAAATAACTCAAGGTTAGGAAAACCAGTTTCATCATCCCTCCATGCTTTACATACATTATATACAGTAGGAGTGGCCTCTGCCTGTACTTAGATCCTTCCAGACCAACTGAACTAGAACAGAAAGATACCTGATACAAAATGTAGGCCTGTGACTCCAACACTGCCACCATCACTTATCTTCTCCTGTGTGACTTTTTAACATCTTTTGCCTGATGAAGAAGCCAGGGGAGCTTCAAAAGCTTGCATGAAGTGTTTTTGTGCATTTTGGTGGGCCAATAAAGGTATTGCTCCTTGGTGGAATTTGATAAACTAGGAGGTGGTAGAAGTGCAGCCCATGGGATGCATGTGATTCCAACCTTTGCTTCCTCTTCTTCTTCTTCTTTTTTGGTGGCCTCTAAGTTCTCCTGGCTGTGTGCCCCCCACCCAGGCTCTGGACCTCGTTCTAATTGTGGGGGGGGGGGTGGCATTGGGGCAGAAAATTTCCCTCAAATTTCCAATATTGTGTTCTGTTTCCTTTATCTTGAAAACTGATATTTGAAACATGTTATTTGGTGTTTTATCTTTGTTATTGTATAAATGAAGGACAATAAACTTAGAATCATAGAGTCAGAAGATGGCCATCTAGTCCAACCCCCTGCCCTGCTGGAATACACAATCAAAGCATTTCTGACAGATGCCCACCCAGCCTCTGTTTAAAAACCTCCAAAGAAGGAGACTCCACCACTTTTTTTAAAGCCCTCAAATAACCCCAAATGCCATACAACTGCTGCAAATATAGCGGATTACAATTCTTTATATCCCACAACTTTTTGTAAGCCCCAAAACTTTTTAAAAGATGGGAAACTGACCAAAACTAGAAGCATAGAATCAAATGAAAACCAGAATAGATAACTGGTCCACTTCTAAGTTGCATTTTTGGCCAACAATGCAGCAGCACAGTCTGTCACAACTTGGGCTCACCCGTACTTTTGCAAGCACCCTCAGGGGAAAAGAATGGAGAGGAGGTAATAGGACAGATCTGTGTAGACCAGCCTTCCCCATCCTGATGCAATCTATGGGTAGCATCCAGCTAGTGGCAGATGCACATGCAAGTTTCCCTCCCCACCTGTGTATGTCAGTTTTTGGGTACTGCTGAGGTGGGTATTCAATTTCTCTCTCAGCAGCACCCAAAGGCCCCCTCCACAGACTTTCCATGCAGCCCCCACCCCATCCCCACACAACCATTCTGTGCCTCATGGGGAGTGGGCAGGATCAGAGAAGCATCAGCCCTGTCCCTGTTACCAGATGCAAAATTATAACAACAGTGCTAAGACCTGGCAAAGCCCCCTCTGAGTATTCCTTGCCTAAGAAAACTGTATGAAATTCATGGGGAATTGAAAGCATTCTCTCTCTCTCTCTCTCTCTCTCTCTCTCTCTCTCTCTCTCTCTCACACACACACACACACACACACACACGACCTCTGGAGGACCCTGACAAATCTCAACACTGACATAATAATTTCGTGTCTGGCTACAGGGACATAGCCAGATGCTTCTGCCTACTCCTCACAAGGCATGGATGTGGTGGTGGCGGTGGCGCTTCAGAGACTGGTAAGCTAGTGTGGCATATGGTTCAGCCTACTATAGATCCATATGTAGAACTACTAGGTTACGCTGAGTCATACAGTACAAGATTGCAGCCTAAATGTGTTGAGATACAACTCCCACCATCCCAGTGAAAAGGCTGGAGTAGAAAACACTGGGCTGGGAGTGTTGGGAGTGGGTCAGGATTTAGCAGTCCTCCTGATGTTGTTAGGTTGCAGTTCCCACCAGTTCTCACTATTGGCTATTGCTGCTGGAAGTTGCAGTCCAACCACACTAGACTTATTCCCAGCCCTGGGATAGACAGACTAGCAGTCTGGAACACAGAACATTGCTTTCTCCTGAGTTAGACCACTCGTCTCCCTGGCCCAGTATTGCAGCTCTGAGGAGCAGCAATGCCTCTCCAGGGGTTCAGGCAAGATTCTTTTCCAAGTCCTGCCAGATATCCAATTCATGCCCTCCTGTCTACAAAATAACCATGCCTGACCCTACTTAGCTTCCAAAATCAGAGCAAAAAGTCAGGTGTGTATAGGGTGGTTAGAGCCAGCATGGTGTAGTGGTTTGAGTGTTAGACTTCAACCCTGTAGAGCAGGGTTTGGATCCCCACTCAGCCTGGAAACCCACTAGGTGACCTTGGGTAAGTCACACTCTCTTACCCTCAGAGGAAGGTAAAGGCAACCCCACCTTGAACAAATTCTGCCAAGGTTCGCCTGAAGGTCACCCAACAGTCAGAAATGACTTGAAGGCACATGACAACAAACAGCGTGGTTACAGTTGTACAATAAAGTTGGAGGTATTTGAACAGAGGATAGATGGCCATTTCTCAGGGTGCTTTAGAGATGGATTCCTGTACCGACAGGGGTTAGACTATATGGTCTTTGACGTGCCTTCCAGCTCTATCATTCTGCAACACGAAGCCCCTGGGAAGCAGGAGTTATTAGGTTTGGGAGATCAGGTGTGGTGAGGTTATATAAAGCATCTTGCAAATGGGGGGTGGCAAATCTTGGACTGGGAAGATGCAGAATAGCCAGGCGGTATCACTTTCCTTAATGCATCTGCCACTTATTGTTGCAGTCCAACAAATGGATATGACACAGGCCACAGCTGCAGAGGCAGGGAATTTAAGAGGGAACAGGGGAGCAGGTACAACCAATCTAGGCTCATAGTTGGGATTTCACTCTGGCTGTGAATCCACTGGGGAACAGGATGCAACATCTTGGATAGACTACAATCCTGGGCTGGACTCACTGGCTTACTTGAGCCAAGACAGTGCCTCAAATGAAGTACAGTTGTCCCTCCATATCCACGGATTTGTTATCCACAGATTTAAGTATTCACGGCTTGAAAATATTCTTAAAAAAATAATAATTCAAAAGAGCAAACATTTATTTTGCCATATTATATAAAGGACACCATTTTGCTATGCCATTGCATATAATGGGACTTGAGTATTCATGGATTTTGGTATCCATGGGGGGTCCTGGAACCAAACCCCAGCAAATATGAAGGGACAACTGTATTCAGGGATATAGCATATATCAGTGGCTCTTAACCTTTTCTTTAACAGGGACTACCCTTTAAATATCTTTTGTTGCTGTGGACCCCCAAGACTTAAGATTTAAAACCATGATGATGGTGATGATGATAGGGAGAGGTGGATTCCTGACTTTTCTCCTGCTTCTTCCTGCAAGTTTGGGGCTGGAGCGGATTGAATGGCAATGTGCAGGCCAAGCCAGCCAGCCTTTCCCTGGTTCCTGTCACATGGCCACTCTACTGCAGGCAGGAGGTGGGCTGAGCAGCCTTCAAGCCTTTGTGGACCTCCTGTGAGGACATTGCGGCCCCCTGGGGGTACCCAAACCATAGGTTAAGAACCAGTGGCATATATCATATGTATTTGATGTATGATATATCCTTGTATACTCCACTTAAGGCAGTGACCTGGCTCAAGTGGGCCTTCCACCAGATCATACCTTGAGTCTTTTGAAATAGGCAACCCATCCCTATGAGACAGATAGACAGATAGATGATAGATAGATAATGGTGGTGGTGGTGATGATGTTTCCAGGCCCAGTACAAGGTGTTGGTTATCACCTTTAAAGCCCTAAATGGCTTGGGTCCAACCTATCTTTGGGACTGCTTCCTTCCATATAATCCTCCCCGTGCACTCGGGTCCTCTGGGAGGAATCTGCTACAACCTTTAAAAACTAGGCTTTCCTTGACCTCCCAGAGGGCCTTTTCAGCGATTACTCCCAGATTATGGAATGGCCTGCCGGACGAGATCCGTCACATTACAACCCTGAATAGCCTTTAAAAAGCTCTTAAGACGGATCTCTTCCAGCAGGTCTTTCCTGAATAGATACCTGGCCATCAGGGAAAAAAATTGTATTAGTCTGATCCCTATCCAGCTATTTTATTGTGTTCTTTTTTAGTATCTATTAAGTAGGTTTTAAATGTTGAATTATTTAATTGTATTTTAAGGGGGTGGGTGGGATGAAGGTTTTTGTATGTATTTTAAGTGCTGTAAGCTGCCCCAAGTGCATTTTGTAGAGGGGTGGGATACAAACAAATTTTATTATTATTATTATTATTATTATCAAATTAACTGTGTTTTAACTTTTTGCACTTTTTTATGCAGGGGGTACATCCTTTTGTAGCTCTCTCTCTCTCTCTCTCTTTTTTTTTTTTTGAGCCCCAGTACTGCATAAAAGGTGAGATATAAATTGCTGTTAACTGCCATCAAGTTGACTTCTTCGATTTATGGCGACCCTCTGAATGAGAGACCTCAAAGTCCTCCTATGCTCAGCAGTCCTGCTTAGGACAGTCTTGCAGACTCAGGGCCTTGGCTGTGGATATACACAGATAAATAAATATCCTAATTTTGAGGAGAAGGTGGGATATAGGTAATGCAGATAATAAGAATAAGGATAATAATAATATAGATTAGAGGTTCTTAACCTGGCTTGATGGTAGTACATGTGAAACGGATCTAGGAGTCTTAGTGGACCACAAGGTGAACATGAGTCAGCAGTGTGATGCAGCAGCTAAAAAAGCCAATGTGATTCTAGGCTGCACTAATAGGAGTATAGTGTCTAGATCAAGGGAACTAATAGTGCCACTCTATTCTGTTTTGGTCAGACCTCACCTGGAAAATTGTGTCCAGTTCTGGGCACCACAATTCAGGAAGGGTGTCCAGAGGAGGGCAACCAGAATGGTGGGAGGTCTGGAAGCCATTATGCCCTATGAGGAGCTTCTTAAGGAGCTGGGCATGTTTAGTCTGGAAAAGAGAAGATTGAGAGGGGAAATGATAGCCGTGTTTAAACATTTGAAGGGATGTCATACTGAGGATGGAGCAAGCTTGTTTTCTGCTGCTTTAGAGACTAGGACAGGGAGTAATGGACTCAAACTACAGGAAAAGAGATTCTGTCTAAAGATTAGGAAGATCTTCCTGACAGTTTGGAAGTGGAAAGCACTGCCTGGGAGTGTGGTGGACTCTCCTTCTTTGGAGGTTTTTAAGCAGAGACTGGATGGCCATCTGTCGGGAATGCTCTGATTGCGTATTCCTGCATGGCAGGGGGTTGGACTAGACGGCCTTTGTGGTCCCTTCTATGATCCTACGGGTTCGGAGATAATAACTACTCGAGCCCCAGTGGGGAGGAAGGTGCCCCCTTCACTGTGCCATGCCGGCTTGGGAGGCTTCGGCTCCCGCGGGGGGAGGAACCGGGAGCCAGCGCCCCTCCTCCGCGCGTGGGACGGGGGCGAGTCCCCGGGGCGCTTGGGGCTGCCGCTGCCGCGCCTCCTTCCCGCCGGGGCCCTCCCCCTCCTCCTCCCGCGGGGCCGGGACTCCGGCGGAGAAAGCGCCCGCCCCTCCCTCCCTCCCTGCCTGCCTGCCTCCGGTAGCCAAGGGGGCGGGTCTCAGCGCCGGCGCGGCAAAGCCAGGACCCGGAGCCGCCGCCGCCGCCGAAACGCCAGCCGCCAGCCAGCCCGGGAAGCCCGGCCGGGCGAAGGGGAGACGGGACGGGGTGCAGGTGAGCCCGGGGAGCAGCTCTTGCCGGGCCCGGCGGGTGGGCAGCCAGCCAGCCAGCCTTGGGCAGGAGAGGAGCTCTGGGCGTGTGCATGTGTGTGTGTGTGTGTGTGTGTGTCTGTATGCATATGTGTGTCTGTATACGTGTGTGTGCCTGGTGCAAGTGTGTGTGCATGTGTCTGTGTGCATGTGTGTCTGTGTGCATGTGCATATGTGCATGTTTCCGTGTGCATGCGTGTGTGCGCATGTGTGTGTGCATGTGTGTCTGTGTGCATGTGCATATGTGCATGTTTCCGTGTGCATGCGTGTGCATGCGTGTGCATGCATGTGTGTGCATGTGCGCGCGTGCGTGTGCATGTGTCTGCATGTGTGTGTGCATGTGTGCGCGTGCGTGCATGTGTGTCTGTGTGCATATGCATATGTGCATGTTTCCGTGTGCATGCGTGTCTGTGCATGTGTGTGTGCATGTGTGCGCGCGCGCGCGTGTGCATGTGTGTCTGTGTGCATGCATGATCTCAAGCCTAGGCAGCGGGTTCCCGGGGATCGGAGAGGTTGCACCGGCATGCAAGGCTTGGAAGCGTCGTGCCGGGGGGGCGGGTCGCCCGGGGCAAGCGATGGGGCAGGTGTCGGGGGCATCCGGGCCAGGGAGGGAGGCGTGCAAGACTGAGCCTGTGTGTGTGTGTGTTATACAGAGGGACGGGGGAGCGCCGTGCCAAGCACCCGCTGCCAGGCGCCCCCTCGGCTTTTGCTGCTCTGCGCCCGGGCATCCCCGACGCGGGCAGGGAAAGGGACGGGCGCCTTTGGCCCCCGGGCGGGGTGTGTGTGTGCGTGAGTGTGTAGAGAGAAGCCAGCTAGGAGGGGGCGAGGAAGAGGTCGAGGAGTGGCAGTGGGGGGGTTGGAGGTGGGCGGGAGGGGCTGCCCTCCTGGGTCAAGCCAACCTTGGCGGTGGTCCCTCTGCAGCCCCCGGGCAGATAGAGCCCCAGGAGCCTCTCCCTCGCCTTTCAGCCTCAGTGGTCCTTCTGTAAAATGGGAGGGCCCCCCCGGATAGTCTGTGGGCGCACGCGAGGCTTTGGGGGCGTGGGGCGGGCGGGAGAGGGGCTCCTCCGAGGCAGAGAAGAGCCCGGTGTGACCCGGAGGCTGCGGCAGCTGCAGCCCTTTGTTCCCTCTCCCCGGGAAAACGCGGCGCGCCTCCTGCCGCCGCCGCTGCCCGGCTTTCTGAAGGTCTACCTTGGGAAAGCAGTGATCATTTTGCTTTGCTTTTCTGAGGTCCCTTCTGGGACAAATTGGGGCGCATGAAGCCAGGAAACTGGTGGGTGGGTGCCTCTATGTTAAAACCTCCCCTTGGAAACAGGATACAAATTGCAAATCATATTATAATAATACTGCCCTATACGGAGAGACAGGGAGGCAGTGAAGGCTGATCGTGGTTGAAATTAATTTGGTTTAAAGAGTTTTCTTCACTAGCCAAGCCACCACACACACACACACAATATTTTACAATCATTTTTTAAAAAACCAAAACTGGCTGCTTTGCAACCTTGTGTTGCTCCCTCTCTTCTCTCCCACAAAGGAGTCAGCTGCCTATGACAGGTCTGGGGGAGGCATACCTAGAAATAATTTTAAATTATTAAGAATTTAAGCAAGCATTTGTCAAATGCCTCAGAGTGTGGTGGAGTCTCCTTCTTTGGCGGTTTTTAAACAGAGGCTGGATGGCCCATCTGTCCGGAGTGCTTTGATTGGGTATTTCTGCATGGCCAGGGGTTGGACTGGATGGCCCTCATGGTCTTTTCCAACTTGATGATTCTATGAAATAAATGGTTGTGCAGAAGGGTTTGTCTTATGGGCTGTCTTTGCTGCATTTTTTAATCTTCATACTCATGTTTTAAAAATTATTATTATTATTAAATTTATTGATATCCCACCATTAACACCATTCTCTCCAAATTGGGACTCGAGGCAACTTACAGCTTTAAAAAAGAATGCATCTAAAAACATACCAAAAATGAACATTAAAATGGAATTAAACTATTCATAATTTAAACTTACACTTGAAATAATAAAATGCAGTTTAAAAGATAAAAGCAATTAAAAACAATGCAGTTTAAAACAATGCAGCACCTTCAGTCTGTTCTGTAAAAGCTTTCTGTTTCAAAAGCCTGTTGGAATAAAAAGGTCTTTGCCTACTGACGGAAGGATGGCAAGGAAGGGGGGCTGTTCTGGCTTCCCTGGGAAGGGCTTAAAGGGTCTAGGTGCAGCCACCCAGAACATCTAGAGATGATTTGTGTGAATGGGTGGGGCCCCAATGCCCCACTGATTGCAGGACATCCCCTACCATTAGGCAGAGTGGGAGGTAGCAGCGGTTGGGGGCAGGAGAGCTGCAGCCCAATGGCAGATGGGCAGAGCTGTGTGTACCACAGATGGCACTACCTTAAGCTAGCCTTCTGCTCTCAGGTGTGGTGGAAGAATTGCATCCCGTCACCAGTATACTAGTACTGTTCAACCACCAGTCTGGGTAACTTCCACACATAGTATGAGAGAGGCTGTCATCTTGTCCTTTCCTCAGGTAGTGAAATTTCTTATGGCAGTCTTGGTAAAACCTGCATTTCTTTTTGCATTGAATGCATCTGCACAACATGCCTGTAGCACTTTGATACCACTTTAAGTGCCCTGGCTTGAGTATGGTGCAGTACTCCGGAATCTCTTTGCTAGAGAGCCCTGTTGCACTCCACAAGTTGTTATAGAATCATAGAATGTAGAGTTGGAAGAGACCACAAGGGCCATCTAGTCCAACCCCCTGCCATGGAAGAATACACAATCAAAGTACAGTTGTCCCTTCATTTGCTGGGGTTTGGCTCCAGGACTCGCCATGGATGCCAAAATCCATGAATACTCAAATTCCATTATATGCAATGGCATAGCAAAATGATGTCCCTTATATAAAATGGCAAAATCAAGGTTTGCTTTTTTTGATTATTATTTTTTTAAAGAATATTTTCAAGCTGTGAATACTTAAATCCATGGATACCAAATCCATGGATACAGAGGGACAACTATACTCCCAGCAGATGTCCATCCAGCTTCTGTTTAAAAACCTCCAAAGAAGATGCCTCTGCCACATTAGAGTTCTTTAGCAGAAAATCCCAAAGTCCCTCACCAAACTACAAATCTCAGTTTCCATAGGATGGAGCCACAGCAGTTAAAATGGAATCATACTGCTATAAGCATGCAATGTAGACTCACTCATTGGACAACTGTTAGACCCAGTTAGAATTGACCGCTTGAATCAATGCGATTTATCTACCAGTATATGTTGACTCCCTTTTCAACTGTTGACTTAGTGGGTCTACTCAGGGTTGGGACTAACCATTAGGATTCACGCACAGTGCTTTTTTGTGGAGCTGTATTGACAGGTTGAGCTGCAAGGCACTGAATGAGTGGTGTAGAGAGAAATGAAAGGACATACATACCAGGTCAGAATGAGTGACTGAAGATACGATATACTTCCATGCTGGCTGGGGGATTTGGGGAGCTGTAATCAATACAAGTAATTTTTCCAGGCTTTGCACTTTGCTTGTCCCCACCATCAGTTTATATATATATATATATATATATATAGTGTGTGTATATATATGTATATATATATATATATATATAATGCAGGTGTGGGGAAGCTTAGGCCAAGAATCATTGAGTCATACCTCAGTTAACAAAGCCTCTGACAAAAAGAGGCTCCTTTTTACAAAGTCTTTTAAAATTCCTCCTTGGCCTCTGTCTAGCTGGAAGCTTTTTAGCAGCATTGGCATTGCAAGGGTGGTGAAGGAGGGCTGGAGAAACACAGACTTTCAGTATCAGGTTGCAACAGCATGTCTGCAGTAAACAATGCAATAAAATCTGGGACAGAGCAGGATTCTATTGTAGCTGGTCATACTGAAGCACTGTGTCTTGTCTATTTCAAAATGTGCCTTGGGATTTTTTTTTTCCTTTCACCAGCCTCCACTTTTCTTAAGATTACCATTTTGGTAGCTAAATGTATAGATTTCTGCTTCTTTAATATGCTGAGGGTAGCTGGTGAGGCAGGCTTATCTATTCCCTTTTCTTTCTGTTCTGTTGTTCATGCATGTTCAATAAGACAGTGGCTCTTAACCTTTTCTTTACCAGGGAGCCCCTTTAAATAAATTTTGTTGCTGTGGACCTCCAAGACTTAACTCAAGTTTTAAAACCATAATAATAATAATAACTGATCATCATACAGTTACACCATCCATTAAACCTTCCCTCAGAGACACGGGAAGGAGAGGGAAGACTTTTCTCCTGCTTCTTCCAGCAAGTTTGTGGCTGGTCTGGATTGAATTGCAATGTGCAGACCAAGCCAGCCAGCCTTGCCTTGACTCCTGTCATGTGGCCACTCCAGTGTGGGGAGGAGGTGAGCCAAGCAGCCTTCAAGCCTTCGCAGGCCCCCTGTGAAGACATTGTGGCCTCCTGGGGGGTCCCTGGACCACAGATTAAGAACCACTTCCATAAGGGATTCTGTTGGCAGCTGCTGTTTATCCTGCCTGTTGTAGGCCCACACAGCTGCAATAGAATTAGCTAGAGTAAAATCCCATTCTTTTCCTAGCTTGAGTTTTATTGCATTATTTACTATAGGCATTCTGCTGAACCCTGACACCATCCTCCCAATGCCAATGTGGCCAAAAACAAACAAACAAAACCTTCCAGGTAGACAGGATGAAGAAGAAAGAGGGAGGCTGAAGGAGGTGTAAAAAGACTTTACCTCTTTATCAGAGGCTTTGTTAACTGACATATGCCTCCTTATGCAATGTCAGAAAAAATAGTTTTCTCTTATACAGCTCCTAGTTATAATAGCGTAAAGCCATGAGAAGATTCCAGCCTTTGTCAGTGATAGGGCTCGATTCCAATCTGGGAAATGTTTCCTGGGCTGCGTTCCAGTGGTGGATGAGGCCAAAACATGATTCCTTTCATGCTGCCATGAGACCAAGGACACTTGCTGTTCAGAAAAGGAAAAGATTCCATCCATCCCAAAATCAGCTTCATTGACAGCACAGTCCCATGCGTGTCTAGTCAGGGTTAAGTAAGATTGAATTCAATGGAACTTACTCCCAGGTAAGTGTGCATAGGTCAAGCATAAGTGTGAACAGAAACCCTAAAACCAAGGTGTCTTTTTTTAAAAAAATCAATTTAGCATTGAGATTTCAGTCAGCATCCCACAAAATCAAAATCATACTTTAAACCATTGAAGCTGCCCATCCCCTTAAGAGAATTAGTTGAACTTTCCTGCATTACAGGGGGTTGGATTGGATGGCCCTTGTGGTCTCTTCCAACTCTATGATTCAACTCTATGATTACAGAGGTTTAGTCATGACTAATTGGGACTAGAAGAGAGTACTGTATACTTTAGCCATAAACTATGTGGGGAACCTGCAGTCTACATGGCTAGTTAGCCTTGCTGCCCTTGGCCCCCTTTAGACTCACCAGACTGCCCTTTTCTGGCCAAAAAGATAAAGCGAATTGCTGCTTCAGGACTCCCAAACCTACACAGATACACCTGCATTAACAAGGTACAGTTGTCCCTTCATATTCGCTGGGGTTTGGTTCCAGGACTCCCTGTGGATACCAAAATCGGTGAATACTCATCTCATTATATGCAATGGAATAGCAAAACGATGTCCCTTATATAAGATGGCAAAATCAAGGTTTACCTTTTGGATTATTATTTATTTAAGAACATTTTCAACCTGTGAATACTTAAATCCGTGGATACGGAGGGACAACTGTAGAAGTGTTCCTGCTCTTAACTGAAAATTTGTTACGAGGCAAAAATAATATGTAAAGGATAGGGATAAGTTCCTATACCATAGAAGAAGAAGAGCAATTCAACATACTTCAGTGATAGAATTCAAAGACATAGCTGTATTAGTCTGGATGATTATGGAAAGGGATCTTGTAGCACTTTTGAGGCTAACCAAGAGAAAGACGTTGGTAACATAAGCTTTCGTACACTTAAGTCTACTTCATCAGATGTTGCAGCAAACTTTTTATTCAACACTAACAATATGCATATGTGAAATGAAACAACCAGGTCAAGTTGAATGAAACAACCAGGTCAGGTTGAATTCCAACTGCAAGAAATGTAGAGTACTACACTTAGGCAGAAGAAATGAAATGCACAGACATAGGATGGGTGACACCTAGCGTGATAGCAGTGCATGCAAAATGGATCTAGGAGTCTTAGTGGATCACAAACCGAACATGAGTCAGCAGTGTGATGCAGCAGCCAGAAAAGCCAATGCAATTCTAGGCTGCATTAATAGGAGTATAGTGTGTCTAGATCAAGGGAAGTAACAATCCCACTCTATTCGCCTTTCATCAGACCTCACCTGGAACACTGTGTCCAGTTCTGGGCACCACAGTTCAACAAGGATGTTGACAAGCTGGAGTGTGTCCAGAGGAGAGTGACCAAAATGGTGAGAGGCCTGGAAGCCATGCCATGCCCTATGAGGAGTGGCTTAAGGAGCTGGAGAAGAGAAGGTTAAGAGGGGACATGATGGCCGTGTTTAAATATTTGAAGGGATGCCATATTGAGGATGGAGCAAGCTTGTTTTCTACTGCTCCAGTGACTAGGACATAGAGCAATGGATTCAAACTACAGGAAAAGAGATTCCACCTAAACATTAATAAGAACTTCCTGACACAGAGCGGAATGTCCTTCTTGGGAGTGTGGTGGAGTCTCCTTCTTTGAAGGTGTTTCAACAGGGGCTGAATGCCCATCTGTCAGGCGTGCTTTGATTGTGTATTCCTGCATGGCAGGGGGCTAGACTGGATGGCTCTTGTGGTCTCTTCCAATTCTATGATTCTATAGGTAAGCCTTGTGTAAGTAAATAAATATTTTGAACACTTGAAAGCTTCTTCCAAAACGCATCCAGGGATGATGTTTTCCCCATCAGCCTCTACTTTTTTAATGATTTCAATAGGTGGCAAAACATAAGAGATGTATGCTGTGGCTTCTTTTTTTTTTAACGTATTGGGGGGAGCTGTGAAGCAGGCTTACCTACTCTCCTATTTTCTCTCTGTTCTGTTGTTCATGCATGCTTATTAACAGTTTCTGGAGGTAGCTTCTGTGTGTCTTGCCTGTTCTAGGCAGCCACATACAACTGCAGTAGGATTGGCTACAGTAGAATCCCTCTCTTCACCAGCTCAAGGTTTATTTCATAGTTTGCTGTAGATATTCTGCTGCAACTAGACAATCCAGAGTCTGTACTTCTTTAGCCCTCCTTCACTATCCTTCTAGTGCTGATGCTGCTAGGAAAACTAACAGCTAGTCAGAGAATAAGGAGTGGAGGTTGGATGGGCATTACAAAAATCTTTGCAGAAAGGAGTGTCAGTGTCCGAGGTGAACTGACAGTTTTGGTAGCTGAGGTATACCTTTTTAACCATCTGATACGATTGAAACATAAAAATTCCTAGGTTTGCAAAACTAGAAGTGGACTTCCTGCCTCCTCCAGGAATTTTTTAATCTTTAATTTTTTGGCAGTTTCTGCAACCCCCAGAGCATCCCAGAGACAGAAAAATGGCTGCTTTTGCCCACTCCAGACCTAGTGGGATGCTGTGTACCTGGGACAACTGCTCCAGAAAGTACTAACATGGCTCCCAAAGAGCAAAAGAAGCCTGTAGAGACTTCCAGAGGAGAGTGGAGTACTCTGGAAATACAGAGCAAAGATAAGAAGAAGCTAAGACACTTTAGAAAAGCTTTAGTGTTCTAGGATTGGTTGATCAAAGTGGAACACAGGGCAGAGAGGCAAGAGGGGGAAAGGTGTGTAGTGGTAGGGTTGCCAGATTGAAAAATGGAGATGGCTCATGGTAGTATAGAAGAGGGAAATTCAGGCTTGTCTACACTGGGGGTAAAAATCAGATTGAAATTCAGACTACTTTGGCCCGGAACTGTGCCGGATGGATGAAATTCGGACTACTCTGGCCGGGATTTAAGTGCCACAGCTTGGCCTAAGCCCAAATCTGATTCATCTGGATTTTTACCCCCCTGCAGCTGCTCACTCTGACCTCAGAACAAGTCCTCTGTCTTCCCAGCATCCTGAGGTCTGGGAAGGGAGAGTCAGCAGTGGCGGCACCAAGGAGGGGGGAAATGGTGGCACCTGTCAGGCAGTGATTGTCCTGCCTTCCCACCCACCTCCAAATCCAATGCAGACCCTACAGTTTTCTAAAACCTGGATTTAGGTTGTATAGCCTGAGTCTGGTATGGATAGGGCAGTACATTGTGTGGTATTATTGCACCAGATTCGGCGGGGTGTGGGGGTTAACTAGTGTAAACAAGGCTTCAGCAGGAGTTGCTTGTCATACACCCAGGTAACAAGCAACAACTACAGAAATGTCTTCTTCTATACCACCATTACAGGTATAGGAACTGTCTCTGGTTTTTGCTCTGGCAGCCCTACACTGGTGGGGATCAGAGGTATTTTCAGCAAGAAAGGCCTTTCATGGAAGATTCAGAGGCCAGGGGCCCTTTCACATTACACAGTTAGAGTGTTGTGATTCCACTCAGAATTGCCATAGTTCCATGCTATGGGGTGGAACCAGCTGGGATTTGCAGTCTACGGAGGGACATTTAGAATTCTCAGCCAGAAAATTCACCAAACTACAAACCCCAGCATTCCACAGGATTCAGACATGACTGTTGAAGTGAAATCATGCTGCTATAATTGTGTCATATGAAAGGGCCCGGGTGGTATTTCACATTAAAGCTATAGGCCAGAGGTTTCCTGTCCCTTATATGATGTAGGGATGCTAGAGCTAGGGACAAATTAAGAGCAGAGTTTCAAAGGAGATTTGGACTATACAAAACAGAAGATTTGGATGGGGATACTTTTATTTGAAACTAATTTCAGGCTCCAGGATGGATTTGTCAACATGTCATGGCATGTTTCTGTCCCTCTTATGTAGTTATTCAATTTACTGTAATTTTAGCAAATCCGTATCAGGATGCGAATCCCAGTAATCCCTGGAGAATAAAGCTAGGACCTTTTCCACTGCAGACCTGTGCTCTTCCATTGGGTTTACAGTACTTGGTCTCCCACTGCCAGCAAAGTCTTGAAATGCCACCTCTAGCTGAAAGGCCTCATATCTTGAGGCAGAAGTACCTCCTAAAGATGTTCTGAATGGGCGTACTGCGTGCACTTAATGATTCATACTGCAGTTGCTATGGAAAGGCAAGCCAAGACTATAAATAAGCCTCCCTCATACTGTTCAATTTGTCTTTTGTAATGTATAGCACCTTCTGGTTTAAAGGATGCATCTAAATATTGAGCTGGAGCCAGGTTTCTGCCACTGTACAGAGTACAACCATTGAAATCAGCGGGACAAGTTAGCCATGGCTAACCTGTGTCCTCCTGATCTGAACGGGTGAGGTCGATGGATGACAACATCTGGGTCCAACCCAGTGGCTGAGATCCTATATCACACTGATGGAGTATATAGCTACACCAGCTGTAGCTATGTGTCTCCCCACTCTCTGAGCACATCCATATCCAGTAGAAGGCTGCTGTTGCTTATGTAGCAGATCTGGCAAAGTGGCCATTGCGTGATCGGACCAATGTTCAATGGGACTGATGCTCTTGCTATTGTCACAATATGCATCTTTACAATTCACTAACAGGATTTCTTAGCCCATCTGCTACTTAGTTATGTACAGTATATGTAGTTATGTTTAGTAAAAAGTGATATGGGATTCTGGTGAACATTTCCATGTTACAATTGACATTGCCACTTTAGATAAGGGGCACCCAACTATGACAGGGGCTAGTTTTTGCTCTCATAACGAGCCACTTGGTTTCATTTGGCTGAAAGTGGCAACAGAGGTTACTTCTGTTTGCAATACAGGTTGAGTTAGCCTTATCCAAAATGCTTGGGACCAGAGGTATTTCGGATTTTGGAATAATTCAGATTTTTGCATACTTGCATATACATATTGAGTTAGCTTGGAGATGGGTTGTTGTTGTTGTGTGCCTTCAAGTTGTTCCCAATATGGTGACCCTAAGGTGAACTTATTGGGATTTTCTTGGCAAGATTTGTTTAGAGAGGGTTTGCCTTTGCCTTCTGAGAGAGTATGACTTGCCTGAGGTCACCCAGTGGGTTTCCATGGCTGACCGGGGATTTGAACCCTGGCCTCCAGTCATAGTCTAACACCTAAACCACTACACTATGCTTGCCCTCAGTGAGACACAAGTCTAAACACAAAATTCATGTTTATTTCATATGCACTTTATACACAGAGGCTGAAGGTAGTTTTATACACAATATTTTAATAATTTTGTCCAAGAAACGAAGTTGGTGCACACTGAACCATCAGAAAGCAAAGGTGTCACTATCTCAGCCACCCATGTGGACAATTTGGGATTTTGGAATATTTTGGATTTCAGAATCCCAGATAAGGGGGAGACTCAACCTGTATTTAGATTTGTCAAGAGATGTTTTAAACAAATCAGCTGCTTCTGAGGGGGGCTGTTTGCACATCCCCCCCAGTTGGGGGAGGGGGCATGGGGGCTGCAAAAGGGCATTGAGGCCACATTATTAGTATTAGTATTAGTATTGGTATCATCATCATCATCACCATCATCATCTTTATTACTATCCTGCTTTTTCCCCAGTTTGCGACTCAAAACAGTGTACAACAAAAAGACATAGTTAAAATCGGGAAAATACAGAAGTTAAACACAGTTAAAAAGTTAAAAACAGCTATTAAATTTTAAACACACACACATACCACAGGACAGCCATTAGCAGAGGTTGGTAAATGCCTGCCCAAGCAAGAAAGTTTTTACTTGGCTCTGGAAGGAAGAGAGGGAGGGTGCCAATCTGACTTCTCTGGGCAGGGAGTTCCAGAGCCTGGGAGCAGCAACTGAGGAGGTCCTCTTCTGAGTTCCCACCAGATGTACCTGTGAGGGTGATGGGACAGAGAGAAGGGCCTCCCCAGCAGATCGAAAAGCCCCGGCCCACAGACACGCGGCCCACAGACTGCACTTTCCCCATCCCTGCTTTGCATCCTTTATGAAGCGCCTTCCTTGTATCTCTACCGTAGGATGTGGCTCTCCGCCAGCTTTATAATCTCAATTGTTCCATAGTCAAAGTCAGCACAGCACCTTACTGAATAGGCGGTTAAATATAAAGCACAACACTTCTTTTTACAAGTCATTTTAATTATCTGGAAAATTTAATCGTGTGGGTGCATTGAGCCTGCTGCTATTCCTTTTCTCTCTTCTCCCCACCCCCAGCTCCCTCCTGCAGATACCCACCAAGCCTTCTCATCCATGAAGAAACTTGTCATGTTTTATAACCAAAAGAACACTAATTTGGAAAATTGATTGAAAGGCAATAAAAAGTTTCCCATGCTGGTCGAGAACGAAAGCCTCTTTGAGATGTCTTCTTTTGTAGCTGCTTTCAAACTGAATCCTTGATTGGGAAACCATACGTATATTTTCAAGTGGATGCTCTTCTCTTGGGGCTCTCATTAATGGAACAGGGTCAGTTTCTGTGTTGATCTGAAATCTGTTTAAAACAATTAAACTGCCATGTGTCTGATGAAAGGGTATTACTGGCAGGCCAAGAGACAATTACAAGTGATGCTCCCGAGATCAGGCTGAACTCCTTCAAGAAAACACATGGAAGGGGATAAAAACACCATGCTGTTAAAAATCAAACTCTTGCTTATTTGTTTGTAACTTTTTGAAGAAAAGAGAGAGATCACTGATTAAATGCTGGTCTACTGGGGAATGTTTTTGTAAAGAAATTCACATTACCTCTCCACCCATTTCAAGGGACAGAACATTGATGTCTGTAATAGCATATCAACACTACAAGATACAAAGCAGTTTTAACAGGGTTTTTCTCTCCCCTGGTAACACTGGGCACTGTGATTCTCTGAATCCTTGTGAGCGGCACCCTTCCTGAACTACAGTTCCCAGGATTCACCCAGGGGAGTCATGCTAATTAAACTAAGTGTAAATCTGCTTTAAGCTGGTCTTTCTTTCTTTCTTTTTTTAACTTAAAACGTTAGCAAAGGAACATTGCTTAATTTTCAGAAACTAGAGGGCAAGCCCAAAAGATGGAAGATACAGATAAAGGAATTCATACGGAGAGCACTCAAAAGTCAGAAGTGTCAACAGGTGTCATTGCAAATGAGAGCCCAGCCAAAAAGGCCTCCATCTTTTGCTTTAAGAAAAGGAAAAAATCCTGTGAAAAGGTCATGGAGAAAGAGGAGGACTGTGAATCTGAGACACTTACCTTAAAGCCTCTAAACCAGGGCTCCAACACAGGAAGTAGTGGAGCAGAGGTATCGAATTCGTTATGGACCTCAGGAGGGGCCTGGTTGGCCTTCAAACGCCTTGTGACTTCGAGGAGACGGCCCAAATCTGTTCTGAAGAAGCAGTCACAGTCCGGGGGTTCCCGTGTACAGCTGGAGATGCAACTTGAAGATTCTGTGGTGCAACATTGCCCTAAGGAACGCACCGGGTTTAAAAATCCCTGCCTAAGGTTCTCCAGAAGCCGGAAGAATGTCAGCCACTGTGAAATAACAGAAGAGCTAGATCACGGGGAGAAAGCAAATGAAAAGACAAGTATTTTGAATGACAAAAGTAACTGTGAGGAGCCAGAGGTTCTGGCTTTGGAGGGTCCACTGAGTGCTGAACAGTCCTCCAGTGGAGCACTTGAGGAGAGAGAGGGTGACACTGACATTGTTAAAAACATGGGCGAGGCGGCCATCTCCAGTAGAGAGAGTGCCTTTGCAGTAGAAATAGGCTCTGGTCCCGATCCTTACACAGACTGTGTGGTTCAGTCTGAAATAATCCACTCTGAGAAGGTCCTTGAAACCGAAGAGGAGAAGCTCATCTTCCAGTTGCATCAGGGCAGCCTCTACGGAAACCTGGAAGAAGTGGAAAACAAGAGATTTGATTTTGAGGTGGAGATAGGTCCTCTTGTTCCCCAGGTCTTGCCAGGAATGGAACTCGGAGTCTTAAAAATGGAAGAGGCCAAAGAGGCTGAGTTAGAACTGTTGGGGAAGGAGGCTGATGCTGTGATGGGTGAAAGCAGGGCCAAGGAAGAGAACTCAGTTGAAGTGATGCTACACTGCAGCCCATCTGCATTGGGAGAGGAGACTTCAGATATGCCAGCCGGTTCGGATGAGGAAGTAAAAGGCAAAGAAAATAAACCTGCTATGCCAGGAGCGGGCATTGTGATCATGATCACAGAAGCAGAGGACTCACAGGATGAAGAAGAACCCTGCCAAGCCTATGAACTTTTTTCGTTGGCACAAGCCAATAAACAGAAAGGGAAGAAAAAAACAAGCAGAAGTCCTGACTCCGGTTCAGGGGGCCACAGTCACATGAGGGAGGGGAAACCGTCTTCCAAGGTCCCGTCACCCTTAAGTGGCAATGACCAGGAGCATTGGACTTCGGAGCAATATGAAGGGCTTCTGATGGAAACGGCCGCATCACTGGTGAAGGCAGCCATCCAGTCGTCCATTGAACAGCTTGTGAACGAAATGGCTTTGGAGCAAAACAAACAGAATAGCTTCCTATGATCCTGGGGATTCTTTGGGCTTGGAGGCCAGGCCCTGCGGTCCAGGCAAGTGCCACAACCACTGGGAAGCACCAGATTTTAAGTACCAATAAAACATCCAAATGATCTGTTATTTAAAATTATTAGAAGATTAACTAGGAGAAGGTGTCGCTTGGATTTTGCTACATCTGCTGGCAAAATTACTCAATTCTGGTCCTGCTGGTTAATTCAGTATGAACTCCACAGGAAGAAGAACTATGAAGGTTCCTGATATAGTTAAACTCAGCATGAGAAAACTAGAATGTTCTAATTCCTGGGATATTTGCAGTGTCTGTGATTAGCCTAATTTTGCATGTTGGTGAAATGAATGTATTGTATGTAAAAACGGGATGTATGAATAGCTGGGGGTGGGGAGCCATTTGTTGCATGGTGACCTGGACTAATGGCTTATTCTGTGTGGTAGATAACCTTCCCCCTCTCCCCTTCTGAATCATTTTCCTTCATGTACTAGAACCCAGGTAGTTCAAATCTCAATAACCCAAATGTCTCAGCATTAATTAAGTTACATCTGATCTCCATGCAGGGAGAAGCTTCACCTGGTAAATCTCTGTGAGCTGCACTTAAAGGTGTCAGAGAAGAGCCATCAAAGAAAGGGAAGAGGGAGGAAGAAGAGGGAGGGAAGAAGTGTCAAAGCTGTTCTTAAAGAAGGGTCTGGATTATTGAACAGCAATGCCTTTATTCTGCTGCTGGCCTTGTAAACTATTAAAACAGGGAGAGTCTGAAACTTGCAGCTACCCAAAATAACTTTTCCATGCTCTAGCTCAAGACTGGGTAAAGAAGCCATTTTTGGCTGCTAAGGGGTGTGAAAGCCAATTCTGGCACATTTTGGGATCCGGCTGGATCATTTTACAGCCGAAGCAGGCCTTTTTCCCAACAGGAAGTGACCTGGTAATTACTTCGGGCTTACTTCCTGTTGGAGAGAAGGCCTCTCCAGGGACTAAAATAGCAGAGACATAAAAAAAGGGATGAATTTGTCCCCCTTTATTGAGCAGGTGGAGGGGGGAAATAGGCAGGTGGTGTGGCCCTCCAAGCTCTCCTCAGGAGCCCATGCAAGGCTCCCTTACCTCCAGCAGGTGCCCACCCCTATTTTAGCCATAACAGATGGTGTGATGGGAGGAGAGCGAAGCACCTTTATAGCTGATCAGATCTCTGGCAGGAGGAATTCTCTCTCCAGTCCCACAGCCTGATGGGTAGGGAAAGGAAGAGGAGCTGTTAGAAACTGTATGGGTTGAAGGAAGGGTGGCCCCACCTAATTTGGCCCCTGACTGGCTGGGGTCTCCAACATGGTGCCTGCAGGCATCATCACCCTACCCTCCAACTCCCTTTTTAGTAGACACAGTCCCAGTTAACCCTCTGCCACCCACTTTTTCAGCTGCTTTTAAAATGTCCCCGTTTCCCTCTCTTGCTCCCATTTCCCCCCTTCATCTTCAGTTTACTTCAGCTGCTGTAAATGAAACTCAAAGTCCAAAAGTAATTTGCACTCAATTTCAGTAGTGGGGAGAAGAGGGGGCCCTTCCCAGTAAACTCAGGCAGACTCCTGCATCCTCTCCTAACTTGTATGTTCTTCCTCATTAATCTTGACTACACCCTGATGTTGCTTGGCCACATGTCTCAGGGGGCCCATCTACACAAGGGGGGGGAATGTAAAATACCTCGTAGTATTGGCATCTTGCAGCAGCAGCAACCTCTAAACGGTTTTTCTGACCTCAGAAGCCCCCATAAGCCTCATATTCCTGATGGCGGCTGTGAGTGATTTACTCGTGTTAATTCTTCACCGCTGCTGGGTTTTTTTAAAATCATCCCAAGGTGCGCTGGTGCGATAGAGCAATTCTCTAATTTTATAAGGAAGCAAAACAGAAAATATTGATCCTTTTTATCGCCTTAGCGAGCAATCACGAAGGTGAAAATCCAACATGGTGGCAAGGGGCACTTGCCCTCCTAGCAAGCCCCACCCCCGCTCTTGCCCGGTCAATCAGCTTTGTAGAATCATAGAGTTGGAAGAGACCACAAGGGCCATCCAGTCCTACCCCCTGCCATGCAGGAGTACACAATCAAATCATTCCCGACAGATGGCCATCCAGCCTCTGTTTAAAAACCTCCAAAGAAGGAGACTCCACCACACTCTGAGGCAGTGTATTCCACTTCCAAACAGTTCTTACTGTGCTTCCTTTTTTTTTAATTCTATAGTCCAAATGAGCAAAAATGCACACCCGCCTCGCGATTCGTGAAAATGTACGGGGAAATCCGCAAAGGTTTTTATCCCATTTTTGCCATTTTGGGGCCCCCTCCTTCCAAACAGTGTGGATTGGCGCTGGATCCTGTTTAGATAGGTAGGATTCTCAGCGAATTCCATGAAGGGTATTTTCACCCTTTAGACGGCCCCTAGTTTTCATCTGTGAAATGTTGGAAGATATACATCACTGATCCCACAAGTTCAGGCTGAGACACTCATCCATCTCTATTTTCTTTGCATGAGCAAGTGAAGCATTTTCTCTGTTCACTTGTGTGGAAGCAAGAGAAGCTGCCCTGCTGAAATAAGGCTTTGTGCTGTTGGGGAGGGGAGGGGTGGGAGATTATTCCTGCTTCCAGTTTTTTGACATTGCAGCTCTATCCCCCTACCCCACCCCCCTGCAAACATCCTTTTAATGAGATATTTATGTGTAAGTCCTTCTACACATGCAGGGCATATTATTTGCGATAGCCCAATAGATGTATTCTGCTGACGGGCAGAATCAGAGTTGCACATACAGGAGCATCAAGCACTGCAGTTGCACATTGTACATTGCATAGTAGTCCCCCGACCATTGACATGTACCGCACACTTGCTATTTTACACTTATGCATAGTGTGGTGCATAAGAGGAATGGGACAGAGAGAAGGAGAATGACAGAAACAGAGAGATTTCTCTTTCATAATTCCAGATCTCCCTGCA
Organism: Gambelia wislizenii; assembly: GCA_030847615.1. NCBI lineage: Eukaryota > Metazoa > Chordata > Lepidosauria > Squamata > Crotaphytidae > Gambelia > Gambelia wislizenii. The sequence goes on along the minus strand of JAUMIR010000001.1, from coordinate 483,620,075 downwards.
AAAGAAGGGGGCTGGACTAGATGTCCCTTGATGTTCCATCCAGCTGTGATTCAGGACACAAAACCAAGCAGCTGTCTTTGCAAAACCACTCAAAAGACTGCTTCTCAATATGTTTCTCAATAGTTTTCTCCATGGAAAAATATTATTTGTTAGCTGACTGCAAGTACTAGTACCAATGCGTGGATTTGAAAAACAAAGGGAAGAACCCTTTCTTAAAAATAAATAAAAAGTGACCTAATAAACAGGAGACATCTGCACTCATAAGCAGCCTTTCATGCAGGTTGCCAATATGAATACGTGTCTGAGTGTCTATCGCCCTTAGCTTGGGGAGATTGTTTGGGGGGAGGATTACATTTTCCAGAATCCACCAGCCAGCATAGCTGGAAGTCATGCTAGCTAGGGATTCTGGGGGTTGTAGTCCCCCCCAAAGGAAACCTGCAAATCTCTGCTATTGCCATCCTTGATATAATCCAAATCTCAGGCATCTCATGATGCGCAGCCATATTTGGTTATTGTGCATGACTGCCACTGGATCAGGATCAGTCTACAGTATTTTATAATGAAGCCACTGGGCCTTAATGTGAATTTACAGCAGTTAATGCTTCACTGTAGAAACCAAGAAAAGGAAACTCATAAAATGGAATATACTGCCAGAGAGTCACAGGTAGGTACTCACCTTCCAGGCAAGCAAACTTCTCTGGAAACTGGTTGTTTATATGAGTGTGTTGAAGAGACCCTATGCAATGCGCATCTTAGCTGCGGATCTGCCTGGCACCATCCTGCACTGCATGGGGTGGAGAAGGGCTGCAGCTGTTTCTGCACCTGCATTGGAGTTGTTTGTGTGACTAGGGAGGGTGGTAGGAACAAATGTCCTGGGTGCTACGGACATGTAATATACAGTTTTGACAGCTATTAAAATTACATTGAATTTCAAAGGTGTTTCCAGTTTTTATCAATGAGAGAATGAGTAGAATTGTTTAAGTGGCATATGTACATTAACATCACCCCCTGATGGTGCTGGCATATGTACATCAGAGGAGATTGCACAAAGCAACATCCAATACCTCCTTGTGCAACATCCATTTCCCCAGGTTGGGGGAGGAGGACTCCTGGGCACAGAACACTTGTCCTTGATTACTGACTAGCTGCAGGGGTGTGCCCCAAGTACTTTCTGGCTACCCTGGCATATGTAAGGAAGGAGCAGACTTACACTGAAGAGTAAAGGCCACTCCATCTTCCCTGGGTGAGGGCAGCTGGAATATGCCATGGAGCAGTTCTGCTGCTGGTGGGGCAGAGCTGCATCCAGGATACAGCTCCCCATACTACTGTTGTACAGCTGGGGAGAAAGTGGGGCAAATGATCAACCTACATCCGCAACAACAGTGCAAGTATGCTGGCAGACACTGCACCAGCTTGCTTGCTAGATCTCTCTGCTAAAGTTTCAAGATGGTGGAGGAAAATCCAACTATTGGCATATGCAAGGGCTTTATGTGGGCAGTTGACTGGGCAGAGGGGTCTTTACGAAGTCACGGACTGACCCTGCACTTAGAACAATTCAGTCACTGACGACTACTGGTAGCAGATGTGCCAAAAGTTTCCCCATAGCAAATTCCCATACCATTCTGAAGTTCTATGCCAACCAACAGCCTAATGCTAAAAATACTCTGTGATGTTCTCACCATTTGTGATCTTTCATTGGGAGAATGCTTGCTTCAGCACCATCACCATAAGTAATTGTGTTTTCGGTGAAAAATGGATCAGGCAACAAATAATCACTTTGCCTGGCTAGGGCCAAACTGGCCAGTGTTTGGCTGCAGGTACCCCCCTGTTTTACTGTTCAGCTCAATATGGGTTATTTCAGTACTTTGGGGGGAGTATGACCCAGCATCCTATCAGACTAAGGCAGGCCATAGGCTGCTGGAGGCTGACATAGAAAAAGCATTTTTCTATGTATCTATTCTGTGACAGCTGGTGGATTCCATTTATTTATTTTGGCAACCTGTTCAGCAGTTATGATATCATAAATTGAGCTTACAACATCATAACTACTAGGGATTTGCATTTATGGCTGTGAATGACAAGATGTGACTGCAAAAAAAATAGCTTCACAACCTAGCAGCGCTTTACCAAAGCATTTCCAAAGTGCTGGAGATAGGGGTGCTGGGAAATGACATCTACAGTGCATTCCCCATTATGATGGCTTGGGACAAACAGCTGTGGCAGGACACCAATGGGTTTGGAAGAGGGCTGCAGATGTCGTTCCCCATCAGCCAAGCCTCCAGTGTTTCGGAAACACTTTTTATAGAATTATAGAATTGCAGAGTTGGAAGAGACCACGAGGGCCATCCAGTCCAACCCCCTGCCATGCAGGAAATCACAATCAAAGCATCCCCGACAGACGGCCATCCAGCCCATTAACCCCATTAACCAGGTCATCCCTGTTGGTTAGGATCAGATCGAAAATAGCTGACCCCCTTGTTGGCTCTTCCACCTTTTGGACCATGAAATTGTCTTCCAGGCATGTAAGGAATTTGCTAGACCTTGAAGTTTTGGTTGAGTTAGATTTCCAGCAAATATCAGGATAGTTGAAGTAACCCATCACTACTACATCTGTCCTTTCTCTGTGTGTGTTCATCTGTTCTAGAAAGGCATCATCCAGTTCCTCCGTCTGACTTGGGGGTCTGTAGTAGAGTCCCACAATAACATCCCTGTTGTTTCCCTCCCCTTTAATTTTTATCCAGATGCTCTCCACCTGGCTTCCAGTACTGATGTCATGGGTCTCTTCACTGGTGTAAATATCCCTGACATATAATGCTATTCCTCCTCCTCTCTTGTTTGGCCTGTTTCTCTTATAAAGGTTATACCCCTCAATTCCTACATTCCAATCATGAGACTCATCCCACCAGGTTTCAGTAATGCCTATTATATCATACTTGCTTTGTAGTGCTAGGAGTTCAAGTTCATCTTGCTTATTTCCCATGCTCTGTGCATTAGTGTAGAGACATCTAAGACCATGTGTTCCCTTTACTTGCTGCCTGTGCAAGTTTTTTTTTTTTTGCCTCCCACTGTTGGGTCCTTGCGCTGTTTGCCTTGTTCCCTCTATGACAGCTTGACTATTTTCTCCAGCTCTTTTGCCTTCCAGAATACTGTCTCCCTCCCCCATATGACTCAGCTTAAAGCCCTCCTGATCAAATTCTTGAGACTGTTGGCAAAAACATTTCTGCCAACTGTTGTGAGATGCACCCCATCTCTTGCCAGAAGTCCACCCTCATGGAAGCGCAGCCCATGATCCAAGAATCCAAATTGTTCTCGTCGACACCATCTACGGAGCCAGTTCTTTACGTCGGCTATTTTACTCTCCCTTCCTGGACCATACCCTTCAAGTGGCAAAAGACAAAATGACAACCTGGGCATCCATTTCTTTCAGCTTCCTCCCCAGAGCCTCATAATCTCTTCTGATCTTGGGAAAGCTGTGTCTTGCAGTATCATTGGTTCCCACATGGACCAAAAGGAAGGGGTAATGATCCATAGGCTTGACGAGTCTTGTTAGCCTCTCGGTCACATCACGGATCTTTGCCCCAAGGAGACAACACACCTCCCGAGACATCTTGTCAGGCCCACAAACCACTGCTTCTGTACCCCGCAGCAAGGAGTCTCCCACCACCACCACACGCCTCCCCCGAGGCTTCGCAGCTGCTGTTCCTTGCGGTGGTCCTCTCAAGGTCCCCTGCTCTGCCCCTGAAGTCTGTCTATGCTGTTCTTCCTCATTGTCCTTGATTAGGGAGAGGGCTTCGAATCGATTCTGTAGCTGCAAGCTGCTCGAAGTATCCCTGGATTTTCTTGTTCTGTGTGTGACATTCTTCCAGCTGTCTACCTCTGTGAAGTGACCCTTTCCTCCCCAGCCACTTCCTCTGTGTGGTCCCCGTCCAAGACTGTTTGTTCTGTTCTGTCCAGGAAAACTTCTTGCTCATGAATATGTTGAAGTGTAGCTACCCTTGTCTCCAGCTGCTGGACTTTCTCCTCCAAGAGGGCTACCAACTTGCACTTGGTGCATGTGAAGTTCTCCACGTCTGTAGACAAGAAGACAATCATCCCACAAGTGTTGCAGGTGACTGCAGCAGTTCCCTCAGTGTCCATGGTGAGAGCTTTTAGGTAATCTAAGAACTCTTAGTTAATGCTGAAAACTCTATGCTGTGCTTTTAAGTATGCTGTATTTTTCTTTTCTTTTTTTGGCTTGGCCAAACTCGCGCGCCATTAGGCGCTTGCCTCTGCAACAAGCAGCCTCTCCCAAGAGTTTAAAAAAATTCAAACTCACAGAAGCCCAACCCCTCCGCAACAAGCAGCCTCTCCCAAGAGTTTAAAAAAATTCAAACTCACAGAAGCTCCAGCCGCTCTGCAACACGCAGCCTCTCCCAAGAGTTTAAAAGAATTCAAACTCACAGAAGCCCCACCCCTATGCAACAAGCAGCCTCTCCCAAGAGTTTAAAAAAATTCAAACTCACAGAAGCTCCAGCCGCTCTGCAACAAGCAGCCTCTCCCAGGAGTTTTTAAAAATTCAAACTCACAGAAGCCCCACCCCTCTGCAACAAGCAGCCTCTCCCAGGAGTTTTTAAAAAATCAAACTCACAGAAGCTCCAGCCACTCTGCAACTTTGGTCAGGGTAGTGCCAGCTTGCAAAGGTAGGCTAGGGGGCATTGTCTGATGCAACTACAATGACAGAGCTCCATCATCATAGTTACAATGACAATGCAGAATCTCAGTCATTATTTAATTTATATCCCACTTTCTCTCTAATGGGATTTGTTATCCACGGATTTAAGTATTCACGGCTTGAAAATATTCTTTAAAAAATAATAATCCAAAAAAAAAAAAAACAACCCTTGATTGTGCCATCTTTTATAAGGGACACCATTTTGCTATGCCATTGCATATAATGGGACTTGAGTATTCAAGGATTTTGGTATCCACAGGGGGTCCTGGAACCAAACCCCAGCAAATATGAAGGGACAACTGTGACAATTGTGCATTAGAGAATTGAAGCACTGCACTGGAGTGTGCAAATGAGTCTGAAATGTATGATTGCAAAGGGCAACAAGCACAAAGCAATGCACGTGTACATGCAATGCACAATGGCACCACCTGCACAATGCAGTGGCAACACCTGAGCAACTCTGCTAATACAAACTTCAACTGAATACAGACTCCTGCATCAGACAAAAATGTCGGTCTTCTTCTGTGGGGGAATGTACTAACAGGATGCCAGCCACACTGGCCATCAGCATAGCAGAATTTTTGTCTCCCTTCCCAATTCCAACCTCCACAGCTCTCCACATCACGTTAACATTGGTCCAAAGGGTTTCCCAGCTCTCTAGAGACCTAAACTATGCCCTCCTGGTTCCACTAATGTAAGCAGTTCTGTCAATGGAAGTATTTTAAGTACCCTTATTTGTTTCCCCCCTGCACCCTCATAGCTACACCCCTGATGCATATTAATGTCCAGATGCGTATTAATGTAAAAGCAAATTATGTCAGGCAGCTTAGACTAGAATGTGTCCAGAGGAGGGTGACCAAAATGGTGGGAGGTCTGGAAGCCATGCCCTATGAGGAGCAGCTTAGGGAGCTGCGTATGTTTAGCCTGGAGAAGAGAAGGTTAGGAGGTGACATGATAGCCATGTTTAAATATTTGAATGAATGTCATACTGAGGATGGAGCAAGCTTGTTTTCTGCTGCTCCAGAGACTAGGACATGGAGCAATGGACTCGAAAACTTCCTGACAGTAAGAGCTGTTCATCAGTGGAATGCACTGCCTCAGAGTGTGGTGGAGTCTCCTTCTTTGGAGGTTTTTAAACAGAGGCTGGATGGCCATCTGTCAGGAATGCTTTGATTGGGTATTCTTGCATGGCAGGGGGTTGGACTAGATGGCCCTCGTGGTATCTTCCAACTCTATGATCTGTGACGGTACTGCTTCAGAATGCAGGTTAAATTGTGAATGGAGAAGTTGCAGACTTGAATGCTATGATTAAGGCATAGCTATCAGTCTAACATGTTGACTTTCCGCTTGCATGAAATCTGTTTTGCTTCTAATGTGGGGGTCTTGCAGTCCTAGATCTGCATCCTGAAATGGTACAACCCTGAAGATTAAAGATTCTGAAGCAAAAGTGTCAACTGCATTTTTTCAAGATTATCAAGAGTCCTGTTGGTGTTTTATGTGCATGTTGAACATATTTATCCAATGTGGAAAGTCAACATTTAGTTCAGGATTGCAGAAGCAGAGTTGCATATGTAGTTGCATAGCACATGCATTCATATTGTGCAGGGATGTGCATTCAGTTGCATAACATTGCCATTCAACAAAAAGGTTGTGTATCACAATGTATATGTAACTGCATGTGGAGATTTACTCTACACGATCCTGTAGTAGCATTTTGGCCAATACAGTATTTCCTTTACAGTAGGGTGCAAATCTTTGTTTGTATTAATTGTGTTGTTTAATCTTGCAATCCTTTTCATGTCTGCTCAGAAACATGCCCTGCTGAGTTCAGCTTTACCTTAGTCACCTTCTGTTGTTCTTGGTTATTCACTTTTTCAATTGCAGCCAACAGTGTATGGGTCTGTTGAAAAACATCACACTACATCCTTCCAAATATTCCACCAGTACCACTACCACCACCACCCTTTTCTTATATTTTTTTCCCCCACATTCAAAGGTGAGTATCCAACAGTGAGGGGGAAAAGAGTTCAAGCTGTGTGTGTAAATCATATGAAAGAGCTGTTCCCTAAAATGAACTGAACAATGAAACTGTGGGGCAATTCATCACTGCCTCTCGCTCTGTCGCTGTATCGCTATAACACAAAGAGTGGGCAGGAAGCAAGAAAGGCAGCTCTGAAAGCAACCTTCAAGAACAGCTTATAAAGATGCAAATTAGGAACAAAGCAACATCCACTTGGGAACTGAATTTGCTTTCTGCCAGCATTAAACATTTTGGTCCGTGTCCTTACCAAATGATATTATTATGGAACCATTACAGTTTATGCCACATAGGTATTAAGGGCCAAGCTGTTTAACAACATGCCTTTCCTTTGAGTTTGTACCTGCCATTCAGGAAGGCTGTTCTTCTGGTTTAATAACATCAGTGGGTTCTTATGTGATTCCATTGCTTTGTATTATGAGTGCTACTGCTCCTTTCATTGGCTGGCATCCTGCTAGTAACGTATGCAAACTACGTCCACTTTACACCTGCGTATGCTTTTGTTTGGTCATTGTGAAAGTTGGTATTCTCTTCCATCCTCTGCAACAATCAAAGGCCCTCCCCCAGCACTGGCTATTTTGCTGAACAGCCATTCTGTGGCTGGTGAAGAGCAGATGGAGGAACTGGGGAAGCATCTGGCTAGGCTCCTTAGCCAGGTATAGACTCATGGCATCTTCTGTCAAGACCCTGACAGATCTCAGTGGAAGATGATCTCAATCTGTGTCCAGCTATAGGGCTTAGCCAGACACTTCTCTGACACCTCTCACTTACCTCTAGCCACGGAATGGCCATTCAAGAGGGCTATTACAGCACAACGGCGAGTTTGGGGATGGGGCCTTGCTTGTTGCTGGGGTTGGAAGAGAATACCAACCTCTGCAACAACAACAATAATAAAAAAGACACATACAGGCATAAGGTTGACTTCGGCTTGTGTGTGTCACTAACAGGATGCCAGACCTAGTGAGCACAGAGGCATGGACCACAATTGGAACTAACCAAGGCTGCCCCCCTGAAACTAGCTCTTGCAGATGTTCAAGTACCTCCTCAAGCTTGTTTCTTCCTTTTCAGTTTTCACAATCTGTTGCATTTCCAATCTGTCATATAGATTATTTTGGACAGGGTCAAAAGTCCAGCCCTATGCCCTTTTGGGTGGTATTCTAGCTGTTGCACTTTCCCCAGGTTTGCACAGCTGTGGCGAGAGAAGGCAGTCAAAATCTGCCAGCTCTAAGGAGCCTATTTCTCCAGTGCCTTCCTTCTACATGGCTCCTGTCATGGCCTTCATGACCTCCTGCCATCAATGCTGATGCCAGCATATCTCTATCAGCATAGTGTGCCAACAGGATCCTGGTATGACTGTGGAAGGAGCATTCAGACTTTTACTGTACACTGATACGAACAGATCAGTTAGCAAAGTAGATGCATTCCTTGCCTGGGCATTACTTCTTTAACATAAACTTTGATACCAGAAGCAGAAATAACACGGAAAGAATAGGGATAAGTTCCTAAAGCAGTGTGGGAGAAACAGTTCAACGTATTTCAGCAAGCTTCTTATTCAGAACTAAGTACATGAACATGTGAAATGAAACAACAAATGGGTTAGGTAAAACTTGCACAAAAACATTTTGAGCCTTCAAGAGACCACTCAAAACTGTTTTCCCAAAGGCATCCAGGAATGATTTTTTTTCTTTAACCAGCTTCCACTTTTTTATGGTTTCCCTTTTGGTGATCAAACTTATATATCTATACTTTTAAAAACATTCTTTAGTAGCTGATGAGCCAGACCTATCTGGTCTTTCTGTTTTGCTGTTCGTACATGATCAGCAAGGGATTCTGGAAGCAGCTGCTATTTACCTTGCCTGTTGTAGGCAGGCAAACATGGACATAACAAGAGTTTTGTTTTCCCCATCTCAAGCTTGTTTTATTGCATTTGTTTACTACAGACACATTGCTGCAATCCAAGTGAAAGTCTGTGTTTCTCCAGGCCTCCTGAACTATTCTTCCAATGCCACTGCTAATTTTAAAAACTCTCTAGCTAGATACCGGACAAGGAAGTAATTGGGGGCTGGCTGGGCATAATAGCCTTTGTAAAAAGGAACTGAGATAGGCCTATATTGCCTTGCCATTTCAGTCAAAAATAAACTCTTAAGTACTGCTTGCCTTGTTTCACTTTTTTTAAAACACCTCTTTCCCACCCCCTCTTCTTGCTCTTCTGACATGTGTATAACATTCCCTCATAAATTTTGATGAGTCACCCTGTGTTTTACAGTATGGTACAGAAGAGTGATGGGAGAAACAGAGAGTTGGAGGAGGAGGAGTGGAGTGGGGTAAAGGCCCTTCCTGAAGTTTATAACTTCTTTTCTCTGGAAAAGAAAAGCATTTGTTTGCTGCCACCTTCTGGATGATAAAGTCTGAACATTCAGGAATGTGGCAGACACTGCCTAGATCTCTTATTTTCCCATCTAGAGGGCCTTATAGCACTATGCTGTTATAGCGCTATTATTCCACTTTAACTGCTATGGTTGCTACCTGTGGAATCCTGGGATTTGCAGTTTAAGTGGGGCATTTAGCATTCTCAGCCAGACAGCTCTTAGGCTTCACTAAAGTACAAATCCCAGAATTCCACAGAAGGCAACCATAGCAGTTAAAGTGGAATAATGGTGCTATAAAAATGGCCAAGATTTTGCATTGGGAGACATAGGTCTATCATATACCTTCCTCTTCCAATGCTGTCTCCCCACAAACTCACTTTGTAAGCAGCCCAGTCCCTCCCCCTCCCCATGTCCATTTGATGGCAGTACATGCGAAAGCGATCTAGGAGTCTTAGTGGACCACAAGCTAAACATGAGTCAGCAGTGTGATGCAGCAGCTAAAAAAGCCAATGTGATTCTAAGCTGAATTAATAGAGTATAGGAACTAGATCAAGGGAAATAATAGTGCCACTCTATTCTGATTTGGTCAGACCTCACCTGGAATACTGTGTCCAGTTCTGGGCACCACAACTCAAGAAGGATATTGACAACCTGGAACGTGTCCAGACTGGATGTCACACTGAGGATGGAGCTAGCTTGTTTGCTGCTGCTCCAGAGACTAGAACATGGAGCAATGGACTAAAACTACAGCAAAAGAGATTCTAATAATAATAATAATAATAAAATTTATTTATACCCCACCCCTCTGTTAAAACAATCGGGGCGGCTTACAAAAATTAAAATACAATACAGATAAAATCCCCAAACACCCCCACCCCACCCTCCCCCATAAAAAAATATTAAACAATTATAAATTAAAACCAACTGATCAAAAAATAACAATTAAAAACAATAAATACAATAAAATACTATAAATGGCCAGCGGACTAAAAAGAAGCCAGGATCCCCTGAGGCCGGGATCTAATTAGGAAAGGCCTGCCGAAAGAGATCTGTCTTTAGTGCTTTTTTAAAGCTACTCAGGGTTGTTATCTGACGGATCTCGTTCGGCAGGTCATTCCACAATTTGGGGGCGATTACCGAAAAGGCCCTCTGGGAGGTTGCAGACAGCCTAGATTTTTGTGGCTGAAGCAAATTCCTCCCAGAGGACCGGAGTGCACGGGGAGGATTGTATGGGAGGAGGCGGTTCCGGAGATAAGTTGGACCCAAGCCATTTAGGGCTTTAAAGGTAATAACCAACACCTTATACTGGGCCCGGAAACTGATAGGCAGCCAGTGGAGAGATCTTAACACTGGAGTTATATGGTCTCTCCGAGATGTTCCCGAGACCACTCTGGCTGCCATATTTTGTATCAACTGAAGTTTCCGGACCAAGCATGAGAGCAGCCCCATGTAGAGCGCATTGCAGAAATCTAGATGAGAGGTTACCAGCGCGTGCACCACAGTCTCGAGGTCCTCCAACCTCTATTTAAAGACTTCCAAAGAAGGATAGTCTACCACCCTCTGAGGCAGTCTATTCCATTGTAAAATTACCCGTATATTCCGGCGTATAAGACGATTGGGCGTATAAGACCACCCCCCCAATTTCCAGCCAAAAATCTAGGCTTAGGCATATATTCGCCAGATAAGACCACCCCCCACAATTTGGCTGGCTGGGGGAGCCTTGCCAGCTGATCCTCTTTGTTTCCCAACTCATGAGGATCTCCTCGTGAGTTGGGAAAGCGAACAGGATCAGCTGGCAGGGCAACGTTTGCTCCTCTCTTCAAACTTCCAGTCAAACTGGACTCGAAGGTGGAGGAAAGGGGCGAAAATGCCCAGTTTGCCTCAGCAGCCCCCTTCCCTCCGTCTTGGCTCTTCAGAAGGGGACCAATGTAGGGGAAGCGGGGACAGCCGCGGCAAACCCCTAGATTCGCCCCCTCTCCCCACCTTCAAGGAAGGTGGGGAGAAGGGGCGAACATGCCCCGTTTGGCTCCATAGGGAGGACGCGGGGCCGTGGAGCCAAACCCCGGGATTCGCCCCCTCTCCCCACCGTCAAGGGAGAAGGAGTGAATCTAGGGATTTAACTCCACAGCCCCGATCCCTCCTTCTGGGCTCCCTCCTCCCGCAATTCCCCAACCCACAGGAGGCTGCCCAGTCTCCTGGTGGGTTGGGGAATGCGGGATGGCCAGCTGGCTGGGGGGGGTGGAGGGAGGGGGCTTCACAGCCACCCCCCCCCACTTCAAAGTGAGGCTTTGGGGAAAGGGGGTGGCTGGGCGGGGGGTGGATAGGCGGAGGGTGGGCGGGTAGCTGGGAGGAGGGGGCGAATCCCGGGGTTTGGCTCCACGGCCCCGCGTCCTCCTCCTGGGCTTCCTTCGGAAGGGAGCCCAGAAGGAGGGATCGGGGTCTCGGAGCAAAACGAGGCATTTTTGCCCTTTTCCCCCACCTTCAAGGAAGGTGGGGGAAAAGAGCGAATCTAGCGGTTTGCCTCGGCCGCTGCAGAGACGATCACGCAATGGCCGCAGCAAACCGCAACGTTCACCCCTCTCCTCTGTCTCCGTTGCTCCCCAAAGGGGGAGAAGGCAGAGGAGGGAGGCGAATGAACTTCAAAACACTTTGCTTCACCCCTCTGCCCCATCTCCTGCCTCTTCGCTCAGTTTGCAGGCAGGCGAAGCAAAGTATATCCGGCGTATAAGACGACGGTCAATTTTGGAGGGCATTTTTGAGTGCTCAAAAGTCGTCTTATACGCCAGAATATACGGTAATCTTACTGTCAGGAAGTCCTTTCTAATGTTCAGGCATTAGGAGGAACTTCCTGACAGTAAGAGCTGTTCAGCACTGCTTGGGAGTGTGGTGGAGTCTCATTCTTTGGAGGTCTTTAAACAGAGGCTGGATGGCCATTTGTCAAGAGTGCTTTGATTGGGTGTTCCTGCATGGCATGGGGTTGGACTAGATGGCCCTTGTGGTCTCTTCCAGCTCTATGATTCTATGATTTCTATCTTGTCAGAGACCAGGGAGATGAGTGCGGGCGCATCCAGCTATTTTCCTATAGGTAAACATGCTGCAACAAACATCTGCAGAGACCTCCATGGGTCCTCAGGACAGCCCTGCAGACCATGCTATATCTCTTTCTGATACCAAAAGTTCTGTTAAAGAAGTAACGCCCTGGATCATATCTGCTTTGTTAACTGAGGTACACATGTAATTTTTTTGCATTTGCATTTACATATGTACATTAAAATATGGATATAGGCCTGAATCTTCTTGTTAGTTCCTCTTAGAGTAGAACCATTGAAACAGTGGGATTTACCTGCCCATCATTCAGCAATGGGTTCAACAGGTCTCCTCTAGTTGGGACTAACCAATAAGATACAAGCCATTTTATGCCAGTCTGCCCATATTTTTTGACAATGTGAAAGCGGCCATGATCCTAGACCAGGTGAATCATCCAGAAGGTGTTTTTGTTTTTCTTACTGCAACTGCCAGCAAGGTAAGGCAGTCTCTGCCACAGCCTGGGAACGTTCCAGATATTTGGCCAAGTTCCCTTCCTAAAAAGGACTTTTGTAGCATTTGCTCCCTAGCAGGCAGAGGCCCAAGTGGAGACACCTGAGAATCCCCACTCCCCCAGCACAGAAGCATGGGAGAAGGTCGGGAGGAGGACAGAGTCATTTGAAACAGAGCACTATAAGCAAAACAGCACCTTACTCCTCCCAACCTCAGTGGGGGTTTTATTCCCCATTTGAAAAAATCCTAAGTCCACACTCCTATCAAAATTGTGATAATTTTTTCCTGATTTTTCTTTTAATGGAGGCTGGGATCCTTGGAGCCTGCAAAACCCCAATGCAGTATCTTTCTGGCCACTTCTGATATAGCATTTGTTCTTGTCTTAAGTTTTAATGCCCAGTCTTTGGTGTGACAGCAGGAGAGTCCTCATGGTTTTATGACTGTGTTTTTTCTCCTATGACACTTTTGGAGATTACATTGAGAAGTTCTTGTGCCTATAACGGTTATTAGTAGCTTACATAAAGCTATAGCTAGACAGACAATTAAAAGGTCAGAAGTCCAATTTCACTTTCATTGATCTAGCAATGCTAAGAATTAGTGGCATGAGACCTGCAATTCTGGGAAAGGAGTCTATTGGTTCCAGGAAATGAGACTGTATCGTCGTCCCCCACACCATGTTGCCATTTTGTCATTTTCAGCTGTTATTGTCTCACCCTGATTGTTCCTCTTGTGGGAGCAGCAACTGAGCAGAAGTTCCTTTGTTTGGTTCCCAATGATTCTCTTGAAGCCATTAGGCACAGATATCAGAAAAAGAATACAGTATAACAATTAAAACAATAGGTTAAAATTCAACCCTCATAGATGAAGAGGCATGGGAATCATGCAGCCTTCCAAATGTTGTTGGATTGCAGCTCCCATCAGCCTTAGCAAGCACAGAAAATGGAGTCACAGCCCAACAACATCTGGAAGACCTTATGATTCCTACCCATTTTAGTGGCATTATAAATAAATCAGCTTATTTTCCCACATGTCAGATATCTGTAATCTACTTACATTCTTGGGAAGGAGTAATCACTTTTCTTTTAGTCAGGAAAAAAAATCCTTTACTGATCACCTTGTATGAGATTCCTATTTACCATAAATGAACAAGGGATCCCAATACAAGTCTTTTGAACCAGGGACTTGTGAAATGTCACCACGTTGCAGATACAGGACAGAATGCTGACTTTCAGCAGGTCAAACTATCTATCTAGCTCAGTGCTGTCTTTTCCAATTGTTAGCAACTCCTCAAGGTCTCAAGCCCAGGCTTTCCACATCATCTGCTTTTTAAAGGTGGAAATGGCGTGGAATGAATTTGGGATTTTCTGCATCCTCTATCACTGAGCAATAGTTCCATCCTGGGAACGATGGAGACAATCCATTGTCTCATGGTCACATAATCAAATCAGTATGTACAGTTCCAAAATCTGTTGCTATGTTAGCATAATGTCCTGATAAAACCAAAGCCATAACTGCACAAAATGCATGCTGCAAACCAGGCATATGATAATCAAAGCATATACAGAAAAGTGAAACTCATGATCTGATAGAATGAACACCAGCACACAGTTCAGTTCACAGGGAAAATTTGAGTTTTATTCTTTAAATTTTAATAAACACAAGAGCAAAGAATTTAAAATCGGCAAGCATGAAAGTAAGCATGTGAGAGAATCTAATGGGGGGGTCTATTTTAGGCAAAGTTAGCTGTTAAAACCTATAATGCAGAAAAAAAGTAACACAGACTATCTACTACATTTCAAATGAGCAAGACACCATTTTAACAGAGCCAATTCATTGCTGAGCTTACAGGCATAACTGAGCTCACATGTCTTTTCCAGACTGATAATCAGAAAACTTAGGAAAAGATTAATATGAAGGGGCTTGAACTATTCTTGCCCTCAGTGAACTTTAGACTGATACACCTTGGGGCTTCCTTCCATCCCCATATGTTCTACTGTAATTTTGGATGATCATGTCCAAATGGTATGGCTAGGGCACACTGCGTTGACAGGGGTGTTACCCGAATTGCATGGGGTCCCCAAGGATCCCACTAGTGTCTGAAATTAATACAGGGAATACATAATTAGCACAAAAGGGCAGTGAGAGGCCAGATAACATCAGGATCTTTGACCTATGTATACCAGTAGTAAAGGAGGAGACTCCAAGCCAAAATGTATAATTAAATTATCTTTACTGGAAATTAATATTAGCAGCATTCACACAAACTTTCAGGCTTCAAGCAATCACAAAAGGCTACTGAAGATAGAAGGAAATATTTGGATAAAGGAATAGAGTAAGAGGGTTCTCGTGTGATACAATACCTATCAGAGGAGCAGAGATTCGTGCAGTGGAACATTCTCAGAGATGTGTTCTGAGGGTCTCACATTAAACCGGCAGCAGGGATGTAGGGAGACAAACTGTAGACATTTTGGTGATGTTTTAGGGTGATATTTATTTGTGATGATTCCCCTGAAAGGATGGGATCTTGTGTGGAATACAATGTCTCTTGGAGTTTCCCAGGTTAAAACAAGGGGTTCTCCGGAACTTAAGGAGCATTAATGGCCAATGTATTTAAAATTGAATAGGGGCAGGCAAGGTCTATTGTTGGAGGGGAAGGAAAGAGGAAAAACCCATTTTGCAAGCACCAAGGACTTGGCTATCATTGAGTGGATTAGTGGATGACTCCTCTCCAGGTGTTAACTTTGACCTGAGTATTATTTGTTTGTGAAATTTCCAAAGGCCCTTCCCTTGGTTATACATGACTCCAGTCTTGGTATCTGGGGGACCCTGGTTTACTTGCTAATCACGTGGAAGGCCCCATCAAGCAATATTTAATATTGTCAATTATGCGATATTCCAAAGTGGGGGCTATCAGGGTAGGTAAAAGGGGTAACAGCAACTTTGATGGCCACTGGATACTGCCAGCGATTTACGAAGCCTCTCCCCATGGGGAGTGTCCAACTTAATCATACCCACTGGAAAACCACCCACCTGCTCTACAGATGGCACACAGAAAGCATTTGTGTGCAGCTGAAGTAATGCATTCTTCACAAATGTTCTATAACCAGTTCCTTGGCTGAGTCCATTGTTCTTGATCCTATGAACAACCCACTACCATGAGCTGGTGCATTAACTAGCTTAGGGTCTGGCATTGTGATGTGGGCAAAGTGAAATGGTGGTGAGGGACTATAAAGATGTGCTTGTCAACTTGGGTGCAGGTTTTTAAATCTGTGAATATAAATAATAGATAAGAGCTGCTTGACAGTGGATTAGACTATGGAGATTTTCACGTGGGAACAAAAAAGCGTTCCTCTCTTGCAATCTCCTCTCCCGCCGCTGTAACAACATAAAATAAGAGGTTTCCAGACCTACCTCATTCCCTCGGCAGGGCAGCCCAGGAGTGAAAGGAGCTCAAACTGAGCTCCTTTCACTTCCTGGATTGAAATCCCAGCTGCTCTCGCGAGAAAACAAGAGCGCAGGAAATTCAAACTGTAAAAGGAAAATACACATTAAAAAGTTACACTTAAAACTTTACAAGTAACCTGGGAGGGTACAAAAAAGTGTGTCACTTACTTCGATGTGCTGATCTCACCTGGAAGGGCTCTAGCACAGACCTCCCACTGATGTTGGGATCGTGCCAGCATTATGGGTCAATATTTCATTCGCAGGACATTCCGTGACAGAAACAGAATGGGGGATTCATTAACGACTTAGACTGGAGGGGTACGATGTCGTCTGAAATGAAAGCCCTTTTGTGATCTCCTGGTGTCATTATCACGCCATATTTAGAAGCGGCTGAAAATCTTCTACCTTGGAAGGTGGTGACCTCTCTCCCGTGCTGGAGGTTTTTAAGTCAGGTTTGGATGGCTGTCTTTCAGGAAGGCTTTAGCTATGCCCTGGCATGATGTTGGACTAGACAGCCCTTGTGGTCTGCTCTAAATCTTTGACTCTATAAGCACTGCTAATATCTGCAGATGGCAAGTCACATCTTAATAAAGGCATTCCATTTTCTCTTTTGAGAGGAAGGGAAGCCCTTTCTAGGATGACTACAGTACAAATACACACCATGTAGAAACAAAATACAGTATCTATTTTCTTTCCACCATTTTTTGTCATATGCCACAGTGATTGATTGGTTGATTAATGCCAATGTGGACTGCTTTCCTTCCATATGTTCCTTCCCACATGTTTCTTTTATTACCTAAGGCAGGGCTGAGAATAACAAGGCCCTTCATGGGCTCGGCTGCCTAGGGCTACTGGGAAAAACAGTCCAGCAACTTGTGGAGGGCCTCAGGGTTTCCACTTCTGGTCTAAGGCTTGCGCCTTTGGCCATCTGGTGTAGCTATAAGTGGAAGGGTGACATGGTACAGGTTCTTATCAGTGGTGGCTCCCATTCTGAAGTGTTCCTCTGGTTGAGATCCAACCATTGCCAACATTATATGCTTTCAGATTGCTGTTTAAAATATGGGTATTTAAGAAAGCCTCCAGTGCAGTAAAGGTCTCTTCTGTCTGTTGGCACTGTTCCTGTTAACTGTTTTTGGATTTACAGACTGCTGCTCTTTCTTGCTTACTGGAATCTTTAGCTCTTTATGGCAACTGGTTTTTTTTTAAATTATTATTATTATTATAATAGATAAATCATTTGGTGAATTTTGAGGGTTTATTTTTTACATTATTTGCATTTGTTGTAAGCTGCCTTAAGTTCATTTTTTAAAACAAAAAAGCAGGATATAAGATTTTCAAACTAAAAGACGATTCCTTGACTAACACTTCTTTCAAAAATAGGGTGACAGCCCTGTTTATGCCTATGAAGGATTTTTACACTACCCTGCACTTCCCCCCCAACCCAAACTTTCTGTTTAACTATCTACACAGCAAACCTACTGGCCCTCACTGTAATCTTGCTATCAGGGGATTCCTGTGTGGTGGATAACTTGGGCTTCTTGGTGCTAAGAAGGAAGGGCCCTTTGAAAAGCATTTTTTCTTCAGATCTTTTGGCCTCTCTAAGGGCCGTAAAATTCTGCCTCCTAATGTGGTATGGAATGCCTTAGGTATAGGACATTTACCTACAAAGAGAAGTGTTTATAAAGTCTGAAAATTCAGAGAGCAACAGGGCAATAATACCTGGAAATCTGCATCCAGAGTGTTCTAAACCCTGTTAATGCAAACCCAGCAAAGCTGTTAAAAAAACTCCCTTCAAAACTCCCAGTAGACCTCATGACAACCCTGTAAGGTAGGCTGGTGGATTTAAATTCCTCCTTCTTCTCAGCGTTCCACACTTTTCCTGGAATTGGTGAGACTGACTTGCTCTGTTGCCCTGCTGTGTCTGCCACCGCCACAAGTTCACTGCCTGGGTCCTGTCACAGTGGCAGCAGCAGCGTCCTACCACACTGCTAGTCAACTACCTGGGTCCCATCGCAGCCTGTGACTGGTGAGTGGCTGAGGGAGAGCAGGGAGGGGCCCTTGTAAGGCTGGGTGTGTAGATGCAGATTGAGTGGCAGGAGTGGATTGTGAGGTGGAAAGGGAATTAGCATGTGGGTGGTGATTGGTTGGGTCTGTTTCCTGAGCAACCAATCAATACACTGGGAAACTTACCCAGGCCAGTTGTACATACCCAAGCATTTTATATATACAGATGCTATTGGTGGAGATGAATGATAGCGTCTTCTAAGAGGCTACCCCTAGGCTCTGGGATTCCCTTCCAAAGGGGCTAGGATGGTCTGTTTCTTACTGTCCTTCCACTGGCAGACAAAGACTTTTTTTTATTCTGACAGGCATTTAAGAACAGGGTTTTGTTTTTTTTTAAAAAAATGCTTTTTAAGAGCATGTTGTGCTGTTTTAATTGCACTTTTTTCTGTTTTTTGACTTTTAAAAAATATTAATTAATTATATGTTTTAAATTGTTGTGTTGTTACTAGTTTAATCCCATGTAAATGTTGCTTTTTTTGTATGTTTTAACTATACTGTACTTGCTTTAATTTGTAAGCCATCTTGAGTCCCAGTTTTGGAAGAAAGCCAAGCTATAAATAAATTTCATAATACGTCCCCATACTTTTCCTATTTTTCCCATTTAAAAAAAAGCACAACATCCCTCCCATTTCAAATTAGCTTAGGGGATGGGGTAAATTTCCTTCCATATGATATCTGGATACTGAGAGGGCTTTGGATTCTGTAGCTGTTGTTTGCCTTCAAGTCGTTTTTGACTTACACCTATCACGGGATTTTCTTGACAAGATCTGTTCAGAGGGTGTTTGCTTTTGCCTTCCTCTGAGGCTGAGAGAGTATCACATACCCAAGGTCACCCAGTGGGTTTCCATGGCTGTGCAGGAATCTGAATCCTGGTCTCCAGAGTCATAGTCCAACAGTCAAACCACTACGCCACACTGGCTCAGATTCTGCAGACCCAAGGCCTTTTCCAGCACACACAGAGCTCGGCTACCAATCTGTCCTCTTTTCTGCCTCCTCCCCATTATTGGAGCTCTGACATATTTGCAAGGCTAAGAGAGGGCTTTCCAGGACCAGATCTCTGCCTCTGATATCCATGTTCTTTGCCCACTGAAGCAGAGATCCACTCTCTCCTATGATCCCTGGGATGCCCTCCAAAGGACAGCACTCTAACTTACCAGGTAGGCTGCTCCACTGAGAAAAACTAAAAGGTTTTGCTGCGTGACATTCCTCATTATTTGCTGGATAACATCCAGACAACCACCTGTTGCACTATCATCTCTGTTGGGTTTATAAACACTCCTGTAACCTTCTTTGCCTATTCACTTACCTTTTTGAGCATCACTACTGGTAAAATCTAACAATGCTCTGTGAACTCTGGCAGTGGAGGAAAAGGATTTTTATGCCAGAATTGCGATGCCTTCCAGATGTTGCTGGAGTGCCACTCTCATCTGTCCTAACTTGTATAGCCAATAGTGAGGAATGCTGGAAGTTGCAGTCTAGCAACACTTTGAGGGCTGCACAAATTCCACCTGTGTAAAAATGAGCAAGGGATCAGAAATGGAACTTTGGATGTTTTAATGGCTTGACCTTGAGTGCAATTCCCAAAGCTGACATACTCAACAGGCACTGACTATTCAGTGGGATATGAAACATTTCTGTAGGCTATTTCCATTTTTGTCCACATGGAACAACTTTCAAAATTAGTCCAGTCACACTCAAGAGCTTACAACTTTTCAACAGTGGTGATTTGGAGGTTACTTGCTCCCTTTCCTACCACATGCTGCATTCTCTGCCTTACTTTAGGAACCAGGACTTTGCCAGCAGGGGCCATGGTGTCAATGCAAGTGCTGCATTTGGTCAATCTCATTCAAGATATTTACTGTGCTTCCTCCATGTGCACCACAGAACCCAACTGAGAGCTCAGAAGGAATCTAGGTTGATGCACCCCAAGTTGCCAAAGCAGCATGTGTGCAAAGGCATGGCTGTTGAGCCCACTTCTATACTCCCTTAGTAGCTAAGTTCTTCCAGTGCTTTTCATACTACCGTGTATTCCGGCATATAAGACGACTTTTGAGCACTCAAAAATGCCCTCCAACGTTGAGGGTCGTCTTATACGCCGGATATACTTTTGCTTCGCCTGCCTACCTATCTCCTGCCTCTTTGCAAACGGAGTGAAGAGGCAGGAGATGGGACAGGGGGGTAAGGCAAAGTGTTTAGCAGTTCATTCACCCCCCTCCTCTGCTTTCTCCCCCTTTGGGGAGCAACGGAAGACAGAGGAGGGGGGCGAACGTGGTTTGCCATGGCCACCGCTCGATCGCCTCTGCAGCGGCTGAGGCAAACCGCTAAAAGGTGGGGAGAGGGAGCGAATCTAGGGGTTTGGCTCCCCAGCCCCGATCCATCCTTCTGGGCTCCCTTTGCAAGGGAGCCCAGGAGGGATCGGGGCTGCAGAGCCAAACGGGGCATCTTCGCCCCTTCTCCCCACCTTCCTTGAAGGTGGGGAGAGGGGGCGAATCTAGGGGTTTGCCGTGGCCACCCCCGTTTCCCCCGCCTTGGTCCCCTTCGGAAGAGCCAAGATGGAGGGAAGGGGGCTGCTGAAGCAAACTGGGCATTTTCACCCCTTTCCTCCACCTTCGAGTCAAGTTTGACTGGAAGGTTGACGAGAGGGGCGAATGTTGCGGCTGGCTGGCTGGCTGGGAGAGCCCTGCCAGCGCGTCCTGTTCACTTTCCCAACTCATGAGGATATCCTCATGAGTTGGGAAACAAAGAGGATCAGCTGGCAAGGCTCCCCCAGCCAGCCAGCCAGCCAGCCAAATTGGGGGGGGGTGTTCTTATATGGCGAATATATGCCTAAGCCTAGATTTTTGGTTGGAAATTAGGGGGGGTCATCTTACATGCCCAGTCGTCTTATACGCCGGAATAATGTGAAAGTGAATAATGAATGCCCATTAATGTGAAAGGGGCAGGGTCCCTACTTTGCTGGCAGAAAGTACCAGGTTCAATCCACATATTCTCCCATTTGAAGATTCTGGTAATGTAAAAACATTTCTGCGGAAGATCCTGGACAGTCACTACTAGCTGGCACAGGCAATAAATACTGGCAGTAAAGACAGATGCTTTAAAAAACTAGCAGAAGGCAGCTTTCTATGGGCAAGGGGGTATGGCGTCCCTTAATAAATCAAGAAGTACTACCTAGTTACAGAAATATCTGCTGACTGAAGATGCAAGTTTTAATCAATTTATTCTTGTATTAAATATGGGATATTATCTCATATAAGGATATTGACAGGCTGAAACATGTCCAGAAAAGGGCCATCCAGATGCTGAAAAGACTGGAAACCAAGCCTTATGAGGAATGACATTTAGCTTGGAAAGCAGGAGACTGGCCCCGTCTATACAATTAAAAAAAAATCAGTTTGGGGGGTAAAAAATACAAATAGGCAGCCGTTTGTATGCATACGATCCGCCTACATGATTTTTTACCCCCCTTAAGCTTCGTATGAGCCCCCTTCCCCAGCTGGATGGAATGAGCAAGCCAAGCGGCGGTTTTAAATCTCCCGCCGCTTTTTTTTTTTTTTTTACTTTAAAAAGGTGCCTGCTTTGCGGACATTCGGTTTTCCCTATTTACAATGTAAAATTAAAATAAATATATAATTCATGGACTTACCGGACGGTAGCTGGGAATCCAACATGGCGGCCACTCCCAATTCCCCTCCTTGCTAGCCCTGCCCCCTCTACTTGGCCAGCCAATCAGATTACACTGCCTGTTTGTATGTGTGCGAACGGGGCGTACAGACTATTAGCCATTTGAACGGCTGTACGTATTTTATGCTGAGATCCGCTACTCCTTCTGAACGCCGAACCCACGTAGTTTATGGGGGATTCGCTAGCCCCCTTCTGAATGACACGTATGAATCCGAGCAGCTGTGTATACGGAAGAGCAATCTTCCAAACGGCGTACATATTTTTTTTACCGTATAGAAGGGACCACTGAGAGGGTGGCATGATAGCTACCTTCAAATATCTACAGGGATGTCATGTAGAAGATGGGGCAAGCTTGTTTTCTGGTGCTCCAGAAACTAAAATACAAACTGATAAATCCAAATTACAAGAAAAGGGATTCCACCTAAGCATTAGGAAGAACTTCTTTACTGTAAGAGCTGTTCAGGGACGGAACAGAGAGCCTTGGAAGGTGGTGGATTCTCCATCCTTATGGAGGTCTTTAAAACAAAGGTTAGATGGGTATGGGGCTGGACTGATGGTTCTTGTGGTCCGTTCCACTCTAAGATTCGATGAGTCTATGATTCTATGCATTAAAATATGTAAAACCAGTCATCCGGGGGGGGGGGGGGGGATGGCTTCCTTTCCTTTTTTAAAAAAACACAAAGTTGTCATTTCATAGAATCATAGAGTTGGAAGAGACCACAAGGGCCATCCAGTCCAACCTCCTGCCAAGCACCAACTCTTTTTTGTAAATCCTTTTTATTAAGCATTTTTTTAAAATAATAACCCACAGCATGAATAATTAGGAACATATTTTTAACTGATCAAAAGGGAATTATTCAATTACGCTGGCCAGTCAGTTGGTTGAGCACTGTAACCTTATGTAAAGCTGCAGCAAAAAAAAAACACCAGAAATCCTATTTATTTGAAATATATTTAATTTTAATTCTGGAATCCAATTTGGGAAGCTTCCTTCTCATTTCACAAACAGCAAGACACTAAAAATCAGAGGCATTCTTCACTACCATTTTCCTACTACGCTGCCTGAATACTACTAAGAGGTAATGGTGGGAGGCAGGGAGGTAAACGAGGAGCCTTTTGCTCCAATGATGTCCTAAGAACATAAGAAGAGCCATGCTAGATCAAACCAAAGGCTCCTCTAATCTAGCATTCTGCTCACACAGTGGCCAACTGATGCCCTTGGGAAGCCTGCCAGCAAACGAGGAAACACAGCTGCATCCTCCATCTTGCATTCCCCAGAAACTAATATACAGAGGCAGAGGGCCTCTGATACTGAAGACAATACACAACTACCTGGACTAGGAGCCAGTGATGACCCTAATCCCCATGAACATGTTTAATTCCCTTTAAAAGGTTCCCAAGTTGGCAGCCATCAATGCATCCTTATGGTAATGAATTCCACACTTTAACTATATCTAAGTCCCTATATACACAACCCAAAACACATAGGAATATCCCATAATCAACAGGTGGCTGAGCATAAAACCACTGATATACTTATAAGTGAATCAGACCATGGGTCATCTGCTAATTTTGTCCAGTAGTAGTATTGCAGTGGAGATCTTTCCCAGCTCTTCAATCAGGAAATGGCAGGACCTTAACACAGACCATCTTCATACAAGGTTATGACTCCTCTGTATGCATCTGGTGGGTCTGCTTACATTTGGCAACTATCCTTTAAATGGCTGATATATGCAAGAGATGTAACACATCATATGCCCTGCCCATATGGTATCCTCACTGGTGTCCTCCCAGCATGGCTGTGGTAAGCAGCTATGCACCCAAGACCATGAAGTAAATAGAGAATGGGGCTTTCAAGTAGCTGTTCATAGTTTAGAAGAACACTTTTGGCAGTAGCAAAAGAGACAGAGATGAAGGCGGTCCGTTCACAGCTTAAAAACACATATGATTTAAATGACAGAAAAGGAAGAACCTATTCTACCAGGATGGTGGCAATGTTCTCTTGAGAGAGGTCAGGATCCAACACATTTTGTGAGTCGACATGAGCTTGCGAGAGGGTGGCACTTTTTGCGGCACTCTGTGTCCAGATGTCACTATATGGCTGAAACTTTGGGGCCAGGGCACCACCAAGCCTCTGGCATTTCCCTAATTTGAAGTGTTTCCCTTTGTGCAGGTACATGTGTTCGACGAGCTGGCTCTTCCGAAGAAACTTGTGACCACAGACTGTGCAGCTGATCTTCCTTTTCCGTGAAAAGGAAAAGTTGCAGTTTAACTCCACGGGATCTGAGTCTTTGGATACCAGGGATAGCTGGCCAATCGGCAGCGGCTCCAGGTTGCCACGGGTTGGATGTTCCAACTGGCGTTCACTCTCCCTCCGAAGGAAAGAGCCAAGCCGGTGATTGTCAACAGTGTCATGGTTTTCACTAAGGGGCTGGAGCTGGCTGAGATCATTGCTCTCCAGGATCGAGGCTGGCACCCCAAATGGCAGAGATCCAGACACATGAGTAAACAGGTGCTCCCGCAAGTTGCTTCGGGATTCGAAATGCTCCCCACAATACTGACATAAATGGACTTTGAGGTTGGTTTTAGAAAAGGCAGGGCTCCTGACCTCTGGGGAGGAAGACGCATGACTCTGAGATACAATTGGCTCCAAGTCAACCTTCTCCTGTTTTATAGTTACAGGAGGATTTGCAGGCTCTTCTACTGGTTTTGCAGCTGTCTGGACAGAAGGATGAGAAATCTGCTGGTCCAAAGAGCCATCATCGAGCCCAATGGCCAGAGACAGCTGAAGCTGGGGGTGATCACCTTGACCAGCTGTTCTGCCCCCAAGGCTTGTTAAATTTTCCTTCGTCTGGAGGCTTTCCTTGGCAGTCTTGTGTGTGGTGGAAATCTGGATCCCATAGAGATTTGAAGAGGGCAAGGCCTCCTGGGAAAGCATCTGGTTCATTTCAATTGCCATGCGAGAAAGATAGTCAGCATGCAGGAAACGGATGCCTTCCTCCAGCCGAGTGTGATTGACCATCTGCTTGGGTCCTTTTCCGGTGTACATGATGTGGAGTAAGTAGCTGAAGATATCAGGCTGGATGTCTGTTGGCTGTATCTTTATGCATTCACTGCTTGAAACAAAGAGGGGAGTTAAGTAAGCACATCACGGCGCAACTTCAGTTATCTAGCTTCTGGCAGAAGTTAACCACAGAGTCACACTGGAGGAGGACAGGTTGCTTACCTGTAACTGTAGTTCTCTGAGCAGTCATCTGTGAATTCAC
The DNA here is from genome assembly GCA_030847615.1 of Gambelia wislizenii. Lineage (NCBI taxonomy): Eukaryota > Metazoa > Chordata > Lepidosauria > Squamata > Crotaphytidae > Gambelia > Gambelia wislizenii. Next base: position 483,594,965 of record JAUMIR010000001.1, on the reverse strand, counting down.
ACAATGGGTAATTCCTACGCCTGTGCAGAGCACTTCGGAACCTTCTAGAACCTCATTATAATGATTTTTGGCAGTAGCTCCACCCACCCCACCCCCACCCTATATAAGCTCCCTTCCTGCCTAAATACCTCAGTTCCTTCCCCCCACCCCAACATCTATGAACTTTGGTGAACCTTGATCTTCTCCTCACATTTTGACCTTTGACTTCAGCTGCTTATATCCTCACTTTTGATCTTGGACTGTTTTTTGACTTCAACTTGCTTAATCCTTGCTTATTGATTGTTGTTATTGGTTTGGCTCAATGACTCAGCTAGGATTCACAAAGACCACGAAGAAGAACCTCCCAATGCCTAGAGAGACCACCTCCAGCATGACTCTATGGTCCTCCAGATACCTAAAGACCTTTTCCCCTGACAGCAGGTAAGTGAAACCATGGGTACCAATGCAACACAAATGGGGGTGACCTGTGTATTAGATACAGTCACCATTCACAAAGTACTATTGATGATAATGCAAATCTCCTAGCACTTTGCAAGGTAATATTGAACTTTAACAGTGCAATCCTATACACATCTACTCAGAAGTACATTCCAGTATACATCCAACAGTGCTGAATCCCAGGGAAACATACAGCAGGAGTGAAGAATCTTTTTACAGATCTGAGGACTGCAGTCTGTTTGGAGGCACATTCTGGGGACTGTATGGCAAAGGTGGCCAACCCCCCACCACAAAAAATGTGGGTAAGATCACCATCTGCTTCTCATACGTATTTATACACAACCATACACACACCATACCCCCATTTATTGATACATATCCACATCTAATATCCACATTTTCATGTGTAATGCACATTCTTCAAACCTTCATGTTTAACGTTCATATACCATTCTAACCCATAACACACACACACATTTGTATGATACCCACCCACTTACTTACACATAGAGAGAATCCCCACTCACTCCACTGAAATTTCCCTTGAAAACACATTATATAGCAGCGGTGGGCAACGACTCAAGGTCTGGAGTCCATACATACCCCTTGTGAGACATGGAGTACGGCACCCACCTCCTCCAGTTTGTTACTTTAAAAGAATACTCAAAATGCCCCCCACACACATTCCATCAAGTCAAACAATGGGTGTGTGTGTGAATTTTGGGCATTTGACAGCCCACTCTCACTAGGACATGTTTCCAACTGCAGTCTTACATATTGCTAATAGACCAGCATAGGCTTACCTTGTCTGATGAATAAATATCATCTTAAAATAGTTTGAAAAGGCAGCCAGGACTGCCCGATGGGCTTTAAAGTACACATCTCCAATTGCAACCGTGCAGTCGCAGAGAAAGCCAAACTCCCGTTGCATGTTCAACTGCTGGAGAAGCATCAGGCTGTGGCCGGTTGTATCCATTGTGTTTTCTACAAAAGAACATAAGATCTCTTTGCAGGAAATGCTAATTTCATTGTCATGATGGGCAGGAAGGGCCACAGCATATCAGTGCTAGAGAACATATTTTGCACATAGATCCTGAGCTCAGTCTCTGGCAGAGGAATGTTATATAAAGTCCTCTTGCATTACCTGGCTTAACGCAGCATAACATATAGGCCTCACTCTCCCTGTGGTGGTAAACCCATGTTTGGCTGCATCACTTTAGGCTGCAGAGGGTACGCAAGATCCAAGACTCAGTCCCAGAAAACACACCCTGGACACACAAAATGAAGTATGAGGGAGATACAGACTAAGACTGTTTCTACTGATGCACTAGTTTTCGGTGGGTAAATAATGTTTGTCTAGAGAAAGGGCCAAGAATTGTCCAGGCCTATTGAGGCTGCCACACTTTGGACATATAATGCTTGGTAAAGAGGAAGGCAGTAGGAAAAGAGGACTGCACTGCAGGTGGATTGATTCAATAAAGGAAGCCACTGGCCCTGAGTTTGCAAAACCTGAGCAGGGCAGTTGATGACTGGGACTCTTAGAATCATGGAGTTGCAAGAGACCACATGGGCCATCCAGTCCAACCCCACCATGGAGGAACACACAATCAAAGCACGTCCAACAAATTGCCATCCAGCCTCTGTTTGAAAACCTCCAAAGAAGAAAATAATCCATCTAAACATTAGGAAGAACTTCCTGACTGTAAGAGCTGTTTGGCAGTAGAATGTGCTGCTTTGGAGTGTGTTGGAGTCTCCTTCTTTGGAAGTTTTTAAACAGCGTCTGGATGGTCACTTGTCGGGAATGCTTTGATTATGTATTCCTGCATGGCAGGGGGTTGGACTGGATGGCCCTTGTGGTCTCTTCCAACTCTATGATTCTATGACCAACCTTAAAAGTTCCCCAATAGCAACATATATACACAGCAACACGGAGGCCATAGCCCATCCCTCCATTCAAAATGTAGTTCTGTTTCAATTATGGTAGTCATTTCTAAATGTGCTTCTCAACATTAAAATTAGCATACACCTGTACAAAGGTTACTCAAAATCGTCTTCTTTTGTGAGGGGGGTGATGCATTTGCTTTATTGGGGGGGGCGGTTGTGGAAGCCTGTAAAAGCAGTCACTTTACAATAATCCTATACACCTGTGATTCTTAACCATTTCTTTACCAGGGACCCCCTTTAAATATCTTTTGTTGCTGTGGACCCCCAAGATTTAACTCAAGATTTAAAACAACAAAAATACTACCTGATGATGATGATATACCATTCAGAAGCACTGGAGGGGGAGGAAAGACTTTTCTCCTGCTTCCTCCTGCAAGTTTGTGGCTGGAGAGGATTGAACGGCAATGTGCAGGTCAAGCCAGCCTGCCATGCAGCCACTCCACTGCAGGCAAGTGGTGGGCCAAGTAACTTTCGACCCTCGCTGGACTGCCTGTGAGGGCATTGCGGACCCCTGGGGTCCTTGCACCCCAGGTTAAGAGCCACTGCTATACACCATCACCCAAACCCCAAAACAATGCCAGGGGAAAGAAAGAGTGGGGCACAAGACTCAACATGCCCAGAGGTGTGGGCCAGGCTGCCACCCCCCAAACCCTCTTGGAAGCCCTTTAAAAAGGGTATCCACGAGCAGGGGGGCGTGTAGCCGCCTTCTCCCCCTGGGGTGAGTGTGTATAGCAGTGGTTCTTAGGGGCCCTCTGCAATGCTTTATTTGGGGGGCCTCATATGTTTATCTCAGGTCAATATAACCTAACTCAACCTAAGTTATTCACAGTACAGGATATTCAGATTATTACTAATAATGTGTTTGCAGGAGGAGGAAGGTTACTAGGCCCCCCCACCCCCACAATGATGGGAATTTTGGGGGCCCTGCAATGCTTTATTTTTGGCCCCCCATATGTTTATCTCAGGTCAATGTAACCTAACTCAACCTAAATTATTCACAGTACAGGATATTCAGATTATTACTAACAATGTGTTTGCAAGAGGAGGGTTACTAGCCCCCTCCCCACAATGATGGGAATTCTGGGGGGGGGCTGCAATGCTTTTGTGGGGGGGCCCATATGTTTATCTCAGGTCAATGTAACCCAACTCAACCTAAGCTATTCACAGTACAGGATATTTAGATTATTACTAATGATGTGTTTGCAGGAGGAGGGTTACTACGCCCCCCCCCACAATGATGGGAATTTTTTGGGGGGCTTTTGTAGGGGGCCCCAAATGTTTATCTCAGGTCAATGTAACCTAACTCAACCTAAGCTATTCACAGTACAGGATATTTAGATTATTACTAATGATGTGTTTGCAGGAGGAGGGTTACCATGCCCCCCCCCACAATGTCTCTCCCCCCCCCGTGGTTGCAGGGCCCTTAAACCGTCCCTGGCCCGTGGGGGGACCCCCAGGGGTTCGCCATGTCCTCCCAAGGGGTCCGCGAAGGCTGCTCGGGCCCCCTCCTCTTCCCCGCAGTGTAGGGGCCACGTGGCAGGAGCTGGCTTGGCCTGCGCATTGCCGCATAGGAGCCGAGGGGGAGGAAGCCGCCAAAGGAGGAGCCGAGAGGGTTGGGTTTTCCTCCTCTTGGGGTAGGCGGGAGTGACACTCGGCGGCTGCCCCTCTCCAGCCCGGAGGGAAGGCCGCCGACTCTCCCACCCTGCCTCCCTCCCTCCGCTCCCCGCCATAGAGAGAGAGAGAAAGAGCGCGCTCCTTCCTTACCCGAGAGCCGGGCAGGCCTTGGCGGGATGGACGCGGCAGCGAGAGGCGGACAGGGCGGCCGGCGCGCGCTCCCGCTTCGGGGCGCGCTCCCGTTCGCCTCGCCTCGCCTCCCCCCCCCAGCTCGAATATAGGGGGGAGGCCTGTGACGTCACGTAGGCTGGGGGCGCCCATAGGCTGCGGGGTCAGGGTGGCGGGCGCGCCAGGTTGGTTGCCCCCCCCCCCCCCCACTCTCAAGCATCATTCATTCATCTGGGAAGTCGGAGGCAAAGTCTGCAAAGAGAGTTTCCTTGGGTTTTTTTTCCCCCCAGGGTGTTCTGGAAGAGTTTATATCTGACATTTCTCCTGCATCTGTGGCTATGGTTGGGTTAAGAGGTTTATATACAGTTGTCCCTTCACACTCGCTGGGGTTTGGTTCCAGGACACCCCCCCCCCCGTGAGTACCAAAATCCGTGAATATTCAAGTCCCCATTATGTGCAATGGCATAGCAAAACGGTGTCCCTTATATAAGATGGCAAAATCAAGGTTTGCTTTTTGGATTATTATTTTTTTTAAAGAATATTTTCAAGCCGTGAATACTTGAAACCATGAATGCCAAATCCGTGGATATGGAGGGACAACTACTGTGAACCCCTGTTGGGGAGGATGTGTCAATTTGTGTAATTGAGTGGTTAGTTTCTGGGTATAGAAATGCAAGGCTCGTTAGTGCCTGTTTGGCTGATGGACCATTATCTGCTGGAAATCCTCCTGTCATCAAACAAGAATTAATGGCCCATCAACCAACCCTTAGCCAAACAGACACTAACGAGCCTTGTATTTCTATACCCAGAAACTAACCATTCAATTACACAAATTTACATATACTCTCCAACAATGACTCACAGTATATAACCCCCACCCACTCCTACCCAACCATTCTCTGAAGATGCCAGCCACAGTTGCAGGAGAAATGTCAGACATAAACTCTTCCAGAACATGGCCTCACAGCCTGGAAAAACCCCAAAGAAAATCTATTCATTTATTTATTTATTCTTCGGGTTATTCATTTTATCCTATGGGCAGATCAGGGTTAACCAAGCAGCCAAGAAGCTCCTTTTTTTTTTTCTTTTTTTTTTGGCAAAGTCTTTTTAGGTCTCTCCCCCCCCCCCTTTCCTCCTTGTATTCTGTCTAGCAGGAAGATTTTTAGAAGGATGGTGAAAAACAGCGGGGAAAACATAAACTTGCAGTAAAGTGGGGGGGTCAGTAACATGTCTTTGGTAAATAATGCAATATACCAGTTGTCCCTCCATATCCATGGATTTGGTATCAACGGATTTAAGTATTCACGGTTTGAAAATATTATTTAAAAAAATAATAACCCAAAAAGCAAACTTTGATTTTGCCATCTGATATAAGGGACACCATTTTGCTATGCCATTTCATAAAATGGGACCTGACTATTCACGGATTTTGGTATCCACAGGGGAGGGTCCTGGAACAAAACCCCAGCAAATATGAAGGGACAACTGTTTGGGCTGGGAAAGAATGGGATTCTACTCTAGCTCAGTGGCTCTTAACCTTTTCTTTACCTAGGACCTCCTTTAAATATCTTTTGCTGCTGCAGACCCCCAAGACTTAATTCAATTTTTAAAATAAAATAATAATAATAATAATAATAATAATACAATACACCATTCATTATCCTTCCTCAGAGGCACCAGAGGGGGAGAGAAAAGACTTTTCTCCTTCCTGCAAGTTTGTGGTTGGAGTGAGTTGAATGGCAATGCACAGCCCAAGCCAGCCTTTGCCTTGGCTCCTGTCACGTGTCCGTTCTATTGCTGGGAGGAGGTGGGCCAAGCAGCCTTCAAGCCTTTGTGGACCCCCTGTGGAGACATTGTGGCCACCTGGGAATCCCTGGACCACAGGTTATGAACCACTGCCCTGGCTGATCCTACTGCAGCTGTGTGTGCCTGCCTAAGACAGGCATGGTAAACAGCAGCTGCCCCCAGAGTCCCTTACTGGGCATGTGTGAGCAGCAAAAGGGAGAGAAAAGGGAAAGCAGATTAGCCTGCCTCACCTGCTATGGCCAGTATGTCAAAGAGGCATAGATCTGGCCACCAGAAGAAAAGTGGAAGCTATTGAAAGGGGGAAAATATCACCCCCAGATGCATTTTGGAAGAAGCCTTCAAGTGGTCTCTAGAACATTTAAAGTATTTTTACTTATGGAAGGTTTACCTGAGCTGGTTGTTTCATTTTACGTTAGTTGTGAATAAAGTGTGAACTGCTTCTCATTTTTGTTGTACAGGAATCTCTCTGTATTCTTTCCATGTTATTTCTACCTCTAGATTTCTGTTAAAGTAGTACAGTAGGACCCCCTTATCCACTGGGGATTGGTTCGGGGGGGGGCATGGATACCAAAAACCATGGATAATAGCGAACACCATTGAAAATAATGGGACTTCCAGTTTAAATACCATAAAGTTGCCTTGGAGGACCTAGAAAATGGCTAGAGGACACATTTTCTAGGACTTTATGGTAGGTGTGCTGTTTTGTTCCGTGGATAATTGAATCAGTGGATACAGGAGTCCTACTGTAATGCTCAGGAACAAATCTACTTTGTTAACTGAGTTATACTATTTTTTATAGTGTTATCATTGTTGTTTATATTCATCAGCTTATTTTTACATTCCCACCTGTCCTCCATGTGAGCTCTAAAGAAAAGTCAGTACAGTTGTCCCTTCATATTTGCTGGGATTTGGTTCCAGAACACACACCCCCCCTGTGGATACCAGAATCCATGAATACTCAAGTCCCATTATATGCAGTGGCCTAGCAAAATGGTGTCCCTTATAGAAGATGGCAAAATCACGGTTTGCTTTTTGGTTTATTATTTTTTTTAAGAATATTTTGAAACCATGAATACTTAAATCCGTGGCTACAGAGGGACAACTGTAGTTTTCCCTCTCTGTTTATCTTCACAAGGGCTTCTGAGGTAAACCAGGCTGAGAGAGAAGAACTAGTCCAAGGTCACACAAGACTAAAATCCAATTGGCCCCGCTTAAAAGTAGACCCACTGAAACAATGTGTTAACCTCCCTAATTCCCATTGACTCCATGAGTCTATTCTAGTTGGAACTAAGTGGTTAGACCCCAGGGTTTTTCACTTCTCAGTGGGACACCGTTATGAATATTTTGTTTAGTGTTCTTTTAAAATAAAGAAGTATGTACATTATTTTTAATAAAAAGGTGTATCTGGTATCTTGGTTAGGCATTGGGATGTGAGTGATGACAGTTTCCACAGTGAGCAAAATCAAGTGGTTAAAAGTTTTCCCACCTATACTACTTTATACTGCAGGGAGGAAGTTATAAACTTGTTTTTTATTTTTAAAAAAGGAGAGGGAAGGAAACCTACTATATGGAAAATTAGCAAATTAGAGAAAGGAGTCCCACTTGGTCTTCTTCCTTACAGCTACTTTCTACATGAAAGGAACGTTTTGGGATGGGGAACAAGATTCACATGTGCAGCCTCTCACATGCAGCCCAGTCCCCAATAAAACTTAACTCCGTTCTCTACCAGCTGTGATCAGGTTGAACAGTTGGGTGCGCAGAAAGTCGGTGATGAGAATAAAACAAAAGCAAACCACAAAGTATACATTCAGCCTGTATTGCAGGAAACATCTGAAGGAGAGCTAGGCAAAGATGAGTAGAGTACCCTCGATGTCAGAAAGCCTCCTGTCCTATATTCTTCTTGTGCACAGTTGGAGGGTGGAACAGGCTCACAAATCTGCCATCATAGTGAAACGGAGCTCTTAATACTGCTTGGGTGGGTCCCAGTTGGTTTAATGAATGGGACACATCCTTTGGTAATCACAAGCCTGTGTGATGTAGTGGCCAGAGCGTTGGCCTGGGACGTGAGAAATCCACATCCAAGTCTGCACTGAGTGACCTTGGCCCATCAAACTCTCTGAAGCTGCCCTACCTCATAAGGTGGTTGTTACGAGGATAAAGCAGGGAGGGGAGTCATCTTAAGAAAACTGGAAGAAAAGTGGGATAACTGAAAATTAAATACAGTATGACCCCTGTATCCGCTGATTCATTATCCACTGATTCAGTTATCTGCACAACACAAAACAGCACACCTACCATATAGTCTTCCTAGAAAATGCCTACAGGCATCCTTTCTAAACATTTTCTAGGTCCTCCAAGGCAAACTCTATGGTATTTTAAACCGGAAGTTCAGTTATTTTCAATGACGGTCACTGTTATCTGTGGTTTTCGGTATCCACTGCCCCCCCCCAGAACCAATCCTCCACAGATATGGGGGTCCTACTGTAAATAGCTCTATTTAGGCTCATTCAACAATTCTGATAACAGTAAGCTTTGTATCTACTGACTTGGCCCTGTCCTCACCCACTATTGTGTGTGTGTTGGGGGTAAGGGGGTGTACTGTAAAAGGGAACCTGCTTTATAAAATGCAGCAAATAAATAAATATATAAATACTGTGTTTTAAAAAAGTAACCCCTTTGTCTTCTCCATATTTTGTTGTTACAACCTGGAACTGGAATGGCATTGTTAAGTGCCACTGTTTCCACTTGAAATACACGAGATCCACTATGAAGGTACAAACTATTTTTTTTTTATTGTGGCACAAAAGTCAACAAAACAAAAACTGGCACATGCATAAGTATTTCCTCCAGAGTCTACACTTAGTAGAAGCACCTTTGACAACAATTTCAGCTGCAAGTCTTCTGGGGCAAGTTTCAATTTTGCACACCTGGAGCTGTTCCCACACTGGAGAAATAATGTAGTTTGACACCACTTTAACTATCATGGCTCCATCCTATGGAATCCTGGGATTTGTAGTTTGTTGTGAAACCAGACCTCTGGCAGGTTAAATCTCTCACAAAACTACAAATCCCAGAATTCCACAGCATTGCATCATGGCAGTTAAAGTGGTGTCCAACTGCATTATTTCTGCAGTGTGGCAGCAGCCCCAGTGGATCTTGCCATTTTTGCCAATTTTTCTTGACAAAATTGCTCCAGCTCTGTCTCACTGGATGGGGACTGTTGGTGAAAAGTAACTTTCAAGTCTTTCCTTAACATGTGAAAAAGCCAAAGGGAAGGGTGAATACCTCTGCAAGGCAATATAAATGTATAGGACTACTCTATAGCAGGGGTAGGCATCTGTGGATCTCCAGGGTGGGACTATAACTCCCCTAATGTCTCACTATGATGGCTGAGGCTGGTGGAAGATGTAGCCCAAGAAAAACATGGAGGGCCACAGTTGTCCACTTTTGCTCTGCAGGTTGTGCAAAAGGTTGGTGTTGAGGGTTTTGGAGAAGTGCAAAGAGTGTGGCCAATCCATGATTTGGGACAATATTCTGGGCGTATAGGATTGCAAGACAGAAAGGAGGGAATCACCTATCTTCGAGAAGCAGGCTATGAATAAATAATTACATAATATGCAGAAGAAAATGAAACCATGGTGTAAAGGAGCATTCAGACTAGATGAAGAACCATTCTGTCAAACACAGACACATCACTATAACCACTACCACCACTGTTCATTTTTGCCTACTAGCCCTGTTAGTCTGGAATATCAGTATGCAAAGGGATCTTGTGGCACTTATGAGTTGATTTAGGCCTTTCTGTACAACTCAGAAATGCTCATCACCAGTGGGATAAACATAAATTCAGAGTTGGAAGTGTTCCTTCACGTTCATCTAGTCCAACCCCACCTGTGCATAAACCCACTCCTAAAGTACCCCTTGAGATGTGGCCCTCTAATATGTTTAGAAATCTCCATGCATTGTCTTTCCCCCCTTACAAATACCAGCAGTTTATGAGGTCTGTCTATTAAATAAAGAGACTGATAAATAACCCATCTTTATTTATATGTATTTACAATTCTAATGCTTGTCCCTTTCAATATACTCCCCGTCCACACTCACACACCAAATGCAGTCTTGTTTTCCACTGGTCAAAGGCATGGAGCAGATCAGTTTCTGTCAGCAGTTTCAACACTTCTGCTGTTTTCTTCTTTACTGCATCGACTGACTCAAAACATGTCCCTTTAAGCACTGATTTCACTTTAGGGAAAAGAAAAAAGTTGCATAGTGCCAAATCTGGTAAATATGGAGGATGTTCAAGTGGAGTATTGCGTTTATTGGCCAAAAACTGCTTCACAGAAACTGCTGTGTGAGCAGTTACATTGTCTTGATGAAGAATGAAACCATTTCCCCACAGTTCTTGCCTTTTTTTTTTTTTTTACTCTTTCTCTCAGCTTTGTCAAAACTTCCTTATAATAATGTTGCTTCACTGTTCTACATTCTGGAACCCATTCTGCCAAAATTACGCCCTGATGTCAAAAAAAACTCCAACAAAATGAGCATGGCTTTGAATGTGGACTTGCTTTGTTGTGCTTTTTTCATTCTTGGTGATGATGGTGTTTTCCAGTGCATTAACTGTCATTTTGTCTCAAGCTCATACTGTAAGATCCAGGTTTCATCACAAGTGATGATTTTTTTGAAAAAGGTTTGGGCCTACCTCAAGTTGCTGTAGAATGTCAGTACAAATTCCCTCGCAGCACTCTTTTTGCTCTTGTGTGAGAACCCTAGGGACCATCTCGGCACAAACTTTTCTCACGTTGAGATCCTCATGCAAAATTATCCATGCAGTGTCTTTGTCAATGTTCACAGCTTCAGCTATCATTCGGACAGTGAGTCAGTGGTCTTCTCGAACAATTTGGATGATTTTCCCCATAATTTCTCACGTTCTTGAAGTGGAAGTTCATCCAGGGGGTTCGTCTTCCACATTCTCACATCCTTCTCTGAATCTTTTGTGCCACTCAAATACACATGCATGAGACATGCAGTCTTCCCCATAGGCGTCAGTAAGCATTTGAAAAGATTTTGTTGGCGTTTTGTTCAATTTTACTAAAAAATTGAAACTGACACGTTGCTTGACTTCTAAACTTGGCATTTTCCTGGCACACAACAGACAACACTGCTGCTTTAAACAACGACTGACAACTCACTGAAGGGCTGAGAGTGTTGATATTTGTCATACAGGTTCAGACATGTTCAAGGTCACCACTCAAGCATTCACAATCAGTTCTCCCTGATTTGTCTGAAAGGTAGAAACACAGTCTTGTTAAAGTAGCACCCCTGCATCTGCTGAGTTGCCACCCACTGATTTAATTAGCTGTGGATGGTGGCAGTGGTGGTGGGTGGATAAGGGAGGAGGAAATGGCAATGTGGGCCAAAATGGCAATGTGGGAGTGAAGGGAGAGGAGACATCTCTCTCCCTCCTCCCTTTGCCCCTGGGATCGCTCCCAGGGCCAAAATGGTGACGAGGGGGCAAAGGGAGGGGAGGAAAGAGCTCCCTCCCTCCTCTCTTTGCCCCCAGGACCGCTGCCTGGGGTTATTCCTGGGATGAAACGGCGACATGGGGGGCGAAGGGAGGGGAGGCAATAACTCCCTCCCTCCGCCCTTTGCCCCCAGGATTGCTCCCTGGTTTCACTCCTGGGGCAGAAATGGTCTCTCTTTCTGGCTTTTCTTCGCAAATGAAGATTCAGGAAGGACTCATCCCGCACTTTCTACAAGCCTGTTGATGACTAAAAAGTCCAATCTGAGATAAACAGGTCCGGTTGCAGAAAGCAAAGCAGAAGGTCTCCTTGGGTGATGTTTCTGGGTTGTGATTCTTTCTGCCTTTCTCTTCAAGACTTGTTTGGCAAGTGGTGAGGTAGGAGCAAAGGAAGTGATCTCACCCTCCCTTTGCTGGGATGCTGTTCCCTATTATCCGCGGAATTCACCATCTGCGGGAGGGCCTGGAAGCAGCCCCCCACGGGTGCTACTGTATTGAACAGCCAGACCCGGTACCGCCAAGGAGTCATAAAGAAACAATTATTATTATTACTGCGTTATTGTTATGGCCTTTTGCGGTCGGGTGTATTTTTCAGAGGAATGGTCTTATTCCAATAAAAAAAAACCCTCCTAATCTCCCAAGGCGTCATAAAGAGGCCCCTCTCTTCTGAGCACCGTGGAGGTCCTGTCCAAGGCCAGAGAAGGGACCCCTCCGCCTCCCTCCAGTCCCGGGCGGGCTGGGCTGGGCTGGGCTCTGTGGCTGAGCCGTGGCCAAAATGGGCCCCCGGGGGCGCGGGAAGGAGGCGGCGGGCCAGGCGGCGCTGCTGGCCTCCAGCCGGGGAGGGCGGGGAGGGCTGGCTGCGGAGGACGGAGCAAGAGGAGGAGAGGCGCCGCCGCCGCCGGAGAAGCAGCAGCAGCAGCGGAAGTCCTTTGTTGCTGCCGCCGCAGGAGAAGCAACGGGAGGAGAGCCGACCCCCAGCGCGGCCCTGGATGGCCCCCCAAGTAAGTCCGACACGGGCTGCTCCGCCTTGGGAGGCTCCCGGGGCAGGGAGCGCGGGGCGCTGCCAGGCTCGCCAGGCCTTCGGGGTGGGTTTTTTTTTTAGGGGGTATGCGGACGACCCCCTCCCCCGGCTCAGGCCCTTAGCAGCGCCTCCTCGGCCGCCGCCCAAATACAGCCCTCGCCTTGGGCCAGCTGGCTTCCCTTCCCCGGCCTGCTGGGTGGCGGGGCTTCCGAGGCGAGGCCGCGCCGAGCTGGGGCCAGCCAAGGCCGCCTCCCTGCCGCCATGTGGCTCCCGGCCGCCGCTTTCCGGCCCGAGAGAGGCGGCGAGTCGGGAAGGCGCCCCCCAGTGGTGGCGGCGGCAGTGGGCGTCCTTCTGCTCCAGAGTCGCCCGCCCCAAAATAAAAAAAAGTTGGGTCTGGGGATCAGGAGGCTAAGGCTCTTTGCACACACAACATGTTCTTTAAAAACACTGAAATTCTGGACCAGGCCAACAACTATTTAATTGTTGTAAGCTGCCCTGATTGTTTTTAACAGAAGGGAACAGAAGGGCAGGGTAAAAATAATAATAATAATAATTATTATTATTATTATCAGCAGAATGCACAGAGAAGTTGTTGAAATCCATAAACACCTGGACAACTTCAATAGGAAAGAAGAAACCCTAAAAGTAAACAAAATCTGGCTCCCAGTTTTGGAAAACAATAGGATCAAAACTCAGCACTTAGGAAGGAATTCCACCCAGGGACAGGGGGATTTCCAGCAGATAATGGCTCATCAACCAACCATTAGCCAAACAGACACTAATGAGCCTTGCATTTCTATACCCAGAAACTAACCATTCAATTTCACAAATTTACATATACTCCCCAACAGGGGTCCGCAGCATATAAACTCCACACACACATCTACCCAACCATTCTCTGAAGATGGCAGCCACAGATGCAGGCGAAACATCAGAAAGAAACTATTCCAGAACACGGCCTCACAGCCCAGAAAAAACCCAAGGAAAATCTCTTTGCAGAGGTGTCCCAAGGTTGTCCCTCCTAGGAACTGGGGATTAGGATTTTTTTTTTTAATTGGAATGAGACTATTGTACTGAACAATACACCCAACTGCAAAAGGCCGTAACAATAACACAAAAAATAACAATAAAATAAAATTGTTTTCCTCTTTTCTTACTAATACAATAATAAAACTATCCTAACACTAATACATTTTCCCTCTTAATCTAAACACACTATAATCACTCTTTTTTCTTTTCCAATGAACATTATGTTTACACATTACAATTATACCTATTTGGAAAGGAAAAAAATTAATAAAAGGTTAATAAAAATAATAATACAAAATAATACAATAGTAATAATACAATGTTTATTTAAAGATACCCCTTAAGTTGTAAAATCTCGGAAATTTTGAAGCCATGGGGAAGGGGTGGGTGGGAACCGGTTTTTTTTTCCTGGAAAAAAATGGAATTTTTGGGGAAAATTGAAAAAAAAGACAATATTTAGCACTTTTTAACAGATTTGAAAGTCACCCTATGTTACTTTTAGGAACATAAAATATGACTATAGGCAATTTGATTTGGCATAAAATTACCACAATGGGTATATTAAAGATTTTATTGCCTTAAAGATTTTATTTCTTGTGCTAAAATAAAACATGCTATAATTGATTCCCCCCCTTTTTTTCCCCATTTTTTTTGGGGGGGGATGGAAAACACAGGGTTTTTTCCTGATTTTTTCCAGGCCTTCCTGGAACTTTGTCTGGAGGAACTTTATCATACTACGCTGTCATAGTGCTGTGATTCCATTTTGACTGCTATGTCCGCTTCCTGTGGAATCCTGGGTTTTGTAGTGTAGTGAGGCCTAAGATTCTCTGGCTGAGAATGCTAAATGCCCCTCCCTAAACTGCAAATCCCAGGATTCCCCAGGAGGCAGCCAGAGCAGTTAAAGTAAAATAATAGCACTGTAACTGTGTCGTACATAGGAGATTATCACACTACACTGTTACAGCACTATTATTCCACTTTAACTGCTCTGGCTGCCTCCTGTGGAATTCTGGGATTTGTAGTTTGGTGAGGCCTAAAAGCTCTCTGGCTGAGAATGCTAAATGCCCCTCCCTAAACTACAAATCCCAGGATTCCCCAGGAGGCAACCAGAGCAGTTAAAGTGGAATAATAGTGCTATAACAGTGTAGTGTAATAATCATAGTCTCAGGGGCCAGTGTTCCTTTCCACATGATGTATGTGTCCTTGACATAGTGGATACAGGCCTGTTAGATCAGTCTAAAGGGGGAAAGGCTGCGCTTTCTATACATACGACATGTTATAGTGCTATTATTCCACTTTAACTGCTATATTTAGGCACAGTGCAATTCTTGATACTTTTAACTAAAAGGTTCAGAAAGGAAAAAGGAAGGGGAAAAGGAATATAGTAGGACCCCTGTATCCACTGATTCATTATCCACTGATTCAATTATCCACAGGACACAAAACAGCATACCTACCATAGAGTCTTCCTAGAAAATGTATCCTCTCTAGCCATTTTCTAGGTCGTCCAAGGCAACTCTATGGTATTTTAAACCAGGTGTCCCATTATTTTCAATGGCGTTCGCTATTATCCACGCCATTGAAAATGATTTTCGGTATCCACAGCCCCCCAGAGCCAATCCCCAATGGATATGGGGGTCCTACTGATTTATATTTTAGCATGAATTTTTGTGGATATCAATCCCCTTCCTCTGATGTAGTGACAGCGTGATATCAAAGCCTCAGCTTATTAAGCATATTTATACAGTTGTGGGAGTGGGACAGAAAGTAATAGGATCCAGAAAGATGCACTAAATCTTAAAAAGGGCTGTGTGAGCTTTCAGATCTTTATAGTGGTCAGCTAGTGCTGATGTGTGAAAACAATAGACAGGTTTGCTTACCAAAAGTCAGTTCCCTTGGGATCAAAACCTTCTCTGAGGAGATTCCTTTTGTTAAATGTGTAGTTTTGAGGACTGATACCCACCTGAGACTGATACTCGCCAAAGCTCATACTAAAATATAAATCAGTTCATCTTGAAGGTGCTGTTAAATTATTTCCCCCCTTTTTCCTTTTTATGCTGCAACGTGGCTTCTTTTAAAAGACTGTGGTATAGGAAAAAGCTACTAAAAATCCAACTAGGCAGTAGAAAGACAAGAAGTCTTGGTAAAAGGAACCTTCTATCATCTGTGTAATTACTGTAGATGTGTATATTGCTTAAAACAAATTGTAAGCCGCTCTGATAGCCTTTGTGGCTGAAGAGTGGGGTATAAATACTTAATTAAATAAATAAAATAAATATAGTTTTGTTATTATAAAGATTTACTTCTTACGGTTTTTTGCAGTCCTGTTTTATGACATTTTGTTATTTTATTTGGATACTGACTGCTGCCTCCTATAATTTGTACTTGACACCAACTCTACGTGGTCTCAGACATCATTTACTGCCTGAAATCCTTTTTACAGGATCTCTATATTTATTTATTTATTTATACCATACCTTTACCCAACAGAGGATGTCAGGGTGGCATACATACAGTATTATCTATCTCTTTATTTATACAGGTCACACACACACACACCCATATCCACAGCGGATACATTCCTGGACTTAACACAGTTATGCAAAACCGTGTATAACAGTGAACTGTTACCTAATACCATAGAATTGCACTGGAGGACCTAGATAATGTCTAGAGTTTTCCACTCTGGGCATCTGGCACAACCCTGTGGTCAACTTCCAGCAGACATTGACCATAGAATTATGCCAGAGAGACCACCACCAGCATGACTTTATGGTCGTCCAGATGCCTAGAGAGAGCTCCCCCCCAACCATGGGTGTGAAACTGCGTAACAATCCTGTGTAAACGGCGGAGGGGGGCCTACACTCTGCCTTTTCCCCAAAACTGGGACTCAGGGAGGTTGGAGGTTACTATAAGTAGACTCTCCCTATCTATGTTATACAGTATATAGATGTTACCCATGCAGATTGTGGCCTACCTACCCAATCTGAATTTGCCCTGCTTTTTGTTTCTTTGTATTAGCTTTTTTTGTTTATTAATTAGAGAAAATGCTCAGCCTTGACTGTCTGTAGTTGTTTGTATTTAAATGTCTAGTAACTGATGACTCAATTTTCTGAAATTGGACTGTCTAAAACAAAAATCTGTTGTGAGCTTTCCAGCACACCGTAGAAAGTTGGAATGTTTTCAGAGTTTGGTACGTAATTTGTTGGTAGATTTGCTGGTGAAGTGTGGTTTGTTCATAGGCATTCATCTGTCAGTATGATTCTTTCTGGAGAAACTTCTCTTCCTAGGCTATCCATCTTGTGTGTGATTGTTGCTAGCAACATCCACTGACCAGCCATTCTGTCTAGGTGGGGAGTTGACAAAGTGTAACCTGCCAGATGTTGTTGGACTGCAACTCCCATCAGCCCTAGCCAGTGCAGCCAATTAAAGGGGGATAATGGGAGTTGCTATCCAATATCTGGAAGACCATACTCCCCCCATCCCTGTGCTAGAGAATCACCTTTTGCACGCTGGTACTACAGATCAAAGCATGCTGAGGTTCAATTCTTTCCTTGATGGCTTAATTGTCCATATTGTCCTCTCAGGCAAGATTAGGATTCACCTCCATGGCAATGACCTGAAGAATGTCACCAGGGTGTCTTCTGCTTCTCCACCATCACCTCATCTTGAGAGAGAAGGGTACCTTAGGCCAGTGATTCTAAAATGTTTGTCCCTCAGGTGTTTTGGACTTCCAGAAGTGCCAGAAAGCTTGGTCAACAGTGAGGGATTCTGTGGGATGAAGTTGAAAACATCTGGACGATCACAGATTGAGAACCACTACATTAGGCCACCCAGAAGGGAAGCTGCCTTGTACCAATTGGCCCAAACAAGTTGACCCCCTTTCAAAACTTCTGATCAGACTTGCTCACTGAGCTGAGCAACTGCCTATCTTGATGGGAATATAGGTAGGTTGTTGTTAACTTATGGCAACCCTATGAATGAGAGACCTCCAAGACACTATCATCAACAGCCCTGCTCAGGTCTTGCAGACTCAGGGCCATGGCTTCCTTGATTGAGTCTATCCATCTGGAATGTGATCTTCCTCTTTTCCTACTGCATTCTACCTTACCAAGCATTATTGTTTTTTCTAGTAAGTCCTGTCTTCTTGTGATATGGCCAAAGTACAACAGTCTCAGTTTAGTCATCTTGGCTTCTAGGGAGAGTTCAGGCTTGATTTGCTCCAGGGCCCATTTATTGGTCTTCTTAGCAGTCCATGGTATCTGTAGAATATAGGTTACCTTCTCTTTTTCCACGCTGCCTAAACCTACCGCAGAGGTTGGATTAATAATGAGAATGTCACTTCACTCCTTGTGCAAATGTGTGATAAAACTCTTTATCTGTAATTGTCAGTGCTGGTGCAAGATATTTTGCTGCCTGAAGCAAAGCAGTAAAGGGCACCCCGATTCACCTAACTCAAGATGCATAGTACCTGAAGCCAGCAGGATTGTTCTGACACATGTTGATAGGGTCTGTTTGTATTAATTAATAACCAATATTGATTGATTACTAATGCTTGTTGTAGCTGCGCTTAAAAGTAACATGGTCTGTCTTCTAATTTCAAAGACAAGGTCTTCCCTGCTTGTTAAGTTTAATAAACAATGGGTCATTCAGCTTGGAAAGCCTTATCACTTTCCCGGGCACACTGCCCAGTTTGGCTGTCTGGTCTGTATCTAAAAATTATATACAAAAGCTGGACACACAGAGCTAAAATGATTTTTGTTTCAAACAAATGATACAAGCTAGAAACTAAAATTCTTTTACAAGTTATCTGAAGAAATGAATCCTGTTTATTGTGTTGGTGTAGTTGACATGCGCAAACCTTAACTTTCATGTTCTTGTGATAAAAAGACTGTGTATGCCTTTGTTTCTTTGGCACAGTTTGGCAGGAGCAATCCCCCTGTGTCGTTTGCCGGCAAATAAAGCCATCTGTTTGAATTTACCTGGGCCTGACTTCCTTTGTTATCCCAGATAGACCTTAACATTTTGGTGCGTTGGCCGGGAAGCTCAGGTCAGGGGAATTTTCCCCCTGCCCACCACTTGATCCTCGGCGGTTCCCCGGATCGCTTCATCACCCCAGACGGGAGCGCGCCTTCAGCATTTTGGCTGATGCCCGGTTGGCTGCGGGAGTCGTCGGGGGCCGGCGCAGGACCAACACGGGTCTAGAGGTTTCACACAGATCGCTTTCTCATCAGCGCTGGAGGGTTACCTGTTTCAGGCGAGTATAAAAGGGTCTGTCTCTGACTGTTCTGCCAGCTGCCCAACCCCATTTGGGTTGAAGGAAAAAGCTGATCACTTTTTCATTTCTGTTTCTCTGTCGGGAAGGGGGAAAGGGGGGTTTCCTGTCGTGTGTGAATGCTGAGTGTGTGGCCTCGTATTGCAGTTCTGATCTCCGGGCGACCGGGTCAGTCGGGGCGAGTGATCTCCTTTTGTGTGCAGACCAGCCCCAATCTCCTCAACTGGTCTGTCCCCCGGTCTCCCCTCCCTTCTTGTCTGTCTACTATCCTTTTAGAAGTCAGTTAGGATAGGTAGGCTGGGATGGGGGGAGGTTCTTCAACACCTTTAAGCCTCATGGCAAAACATTTTTCTGAAGTTTTTGACACCTCCCAATGCAACATCACTGACATGAAGACTAAATGCACCCTAGACTGGCCCCGCCTTGGCCCACTGGTCGATTGGCCGCCTGAGGGAACCTTTTATGAACCTACCATAACACGCCTCTGGAATGTAATAATTGTTGAAGGCAATCCTGGGAACCCTGAAGATATACCATATGCTGCAGGGTGGAGAAAGGTTTCTGATGATCCACCCCCTTGGGCCAAGAAAATGGTAGAGAATGCAGCCCTCATCATGTTAACTCAAGTTAAAAGGGTGCAGCGAAAGGGCCTCAAGAAATCTGATTGTTCACCTACCAGAACACAGTCTATCTGTTACCCTGTCCTGAAGAAAGAAATCCTGCCCAGCCCAGAGGAAGAGTTGCCACCACCTTATGTTCGTTCCCCGGGGCAATTACCATCTGCACCCTTGTTGGTGCCAGCAAACACCCCTACTACCCCCAGGGAACCAGAGAAGTCAGTATATCCATCCCTGGAGCAGGCTGTAGACAAAGAAGCCCTTTTGTCTCCTAAGGGACAGGAACTTGTAGAGAGGTTTGAGAAAGCAGCACAAAGTATCCGGAGATCCAGCCGTCTACTGGAGAAACAACAG
Organism: Gambelia wislizenii; assembly: GCA_030847615.1. Lineage (NCBI taxonomy): Eukaryota > Metazoa > Chordata > Lepidosauria > Squamata > Crotaphytidae > Gambelia > Gambelia wislizenii. The sequence continues at coordinate 483,575,181 of JAUMIR010000001.1, read as the reverse complement.
CTGAATGAAGCTAGACTCAGTGAGGATGAGGGTGACATCCATCTGGATGGCTCAAAGCCATCACCCTCCAAATTATTGCCTGTTAGAGAAGTACCAGCCATGGTCCCAGGCTCTCCTGATTTGCAAGGCCACACCCGCTACTCCACTATTAATACCTACACATATGTCCCCTTCAGTACATCTGACCTGTTAAATTGGAAGACACATGGGCCCTCTTATGAAGAGGAACCAGAGAAATTTTTGGACATGGTGTCTGGCATAATTGCTGCTCAGAATCCTACCTGGGGAGATATCCAACAACTAATGGCCTACTTGATGACTAGTGAACAAAGAATGCAGATACAGGCAAATTTAGAAGAAAATGCCAGAAAGGCTGCCCGTGATGATGGTGCCCGTGATCCAAACATCTACCTGCCAGACCTTGCCCCCACTGTCAACCCTGATTGGAATATCCAGAGTTCAGCAGGTCGTAAGCAGATGAAAGAATACCAACAGGCCTTTTTAGAAGCAGTGAGAAAGGGAAGAAAGCGGATGATGAATATGAAAAAGATCCATGATGTATTGCAAGAAAAAGATGAAAGCCCTGGAATGTTCCTGGAAAGACTGATGAAAGCTTACCGCCGTTACACACCCCTGGATCCAGAGGATGAAAAGAACAGGCAGACTGTAGTCCTTACCTATGTGTCGCAGTCCACCCCTGACATCAGAAAGAAATTGCAGAAGACTGAGGGGTTTGAAGGAATGTCCCTGGCCCAACTGAAAGCTTTAGCAGATAAGGTTTACCTCAATAGAGAAGCTGAAGAAAAACGTGAAGACAACAAGCGGATGAAGGAAAAGGCCAGTCTGCTGGCTGCAGCCTTACAACAGCAACCTCAACAACAACCACCTCAACATCCTGGGGTTTCTACTGATTCCTACAACAGACCCCCATTGGGACGGAACCAATGTGCTTACTGCAAGCAAGAAGGCCACTGGAAGTATCAGTGTCCTGAGAAACAGCCTACCACTGAAGGGTTTCGTGGAAGAGGACAAGGAGGTTTTCGAGGCCGTGGACGTGGAAGGGGCCGAGGAGTCGTCCCCTTTTCTCCAGGACCAGGAATCTTCCCCTCAAAGCCACCATTTAACCCTCAAGCACCAGCATTTCAACCACCATTCAATTCTCAGACACCAGCATTCCAACCTGACCTGACTGCCCAAGCCATGGCTTTGCAGGAGCATGAAGGATCCGACTGAAGAAGTCAGCGGGGGATGTTGCCTCCCGACCCCGTGTTGGAAATTACAGTGGGAGGCCAGAAAATTCAAGGCCTACTAGACTCTGGAGCTCAACGCTCAGTTCTTAATACTCCTATGTCTGCCCCTGTAGAAAAGTCAGGAACAGTAGCCATTGTTGGAGCCGGTGGCCAGATTCTCCAAGCCCCAAGATTCAAGCCCTTAGCCACACACATTGGAGAGACCAAAGTTCAGCATGAATTCATCTTCCTGCCCTCCTGCCCGATCCCCTTGATTGGGAGAGACCTCCTGTGTAAAGTGCGTGCTACCTTGTCCTTTCATCCTGATGGATCAGTGACTGCTACTGCTGGGAGCCAGCCTTTGACTCTTACCTGTCCTGTACAAGAAGCCTGGAGGCTCAGCCCTGATCTGGGTCTCTGCGCCCCCTTGTTAGTTCAACACTCTCCTGAAGCCTTACAAATCATCAAGGAAGTACCTGGTGTGTGGTCTGAAGATAATCCTGGAGGCTTGGCACGAAATGCTGAACCTATCCGTATTCAACTAAAACCTACTGGACATGTGGTGAATCAACCCCAGTATCCCATCCCAGCAGTTGCTAGAGCTTCAATGCAGACACACATTGACAAGCTGATTCACCTGAAAATCCTTGTTCCTACTGTCTCCCCATGGAATACACCTCTGCTACCAGTAAAGAAACCTGGCCCTGGTTTGAACTACCGACCTGTCCAGGACCTTCGACTAGTCAACCAGCAAGTGGAAGACATAGTTGCCGTGGTCGCCAATCCTTACTCTCTCATTGGGCTCATCCCAGGAGGAAGCCAATGGTACTCTGTGGTTGACTTGAAAGATGCTTTCTTTACCATTCCATTGCATCCAGATTCTCAGAACATCTTCGCCTTTACCTGGGAACACCCACTTACTGGACGACGGGGTCAGCTCCGTTGGGCCCGCTTACCACAAGGATTTAAGAACTCACCTACTCTTTTTGGACAACAGTTGGCCAGAGATCTCCAACAGTTTCAAGATACTGTAGGCCTAGTTTTGCAATATGTGGATGACCTACTTCTACCCCGTCAGAGTCAAAAACAATGTAGACAGGACACTATTCTGTTGCTCAAGTGGCTGGAAGATTGTGGATACCGAGCCAGTAAAGCCAAGGCCCAATTGTGTTCACAGGAAGTCACTTATCTTGGATTCATCATTAAAAAGGACACTAGAGTTTTGGGCGCCAGCCGTACCCAAGCCATTTGTAGTATGCCACAGCCAGAAACAAAAAAGGATTTGAGAGTCTTTCTGGGCATGGCTGGATACTGCAGAATTTGGATTTTAGACTTTGCTTCAATGGCTCAGCCCCTTTACAATTTACTTCGAGGCCGGTTACCAGAGTCATACCCCCTAGAATGGACAGGGGTTGAGAAACAAGCCTTAAGACAGTTAAAACAAGCCTTGACCAGTCCACCAGCCTTGGGTTTACCAGACATCACTAAACCCTTCCAGTTGTTCGTAGATGACCGACGAGGAACAGCGGTTGGAGTCCTGACCCAGAAACTTGGAACTTGGAACAGACCTGTGGCTTACCTCAGTAAAAATATGGATCCTGTGAGCAGAGGATGGCCTGGTTGCTTGCGAAGCATTGCTGCTGCTTCTCTGCTGTTGGAAGAGGCTACCAAACTTACATATGGTCAAAATATTGAAGTCACTGCTTCTCACTCTATACAGACATTATTAGAGACCCAAGGCCCCAAATGGATGGCGAACTCCAGACTAGTGAAATACAGGGCTCAATTGTGCGAGAATCCTAATGTCATGTTAAAGGACAGGACTACTTTAAATCCTGCTACTCTCATGCCTGTTCCAGAAGCTCCTTTCCATGACTGTGAAGAAATCATGACAACTGTTCACTCAGCACGACCTGATTTGAAAGATGTGCCCATCCCTGGAGGAATCATACTGTTTACTGATGGCAGCAGTTCTGTCATTAATGGACAACGCCAAGCAGGCTATGCTGTTGTCACTGAAGATGAAGTTCTGATGGCCGAACCCCTACCAGTGGGAACCTCAGCTCAGAAAGCAGAATTAATTGCACTGATTAAGGCCCTGCAGTGGAGCCAAGGGAAAAAAGTCACCATCTACACGGATTCTAAATACGCCTTCCTGACTGTGCAAGTTCATGGAGCCCTATACAAGGAGCGTGGGTTCCTGACTGCAGAAGGAAAAGAAGTAGCTCATGCCAAAGAAATTAAACTGTTATTGCAAGAGATTTGGAAACCTAAGAAAGTTGCCATCATCCACTGTCGAGCCCACACAGGAAAGTCAAATCCTATTGCCCGAGGAAATGCCCGAGCTGACAGGGCCGCTAAGGAAGCAGCTCAACAGTCCCAACCTGTACCACCTGAACCTGAATCCCTGATGGTTGTAGCTGTACCTGATTATATCAATCCTGAATATTCCTGGGATGAACACGAAGAAGCTTCTCGTCAGGGCTATCGCAAACACCATGGATGGTATATTTTCCCAGATGATCGTGTATGGATTCCTGTATCCTTAGGACTCTCTGTGGTACAGCACATGCATGGCCAATGTCACTTGGGCAAGGAAGCCTTAAGACACCTGATAGAGAAAACTCTCTATGTCAATAAGTTGTCCTCCCTGTGTAAAGAAGTGTCCCGAACGTGTGTTACCTGTGCCCGATCTAACCCCAGAAAGGGACCGACTCCTGGCCCAGGGCGTATTCTGAGAGGAACAAGACCATTCCAAGTGATACAGATGGACTTCACCCACATGCCACCTGCAGGTGGATATAAGCTGCTGTTGGTCGCCGTCTGCACCTTTTCCAGATGGGTAGAGGCATGGCCAGCCAAAACTGAGGGAGCCAAAGAAGTGACCAAACACTTGATGGAAGATATTCTGCCCCGCTACGGCATACCACGTCAGATCAATACAGATAATGGAGCGGCTTTTACTGCAGAGGCCACAGCCAGACTAAGTTGTGCTCTGGGTCTAGACTGGAAACACCATTGTGCTTGGAGACCTCAAAGTAGTGGAGCAGTAGAACGTGCCAACCAAACTATCAAGCTGCATTTGCGAAAGATGTGCTATGAGACCCGTGCCAAATGGACTGTGATGCTGCCTGTTGTACTTCTGCACATGAGATGTACCCCTGGATCAGATGGCCTAACACCCTATGAGCTGATGTACGGGAGACCACCACCCCTTCCTGCCATTGGAGAAGTTCTTGAACTAAGGGGGGAAATCTCCCTCAAACGACAACTCAGAGAGCTGAATGATGTAATCCTGGAAGTTGGCCAGTATACTGAACAGACACCCTTAGGCCTAACTACTCCTGCTCATGGCTTTCGCCCTGGTGATTCTGTTTGGGTCAAAAGTTACAAAGAAGATGCTCTGGGAAAAGTCTGGGAAGGTCCTTTCATTGTTCTGTTGACTACCCCTACAGCCTTGAAGGTCGAAGGGAACCCTGCCTGGATCCATTGGAGCCGTGTTAAACCTGCTGCAGAAGCCACTCCAGTACCATGGTCGGTTACCTGCCAGGACGGCCTTCGGATGACCCTGACGCGAGGGTCCCCTCAGCAGCCGTCCATCGAAGCCTCCTCGAACCTGGCACTCGAGAGAGCGAAGGCCTCGGTCGCGACGGGAGAAGCCTCCTCGGGACCGGCAACCGAGTGAGCGAAGCTCTGGAGGGCGCTGCAACCTCTCCCATCCTGGAAAGAGGAGTTGGTCACCGCCCGAAGATAAGGATCTGTCTGGGGGGCGCTGCTACCTCTCCCGACCTGGAAAGAGGAGTTGGTCACCGCCCGAAGATACGAATCTGTCCTGAGTTGGCTCACCTGCCTTGTCTCCAAATATCCCATTTGTTTATAATGTTTCTACTGGGTATAATCATAATGTTGCTTTTGTTCCCCTTGCACTGTAAAACCAAACTCACTAGTGATCCCTGTATAAGCTGCATCAAAACGGTCAGGGCAGGGAACAAAATTGGCAAAACCCTCATTTATCAGCACAAAAATTCTTGCCAAGGGTTCAAGAAAACTTGCACCTTTAAAAATATCTCTTATTTGGCCTGCCAGGAGACAGGAACTACTGTTTGTTATAATCCTGAAGAATACCCTGTCCAGTGGTACCTTCAGGTACATCACACACATGCTGAGGGGGTTCTGATATCACGAGTTCGAATGAGCTCGCCCAACCAGAAGACAACCCTCACCTTAGATCCCTGTTCCTTGGTTATATGGCCCTCTTGTGGAGATCTCAATTGGCAAAGGGCCTATGCCCTCAATGACAAATATATTTGCCCTGGCCGCCCCCCGCCAGACCGCTCAGGTTGTCAGAGCTCACAATATGCCCACTGTCCCACATGGCGCTGTGTGCTGTGGGCCACTTGGGAGCCTTTGATCTATGATCCCGGTTGGCCCAAGAGATCACTCACTGGTCGAACTGCTACCCTGACCAGAGTTCCAGTTTCTTCTACATGTGCAGCTAAACAGTGTAATTACGTGAATTTCACTATTTTCAAGCCACAGCAATTTATTCAGTGGTATGGGCCTCAGTTTGGTATTGGTATCAATGGAAAGGGCAGTGATCCCTTAGGGTTGTTTTACCTTAAAATTGTTAGATACACTGAAGAAGGCCACACACTCCAACACACTGTCTTTTCTGAATCCTGGACGGAAAAACCAACACACTTTCCTGTCCCTGAGATTACAAGAAATCTGTTTGTTACCTTTGCTGAAACAGTAGCTGAAGCCTTGAATGTTACTAACTGTTATGTCTGTGGTGGCACCCAAATCGGAGATCAATGGCCCTGGGAAGCAGCTGAGTTAAATGTCAGTGAATCTTATAAAAGCACAACAGATGTTGCTCCCCCCCGTAGTCAATGGATGCTTAAAACCCCCATTATCAGTAGATGGTGTGTCCAGAGAATCAATCCATCAGCCCCAGAAATAGGACAGACTCCCTGTGAGTCCATGACCATTCTGAATCAGACTTCAGGGTTTATTCAGTCAAGTTGGCCTAACAAGTCTGTAATCCCACTTAATAACTTGTGGCCAGATAACTTGAAACAGAGATTAAACCTGAACCTTAACAATAATCAGTCATGGCGTGCGCCTGATGGGCTGTACTGGATTTGTGGTCAGTATGCTCACTCTGAACTTCCTGAACCATGGCAGGGAGCTTGTACCTTAGGAGAAATCAGACCATCCTTTTTCCTGATTCCCTTGATAGATGGTGAGCATTTAGGACACCCTGTTTACCACCGAAGAAAAAGAGCTTCTGTTAAAATTGGAGACTGGAACGATGATGAGTGGCCACCAGAGCGCATAATTCAGTATTATGGCCCTGCCACATGGGCACAAGATGGCATGTATGGGTACCGCACCCCTATTTATATTCTCAATCGTTTAATCAGGTTACAAGCAGTTCTTGAAATCATAACTAATGAGACTGCCCGTGCCCTTACAGCCCTTTCTAAAACTCAGACACAACTCAGAAATGCTGTTTATCAGAACCGCCTAGCCCTTGATTACCTCTTAGCAGCTGAAGGAGGTGTGTGTGGTAAATTTAATTTGACCAATTGTTGTCTGCACATAGATGACAATGGTAAGGTAATTGAAGAAATCACTGACAAAATAGTTAAATTGGCACATGTTCCTGTCCAGACTTGGAAAGGCTTTGAATGGGCCGAAGGCCTAGGCTCCTGGTTCAGCTGGCTAGGAGGGATGAGAGGGATTATTGCTATTCTCGCTGTATTATTACTGTTATGTATCTTGCTACCATGTTTAATGCCACTATTAATCAATAATATGCGCTCAATGATGGAACAAGTGGCTGACCGTCGAACTGCATTACACTTGATGACATTACAAGAATATAAAATGATACCTACTGATATTGATACTCCATAGTTCTTGAGGGAACTTGAAGTATCAAAAGGGGGGAATGATAGGGTCTGTTTGTATTAATTAATAACCAATATTGATTGATTACTAATGCTTGTTGTAGCTGCGCTTAAAAGTAACATGGTCTGTCTTCTAATTTCAAAGACAAGGTCTTCCCTGCTTGTTAAGTTTAATAAACAATGGGTCATTCAGCTTGGAAAGCCTTATCACTTTCCCGGGCACACTGCCCAGTTTGGCTGTCTGGTCTGTATCTAAAAATTATATACAAAAGCTGGACACACAGAGCTAAAATGATTTTTGTTTCAAACAAATGATACAAGCTAGAAACTAAAATTCTTTTACAAGTTATCTGAAGAAATGAATCCTGTTTATTGTGTTGGTGTAGTTGACATGCGCAAACCTTAACTTTCATGTTCTTGTGATAAAAAGACTGTGTATGCCTTTGTTTCTTTGGCACAGTTTGGCAGGAGCAATCCCCCTGTGTCGTTTGCCGGCAAATAAAGCCATCTGTTTGAATTTACCTGGGCCTGACTTCCTTTGTTATCCCAGATAGACCTTAACATTTGACCAAAAAATCATGCAAGCATTTCACCACCCTCCACAGCTGTAAAAAATACAGTAATAACACATTAAGATAACTTACAAGTTTGCTGTATTTTCATGACATCCAAAATCTGCTGGCTGAGGTGGTTAGCCAGTTCACTTCACCTAATGGTAGGACTGGCACTGGTAACTAAATTGTTGTTAACAATTAGACGGTGTCCCTTTTTGTGGTAAATTTTTCATCCAGCATCTGACATCTCCCTTTTGGGAGAACTAATTCACAAAAGCAAAGCGGCTATGCTGGTCTATCCAGCTAAGGCAGTAGCTCTACAAAGAACAACCAGAACATCACAAAGTTGTGTAATGCTTTTGTAATTCTCTTGAACATGGTTGTTCTTCACCTCCAATAACTACAATTTAGTGACCTACTGATCTTGAGCACTGAAGATTATTTAGCCAACTTGGCTGATATCCATTAGCTGCTAATATGCTGAGAGCTCTATGAATTTATCTAATCCCCTAACAGTTGGAACAGAACCCTTTCATATTCACAGAAAAGCAAGCCAATTGTGTGGAAATACAAGATGCATATATAAGTAACATAGGGTTGTTTTGGATCAGGACAAATGTGTGGCATGCAGTAATCTGTATTAACACACACAGTTCATGCATATTATGCCACATCAAACATTACACTGAAGATAGGATATACAGTATATGGTTGTACCTTCCTGGCAGAATTAGGGAGACTCAGCCCAAAGGCACCATAGGAGAGGGTGTACAAGTTCCTCTTTTTGTTGTTGTTAAAATATTTTTTAAAAGGTGAACTACTGATGTTCCATGACAAATGAATCCATTAAGAATCATTGGAGTTTCTAGCCAGAAAGAACTTCAAAGTTAATCAAGTCTAGGCCCTTGCTCTGTGTAAGATGTTCATAAATTTTCTCCACCTAAAGTATTTCTAAAAGCTGTGTAAAATGACTTTTGTGTAAGTGTATACAGGACTACAGCATTGCAGTTCCTGGTCCTGGTTTCCTTTTCTTAGTTCTTTTTAAGGGAATGAGTACCATTGTGTCTACTTGACACAATGGAGTATTCAAAGACCCAAAATAGTTTTCTTTCCCCCCCAATGCTTACGTTATTATATTTTACTGGGCTTTTAATATTTCAAACGTTCTAATTTTATCCCAAACTAAATTAGACACAATACACTTTATGTTCCTAAAGTAGCAAAGTGACTGTGAAAGATACTAATAATAGCATTCCCCTGCCCCATTTTTCTGGGTTTCCCCCTGTTAAATAAGCAGGGGGGAAATTTCCTCATGGCATCAGACTTTCTGGAAACTTTACACTGCTAGTTGAGTCACTTCTGATATAGTAACACAGCAGAACTGCTTGTGCATAGGGCCTTCTTACCACTGTTGTCCTTACTGATCACTTGCCTTCTCTGTTGGGATTCACATGTGCAGACCCCAGAGAGGAGAGCACCAGGCAAGTGGGAGAGCCCATTACATCTCTTCACTCTTGTCACTGCTTGCATATTCTTCAGAGATCAGCAACAATGAAGAGAATAATAGAATCATAGAGTTGGAAGAAACCACAAGGGCCATCTAGTCCAACCCCCTGCCATGCCCTCAGTCTAGACACTATACTCCTACTAATGCAGCCTAGAATTGCATTGGCTTTTTTAGCTGCTGCATCACACTGCTGACTAATGATTACCTTGTGATCTACTAAGACTCCTAGATCCCTTTCACATGCACTGCTGTCAAGCAAGGTCCTATATCTATATCTGTGTGTTTCATTTTTACTGCCTAAGTGTAGTACTCTACCTTTCTCCCTGCTGAAATTAATTTTGTTAGTTTTGGCCCAGCTTTCTAATCTGTTAAGGTCATTTTGAATTCTGTATCTGTCCTCTGGGGTATTAGCTACCTGTCCTAATTTGGTGTCATTTGCAAATCCAAGTCAGGATAAAGATGTTAAATAGCACTGGGCCCAGGATAGAATCCTTTGGCACCCTGCTAGTCACTTCTCTCGAGGATGAAGAGGAGCCATTGATGACTACCCTTTGGATTTAGCCCATCAATCAATTACAAATCCACCTAACAGTCGCACTGTGTAGCCCACATTTTACTAGCTTGTTTGCAAGTATATCATGGGGGACCTTTTTAAAGGCCCTAGTGAAATCAAGATATGCTACTAGGCTGGGCTAGTGGGGCTGTGTGGGGTGTTTTTAATTTTTTTAAATGGTTTTTAAAGGGTATTTTAATTTTTACTGTAATGTTTTTAACTTGTAAATTGTTTAATTCTTTTTTTAAAATTATATTTATAATGGGGTTTTAACTTTGTACTGTTTTTAGCTTATATTGCTTTTATAATCATGCTAGCCACCTTGAATCTCATTGGTGAGAGAAAGGTGGGATAGAAATGAATAAAATAGTAATAAAATAAAAATATACATCCACAGCATTCTCTTCATCTACCAAGTTGTAACTTGTTTTTAAGAAACCCATGTTGACTTCTAGTGATCACGACATCCCTTTCTAAGTGCTTTTAGACTGTTTAGTGATCTGCTCTAGAATCTTTCCTGGTGTTGATGTCAGGCTGACTGGACAGTAATTATTTGGGTTCTCTTTTTCCCTTTAAAGATGGTGACAACATTTGCCCTCCTCCAGTCTGCTAGAAACTTTCCTGTTCTTCAGGAATTCTCAAAAGTTATTGACAGTGGTTCTGAGATTACTTCTGCCAGTTCTTTTAATACCCTTAGATGAAGTTCATCTGGCCCTGGAGACTTGAATTATTTTAGAATAGCCAGGTATTCCTGTACTACCTCTTTATCAATTCTGTGCTGCATTTCCCCTATTGCATCATCAGCTCCATTTCCCCCAGGTTGAGCATAGTTCTGTATTGTATGTATGTATGTATGTACAGTATTTATACCCCGCTCTTCAGCCACAAGGCTATCAGAGCAGCTTACAAATTGTTTTAAGCAATAGCTATTTACACATCTACACTGCATTAAACAGTTTCCAATGTGTGTTAGCTAATTGCCCCCACAAGCTGGGTACTCATTTTACCAACCTATGAAAGGATGGAAGGCTGAGTGAACCTTGGAGCACGCTGGAATCGAACTTGCAACATGGTGACTTGCAGTACTAGCATTTAACCACTGCGCCTCCAGGGCTCCTTTTGGGAGAAGACCAAGGCAAAGAAGGTGTTGAGTAGTTCTGCCTTTTCTCTATCCCCTCTTAGCATTTCACCATCATCTGCATGCAGCGGCCCTTTCTTCTTCCTTTTGCTAGAGACATAATCAAAAAAGCCCTTTTTTATTCTTTTTAACCTCTATAGCAAGCATCTAGCAAGAGGAAGGAGGCCAGGGGGCTCTGGGACCCTGGCAGTAAGACCCTTCTATGATGGGAGCCTCAGCTGCTGCCCTGTGATGGTGACCCTATCTAACCTAACCCCATTTTGTCTGCAAGAAATCTGTGTGTCCCAAATTTTCATCCAGAAAAAGGTCTGTGTGAGCTGTCAGATGTCTGGGAAAATAACCCCATTAATCTGAAGCAACTCCATCCCCAATATCCTGTCTTTTTCAGCTGCTGAGATTCAGCATTGTCTTGTTTTCCTTTTCAGAATGACTATTCATTCATTCCCCCCCCCACCCCAAATGTTAGCTCATTTGGCCTCCTGCCAGTATTTCTGGTCCTCAGAGGGTATCTCAAGCCTGGGAAATTTTTCCAGTGCTGTCTTGGCACATTAGGCCAGGCAGAGCTGTAACACTGAAGGAACTGTGGGAAAACCATGGCAGAAGGTCCATCTTTAAATGGTCTCCAGCACAGCTTCTTGCATAAGTGGGTGGAGAGGTGAATGGCTGAGAATGGAGAATGGGTCCAGAAGCAGGAAGGAAGCACAAGAATGGGTTGTCAATAGACAATGTGTGTGAAGATCACTTTATGTCTCCCAGAGAAGTTTCTCATAGAGAGGATTCATTTCTCCTTTATACTTTCTCACTACATTGAGCGCATGTGCGTCTGCACTGTGGTGCCTTCTTCTAGCACTGCTCTGCTGAACTGTTGCAAACCAATATAGCCGGTGATGTCATGAGCAGCATGTGAACTGAAGCCACTGCTCTGCTGCTGCTTAGGCAACCGCTGCGGAAGGGAAAATAGGAGAGGCTGGGAATCTTACTCAGCTTCAGATGCCTGAGTTCTTTGGACATTTCCGGCATTAAATTTGGTCTCTGTGCCATTGGTTTTAATTCTTCATGCATGTGTCTTAACAGAAGCCTCGTATTCCAAGGCTTGGGAAGGAAGACCGCCACTGCACCCAACTTGTGATCAGAAGGATGTTGACAAACTGGAAAGGATGCAGAAGGAGCCTGCGAGGATGATAACAAAGTTCAGAAAGCAAGTCAGATGAAACAAAGCTGCAGGAACTGGGTATGGTGCTTGTTTGGATTATTCTCTTAAATGGTTCTTTTGAATCTCAGCGGCACCCCTGGCATGAGACATGTCCTTTCTCTCCTTTTGGCACCCTGTAGAGAGGGGAGTTTGCCTGCTTGAAGGGTGTGGGGTATGTTGTCAGTACATGAAGAATCCTTTTGCAGGGCAGGGAGGTTAGGCGAACTGCTGTAGTGCAGTGGCTCTGGGCCAAGATGGACGTGATGCAGGAGATCTGTGATTAGAGCTCCTGTGGTTTTTTTAAAACATAAAAGCACTCACAGAAGAAGAGTGGAAATGGAGTGGGCAGAGTGCAGAGAGTGTTTAGCCTTTTCCTCTCGTGATAGTTTCCTGATCAATCATTCCCTCCATCCTTTCCCCCTGTGGCCCCTGCTGAGGGGAAAGAGAGATATATACAGCACAGGAACCTGTGAGCATCTTTTAGGAGTGTTTTAGTTGTGTATTCCTGCAAGGCAGGGAGTTGTACTACACGGCGCTTGGGGTTCCTTCTAACTCTGATCCTATGAACCTTTATTCTGCTACCAACATGTCACGCACACTTTGGGGGAACAGCAGCTTTGAAAGAACAGTTTAGATTTGCAAAACGTTTGAAGGAAATATAGAGACTTAGAGTTGGAGCCACAAGGGCCATCTAGTCCTATGCCATGCAGGAATACACAACTACAGCACTTCTGAAATATGCCCACCCAACCTCTCTTTAAAGACTTCCAAAGAAGGAGAGTCCACCACCCTCCAAGGTAGTCTATTCCACTGTTGAATAGCAATTACAGTAAAAAAGTTTTACTCCCAATGTTTAGGCAGAATCTCTTATAATTTGAATCCATTGGTTCATGTCTTAGTCTCTTAAATGCACACATGGAGACATCGCCATTGCCTTGATTAGTTCATTCTCCCCACCCTCTGGCCTCCAAATCTTTGGTGGCTACTTTTAAATGGCGAGGAAATCTGAACACAGATCCTCTAAGTGTTTTTGCCCCCAAAGCCAGAGCTATGCATCAGGAAATCTGTGATTTAACTCAGGCCTCTTCCAGCAACTTACTGTAGAATCTTCGTTAAGTTAGTCTGTCTCAACCCATCAGCTTCCTTCCCAGAACCATCAGTGCAGGGATAGCATCACTGTGAGATAAGGTTGTTGTAAAAATAACACAGTCTAGACTACAGTGCTGTATAAATGCTAGGGATTGTTCGGCTCAGTAGGTGACAAGAAAAGAGATTTTATGTAGGAACAGATGAGAGGAGGTGTTTTCCCCCTAAGGAATGGATAGCTAAAGCACAATGTTGTCAAGAGGAGAGAGAGAGACTTAAGCATGGTCCACAGGTTCAAATCCCCATGCAGCCATGGGGATGCATTTCCATGGGGACCCCACTTCCAGGGTGTCTTTGGACTAGTAATTCTTGCACAACCTAACATAGCTCTAATTATGTTCTACCTGTGCTCAGCTTACCCATCTTGCCAGCTGCTCAGGTTTGAGCAATCTGAAGACAAGGCAGAATGCAAATATGATAAGTAAACTTTAAAAATGATGGCAGCTCTTCTCAGAGGGGCAGAAGGGATGGGATGCCAGCACAAATACAAACATTTGTGCACATGAGATCATTGGGAGTACCCCACATACAAGTACAGTTTAGGATTTCCAAATCCTCTGGGATCACTAAATCAAATTAAATAAAAAGCATTTGTTATTTATTAGCAGCAAGTAAGCTTTAAAAAAACCAATTACATCACCTGTGTATGCTTCTTCATAGCTATACATTAATCACCAGCAGTGAGATGATCCATGTTGACCAGGATGGAGAACATTTTGCTCCATATATGTGCCAGCTTACCAGTAACATAAGAGCGGGCTTATAATAGGCCATTTGCCTGAGCCTAGTTGGTATCAGAGCTGTTTGTTTGTTTGTTGTAAACCTATGTTGATCTGTTGGCTAGGCCTCTTGAAAGGCTGTCCTCAGCCCTGTTTTTGCAGCAGGCCAGCTCTCTTTCACTATTAGTTGTTGTTGTGTGCCTTCAAGTCATTTTCAACTTATGGCGCCCCAAAGGTGAACCTATCAATGGGGTTTTCCAAGGCTGAAAGTGTGACTTGCCTAAGGTCACCCAGTGGGTTTTTGGTTTTCATGGCTAAGCAGGGATTCAAACCCTGGTCTCCGGAGTCGTAGTTCAGTACTCAAACTACTACAGTTGTCCCTTCATATTTGCTGGGGTTTGGTTCCAGGACCCCCCCCCCCATGGATACCAAAATCTGTGAATACTCAAGTCCCATTATAAATGGCATAGCAAAATTGTGTCCCTTATATAAGATGGCAAAATCAAGGTTTGCTTTTTGGATTATTATTTTTTAAAGAATATTTTCAAACCGTGAATACTTAAATCCATGAACACCAAATCTGTGAATATGGAGGGACAGCTGCACACCATGCTGTCTCCTTCACTATTAGACATCAGCAGATTCACAGTAGCCCTGTCCATTTTGGCAGCGAGCCTGCCTATTTTGGAGACAGTGAAGATATCACATCATGGTACGGGTGGAGCTTCAATCATGTGGTGCAGCTTCTAAATAAGGAATTCCTTGCATCCTTGTTTGGCAAAGGTTGAATTGAGGAACTGAAAAAGTTGGCAAATTATTTTCTTAGTGCAGGAGCTAAGATCTAAGTTTCAGGAGTAACGTAGTGGTTTGAGTGTTGGATGGGGACTCTGGGAGACCAGGGTTTGAATCCCTGCTGAGCCATTGAAGGCCACTGGGTGACCTTGGGCAAGTCACACTTTCTCAGCCTCAGAAGAAGTCCATGGCAACCCCCCTCTGACCAAATACTCAAAGGCACACAACAACAGCAGCAACAAGAACAAGCTTATACAAAAATGATCAGGCATTCTTAAAGGTGCAGCTGGCCAGACAGTGGCCTGACACAAAAGGTTTGGCACAATTGAAGGACACATATTTATTTGCTGGGTGTATATGCTACCCTGTCTAGGGTAGCACATATATAAGAACAGTAAAACAGAAATGGTAATATTAGAAATTGCAGAAAGCAGCAAGCTACAGTAGAGCAATGAAATCCAACAGAACAGTGAAACAAGATTTAAAAACCATCTGAAAGAAATTACTTTTTGTACTGTAACTCTGAAAACTCAGGGCTGTGACTTCCTTGATTTTGTCAGTCCACCTGTAATGAGCCTTGTTTTCCGACTTCCTCCCACTTTGCCAAGCGTTATCATCTTTTGTAATGAGTCATAGAATCATAGAGTTGGAAGGGACCCCACAAAGGCCATCTAGTCCAACCCCCTACCATGCAGGAAATACACAATCAAATCATTCCCGACAGATGGCCATCCAGCCTTTGTTTAAAAACCTCCAAAGAAGGAGACTCCACCACACTCCCAGGCAGTGTATTCCACTTCCAGACAGCTCAAACTGTCAGGAAGGTCTTCCTAATGTTTAGGTGGAATCTCTTTTCCTGTACCGGTAGTTTGGACCCATTGCTCCGTGTCCTAGTCTCTGGAGCAGCAGAAAACAAGCTTGCTCCATCCTCAGTATGACATCCCTTCAAATATTTATACATGGCTATCATGTCACCTCTTAACCGTCTCTTCTCCAGGCTAAACATAACCAACTCTTCTAGGGAGAGTTCAGGCTTGATTTGCTCTCAGACCTGTTTATTTTTCTGGCAGTCCATGGTGTCTTGAATCTCAGTTACTGAGTCACCTCTGAAAGACTCGATAGATGCTCCTTTTTGCTGTGTGCCTTCAAGTCATTTCCGACTTATGGTGACCCTAAGGTGAACTTATCATGGGGTTTTCTTGGCAAGTTTTGTTCAGAGGGGGTTTGCTTTTGCCTTCCTCTGAGGCTGAGAGAGTGTGACTTACCCAAGGTCACCTGTGGTTTCCATGGCTAAGCAGGGATTTGAACCATGGTCTCCAGAGCCCTAGCCCAACACTCAAACCACCACACCATGCTGGCTGTCTAGATGCCCATTACCTTACTTAAAAATATAATATAATACAGGAACACAAACTATTGTTTAACATTTATATAATATCATAGAGCTTCTGGTGAGGATAGAAACAGTTCAGGCAAGCTGATAAAGTAATAGGTGGTTCTTAAGGACTCAGGTCCCATCCATTGATAGTCAACCTAAAACAAAAGTTTTCTTTAACAAAGTTCTTTCTTCCAAACTTTTTTGTTGCCACCTTACATCAGCAAATGTGTGAGGGATCGGAGCCAAGTTCATCTCCCATTTCCTGGGATGTAATCCAAAGGGACCCTCTGAACCACAGGGGCTCCAGTATGGAAGATAGACAGTGCAGAATAGTTAGGTAGGAGGAAAAGAAGAATGCAACCTTATTAAGACCACTAGTCTCTAGAGCAGTCTTCCCCCACCTGATATCTTCCAACTTCCACTGTCCTCAGTTAGCTGGAATGATGGGCAGTTTAGTCCCAACACATCTGGAGGTTGGGGAAGGAACAATGAAATGTACTGCATTATCTTTCCTTGAGACTCAGAAAAGCAACTCATGCCAGTTTTAGCAAACTGTTTCTGCTCTGTGGTATCACCTATATTGCATTTTCAAATAGTTTCTGCAAGGTCAAACAGACACAGATAATTTAATAACCCTAAACCAGACAGTGCCAAACAAGGGCAAAACACATCGGCAGTGTTTAAAGGACAAGGTTAACACTTGATTGCTAGAGAATCTCTAGGGCAGGCCTGGAGCTCTTCAGATATTACTGGATGGTGGCTTCCATCCACTGTAGACTATTTAGTGAATTATTTTGGGAAATGTAGTTCAAGATCATCTAAAGGGCCATACATTCCCAGTTCTCTGGCTTAGGGTAGGTGGCACTTACGCATTTGTCAGCCAGGCAGCAAAGCTGCAACACATTTCAAAGTCTCAGATATGCTGAATGTATCTACAGTAGCTGAAATGTATTGTATGCACTTGCAAATGTAAACTTTCTGTCGTACATGGAGCTACATTCACCCCCACTATATGTATTTTACAGTAGAATGTTCTAACAATAATGCAGTTTGGAGAATGCCCATTTTGGGAAATAAAAGGGGGGGAAAGAGTCACCCTCATTTAAATCCCTCACATCTAAAAACTCCGTACTTATTTGTCATATGATAGGGGAGTGGTAATGATGTTCCCAGCTGTGCATTAATTAAAACCAAAATGCTGCCTGCTTAGCTAGAAAAACAGGATGCCTGCAGATCTCTCAAATATGGTGCGTTTCAAGTAGGCAAATATGCCTGCTCTGAGCTCTGTTAGTGTCAACATTCAACACTGCAACTTTGCTGTCCAGTTGCCTTCGGAAGTGCCCCATTGCTGTAGGAGTTGTTCAGAAATGTTCACTGCATAGGCACACAGAAACACAGACACATTAGGTGGAGACCTAAGATCATGTATACCTCAGGTACCATGCAATAGTACCATTCTATTCTGTTTTGGCCAGACCTCACCTGGAATACTGTGTCCAGTTCTGGGTACCACAGTTCAAGAGGGATATTGACAAGCTGGAGCATTTCCAGAGGAGGGCAACCAAAATGGTGAAAGGTCTGAAAGCCATGCCCTATGAGGAGCAGCTTAGGGAGGTGGATATGTTTAGCCTGGAGAAGAGAAGGTTACAAAGTGACAGGATAGCCATGTTTAAATACTTGAACGGGTGTCATATTGAAAGGGAGCAAGCTTGGTTTTCTGCTGCTCCATAGAGAAATGGAGCAACGGATTCAAACTACAGGAAAAGAGATTCCACCTAAACATTAGGAAGAACTTCCTGAGGGTAAGAGCTGTTTGGAAGTGGAATGTGCTGCCTCAGAGTATGGTGGTGTCTCTTTGGAGATTTTTAAACAGAGGCTGGATGGCATCTGTTGGGAGTGCTTTGATTGTGCATGGCAGGGGGTTGGACTGGATGGCCCTCATGGTCCTTCCAATTCTATGATTCTGTGAATTACAAAGGAGAATATGGGTGGTACAACATAAGACCATATGATAGATTGGTTGTATGAGACCTTTAGATTGGCCAGACCAGATAATAGGAATCTGGTCTTCTGAGTATACTCTTTTGCTTCTTCACTTCAAACTCATAACGCCTTTATATCAAGGGTGTGTCAGGGGATGATGGGACACTCAATCCCTGACAGAAGCCAAAAAATATCTCAGCAGACTTAGCAGCAACCTGTTCCCAAGAATACTCACACAGAGTGTTTCACATCCAAATAAACAGGAGGCACCTTTATCTTCAAGTTCAAGCAGTTGCAATATATACAGATATTTACACTCTTGACAGTCAAACTGCTTCGCCAGACATCCATGAATCATAAGAAGAGAATGAGCTCTGAACTGAGCTTCTTTTATACACATCTATAGGCATTGGCTTACTCAACCACATGGGTGCATTACATCAGATCTTGCACTCCAGAAGCTATGCCCTCTAGTAACCCTCTTCAGCAGCTGTGGCTGCATGGCTAGCATGACTTGGCAGTTCCTTGGCTTCAGCCATTATAACTCAGCATGATTCAGAAGTTGTTTGGCCATTTTCAATGGAGTTCAGTTTCTAACTCCTGACAGGGTGAGCAAATGTGGAAGGGTAAGGGGCTGCATTAACCCCTCAGAAGACCTTGGAGGACTGCACACCCCACTGTACCCAGTCCTGCAAAAATAATTTTGTACCCCCAAATGCCTCCTGGGAAACAAAGAGGGCATTTTCACCATGTTTTTGGACCTTCTTGGCCATTTCAGGCCCAGGAGAGACCTTTTTTTAACAACAGGAAGTGAGCAGAAATCACTTCCTGTTTCAAAAACAGCCTTTCTTGGGCCTCAATGCCCCAAAACATGGTGCACCTGGGGTTCACAAAAATGGCCCCGGGGGCCACATGCAACCCATGGGTTACACTTTGCCCATCCCTGCTTTATATTCTAACCCTGAACACACTTGTTTCAAGAAGAGCTTGAAGAGGTGCAGAGGGACTTGGAGGGAGCAGTGCCCCATTCTTGGACATCATCTAGCCCTACTGTATTGGTCCCAAGAAGCAATCTAGGCCCCCCCCATGGCCAAAACAGTTCTCTACCCTTGCTTTAAACCCTGTCCTCATCATCCTAGGGGTAAAGGGCTGGGAAAGCAGTAAGTACTCCCATATCCATCCCAGATTCCCTGGGATTTTCTTCATATCATCATCATCATATTTATTTTTATCCTGCCCCTCTGCAACGCTATCAGGGCAGCTTACAGCATAAAAAACTCCGTAATTACCCACCTCCCACTTAGATCAAGAAGCATGTATTCTAAAAAAGATGGCAGTACAGTATCTTCCCTCTTTTGTGTTTGTGACTTGTAAGCATGGTCATAGGTTAGGGGTATGTAGTAGTGTGGTGAGGCTATTCCAGTTCTTGAGACAAAAGTGATAACTGACCTTTTCTCCTTCTCTTCTGTTTATCCAGTTGTGATTCAAGCACAAGATGGCAAGGACTAGTCATAGCAACTATGTTCTTCAGCAGCTCAACAACCAAAGAGAGTGGGGATTCCTTTGCGACTGCTGCATTGCGATTGACGATATCTACTTCCAAGCACACAAAGCAGTCCTGGCTGCCTGCAGTTCTTACTTTAGGATGTTTTTCATGAGCCAACAGCACAGCACAGCACAGCTGAATCTCAGCAACATGAAGATTACGGCTGAGTGCTTTGATCTCATTTTACAGTTTATGTATTTAGGGAAAATCATGACAGCCCCAGCCAACTTTGAGCAGTTTAAAGTGGCCATGAACTCCCTGCAGCTCTATAACGTGCCAGAATGCCTAGAAGACATACAGGATACAAACTCCTCGGGTTTGCAGTGCTCCTCTTCTGCTTCCAGCACCCAAAATAGCAAAATGATTTTTGGCGTGCGGATGTACGAAGACACACTGGCTAGAAATGGGAGTGAAGCAAACAGGTGGGGTGTCGAGCCTCCAAGTTCAACTGTGAGCACCTCCCAGAGCAGAGAGGTGGATGAGGAAGCCTTGCAGCTCAGCAGTTTCTCTGAACAGCCCTTGGAGAACTGCAAAAGGAGTACTGTGTCCAAGCTCTCAAGTGCTAAAGATCGAGTATCCAATTCACGACGCTTTGGGCGAAGTTTTACATGCGACGGCTGTGGCTTCAGCTTCAGCTGCGAGCGGCTGTTAGATGAGCATATCATGTCATGCACTAACAGGCATTCTTATCAGAATGTCAGATATTATGGGGCTGACAAAAAAGATAGCAGTGAGAGAGACTCTGCTCCTAAAATGCCATCTTCCCAGTTGGAAAAATACAAGGCAGATGGAGGCCAAGCTACGGACAGGTCTTCATCACCAGCATCAAATGTAACGAGTGGGAAAGGCAGCAGCGTTGCATTGGAGCCATTAGGTGAAGAGCGAAGTCGAGTCGCCGAGAGGAAAAGGATTATTGTCAAGATGGAGCCAGATGACCACCCAGTGGATGGCCTGAAAGAGTTCAACATTATCAAGGTGACCGATGGCAATGATTCAACTGACAATGATGATCTAGATGATGATGAGCCAGTTTATAGGTATTACATTGAGGAGGAGGTGAATGAAAGCAGAAGTGTTAGGAAAGCTCTCTTAAAACCCCACATGCCTGTTGATGGAGGGACTAGAAAATATTTTAGAAGTGCCAGGATCCTTAACAATAAAGTGAATGTGGTCAAGGAAGTGACAGAACACGCATCCTGTGAACTGTGCGGGTTGACAATCACAGAAGAAGACCTGTCTTCTCATTACTTATCCAAACACATAGAAAATATATGTGCCTGTGGGAAATGTGGCCAGATATTAGTTAAAGGGCGGCAGCTGCAGGATCATGCCCAGACTTGTGGAGAGCCCCAAGACCT
Organism: Gambelia wislizenii; assembly: GCA_030847615.1. Lineage (NCBI taxonomy): Eukaryota > Metazoa > Chordata > Lepidosauria > Squamata > Crotaphytidae > Gambelia > Gambelia wislizenii. Next base: position 483,554,171 of record JAUMIR010000001.1, on the reverse strand, counting down.
GACCACGAATGGCTTAAGAAATGTGGACGAGAAAACTGACCCGGAAATAAGCCCTGAGGAACAAGCTGAAAACCAAGACATGATGTATGTTGAGATGCTAGATGAGCTTGGTGATGGCCATTTCCAGATGAACAGTCTTCCGAAAAAACAACTCTACAGAGATTCAGTGTGCCCTTTCCGATGTCCTAACTGCGGCCTCCGTTTTGAAACAGAAAATTTGGTGGTTGAACACATGTCCAGTTGCCTAGAGCAAGATCTGTTCAAGAATGTCATTTTGGAAGAGAATGAAAGGGATCATCGACGCAAGCATTTCTGCAGTCTTTGTGGGAAAGGCTTTTATCAGCGTTGTCATTTACGGGAACACTATACTGTGCACACAAAGGAAAAACAGTTTGTTTGTCAGACTTGCGGCAAGCAGTTCTTAAGAGAACGCCAACTGCGCCTTCACAATGACATGCACAAAGGCATGGCCAGGTATGTCTGCTCCCTATGCGACCAAGGAAACTTCCGAAAACATGATCATGTCCGGCACATGATATCTCATTTATCTGCTGGAGAAACAATATGCCAGGTCTGCTTTCAGATTTTCCCAAATAACGAACAACTTGAGCAGCACATGGATGTTCACCTGTATACATGTGGTGTTTGTGGCGCCAAATTTAATCTGAGGAAAGATATGAGATCACACTATAATGCCAAACATTTGAAAAGAACATGAGTACATAGTGCTTATGGACAAGAACTAAATCAAAAAGGAACACCAAAGCAAGGCAGACAATAGCGCATAAAGGAAATTAAATGGTCTGTTGTAACATGACTGCTGTTTTTGTTTTAAAGAGCCTTTAAATCACATGCATTTTCATTTAAGGTCTTAAAGTACATACATATTGCTTAAAAGCACCAATTGTTTAATTATTGCATTTTTATTCTTGCCTCATGTCAGTTTCTGTTTTTTTTTCTTGATGCTCTCTTAAACTATTATTTTGCAAGTATAGATTTTAAAAATACACTGTAGTATTATTCCAGTCACTGGCTTCTATTAAACAGTTTCTCATTGGTATAGGATGTCTACTTTTGTATTTCCATGTCAGTGTTTTTTCTTCATGTGAAAATGTAGATGGTATGCAGTTTAATACATGAAGGGTCAGGCTATTTCCAAGATAGAATAGATGTCCACCTTCCAGCATAAAGTTAAGCGTTCTTAATTTCTTAATCCTATTGAAGTCAGTGGATTATATTGGAGTGTTCCTATTAGGTTTCTGATTCTATAAAAGTACAGGCTGCCATTGGCATCTTGCTGTTGTTGGCATCTCGTGAATTTAGTTACTTCTGCAGTGCTATATTGTGTTGGGATAAGAATGAGGAAGAGGATAGCTTATCTAGAATTCCTTCTGCAGAGCCATTTTGCACAGTCCTTTCTTGTGTCATTTTATGTATTACTAACACAACCTGATGACAAGTTGCAGTAGAAAACCTGAGATGTTGCAGCATGTGCACATCACAAAACCTCTGGGGCATAATCTAAAGAAAGCTGGAGAAGTCATTTTGAAATCAATCAACTTCAGGAGACATACTTTTAACACATATCCTATTTCCTTGAATGGTATGGGCAACCTGATTTTAAGTATGTTTACTTGAAGCAAATCTTAGTGTGTTAAATGGGGCATTCAAGTCAATATTCTTTTCGATGAAACTTAATACAACTTAATACAAACACCCAAGTGTATGCACTTGGTGATACTATAATACTAAGTGGAACAAACATTAAAAATACCCTTAGTTGTCTGACACGATGCATTCCTGCATAATTACCTGGGAGGATTCCCCCCTTGAATACACTGAGACATGCTTCTATGTAAACATGGACCACATTTTTTTAAAGCTGCTCCTCAGCAAGCCATCTGTATTCTGAAAACCATAAGGACAAGATCCTTAATAATGCCTGAGCTGTGCAAAATGTTTCATATACAGGTCACCCTCGTATCTGCAGAGGATACTTCTTGGATTATTACTTCTTGGACCCCTGTATCTGCAGATTATTCATGGTAAGTGAAACCATGAATAATAGTAAACCCCATTAAAATAAAGGACTTTCTGTATAATCATACCATAGTGTTGCATTGGAGAAGGACAGGTTGCTTACTTGTAACCATAGATCTTCAAGTGGTCTTCTGTGAATTCACACAGCTGGGTTACTCCTGCACCTGCACAGAGCATCGGAACCTTCTAGAAACGCTAGGCAGAATATGCTTTGATACAGTTTTGGCGGTAACTCCGCCCATCCTAACCGTCCCTTATAAGGGCTTCCCGCCTAAATCCCCTCAGTTCCTTGAATGACACTGCAATCTGCAGCATCAGGAACATTAAGCATGTTTATATGATGTATTAGGACATAGAGAGGAGGATGGGCGGGTCTATGTGAATTCACAGAAGACCACTCGAAGATCTATGGTTACAGGTAAGCAACCTGTCCATCTTCTTCGTCGTCTCTGTGAATCACACAGCTGGGTGTAGACTGGCAAGCTTCACTCTTGGTGGCGGGTATGTCCTACACCAAGTATACCATATGTACAGACACCTGAGTTTGAAACATTAAGAGCACATTCTTAAGTAAAGTGATCAAAGCATATATAAGAACAGTGACTTGGCAACATGAACACTCACTCATTGAATAGAAGATAACAGTACAGCCTTCCCAAAGGCAGCCTCGTTCCTAGAACGAGAGTCAAGTCTGTAGTGAGAAATAAAAGTTAAGGGTGATGACAAGGTTGCAGTTCTGCAAATGTCCTCTAGAGGCACTCCAAAGAGAAAAGCTGTCGAAGTGGAGACAGCTCTCGTAGAGTGTCCTCGAATCCGTGATGGCAGAGGTTTCTTTGCCAGTTCGTAGCAGAGAGCAATGGTCAACGTCACCCACTTCGATAACCGTTGCGAGGAAATGGGCTCTCCGAGCTTTGAGTCAGCATAAGACACAAACAGTCTGGGTGACTTCCTATGGGATGCAGTCCATTGAATGTAGAAGGCTAAAGCCCTTCTGACGTCCATGAGATGAAGGGTGTGTTCGAATTCGTCCTGCGGGTCCTGCATCAAAGCAGGGAAAGTGATGGATTGGTTGAGATGGAAGCTGGACACCACCTTCAGAAGGAAGGAGATGTCGGGACGAAGCACCACTTTGTGCTTATGGAAAGCAGTGTATGGAGGATCAGACATCAAGGCACAGAGCTCACCAGCCTGAAGTGCCGAAGTGATGGCCACAAGGAAAGCAGTCTTCCAGGATAGGAGTCACAGATCAGTAGAAGCCAAAGGTTTGAACGGTCAGCGAGCCAGCTGTGAAAGGACCAGTTCGAGGCTCCAAGCCGGGGTCAGTTCGGTCACCGAAGGGTGCAAGCCTTTCAAAAATTTCTTTACCATCGCATCAACAAAGGGGGATGGACTGGAACTCATCTGGAACTCGACGGAGATAGCTGCCAGGTAGCACCAGATCGACGAAAGTGATAGGCCCACCGAAGACAATTGGAGAAAAAACTCCCAGTACAGTTGGAATGGAGAACGGTTCAGGACTCAGTCCTCAGGAGGCCAGAAAGGTTTCATACTTCTTCCACTTATAGTGGTATGACTTTCGAGTAGACGGTCTTCATGCAGTATCGATGACAGCCTGAACGTCTGGATGGAGAGACACAGGTTGCCTTGGTACCGAGGACGAACCCAAGAGTCTCGAGCCCGAAGGTTGAATCACAGAATCATCCTCCACGCCGTCAAACGGAGAGTGTCTAGGTCGGGATGCCTGACCATGCCCTCGTGAATAGTGAGCAGATCCGGACGGGATGGCAGACGGACGAAGCGACGCTTGGACATGTGTAGCAGAGTCGCAAACCACATCTGCCGAGGCTGCCACAAGGCGATGAGGATGGCGTTCGCTCGATCCCGACGAAGCTTGGCAATCACTCTTGTCATTAGTGGGAACGGAGGGAACAGGTATACTAGCGGACCCGACCATTGGAATAGGAATGCGTCTCCCCTCGATCCCGGAGCGCGTTGCCTGGAACAGAACTGGGGACACTGAGCGTTCTCGGGAGATGCGAAGAGGTCTACTTGAGGAAAACCCCAGCTCCGAAAGAGGTCTAAGGTGACCGATCTGTGTAGATGCCACTCGTGGATGGAGAGACTCGAGCGGCTGAGTCCGTCTGCAAGAGTGTTCTCCTCCCCGGGAAGATGGATGGATTAGAGAAACACATTCCTGCGGATGCACCAATCCCAGATGTCCAGTGTAAGCTGTAGAAGTTTGGGGGACCTTGTACCTCCCTACTTGTTCAGGTAGTACATGACAGAGGTGTTGTCTGTCAGTACTAGTACAGTCCTGCCCCTCACCAAGGATTCGAAGGCTCGTAATGCTTTCTGGACGGCGAGCAGTTCCAGGACGTTGATATGGAGAGTTCACTCCTCATTGCTCCAAGAGCCCCGAATCTCGTAGGACTTTATGTGCGCTCCCCATCCCTGCATCGGGGCATCCATTGTCAAAGATACGTTCGGCTGAGGAAGGTCAAACAGCATGCCCGACAGGACATTGTCTGGTACTAGCCACCAGTCCAGAGACCGTTGAACTGCCCGCGGCATTGTGAGCATCTTGTTTGAAGAATCACGGAGAGGGTTGAACACTTGCAGGAACCAGTGTTGGAGCAGATGGAACCGAAGTCTGGCGAGGCGGGTCACATAAGTCGTGGCTGCCATGTGACCGAGAAGAACCTGAACTGAATGAGCGGGAAGCCTTCGGGACCGACGGCAGGTATGGATCAGGGACCGAAGGGTGTTGAAGCGGTCTTGAGGTAAGAATGCCACTGCAGTTACAGAGTCTAGACGAGCTCCAATGAATTGGATTACTTGTGCCGGCTGGAGCTGAAGACTTTTTGATGTTGACAACAAGTCCCAGGTAGTCTAAGGCATCAGGTGAGGCCAACATCGAGTTCGAGCTGATGTCGAGACTCCGCCACAATCAGCCAGTCGTCGATGTAGGGGAAGACCACCACGACCTGCTGCCGAAGGAAGGCCGCCACTACTGCCATGCACTTCATAAAGACTCGAGGAGCAGTCGAGAGGCTGAAAGGAAGCACTCTGAATTGGAAGGCCTCGGTCCCGACCTGAAACGCAAGAAAGCGCCTGTGCGTCGGATGGATCCCGATGTGAAAATAGGCATCCTTCAGGTCTATGGAGACGAACCAGTCATACCGTTTCAGAAGTGGAAGGATGGAGGCCAAGGTGACCATTCTGAATTTCTTTGGGGCTATGTACTTGTTCACCCCACGGAGGTCGAGAATCGTGCGTAGACTGCCGTCCTTCTTGGTAACCAGAAAGTACCTCGAAAAGAAGCAGAGGTGGTGAAGGTCGGGGTCAACAGGCTCAATGCCCCCCTTCTGCAACAGAGTGTGCACCTCCTCGAGGAGGGGAGGGGAGGGCAGTGTTGATCGAACTAGTCCCGTCGGAGGTAGAGTGTCGAACTTGATCCAGTAGCCAGTCTGGATGATTTGAAGCACCCAATGGTCTGATGTTATAGAAGACCAGGCTTATTGGAAGTGGGACAGTCGATCCCCGAAGAGAGGCGTCTAAGAAAAAAAAAGAAACAGCATCAGCAAGGCAATCAAAATTTCTTCCGGCTCTGTTCCCTGGATTGTTGCCGCGATGGTTGGTGGTATCTGGAACCCGAGCCCTGGCTCCTCACCGATGAGGCCGGAGAAGGAGAGGGAACGTAATGGGACTGGCGGTAGGATTGGCCAGAGTACCCTCAATGGAACTGTTGGCCATACGATGGGGCTTGCCAGGAATATCTGCCTCTAGGACGGTATTGAGAGGTGGAAGTAGAATCCATACCATATTTCCTGGCAGTGGTCCTCATCTTTTGGGTGAACTCGAGCTTTTCGTCGGTTGACCCATTGAATAAGCCAGACTCGTCAAAGGGCAGATCTTCTATGGTGGCCGAGGCTTGAGGTGTAAGGCCTGAGGACTGCAACCATGCATGCCGACGCAGCGCAATGGAACCAGCGATGGTTTTCGCTGCGCAGTCTGCCACATGACAGGCTGAATTCATCTGTAGTCCCGCAAGGGACTGGGCCTCAGATTGTATAGCCTCCACCATCCGATGCCGCACCTCAGGGAGGTCCTGGATGAGATGACTCATTCTCTCCCATAGGACCTGCTGATAAGCTCCCATGCAAGCCGAATAATTCACCACACGGAAGCTCAGACCAGCTGCGGAGTAAATTTTCTTCCCGACAATATCCAGTTTCCTGCCCTCTGGGTCTGGCGGAGATGATAGAGGCCGGCATTGTTTCTTGTTCTGTGTGACTTTGACGACCACAGAATTCAGCCGTGGATGGTTCTGGAGCCAATTGACATGTTCGCCACCGACACGGTACAGTCGATCTATCCTTTTAGATGTCGACTGGATAGATGAGGGATTCTCCCAAGACCCCTGTGCGATTTTTAACAGAGAGGGCAGTACCGGGATGGAAGCCGTCAGGGGTGCCTTTGACTGGATCCACAGGTTTAGATTTCTTTGAGCCGTCCTTCGTCTTAATCTTGGACTTACTAGAGTCATGCTTAGACGAATGCTTTTCTTTCCTCTTCTTCTTCAGAGACTGAGAAGAGGCAGACTCAGTACTGGGATGGGCCTCGGTGGTGGAAGGAGCCTTATCCCGAATGGCATCCTTCGATGTCGATGGCATCGGCTCTCGAGTCGGTGTCGATCGATCCCGAGCTGAATCCAAGGACGCATGCTGAAGGGAGGAGTGGAGAGCCTCCAGGTCAGATGCAGTGGAGCGGCGCCTAGACGGGCTTCGGGACCGACAACGCTTTTGGCCTTTAGATGGAGGAGACCGGGAGCGTCCACGGCCTCGGGACTCAGAGGGAGGAGCTGAAGCAGAGGTAGAGACTGGAACTGAACTGAACCAGGGAGTAAGGCTTTCTCGTAAAGAAAAGACTTCAGGCGCGAGAGCCTATGTTTCCGAGCCTATGGTGTAAAAGCCTTACAATGGACGCAAGCGTCGACATTATGAGTCCTTCCCAAGCATATTAAATAGTGGGAATGACTATCCGCACCTGGGAGCTTCGCTTGACAAGTTACGCAGCGTTTAAAGGCTCCTCTCCCAGACATTTTACTCACGATAGCAATAATAAGCACAATGAAGAAAAATCGTAGACAAGGACAGTCCGAGGTCGAGTGATATCTGAGGTAATGCCAAAAACGAAGGAGTAAGCCAAAGTCGTTGTCAAAAGCCAGAAAGAGGTCAAAACCAGAGCGACCAGAAGCCGAATACCAAAACCAGAGGGATAGAGCAAAAATCGTCGTTAAAAAAGCAAAGCCAAGTCAAACCAGATCGATGAGAGAGAAAACACCTAGCGAACAGAAGTTCCTTCAAGCTGCTAGCACGGCGGAAAGAAAGGAACTGAGGGGGTTTAGGTGGGAAGCCCTTATAAGGGACCGTTAGGATGGGCGGAGTTACCACCAAAAATGTATCAAAGCATATTCTGCCTAGCGTTTCTAGAAGCTTCCGATGCTCTGCGCAGGCACAGGAGTAACCCAGCTGTGTGATTCACAGAGACCACAAAGAAGATCCTACAGATTCCTAGAGAGGACATCTTTTTCAGTATCTTTTTCAGTATCTTTTCCCCCTATTTTGTGTTCCTCATATAACTGAAAACATGGACATTGGTTCTGTGGATATGGGGGAGGGGCTACCTGTACATTTTCTCTGGAATTCTTATGAGCGACAACCCTGTAAGGCAGACATGATTTTTCTCCATATTACCAATAGAGAGATAAAGGCTAAGAGATAAAGCTGCCAGGTACCATTGTGACCAACGAGAGTTGAACCAAGATTTAAGATTGATCCAGGATTTTAAGAGCTTATACCAATAGGCTACAGTCCTATGCTAACTTCCTTGGGAGTTAGCTCCACTGAACACATGGGATTTGCATTCCAATGAACATCATAAGATTATGCTTTTAACATTATTTTGCAAAGGTTAACATTATTTTGCAAAGGTTAGCAAACATATAGCTCAGGCTTGCTAGAGAGGTTAAGAACAATAAAAAGGATTTTTGGCGGGGGTATGTCTGCAGCAAAAGGAGGTAGAAGGAAATGGTAGGGCCACTACACGTACAAGATGGCAAAATGCTCACAGGGGACAGAGAAAAGGCAGAATTACTCAACACCTTCTTTGCCTCAGTGTTTTCAGAAAAGGAAAAGGGTGACCAACCTGAGGATAATGGAACAGAGGGCACAATAGGGGAAATCCAGCACAGAATAAGTAAAGAGGTAGTAGAGGAATACCTTCTTAATCTAAATGAATTTATATCTCCAGGACCAGATGAACTACATCCAAGAGTATTAAAATTGCTGGGAAATGTAATATCAGAGCCATTATCAATAATCTTTGGGAACTCCTGGAGAACAGGAGAAGTCCCAGCAGACAGGAGGAGGGCAAACGTCCCCATCTTCAAAAAGGGAAAAAAAGAGGATCCCAACAATTATCGTCCAGTTAGTCTGACATCAATACCAGGGAAGATTCTGGAGCAGATCATTAAACAGAGAGTCTGTGAACATTTAGAAGGCAATGCCATAATCACAAAAAGTCAACATGGGTTTCAGAGAAACAAGTCATGCCAGACTAATTTGATCTCTTTTTTTGATAAAATTACCAGCTTGGTAGATGAAGGGAACGCTGTGGATATCGCATACCTTGATTTCAGTAAGGCCTTTGACAAGGTTCCCCATAACATTCTTGCAAACAAGCTTGTAAAATGTGGGCTAATCAAGTTAACTCTTAAATCGATTTGTAATTGGTTAACCAGCCGAACCCAAAGGGTGCTCAGCAGTGGCTTCTCTTCCTCTTGGAAAGATGTGACCAGTGGGATGCCACAGGGTTCTGTCCTGGGCCTAGTGCTATTCAACATCTTTATCAATGACTTGGATGACGGAATTAGGGGCATACTTATCAAATTTGCAGATGACACCAAATTAGGAGGACTAGCTAATACCCTAGAGGACAGGATCAAAATTCAAAATGACCTGGATAAACTGGAGAGCTGGGCCAAAGCTAACAAAATGAAATTCAATACGGAAAAATGTAAGGCGAAAAAATGAAATGCATAGATATAGGATGGGGGAGACCTGGCTGAACGAGACTACGTGCAAAAGGGATCTAGGAGTCCTAGTAGATCACAAGTTGAACATTAGTCAACAGTATGATGCAGCAGCTAAAAGGCCAATGCGATTTTGGGCTGCATCAATAGAAGTATAGTGTCTAGATCAAGAGAAGTAATAGTGCTGCTCTATTCTGCATTGGTCAGACCTCACCTAGAATACTGTGTCCATTTCTGGGCACCACAGTTCAAAAAGGATATTGCCAAATTGGAGCGTGTCCAGAGAAGGGCGACTAAAATGGTGAAAGGTCTGGAAACGATGCCTTATGAGAAGAGACTTAGGGAGCTGGGTATGTTTAGCCTGGAAAAAAGATGGTTAAGAGGCAATATGATAGCCCTGTTTAAGTATTTGAAGGGGTGTCACGTTGAGGATGGAGCAGGCTTGTTTTCTGCTGCTCCAGAGACTGGAATATGGAGCAATGGATGCAAGCTCCAGGAACAGAGATTCCACCTCAACATTAGGAGGAACTTTTTGACAGAGCTGTTCGGCAGTGGAACACACTCCCTTGGAGTGTGGTGGGGTCTCCTTCCTTGGAGGTCTTTATACAGAGGCTGGATGACCTCTCAGGGATGCTTTGATTGTGATTTCCTGCGCGGCAGGGGGTTGGACTGGGTGGCCCTCGTGGTCTCTTCCAACTCTACAATTCTATGATTCAGGTATTTTCTTGACTATTTTTTCCTATGAAACAAATGGATCATTTCACCCAGTGAAATAGGGTGTCTTCACTTTAGACTTCCAAATTCTGGCTGCTGATCATAGCTCACATTGACATTGTAAACCAGGAAGGCCACCATTTGGGCGGTTGCAAAGATCAGGGGGCTTTCAACACTACATCATTCCAGCTACAGTAGCATCAACAGAAAGATCTTTTAGCAAACTCAAGCGTATCAAAAACTTCTTAAGGTCTACCATGTCTCAAACCTGACTTGTTGATTTAGCAAGACTGAGTACTGAAGCAAACATTGCCAGAGAAATTGATTTTGATATTATTAATTTTGCAGATAAAAAAGCGGGAAAAGCGCATTTCAAACTGATTAGACACATCTTTATTTTCTATAAAGTATATCGTTATCTGGTCATTCTGGTGCACAGGGAATAAAGCATTTATGAAAGTTTACCCATGGTAATATTGAGATAGACTGATATTAGCCATCATGTTCAATTATGCTTTCATAATCATACACCAAAAGGTGTTTATTTTGTTCAAATTTTATAATAACCATACTTTTCTACAAAGAAGGAAAAACCAGAACTTTAAAATTTCGTCTTATACCATTATCTTTGGAAAGACTTAATTGAAGATTTAATGTCCATTTGGTAAATTTTGAGCGGAGCCCCCTCCTGTGGTGTCTGAAAGCAGACTTGTTCTGCATTGCAAAATTTCTCTCAGAGGCCCTGTAACTGCTCAACAAGATCCCAACTTATATTTATTTAAGACAATTCTATATTGCATCCCAGCCCACAAGGGGTCCCAAGGTGATGAACACAGAAAAGCAGTTATAACAGTACAAAGAAAACATTAAAAAAAACACATTAGAACACTCTGAAAACAGTTTTAAAAGCAGTCTATAAACAATTCTAAAATACAATTTTAAAACAGTTAAAACAGTGCAATCTCAAACATTAAAAGCCATATGGAACAGTACTGTTTGGGCTCCCCCCCCCCCAGTCCTCTGTATAATGCAGATGGCACTTGATATGGCCCAGGTGCTCTGCATGGGTAGCCAATTGCTTATCCTTCCCTTTTAAGGGACAATAACTGTACTAACAGTGTCACATCTGTGCTTGTGTTCGTGAACAGTTAATCATGCACAATCCCCTTAAGCAAACCCTTTCTTCTGGTTTCATTGCCACCACTCCAGTTCATCCAGACTAGGAGGAAATGTATTGCAAGCAAAGGCTTTCAGAGACCTGTCAGGGAGTTGTATACACTGATGTTAATAAACTTGTTGATTTATGAGCAGTTATGTGCATTATGAATTCTGCAGTCATGGTTCAACAAACAATGCAGTATCTGCATCATGCAAGCAGGGAGGGGCATCTATCACTAGACAAAGACATTAACCAGACAAGTTACGTGAGGGAGTGAACGGGTCTCTGTGGCTAGTTCTACTGGAGTATTTACTGATGCTCTGGGTTTAGGCTTGCATACTTGCCAAATTTGGACAATCAGGTGTTTGAGGGACCTCCTGTTTGCTGCCTGCTTGGAACTGCAACTGGTGGGTGGTTACTGAGCACACAACAGATCACATTCAATAAATGGACTGTAGACTGATTTTTTTTTTAATGGTGCACTGCAAGCTGATAATAGCAATGCAGTAAGGACAAGTAAGATATATTTTCTGTATCTTGGCTCAGTCATAAATCAGAATGGAGATTAGTCAAGAAATAAGAAGACTATGAGTTGGAAAAGCAGCTATGAAGGAACTAGACAAGATCCTTGAGTGTAAAGATATATCATTGAATACCCAGGTCAAGATTGTCCATGCCCGTATTTCCGATTTCTGTGTACAGTTGTGAATGCTGGAGAGTGAAGAAAGTTGATAGGAAGAGAACTCATTTGAAATGTGGTGCTGGAGGAGAGTTCTACAGAGACCACGGACTGTTAAAAAGACAAATAAAAGGGTCCTAGAGATAATCAAGCCTGAATTCTCCCTAGAAGCCAAGATGAGTAAATTGAGACTCTTGTACTTTGGACATATCATGAGAAGACATGACTCATTAGAAAAGACCATAATGCTTGGTATGGTAGAAGGCGGTAGAAAAAGAGAAGACCACATCCCAGATAGAATCATAGAGTTGGAAGAGACCAAAAAGGCCACCCAGTCCTGTAGTAATGATGCTCAAACGCCCTCTGGGATTGTCATGGTAAAGCATACTTTATTGGTACAGTAGACTGGTTTATATAGTGGTCACATATACACTGTTAATCATTAGGTAAGGATTATGTTGGTACACAGGAGTACGTTACAGACATATTATAACCTGAATATACAAGAAGGGTTACAAGATACATACAGACATAATTATCACTTGTCTAGGTACACACAGGTATAATCATTTGGGTACACAGATCTTGTTTTGGGGATTATTCTCAGTTGACCTAACACCCTTCTTGTTAATTGGGAGGATGTCAGACTACGTGCAATCCCATCGGGGAGTGGGCATTCCCAAGAAAGCAAGTAGTGGGCATCCCAAGAAAGCAAGTAGCCACACAGTCCAACTCCCATGATGGATAGACTCAATCAAGGAAGCCATAGCCTATGCTTGCAAAATCAGAGCAGGGCTGTTGATGACAGGGAGACTTGGAGGTCTCTCATTCTTGGGTTGCCATAAGTCAAAGTCAACTTGACTACAATTAACAACAATAGCAAGGACAAGCAAGCTGAGGCCTCCTTACTAACAGGTGTGGAAGAATGGCATCTGTGGTAAAACCATTGGGCAGTGGGCCAAGAATGGAAAAGTTTGGAGCTAAGCCTGTGGCAGTGTTAGTTCTTCAGGTAACTTCTCCAGCTGTGTCATTAACACCAATTTGTTTTGCAGGCACTAGCAAGTAACATTCTGTAGGTTTAGATGGCAGGAACAATCCGTGAGTATTGGGAACCTAGGACCGCCCAGCCACAAGCAGGAAGTAGAGCATAGCTTCCTGGGAGTTAAAGTCCATTGTTCTTTGTTCTCCTTTACTCCTCTCCCACGAGGCCAGATCTACTTCCTGCTTTGCCCAGCTCAGACAGGTTTTTCCAAACTCCTCCAGACTTTTTCCTACCATCTATCCCTATTCCCTCCCAAATTCAAAACCCCCACCTTTTTCTCTAATTTCTCTCCTCCAGCCCTCCTGTGCTCTCACCCCCTGCTCTAAAATAAAAACAAAAAAAACCTTTTCTCTCCTTCTCCTCCGCTCTCCCACCCACCCACCCAACTGCCAGACTCTCTGCCCAATGCTCCTTTCCCCCCTCCTTTTGGAGCCCCCCCCACCGCCACCTGCTGAGCCCTTTACCCAGTGCTCTCCCTTTTTTTCTCTCTCCTCTGGGCAATCAGAACGGGAGGCTGCAAGGGAAACGCGGCAGGTGCTGGTGCTGTGAAGCAGTGGCGGGAAGCAGAACAGGAGCTCTCTGGCCCCCGTAATGGTGGCTGCAACTCCTTGGAAGTAACCGTCGCCTCCGCCGGCCACATGGGCGTTCCGGTGGTCCAGAGAAGGGCTGCTAAAGAGGTGGAAAGGGCCCTGGCCAGCAGCCACTCCGGGAGCGCGCCAAAGGCCAAGAATCCTCACCAGCCACGTTGGTTCATGCGGCATGGGGCCCAGGAAACCGCGGGGGCTGAGGTTTCTACCCTGCCCCCCAGAGATCCCTACTGGAAAGCAAAACTGCGGCAGAGACCAACATGAAGAATAAGGTACAGGGGCCTCGACTGGGGAGTTTTCAGCTTCCAGGCGCCTCCTGGACAGCCTAATATTCTCAAGTGGGGAGGAGGAAGAGGATGATGCCCACATGGAATCGGACAAGGAGTCCGAAACAGGCCAGAACTGGGATAACGCAGGGGAGCCCCGAGATCAGGAAGATCAAGGGAAGAAGCGAGATGAGGAGGAGGAAGAGAAGGGGGATAAGGGCAAAAAGAGAAAAGAGTCCATCAGACTGGCACTGCAAATACTATCAGATGCCCTCTTATCTGATGAGGAGGACCCACTAGAGGGCACCTCGAGGGCACAAGGAAGCTGAGGTAACAAAAAGAGGGGCCCCGACCCAGGGAAAGGCAAGGCACATGCCAAAACAAAGAGGCATGCGCCAGTGAATATAGATAAAACACAGACCCCTGTACAGCAGGGGAAGAAAAGGAAGGACCCCCCCCCGCCTCAAGGCACTCATCTGAGGAGTCGTATGGGGCCTCTGATGGGGAGGACCTGATTAGGAGGTCCATTCCAGATCTGGATAACGTGGACCCAGACCAGACCGGGGACAATGGGGAGGAGTTTCCACTCGACAGAGAGCCGGGGGAACTCTCAGACTCGGAAACCTCTGATCCAGATGTAGCCGACAGGATCTTTGCAGGGATACGTTCTCCTACCTCCTGAACAGGGGACTGGCTGCACTGGAAATACCTTCCCCTGCTGCACAGCAGGACAGCACTGAGGACCCTCACGCTCCAAAGAGCAAGAAGGTCGCGGCGCTGATGCCCTCAAACAAGCCAAAACAAGCCAAACAAGCTCTTCCCCTTTCCAAGAGTGTTCTGGAACTTGGTGGAGGAAGAGTGGGACAAACCGGCCCAGGGCAGGCGAGGTATGGCCGCAGCCCAGAGGTTTTATAACTTCCCAAAAGAGGTACTTGACAGGCTGAAGACCCCTGTGGTTGACCGACCGGTGGTCTCCATGGCTTCCAACTCACTGGCACTTCGGGAAGAGGAAGGTTCCCTCAAAGACCCCAATGAGAAAAGGGCAGACAGCGCCCTCAAAAAATCTTATGAAGTATCGGCACTGGGAATTAGGTCCTCACTGGCTACGGCTCTAATTTCAAGGGCAGCCATCATATGGCTCCAAGAGGTCATGGAAGCTAAGGACCTGGATACGAGATCCCTCGGCAGGGCCTTTAACTGCATCCATCACGCACTGAACTTCATCGCTGACGCGTCCCAAGACTTACTGACGTTCACTGCCAGAGCCGCGGGTGCAACCAACCTAGCAAGAAGGTCTCTCTGGGTCAAACAATGGGATGCAGACACCCAGTCAAGAAACGCGCTGGCCACCGCAGCATTCAAAGGAACAAAGTTATTCGGCGAGGAAGCTCTCAAAGACATCCTGGTGGAGACAAAAGACAAAAAACAGGCGATGCCCTCAGCAGGTCGAAAGCAAGACAAGAAAACTTACAAGTGTACCTCGCAATATAATAATTGCTTTCGCCATTACAAAGGCAACAACAGAAGAACAGACTACTGATCCACCAGACCGGCGTGGGCAAGAACCAATTACGTCATCCGCCACGCACCCTTCTCCAATGCGAACTCCAACCGAAGGGGGGGGGGACACAGCCCCAGAGGGGCTCCTCCCACCAACAATCTTGACTTGAGGACATCTCCAGTAGGAGGAAGGCTGTCCAGGTTCCTGGAGGCCTGGTTGGCCACCACCACGGACAAGTGGGTGCTGGAAACCATCACCCACAGGTACAAGGTGGAGTTCAACATGAAACCCAGGAACTGGTTCCTCCCCGCGCCAATCCCGAAAAACCAGCAAAAGGCAAAGAATCTGAGAACAGCCATAGATCACCTACTGGAGATAGATGCAATAGAAAAAGTACCAGATACTCAATGTTTCTTAGGGGTATACTCTTACTTCTTCACAGTACCAAAAAAGGATGGGAGCTTAAGGTCAGTCTTAGATCTAAAGTTCACAAACTCCTTCGTCACATACAAGCACTTCAAGATGGAGACGCTTGCGTCAATAAGGGAGGCAGTACAGGAAGGAGACTACCTGGCCTCCCTCGACTTGTCGGAAGCATACCTGCATATCAAGATGCATCAAGACAGCAGACAATTCCTAAGGTTTGCGTTTGGGGAGGAGCACTTCCAATTCAAGGCACTCCCCTTTAGCCTAGCAATGGCACCAAGGGTGTTCACCAAGGTACTGGTGGTGATAGTCGTGCACCTGCGTACCGGAGGGATACACCTATACCCTTACCTGGACGACATCCTACTAAGAGCACTGTCAAAGACCAAGGTGCGGAAAGACCTAGCAGAAACGATCACATGCCTGCAAGACCACAGCTTCTTGATAAACTTCAAGAAGAGTACACTCACACCATCACAAAGCATAGTTCACCTAGGGGTGCAGATAGATACGGTACCCTACTTAGTCTCTCTGTCAGAAGAAAGGCGAAACTCATCCAAAGAGAGGCCATGGAAGTAAGAGGAAAGACAAGGGCCCCAATCGCAGCTCTGGCACGTCTCTTCGGCCTGATGATCTCAGCAATCCAAGTAGTTCCCTGGGCCAGGTTCCACTCAAGGCCACTGCAAGCCCTACTTCTACCACACCAGGAGAAGATATCACGCAGGGAATTCCTCATACTGGACATCTCTCCTGCAGTGATAGAATCTCTCCAGTGGTGGACACAGGAGGAAAACATCACCAGGGGGTCCCCCCTGATGGTCAGTCAGCAGATAATAGTCACATCGGACGTGAGCCTCAGGGGATGGGGGGCTCACTGCCAAGGCATGGTAACACAGGGAATCTGTCTGGTCAAGAGAAGAGCAAGGTCACAGCATCAACTGGCTAGCTTAGGGCAGCCAGGTTGGCCCTGGAACACTTCAAGAACGTGCTGCAGAATCAATACATGCTGCTCCTCACAGACAACACGACAACACGTTCATACATAGTGAGACAAGGAGGATCCAGATCACTGCACGCAGAGGCGACGATGCTGCTCAGATGGGTGGAAAGAACAGTCCAATCCTTGATAGCTCAACCTCTACAGGGGGAAGCCAACACACAGGCGGATTTTCTGAGCAGGCACACGGTTTTGCCAGGAGAATGGGAACTGCACCAGGAAACTTTTGCCCACATCCAGACCAGATTTGGGATGATGTCAGTGGACATGTTTGCATCACACCAGAACAGCAAGCTCTGACGCTTCTTCACCCGCTACCAACACCTGGGAGCAGAAGGAGTCGATGTGCTACGTTCTCCATGGCTGGAGGGCCTGCTATACCTATTTTCCCCCTTCCCTCTGATAGGGAAGACGTGCAGAAAAATTCGAGAGGAAAAGGCACAGGTGGTACTAATCGCACCCCACTGGCTAAGAAGACCATGGTTCTTGGACCTGACAGAGATGTCGGTCGAGTCCCCCATGAGGCTCCCCCCACACCCGGATCTACTTCATCAGGGTCCAGTAACACACCCAGATTTGGTGTGGCTACAGCTGACAGTGTGGAGATTGAGCGGAGAGCGCTAAAAGACTGCGGGTACGAAGATAAAGTGATAGAGATGCTTCTGGCATCATGCAGGCCATCAACGAAGAGAATATACCAGGCAACCTGGAAGGTTTTCTCAAACTGGTGCACATCCAAGAAAATAAAACCATTAGAAGCTTCAGTAGGGCACATACTTGCCTTCCTACAAGGAGGACTAGACAAAGGCCTTCGGTCCAAACACCTTGAAGCAGCAGGCAGCGGCGCTGGCGGCATTCATATCCAATGCCCGCAAGAAGGTCGGATCTCGACACACCCACACGTAAGAAGATTCCTCAGGGGAGCGACACTAATCTCCCTACCGGTTCATCACAGGTTTCCCTCCTGGAACCTTTCCCTGGTTCTGCAACAACTAACCTGAAGCCCCCTCAAGCCACTAAAGAAGGTTTCCCTCAGGGTCCTGACCCTCAAGGTGGCCTTTCTAATAGCAATCAGTTCAGCCAGAAGAGTCTCAGAACTCATGGCCCTCTCAATACGGGAGCATTTGTGCTCCTTTGAGGAGGACGCGGTCTGTCTGAGACCAGACCCCTCTTTCCAGCTGAAGGTACTATCACAGTTTCACATGTCACAACAGGTCGTTCTTCCCTCCTTCTGCCCTAAGCCTTCGCACCCTACAGAGAAGCTCTGGCACAAGTTAGACGTAAGGAGGGCACTGAGAATCTATATCAAGTGCACAGTGACGTTCAGACACTGTGATTGTCTCTTCGTATCCTTCATACCTGCTTCGATGGGAAAACAGGTATCCCGGCAGACACTGGCAACATGGATTAAGGCATGCATCTTCATGGCCTATGACGCTGCAAATACGCCACACCTGTCGGGAGTGCTAGCACACTCCACCAGATCGGCGGCCACATCAGCAGTATTCTCCACAAATGCGCCCATAGCAGAGATTTGTAGGGGAGCAACATGGAACACTCAGTTCACCTTCATCAGATACTACAAGGTGGACAAGTTCAAGAACACAGAAGCCACATTTGGGAGGCGAGTCCTCCACGAGGTGGTCCGCACTTAGGTGCACTTCTAAACAGTCACTCCCACCCTAAGGAGGCTAGGGCTTGGGTATGTCCCAATACTCACAGATTGTTCCTGCCATCTAAACCTACAGAATGTTACATTGGGTACTTACCGTGAAGGTACTTTCTGTAGGATAGATGGCAGGAACAATCTGGCCCACCCTGTGACTGTACGGAAGGGCCACTCCAACTCATGGGTATGACATGTAAAGTATACAATAATAAGTGAATTCTCTTTACAGGGAGGAGTATGTTACTGACCTTTCTCTACAGGGCTATGCTAGCAAGTGAAGTGGCCTCGTGGAAGAGGAGTAAAGGAGAACAAAGAACAATGGACTTTAACTCCCAGGAGGCTATGCTCTACTTCCTGCTTGCGGCTAGGCGGTCCTAGGTTCCCAATACTCACGGATTGTTCCTTCCATCTAAACCTACAGAAAGTACCTTCACGGTAAGTACCCAATGTAACAATTTGTTGTTGTTGTTAACTGCCATTAAATTGACTTCAACTTACTACAACCCTATGAATTAGAGACTTCCAGGCGCCCTATCAACAGCCCTGCTCAGGTCTTGCAGACTCAGGGCCATGGCTTCCTTGAAGAAATGGCTTGAAGCCTGAAATCCTCCTGGAGCAGGATGTTACACTTGTGGAAATATGGTGCCAATTACGCCTAGAACCTGTATGCTTAATTTCTATTTCTTTTATTAGGTGTGTGATGTTTATCCCTCAGGAATTGTGCTTTCTGCAACCGGACTTGTTTATCTCGGATTGGCCTTTTTAGTCATCAGCGCACTTGCAGAAAACGCAGGATGAGTCCTTCCTGAATCTTTGTTTGCAAAGAAAAGCGAGAGAGATGTTTATCCCTCAGGAATTGTTCACAACAATGGAATTTATTAAAAAAGCAAGAACGTTTATCACCATTATAGTTCATAAAGAATGAATATTTATTAATTGTAATAACCAGAGTTGGAGATTGTTACTGTTTTGGACTACAGTGGCCATGCTGGCAAGGGGGGGATTATGAAAGCTGTAGTCTAAAACAGGAAATTTACCTGGGTTCTTTTTATAATATAGATGAGCTCAAATTAAGAATTAATCTCTGGTAATTGAATATTTTGTGAATAATGGAACAGAGCAGTAGAAATGGGAAAAAGAAATATGCCTTTCATCTTCCAGTTGTTATCACACAGTGTCACACCAGCTCATGTGAAGAGAGAGGAAAGCTCACAAAGTCAGTACTGTACTTTGTTTATAACGCATCATTTCAGTCAAAATGATACTAAAGAGTAATTTTAATAAATGCCATGATCCCAAGCTGAGTAGTGAGGCCCAGAGGGTCCATGTACACTCAATCAAGTCTTAGGGCTAGATATGTGCAGTTACACCTGACCCTGCAACCACCCTGGAAAGGCGTGCACACATGCAAAAAACACACACTCTCTCTGGCTTTTCTTCGCAAACGAAGATTCAGGAAGGACTCATCCCATGCTTTCTGCAAGCGCGCTGATGACTAAAAAGGCCAATCTGAGATAAACAAGTCCAGTTGTAGAAAGCACAGCAGAACACAAAAAATCCCTCTCTGTTGTTGTCATACAAAGTGCACACCTCAGAGGAGGTCACAAGATCCTTCTAGTGGCATTATTCTTCCTTCACAGCTTTTTGCAGGTTACTTGTATGAAGGAAGGTCAACATGACCACAGTCCAGTTTACTGGATGTCACTTTGAGCTTTAAAAAAAAATGCCAGGCAACCCACTGTGGATGGTTAGTGTTCCCAGAGTAAACACTGGAGATGTCTCCTGTACCTTTAATGGCAGTGAGGAAGAGGGAATTTCAGCAAGTGCTGATTGTCACCTGGTTGTGTTACAGCAAGTAAAAATCAGCAGTGGCCTCAGTTCTTAAATGTAAAGAGTAAGGCACAGTTGTAAATACCTGTATATAAAATAATGGTCAGGATCCAGTTCTCTTGATCAGAGTCTGGGAAATGAGGAAGTGCAGCATTGTCTGGGCTCCACAGTAGTCGTAATAATGCAAATGATCTGATTATTCTCCCGGACCTCTGTAACTGAACAGCAGTCAGAAAATGGGGAAGATGGAACATACCATGTTACCAGAGATATCTGTGGTAGAATAGCAATTGACCATTTCCCCCCAAGTCAAGATGCATAGTACCCAAGGTTGCTCAATGTGAAGTGAGAAGCTGGACAAGTCTGGGTAAAACTAGCTAATCACAGCACATGTAATGCTGTGAGGTGGGGGGGGGCTGTGAGGGAAAGAAAATAACCTAACTAGAGGCTTGTCTGTAAAGGAGTTTGCCCTGGCCTCACATCGGGAGGCATGGAGACGCACTATCCACAATGCTGCAGCCTTATTTGAGAACTCACGACGAACAAGTCTTGAAGAGAAACGACAACACAGAAAGAATCACAACCCAAAAACATCACCCAAGGAGACCTTCTGCTGTGCTTTCTGCAACCGGACTTGTTTATCTCGGATTGGCCTTTTTAGTAATCAGTGCGCTTGCAGGAAGCGCGGGATGAGTCCTTCCTGAATCTTCGTTTGCAAAGAAAAGCCAGAGAGAGAGAAAATAAAAACAGTAAAGATGTATTATATAACAAGTAAGTTAAACATGAATTCCCTGAACTCTGTCTGCATTCCCAGCTCTCAAAACCTTATTCAGATGTCATCAATTCCTCTCTTCCTAACTGGTCCTGTCTCTGTTTTTGACTGGCTTCATTTAACTCCTTTACAGACAAGCCTCTAGTTAGGTTATTTTCTTTCCCTCACAGCCCCCCCCCTCCACCTCACAGCATTACATGTGCTGTGATTAGCTACTAGTTTTACCCAGACTTGTCCAGCTTCTCACTTCACATTGAGCAACCTTGGGTACTATGCATCTTGACTTGGGGGGAAATGGTCAATTGCTATTCTACCACAGATAGCTCTGGTAACATGGTATGTTCCATCTTCCCCATTTTCTGACTGCTGTTCAATTACAGAGGTCCGGGAGAATAATCAGATCATTTGCATTATTACGACTACTGTGGAGCCCAGACAATGCTGCACTTCCTCATTTCCCAGACTCTGATCAAGAGAACTGGATCCTGACCATTATTTTATATATTTACAGAGATATGTGTCTTCAATTATTAAACATCATGTGTCAGGAGGGGTTCAAGTACTAGGTCTACAACACCAGCATTCTGCAGCATTGTCACCTGTACAGTTGTAAACAATGTCCTTAACTTTCAGCCACTTTTCAAATTCAATTTTGGAATTTTCTCTTCACAAACAAACAAACAAAAAACAATAGGGACACATGAAAAGTCCCTCCCCTCCAAATTGCTTGTTGCCATTGGAGTACCTTTTTATTTTGGTCCTAGCCAATGAAACATATCAGGGCAGAAAATGCTTGTGCTGCTTTTCAGCAAGTACACTGCAAAGAAGCAGAACTGACATGCTCTGATTGTAAGCAGGTTGGTGGGAGGAAGGGCCGGTTTAAGGCACCAGCAGCATCAGCATCCACAGGGGGACCCATCATTGTGGGGGCCCCCGTAGTAACCCTCCTCCTGCAAAAACATTATTAGTAATAATCTGAATATCCTGTACTGTGATTAGCTTAGGTTGCGTTAAGTTACATTGACCTGAGATAAACATATGGGGCCCCCAAAATAAAGCATTGCAGGGGATCCCAAAATTCCTTAAACCGGTCCTGGTGGGAGGTACGATCAGAATGCTTTGGGGGATCAAATAATACAAGGAGTGTAAATGAAACTATCCATCAGCCTAACCACAGTGCTAACCCTAACACTAACCCTCAACAAACTGGATTTTTTATTTAGGTCAGAAAAAATCCCACTCCCCACTCAGTGCTAGTGCTTTTTAAAAAATTATTGTTATGATGCATGAGGGTTAAATTAATGTCCCTCCTTTCCACTAAAATAAGTACTGAAGGCATCTTTGCAACAGAATAGTCAAGTGTTCCTACTGCATTGATACTAACCACAAGAGGTCAGCATAGAACAAACCTGCAAAACACTGGTTCTGAGATAAAGCAGTTGCTTTGGACAGCAATCTCACCTCTTACTTGTTCATCCCCTCTAGCTTCCTGCATAAGACAGCTGGTGATCATCTTGTGAAAACGTTTAAAGTTCCCATATCACATACTGTCGCTACATTCATGAAATTTCAAAGATACATCAATGAGATAAAAGTAACAAAAATGCAGTTATTAGGGAAATTTGGCATTCAGTAGGAACGTATTTGTCTTGTAGTGCTATCAACAGTGTGGTAACAAATGCATTATAAAAGGAGGGGGCAGGTATATAATTACAGTACTTGCAAAATGCATCTGTGATTTGCTATACTTTTAGCACAATCCAATGTAAAGATGATGTACAAAGTAAAATGTATAAAAGGGATTTATTTTCCTTTCCAGAATACAATGCACAATGAACCTATTGAAGGGAGGAAATCTACAAGGGCACACAGGCTAAATAGTAAGTCTGTGTGGCAATGATAGTGAGTCTGAACGCTTCTAATTCAAATTTTGAAACAAATAGTAAGAACATCAGTGTTGCTGAACTGGACCAGAGCAAAGTTCCCCCCTGCTGCAGTCTTCTGTTACCACAGTGCCCAACCAGGTATCTGTTTGTTCTTGTTAGCTGTCTTCAAGTTGACTTCAACTTATGGTGACCCTATGAATGAGAGACCTATCCTCAACAGCCCTGTTCAGGTCTTCAGGGCCATGGCTTCTTTGACTGAGTCTATCCATCTGGAACATGGTCTTTCTTTTTTCCTACTGCCCTCGATCTTTCCAAGCATTATTACCTTTTCTAGCAAGTCATGTCTTCTCATGATATGGCCAAAGTATGACAGCCTCAGTTTAGTCGTCTTGGCTTTTAGGGAGAGTTCAGGCTTGATTTGCTCTAGGATACATTTATTTGTCTTTTTAGCAGTCCACAGTATTCTCAGAACTCTTCTCTAGTACCACATATCAAATTAGTTGAATTTCTTCTTATCTGCTTTCTTCACTCTCCAGCTTTCACAACCATCATAGAAATGCGAAATATGATGACATGGGCCATCCTAATTTTATTATTCATTGATATATCTACACTTCAGGATCTTGTCTAGTTCCTTCATATCTGCCCTTCCAAATTTTTAGCCAAATCCTCACTACACAACTAAACTGGATTATTTGCCATGGCTCCTCCTATGGAATCCTGGGATGCCAGAATTCCATAGCATTAAGCCATGGCAGTTAAAGCGGTATCAACTGGATTATTTCTCAAGTGTGGCAGCAGCCCTAGCCGTCTTCTAATTTTTTGACTGCAGTCTTCATTCTGATTAATGATTGAGCTAAGGTATGGAAAACCATTAACTATTTAAATGTCTTCATCATCTATTTCAAAGTTATGTAAATCATCCCAACCCAAAGGGTGCTCAGCAGTGGCTCCTCTTCGTCTTGGAAAGATGTGACCAGTGGGGTGCCACAGGGTTCTGTCCTGGGCCCAGTGCTATTCAACATCTCTATCAATGACTTGGATGAGGGAATTAGGGGCATACTTATCAAATTTGCAGATGACACCAAATTAGGAGGAGTAGCTAATACCCTAGAGGACAGGATCAAAATTCAGAATGACCTGGATAGACTGGAGATATGAGCCAAAGCTAACAAAATGAAATTCAACACGGAGAAATTACACTTAGGGCGTAAAAATGAAATGCATAGATATAGGATGGGAGAGACCTGGCTGTATGAGACTACGTGCGAAAGGGATCTAGGAGTCCTAGTAGACCACAAGTTGAACATGAGTCAACAGTGTGATGCGGCAGCTAAAAAGGCCAATGTGATTTTGGGCTGTATCAATAGAAGTATAGCATCTAGATCAAGGGAAGTAATAGTGCCGCTCTATTCTGCCTTGGTCAGACCTCACCTAGAATACTGTGTCCAGTTCTGGGCACCACAATTCAAAAAGGATATTGACAAATTGGAGCATGTCCAGAGAAGGGCAACTAAAATGGTGAAAGGTCTGGAAATGATGCCTTATGAGGAGAGACTTAGGGAGCTGGGTATGTTTAGCCTGGAAAAAAGATGGTTAAGAGGCGATATGATAGCCCTGTTTAAGTATTTGAAGGGGTGTCACGCTGATAATGGAGCAGGCTTGTTTTCTGCTGCTCCAGAGACTGGAATACGGAGCAATGGATGCAAGCTCCAGGAACAGAGAGTCCACCTCAACATTAGGAGGAACTTTTTTGACAGTAAGAGCTGTTCGGAAGTGGAACACACTCCCTCGGAGCGTGGTGGGGTCTCCTTCCTTGGAGGTCTTTAAACAGAGGCTGGATTGCCATCTGTCGGGCTTTGATCAAGATTTCCTGCGTGGCAGGGAGTTGGACTGGATGGCCCTCGTGGTCTCTTCCAACTCTACAATTCTATGATCCATAGTCATTATTTTTGTTTTCTTAACATTTAACTGTAAAGCTGCCTTTGAACTTTGAACTTTCTGCCTTGACTTTCTTCAATAATCGTTCAAAGTCTTTGCCATTTCCTGCTAGTAGTATGGTGTCATCTGCGTATTTTAAATTGTTGATGTTCCTTCCTTCAATTTTCACACCTTCCTCTGAATCTAATCCTGCTTTATGTGTGATATTTTCAGCATACCAGTTAAATTCATTGGGTGATAAAATGCAGCCTTGCCTGACCTCTTTGCCAATTGGAAACCATTCAGTTTCTCTGTATTCTGTCCTAACAGTAGCCTCTTATCCTGAGTATAGGTTATGCATTAGGGAAAGCAAATATTGTGGCACACCCACAAGAGCATTAAGAGCAATCCATTGCATTTCACTGTCTATACAAGCAAAGGCTAGTTCTATAAAGCACAGGCTGATTTTCTTTTGAAATTCTTCGGTGCACTCTATTATTCAATATATGTTTGCAATATGATCCCTAGTGCCTCTTCCTTTCCTGAACCCTTCTTGGATATCTGGCATGTCTCACTCCATATATGGTAAAAGTCTTTGTTGTAGAATTTTGAGCAGCACTTTCCTTGCATGGAAAACTGATGCAATGGCCCTGTGATTACTGTAATCTCTCTTGTCCCCTTTTTTGAGGACTGGAATGTATATTTTATTTTTTTAATTTATTTTTATATTTTTATTAGTTATTTATATCCCGCTCTTCAGCCACAAGGCTATCAGAGCGGCTTACAAACTGTTTTAAGCAATATCAATTTACACATCTACACTGCATTAAGCAGTTTCTAATGTGTGTTAGCTAATTGTACCCCACAAGCCGGGTACTCATTTTACCGACCTACGAAAGGATGGAAGGCTGAGTGAACCTTGGAGCCCTCTGGAATCAAACTTGCAATGTGGTGATCTGTGGGCCACTGTTTTGTTTTCTATATTTGTTGACATATTTTAGTTAGAACTAGAATAGGTTATCTTTATAGACTGAAGCAGCTTTATTGGTATGCTGTCTGTTCCTGGTGATTTATTTCTCCCAAGTGCCCTGAGTGCAGCTTCAATTTTTTAAAGTTAGATGTTCATCTTCATATGGTTCTTCAAATACATCTGTGATTCTTTCCTCTCTTTTATATAGTTCTTCCATGTATTTTTTCCATCATCTTTTCATTTCTACTTGGTCATGTAATGTGTTCCCCTTCTGGTTGTAGAGCTTCCCCACTTTTGGTTTAAATTCCTTTTGATTTTTTAGATCTTGTTGAAGAAATCTCTTGTTCTTCCTTTTTTGTTGTCAAGTTCTATTTCTCTGCATTGGTTATTATAGAAGTTCTCCTTATCCCTGCACACAAGTCATTGAACAGTTGCGTCCAGGGTCCTGGCTCTATTTCTGTCACTTTTTACTTTTGTTTCTCTTCTGTCCTTGATTCCTTGAAGAGTTTCATCTGTGATCCATGGAGGATTATCGTTCTTTTGAGCTATAGATAGTGTCTTTCTGCATTCCTCCCTGACAACATCCCTGGCTTGAGTCCAGAGTTCAGGTATCTGTAGGTGCCTCAAAATCAGGCTTCTTCTGTGTTAGTCTCCAGAATCTATGTCCTGCTTACTTAATCATGGCCAGCAGCCATTGGTTAGAACATAGGAAACTGCCTGATACACTAAGTCAGACTACAGCTTCCAAAAGTTACTTTTTGGACATCTCCCAAGCTGACTGGGGGATTCTGAGAGCTGTTGTTCAAAAAGAAACTTTTCCTATAACTAGTTCAGTATTACTTATGCACCAACTGGCAGTGGCTCTCCTTGATTTCAGATGAGTGTTAGAGATGCCTGGGAATGAACCTGTGACTTCATTTGCTCTGTCACTGGGCTATGCCCTTTCTCCTATTTGTCATGTATTGGTCAAAATCTTTTTGAAAGTCAGGGGCCATCAGTAGAATATGTTTTTGTTCAGAGTTTATGATAATACAACCTGAGCTAATATGCAATGACCCAAAGGTAAGTCTTACTGCTGAGTTTATTCCCACAGACACATATATAATGGGGACTGGGAACCCATAGACTTCCAGATATTATTGGATTACCATTTCCATGGTCCCTGAGCATTGGCCATCCTGGCTGCAACTAATAGGAGTTGGACTTTAATAGCATCTGTATTCATTGTTTTTATTATTCCCATCAAAAGAGGCTGTAATTCTATCTGCATTTACCTGGGAATATACTCCTGGGGCTTACTTATGAATAGACATGAGTACAGAATTGCATTCTAAACTCAATGGTAGTTTTGCATAAGTGAGTCAAAAATTCTGGCTGAAATTTATCTAAAATTTATTTGGCTGGCTGTACAGTAGGATCCCCATATCCACTGATTCATTATCCACTGATTCAGTTATCCGCAGGACACAAAATAGCACACCTACCATAGATATGCCTAGAAAACGCCTAGAGAGGCATCCTCTCTAGACATTTTCTAGGTCCTCCAAGGCAAACTCTATAGTATTTTAAACCAGGAGTCCCATTATCTTCAAGGGTGTTCTCTGTTATCCACAGTTTTCAGTATCCATGGGGGGGGGGCAGAACCAATCCCCTGCGGATACAGGAGTCCTACTGTATTTGCATTTGCTTTCCTTTACTGCTAAGGATACCCTGGGAGAGAAGGGGAACCCAATGAGTTAGTTTTACTCTGTAATAGCTCAGTAATTGTAATATTTAAGACATTTCCCACGTTTCTGTTGTCCTAACAAAAATCCCTAAAACCTAGCCTTTTCACTGCCTCCTCCTATAAGAAACAATACAGTATATGAAGAGAGAGTCCATATTAGTAACCTAACTGTGACAGGTTCATATAGAATAGCTATACAAAGAAATTCTGGTCATAAAATGTATATTATTCTTGTGTGCTTTCAAGTCATTTCCAATTGATGGCGACCCTAAGGACCCTATCGCAGAGTTTTCTTGGCAAGATTTGTTCAGAGGGGATTCACCTTTGTTTTCCTCTGAGGCTGAAAGAGTGTGACCTGCCCAAGGACACCCAGTGGGTTTCCATGCCTGAGCAGTGGATTCAAAACCTGGTCCTAAGTTGAAGTCCAACACTCAAACCATTACATCACACTGGCTCATGACTATAAATCTTTTCTTTCTCTGTTGAATAATGAATTTTTTGTTACTTAAAGAGCAATGTTTTTTAAAGTCTGCAAGATCTCATGCTATCCAGATGTGGATTTTGCTTGTGTATGTTTTCGGAGGAAACTTGTAAATTCTTTCTTATGTGCACTTGCTAAAACTAGAAACACTAATCAAATTGCCTTTCTAGTTTCTCAACAAGGAGTGTGTTGCTGTTCTTGCACCATAACCAAAAAAGGTTAAATTCCTCTCTAGCTCTTTGTTCAAAGGGAGCATTTGATATTTAGCTGGATTTATATGAGTTGCCAACAATGACATGTAAGCTAGAAATAGGAGCCAGGAGGTTATAAAGACATTGCTGGTATTCTTCTGCAGTTTAATCTTGTTTTTCTCTTTGCATACCACCTTTTTCTTGGCTATTGTCATTTTGCTGTTATAGTTTTCACTCCTTATTCTACACTTTACTATCCCATCATTCTGGTTCAGATTCACTACTTCCACAGCTGCAACCTGTTCTGGCACACAGTGTATCTAACAACAACAAAGATGCAGAGGAATCTTCTAGCACCTTTGAGACAAAGAGAAAGAAGTTGATAACATAAGCGTTCATAGACTATGAAAGCTTATGCTGCCAACTTCTTTCTCTCACTTATTCTCAGTGGTGTTACAAGATCGCTGATAAATTGGAGTGCACTACCCGACAGATTTTTCCAAAAAATTTTTGCCAGTGCTTAAGGTGCCACAAGATTCTTTCTTTCTGCAAAAGAGTAGCAAGGCTAGCCAAATTAATTGCCCTAGACCTCATGCCTCCAAGCCTTTATGCCAAGACACTTGCATGGAGGGAAGAAAAGCAAGAAAGTGAGGGAGATAATTGTGCAAGTGAAGGCAGTTTTACAGGCTGACTTATAGTAATGGAGACTGCAATAAACACTGTATGTACTTAGGATGCTGGCCATGAAAGCCTTCGACTTCACACTGTATGGACTGCTCCTGTTCAGGGTTCCAGCCAGCCAGTTGTATGCTTTCTATGCTACTCCATCACAGAATCATAGAATCATTTCCCCTCTGTCCTCATCTTTCTCTGTCCCATTGCTTTTTACTGAGTGAATCAGCATTCTTTGGTGACTGATCATGTTTAATATGTACTGGAAAGGTTTTTTTTAGCCTTCTCCTGCCCTGATGTTCTTTCCCTAAGATTTTTGCATTTTTGGAAACCCTGAAGTTTCTCTAAGCCTGCTGAACATTGCTTGTTTGTAGATGGTGCCTTTGGCATTACATTTGGAGAATGGGTTTACAATTATTATACATCAGTGAGGGGTGGAGAGGCTGTGGATCTCTAAATGTTATTGAACACTAGGTCCCATTAGCCTGGTTAGTGGTGAGGGATTATGGGAGTAGTAGTTGATCAGCTTCTAGAGGTCCACAGTTTCCCAGCTGAAAAAAGAAAGCATGCAATTACTGGATGAGCAAACATTATATGCAAAATATCAGTGTTGGTAAAGTTACTTTTAAGAATAATGAACATACGTAATATAATTAATGTAATATCATACATGCTAATAACGATCCATAGATGAGCAGTGCTAGAATTATGACTTGAGACTAAATCTTAAGCGCATTATTATGTTCAGTGTTATTAAGAGTAACCTCACAAGCTCTGGAAAACAGGATTTTTGTGTTTAACTGTTCAGAGTCAAAGTCTCAGAAATATATAGCTGCATCTTCATTTATTAATAGTGGTGTAGTGGTGAAGGAAACAGAAATAGTTTTGGAGGGAACAAAATCATTCATAGGCCGAAAAGCAAGTGCCTCCTATGTCTCCAGCTGCCAGCTTGTCTTGATCACAGCACTTTCTGTCCTTGCCCCATTTGTTTTGTATAAGAACGTCTATCTAATTTCTAATAGTACCCATTAGGATGCCTTGGGAAAGCTTACAAGCAGTCCTCTCCTATTGTATATTGTCATCATCTGCCAAGAATTATATCTACCCTAAACACGAGGATTTAATAATGGGCCCATTGCAATATTAGCTTATTTTAAGCATTTATATTCCTCTTATCGCACTATGATTCCTTCCAAGCTGATATACTAATAACACAAAGACATGTTAATAAAAAAGGAACCACAATACAGGTTGAGTATCCCTTTGCTGAAATGCATGGGGACAGAAGAGTTTTGGATTTTGGATTTTTTGGGGTTTTTTGGAATATTTGGAGATATCTCAGAGATGGGACCCAAGTCTAAATGCAAAATTCATTCATGTTTCATGTGCATGAAACAACATTTGTGTACACTGAACAATCAGAAAGCAAAGGTGTCAGCTACCTTAGCTATCTCAGCTACCCATGTGGACAATTTTGAATTTTGGAGCATTTTGAATTTCTGGATACCTGTATTGACCACTGTAGAGCTAGTGGTCTTCACCTGTCTCATTCACTCTTCCTGTAATTGTACAACTCCTTCTCAACTTATGACATCTTTTGTTTTTAATGTGTCCAACTTCTTTATCCCTACATCTGTATATTTACTCCATATTCTTAATCCTGCATTGCTCCCATCATTGTCTTTCGAGCCCTTGCTGATCTCTACCTTTATTTACGGGTGTAGCTACAAGGGTGGGGGTGGGGGCAAAATGAGGGCACTGCCCTCCCAAATAAGAATTCTGCTCCCCCAAAATGAAATTTTCCTCCTGCCCCAAATTTCTAGCATTACAGAGAGTGACAAGCTGCTAATCTCAAATACCAAGCACCCTATTTGCTCTGTTCACATTCCCTTGGTAACGTTGTCTGCCCCATTTCTTAGTATGTGTAAACTGTATTTCTAAAACCTCAACTGAAATTTTAAGTTGCTGCAATGCTAGAAATTTGGGGGTTGAAAAATCGTTTGGGGTCAGAATTCTTATTTTTTAGGGGGCAGTACTTCACCCCCCGCCATAGCTACACCCCATCTCTATTGCCTTTTGGAGTAGTGATCATGAGAAAGAGAGAGAGATGGAGAAAGAGGGAGAAACTAATTTCAAAAGTTGGAGCTCATATCCTTACATGCCATATCATATGGCGTGGAAAGATAGCTCTCTCATGAACAGAGAACTATGTTAGTCACTGTTAAGGAAAGTGAATTCCGCACATGCTCAGAAAGAAGTCCCCTTGCTACTTCATGCGCTCCATAACTGAATGGAACATACTGGGAACATATTTCAATACTTGCTTGCCTAGAAACAACTTTACAAGGTTTGGGAAGTCTTTGTGGGTTAAATCAACTGCAAGGATTCTAAGATCTTCAGGGGAAGGCTTTCTATCGGTCCCACCACCATCACAGGCTTGCTTGGTGAGGACACAAGAGACACAGCCTTCTCTGTGGCTGTTCCCACCCTCTGGAACTCCTTCCCACGGGAGGCTAGGCTGGCCCCCTCCCTTTGTTTCATCAGCAGGCAAAAACATTTGTATTCAAGCAGGCCTTTGATATATAATTGAACCCATGGAACTTTTATTGGGGTGCGTTATTTTGCTTTTATTTGTTTCTATTTTTAAAAAACTCTGTATGCTTTTAATTAATTTTAATTGTTTTTAATTGTGCTTTTGATTGTTTTGTGAGCTGCCTTGGGTCCCGCAGGTGTCAGGGGAAAGGCAGCATATAAATGGCATAAATAAATAAATAAATAAATAAAGTAATTATTACCAGCTAGAGCAAAAACTGTGAACTAATGGGAGTTAGTAAACACTTGTGTAGAACTCATTGATTCAATGGATCTACTTTAGTGGGGCCTAATAACTGGACTTAGTCTTTTTTCACCCCATGTATAAGAGGAGGCAGCTAGAATGGTTGACACAAGAATCGTGAAATGGCTGTGTCCAGAATCCCCTTTCAAACCACGGCCAGCAAGATGGTTGCTGGAAGACCACTGAAAACCAGCCAAGCAACAGCCCCTCCTGTTGTTTGTCCCCAGCATGCATTAGCTTAAAAAGCCAATGCGATTCTAGGCTGCATCAATAGGAGGATAGTGTCTCTCTAGATCAAGGGAAATAATAGTGCCACTCTATTCTGCTTTAGTCAGACCTCACCTGAAATACTGTGTCCAGTTCTGGGCACCACAATTCAGGAAGGATATTGAGAAGCTGGAACGTGTCCAGAGGAGGGCGACCAAAATGGTAAAACGTCTGGAAACTAAGCCCTACAGGAGTGGCTTAGGGAGCTGGGTATGTTTACCCTGGAGAAGAGAAGGTTGAGAGGGGACATGATAGCCATGTTTAAATATCTGAAGGGATGTCATACTGAGGATGGGGTAAGCTTGTTTTCTGTGGCTCCAGAGATTAGGACACAGAGCAATGGATTCAAACTATAGGAAAAGAGATTCCACCTAAACATTAGGAAGAACTTACTGAAAGTAAGAACTGTTTGGCACTAGAATACGCTGCCTCAGAGTGTGGTGGAATCTCCTTCTTTGGAGATTTTTAAGCAGAGGCTGGATGGCCACCTGTCGGGAATGCTTTGATTGTGTATTCCTGCATAGCAGGGGGTTGGACTAGATGGCCCTTGTGGTCTTTTCCAACTCTATGATTCTAGTCAAATATGGTACTGTGAAAGTTTACTTTAGATGTCATGTCTTATTGCCCTTCTTTCAATTGGAAACCAGTAAGTATCACCACATATTGTGACAGATTTCCACATATGTTAAGGTACAACGTGTGAACACGTTAACTTTATTTTGAATGGCTTGAATCTCCTGTCCACCAATGTAACTCAACAGCTCCCAGTCTTAATATTCTGAGGAAAAGAAGAAAGAAAAAAAATATTTCTATCCACTTTCTCCACACAGCTTACACCATTTGATTAACTCCTGTTCAGTCATATCTGGGTGGTGTTGTTTTTTTAGCATGCTATGTAAAGAGAAGCTCACACAAAATAAGACTAATTTCACTTTTCTGTCAGTATAATGATTGCGGCTGAGCCATAACGGCGAACGCACTCTGCACGTACTCAGAGGTACTTTTTTATACGTGCTTGGGTTCAGTGCCAGGGCTTAAACTGTGACCCTGAAACACGGTACTGGTATTAAAAGTCGGGCTTCCTATAAGCCCCCTCTTCCGTGACGGCAATTCTCCTTCTTCGCAATTTTCTCTTCCCCTCAGCCAACTGCCATTCCTCTCCCCCCTCCCTTCACCCCCCGCGACTGCCGCGCGCGCTCAGAACCTTCCGGGCTCCGTTGGAAGCAAGCAGAAGGCGCTCGCGCTTCGAAGAACAACCTGTCAAAACTTTTTTCCCTTTCCCAAAGTCGCGAGACCAATAGGAGAGACTAAGGCAGAACTCGTTTGCATAACGGCCGCCCCGAAAGCCCCTCGAGCCCACCCTCCCCTTTTCGGCGTGCCGAATCCCCATTGGTTAATAGTGACATCAATCTATCTAGCCTGATCACGCCTTCTCTGGAAGCTTCTGGCTGGGAGAGGGAGAAGGGGGCTGAACATAGCGAAGCGATTGGTCAGAGATTCATGAAGGGGCGACGTAATTGGCCGGCCGGCTTCTGGCAGGTTCCAGAAGCGGGCGTTGCGAGTATAAAAGGAACCCGAAAGCCGACGCAACGGCAGTTCGTCCCTCGGCTTTGAGAAGGGAGAGGGAGTTGTTGGAGTCGCCGGTGACGGAGGAGACGTGACGGGCTTTCTTTTCTCCTCAGCGGAGCTTCTGTGAAGTATCCCGATCGACGCGTTGCTGCAGCCATGTCGGGCAAAGCGCCTGCTATCGGCATTGACTTGGGCACCACGTACTCCTGCGTGGGGGTCTTCCAGCACGGGAAGGTGGAGATCATCGCCAACGACCAAGGCAACCGCACCACGCCAAGCTATGTGGCGTTCACTGACACGGAGCGCCTCATCGGGGATGCAGCCAAGAACCAGGTGGCCATGAATCCCAACAACACCATCTTCGACGCCAAACGCCTCATTGGCCGCAAGTTTGACGATCCCACCGTGCAGTCTGACATGAAGCACTGGCCCTTCCGGGTGGTGAGTGAAGGTGGGAAGCCGAAAGTGCAGGTCGAATACAAGGGGGAGATCAAGACCTTCTTCCCTGAGGAGATCTCTTCCATGGTGCTGACCAAGATGAAGGAAATTGCGGAGGCTTACCTCGGCCGCAAAGTCCAAAGCGCTGTCATCACCGTGCCAGCGTACTTCAATGACTCCCAGCGCCAAGCCACCAAGGACGCAGGCACCATCACGGGCCTCAACGTACTGCGCATCATTAATGAGCCCACAGCAGCAGCCATTGCCTATGGCTTGGATAAAAAAGGCAGCGGAGCTGGTGAGAAGAACGTGCTGATCTTTGACCTGGGTGGCGGCACCTTTGATGTCTCCATCTTGACCATTGAGGATGGCATCTTTGAGGTGAAGTCTACCGCTGGTGATACTCACTTGGGAGGTGAGGACTTTGACAACCGCATGGTGAGCCACTTTGTGGAGGAATTCAAGCGCAAGCATAAGCGTGACATTGCTGGCAACAAGCGGGCGGTCCGGCGGCTCCGCACAGCCTGCGAGAGAGCCAAGCGCACCCTGAGCTCCTCCACCCAAGCCTCCATTGAGATTGACTCCTTGTTTGATGGGATCGACTTCTATACATCCATCACCCGGGCCCGCTTTGAGGAGCTCAATGCTGATCTCTTCCGTGGCACCCTGGAGCCAGTGGAGAAGGCCCTTCGTGATGCCAAGCTTGACAAAGGGCAGATCAATGAGATTGTGCTAGTTGGGGGCTCCACCCGTATCCCTAAGATCCAAAAGCTGCTGCAAGACTTCTTTAATGGCAAAGAGCTCAACAAAAGCATAAATCCTGATGAAGCGGTGGCCTACGGGGCTGCAGTGCAGGCTGCTATCCTGATGGGTGACAAGTCAGAGAATGTGCAAGACCTGCTGCTCCTTGATGTGGCACCACTATCCCTGGGCATTGAGACGGCGGGTGGTGTGATGACTGCCTTGATCAAACGCAACACAACCATTCCTACAAAGCAGACCCAGACCTTCACCACCTATTCAGACAACCAGAGCAGTGTGCTGGTGCAGGTGTATGAGGGCGAGCGGGCCATGACAAAGGACAATAACCTGCTGGGCAAGTTTGACTTGACTGGTATCCCTCCGGCCCCCCGTGGTGTGCCCCAAATTGAGGTCACATTTGACATTGATGCAAACGGCATTCTCAATGTCACAGCCGTGGACAAGAGCACAGGCAAAGAGAACAAGATTACCATCACAAACGACAAGGGCCGCCTTAGCAAGGATGACATTGACCGCATGGTGCAGGAAGCAGAGCGTTACAAGGCAGAAGATGAGGCCAACCGTGAGCGGGTGGTTTCCAAGAATGCCCTGGAGTCCTACGCCTACAACATCAAGCAGACTGTGGAAGATGAGAAGCTGAAAGGCAAGATTGCAGAGCAGGACAAGCAGAGGGTGCTTGAGAAGTGCCAGGAGGTCATCAGCTGGCTCGATCGCAACCAGATGGCAGAGAAGGAAGAGTTTGAGCACAAGCAAAAGGAGCTGGAGAAGCTTTGCAACCCCATCATTGCCAAATTGTACCAGGGTGCAGGCGCTGCAGGTGCTG
The DNA here is from genome assembly GCA_030847615.1 of Gambelia wislizenii. Taxonomy (NCBI): domain Eukaryota; kingdom Metazoa; phylum Chordata; class Lepidosauria; order Squamata; family Crotaphytidae; genus Gambelia; species Gambelia wislizenii. The sequence continues at coordinate 483,518,855 of JAUMIR010000001.1, read as the reverse complement.
GCGCTCCAGGTGGTGGACCCACCATTGAAGAAGTGGACTAAGCTGTGGTGAACTGGACTGTAGAAGCAACTGCCACTTGGTGGTTCTGTTTCTCTCCATTCAGTCAGTGCCATTGCTGGTGGGGTTTTCCTGGGGGTGGGAGGAGGTATTAACTTGTTCTTTACTTTACCAAGGGAAGCACAGCCAGCTTAATGTTTCTGTTGCAGATATTTGTTTAATATTCAGATACCCATGCTAGTCAGTGGATTTCTGTTTCCTTATGTTCCTTGTTCTAAATATCCACTTGAGGGTTGCCATTAAGGGGGGAAACCCATTTCAAGAGAGCATAGAAAATGTTAAATTTACCAAAAAAATTGTAACTTTTTTGGTTTGGTTATTTTGAAATTTTGGTAATAAAAAGTTATTTGAATCTTACATAAGCTCTCTTTCTTTCTAAAAGGATTTTTTTTATGGGATGGGAAGTGTGCCACATGTGGGTTTAACTTGACATTAAAAACTGTAGTGGAAAAAAACAGTCATGCATTTTGACATTTATTACTAAGTTGATGATTGTGTTCCAGGCTATTTTCTTTGTGGGCTAAGTTAGTGGTCAGGCTATTATTGGTTGCCATCAGTAGATTACCTTAAAAAGAAAAGGAAAAAAGGGTGGTAACTGGAATGCATTGAAGTCTTCATCTAAAGTACTGCCAGATAGAAATGCATATGGTGAGGCAGAATTTGTAAGTGAATTACATTATGCTGCTGTAAAAGGGAATTGGGGGAAAGTGGCAGCCCTGTTTTGACAGGATTTCAGCAGTTACATCTTGCTTTAGTTTAAAATACTACTTTAGAAGGGAGCCTTCTTTTTTAATTAGTATTGCAGTGTAGTTAAACCAGTTCAGCAGCTGACAACAGCATAAAAGCAGTTTCCTACCAGGGTGGGGCAGATGCCGGTGTTCAGCAGGCTGGTATGGTATCTTATCTCTCATAAAACAAATTGGGTCAGAACAGCATGAATAAAACTCAATGGAATGATAATTAATTGTTTAACTATTGAAATAAGTCCTGACATACTGAGGGATAACTCAAAACTGGTGTGAGTTAGTTGTCAGAATGTGGGGAAACAAATGCTCTGGCCCTGCATCAAGCAAACTGTCCAGTTTAGTAAGAGTGATTTAAATGAGAGGTCTAATTAATAATTATTTAATGAAAGATGTGGGGGCAGAACCTCATTTTTTAGTTAAATATGTGAACTGATCACTTTACAAGTATCTCTTAAAATGTAATAGTGTGAGTCCACCAAGGATTACCCAAAACATTTTGACCCAAGAACCTTGATGAGTGACCTGAAAATGTAAAGTTTGTGTGCATGTTGGGAAAGGAGTTTATGACTTTCATCAACATTTGGGAACCCCCAAAGCTACATCCAATCCAATTCTGTTTTATATACCGTGTCTACATCTGCATAGGTATTGTGTGTATCTTACTTGCATAAACAAGTTTGTAGCTTATTTAATAATGAAGTCCAGCTGTAGTACACAAAATATTTTTAAAGCACATGTAAAGTGTTTGTCTCCCCCCCCCCCATGCTCCTCCTCTATAAGGGCAAAGGAAATACAAATAGGGAAGGGATTAAAAAATTGCATCTGACAATCCTGCCAGCCTTACAGGGCTACCAAATGCAAACAATTTTAATACCTTTTTAATGTGGCTGCAGATGAAGGAATGTAGTTGACAGCAGTTTTTCCTAGCTTTGCATGGCAAGCTGCATAGATCCAAATTTGGGGGTGGGGGCAGGATTCTGAGGAAAATGCAAAACATTTCTGGAATTACTGTCGTCTGTTTCTTTTTAAAAAATCTTTGGTGTAGTACAGAACCTGTCATATTCCAGTAGCCTCCTGGGGTTGGCTCATACATGCTCAGGTTTTCCTGCAGAATGTCCATTTGACAGTAACGTCAATCACAGTTCTTTTGACAAGCCTACCTCTGGTTACGTGTTTCCATATACTTGTTTGGGGCAATTGTACTTTAGAAGTTCAATGTATAAAATAACAAATAAGAAGTAGTGTGGGCTCCAATCCAACTCCTCTGCGCCACTATACTTTCAGTATTGTTGTCTGCATAGCTGTGACTAGGCATATCTACTGTCTTTTTCCTAGCCTGTTTGAAAGGGTGCAGGATGCCAGCTTCTCTGCTTTCTTGCAAAACCCTTTCCTAATTTCAATCTAGTTCCCCCTTAGTGCTGTGAGAGGAAAGCACCTCATTTACCCAAATTGTCCTGTACAATACCTCACTGATGTCATTGCAAAACAAAAATGCTACCTTTCCTCACTGAGAGGGCAACAAGTGAACTAGAGAGGTGGGGGGATCTGCCTTCTAACTCAAGTTCTTGTTTCATGGTCCTGCTTCAGAGTGCTTGGAGAATGGCCATGCTGTTTGGGGGATGCAGGGAATTCTAGTCTTTAAATAACTTTTCCAGTCACTAGACTACACAAGGCTCATCTGGTATCAGAATTACAACTGCACTGAATAGGTATGAACTTGGTATGTTTGCATACATTGGTGCAACTCTATTAATTTCTACTCCACCTTTATTGTGGGAGAGCATTCCAGGCGGCATAGAGGAGGCACCCCAAGCAGTTTCTCATCCATACCCTCATCAGACCCAGGCATGTTCAGAAAAGTGGTGGTTTCATGTGCCCATAGGCAAGGTGAGACTGCCATGTATGTAGAATAATGTGGAACCCACCCACCCCCCGCAACAAGTAAAACAAACAAACCCAGACTCTTGTACAGAGATGAGAAATCTTACATGCCTCAAACAATTGCTATTAGTTTTGGCCTAGCTGTGTTTATATAGAACAAGGAAGTCTTGTTGACTGCCATGAAACTGTTCAAACTTGCCGCTTGTTCTTGTGGTTTAATATGGGAGATTGAGTGCTGCCTTTGGAATAGAAGCGCCTGATGGAACCAGATGCTGGCACACCCATTGAAATGAGGAGTGATGCTGCTAGGCCTTTTCAAGTCTTATCTTACAATGAGTTTCTCTTTGTGAGGCAGAACAAAGAATACCTATGGGTGGGGGAATCGGATTTCAGTTGCCAGAAATCTTTCATATTTGGAGCTGAGGACAAGTAGGCCCTTTCAGGAGGGTAAGGAACATCTTTATGACAGTGCTAAAAGATCTACCCTGGCATCCAGCTTGTTTCTGTGCTGGCTTAATTAAAAGTGCTACTCTTGCTCTTTTAAAGCCCTAAATGGTTTTGAGATAAAAGTATCTAAGTAACTACCTTCTTTTGTTTAAGAATTTGCCTGCCACTTAGGATCATCAGATGTCCTTCCAGAGTGTCCCCATCTTAGATAGCTGCTGCCAGAGAATGGTGTTACCAAGGTGCTTAGCCTTGCTGCCATTTGAAGTGTACCATCATCTGGGCATGTGAAGTTTCCATTTTGTGTAGAAAAGTGGTTGAAACAGGGGCTTAGGAAAGCAGGACAAGAAAGCAGAGTTGTAGTGTTCCTGACTACCCTCCTTTAGTGTGTACAAGTGGTGTGGCTTGGTCCCAAGTGTCATGAGGCCTCTAGAATATGCAGCTGTTACACTCTACTGTACTAGGTTTCTAATCCAGTCAAGCTACTGAATGCCCACTTACTATAACTGGCCTTTCTAGAACCCTGATGAGGACATTTGCATCCACTGAATTTACAGTATAATCTTGAGGGGCCTTTTCGCACTACCCTGTAATACCACTGTGATTCCATGTTAACACCCTATGGAATCTTGGGATTTGTAGTTTAGTGAGGCACTGGAGCCCTCTAGCTGAGAATCCTAAATACCTGTCCTTAAACTGCAAATCCTGGGATTCCATATGATGGAATCATGACAGTTAAAGTGGAATCACAATGTAATATTTGTATAGTATGAAAGGGCCTTAGATCCCCAAACATGCCCATACCTTTTTTCTTAATACACTCTACTTGTGCTGTTTAAGTTGGGAGAGGGTAAGGAGTCTCTTCAAAACAGGGGTGGGTCTCGGAGGAACAACTGGAGGGGTCCCACACCTGTCCCCTATCTGAGGTGGTGTCCTCAAACTCCCAATGATAGCACTAGCCTTGCCTTTGGAGTAAAACAAGCGTTAGTACAGTATCACTGTAGGCCAAGTCATAGGAATACATTTATTGCTCCAGTATAATGTGTAGCTACCTATCAGCTGCTGAGGCAATAAAAGTTTTGGGGAATGCCTTTGACTCTCAAAAGAGTTGGGAAGGGCCATAGATTTTCAGATACTTAATATAACACACACTTTCCCCTGAAATATTCACATGTCTGTCCCTCACTAGGGCAGGAAATCTGAGTTCTGTATAATAAACTTGGTTTGCTGTTCTTCAAAATGTGAACTGCAAAAACAACTGGAAGTAAATAATGATTTTTCAAATGCAACTAACAGGAATGGTTTAAACAAATTCTCAAGACATTTAGGTAAAGTGCAAAATATCTATCTATCTATCTATCTATCTATCTATCTATACACATATACATACACACACACACCGTATATTACGGCATATAAGACGACTGGGCGCATAAGACGACCCCCCAATTTTTAAGTTAAAATATAGAGTTCCCCCCCCCCCAGCCAGCCAGCCAGCCACCTGGCTGGAAAGCCTGTCCCCCACCAGCCAGCCAGCTCAGTGGCTGTAGATGATGGAATAGTCTGTGAAATTAAAGGACTGAGAACAGCTAAAAAAGCATGGGATACTTTGAAAAATCTCTGTGGTATTCAATCTTTGGAAAGTAAGGTTGCATTAATAAGTTGGTTAATATGAAGCTATCAAATCCCAAATTTTTGAATGAGCACATTAATGAATGAGCACATTAATGATTTTAGAGCCACATTGGCAGACAAGAGAATTTCACCATAGACAAAACTTGATGCAAAATGATAAGTCTGAATCCAGAAATTCTAAATTTAGGCTAACTTGTCCTCAAAAGAAACATCATTTTGACTCTCCTGAGCTAAATGGATGGCCATTTAACACTTCAAAGTTCATTTAACACTGCAAAGCAGTCATTCTCACAGGAGGAGGAAGGATCTGCTGAGAAAACTGCCCAGGCCATTTACACTTCAATCATTCTCACAGCAGGAGAAAAGATCTACTGGGGTATAAGACCCCCACACACTTTTGAGGAGATTTTCAAGTGTTAAAAAGCAGTCTTATATGCAGGAATACACACACACACACACACACACACACACACACACATATATATATATAATATATAATGTATATATATATAAAATGTTCTTGTCCTGTTTGGTAGTCTGAATGTTGCAAGTTGACTTGTGACAGGTAAGGGGATAGGTGGTCTTAATCAAGAATACAGCAAGTGACATGCTGGATTGGACCAAAGTGCTGTCTAATCCAGCAGTCTGTTCACACAGTGGCTGACCAGATGCCAACAGGAAGCAGAGCATGAAGGCAACATCTCCCTCCCTAGGTGATCCCCAGCAAATGATATACAGAGAGACATATAATTCTGGAGGCCATGTGTAGGTAGCCTTATCTTCCATTAATTTGTCCAATTTGGTGCGATTTGAGTGTTAGACTAGGTCTCTGGGAGACCAAGGTTTTGAATTGGCCATGGAAACCCGCTGGGTGACCTTGAGTAAGTCACACTTTCTCAGCCTAAGAGGAAAGCAATGGCAAACTTTCTTTGACTACATCCTGCCAGAAAACCCCAGGAGAGGGTTGCTATAAGTCAGAATTGATTTGAGGACAAGTAATAACAGTACTTGTTGGTACTGGTAGGGAATTAAAATGGAGGACCTTGGGTTCTTTCCAAATTACAAGGCATACCTGAGTGAACAAAGCCTCTCTGACAAAGAAGCTCCATTGCACAAAGTCTTTTTACTGGAGCCCAGCCTTCTCTCCTCTTAGAATCATAGAATTCTAGAGTTGGAAGAGACCACGAGGGCCATCCAGTCCAGCCCCCTGCCATGCAGGAATACACAAACAAAGCATCCCTGACAGATTGCCATCCAGCCTCTGTTTAAAGACCTCCAAGGAAGGAGAACCCACCATGCTCCGAGGGAGTGTGTTCCACTGCCGAACAGCTCTTACTGTCAAAAAGTTCCTCCTAATGTTGAGGTGGAATCTGTCTTCCTGGAGCTTGCATCCATTGCTTCGTGTTCTAGTCTCTGGAGCAGCAGAAAACAAGCTTGCTCCATCCTCAATGTGACACCGCTTCAAATACAGTTGCCCCTCCACATTCGTGACTTTCACATTTGCGGTTTTGATCATTCACGGAAAGCTGCCTGCGCCTCCCCCCCCCCACTGCTCAACACCCCACTCCCTTCCCAAGGCAGCCAGGGGCTTCTTAGGAAGCTCCTCGCTGCCCTGGGAAGGCGGGGTGGGAACCAGCTGGCGCACTCGTGCTACAACCCACTCCCTTCCCAAGGCAGCGAGGGGCTTCTCAGAAAGCTCCTTGCTGCCTTGGAAGGGGGTGGGTGGGAAGCAGCTGGCGTGCTCGCGCTACACCCCACTCCCTTCCCAAGGCAGTGAGGGGCTTCTCAGGAGGCTCCTCGCTGCCTTGGGAAGGGGGGTGGGAAGCAGCTGGCGCACTCGCGCTACACCCCACTCCCTTCCCAAGGCAGCGAGGGGCTTCTCATGAAGCTCCTCGCTGCCTTGGGAAGGGAGTGGGGTGGAAAACCGCTCACTGGCAGGCTCATTTCTTATTCGCGTTTTTTTTCACATTCGCAGGGGTTTTCTGCCCCTAACCCCCACGAATGTGAAGGGATGACTGTACTTTAACAGGGCTATCATATCGCCCCTTAGCTGTCTTTTTTCCAGGCTAAACATACCCAGCTTCTTGTCTTTGTCTAATGGAAGGCTTGTTGTTCTTTGTAGCACTGGCATTGGAAGGATGCTGAAGGAGGGCTGGAGAAAGAATTTCAATTTGGGATGCAGCAGTGTATTTGCAGTAAACAATGCAGTAAAGCTTGACCTGGGAAAGATTCTACACTAAATGATCCTACTGTAGCTGTGTGTGCTTATGTACAACAGGCAAGGCAAGCTGTCTCGAGAATCACTTACCAAGCATGTGTGAAGAGCAAAACAGAAAGAAAAGGGGAAAGCAGGCTAGCCTGCCTCACCAGCTACCCTAGCAGGTTGAAAAAGCACAAATCTCTAAGTTTTGCCACCAAAACTGAAATAGTAAGAAAAGTGTACAAGAACAGTATAATCCCTGGATGCATTTTGGAAGAAGTTTTCAAGTGGTCTCTAAAAAAGTTCAAAATGTTTTTGTTTACTTACCTGACCTGGTTTTCACTTGTGTATATTGTTAGTTTTGAATAAAATGTTTGCTACACAGCTCTCTCTGTGTGTGTAGTGTAGGAACATATCCCTATTCTTTCCATGTTATTTCTGCCTCTGGTACCAAAGTTTCTGTTAAAGAAGTAAATCTGTTAAAGAAGTAAAACCCAGGAATACATCTACTTCATTAACAGAGTTTACCTGTAAATTATTCTACAGAAGGCTTCCCCAACTTGATGCCCTCCAGATGCTTTTGGCTATAACTCTCATCATCCCTCACCATTGTGATGCTGGCTGGGGCTAATGGGCACTGTAGTCTAAAATAGACAGGAAACCAGTTTGGGAAGATCTCTTGTACAGTCTGTAAGCTTTTGCATTCTTACTGGACTTCAAAACATTAATGCAGCCAAGAAGATTGCAGGTGGTGTTGCCAGACCACAGGAGTAGATTTTCCCAATGAGCTTTTGCAAGGCAGGTGACTCTAGGCACATAGACTAGAAGGTGTGCGTGCTCTCTTTAATATGCCTTATGAAGCCTAAACTTAAAAGGGGCTAGAAAATACTCCAGAATCAAGGAACACCATCTGACAAGGACATCTTTCTCAACAATTATTCTGGGCCTTTGAGCAATTCTCACGAATTTCAGTGGAGCTTTTGCAACAGATGTAGCCCTGGCAAAATTATGCCCGTTGGGCAAAATGAAATTAAGTTTTTAGAAATGAGTTTTTTTTCCTCTCTCATCCCATTTGACATGCATGGTGCATTTTGGGAGAAAGAATCCTACACAGGCAAAAGCAAAGGAGGAGTGTAGGGGTGGTTGAACCATAACTCTCCAAATGTTATTGGATATTTGGCTTATTAGGGCTAAAGAGAGGCTGCAGAATTTGACCACTTCTTGACTAGAATGAAGGTATACCTCAGTTAACAAAGTAGATGCATTCCTGGACATGACATATTTGACAGACAATGTGATACCAGAAGCAGAAATAATATGGAAAGAAGAGGGATAGTTTCCTATTCCACGAAAACGAAGAGCAGTTCAACATGGTGCCATTTACACGATGAAAATGTAGTGGGAAGAATTTGTGTCGAACCCTGGTTGTTTACACATACATCGCGTGTGTCGAACCCTGGTTGTTTACACAAACCCGCGGTTTGTGGCGGTTTTTAAAAAAGTCATGGGAGGATTCAGAAAATCGGAAATGTAAACAGCCTAGGACAAGCTATCTCGGTACTAGGTGATGACCGGAAATGGTGACCGGGGGCGGGCTCAGAAATCAGTGACCAGAAAAGGAGGGGTCAGTCACCCGTTCAACAGATTCAGCCTCACCAGCTGAAAACAAAAGCATCCCTTCCAGCTGCTCGAACGTTTGTGTGTGCGCGCGCGTACTAAATCACCCTGTTCAATGGATTTCTATACTGCAAATCCTTCAGCTTTAACCTGTTTCTCTACTGCATGCTGGGTTTAAAGTTTAAAGAGAGAGTAAATTATAAAGAGATCGTGGGCGGAGGATCGCCCATTCATTCCCTGCCTGGATCCCTCCCTGGGTCTGAATGGATAATCAAACATTCACCCACCCACCCCCAAGGCACAATAAAAAATGCCAGCGTCTGAGCGAATGATCACACATTCATTCATTCCCCCCCCACAAGGCACAGTAAAAAATGCCAGCGTCTGGGTCTTTCAAAATGCCTTGTGTGTCCTCCTCTTACGATCGCCTGCACTGGCTTGAAACCTTCACTCCACAGCTGCCTCTGCTTAAAGGGTTAACATTTTAAAGGGACAGCACAACCGGAAGCCTCTGTCCCCTGCACTCAGCTTGTACTGGCTTGGACGTGTGCGTGCGTGCGTGCCAGGCTCCAGTCCGCTCTGCTTTTGATCTCTTTCATGCTCCCCAGCACCAACTGATCGCTCCTCCCCCCCCCCCAGTTTAGCTGGCTTTAAATGGTGATCTTTCATTTCTAAAGGAAAGCACAGGGTTTAGCCACTGATTTCTCCTCCCTCATCCCCAACCAGAAGCCTGAACAAACATTTGAGCCACCCAATAACATCACTCGTGGTGCGGAACTCTAAAGGAAGTACGTCACTGAGGTTGTGAAAAAACGAGTAATCGCATCCTTGATTGACAGCTAAAAATAAATAAATCCTGGTACCATAAACTTGTGTAAAAAAAATAATAATAACCCGGGATAGTATATAGTGGGAGAAGGTACATATCACGGGATGGGATGCCATGTAAACAATGATCCGGGATATCCAGTTCAGAAACAAAAATCGTGTAAATAGGGAGGGACGAATACGGGATTAAGAAATCCCAGGACGCCCCGCAACAAAAATTACTGTCTAACTGGCACCCATGTTTCAGCAAACTTTTTTTCAAAATTAAACCATATGCACATGTAAAATGAAACAAGGTCAAGAAAGGCTTGTATAAGAAAACAACAAAAGAACCTTGTAGTCCAACATGCATCCAGGGATAACTTTTTCTTTCTCCAGCCTCCTCATTTATTATTATTTTCATTTTGGTGACCAAATTTAGAAATCTCTGCTTGCTCCCTCCCCCCCTCCCCGCCTTTTTTTGGACATGCTCAGGAAGGGGAGCTGATGATGTAGGGTCATCTGCTCTCACCATTTTGCTGGTCATGCATGCTCAGTAAGGGATTCTGGAGGCAGCTGCTGTTTGCCTTGTCTGCCACAGGCAGGCACCCACAGCTACAATAGGATCAGCTAGAGTAGACTCCTGTTCTTTCCCAGCTCAAGCTTTGTTTGTTGTGTTGTTTACTGCAGACACACAGCTGCAAGCCAACATCAGAAGCCTGTAGATTTTCCTTGTTTTTTTTCCGGGCTGTGAGGCCATGTTCTGGAATAGTTTATTTCTGATGTTTCGCCTGCATCTGTGGCTGGCACCCTCAGAGAAGCCTGTGTTCTTCTAGCTCTCCATCTTTATCCCAATGCCAACACTGTTAAAAATGCGTAGCTAGACAGAGGAGGAGGAGGAAGAAGCTGGGTGGATACAATAGATTGTGTAAAAAGGATTTATTTTTTATTTTTTTGGTCAGAGGCTTTGTTAACTGAAGTATGCCTGCAGTTAAGAGATCTTTGCCCCACCAAAAGCAGAATATTTTTGTTGAGCTGTCTTGCCTTCCTTCCCTCCAGCTTAATTAACAATTTACAACAATATGAATGTTATAGCAAGGGTGGAAAGTTCTCCAATGATTTCCCCCAGAGCAGATGGGTGTTTGTGCGTTCATGTTTTTTTGAGCAGCATCTCATTAGCCATACTGACAGTAGATGGACACAACTGGATTTCATCCAAGTAGTCCCTTCATTTTGTGTAAGCCCTGCATTTTTGGACACTGCCTTAAAAAAACAAGGATTGGATCCTCTGGGTAAAATTTTGCACATGAGCCTGGGAATGTTGGAATCAAATCTCATCTAAGGTATATAGTCTCTCTGTGGTCTTGAGTAATTTGCTTTCTCTCAGCTGCAGCTCTTCATCTGCAGAATGTACCTTTTTAATAAAGCAAGGAGACCAATAAACAGGGTGGGTAAGAATTTCAAAGGCTCAGAACTCTAAATAAATTATAAATGGAGATGATTCTGCAAAATGCAGAAGGACAGTCCAAAAGACAGAGACAGGGTTGAGTAATTTGTCTGTGCTGAACGTGTTTTTAACAGTGTTTCCTTGTAGCATCTTAATAATTAAGGTTTATTGGCTAGAACAAATGGAAAAGAATTTCCCAGCAACATCAAAATAGTTGCCATCACTGTAAATTAAAAAAAAAAAGTAGCAAAGAGGGAAATTCAGACTTTAATTAGTGTGAGCAGATGGCTACTCAGGTAAAGCTCTCTTTCCATAAATGGAACTGTGTATTAATTGAAAGCTGCACATCTCTCTGATGTCAAGCAAGTATTGCCACTGGGCACTGAGTGCAGTCAGGAAAATCCTGTGGAGCTATGCTTTTGGCATCCTGCACATTGATTAACCTGATTCCCTTGTTAATCATGAGAAACAGTACAGAACCATTATAGTATTAAGGATGCTTACATTGCCCTTTTAGATGTACACTGAAGGGTTGTTGATCCACACCTTCAACCCAGTTCTAGAAATTCTGTCTGCTACTTCATCCCGGCAAAACCATGGTGTGGTGGTTGATTTATAGGGGTGAAACAGTGTGCATAGAAGATGCTTAATCCTTCCTCTGTCCATATCTTTCCTACTATAATCCTCCCAATTGCTTTTCCTCAAAGCTTTGGACGTCCCTACTAAATTTATTGCGACATTGCTGAAATTTGGTGGCACTGTGGTAGTGTGTGTGTGTGGGGGGAATCCTTTTAATTTTCCATCATATGGCAGAAATTCATTGCTGTGGAAGCCAAAATAGGTACATTTCCAACTTTCAAACAAGAAAGATGGAGCAGTAGTGGCAGCAGGCAGCAATTCCCAGAGGTTTTCGTGAGGCAATGTGCACTCTCACAATTGGATGCCTTCCCTTATGGCAGGAGAACTGTTGCTGTGTGTGTGGGAAGGCCAGGAAGGATTAACTACTGCATTCATCAGTTTAATGCTTCTCTCCTGTGCACTTTCCAAAAAGAAGTGAAAGCTATGGTTCCACCCATAGCTTCATTTGCTGCCAGAAGGTATATATTGGCTTTGAGGCATGTATTTGCAAATGCATTTATTGGGCAGAGACACATGCCTAGGAACTGGGCTTGGCTGTGTTTTTGAATGTCATGGCAAACCTGGGTTGGCTATGCTTTGTGGGAAGGTGTCTGAAGTGCCCCAAAGGGATTTCAAGAAATTAAACCAACCGTGAAGACAGCAGTCTCACACAATGGGAAAACGTTTTCCTAGCATTTGACTCAAATCCATATGTAAGTGAAAATATTAATATATTTTAATATGAATATAATTAATTAATTAATCAATATAAATATAAAATATTAATATATGTAAGTGAAAATATTTCTCGCCTGGATTACTGTAATTCTTTGCTGACTGGGCTTCCTCTTTCCCATCTTGTCCCCTTGATTCTGGTACAATACTCTGCCGCTAGGATAATTTTTTTCTGCCCGCTTTTATGATCATGTCACCCCATTGTTGTTGTCCTTTCACTGGCTTCCAGTCCCATTTAGAATTCATTATAAGCCATTATTATTAACTTTCAAAGCTCTTAATGGTTTGGCTCCCATCTATTTGTCAGCACTAGTTTCCCCCTGTTTTCCTGTTCGTGCCCTGTGCTCTAGTGATTCAAGGTTGCTGATGCAGCCAAGGATTTCCTCTGCCCCTACTCAGATACGTCCTTTCTCCCACGCTGCCCCCTGTTTTTGGAATCTCCTTCCCACGAATTTGCAGACAACCAGCTCTCTAGACTACTTTAAGTCTAAAATAAAGACTAGTCTATTTAGGGAAGCCTTCCAACTTTCATTTTGATTTTATGTCCATATTATTTGTATTCACTTACACTTTTATAGTACTGTTTTAATCCTGTTATAGTAATCTTTTATTAATTTTATAATTTTGTTTTTGGTTTTAGATTGTGTGCCGTAGGCAGATTTTTGTGTTTATTGTGGATTGTTTTTTTTCTTTTTTGTAAAGCACAATGCTGCAGCTTTATTTGAGAACTCACGCCGAACAAGTCTTGAAGAGAAACGACAACACAGAACGAATCACAACCCGGAAACATCACCCAAGGAGACCTTCTGCTGTGCTTTCTGCAACTGGACATGTTTATCTCGGATTGGCCTTTTCAGGAATCAGTGCACTTGCAGAAAGCATGGGATGAGTCCTTCCTGAATCTTCGTTTGCGAAGAAAAGCCAGAGATGTAAAGCTTATGGCATCATCATCATCATCAATTACTACACAGTAAGTAAATATACCTGCCTGGACTGATTTAACCAATACACCACATATGCTATAGAGTAGATACACAAATGAACTGCAAACTGTTTGGTGGTGGTGGTGTTTGCTGTCAAGTCAATTTTGAGTTATGGTGATCCTATGAATTAGAGACCTCTAAGGTTCCTGTTTATCAACTGCCCTGCCACATCTTGCGAACTCAGAGCTGCTGGCTTCCCTGATGGCATCAACACCTACAGTGCAGCTTCCCTCTTCTTCTTCCATTTTACAAAGAATTTTTGTCTTTTCCAGTTAGTTGCACTGTCTCATTATATGGCCATAATAAACAGCCTCAGTTTAGTAATCTTCACTTCTTCAGTTAAGGCTTGATTTGCCCGAGGACTTTTTTTAAGCAGTCCAGGGTATCTTTTTAGCAGTCCAGGGTATCCATAGAACTCTTATCCAGCACCATATCTCAAATGGGTTCATTTTCCGCCTACCTTCACTGTCCAGCTTTTACAGCCTTACACTGAAATCAGAAATATGTTGCTGACCCGTAATTGTAGGGGATGCACCATTTATTCAATTTACTCTAACCCTTTAAAAGTTTTAATTGACAAAAAGTTGCAACCCATTTCATACAGCAGCAGTAAAAAGATAATTGTTAATATTACTGTGTATAAAAGTGCAGGGGACAAACACTGTATTTGAAGAAGTTGTTGCCCTCTACGCTCAGGGTTTGTGGAGACCCTCCAAATACAGACATTAATTTGGGGGATTAATGTACTCGGCTTGGCTATGCAAAGAGGGGGCAACAGATAGCAGATCTTGTGACCTTTGTATACCAGTAATTGGGAGGAGACAATAAGCTTAAATAGTATAACAATTGATCTTTATTTGGAAAAAAACAATAACAACAACATTCATGCACACATTCAGGCTTCAAGCATTCATTCAAAACTAGCTGAATAAGTGGGAAGTACTGGGTTAAAGGAATAGCGGAGGGAGTATTTGTGGGAGATACGACACCTGTCCTGTAGAGATGAGGTTGTGGAGGAAACCAGCGGAATGGGGGTCCCAAAGCTAGACTGGCAACACAGTCTGACATGGAGAAAGTAGGAGGGTGAACTCTGTGCTTGACTACAAAGATGGACAGAATGTCCTCAGGAAGGGGATCTGTGTGCACCTGACTGGAATTTTGGAAGGATTTTATAGTTAATATTTGCCTTCTGGGGATGGGATTTGGAGTGGAGGACAATGTTTCTTGGAGTTGCTCAAGGTGAGACAGAGGCACTCTGGATATGTTAATGACATCTTAATGTGCAGATACTTTGTGATTGAAAGGGAGGAAGCAACTTCGTTTAGGGACAGGTGAAGGAATGAGGATTGTTTACAGGCTTTGCATTTCCCAGCGTTGGCTGATAAGATTAGCCAGGTGTATGTGCCTTCAGCTGCCCTGCAAATTAGCATTTCTTTAGAATTTAGACAGCCCCTCTTTAAGTGCATACCTGACTGAATGCTAGTCTTTGCAATTTGTTGGAATTTTCCAGCTTTAATGGCTGCACTGTGTGGAAGGCCACATTTGACCTAATTATTAAATATTGTCAGTTATTAATACAGTTGTCCTTCCATATCCATGGCTTTGGTATCCACGGATTTAAGTATTCATGGCTTGAAAATCATAGAATCACAGAATCATAGAATTGTAGAGTTGGAAGAGACCACAAGGGCCATCCAGTCCAACTCCCTGCCACACAGGAATCACGATCAAAGCATCCCGACAGATAGCCATCCAGCCTCTATTTAAAGACCTCCAAGGAAGGACACCCCACCATGCTCCAAGGGAGTGAGTTCCACTGCCCAACAGCTCTTACTGTCAGAAAGTTCCTCCTAATATTGAGGTGGAATCTCTGTTCTTGGAGCTTGCATCCATTGTTCCGTGTTCCAGTCTCTGGAGCAGCAGAAAACAAGCTTGCTCCATCCTCGATGTGACACTCCTTCAAATACTTAAACAGGGCTATCATATCGCCCCTTAACCGTCTTTTTTCCAGGCTAAACATACCCAGCTCCCTAAGTCTTTCCTCATAAGGCATGGTTTCTTTAAAAAATAATAATCCAAAAAGCAAACCTTGAGTTTGCCATCTTATATAAGGGACACCATTTTGCTATGCCATTGCATATAATGGGACTTGAGTATTCACTGATTTTGGTATCCACGGGGGGTCCTGGAGCCAAACCCCAGTGAATATGAAGGGACAACTGTATATACATGGGGCTGGGGGTGTCAGTGAGGTAACAAAGTGTGTTGAGGATATCAAGAGCCAGTGTGGTGTAGTGGTTTGAGTATTGTACTATCACTCTGGAGACCAGGTTTTGAATTCCTGCTCAGCCATGGAAACCCACTGGGTGACCTAGGGCTAGTCATACTCTCTCAGCCTCAGAGGAAGGCAAAGGCAAACCCCCTCTGAACAAGTCTTGCCAAGAAAACCCTATGATAGGTTTGGCTTAGAGTCGTCACCAAGATGGGAATTGTGTATATTGTTGGACAGTTACTACCTGTAGCACTCACCTGCATTGTCTATAGTGAAGGATGATGGGAGTTGCAGCCCCATCTTTTAATGTCTTCACAATTCGCATCCCTCTTTTACCAGAATAAGCCGGTACAGCAGCTACAGCTCTTACCAGGACAGGAAGATAGCTTTGCTTCAGTGATCCACAGTTTTTGGTAAGTGCCTGTCGAAGATACTGCAGTACATTATTAACAGATATGCCTTTGGGGGAAAAAAGTTTCAGATTCCCCCCCCCCAATTTATTTAAAACAAATGAATATAAATATTAACATAATAGACATATAGTGAAGCAATAGGATAAGAAAAATAAGAAAAACAAAAAACAAAAACAAAATAGAAGATAAATAGACAAAATTTTGCAATCAAACAATGTACATATTATTCTGATTAACTTTTATTTTACTTGACTTTCCATGTAATACCATCTTGTAAGGATTTTATGTGGTTTTAATCTTTCAACTTCATTTCACTTACATTCTTTGGATTTGTTCAATGGTACTTGTATCTGTTTAAAAAATTCTAAACTTATTACACCCAACTGTTTTTATCTCAATTGTTATCCAACTCTATTTGTGTCTGACATGGCTCTGTTG
The DNA here is from genome assembly GCA_030847615.1 of Gambelia wislizenii. NCBI lineage: Eukaryota > Metazoa > Chordata > Lepidosauria > Squamata > Crotaphytidae > Gambelia > Gambelia wislizenii. Next base: position 483,502,562 of record JAUMIR010000001.1, on the reverse strand, counting down.
TATTTGCCTCTTCAGTAAAACTGGAAATGTTCCAGAATTTTAGTTACTTCAGAATATCGCTGCAGCTGCTGCCCACTGGGACTGGGCAATATGAGCCTCTCATGCCAGTTCTCCCTCACATTTACCAACTAACTCCCAATTTGTTTCTGAACCCAAATAAGAAGTGTTGTTTTTGTCTTTTAAGGTCCTTTACAGCTTAGGGCCAGAGTACCTGAAGAACCATCTCTTTCCACATGCACGTACTCAGATGTAGACTTTCTTTGGAGGCCATTCAGGTGCCTTTACTCAATGAGGCATGCTGGGTAATAATGAGAGGCATAGCCTTTCTGAAGGTGGCACCCTGGCTATGTAGAATGCCCTTTCCACAGAGCAGTAGTAGGAATTGTGGGATTCTCCAGATGATGTTGGACTGCAAGTCCCAGCAACCCTAGCTAGCATAGCCAGTAGTAAGGAATGCTGGGGTCTGTGATGCAACAAGATCTGGAGAGATGTGTGATTCCATCCCGTCATAGAGGCTGTCATGACATCTACTTTGATGTCATTTTAGCACAAGGCAAAGCCCTCCCTCCAGGATTTAAGAGTATATACTCTTAAAACTTCACTTAAGATTGTTCTGATTCTGGGCTGGTTTAAAATTCTTCCAAACCATGTGAAAATACACCATGGGTGAAACAAAGGAAGAGGAAGCTGACGATGTAAGTAAGCAAATAGCTAACTAAATAATAATATCCTGCCTTTTCCCCAACTGGGATCCAAGGCAGCATACAACATTGTAAAAGCACAATATAATTAAATAACTGCTTTTGATGTTATATTTTTATTGATATTATGTTGTTAATTCATGTTGTGTTTTAATTATTATATTTTAATAACGGGTAATTAATTTAATTCTTTTTAAACTTTTGTCTCTTGTAATGTTTTAGATGTATTTTTTAATTATTGTGACCTGCCTTGAATTCCATCTTGGGAGAAAGGCGGGGTATACATCCAATAAATCCAATAAATAAATAAAGTTACAAACAGCATTAAAAAACACTTAAAAACTTATTGAAAGAAAAACACTAAAACCCAAAAACTTCCTTGAATAAAAAGGTTTTTACCTCCTGGTAGGGGCCACTTGGACCTCTTAGGGAAGGGAGCTCCACAACTTGGGAGCAGCTCTCTCGTGTCCTCATCAGACATGGCAGGGATGATGGTGGGACCAAGAGGAAGCCTTCCCTGGCAGATCTTAGATCACAGGCAGACTCAAATAGGGGGATATAGTTTTTCAAGTAGTCTGGACACAAGCTGTGTTGGGCTTTAAAGGTCACAGCCAGCACTTTGAATTCTGCCTGGAAATGGATTGGCAGCCAGTGGAGTTGTTTTAGCCAAGGGGTTATATGATCCCTATAACCTGCCCCTGTTAGCAATCTGACTGTAGCATTTTGAACCTGTTTAAATTCCCGAGCAGTTTCCAAAGGCAGCCCCACATAGAGTGCATTACAGTAATCCAAATGGGATGTAATCAAGGTATGTGTCACTGTAACCAGATCTGATATCCAAAGGAATGGTTGCAGCTGGCATGCTAGTTTTAATTGTACAAATGCACTCCTGGACACCACTGAAACCTGGGCATCCAGGCTCAGTCCTGAATCCAGGAGCACACCCAAGCTGCAAACCTGAGATTTAAGGGGGGAGTGTAACCTCATCCAAAACAGGCTGAATCCCCATTCTCTGAGCTGCCTTTCAACTGACCAGGAGCACCTCTGTCTTGTCTGGATTAAGTTTCAGTTTGTTTGCACTCATCCAGCCCATTATTGACAGCAGACATTGATTTTGGAGTGAGACAGCTTCCTTGGAATTGGATGAAAAGGAGAGACAGAGTTGGGTGTCAACAGCATACTGGTTGACATTCAACTCTAACATTCTACATAACCACTCCCAGAGGATTCATGTAGATGTAAATATCCTGGGGGACAAAACTGACCCTTGAGGGAACCCGCAGGCTAATGGCCACAGGGTCGAACAAGAATCCCCCAGCACCACCTTCTGAGTTTGCCCCTCCAAGAAGGACTGGAACCACTGCAGAACAGTGTCCAGAAGTCCCATTCCAGGCAGCTCAGAAGGATATCATAGCAATAGCACTTCTATTTCTATACTGTTTATCAGTGCCAAAGTACTCCCTAAGCAGTTTGCAATGTGTTAACTAATTGCCCTCAACAAGCTGGGTACTCATTTTACCGACCTATGGAAGGATGGAAGGCTGAGTGAATCTTGGAGCCCTGTAGGATCCAATTTACAATTTTGTGGTGGCAGTATTGGCATTTAACTACTGCACCACCAGGGCAACCATGATCAATGGTATCAAAAGCCACAGAAAGGTCCAGCAGAACCAACAGGGACACACTCTCCCTGTCCAGTTCCCTGTGTAGGTCATCCACCAAGGTGACCAAAGCTGCCTCTGCCCTATAGCCAGGTGTGAAGCCAGATTGAAATTGATCTAGATAATCCATTTCATCCAGGAACCCCTGGAGCTGGGAAGCTACCACATGTTCCAGAACCTTGCCCAAAAAGGGAAAAATGGAGATTGGCCAATAGTTATTGGGTTTTGGGAGGGCTTTTTTAAGTAGGGGCCACATCAACTTCTTTTAGGCAGGATGGAACTCTGCCTTGCTTCTGTGAGACATTCACTAATCCTGTTACCCATCCCAGCTAGTCCACCTCTGGCTGCTTTTATAAGCCAAGAAGAGCAAGGGTCCAATGCCCATGTGGTGGCTCTCACCTCTCCAGGGATCCTGTCCATGTGCTCAGGCTGCAAAAACTCTGGGTGAATGCAGGCAGAAGAAAAAAAGGACACTCGATTAGTCAAAAAAACCAGGCAATCCCAGACTACAACAATGCAGTGATTCCTGGATGTTGTAACTTTCTTTTCCTGCCAAACCTGTCTCTTTGGGTAGTATGGAAAAGTACACAATATGCAAGAGTAACTCACCACAAGTTTAATTAGGGATGTTCTCAGTTTCTATTCCTTTGGCAAGGAGATGCTTACAGAGAACAGAAGGCAGCACTTGGCAGGTAAATGGCCAGCCCAGAAATAAACAACTGCCAGTCCTGTTACAGAGAATTAATTCAGCACTATGTAGTATTGTGCAAAGGTAGTTGTGCACAAATAACTCCCTTAGCAACCGGTGCTGACATGAGCAGACATTTTAAACAAATATCAAAATCAGGAAACTGGACTTCCCTGACCCCTTCCGTATGAATATATGTATTTGTTTAATTTTACTTTCTATTCACATCTGTAAAGGAGGGCTGCATGCCTACCAGTGTAATCTGTTGACTCCGCACTGGCAGGGGGTAGAGTCAATTCCAGTAATGGGTGTGGCTAGAGACAGCAGTAGATAGGGCTACCCTTTCCCCTCTTTCTTCTCACCCTGCGGTCAACTGGGTAAGAGAGAGATCAAGTTTAGAGGTAACAGCTTGCAGGGAAGTTTTGAAATTGGTTGACTGGTGAACCTAAAGCTGTAGGTTAACCATACCTGCATTAAGGTTTCAAACAAAGGCAGGAATCATAAAGCTTCCAGGCTATATGAGGATCCCAAGGCTGTTTCTGTGACTCTTGTAGTCATAGAATCATAGAGTTGGAAGAGACCACAAAGGCCATCTAGTTCAACCTCCTGCCATGCAGGAATACCAAATCAAAGCACTCCGGACAGATGGCCATTCAGCCTCAGTTTAAAAACCTCCAAAGAAGGAGACTCCACCACACTTCAAGGCAATGCATTGCACTCTGAACAGCTCTTACTGTCAGGAAGTTCCTCCTTATGTTAGGTGGAAGCTCTTTTCCTGTAGTTTGAGTCCATTGCTTGGTGTCCTTGTCTCTGGAGCAGAAGAAAACAAGCTTGCTCCATCCTCAATATGCATCTCTTCAAATATTTAAACATGGCAATCATGTCACCTCTTAACCTTTTCTCCAGGCTAAACATACTCAGCTCCCTAAGTTGCTCCTCATAGGGCATGGCTTCCAGACCTCCCATCATTTTGGTTGCCCTCCTCTGGACATGTTTCCATGCTGAGGGAGGGGATAGGTGGAATAAAGAGAATTGGCACTCCTGTAAAATTCCAAGAATAACAATTTTCCTTTTAAACAAGATGCAACAACATTTTGCACCTTTTTAAAGTTCTGAAAAGTGTTTGTGGACTTCTGTGGTTTGGTTTCCCCTCTCCTTTTTTTAGATTGCCACGTCCCCCAGTGAGTATTGGGATTAGGAAATTGTTCCCTGGATGCCCCCCAGCCCCAGCCCTTGCTCACCCCTGGTTTCTATTTGTAATTATTATCTGTTTAAAGACCTATGTGTTTCCTTTTCCCTTTGAAAAACATTCTGCATTAGCCTGAAGCCTGTTAGACCCAGCTAGAATAGACCCACTCGATCTATGGGGCTTACCTATGTGTTGACCCGAGGTTTAACAAACTGATTCATTTGGGACTAACCAGCAAGATTTGGGCCATAATGTCTTTTGACAGCAACGGAAGCAGAGAATGAATAAAATAAAAGAAACAGATTTGCAACACCAGTGGTTTCATTCAGGAGTTAACTGTGACTACACTTGTCCCTTCATATTCGCTGGGGTTTGGTTCCAGGACCTCCCATGGATACTAACATCCGTGAATACTCAAGTCCCATTATATGCAATGGCATAGCAAAATTGGTGTCCTTTACATAAGATGGCAAAATCAAGGTTTACTTTTTGGATTATTATTTTTTAAAGAATATTTTCAAGCCGTGAATACTTAAATCTGTGAATACCAAATCTGTGGATACAGAAGGACAACTATGATTACAGATAATTTCCTTATACAGTCAGACTATTTGTACATGTAACCCAGTATTGTCTGCTCTGGTTGGCAGTGGTTCTCTGGCAGAGGTTTTCTTCATCACCTGTTGTCTGATCCTATTTTAGTTGGAGGTGCCAGGAACTGAATCTCAATGCAAAATTTATCTGTACTCATTGAATACAGCTTGATACAGTTAAATCTCAAGTATAACGTCACCTCTTAACCTTCTCTTCTCCAGCTAAATATACCCAGGTCCCTAAACTATACCTCATAGGCGTGGCTTCCAGACCTCTCACCATTTTGGTTGCCCTCCTCTGGACATGTTCCAGCTTATCAATATCCTTGATACTGAAACTGGATTATTTGCCATGGCTCCTTCCTATGGAATCCTGGGATTTGTAGTTTTACAAGATCTGTGGACTTCTCTGCTAGAGTGCTCCTGCCCCACCAAACTACAAATCCAATAATTCCATAGGATTATTTGCATTGTGTGGATTTGGCATAAGGTTCTAGGTGGATTTTCAACCAAGGGCTGCTGCCACACTGCTGAAATAATGCACCTTAATTATCATGGCTCCATCCTATGGAATCCTGGGATCTGCAGTTTGTTGTGGCACCAGAGCGCTCTGACAGAGAAGGCTAAATATCTCACAAAACTACAAATCCCAGGATTCTGTAGCATTGAGCCATGGCAATTAAAGTGGTGTCAAACTGCATTATTTTTGCAGTGAGGCAGCAGCCAAGGAGAGGACAGTTTTTTTAGATTTGAACAGTGCAGTTGATGAACAGGGATTGTTGAAGTCTCTCATTCGCAGGGTCACCTAAATCAGAGCCAATTTGATGGCAAACAACAACAACAATGTAACAAAAATAGTATAAAACAATTTAGAATGCCACAAAAAAGTAATACAGTTGTCCCTTCATATTTGCTGGAGTTTGGTTCCAGGACCCCCCTTGGATACCAAAATCCGTGAATACTCAAGTTCCATTATATACAATGGCATAGCCAAATGGTGTCCCTTATATAAAATGGCAAAATCAAGGTTTGCTTTTTGGATTATTATTTTTTTATGAATATTTTCAAGCTGTGAATACTTATATCCGTGGATACGGAGGGGTAACTGTACAGTACATAATTTTTTAAAAAACAACAATCAATATAAGGGGGAAAAAAGTAGAGAATAATTACTAGCCAGAAAATACCTGCATAAATACTTTTGCTGCAGATGTCAATTGTATGGAAAAGCACATTATGATGCACTAAGGTGTCACAACAGCCATGATCTTAAAAGAAGCATTGCCTTCATTTTACACAAGGCTTGAATGTCTCATCTTTGGTGAAACTTGCCACCTGTCATTATGTTAATATATATATATATATATATATATATATATACAGTATACACAAACACACACAATAAGTCTCAGTATTTAATTGATCAAAATTACTTCTAGCTGATCAAATTTTAGTTAACCAACATATTTAAATTAATTGATCTAGAGGCAGGAAAAAATATGTGTTCGATAATAGAATCCTCTAGCCCATAACCATGTTGGCTGAGAGTGCTGGGAGTTATAGTTCCAAAGTAACTTTTTGAAGCTCTGTACCAAAAATTCCACAGCCTTAATCAGCAGAGCTGGATGACTGTTTATCTTCACTTGCTGCTGTCTTTGGATCTTGCTTTTGAAGCACTGCCTCCAATGTAGGCCTTCATTTGTTTCCAAATCTGTCTCTCTCAGTGTTCTTGATAAATATGCAGCATTGCTGCCAAACCTCCAGAATATCCTTGGCAGTAGTACACAATAGCAACTGTGAACACAATGTACACTGTATGCTATTGTCAAAAAAGGTCACAGAGCACAAGCGAAGAAGTGGGCAAAGCTGGGAACTGGTTTTGCAAATGAATCTGAACCACCACCAATCTCTTTCAGTAATAATGTTTGTTTTAAGAAGACATCTTGGGGCAATTTATGTTATATGGTGAGTAGAAATGTAAAGTCACACCCTCTGGATGAGACAATGTAAAATAGCAAAGCCTGACTCTGTGTTTGTATACCATCCAGGATGTATGGCCAGGCAACTTCAGAGCGTGGTCAAGAGGGCAAAAAGTATTAATGAGGGAGACGACACAAGCTAGGAGAGACTGCAGCAGTTTGCTTTTGCCTGAATCTACAGGGAAGGTCAAGATTCCACTCCTTCCTGCTTAATTAATGGGGTCCAAACTATTTTTGCATTTTGGACTCAGTTTGCAGCAACTGAAGTAAACTGATGGTGAAGGAAAGAAGTGGGAGGAGGAGTGAGAAACTGGGACATGTTAAAATAAACTGAAAAATGGGACAATAGAAGATTAACCTGTACTGTCCCTGCAAAAATGGGACAGTTGGAGGCTATGTAATTTGCACTCACAGGGCTTTACGCATAAATATTGTTGTCATAATTGACCCCAAAGGGGGAGGGGCAGCAGGGACTCAGCTCCCCCACCAGGCTAGGTGGGGCTGAGCCCTTCCCACCCAATGATAAGGCAAACTTGTAATAATAATAATAATAATAATAATAATTTTTATATAATAAATCAGCGCTGTATACGCACAATCCTAAATATATACTGGACTGACTATGTGACGAATGTTGCTGTCCTTGAGCAAGCAGGGATCACCAGCATTGAGGCCATGATATTGAGAACACACCTGTGCTGGGCAGGGCACGTTTCTAGGATGGAGGACCATCGCCTCCCAAAAATAGTACTCTACGGGGAACTCACCATGGGTCAGCGTAAGAGGGTTGCTCCAAAAAAGCGATACAAGGACTCCCTGAAACAACATCTCAGGCTCAGCCAAATTGATCACCAACAATGGTCTGCCCTGGCCTCACATTGGGAGGCATGGAGATGCACTATCCACAATGCTGCAGCCTTATTTGAGAACTCACGCTGAACAAGTCTTGAAGAGAAACGACAACACAAAAAGAATCACAACCCGGAAACATCACCCAAGGAGACCTTCTGCTGTATTTTCTGCAACCGGACATGTTTATCTCAGGTTGGTCTTTTTAGTCATCAGTGCGCTTGCAGAAAGCGAAGGATGAGTCCTTCCTGAATCTTCGTTTGCAAAGAAAAGCCAGAGAGGTAAAGGAAAGGTTAAGAACCACTGCTGTAGAACAAACTGTTAAGAAGCTGAACATTCATTCCTATTTGTATTCCTGGGGGAACCATCCCTTTTATCAGTTTCCCACCCAAAGCCCTGTTTGTGGCAACCATTTTGTTTGCTGTGTAGTTCACAACATGGACTAGATACTTGGCACAGTAGCTCAGTGGTAAGGCAAGTTTGCATTTCTTCAACCACAAAAGCACCAACTTTGACTGTACAGTTGTCCCTTCATATTCGCTGGGGTTTGGTTCTAGGACCCCTCTCCTTTGGGGATACCAAGATCTGTGAATACTCAAATCCCATCATATACAATGGTATAGTAAAATGGTGTCCCTTATGTAAGATGGCAAAATCAAAGTTTGCTTTTTGGATTATTATTGTTTAAAGAATATTTTCAAGCCGTGAATACTTAAACCTGTGGATGCCAAATCCATGGATATGGAGGACAATTTTAATTTTTCAAATACAGTACATAGATATAGGATGGGGGAGACCTGGCTGAACGAGACTACGTGCGAAAGGGATCTAGGAGTCCTAGTAGACCACAAGTTGAACATGAGTCAACAGTGTGATGTGGCAGCTAAAAAGGCCAATGCGATTTTGGGCTGCATCAATAGAAGTATAGTGTCTAGATCAAGGGAAGTAATAGTCCCACTCTATTCTGCCTTGGTCAGGCCTCACCTAGAATACTGTGTCCAGTTCTGGGCACCACAATTCAAAAAGGATATTTACAAATTGGAGCATGTCCAGAGGAGGGCGACTAAAATGGTGAAAGGTCTGGAAATCATGCCTTATGAGGAAAGACTTAGGGAGCTGGGTGTGTTTAGCCTGGAAAAAAGATGGTTAAGGGGCGATAAGATAGCCCTGTTTAAGTATTTGAAGGGGTGTCACATTGAGGATGGAGCAAGCTTGTTTTCTGCTGCTCCAGAGACTGGAACATGGAGCAATGGATGCAAGCTCCAGGAACAGAGATTCCACCTCAACATTAGGAGAAACTTTCTGATCGTAAGAGCTGTTTGGCAGTGGAACACACTCACTCAGAGTGTGGTGGGGTCTCCTTCCTTGGAGGTCTTTATACAGAGGCTGGATGGCTATCTGTCAGGGATGCTTTGATCATGACTTCCTGCGTGGCAGAATGGGGTTGGACTGGATGGCCCTTGTGGCCTCTTCCAACCGTACAGTTCTATAATTTTATGAAAGAGGGGCAGAAGTGAATTAAAGTAATGAATTCAGGGCACCTCTGGTTTTGATTCAACCCATGGAAATGTTATTTTTTGTCCTATAACTTCCACAACCCCCTGGCCAATATGGCAAATCTAAGGGTAACTGTTGCCAAAGAAAGTTATTTTGCTCCTTTGCACTGGCTATTTTTAAAATTAGTTATTTATACCCTGCTCTTCAGCCACAAGGCTATCAGAGCGGCTTACAAATTGTTTTAAGCAATAGCAATTTATGCATCTACACTGCAAGAAGCAAGTTCCAATGTGTGTTAGCTAATTGCCCCCACAAGCCGGGTACTCATTTTACTGACTACAAAAGGATGGAAGGCTGAGTGAACCTTGGAATCCTCTGGAATCAAACTTGCAACATGGTGACTTGCAGTGCTGGTATTTAACCACTACACCACCAGGGACTAAAGCGGTGCTATACAGCAGTGGTTCTTAACCTGTGGTCTGGAGACCCCCAGGGGCTGCAGTGTCCTCACAGGGGGTCCCTAAAGGCTTGAGGCTGCTCAGCCCACCTCCTCCCTGCAGTGAAGTGGCCATCTGACAGGAGCCAAGACTGGCTTGGCCTGCGCATTGCCATTAATCTACTCCAGCCACAAACTTGTGGGAAGAAGCAGGGGAAAATCTTCCCTCCCCCTACAGTGCCTCTGAAGGAAAGTTTCATGGATGGTGTATTATTAATATTATTAGGGTTTTAAATCTTAAGTTAAGTCTTGGGGGTCCACGGCAACAAAAGATATTTAAAGGGGGTCCCTGGTAAAGAGCCACTATTTTGGACTGATATATTCATACATGTATTGATATGTGGAATACACTGCCTCGGAGTGTAAGTCTTCCCTCCTCCTTCAGTGCCTTTGAGAGAAAGTTTAATGGATGGTGTATTATTATTACTATTATTATGCTTTTAAATCTTGAGTTAAGTCTTGGGGGTCCACGGTAACAAAAGATATTTAAAGCACGGGGTGGTTTCCCGGGTAAAGAAAAGGTTAATAGCGACTGCTATATAGCAGTACTGTAGTTCCCAAACTTTGCTGCTCTAGGTTTTTTTTGGACTTCAACCCCCAGAAGCCCCAGCAAGCTTGGCCAACAGTCAGGAATTCTGGGAGATGAAGTCCAAATAAACCCAACAACTCCTGGAGAACCAGAGTTTGGGAACTGCCGCTGTGTGTGCAGAAAAGAGACCCTTTTCTAGAAACTTTTCTCAGATGTTGTTTTTAAACAACTGCCCCCTTCCCTTAGAAAAGCGCCAAAAGGTTTCCTCTAAGCAAGGGCGGAGCGCATTGCATGATGGGACTTGTAGTCTTAATGGAGGGAGGGAGGGGGCGTCCGTTGCTGGGAGACCCCGGCAAACGAGGCGCTTCATGTCGCAGCTGCAGTTTCTGGAGCTCCCCAAGGGAGCGGTGGTGGCGGTAAGTCTGCAGTCCTGGCCCTGCGCGCAGCTCCTCTTTCTTGGCTTGGCTGCTCCTCTTCTTAGGGGAAAAGGATACGAAATATTATCAACTTTTTTTGGGCAAAGAGCCCGAAAAGACCGTCTTCCCCCTCCCAGGAAACATACTTTAAAAAAAAAAGAAAAAGAAGGAAGTTTGCTGAAAATATAATTGCAATCTTTAATTTGAACACCTAAAGCAGGGGTTTCCAAACTTTGTTCCTCCAGGTGTTTCCCAGAAGCCCCAGCTGGCTTGTATTATTTTTGTGTTATATATATTTTTATTATTTTTTTTCTTTTTCAAAGAATATGTATAATTGTAATGTGTAACTTCTCTCTCTCTCTGGCTTTTCTTCACAAACGAAGATTCAGGAAGGACTCATTCTGCGTTTTCTGCATGCGCGCTGATGACTAAAAAGGCCAATCCGAGATAGACAAGTCCGGTTGCAGAAAGCACAGCAGAAGGTCTCCTCGGGTGATGTTTCTGGGTTGTGATTCTTTCTGCGTTGTCATTTCTCTTCAAGACTTGTTTGGCATGAGTTCTCAAATAAGTCTGCAGCATTGTGGATAGTGTAACTTCTAATTTTAGTATAAAGGTGTAAGTATAATAGATTTTCCTTGGTTTTTTTCTGGGCTGTGAGGCCGTGTTCTGGAAGAGTTTCTTTCAGATTTTTCGCCTGCATCTGTGGCTGACATCTTCAGAGAACTCTTCCAGAACACGGCCTCACAGCCCGGAAAAAAAACCAAGGAAAATCTATGGATGCTGGCCATGAAAGCCTTTGACTTTACTGTAAATATAATGTTTATTGGAAAAGAAAAAAAGAGTGATTATACAGTTGTCCCTCCATATCCACAGATTTGATATCCATGGATTTAAGTAATCACAGCTTGAAAATATTCTTAAAAAAAATAATAATCCAAAAAACAAAACTTGATTTTGCCATCTTATGTAAGGGTCACCATTTGGCTATGCCATTGCATATAATGAGACTTGAATATTCATGGATTTTGGTATCCACGGTGGGGGTGGTGGTCCTGGAGCCAAACCCCAGCGAATGTGAAGGGACAACTATAATTGTAATGTGTAGTATAAAGGTGTACATATGATGTTTATTGGAAAAGAAAAAAGAGTGATTATACAGTTGTCCCTCTGTATCCATGGATTTGGTATCCACGGATTTAAGTATTCACGGCTTGAAAATAGAATATTCTTAAAAAAAATAATAATCCAAAAAGCAAAACTTGATTTTGCCATCTTAGATAGTTGGCACCATTTGGCTATGCCATTGCTTATAATATGCAGTGTAGATGTGTAAATAGCTATTGCTTAAAACAATTTGTAAGCTGCTCTGATAGCCTTGTGGCTGAAGAGTGGGGTATAAATAAATAAATAAATAAATATTCACGGACTTTGGCATCCACGGGGGGATCCTGGAACCAAACCCCAGTGAATATGAGTGGACAACTGTAGTGTATTTAGGTTAAGAGGGAAAATGTATTAGCATTAGGATAGATTGCTTAATTTTTTGTATTAGTAAGTAACAAGATGGAATTTTTTTTTTTGCATTATTGTTATGGCCTTTTGCGGTCAGGTATTATTTTGTAGAATGGTTTTATTTCAATTAAAAAATCCCTACCCCCCCCCCAAAAAAAATCCCAGCTGGCTTGGCCAACAGTCAGGAAATTCTGGGAACTGAAGTCCAAAACATCTGGAGGACCGAAGTTTGGAAATCACTGAGTTCTAAAGATTGACAACTGGAGGTGGCTTCCGTAGCTTTAGTTGTTGTGTAGAAGTTGTTGTGTCGGTAGGTGTTGCTTGTCACATAATTAGGTAACAAGCCATGCCTGGTCAAATTCCCTTGTCTAGAAAACCCTATGAAATTAATGGGGGTCGCCATAAGTCATCAGGCGACTGGAAGGCACACCCACCCACACCCACACCATTAATGGTTTTGTAGCCCTCTTTGGTTTTCACTCTGGCAACCCTTAGTGGTTGTCTAAATAGTGAAAATAATCCTCATGGAATTAGCTGGGAATACTATCTGCCTTAATGGCATCTGGCATTAATTCACTCTATTCGGAAGAAGGATAGGGGGTTAAATACGACAAAAACTATGAAGGAAAAGCCTTTGTGGTTTTTCCCAGAGTTTTTAAAAACCTCCAAAGGAAATGCGCATTCCCACTTTTTGGGACAAGCAATTTGATTTCATTTGCTTTCCCATACAAGCGGTAGTATAAAACTGATTGGCGGGATGAGGACAGAGGGTGAGGCTTGCTAACAGGGCAAGCACCCGAAACTGCCATGTTGGATTTTCGCCTTAGTGACTGAGTGCTAAGGCAATAAAATGGCTTTTTGTTGGTTTGCTCTTTTGTTAAAGTGAAAGATTGCTCTTTCCCACTTTAGATATTGTTTTTTTTTTTTTAATTTTTGCAGCAGAAAATTGAGGTAAGTAAAAAAGCTTGTGGCTGCCATCTTGCTTTGCAGGTATGCCCATTTGCACAGCAAACGAGGATAGCTTTGCATATCTGCAATCTGCCAAACCACCCCCCCCATTAAGACAAATCGAAGCTGCTGTGAATTGAAGACAAACCAAGGCTAGTGCGCATCAATTCCCCCCCCCCCCCATATAGACAGGCCTAAATCTTATACTTACCTGAGAGCAGTGTGTGCAATAGTTACCTAGTGTCCCCCCACCCCAGCTATAAGTCCTTGAATCTTCCAACCGGCATTGTAGTCCAAAAAAGGAGCCTTTAAAGTTTTGCCTTTGTGTAGGTCCCACTGAAATAAGTGAACATGTATAAGATTCCACTGTAAATCGTAGTTGAAGGAAAACAACAATTTTGTATTAATAAGCCTCTGGGGGAAAAGTATGTGTGTGTGTGCATGCGTGCAAAAACTGGAGAGGGCACCTGTTCCTTTAGTAGTTGTGCAGAAAAGTGCTTATTACCTGGTTGTATGGCAAGCAGCACCTGCTGAAATTCCCCCTTGTACACAACCATTAAAGAGATAGGAGCCCTCTGCAGTTTCCACTCTAGCAACCCTAGGTGGCATGTACACATTTCACATCTGTCCATAGTGCTTCAGGATTGGTGATGGTCCTTGCAGGTGGCATCAGAAATTTATTGAAATATTTTTTAAATAGATAAATTAAATATATGGTTTAACTGTTTATTAAAGTCTCAATTTCTTCTTCTCCCCCCATGTTGTATCCCATGCAAAATGGGGGGAATGGTCTCAACTGTACCACATGAGGACCAGGGTTGTTTGGTAAGTGTTGGACTGAGACTTGGGAGATTTGTTTTAAGCTCCTATTTTGTTGTGAAAGTCTCTGGATGAACTTGGACTGATCTCTCTCTGTCAAGACTGGCCTGCCTCACAGGGTTATTGAGGGGGGGGGAAAGGTGGAGAAGAGAGCTGTGCACACCACCCTGAGAATCAATGGAGAGGAAATTTATTAACCCTTGTGTACTAAAACGTTACAGATAACCAGAGTTAACCCTGGCTTGTGGTATTGGAAAGATGATACTCAAACTCTTGAATTTGCAAGGTAAGGATCCACTGTGCCTGCATGTGTCTTCCTTTATGTTTGTTGTTGTTATGTGCCTTGAAATTGACTCTGATTTGTGGTAAGCCTATCATAGGGTTTTCTTGGCAAGATTTATTCAGAGAAGGTTTGCCCTCACTCTGACTTGCACAAGGTTGTCCATTGGGTTTCCATTCCCTGGTCTCACACTGCACTACACCAAACTGTCTCTACTTTCTTTAGGAGAGCCAGTGAAGCATGGGAGCCAGCAAAGTGTAGTGCAGTGGTTCTTGAACTCTGGTCCCCCAGATATTTTGGACTTCACCTCCCAGATGTCCCAGGATGTATGGCCAATGTTCACGAATGTTGGAAGTTAAAGTCCTGAACATCTGGAGGACCACTGCTGAGAAGCACTAGTGTAGTGGTTTGAATGTTGGGCTGGGATTCCAGAAGACCAAGGTTCGAATCCCTGCTCTGCCATGGAAATCCACTGAGTGATCGTGATTAAATCACTCTCGCTCCACCTAAGAGGAGCAATGGCAAACCTCCTCTGAATAAATCTTGCCAAGAAACCCTATGATACAGTCAATATAAATCTTTTCTTTATGACTTCTTATTTTATTAATTGATTTCTTGGTCATTTTTTGCTTTACTTTTCAGTGGTCTAATTTACAAAGTGTTTCACACATTAAAAACAGAATACAGTGTGTGAAGTAAAGCCAGTGAACTCTAAAACAATTAAACAACCAACAAATTAGGAGGATTACTTTTCAATACAGGTTGCTGTGGAACCAGTATCCGTGGTTTCAATTATCTATGGCTGGGGGGGGGAAAAGGGACACATACTATACAGTTATTCTGGAAAATGCCTACAGAGTTGTCCTCACTAGGAATTATTAGGTCCTCCAATGCAGCTTCATGGCATGTTTGTATAGGAAATCCTTTATTTTAATATGGTTCACTATTATTTGTGGTTTCCATAATAAACGGTAAATCCAGGAATGTATTCCACACAGATGGGGGCGGGGGCGACTTGTACTTCTGTGTTTTGCAGCAGAATGTCTGTGCCCATCTCTGACTGGTTGAATCCATCATGGTGCCACCAAGGATACCCACCCCTCCAATTTCTGCTGTAGTTTTGCTCTTTAAATAGTTAACTATCATTGTTAATTTTATTTCAGATTAATAAAGATGAATAAGTGGATAAACTGGGGAATGTTTTTGTAATGCTTTTGAAATGTAGATGGCCTTCTTGAACCATTGTGGCAGGTAGAGTAACCACATGAAAAAGAGGGCATGGCTCCTGTAAATTTAATAATTGTGTGGAGAGGGAATTTCACTGGGTATAGTTTGGATGCTAACCCTTGTACTTTTAACATATGCATAGAGAAGGGAATTTCAGCAGGTATAGCTTGTCATGCAAGCTACACCTACAGAAAATCCCCTCATCTACACAATTATTAAAGGTACAGGAGAGCTGCTCTCTCTCTCTCTTTTTTTTTTGTCATGCAAGCTACACCTATTGAAATCCCTCTTCTGTGCAATTATTAAAGTGGAGGAGCCCTGTCTTGTTCATGTGGCTTCCTTGATAGGAAGGGCTAGGCTCACTGGCTGTACCTTTCTCTTGTAAACCTGGAGTCACCCTGTAACTGAGGGCTTGACTACTCTGGTGGGAAACCTTGTAGCCACGGCAGATATTTTTGATCCTCAGTGGCCCCGTTAATTATATATTGGAGTATCCCACCACACTGTAATCAGCTTTGGAGTAAAAGGGTGGTTCTATGCTGATCATGTGTCCTATAAGTCATACTAGTTCTGGCCACATGGCTGGGGCAGCTCTATTTTTTCTCCTGTTTGCTTGTGCGTGAGAATATACATTGTCCCAGAGTAGCAGGGATACACTTATTCAGATATGTACACAATCAAAAAATAATAATTATTTTTTTTAACAAAAGCACCAGAATTCACTGGAAGTCCCACCCCTGGCTTCACACTGAAGCCAATCTATGGCTGCCACATGGCCAATAATCTGGGTTTCCCCCTCAAATGTGGAGCAAACCACGAATCTTACAGATCTGGAGTTTCCTGCAGAAACTCTGGTGAAGATGTGAATGGTTGAAAATGTCACGTGGCAACTGTGCCACAAATATGGGGTGAGTACGGGTATTTGTTTCCAGTGGAGACAAGTCCTGAGAGATGTGCTGTGAACTCTTTGTTCATGTTATGTGTGACCCTACAGAGATGTCATATTGTATCTGCCTGATAGAGTTCCCCTGAATAGGAAAAGAAATGGCACTGGCTTGGGCTACTTCAGATTGGCTGGGATATAATTCTCATGTGAAAGGAAGAAGAAGGGTCCTGTTCTGTACTTGAGGACTGTTGACTAAGTAAGAGTATACAAAACCATGTACAAACTCATTTTAATTTACTGTACTGCAAAATCCCCTTTTGATGTGGTGGCCAAAAAAGGTAATGCAATTCTAGTCTGCATAAACTGGATGAAGTAGTATCCAGATGAAGGAAAATAATAGTGCTACTCTATACCACTTTGGTCAGACCTCACCTGGAATACTGTGTCCCATTCTGGGCACCACAATTCAAGGATACTGACAAGCTGGAATGTGCCCAGAGAAGGGCAACCAATATGATCAAAGGTCTGGAAACGAAGTCTTAGTGGTTGTAGAGCTGGGTATGTTTAGCTTGGAGAAAAGATGACTGAGAGATGATGCTATCTTTAAATACCTGAAGGGATGTCATGTAGAAGTTGTTTTATACTGCTCCAGAGACTGGAACATGAACCAGTACAAGAAAAGAGATTCTGCCTAAACATTAGGAAGAACTTCTTCACTGTAAGAGCAGTCTGACCATGGAACAAATTGCCTTGGAATGTTATGGACTTTTCTTCTTTGGAGGTCTTTAAACAGAGGTTGGATGAGCATTTTTCAGGAGTGCTTTAGGTGTGTGTTCCTTCATGGAAGGGGATTGGACTAAATGAGCCTTGTAGCCTCTTCTAGCTCTAAGATTCTGTGATTTTTTTTCTCTCTTTTATACTGCAGTGCCTATCCTAAGGAGGAACCTAAGGAACCAAAGGATAAGCCTAAGAAAGGCAGCAAGGCTATCCATTTCCAGGAGCCTGGATCCAAATCAACAGAGAGGTGATTTAGTTTTTTTTAAAAACAACAACAACACAGCACCAACTGTACAACTCATGGCTTTGTGGAGTCAATGTATGAATCTTTCTTAGGATACATAAGAGCTTAGAAAAGTTGCCTTTTAAAAAAACTACTACTCCTAGAATCCTCCCAGCCAGCATTCTTGGATCCTGGGAGTTGCCCCAAAAGTAATTTTCCAAGCTTTCATTTGAAACCCAGGCAAGTCCTGCCTTGTTGGAGAGAGAAAGTATAGTATAGAAAGGCCCAGGTTCTCTCCATCTTGTCTCCTTTAAAATGGACCAGGTAGCAGGTGATGGATATTTCCTGGATTGAGACATTGGAGACTTGATCTGAGTCAGATTAGACTAGACTGGGCTGGATGTGCAAATAGTCTGGCCTGATATGAGCAGATTTCTACAGCCTTGATGGTAATTGAATTCCACTGATGGCACAGGTTATTATTTTTTAAAATGTTGGTTAGTGGATACAAATACAAATTGTACTTTAACATTCAAGATGCAATTTGACATTCCTGCATGAGACTGGGCATGCCATTAGAGTGCAAGCTGACCCAGGTGTATCATTGCACTGCAACATATTGTCAATTATTTTATGTATTAGTATGCTTTTAACATCAAAGAGGTGCCCTTCAGATTTTCTGCCCTGGGTGCCAATATGTCTGGGATTATTTCTGCTTCTGGTCTCTTTCTGCTTCTGGGGAAATGGCCAGCTGCACCCATTTCCTTGTCTTTCAGTAAGGGAACAGTGGAAACCTACATCACAGAGGTCTTCCCCCATTCCCAAAGTTTATGCATATTGTCTTGCCAGGAAGCAAAGGTTCTTCAGAAGATGTTTGTTTATTGACTCCCAAGAGTTAGAAGTACAGTATACTGTACTTAAAAACATACAAAATGGTAATGTTAAAATAAAACTGACCTATTAACTATATTAAAGCAATTTAAGAGATACAGTTAAAAAGCCCTGGCTTTAAATCGGTGTTATGAAAACAGAATGAGATACAGAAATTGGGTAGCATCCTCTTAAGTAGACTCACCTAGAGTAGACCCATTCTGAATGCTGAGTCAACCCATAGGTAAACTCCATTGAGTCATTGAGTTTACTCTAGTCAACAATAGGATTTAGGCCATTGTCTTTTTATGCCTCTGTCCCCAAGATTCTGTCACACTGTTTATAAGCAAGTCTGAATTAGTTGTCCCTTCCTTTTTGTAGCTTTCCCTTTTGCGGTTTTGTGTATTCGCAGAATCCCACCCAGCCTCCACTCTTCCCCCGGGGAAGGGAAAGTGCGTGTATGTTTGTGTGTTGGAGGAGGAGGGTGGGCAGGCAGGGGCATGCGGCAGTGCAGCGATGGCGGCAGGGCTCTCCTGCCCCCGCTGCGGCTTTGGACAGCCTCCCCCTCCCCGGGATTGTGGTGGGAGCAGCTCCACCACCAGCAGCCCCACCATCCACTCGCCAGGTGGGCAGGGGCACGCAGCAGTGCGGCAATGGCTGCAAGGCTCTCCTGCCCCCGCTGCGGCTTTGGACAGCCTCCCCCTCCCCAGGACTGCGGGAGCCACTCAGCCCTGCCTACCACCCAGCTTCGGCTCTTTCCTCAGGGAGGGGGAGGGGAAAGTGTGTATGTGTGTGTGTTGGGAGGAGGAGGGAGGGCAGGCAGGAGCATATGACGGTGTGGTTTTTGACTTTACTTTTTACTTTATTCGCATTTTTTAAAAACTTTTGCTGTGGTGCTCCGCCCCTAATCCCCGCAAATGGGAAGGGACGACTGCATAGTGATCACTGTGCATGCTCAGTCCTTATTGGGCTATTTTCTTGTATATTTGTGGAGGATTGCTAGGGTTGCCAGGCTTGATCAGGGACAGGTCTCCCATACCTTTATTGTTAGCATCCTGTGGCAGGAAGATGTAGTGTAAAAGACCACCAAGCAGAACTACACAACATCTCCCTTCTCACCCCTCCAAACCCACCTTATAGCTGCTGACACCCATCCTCTGCACCCATTTACTGGCTGGCGGAGATGGGGGCGCACTAGAAAAGCATCCAGCTAGGTTCTTATAGTTAGTTACACAGCACTGATGTCATGTTAGGTGGGAGAGAGAGAGAGAACAGGATGTCAGAAAGAAAGAGGAAGGGGGCATGCTGGTTTGCTTTTGGTTCTGTCCCTTCTTATTTTCAGCATGTGGCCTGTATCACATTATGCTTGAGGGAATGTAGCCCTTGACATACAAAATACAGTTGTCCCTTCATATTCGCTGGAGTTTGGTTCCAGGACCACCCGTGGATACCAAAATCTGTGAATACTCAAGTCCCATTATATGCAATGGCATAGCAAAATGGTGTCCCTTATATAAGATGGCAAAATCAAGGTTTGCTTTTTGATTATTATTTTTAATAGTATTTTCAAGCTGTGAATACTTAAATCTGTGGATACCAAATCTGTGGATGCGGAGGGACAACTGTATTGCCAATATGTGGTCAAATCCAGTGCTTCCTACTCAGACTGGCAAGAAGTCTTGGACAGAAGTCTTTTGTGTTATTAGCAGCAAGTCCTTTTGGTGGAGGTGCTGTGGTTTGACCCTGGGTCACTGTAGTTCCCCACCTACATTGGTCCTTCTGGTTCTGGGTTGCCCCTCACTACTTTCAACAGTAGCCATGGGAAGTTAACTGCCTTGTGTGAGAGACAGAGCTTAGACAATGAATTTTCTGCATCATGCTGGTTGGGGAATACGTAGCTCATGGTGTTGCCAAATTCTAGTGAGAGAACTGGAAGAGCAGGAGAAAAACATCATTTTACATTCTTACTTTTAATCAGTTGAGAGGCAAACTAAGCATTCTTCATAGGTAAAAAGGGTTTCTGTTTTGCTAAATTTACTAAATCAGTCTCACAGTTTGATTTAGTAAAATCCATCAGTAAAATGTTTGCATCCATCAGTAAAGAGCTACATCCCCCAAATGATGAGAGAGATTTACTCTACACTGGGTTGCAGATGATGGGCAGGATTTCCACATGTGGGTGTGGTAAGAGATTTGGGGCCCTTCTAGACGGTAAAAAAACCCCAGCCTCATGGAATTTGCTGGGAATCCTACCTGTCTAAATGGGATCATGCACCAATCTACACTATTCTGAAGGGGTGAGGGGCAAAACAGCAAAAGCAACTCAGGAAAAATCTTCTTGGCTTTTCCTGTTGTTTTTTAAAAACAGCGAGTGTGTGTGTGCTTTCCTGCTCGTTAGGACAAGCGATTCGAAGGGAAGTGCAAAGCTGATTGGCTGGGTGAGAACAGGGGGAAGGCCTTTCTAACAGGGCAAGCACCTGCTGCCACCATGTTGGATTTTTTGCCTTAGTGAACAATCACTAAGGTGGTAAAATGGGGTGGGTTTTTTGTTTTGCTTTCCTGTTAAATTGAGAAATTACTATATTGCTCCAGTGCACTTTAGATGGCCTTAAAAAAAAATCAGCAGTGGCAAAGAACTAATGCGAGTAAATCACTTGCATCCGCCATCTGGAATGTGAGGCTTATGGGTGCTTCTGAGGCCCAAAACACCATTAAGACATGTCGCTACTGCTGTGAAATGCCCTTACTATGAGGTACTCCATTTTTCTCCCCTTGATGGGTCCCCAGACAAACTGAGCTAGGATTTTTCTTGGCCACCTTTTGCAAAACACTTCACCTCTTTAAAATCTTTGCTTCTTGTGTAACCCAGATGACTGGAAATACCCACTTTTTACATACTTAATGCAACAGAAGCTCTTTTATTTTCAATCCTTTTTGCAGGCCGAGTCCTAATTTATTCCGAGATATATTTGCTATACGAAGCCCTCCCCGAGACGAAAAATCACCTCGACCACTGAAGCGAGGACAAAATGAACTGATTACTTTAGAAGATGTTAAGTGTGAGTTAGTGTGGGTGTTTGTACTAAGTTACAGAGCCTTTTACACCACCTAGAATTTACTGCTTTTGTAGGGCATATCTGGAATCGTTTCATGATGTTGCAGTTCAGGACATTCTGTTTACCTTGAGTCAGCAACTGAGTTTACATGGCTGAAAAGGCATGCATCCAGTGTATTTAGGAGCCATACAAGGAGAGCGTAAAAATAACCTTTCTGCCTCTTCCAGCCAGGACAGCCAGATCATTCTCATATCCAAAAGCAGGATCTCCATTCCATCCAACATCTCTCTACAAGAAAACTGTGCAGTGCAGACAAAAACAGGGAGCAGGTGTTTAGCAGAAAGGTGCATGTTGTGCAAATAATTATACTGGAGTCAAGCAAAAGTGGCAGGCTGTTGTGCCAGAGGGCAAATGAGCCAACCTGTGGAGTCCTGTGAAGTTGCTGCCTTCTTTACAGCACATTCCAATAGTAGTGTTGTGCAGTTTTACTGTCTTGATTTCCAGGGAAGGGCTGTAGGTGTGATTTTTGCCTGATAGGTTTTTGTGGAGCTGGGGGTTTGATAATAACAAGCAAACAAAATGGATGTTGCTTGATATTTGGAGATATTTCCCTTAATAAACTTTAAGTTCTAGGATTTTACACTTTTCCTTATGGTTCCTCTTCTCTCTCTCTTCTCTATCTTGGGAAATGCTTGTGATTTCGATGGAGAGACATTTACTAGTAGGACAATGTTGATTTTGTGTTGTTTCATTATGAATCTTTTTTTTTAAGTGAGTGATCTTTAAGTAATAAATAAAAGGATGGAAATCCCAATTCTCAAAAGAAGTAACAAATAGTAAATACTGTAGTTTAATTGTTTGTGTTGCATGAAAGAGCCCGTGCTGTAATAATGCATACCAACCTTCCCATACTGGCTAGGCGTGATGGGAGTCACAGTCCAGTTCATTTAGAGGCCAGTAGGTGGGCATGACGAGAGTTGTAGTCCAACACATTTAGAGGGCAGTAGGTAGGTATGATGGGAGTTGTAGTCCAACTTATTAAGGGAAAGTAGGTTACACAAAATTGGAGCAGGGAACTGGGGAGGTCTGCATTCAGATTTCCACTCAGCTCACAGAGTGTTTTTTAGGGAGGGGGCGGTGGGGATAGGGACACAAATAGTTACTTCTCCACCCACCTCACAGAGTGAACCAATGTGGTATAGTGGTTTGAATGTTGGACTAGAACTCCAGGAGACCACTGGGTTTGAATCCCTGCCCAGCCATGGAAACCCATTGGGTAACTTTGGGCAAGTCATCCTCCCTTAGCCTCAGAGGAAGGCAATGGCAACCTTCCCTTGAATAAATCTTGTTTAAAAATTGATAAGTTCATCTTAGGTTCACATAAGTCAAAAACAACTTGAAGATGCAAAGTAACAATTACATCACAATTCTAACATGGATAAAATGGATGGACCATCCTAGATAACTGGGAGGAAGACAGGAACAAACAGATTGGCATTAATAATACTAAATAATAATAAAATTTTATTTATATCCCACCCCTCTACGAAACGCAATTGGGGTGGCTTACAACAATTAAAATATACATCCAAACCCTCAAACCCCCCCTTAAAATACAATTAAATATTTACAAAATTTAAAACAGACTTAAAAAAATAAAAATAAACAATGGATAGTGGCTGCGGCGAGATTGGGACAAGCTAGATTTCCTTTTTTGATGACCAGGTATCTATTCAGGAAAGGCCTGCTGGAAGAGATCTGTCTTAAGAGCTTTTTAAAAGCTATTTAGGGTGGTAATATGATGGATCTCATCCAGTAGGCCGTTCCATAATCTGGGAGCAATAGCTGAAAAGGCCCTCTGGGAGGTCGAAAAAAGCCTAGTTTGTAACAAATTCCTCCCAGAGGACCTGAGTGCACGGGGAGGATTATATGGAAGGCGGCAGTCCCAAAGATAGGTTGGAACCAAGCCATTCAAGGGCTTTAAAGGTGATAACCAACAGCTTGTACTGGGCCCGGAAACTAATGGGCAGCCATTGGAATGATCTTAAGATTGGTGTTATATGGTCTCTTCTAGATGTACCCGAGACCTTAGTTTGGGACTATTGGCAGATACTTTGTAGCCCTGGATAGGAAGGAAATACCACTGTTTTAAATGCTTATTTTCCTTTGCTTTTGACATTTTCAGATGCTGCTTTATTTCTGGCACAGGAGGATGAATCTTTTCATGTCCCTTCTTTCTCCCTTGTTATCAGGTATGTCGTTTTTCTTCTTCTTAACTGCGGTCAAGTCAAATTCAACCTATGGTGACCCCATGAATAAGAGACCTCCAAGTCATTCTATCCTCAAAAGTCCTGCTCAGGTCTTGCAGACTCAGGGTTCCTTGATTGAGTCTGTCCATCTGGAATGTGGTCTTCCTCTTTTCCTACTGCCCTCAACCTTTCCAAACATTATTCTCTTTCCTACTGAGTCATGTCTTCTCATGATATGGCCAAAGTATAACAGTCTTAGTTTAGTCATCTTGGCTTCTAGGAAAAGTTCAGGCTTGATTTGCTCTAGGATATATTTATTTGTCTTTTTAGCAGTCCAGGGTATCTGTAAAACGCTTCTGTAGTGCCACATTTCAAATGAGTTGATTTTCTTCCTATAAGTTTTTTTCACTGTCCAGCTTTCACAACCATACATAGAAATTGGAAATATGATGGCATGGACCATTCAAGTTTAGTATTCAGTTATATATCTTGATGTTTCAGGATCTTGTCTAGCTCCTTCATAGCTGGCCTTCTAAGTCCTAGTCTTCTGATTTCTTGACTGCATTCTCCATTCTGATTAATGACTCAGCCAAGATAGGGAAATCTTGAACTATTTCAATGTCTTCATCATCTGCTTTAAAGTTATGTAAATCATCTGTGGTCATTATTTTTGTTTTCCTAATCTTCAGCTACAAAGCTGCCTTTGCATTTTCTTCCTTGACTTTCTTCCGTAATCACTCCAGGTCTTTGCTATTTTCTGCTAGTAGGATGATGTCATCTGCATATCTTAAAATTGCTGATGTTCTTTCCTCCAATTTTCACCCCTCCTTCCTCTGTGTCTATATGAGGTATATAGTCTGATATTTCGGTTTTATAGTTGGATGCCTTAGTGTCTTTTTACAATACAGTACGACCCCATATTCACGGGGGTATGTTCCCACACCTACTGTGGATACTGGAAGCTGCAGATAATAGCAAACCCCATTAAAATGAATGACTTCTGGCCCAAGCATACCATAGAGTTGTGCTGAAGGACCTTGAAGATGCCTAGAGAAACCATTTTTTTGGATGTGGGTAAGCTGATATGGGTCCCACGGATATGAGGGTAGTACTGTAGTACCAAGTAAAATAAGCGCGAAGTCAGAAAATGCATGAGTGGTTAAGGTTTGTCCTTTCCACTGTCATTGCAACCTGAATCCAGGTGTGGAGAGTTTGGCATATAAAATCCCACAGTCGGTTAAGTGGCAGGAATCTCAATTTTCCTAACATCAAGGAAGTATCCCAACGAACTCGATGAGGCTGCTTCATGTTGAACTTCCATTTTAAGTACAAAATGGACTCCACTGGAGCAGTCGATCAATTTAAGGAATCTTAAGACATCATATATGCTCCATCTATGTGGCCTGAGGCATTCACTTAGCTCAGATGGTTTCCTATTTGCAACACGTGGTAATCATACTGATTTTCCTTACAGGATTGTTGTTGTGATTACTAGGATAATATATGTGTGAAGTCTTTCGAATGCCTTAACATTTTGTGATTCATTTATTTGTTTGTTTACATTTGCTTCTCACTCCTCAAGGGAGCTTAGGCTGATATACAGTACACAATTACCAACCCACGTTTATACTAAAAAACAATCCTGTGAGGTAGATTAGATTGAGGGAGAGAAGCTCTTCACTGAGGTCACTAAGTAAACTTTGTAGCTAGGTGAGGATGGTATCAACAAAAGAGTGAGTTTTATTGTAGTTAGCTCTCAACTTTCATGGGGGTTAGGGACAAAGGATCTCTGTAAAGTGTGAAAACCACAAATATCTTAAGGCCCCCAAAATCATAGGACCCCATTTAACGTGGGTTTGTTGAACACAGTTTCAATTATACACAACCAAAAAATATGTTTTCTCTAGGCATTTCTTGGTCCTCCAGCACAATTCTATGGTTAATGTCTGAAGTTGACTGTAGAATTGTGTTGGAAAACCTAGAAGAACCTAGAGAAATATTCTCTCAGGTAAAAAAAAAAAAATAACAGAAGGAAAGAAGGCGGATATAATCTGTGAATAATCAAATCCGTGAAGGTTAAACCCACAAATGTGGAGGACCAACTATATTTTAGTTTCTCATTATAATGAAGTTACTCCCTTGATTCTGCTATCTATCTATCTATCTATCTATATTGCTCTTAGGTATGTTGCCGTTTTCAGTGTGGTGATTAGCTGCTTAGGAAACTGACCAACCAATCAAAGCTCTGTTGGGCAGCCAATCAGCACACTGGGGGCGGGACCATGTAGAAGTGGAAATCCTTTCCAAACACGGCAGCTGGAGAGGGAGAGTGGTAGCAGCATGGGGGGGTTATGGTGTGTGTGAGTGCACTGGAGTGCAGAAGACAGCGGCAGTTCAGTGGTGGTGGGGAGTTTGGCAGCAGGGGATGAATTCGGCAGTGTGAGAGGTGAGTTTGCCAGCGGGATGGTGACCAGTGGGGCGGATGTTTGGAGGAGGGGGGCCAGAGCTAGTGACAGGGGGCAAGCGGCAAGGGAGGCGAGCAACGCGGGGGCAGGGCGAGTAATGCGGGGGCGAGCGGCAGGGAGCAGGGTAAGTGACGGGAGGGCGAGCGGCAGGGGAGGTGAGTGACGGGGGCAGAGCGAACGACAGGGGGGTGACCGGCAGGGGGGTGAGCAACAGGGGGGCAGGGAGAGCGACGGGGGGGGGGAGAAAAACCCACCAGCCTACCTTAAAAAGTTGTCATGAGGTCTACTGGGCAATTTAGGGGGAGTTTTTTTAATGGCATATGGTACGCCGGGTCCAGCTAGTATATGTAAAACAGTAATGTGTTAGGTTGTCATCTTTTGGGGAGAAGCTATTGGACTGCTCTAAAGGGGCCTTGCGTATATTATCTGCCACACACAGACAGGCTTACCTGGTTTGCTACTGAGGCCCTGGCCTAAACCGGTAGCAGAACAATTGTGGTAGTCTTCTGAAAACATTGAATGAACTGTACCACTTCAGGTTATAGCTGGTCTCTGCCATTTTTAATGCCCCCTGCATTAAAACATTCACACACACACATGCACACAGACTTGCTGCAGGTAGAAAACTAACATAGGAAGGAAGGGGTTGATTATTCCCTTTCCTACTGATATGCTAGTTTTACACTTGTAGGGAGAAAGTCATTTACAAAGAAGACTGATACAAAGAAGAGCAGCTGCTCCATCTGTGGTGTGTCCATTTTGTCACTTCCAGATATTGTTGAGTTATACCTCCCAACATTCCTTTCCACTGGCTGTGTTGTCTAGGGGTGATGGGAGATACAGTCCAACAACATTTTGAGGGCCTCTTGATTTCTACTCCTAAACTATATGATATTTGCAAATACATGTTTTCTTATGTTCATGCATTCCATGTCTATGTCTAAAGTACCCAGTAGGACCTCTTTTTAAAATGCAGTGTGTAAAGAAGTGGTTAGACATATTTAGAAACACCTTTTTTTAAAAAGAAGGAACTTTAAGTAATTAATAAACATTTGGCGAAAATAGCGAAACCACATTTTTCTGTGACTGAATTATTATCAGGATCCCAAGCACTGTGTGTCAGTTTCTGCATGTGGACTGTAGCCCTCTCTGCCCACCGTCTTGTGTTATGGGTACCTCAGTGATATCTAGTACAAAGTACAATGGGTCCTCCGTATCTGTGGGGGTTTGGTTCCAGAACCCCCTGGGTATAGCAAAAACTGTGGATGGTTGAGTCACTTATAATTCAATGGCAGCAACGTGAGCACAGACGCTGGATTTATTTGTAATATATCATCACTGTAAACGATATTTTACAGAGGACACGTCCATGCCCCAAGGAATTTACCATCTAACATTTGTTGCAGGGAAACAAAAGAAGAAGGACAGGAAAGGAAAGGGAAGAAGGGTAAACAGGGAAGCAAAATACATTTGTTTCATTGCAAATGTTTAGGTTTAGTCATGGTACAATTTGGCTACTAGCATATAGTGCCCAAAGCTTAATTGAAAAGATCAGTTTTGAGAACAGATTTGGAGGAAAAGCATTATGTATGTTTTCTAGGAGATAGGTATACTGGGAAACAGAGGGAGAAAGGGAAAAGTTGTCTGAAGGAGCAGGGGACCTTCAGATTCTGGAGGATGGTGGAGGGGAAGGAGTAGAGAGCATGGGCAGGAATGCATTGAGATATAAGAGCAGAGAGCTGAGAGGGAACCAATGTAGGGATTTAAGGAAATGCAGCATGTGATTTAGGAGCTTACATACTCCAAACTAAAGCAGCAGTGCTGCAGGAATGTTCTGTCTTCCATGCTGTCTTACCACATGACGTTGTCATTCCTCTGGTGTTCTGCCATTCCGGTCCTGTGGGAGACACCTAGGTAAAATGCACCTTTTTGCTAATGGGTTTTTCCAGTTAGCAAAAAGATACGGTTTTATCTCAGTCTCCCATGGGACCAGAACAAAAGAACGACAACATCATGCAGTGAGGCAACATGGAAGACAAAATCTTCCTGCTGCACTGCCGCTTTACTTCGGAATGTGGTAAACCCCTTAGAGGTGATTTAGACTGATTAAATCTTGGTCAAAGTATCCATTCTTATCCTACACATAATTAAACTGGTGAAATGATTGTACATTCTGCAACAGTTCCTGAAGCCAGACACCATTACACAAAGGGTGGGATTCAACAAAGATACTCCAGAGCCCAAGCAAAAGGGTGCATTATGGTGGCACTGTATGATTCTTAAAACTTTGTTCTAGGTGTAAGCAACTGGATGATTTCCTCATGGCTTTGTTATACTACATCTCTTTCTATCTGGAAAAACTAGCCCTGGAAGTGAAACCCAGATCATTCATGGGGTAAGTAAAATTGCGTTAATGTGTATCTTAAGGGGACTTCTGTAACCAAGGGGGCTTCTGTAATACAGTTGTCCCTCCATATCCACGGATTTGGTATCCACAGATTTAAGTATTCACGGTTTGAAAATATTCTTTAAAAAATAATAATCTAAAAATCAAACCTTGATTTTGCCATCTTATGTAAGGGACACCATTTTGCTGTGCCATTGCACATAATGGGACTTGAGTATTCATGGATGTTGGTATCCACGGGGGGTCCTGGAACCAAACCCCAGCGAATGTGAAGGGACAACCATATAAGCAGATTAAAGACCCAGCATAGATATATAGGTATGTCTCCACCCTGATACCTTGTATCCTCAATATCCCAATCAAAAATATCTCAAGCAGAAGAATGACCTCTGAGCTTCAGCCTTTGGAAAGCTGTTGTCAGTCAGAGTAGTCAGTGTTGGGGGCTACATGTCCTAACAAGGGTATTTCATGTGACTTGGGTACAGTTAAAGAAATTCCAGGAGCTTTTCAAGGCTGATGTTCTTCACGCTCTCTGACTGCTGACCCTATTCTAGATTAATTTGTTGATGCAATGCATCTTTATTAAATTTCAGTGTAATCTTGTTTAATAATCTTGTATATCTTGGTTATATGTATTTGTCAGCTTGCTTTATATTATATTGCAATTGCAATAATTTTTGAATTTCTGTTTGGATAATTCATTTTACATCTATTTTGCATAATTTTATTGTTTGCATTACTCTTCCTTCTTCTGTGTGTGTGTGTTGTACACCTTTGGCAGGGCTGGCTGTTTTTTGTTGTTCTTTTACTTGTAAAGCATCATGTAACTGATGGTGTTATATAAATAAATAAATAAATAAATGATGATGATGATATAATAATAATAATAATAATACATAATAATTTTTGAAGTCCCACACAGCCTTCTACAACTCCACCCCATTCATTTTGCATCTTTCCATTCCATCTGACCTCATTCTTTCCTCAGATGTTTTCTGGATTCTTCCTCTTCAAGGAGGTTTGGATCAAGGCTTCTGTTCTGAGTGTTTTCAGGTCAATCTTGCCCCTCTTATGCTCCTTCACAGCAGCTTAGTCTCAGTTCTGTATCCCCTGGTCGTTTGGAACCTTTTCCAGGAAAGTTTGTTGTGACCTGAGACAAAAATGGGAGTGTGAGTTATGCCAATCACTGAAAAATGTAGAGAGGTCATTGCCGTTTTCTTCCTTCTTCCTTCTACTCCCTCCCCTGCTCTGTCCCTCTCCTCCTCCTCCTCCTCCATATATTTGTCTAAGTCCTCTGTAAAGTTGTGTAACCCAGTGCCTTGACCTAAATAGCTGCTCCACTGCTCCATATATGCAAAATGGGGCAAATAATCCTGACCTGCCTGCTCCCCAGAGATATTCACAGGGGCTCACAAGGCTGTGAAGGCTATACTTTTGCATAATGGACTTGTTCAGAAAGCAAATGCTGTTTAAATCAGTAGTTGCCTTCTGCTTTGAATGTTCTGAACCAAAGCATGGAAGTAACTGATCTCAAAAAACATATTTAACTGTAACAAGCACCCCACCACCCCTTAATACAGCAAGTTGGAACAAAGCCACCATATTTATATAATGAGTAACATTTTAAAGTTACAGGTAAGAAATTATTTTGAAGGCATTTTAAAGTATTGTAAGATGCATTTAGAGTAGAAAACCAGTTTTTAGAATGCAATGAAAAGGAATTAGGAAGAATATTAGGAGGAACGTCCTGATGGTAAAAATTGTTAGAAAATGAAATGAGCTACCTAAGAAAGTGGTTGAATCCTTCATTTTTAAACAGAGGTTGGATGCCCACCTAATGGGGTGCTTTAAGCTTTGGATTCCTGCACTAGCAGAGGTTTGGACTAGATCAGTACTTAAGCTAGCTGATGTGGTAGCCTGGTATGATTTCCCCCCATTGTGCTAGGGACCAGCACCATATTTATGTCCATTGACAATGGTGGTTTCTTCTTTCCTGGGAATTTCCTGCAGTTCGGTAACCAGTAGCTTTCAAACTAGCACCAGTCTGTGAACCACCACTTTGAGTATGAGTGGACTAGCTGTCCCATGTGGTCCCCTCCAACTCTCGTTCTATGACTCTATGAAAAGTAACAGTAAAATGGTAAAAGCAGTCAGCACTGGATGAGAAACTAACCTTCTGAGGCCATTTGCCTAGGGGTGAAATAAAAGAAGATCATTGTGTGGAAATCTGGTCACCATTTATATACCATACACATATCAAACTTGTCACCATCCCAGGTCTCTCCAGCAAATAAACTAAAATTTTACAAGAGTATCTTCTAATCATTTCCATATGTTCCATGATTTGTTTTTCTAAGCAAGCTTAGGTAAATGGCACTATTTTGGCATCAATGGAACCTCCCACCGCCCGTTCCTTCCCTCCTTCCTTCTTTTTATTTCTTCCCTTTTAAAAATTTCTTCTTCTCTTTATTTAAATGTCTATTAGAATATATTCATTGTTATAATGACTGTAGAAATGTTATGTATGTAGAGGGAAGTTCATAGTGAACTTTCACTCCCTATGTTATTCTGTTATATGTATGTTTACTTATTCATATTTTTTTTAAAGTAATGGTAAAACAACAACTTACACAGCAAGTAACATGACGAATTACTTAACATGGTAATGAGTAATGACAATGAATCATCATCATCATCATCATCATCAAAAATGCGAATAGGGTTGAAATGTGAAGTTGAAGGCTTTCATGGCCAGCATCCATAGATTTTTCCTTGGTTTTTTTCCAGGCTATGAGGCTGTGTTCTGGAATAGTTTCTTTCTGATGTCTCCTCCCTTGGAGGTCTTTAAACAGAGGCTGGATGGCCATCTGTCAGGGATGTTTTGATTGTGTATACCTGCATGGCAGGGGGTTGGACTGGATGGCCCTCGTGGTCTCGTCCAACTCTACAATTCTATGATTCTATGACGTTTCGCCTGCATCTGTGGCTGGCATCCTCAGAGAATGGTTGGGTAGAAGTGTGTCTAGGGTTTATATGCTGTGAACCCCTGTAGGGGAGTATATGTAAATTTACTTAGCCATTAGCCAAACATTAACCAAACCATTAGCCAAACAGACACTAATGGGCCTTTCATTTCTATACCTAGAAACTAACCATTCAATTACACAAATTTACATATACTCCCCAACAGGGGTTCACAGCATATAAACCCCAGACACACTCCTACACAACCGTTCTCTGAGGATCCCACAGCCTGGAAAAAAACCAAGGAAAATCTATGGATGAAATGCTTAGTAAAAAGAATTTTCCACACTCTGGTCTCACTCCTGTCTTCACTGTATTAGTTCTTTTTTGTTATTTATGCTGATTGTAGTGGTATTTTAAATTAGAGCTTTTGGAAACATCAGTATTAATGTCCTTATTGCTTTTTTCCCATTGACCTATCTGATTGCATTCCAGCACAGTGCACCTGCTCCTTGCTTGTGAGCATCCTGTCATTATCACCTAATCTATTAATGAGAGCCTGGGTACTACATATCTATTTGTGCAAGTCTATCTTGCCAGGCTAGGGTGTGCCATCCATCCCTGTCCTG
This sequence comes from Gambelia wislizenii, assembly GCA_030847615.1. Taxonomy (NCBI): domain Eukaryota; kingdom Metazoa; phylum Chordata; class Lepidosauria; order Squamata; family Crotaphytidae; genus Gambelia; species Gambelia wislizenii. The sequence goes on along the minus strand of JAUMIR010000001.1, from coordinate 483,470,652 downwards.
TAATTTTATGATCCAATCTTTCAATTGCTCCAGCTTGTTTGACCATTTATTTATTTATTTATTGGTCAAACAGAAAGCCAAGTGCCCTGGAAAAGAAAGAACTGAAGGACAACCAGATGAATCTGGCAGTGACCAAAAAGCACCTTGCTGAAAAGTACTGCATCCTAATCCTTGGACTAGGGATGTCAGAGCAGCATCACATGGCTTGCGGCAAGTAAGGACATGGTTGTGTCTAGAAAATGTTTCCTCTGGGCTGCTTCCAGATGGGTGGCTCCTAGTACTATCTTGCACAAGACATGACACAACTATCTCATCTTTTCTTCCTTGATGGATGAGAAGAAAGAAAGATGTTGAAAGTGGTGGAAAAATACAGAAAGCAGACAAATGGAAGATAACACTGTCTGGACCAGAGGCGGGGGAGCTTTAGGTTATGGTGTTGAATCCAGTTTTTGCGGGGGGTCCAGCCCAGCCCTATGGGGTTTCCCAGATAGCCGTGCTCTCTTAGTCAAGATACCATTGTTAATTCATTTCCCAACTTTTCTACATTTCCTCCTAATAGAGAGTGCGTACAGCAGTTAGAGATCCTGATTAAGGAGCAAAGACACCAGTGGCTTGGAGAAACAAACTAAAGACTTTGTTATAGGAGTTCCTATTATAGGAACAGCTGAGAGAGAACAGGTGGGAAGAGAAGAGGTGGAAAACATCCCTAAGAGTGTGTCACAGAGGGGTCAGAATAGATAGAGCAAGAAGGGAGGACACTTTGTGTCAGTCAGACTATCTAACCCTATTACTACTGCCTGCTCTGAGGCATTCTTGACTCTTTAGTGCTAAGTATTGTTGCACTTCTAACATCTAAAAGGTTGAAATGCCTCTCCTAAGGTTTAAATTTTTTGTTGTTGTTGTGTGCCTTCAAATCATTTCTGACTTATGGCGACGCTAAGGTGACCCTGTTACGAGGTTTTTCTTGGCAGGATTTGCTCAGAAGGGGGGTTGCCTTTGCCTTCCTCTGATGATGAGAGTGTGTGATTTGCCCAAGGTCACCCAGTGGGTTTCTGTGGCTGAGCAGAGATTTGAACCTTGGACTCCAGAATCGTAGTCCAGTGCTCAAACCACTACACCACACTGGCTCTCAGATTGACAATAGTAAGTAATTTATTAAAATACTCTGGTGCTTTTAGCCCCTCCCTTTTGCTTGTCACCTCACTCACCATTGCATGTGCCCCTCTAACACCAACTTTGTTGAAAGGGTTCTGGACACTGCTCCCTCTCTCTTCCTCTCCTGGAGTAAGTGAGGCAGGCGCGTGTTTGCATGGTCTGGAAACACCTCTGTAGTAATGCCAGTCTGAAGCTAGTGTCATGGCTTCCAGTTTGGTTAGCCAATATGTATGGGAAACAAAAAAGGCACATTTGTGGATAGCCAAGCATGAGAGCGAGTGCCATTTGGGAAACCTTGACTGACCGAACAAAGATATGGAGGCCAACTGTTTGCATACTTACTTGGAAGCATATTCCACAAAGTATTGTGCCATTTGCTTCTAAATATGCTTGTATAGATTAGGAGAGGGCCTGTGTAACACAGTAGTCTTTTTAAAAACAGAGCTTGAAAAGTTTGCTTTTTTGGACTGCAACTCTCAGTAGCCTTCAGCCAGCATGGAGAAGCCCTGAAACCAAGTTATTATGGGGTTAGTTCCCAGTAAACTCTGTAACAAGAGCAATGAATCCATCAATTTTTGATATTCGTTTGATTGAACTATATTGATACCAGGTCCTCCATGAGGCTGATGGAAAATACACTAGGGCTGGAGTCATGTGAAGGCAGGCCTGGGGCATGCTAGCAATGCACATACATGCCAGAAGATAGGCCATGTCAGGTTCCACAAACCGGTTCATACCTCCATTGAAGGTGGAGTGGAATCTCTCTGAAGTTGGCCACAGTAATGCCATGTTTTCATGAGAAGGTGCCAGAAGGATGCATTCTTCTGACGATTTCAAAAGTTAGCTAGAAATCTCATTGTTACATGAGGTCTAGTTTCCTTATCACTCTGTATGCACCCCAAAGAGAGAGCTGCCTGTCATTTATCAGTTCAAATACTGTCCTTTTCCTACCATGCTAGCTTATCTGGAGCGTCCTTTGCTTTAATGTTGGGAATCTTCTGGTGGGGGAAATCCTTGTCGAATTGCACCTTCAAAGGAGATTTTGCATATAAATATACCCCAAAATCTCCACTCAGTGTGCTCAGTCCCCGCTCCGTGCCAGTCAGAACTCCTGTTTCCCTCCCCATCACCGATTGCGTTGCAGAGGGGCGGGATAGAAATAAAATTTTATTATAATTTTATTTATTATTCCCTCATTCTTTCCCCCTCAATTAGCTAACACACATTGGAAGCTGCTTCTTGCAGTGTAGATGTGTAAATTGCTATTGCTTAAAACAATTTGTAAGCTGCTTTGATAGCCTTGTGGTTGAAGAGCGGGGTATAAATAACTAAAAAATTTTTAAAAATTATTCCCCGCCTAATCCCTCTCCCTGCTGGACAAGGCTTCTGTCTTCTTGCTTCTAACCTCCCCTTCGCCTTCTCTCTAACCATTTGCCATCTGTCTTCACAAACTACTTCAGAATAATTCTCTCTGCTGTGCTACTTGTGAGGAGTTCTTCGCTTCAGAGCAGTACAGTATATCCTTGATACATCTAATCCACCTTTCTAAAGCAGGAAGAGTCCACCTAAAGTGATTCTTCCTGCTTTTCCTTGATAGTTTTTGTGAGTGTTCTGGATGTACGAGTGTGCATGTGAATGCAGTTTCACTTCATTTCCAATAAAGTTTTCAAGGTTATTTGGTTTCTTTGGCTTGTTCCTCCCAATTAGTACTGGTATACACAGGGTAAAAGTTCCTGAAAAGTTACATAGCCTCTTGCTTGCCAACTGAATTGATTTAAATTCCCCACAATAAGATCTTTACATGCGTGGATTTTCACACATGTCAGCAATTTGCGTAACAACTCAGTGACTCTCACTTTACAGTAAGAAATGCTCAACATAGTGCAGCCTGAAATCTTCCTTAGAAGTTACTGATACCAATAGGGCAGAACATTGGGGGAGGGGGGAGGTTGTATTTATGATTGTGCTAGGAAGTATTTGGAATGTAAATAGCTATTGTAATATAGCAAAGTATTTTCTTACTAATATTACTGGTAGTAAATTGTCAACAGGCCATTGAAACAACATGTTAGACACTTTTTAAAACAGCACTGATGGGCATTCAATTCAAACAGTATAAATACAGTCGTCCCTCCACATTAGTGGGGGTTAGGTTCCCAAGCCACTCACGAATGTGAAAAAACCACGAATAACACAAAAGCCCCTTTCAAACAGATTCCGGCAGGGAGGGAGGGAGGGAAGGAGGAGGAGAGGAGGTCCACTCACGCTGCTGCTCTACTGTACAAAGGGGTGATGATGCAAGTGGCTTGCTCATCTCTGGATCCCCCCCCATGCCACTGGCACCCCCCCCTCAGAAAAGCCCCATTTTAAACCCATTCAGCTGGCCACTGCAGGGACTTCCTTGATCCGCGAATAATCAAAATCACAGAAGTCAAAGCCGCGAATGTGGAGGAACAACTGTACAGTGAAATCAAATCAGTAGTTATAAAAATACAATATTAAATAAAATAATATTACACAGACAAGGACTGTCTGGTTAAAATAGCCAAGTTCAGAAATTTTGCCACTTGCAGAGTGAGCAATTTGCCAGAACCCTGGAGCAGGATGGCCACAAGAGATTCAGGGGAGTGCCTAGGAGAAAAATGTGTAATAGGATATAATAAATCTTCCCTGGCCCCTGATAAAAACTACAGTGGAAAAGTGAGTAGGATATGGTTTCAATTTCATGGTTATCACAGGGGCAGCATCTCTTGTTCAGTGGTGTTTTATTAAATCTGCCAGTTAATAAAGTAGAGGGAAGGACATTAAACCTTGCCAAGGAGAAAGCCTTTCTATATTTTGGAACAGTTAAACCAATCTAGGTAAGGCATCCCATACTTGTAAGGGGGGGGCAGGGTCCCATTGCAGCTCCATGATATTACTACTACTACTACTACTACTAGTAGATGACTTTTATAATCAGCATCACCTTTCCCCCCGCCAGGTTAATTACACTGGGAAAAGTGAATGTAGCTGTTTTGTTGTTGGCAGGAAGCTCATACTCAGGCTTGAGACCCAATGTTGGGTGAGTGCAGGAGTGAGCGAACTCCCCAGACTCTAGACTACAATAATAATAATAATAAATTTTTATTTTTAACCTGCTCCTCTGCTCAGCAACCGGGGCGGCGTACAACAGGATTAAAACAGCAGCAAGTTAAAACAATCCTTCCAAATCCTAACCCTCCCACCCCTTAAAACTAAATTAAACTAGTAGAGAATTAAAACAAAGATAAAATACAGTACAATTATAAAAAAAAAATGGCAATAGCGACAGGGGGGTGGGTAAGCAATCAACTCCACTTGAGCCGGGAAGTTATTCCGGGAAGGCCTGCCGGAAGAGATCTGTCTTTAGCGCTTTCTTGAAGCTATCAAGAGTAGTGATAAGACGGATCTCGTCTGGCAGGCCATTCCAAAGTCTGGGAGCCGTAGAAGAGAAGGCCCTCTGGGACGTCTGCGACAGCCTAGTTTTCATAGGCTGCAGCAGGTTCCTCCCAGAGGACCGAAGTGCGCAGGGGGATCATATGGGATGAGGCGGTCCCGGAGATAAGATGGACCCAAGCCATGTAGGGCTTTAAAGGTTAAAACCAACACCTTGTACTATGCCTGGAAGCTGATCGGCAGCCAGTGGAGAGATTTAAGCACAGGTGTTATATGCTTTCTCCTAGATGTACCCATAATTAACCTGGCTGCCATATTTTGTACTAGTTGAAGTTTCTGGGTTAGGCACAAGGGTAGCTCCATGTACAATAGTTTGCAGGGCTCCCTACATGGTTTAACATAAAAAGAAAATAAAAATATTTTTCAAAAACAGAAATGGAATTCTGGCCACTTTCTTCCCTCTTCCCTTTTCCCTTCTTTTTTTGGGGCGGGGCAGACCATATAGCCTCTGGGGGATCCTGGGGGCAGAAGATTGGCCCTCGCGGCCACTGGACTCGTCTGCCCATGGTCTAGTGCAAAAACTCTGTGGTGGATTGCCTTCCATTTTAACTGGATGTGATTCAGTGCAAGAACAAAATGCCCCCTCCATTTCAGAAAGCCCATGGGATAGCTGGCAGATAGTTGGCAAGCTGCCTTGGATGTGTTGTCATCTTTAGAAGAGGAGCCTGTATTCTTCAGGCTATGGATTGGCAGCTCAAAAGTGAGAGTGGCTTCGAAACACAGTGCCCACTTGATGGGCTTTGAAGGGATGATGCCAGCTGAAGCAAAAGGGCACAGCTTTTGAACCGATGGGAATAGTTCCAGCAAGACCTTAGCGGGAGCTAGCAAGCTTTGGCAGGATCACAGAGAACTGTTTGTTAGTCCCTGCCTACATGCAACATTTGACTTGCAGTCTGAGTCATCATGCACCTGTGGATTAAAGGGGGCATCCTTTTCCATTGCAAATGTGTCTTTGGATATTGCAGTATGTTTGCTAGCTCACCTCCTCAAAGTTACCCCTGTAGTTTTGCATGTCCCACTGGATGAGGAGATGAGGCAGTCCCAGTTTCTCCTATCTGACATTTTTTTCTTCTAGCATCTGTCTCTCTTTCTGCTGTAGCAAGTGACAGATGGCAGATGTGTCATCATGTGGAGGGAGGTGGCAGGGGTGGGAGAAAGAACTGACAGAGGACAAGAACAGAAAGTGAAACAGGAAGACAGAAAATTAGCTAACACACATTGGAAACTGCTTAATGGAGTGTAGATGTGTAAATTGATATTGCTTAAAACAATTTGTAAGCTGCTCTGATAGCCTTGTGGCTGAAGAGCAGGGTATAAATAACTAATAATAAAAAAGTGGGGAGGATAAGACATAGCTACCAACTCAGTAGCAGATTTGAAGGTACAGAGAGGATGCATTTCTGGGTTCCTCTCCTGCCTTCACTGCAGTGCTCCTAGTAGCTTTTTATTGGCTTTCCTCCTGTGCCTTTAACACAGCCACAGGGTCTAAATCCTCCCTGGTTAGTATTTAGATGGGAGACCACCTGTCGCTATATTTGAGAGGAAGGAATGGACAAAACTCCCTCTAAGTATTCCTTGCCTAAGAAAACCTTATGAAATTCATGGGGCCACCATAAGTCAACAGGTGACTTGAAGACACACACACACACACACACACTAGTTGTTTAAAGACAAGAGTTTTATTTGGCAATGGCTTTTCCTTTCTCAGGGAATTTTATTGGGGAAGTGTCCAGATGATAGTCTTCCCCCTTTGCCTCTAGTCTACTTCCTCCATTTTCTTACTATAGGGAAATCTGTAAGAATGAAAAGTCACTATAGCTGCACCATTTCTTTGGATTGGTGGAATGGTGGAGAAAATGGTAGGAAAGGCATGATCTGTCACATTTCTGTCTGGGGTTCAAACAACAGAAGCAGGCAAGTAAAGAATGTGAAATTAAAGGGGATGGGAGAACAAATTTCAAGGAAGTACAAAAAGAAAGGTTTTATTAGCCCCCAAACCTGCTTTGGTTTATCTGCCAAAAAAGGTAGATGGCAATCCCACCTAGATATGCAGGTTGGAAAAGTTACCTTTTGGAGTACAGTTACCATTGTGGTCAGTACGGGCTTATGGGAGTTGTAGTCAAAAAAATAAATTTTTCACATTTTGTTTTGATGTTTAACCCACATACCGTAAAGTAAAATCAATGAATCTAATTCTCTGGAATAATTCAGATCACATATCTAGAGTAGGGTGGCCAGAGGCAAAGGAGCTCAAGAAGCCTCACACACTTTTTTGTTGTACTTTGCCATCAAGTTAGCTTAGATTTATGGTGACCTCATGAATGAGAGACCTCCAAGATTCCTGCTTGTTGTCATCAACAGCCCTGCTCAGGTCTTGCAGGCTTAGGCTGTGGGTTTTCCTTTATTGAGTCATTCCATCTGTAATGTGATCTTGCTGTTTTCTACTGCCCTCAACTTTTCCTGGCATTATCATCTTTTCCAGTGAGTCATGTCATATCATTATATGTCCAAAGTATGACAGTCTCGGTTTACTCATATTGGCTTATAGGGAGAGTTCAGGCTTGATTTGCTCTTGCATACATTTATTTGTTCTTTGGCAGGCCATGGTATCTATAGAACTCTCCACCAGAGACACATTTCAGATGACTTTATTTTCTTCCTGGCAGCTTTGTTCATTGTTCAACTTGCATACCATACATAGAAATCAGAAACTATTTTTTTATGGATGATTCTGAATTTGGTATTTAATTATACAGTATATCTTTACAGTTGAGGATTTTATCTAATTCCTCCATAGCTACTTTTCCGAATCCCATTCTGATTTCTTGACTGCAGGCTCCATTTTTATTAATGACTGAGCCAAGATACAGAAAATAATTAAATATTTTGATTTCTTTATCAACCATTTTAAGTTGTGTAAGTCATCTGTGGTCATTATTTTTGTTTGGCTTTTTAAGTTGTCACTCAACTGACTCCAGTTTCCCAAATTCCCACGTCTACATTATGAGAGGTATAAGAATGTTGTCCCTGACCTCTAAATATTTGTTTAAAAAGAGATAATATGAAGACAACTGTTCTTGATGTAAAAGAGTATTTAAATCCCCCCAAACAAAGCTAAACATTGTGGAGGAGTAATAAAAATGGCACTGTACTTGCCTGCTTCACAAATTAGCAGAATTTACAAAGGTGTAGAGGTTCCAAAGCTCTAAAAATGTGTCTTAAACCACAACTGGTTTAAGTACATTTTGTGTATGCTATGCAGCAAATTGAGCCAGCATAGTGTAGTGGTTTGAGCATTAGACTACGACCCTGGAGATCACCTTGGGCAAGTCACATTCCCTCAGCCTCAGAGGAAGTCAAGGGTAACAAATCTTGGCAAGAAAACCCTGAGATAGGCTTGCTTTAGGGTTGTCATAAGTCAGAAACAACTTGAAGGCACAACAACAACATGCAGCAAACTTCGGGAACATATAAGGGCATGTTTGCACAAAATGGTAAGCCGGCATTTTTCAGAAACACATTTGCTGTGCCAGAGCATCAAACCTGATTTCAGTTTTGTGGCTGAGTGGCATCAGCGCGCTTGCAGAAAGCGCAGGATGTGTCCTTCCTGAATCTTCGTTTGCGAAGTAAAGCCAGAGAGAGTGAGTGGCTGAAATAATTGAAAGTCCACCAAGAAGAAAAAAAAGGGTTTTACATTTGAATTGGGGCTCATAGTTTGTCAACACCCCTAAGAAGCCAAAGCCTTAAGCCATGCTTTGAAGCTGATTTCTGGTCCCTGGCTTCTTTGGGAGCAGGAAGCCAGAATCCCCCATTTGGACAAAACAAAACTTTCTTCTTGGATTGTTCATGATCATTGTACCCACTTGTACTAGCTAGAGAAGCCAAACAGAAGGAGATAGGAGTGTGAACCAGCATCCATCTCATGAATGAATGATGAGCTAGAATATGCCTCAGTTCTGGTTTATTGTTTAGTGAGAATTAGGGTGTCAATACTTTCATCTGGTATTGCATTAGAAGATAAAACTTGTTATTAGCTACTTCCTGGTTGTCAACTCTGCATGTCATGAATTTCAGCTGTCCCTTATTGCTATTGTGAAAACTTGTGAATGTGCTGGTATAAATATGTACTGTTCATTGTCCATTGGTTTTCTGAGTTAGGTCATATCTCCTTTTCTTTTGTGAAGTTGCAATCTAACAGCATCTAGAGAGATGCAGTCTAACAGCATCTAGAGAGCAGCACATTTCCCACGCCCATTTTGAAGTAAAAAAATAAAATGGAAGGAGAATACCTTCATACAGCACATAGAGTCACCCTTGTTAACCAGAAAGTAACTTGTAATGTCACAATGTTACCTGTAGTGTGTTATTTCCAAGGTATGCAGCTGTTATGAAATAGCTGGACTGAAAACACACCTGAGACCTGGAAGAGCTTCTGCTAACTAGAGCAGCACCAATGAGTGGGTGCAGCACAAGGTGCACAAAGCCTTAGAAGACGCCCTACTTCACCCCCTCAGGACTGTGCCATAAAGGAGAAGATACTTTCCTCCATGGTGTCAGTGGCCCTATATGCACTGAAGCAAAGTCTTCACTCACCAGCAGAGTTGGTGCAATCCTGGGTGGAGACCTATCACCTATGGGTGTTGAGCAGCTGTAGGATCAGCAGCGTCATGTCAACCACCCTTGTAACTTGTGGTTGCAAGAGTGATTTTCATTTTCTTGCAGACTAAGCAAGAAGAGCCCGCAGCAGGACTGGTTAATTCCAGACTCAGCACAATCCATAATCCAGCCCCAGGTGCTGCACAAGCGAGAGCCAACATGAGACAAATAGTTTAGTGACCAAACTGGAAAGCATGTATTTAAAGGATTGTTGCTGTTAACTGCCATCAAGTTGATTTCAACTTATGAATGAGAGACCTCCCAATCTCCCTATCCTCAACAGCCCTGCTCAGGTCTTAGAAATTTAGGGCCATGGCTTCTTTGATTAAGTCTATCTATCTGGAATATGACTTTCCTCTTTTCCTACTGCCTTCTTCCTTACCAAGGATTATTGTCTTTTCTAGTGAGTCATGTCTTCTCATGATATGATCAAAATATAACAGCCTCAGTTTAGTCATCTTGGCTTCCGGAGACAGTTCAGGCTTGATTTGCACTTGGACCTATTGATTTGTCTTTCTAGCAGTCCACAGTATCCATAGTCAGACTAGAATGACCATTGTTCCCAGCCAGCATACGCACTATTTGGGGATAATGGGAGCTGTATTTTGGCACATCTTGAGAGTGTTGAGTGGAGGAAAATTGGTCTAGGGGAATGGCCACAGCTACCCTGTGGCAAAGCAGAGGCTCTCTCAACTTTTGATGTTCTTTCTAGTTTGCATTTCAGCTCCTAGAAGGTGCAGCAAGCATGGCTAGTGGTCAAGGACATTGGGAGCCCAAAATGTCTGGGGAGGCAAAGGCTGAGAATCCTCATGGCAGACCACAGTCTTTGCATTTGTAGTGTACTTTTAGAGTAGGAATGGGCAACCAGGAGAAGTCAAGGGGCTGCATTGGTCCGCAAAGCTAACTTGCAGAGCTGCAGCTCCTGAAATTATTTTGAGTTTCTTTAGCTTCCAGTGTCTCCCAATGTCCCCCCAAGAGGTTACTGGGATTCAGAAGGAGTTTTGTTTAAGCCTTCAAAGATCTGCTGATAGTAAGAATAAACATTATTTGGTGAAATGGATCAAAGAATTTAGCAATGTGCCATTTCACACATAAGACCTCTCCACATGGTTGTTCTCTTTAAATGCAGCATGAACAAGCCATATGTGTGTAGAAGCTTCCTGTGTGGCTGCAGCTATTTTAACCAAAAATGGTACATTCAAACAGCTAATCTTCATGACTGGTTGCAGATAGAATCATAGTGTTGGAAGAGAGCACAAGGGCCATCCAATCCAACGCCCTGGCTTACAGGAATATACAATCAAAACACTCCTGACAGATGGCCATCCAGCCTCTGTTTAAAAACCTCCAAAGAAGGAGACTCCACCACACTCCGAGGCAGCAGATTCCACTGTTGAACATGTGTATCATACTTCTGTATGACAGTATTACTAGGAAAGACCAGAGGAGTGGCATTTTATCTTAGGATGAGGGAGCCTGTCTGATGGAATAGAGTAGGATCTGTTAACAAAAACATTTTTACAGTGGTTATTTTCCTCACTGTTAACTTGCCATATAGATGTGATCACATGAAAAAGACTAATTCCCCTTTAACACAGTTGTTGTGGTGTGCCTTCAGGTCATTTCCAACTTATGGCGAGCCTAAGGCGAACCTATTGGCGGGGGTTTCTTGTCAAGATTTGTTCAGAGTGGGGTTGCTTTTGCCTTTGCCTTTCTGTGAGGCTAAGAGAATGTGACTTGCTCAAGGTCACCCAATGGGTTTCCATGGCTGAGCAGATATTTGAACCCTGGTCTCTAGAGTTGTAGTACAATGCTTAAAGCACTACACCACGCTGGCTGTCCTTTAACACAAACTCTCTAGCAAAGTGTTATTGCTCATGAAATGTATACAGTGTGGTAAAAAGGTAGTTTCCTCCCTCCCCAATCTACTCCAAATTTAAGTGCAGAATTCCAACCTGGATTGGAGGGTAATCAGAGTGGGGTAATCAAAAGGATGTGATCTCATGCAAAGAGTGACTCTTGGGTTGTCTAAACGATGAAAATACTCACAGAATGCAAGGAGAATCCTAACTGTCTGAATGGCATTCTGCATTGTTTCACTATATTGGGAAAGAAGGTGGGCCCAAATGTCAAAAACTCTGCAGGAAAGGCCTTAGCAGCTTTTCCTGGAGTTTTTTAAAAAACAGCGAGGGGAATGTGCATTCCTGCTTGTTGGGATAAACGATTCAATATGAATCGCTTTCCTATAAGGGAGGAAGCAGAAAGCTAGTTGGCCAGGTGAGCGTGGTGGGGGGGCTTGCTAACAAGGCAAGCACCTGCTGCTGCCTTGTTGGATTTTTGCCTTAGTGAGTGAGCACTAAGGCGAAAAAACAGAGTGGGTTTTTGGTTTTTTTTTGCTTTTCTGTTAAATTGAAAAATCACTCTATTGCACCTTTGATATATTTTTTTTTAAGTTCGGCAGTGGCAAATTGTGGTAATTACAAATGGGAGTAAATCACTCGAAGCCTCCATCTTGCATGCAAAGCTTATGGGGGCAAACACACCATTAAGACAAGTCGCAGCTGCTGCGAAATGCCATTACTGTGAGGCACTCCGGGTTTTGTTTTTTGCCTCATATAGACACGCCGTTTGATTCACAGAGAAATGCCTGTTTTTCTGTAGATTTTCCCCTTGTAGTTTGTGCCTCAAACAATCAGGAAGGAACCGGGTGTATCTGGTTTTGGGAGAGGCTGCATAAAATTTAACAATGCCAGTTTCCTCTGGGGCATTTTTATGTAGAGAGGAAAGCTCAGCATTGTATACTTATGCACACATTAAATTTAGCCAAATTAAATTTAAGGGCAAGCTCTCAATGGCCAGGACATTTTTAATGTGAGATTGGAAGAGCAGTTCAGATTGGGTGAGATGGGAGAGATTGTTGACAGCCCTAGAATGGTTTTTCTCATTGCCATAAACTTTAAGCTGTTTTTAAAGATTTGAGACTTGCATTTTGCCTGCAACTAGATATTGTATAACGAGGGGGCCTAATTAGATAGTTAGTACTTGCCAGCCAGGTGAAATGTAAACGCAAGTAACCTACTTATAGTATAAGCTGCTGTCTTTCTGCTCAAAAGTAAGTACCACTGAGTTTAATAGGATTCATCCTAGGTAGGCATGTGACTAAGTTTTCAGACAGAAATTGTACCATTGGTTAGGTGATGTTCCATTTATCATGTCTTTATTAGCTATTATAAACCACCCTGGAGACTTTGAATGGAAGGGCAATAGAGAAATGTTTTAAATAAAGTAAAATAATAATGAACAATCAGGACAAATATTGCCTGAGACCTTTTTCCTTGTGTTTCCATGAGCATGTATAAATGGGCTAGAGATGTACATTTAAGAATGTAAAGTGACCATTTGTTACCCTCAGGTGTCTTAAGGACCTTCAAAAGATAGATATTAATTTGGGGAATTAATCTACTCAGCTTGGCTATGCGAGAGGGGACAACAGATAGCAGGATCTTTTAACCTATGTTTACTGGTACTAAGGAGGAGACATTAACGCTAGATAGTACAATAAATTGGTCTTTATTTGAGAAAACAATAATAACAACATTCATGCACACATTCAGGCTTCAAGCATTCATGCAAGACTAGCGAATAAAGTAGGAAATATTGGGATAGAGGAATAGCGAAGGGAGTTGTTTGTGGGAGATACGACACCTGTCCAGTAGAGCAAAAGTTCCTGCAGCAACAGAGTCTCAGAGTGCATTCTGAAGGTCCGTCAGCAAACGGGCAGCATGAATGTAGGAGGAGGAGCTGAAAACAGCTTGGTGTTGTTTTGAAGTGGTTTTTATAGTCAATAGTTGCCTTCAGGGGATGGGATTTAGAGTGAAAGATAATGCTTCTCCAAGTTGCTCAGAGTGAGACAATAGACACTCCGGATATGCTAATGGCATCTTAATGAGTGGATACTTTGGAACTGAATGGAGGAAGCAACCTCCTTTGTTTGTGGAAGGGTGAAGAAATGGGGATCATTTACAGGTCTGAGTATCCCAGCTTTACCTGATAGGATTAGCCAGGTATTCGGACCTTCAGTTGCCTTACAAATTAACATTTCTTTGGAATTTGGGCAGCCCCTCCTTAAGTGCCTACCTGACTAAGCAATGTTTGTTTTTGGGATTCATAGTTGGGGAATTTCCCAGTTTTAATGGCCACACTATGGGGAAGGCTATATTTTACCTAATTATTAAATATTTATTATAGATATGGGGTTGGTGGTGTCAGGGTAGGTAACACATTCATACATTTACAGCTCTGTTCCTGGCTATGGCCCTGTTTCAACCTCAAATGGTACAGTGGAACCCAGTTGTAGGAAAAGATCCACGCTAAAGGAAAGTACTTTCACAGCATAGGACAAAGCATCGAATGTAACTCCACTCCCCATGCATTTTAGCCCTCTGTACCATTTCCCATACTGTTCTTCCAGCATTCAGGAGCAGATATTGGAGGGGGTAAAGGTAGTTAAGTTGCAGGAGGTAGGATGGATTGTCTAAAATTGGTATACCTGTCTTGTATACTCAGGAGTCTTTTCTGCTAGTGCAAAGTACAGTTCAGTGCATTCAAAACTAATTTTTTAAATAGTTTAAATAGGTAAATGCATGTGGAGTTATTCAGTCAACTGACTGATGAACTAGGATTTCTTTACAGCACAATCCTGTGCGTATCTATTTGGATGCAAGTTTCACTGAGCTCAATGAAGCTCTTACACAAGTATCTATAGCAGGTGGGGAATCTGTGACCTTCCAGATGTTTTGGACTCTAGCTCCCATCATCCCTGACCTTTGACCAGGCTGGCTGGAGCTGATTGGATTTAGAGTCTAGCAACATCTGCGGAACCACACCCATCCTCTCTTCTTTGACATTTTCTGTGTTGACTTGTCTCTTTGTAAGCCTTATGGTTTTCTTTGCAAGAGGAAACTATGAAACTAGAACCTTGTGTTCTAAAGCCATGATCTTGGTTCACTTTGCCCTTTGGAAGGAATTTTTGCCTGCAGCATTTGGTCTTCATTATAAAATCTACTGGGAAGACGTATCATTAGGGGAAATGGAATGCTGACTTAACATGCCCTCTGCTCCAGGATTCTATTCACTTTTTGTTTAAATCCTTTTGTTTAAATACTATTTGTATACCTCTTGTTTAAATATGGGATTGCCTATGCCTATTCACTTGAAAGGAATCCTTGATTTCAGTAAGGCCTTTGACAAGGTTCCCCATGACATTCTTGCAAACAAGCTTGTAAAATGTGGGCTAGACAAGTTAACTGTTCAATGGATTTGTAATTGGTTGACCGGCCGAACCTAAAGGGTGCTCAGCAGTGGCTTCTCTTTGTCTTGGAAAGATGTGACCAGTGGGGTGCCACAGGGTTCTGTCCTGGCCCCAGTGCTATTCAACATCTTTATCAGTGACTTGGATGAGGGAATTAGGGGCATACTTACCAAATTTGCAGATGATACCAAATTAGGAGGAGTAGTTAATACCCTAGAGGACAGGATCAAAATTCAGAATGACCTGGATAGACTGAAGAGCTGGGCCAAAGCTAACAATGAAATTCAATACGGAGAAATGTAAAGTACTGCACTTAGGGCAGAAAAATGAAATGCATGGATACAGGATGGGAGAGACCTGGCTGAACGAGACTATGTGCGAAAGGGATCTAGGAGTCCTAGTAGACCACAAGTTGAACATGAGTCAACAATGTGATGCGGCAGCTAAAAAGGCCAATGCGATTTTGGGCTGTATCAATAGAAGTATAGTGTCTAGATCAAGGGAAGTAATAGTGCCACTCTATTCTGCCTTGGTCAGACCTCACCTAGAATACTGTGTCCAGTTCTGGGCACCACAATTCAAAAAGGATATTGACAAATTGGAGCGTGTCCAGAGAAGGGCAACTAAAATGGTGAAAGGTCTGGAAATGATGCCTTATGAGGAGAGACTTAGGGAGCTGGGTATGTTTAGCCTGGAAAAAAGACGGTTAAGAGGCAATATGATAGCCCTGTTTAAGTATTTGAAGGGATGTCACGCTGAGGATGGATCAGGCTTGTTTTCTGCTGCTCCAGGGACTGGAACACGGAGCAATGGATGCAAGCTCCAGGAACAGAGATTCCACCTCAACGTTAGGAGGAACGTTTTGACAGTAAGAGCTGTTCGGCAGTGGAACACACTCCCTTGGAGCTTGGTGGGGTCTCCTTCCTTGGAGGTCTTTAAACAGAGGCTGGATTGCCATCTGTCGGGGATGCTTTGATCAAAATTTCCTGCATGGCAGGGGGTTGGACTGGATGGCCTTCGTGGTCTCTTCCAACTCTGCAATTCTATGATTCTATGATTCTATGTGCAATGGGGATTATGTCTGAACTGACATGCATAGTTGCACTGCTCAGTCTTAGTGAAAGAACTTAACCTTTGCTGAATTATAGCCAATATTTTTTAATGGGCTTGCTAAGTGTTAGAATGAGTGACCACTCCTCTGACTGTGCATTTTTGCTATTTGCCACAAATCTGCCCATGTGGAAAAACCCTAAAAGCACCTTTTTATTCCCTGAGTTCACAGTGATAATGTGAAACCTAAGTGCCTATAGAGGTACCGGTATATATGAAAGAGGCTGGCTCCAGTTTTTCCATACGCCAGGCATGCCCATTTTTCTCCTTACACGTTGAGAGCATGTGACAAACATGCTGGCCAACAGACTGAATGCCAGTTTTGTAATCTTGTCCTGCAGCACTTCTGTGCCCAGCATATTTCTAATAGGGTGTTTTTAAAGCAAAACATGTGTTCCATGTGTTTATTTATTTATTTATAGAGTCATTTTCTTACCTTACCCCACCCCCCATATCACCCAGCAGTTGCAGCCAATGCGAATGGCACACATGGAGGTTAAATCATAACCTGTTCCTAGCCAACTGTCTCTGGGATGGGCCATTTTTTGCCCTTCCTATCGCATCAGTCTTAGCCAGCATAGCCAATGGTGACCGGAGTGACAGTGAAACAATACCTGGATGCCATATGTTTCCTTGACCAAAGTGTAGATACATCACAGGTTTGGTTTCTTGTTTGTCAGAATGTGAGAGCATGTTGAGAAAACTGGCTACAACATAGTCTGGTGCCTGCAACGTCCTCTGCTGCTTCCAATGCAGTTTTTCTTCTGTTTGTTATTTTAGGAGAAAAATATCAACCACACGGAAAGACAGGGAGTTCTTTGAGGTAAGAGGAGTGCCTGGAGGAACAGAGGAGCTAAAGTCTCAGGAACAGCTCTCACACCTCAACTTTAAATTATCTTTCTTACTGTCTTGCCATTCAGGATTGACAATACTGGCCTAGAGGAACACCACTAGTAGGGACCTTAGAACCTGTGGGTGGTTCTGTCTCTTGTGGGGTTCCAGTCCACCTCTTCCAGAATTTCCCAGGCAATCATATCTTTTTCCCCATGATGGTTTCCCAAATTTTGGATCCCTCCTGCCCCATTCTAAAATTAGTGTCAGCGAGCTATCATCTGGACCATCCAAGTGTCCTTTTATAAATAGAGTTGTGAGTGATTTCTAGCTTCATTTCTCCCCTGCCCTTAGAACATGCTCTCTTTGTAAATTATTTAACAGTTTCACAATATTTTGTATTCCACTGCACTATGGTAGGCTAGTTAAGGAAAGCCATGTTATTAACAGTCATCAGGGAAGAGAGGCCCAGAAGTGGTTAATATACTGCTGGGAAAATCAGTTGATGAGCTTGTGCCACCTTAAAAACATAATAATTTGTTAGTCCTTTATGTTGACATAGTACATTGCTATAGAGCCACCTTGGTATAAAGAGCCAGAATTGCGTAGTGGTTGGAGTGTTGGACTAAGGACTCAGGAAGATCAGGACTTAAACCCTTGGTCAACTTCAACCATGGATACCCACTAGGTGACCTTGGGCAAGACACACTATCTCAGCAGTTATCAAGTATGCCTGCAGAACACATGTATGGACTCATAGATGTTCTTGTGATGTACACAGAACACAAACTCAGGATTCTTCAATAAATCTCTTTATTGGAAGAGAAGCATGTGTAAGGAACAGTGGCAAAGCTGCTACTGAAGTATAGATAAACAAACCAGAGATAATAAGGCATCAAGCGTGAGAACAGACAGAGCAGGGTGGAAGTTGTTCCACGGGGGAGCAAGAGTAGCCGGCGAGCGTGGCCTTGAGTTCCTGGTAGGACTTGCGTTACCATGCCAACCAGGAGGCCTGGCTCATTTCTCAGGCATTCCAAAATCCTGAGAAAATACTAGCTACATGTCAGGGCCTCCATGAATTCCACTCCAATGCCCAGAATTCAGGGATGAGCCTGACATACTGCCCCCCTGAAGACCAACCCTCCCCCTTTCTCAGCCAGGCTTATCGGGAAAGCGGGCATGAAACTTTCGCAACAAGCGTTTGGCATTGACATGCTCAGAAGCAACCCATTCCGCATGGCCCAAAGGCAGGTGTTTCCACTTTACCAAATACTGTAACCCTCCCCGGTGAAGTCTAGAGTCCAGAATCTCAGAAATTTCAAAATGTTGGTCCTGATCCACCAGGATCGGCTGAGGAGCAGGTTCTGGAGCCGGGTGGTGTTTGTCCGGAGGGTTCACGGGCTTGAGCAGGCTGGAATGAAACACAGGATGTACATGACGGTATAACTTAGGCAAAGACAGTTCAAAAGCCACAGGATTTACCATCCTAACAACACGAAAAGGCCCAATGTATTTGGCTCCCAACTTCTTAGAGGGTTGGGGACACTTAAGGAATTTGGTGGACAAATAAACCATATCTCCCACTGCATATTTGGGGGAAGGGTCCTGTTTCTGATCAGCATAATGTTTGTAGCGTGCTTTGGCAAAGTCCAAGGCCGAGATTACATGAGGCCACGCATCCCTGACCTTTTGACTCCACTGGGAGACCGAAACGGGGTCAGAGTTGGGGGACCCCTCCAACAAGGGGAGGGGACCGAAATCATGCCCAGACACAACCTTGAACGGCGAGAGCCCAGCGCTCTGGTGAGTGGCATTATTGTAGGCCACTTCAGCAAAAGGTAGAAGATCAACCCAATCAGATTGTTGGAAATTCACATAGCATCTTAGGTATTGTTCCAGAGTCTGATTCGTTCGTTCCGATTGTCCATCTGATTGGGGATGATGGGAGCTGCTGAGACCGAGCTCCACCCCCAGAAGGTTTGTGAAAGCCTTCCAAAACTGCGAGGTAAATTGTGCCCCCCGATCCGACACAATCTTGGCCGGAATGCCATGAATCCGATAAATATGCTGAATGAACAATTTGGCTAATTGGGAGGCCGTGGGGAGTTTCTTACAGGCTACAAAATGCGCTTGCTTTGAGAACAAATCAGTCACCACCCAAATAACCGTCTTTTTCCTACTCTCTGGTAATTCCACAATAAAATCCATGCTAATGACCTCCCAGGGCTTGTTTGGGGTAGGTAGAGGGTGGAGCAAACCTTTGGGCTTCCCCGACCCCCCTTTTGACACTGCACAAGTGGTACACCCCTTCACATATTCCTCCACCTCCTTCCTCATACGGGGCCACCAAAACTGTCTCCGGGCCAAATGTAAAGTTTTGAGATACCCAAAATGTCCCGCACTCTTGACATCATGGCACTGTTTGAGAATACTCGCTCTCAAGACCTCAGGAACATACAGGCGATCCCCTTTCCAGGCCACCCCATCCTTCACAGTCACCTCATTGGGGTGAGCCAGGAACCACTGGTCCAGGGGCAGTTCCGAGGCCAATTGAGAATGCCACCCTCCTCCCTCCCCTTGAGAAACAGTGGGCGTGGCAGAGCCATCCGCCGTAGGGGTCACTGCTCGGGTCCCCGGATCGGGGGAAGGTGGTTCGGGGCTCAAGGGCTGGGGCACCGGTCCAGGCGCCAAGGGTGAATCACCGCCAATTTCAGTAGGACCCGGCACCTGAGCAGGGCTAGCAGTGGATTTCTGTTCTTTGGCTTTGCTCCGAGTGAGGACAGCTAGCCCCAAGTGGGAAGGAGAAAAAACGGTATCAATGACCTCCTTGCGCTTACTCTCATGCTGTGGTAGCCTGGACAAAGCGTCAGCCAGAAAATTCCTTTTCCCCGGGATAAATTTCAAGGTGAAATTAAATCGGTAAAAGAAACTGGCCCACCTGACCTGCTTGGGGCTCAAACGCCTAGGGGTAGCCAATACTTCCAAATTTTTATGATCAGTCCAAACTTCGAACGGTTTGGGTGAGCCCTCCAGTAGGTGGCGCCACGTCTCTAGTGCCAACTTGATAGCACCTGCCTCTTTCTCCCACACCGGCCAATTTCGTTCCGTGTCATTGAACTTTCTGGATAAATAGGCACATGGCCTCAAATCCCCTTCCTCCCCCTACATGTCAGGGCCTCCATGAATTCCACTCCAATGCCCAGAATTCAGGGATGAGCCTGACAGTTCTGAACACAGATATCTGTAAGTGACTTTGGCAGTAGTGTGTCTTAGTCAAATTGGAATCAACAAACCACATTCACAAAGAATTAGGTAAGAGGGGAATTTTATTAAACCCACAACAATCTTTTTATTTTATTTTATTTAGTTATTTATACCCCTCTTTCCAACCACAAGGCTATCAAAGCGGCTTACAAATTGTTTTTTAAGCAATGGACTACCCAGCCTCAGAGGAAGGCAATGGCAAACCTCCTCTGAACAGATCTGGTCAAGAAAACCCTAGGAGAAGGTTGCCATAAGTTGGAGCTAACTTGAAGAAACATCAAAACAACTCTGATGTTAATGCTGCAGCAGACCAACATGGGTACCACTGGTGGAAGCTGATGGACTATAATCACTTTTGGATTTACTGTCACGTCTCAGTGAAATCAGTGGAGCCTATTTCTCAATAGATGTGTATAGGCTTGCCACTGTCATTTCTATAAATGCTCAGTCATGGGTCTCCCCTGTTCATAAGAGGAGAGATGACGCAGACCAAAGAGAGAACATTCTGTTTTCAAACAGTAGTCAACAAGATCTAAGAAGCCAGTAAGGAGAATATGAAAGTAACATTGCCACTCCATCACTGATCATCTGTATTATCTCTTTCAGAGGTTTTTAAACATAGGCTGGATGTCCATCTGTTGGGAGTGCTTATCTGGCCCTTGTGGTCTCTTCCAGCTCTATGATTCATGGTCTATTATCCAGATGTGCATTTCCTCCCAACAAGGAGGCTCCATTTTATTTCTGTGGCACATAACCAGTGGCAGACAACTTCTACAAGTGTGGCTAACCACCTTTTAAAAGCTATCTAAGCCAAATACCATAGCTGTATCTTATGGCAGTGAATTTCAGACGTATGCACTGTGTGCAGAAGCACTTTGGGTAATCTTGCTTCTTGACATATTTGTCATAGAATCATAGATTTGTTAGAAACCACAAGGGCCATCTAGACCAACCCCCTGCCATGCAGGAATACCCAATCAAAGCATTCCCGACAGATGGACATCCAGCTCTGTTTAAAAACCTCCAAAGAAGGAGACTCCACCACACTCTGAGGCAGTGTATTCTACTGCCAAACAATTCTTACTTTCAGGAAGTTCTTCCTAATTTTCAGGTGGAATCTCTTTTCCTATAGTTTGAATTGATTGCTCTGTGTCCTAGTCTCTGGAGCAGCAGAAAACAAGCTTGCTCCATCCTCATCCATTCAAATATTTAAACACAGCTATCATGTCACCTCTCAACCTTCTCTCCAGGCTAAACATGCCCAGCTCCCTAAGCCACTTCTCATAGGGCATGGCTTCCAGACCTTCTACCATCCTGGTCGCCCTCCTCTGGACACATTCCAGCTTCTCAATATCCTTCTGGAATTGTGATGCCCAGAACAGGACACAATATTCCAGGTGAGGTCTGACCAAAGCAGAATAATGGCACTATTACTTCCCTTGATCTAGACACTATACTACTATTGATGCAGCCTAGAATTGCATAAGTGAGTTTGAAGGACCACTTGTGCAGATCAGTTTAGGAACAGGAAATCCTGAATCAGGCCATTGGCCTGTCTAGTTCAGGACTGACAACTCTGGTAGCATCTCTCTAGCATTTCAGGCAGAATTCTTTTCCAGCCTTATCTGAGATCCCTGGTATTGCCTGGTGCTCTCCCCTCTAAGTGCTAACCAGGTCCAACCCTGCTTAGCTTCCCAGATCAGACATGATTGGGTGTGTTAAGTGTTATATGCTATGGTAGTTTGTATGGGTGATTCTGGAAAGATTTTTGTTTTTGTCCACGTGACCTATCCTACAGCATGTGGAAGATTGTTAAACTGTTGTCCCTGTGGCTTTCCCTTCCCTTTACAAATGCAGGAAACTCAAATGCAGTTTTTGGCTTTGTTTGCAAAATGTCCATATGGTTAACTTTATTTTTATTATTATTTAGTGCTTGTACAACTTTGCTGCCTATGTGGCTTTTGTGACATTCAGACAGAAGAACCTTAAGGAAATTCAGCTGGAAGTGGGCAGATTGCTCCGCTCAAACATATTCAATCCTGCTCTGAGAGAGAGAACCACATGCAAGGAGAATATAAAAACGGATGTTACCAAGGAGGTGAAGAAAGTCACTTTCACCTATCGCAAGTATGGCATAGTTTTCACTCTTGTGCCCATCTGTCCATCTCAGTAGGTGGAGGAGCTGTGGGTAAAAGATACATTGGCCAGGATTAAGAAATAAATAATTTTTCATGCAAGATTTAATATTTTTTTTTGTTTTTAAACAAACTTCAAGTAGTTCTTTTGAATATGGAAACAATGAACATGCCAATAGTGGAAAGTTCTACAACTTTATTAATTTAGCAGGCAAGACCTCTAACTGTTAAAAAAAAGTTCCTATATTCTAGGTGTTACAAAAAAAAGACAGTTCCCATATATAAAGCAAATAAAACCCGCAGCCTATTGGGAGCCCTGGAGAAGGGTGCAGCATGTTTTCTTTTTAATGCTTTATGTTTTTAACTGGTTTTAATTTTTTGGTTGTTTAATTACAGTTTTAGCTGCATTTGTTTTCAACTGTTGTAAGCTGCCTTGAGTCCCAAACTAAGAAAAAGTCAGGATATAAAGAAATGTAATAAATATAATATAACAATAGTAACAACAACAAGTCACATTTCAGATTGACTGAATGTTAGAAACAGATATGTTTGTAATTATTGTGGCGAGGGTGCTTCCATGTCGCTCTGAAAAGATAGTCTTTGTCTTCACCTTTGCTTGACTTTTCCTTTTTATGCCTTCTTAATGAGTTCTAATTTTTCTCTCAAATGGGCAGAGGGGCCAGGCAGCCAGCCATAAGGAGTGTCATGGATCTCCGGTCACCTGTGCTTAGCACTTTGCTGCCTATGGCAAAAGACAGTGCTCAATACCTTTTCCAGGACCATTACCTTCATTCAGGCAAAACCGCTCCAAGTTATGCCTCTGAAGAGCTACCGGAGTTGTCCTCTATTGTGACAGCATCGAAGTAAGGAGCAAGGACCATTCAGTGCATTACATGGTAGCATACTTAGGCTGGCTTTCTGTTAGTGACTTAATACAGTTGCCCCTCCACATTCGCGAACTTGGCATTCGCGGTTTTGAATATTCGCGGGTTTTGGGAGGGCCCCCGCCCTCCCAAAAGCCGCAACACGGGGCCTCTGCAGGCCCCATTAAGGCCTTGGGTGGGAGGGGGGAGGGCTGGGGAGGCGAGCACGGGGCCTCCGGAGACGCTCCGGAGGCCCCATGAAGGCCTGGGGAGGGGCTGGGGAGGGCCAGGGAGGTGAGCATGGGGCCTCCGGAGACGCTCCGGAGGCCCCATGAAGGCCTGGGGAGGGCTGGGGAGGCAATCATGGGGCCTCCGGAGATGCTCTGGAGGCCCCATGAAGGCCTGGGGAGAGGGTGGGGAGGGCTGGGGAGGCCTTCACGGGATCTCTGGAGACGCTCCGGAGGCCCCAAGAAGGCCTGGGGATGGAGTGGGGAGGGCTGGGGAGGCGATCGTGGGGCCTCCGGAGACGCTCCGGAGGCCCCATGAAGGCCTGGGGAGGGAGTGGGGAGGACCGGGGAGGCCTTCAAGGGACCTCTGGAGACGCTTCGGAGGCCCCATGAAGGCCTGGGGAGGCGATCACGGGGCCTCCGGAGACGCTCCGGAGGCCCCATGAAGGCCTGGGGAGGGAGTGGGGAGGCGGGGGAAAGCGACTATAGGGCCTTCGGAGGCCCCGTGGTCGTTTTGGCGGGGGAGGGGGAGGGCAGTTGTTATTCGCGGATTTTTCGCATTCACGGGGGTCTGGGGAACCTAACCCCCGTGAATGTGAAGGGATGACTGTATACTTCTGACTTCCCCTAGAGAGGTGCTTGGATGTTTTTATCCAATACAGAAGTCAGAGTTGTATGTGTGATGCTATGGTGCATATAGTGTCATGGCAGATGTGAATTGCTCATTGCAGTCATTTATTTCACACGTTTGCACATTCAGTTGTACAATGTTGCAATTCACTAATGTACATATAACATTAGTGTGTGTGTAAAGTTACATCCCGTCTCCTTGATGTAGTATCTTGACCCTGGTATTGCTACAAACCTGCACCCAACAAGAAATAGTCTTGATTTTCCTGTTTTTCTGATGAGCACATGAGCATTATTTATGCTAAACATGCTAAGGGCCAAAAGTGCCTGAATTATACCACTTTCAGCAGTGAAAAAAATGGTTTGTCAGAAGCATAACCAGTTTATCTTATTTTGGTTTATTTTGTTACATTTATGATTCACCTTCTTCAGGCACCTCAAGACAACATACCTGTTTCCAGAACTTAGAAAAGTTACCTGTTCAGACTACAACTAACATTCCTCAAGCCAACATGGCTAGAGGTTATAATGGCTGAGAGATTCAGGGAGTTGTATCCCCCAAAAGTAACATTTATAATTCTGGTTCTTTTCCTTTTATCCTCACACTAACTAGTCCTGTAAGTTAAATTATGGTGAGGAGTATGGCTGGTCCTATGGTCACACAGTGAGCTTTGTGGCTAAATAAGGGAGGATTTGAATCTGGGCCCTTGTGGTCAAAAGCTAAGATCCTGTTAAAACATAGCAAAGTGGAAAACTCCAGCAGCCTGCTTACTAGTGGAAGATGAAGGCTGCTCATTTCCTCAGCTGTGTAGCTAGGGAATGGCTCCTGGCACCAGTCAGTGGCCACAGGGCTGGAGCTGTGCCTGGGCACCATCTGGTTTACATGGCACAGGTAGGAAGAGGTGTAGTCTTCACTCTCCTGGTCCTCCACTATATATACTGAAGATTGGGGAGAGTGAGGGCTGCTCCTATACCTGGCTGTGCAACACAGGCTAGATGGCACACAGGCGCACCTCTGCAGGCTGCCAGTGACCAGAGGAATGTAACTGCTCTTGAGCATCTTCTGGTTGCCACTGTACAACCAAAGAAAACGTGTTGTGCAAGTAGGTACTAGATAGGTCCGTGCACAGCTCTCCCAAAAGTACTTAGGCTGGCACAGCCCCCTGTTACACCAGCTAAGTAATCAGAAGAATTCTGGCCCTAGATTGCCATGCCACACAGTTCACAAGGGAGGCAGTTATGAACTGTTTATCTTGTTCTCTGATTTCACTATGGTGTTGATGTAAGGCTTGCTCTGCTTCTTGCCTGAGCTTACAAAAACTTATCTCATTCTCCAAACAGAATTGGCATTATTGGATCCCCACGTAACAAATTCATCCCTCACACGCTGCAGCCTATTAGCTCCCAGGAAGATGAGCAAGAGGAAACGGAAAGTATCATAAGCAGGACTAGCGCCTCTTCCCTCTTTTCCCGGGAACTGGCTGGATCCCTGAGGTGTGTTCAAAGCAGCGGAAGCCCCCCACCTCTGGTGATTTCGAGGCCTACCACTGAAGGCGACTACACTGAGAACCCCCTGTAGCATACCCTAGCATTAGGGCTAAGTTTTCGATGTGTTAAATAAACCAATTTGAAGCTTCTGTAGATCAGCTGTTGAATTTTATCCATCCTTACCTAAGCCTGAGGGAAAAGAGGGCCAAGTTAAGAATGAAAACAAACACATGTATTTTGAGGCTTGAAACTTAATTTTTAAAGAGCTTTTCTATTACAGAATGGCCTCTATGAGCTGTAGTAGGCAACAACATACTTCTTCAGATGCTGTGATTGAAAGACGAGTGGTAAAATCAGTGAACAGCTGGCTAAAGACTTTTTATTTATTGGTTTTGTCGCCTGCCTTTCTTCCAAAACTGGGACTCAAGGCAGTTCACAAGATTAGCAGTACACTAAAACCACTGTAAATTTTATAATATTAGTACACAATTGAACCAATAATGTTAAAACACAACAGATGTAGATACAATTTAAAACGTACTTCAGTTAAAAATGTTCACCCTCCTACTCCATTACAAGCTTTTTCCTCTGCAGCCAGTCAGTAGCCAAAGGTCTGCACACAAAAAATTGCTTTTGCCAGCTGAAAGTGCTGGTGGGGGGGCAACCTACGGTATTCTCCCTTGGAAGGGATCCCAGAGCCTGAGCCTTGAGGGGGCAATCTGGAGTTCCTAAAGGGACAGTAAAATGACCACAGATGATTTATATAACTTTATAATAGATTATGAAGATATCAGAATACAGTTGTCCCTCCATATTCACGGATTTGGCATTCACGGATTTAAGTATTCATGGCTTGAAAATATTCTTTCAAAAATAATAATTCAAAAAGCAAACCTTGATTTTGCCATCTTATATAAGGGACACCATTTTGCTATGCCATTGCATATAATGGGACTTGAGTATTCACGGATTTGGGTATTCACGGGGGGTCCTGGAACCAAACCCCAGCGAATGTGAAGGGACAATTGCAGCTAGATTTTCTATACAGTGGCTCAGTCATAAACTAAAATGGAGACTAGTCAAGAAATGAGAAGAAGACTAGGAACTGGAAAGACAGGTATGAAGAAACTAGATAAGAACATCAAATGTAAAGATACAGTGGTCTCTTGGTATCCACTGAGGTTTGTTTTCCAGGACCTGCTCTGCAGGTCTAGTGCAATTTGTTTGCTCATATCCTTTGTTTCTGCCATGCTGTGGGTGGATGACCTGCAATCTTGGACATGATATTTTATCTTCATTTCCCCTTCAGTGATTCCATGAACTGACATTTTTACTAGTGCACTGTATTAATTTTTTTAAAGCACACCATATCCTGGTCAACTTTCCATTTCATATTATTTTCTCACATTCTGCCATCCAATTGCAATCCCATAGCCATCAAGGGAGCAAACTGGGAATGTCAAGGTCAGTGACTGGCATCTAGCTAGATGATCTTCCCAGAACATTGTCTCTCTGAGTCAAAGAATTCAAGCTCTGGCCAGAATGGATGAAACAGCAGCCCCTCTGATGGGTGTGCAGTTTAATAAAGCTATATTGACCAGGCCCAGTAAATACTAGGAATGGAGCTCAGGAAATTTACTTTCTTGGTTTATAGCTCACAATCCCCCTGCCAGGTTCTATTTTTTAATATATAAATATTGAAAAACAGTAACAACCCTAACCTTGAAGATAGCAAGCAATATCCTAGAAAAGGCAGCCGAGGGGGGAGCACAGAAGGCAAGGCTCTTCTAAGAGCTGCAACACAATTCTGTGTCATTGGAAAACAAAGACTGCTTTCCCTCTACATGAATATCTGTGGGCATTTTATTCCCAAATTGTGTGTGTGTGTGTGTGTGTGTGTGTGTGTGTGTATATATATATATATATATAATTCCAACATATGTGTTGATGAAAGTGTGTTTGTGCACATTTTTAAAATGTTTTCAAAATGTATTCATGGTTTTATGCACATATTCCTATTTAAACACCTCAGAAGTCTTGCAAATGTAGGGTTTTCTATGGAAACAAAACTCCTTTTTTACTGATTTCTAAAGAAGCCAGAGAGAGAGAGAAAGTCAACCACAAAGAGGCCAAGCTTCCCCTTCCCATAGGGAAGTGGGGGGGCTTTTCAGTGGAAAACTATAAATGGCACAGTTGAGGAAACCTTTTTTCAAAAACCAGGGTGACATTTCCTCAAAGGCAGGAGTGGGCCCAGTAAAGCTTGCGGTCCACATGTGCCCACCCAATGGACCTCAGTGGGGCTTTCAGATGCTCAAGGAATCCCTCTAACATGACCTCCTCTGAAATTGCCCACAAAATGGAAAAGTGGACCTTTGCCCCAAGGCTTCTGAGGAATAGGATTTATGATGGGGGTAGACTTTAGGTTGTTAGGGGACTGGGATGTTGGGGGTGCACATCAAAGTCCCAGAGAAGAGAAAAATCCTCTCCTTCCCCCATCCTCAGAAGTTGTTGTAGACTAGAGCAATGCTCTTAACCTTTTTTTTAACCAGCCCCCCCATGAATATTTTTTGTTCCTGGGGACCCCCAAGACTTAACCCAATAATAATAATAATGCAATTACAGTTGCCCCTCCACATTCGTGAACTCGGCATTCGCAGTTTTGATTATTCGCGGTTTTGCGAGGGTCCCCCCTGCCCTCCCAAAACCGTGACACGGGGCCTCCGGAGGCCCTGTGAAGGCCCTGGGAGGGAGCGGGGAGGGCCTCAGAGGCCTCCACGGGGCCTTCGGAGACCCTCCGGAGGCCCCTGAAGGCCTTGGGGGGGAGCGGGGAGGGCCTCAGAGGCCTCCACGGGGCCTTGCGAGGCCCTGTGAAGGCCCTGGGAGGGAGGGGTAGGGCCGTGGAGGCCCCGTGAAGGCCTTGGGGGCGAGGGGGGAGGGCCATGGAGGCCTCCACGGAGCATTGCGCAGCCCCGTGAAGGCCTTGGGGGGGATGGGGGAGGGCCGCAGAGGCCTCCATGGGGCCTTGCGAGGCCCTGTGAAGGCCCTGGGAGGGAGGGGGGAGGGCCGAGGAGGCCTCCACGGGGCCTTGCGAGGCCCTGTGAAGGCCCTGGGAGGGAGGGGGAGGGCCGAGGAGGCCTCCACGGAGCCTTGCGAGGCCCCGTGAAGGCCCTGGGTGGGAGGGGGGAGGGCCGGGGAGGCCTCCATGGGGCCTCCGGAGACGCTCCGTAGGCCCCATGAAGGCCCTGGGTGGGAGGGGGGAGGGCTGGGGAGGCATCCATGGGGCCTCGGGAGGGTCTCCGGAGGCCCCGTGAAGGCCTTGGGAGGGAGTGGGGAGTCCGGGGAAAGCGACTATGGGACCTCCAGAGGCCCCGTGGTCACTTTGGCAGGGGAGGGGGGCAATCAATATTCGCAGATTTTTCACATTTGCGGGAGTCCATGGAATCTAACCCCCGCGAATGTGAAGGGACGACTGTACACTATCCATTACACCTTTCCTCAGAGGCACTGGAGGGGGGAAGACTTCTCTCCTTCTTCCGGCAAGTTTGTGACTGGAGTGGATTGAATGGCCATATGCAGGCCAAACCAGCCAGCCTTTGCTCCTGTCCAGTGTCTCTGAGGGAAGGCTCAATGGATGGTGTCATGGTATTATCATCATCATCATCATCATCATGTCTTACTGATATTATTATTAGGGTTTTAAATCCTGAGTTAAATCTTGGGGGTTTGTGGCAACAAAAGATATTTAAAGGGGGTCCCTAGTAAAGAAAAGGTTAAGAGCCACTGCCCTAGAGTAATCTGTTGGGGGCTGGATACCAGCAGTGGGTGGGGCTGAAGCCATAGGTAAGCTGAGCCTGAACCAAATATGGGTGGAACCACCTCCCAAACAGTCTTTCTTCCTTACTCCCTCCTGTCCCTCCCTGGGTAGGCTGTCAGGTGAGGGATAAGTTGCTCTTGTCAAGAGATTTGCTTAGAGAGAGCTTTTGAAATTAGACCAAGGACAATGCAATTAGGCTGAGGGTCACATGTACCGTTAGGTGGTTTGCGCCCCCCACCTTACAAGGCTGGCATAAGAATTACAAAATTATGTGTGCAAAAGCTGCTTTTAGCACTCCAAATGAGCTCCATAAAAACGCAGCTTATGATTGTTAAGTGATAAAGCATTACTGGTGTACCTCAGCGAAGAGGTTTATTATTTTAAGGCCGTGTCATCTGCAGGAACAAGAGATAGTGCCAGAAGATGAGACTTCCAGCTCAGAAGGCACTCAAGTAGCTACTGGGGTACAGCAGAGCACAACTATGAGAAGTACTGTGGCTAATTGCCATCTGGATTGCCATCTGTCGGGGATGCTTTGATCAAGATTTCCTGCATGGCAGGGGGTTGGACTGGATGGCCCTCGTGGTCTCTGATTCTATGATTAATGATACAACTGGACTCAAGCCGAAAGGATGTTCAGCTGTTGATGTGCTCAGAAGTAAAAGGGAAGTTTGAAGCTGCACAAAACTCATGTTGGGAGAAAGGCAGGATATAAATCCAGTAATTAAAATAAATAAATGCATATTACAGGAACACAGAATGTGAGAAGCATGGATCAGGGGAAGCTAGACATATTAAAACAAGAAATGGAACATATAAACATTACAATACTTAGGGTGAGTGAGCGAAAGTGGATAGGAATGGCAAATCATGAGTCAGATAATTACTCAGGAAATGAAAATCTAAGAAGAAATGAGCTGGCATTTCTATTGAGAGATGTAGCAAAAGCAGTCAAATGAATGTAAAGTCTGACCAAATCTTATCAATAAGACTTCAGGGAAAATGCAGTATATCCATAATTCAAGTTTATGCTCCAACTACAGAGGCAGAAGAAGAAGAAATTCAAAGATTCTATGCTGAAGTTTAGGACAAAATTGACCACACACCAAAACAGGACTTCTTGTTAATCATAAGTGATTGAAACAGAAAAGTAGGAAATAAAGCAGAATCAAAAAACTGTAGGAAAATTCAGTGTAAGACCAAGGAATGAAGCAGAAGAGTGACTGATTGAATTTTGTGAGGCCAATAGTTGGTTCACTTTAAACATATTCTTCAAGCAACCAAAGAGGTGACTGTATACATGGATATCAGCTGACGGCCAATATAGAAATCAAATAGGCTACGTGCATAATTAGAAGCAGAAGATGGAGAAGCTCCATTCTCTCTGCAAAAACAAGACCAGGAGCAGACTGTGACAAAGACCATAAACTGCTAATATAAAAAATTAGAGTAAAGCTAAAGAAGACGACTGATCAAACCACTGTGCCAAAATACAACCTGAAGAACATTCCTGTAGGATTTAGAGATAATGTAAAAAAAACCCCAAAAACAGCTCTGCACTATTAAGCCTAATTGACCAGGAGCCAGAAGAACTCTGGACTGAAGCCAGGGGCATTGTTAGGAAGGAGTACAAAAAGATGCTATCTGCAGCCAAAAAGAAAGAGACGTCTCAGTGGATTATAGGTTAAACACTTCAAGAAGTTAAGGACAGACGAGAAGTAGAGGATGACAGAAATAAGGTCGAACCCCTGAATGTGACTTGTGCGCAGGGTGACAGATTCATTCAAGGAAGAGCCATTTAAAGATAAACCTACAATTGTAGAAAGTGAAGTTGAAGCTGCACTCAGAGCCCAGAAATAAGGAACTTACCATCAGCTTGCCTGCCTGCCTTTCCAGATATTTCCTCACTATATCAAAATTGATTTTCACAGTGGCTTCTGGCAATGTAGTCTGTTGAAATATAGAGAGGAATTTACAACAGGATATGATGGGAAGGATAAGTTTTTATTGAAATATATCAATTTATTTATTTGCTCTAAATTTACAGTATTTTAAATACGAGCTGATATAGTAAAAAGGAGCCCCGGTGGTGCAGTGGTTAAACGCTTGTACTGCAGCCACAACATTGTGAGTTTGATCCCACAGGGCTCCAAGATTGACTCAGCCTTCCAGCCTTCCATAGGTCAGTAAAATAAGTACCCAGCTTGTTGGAGGCAATTAATTAACACATTGTAAAACGCTTAGTGAGTGCTTTGCAGTGATAAGGGGTAAATGCTATTGCTATAAATGTAATTGCTATTGTTAAAATCTTTAAGCAGGTAGAACGCACATCTAAACAATTGCAAAACAGGTTAAAATGGTTTTAAAAGAATAAATGCAACTCTGCATTCACAAAATCCAAAAGCAAAACAATTGTTACCAGCTGTGTAAACACGAATGTTTTCAACAGTATTTGATGGTAAATGAAGCCTCCACCTGAAGATTCTCTGAAGATGCCAGCCACAGATGCAGGTGAAACATCAGAAATAAACTTTTCCAGAACACAGTCTCACAGCCCGGAAAAAAACCCAAGGAAAATCTATGGATGCCAGCCGTGAAAGCCTTCGACTTCACATGGCCCTCCACGTGTAGGGAAGAGAGTCTCAGAGATGGGTGCTACACTAAGAAAGTCTCCCTTCATAAAACCTTTTCATTCCTTGTTGTTAATTTAATATTCATTTGTGACTGCTGAAGATGCTGGAGTTGTAAGTCAAAAGTGTAATTTTGCCAAGCTCTGTTTCTGTTTTCCAAACCAACCTGAATCCAGTACGTTTTAACGAGACTGGCATTGTTGGCTGGCTGATGATCAAGATTTCCTGGCTGAACAAAAGCTTTCCTTGGTGGCAAGAGATTTTTTTACACTCCAGGGAAGTGTAGTTTTAGCTCCTAACACAGGCGTGCTGTGCATGTAGAAGCATGTAACTTGCTGAAGACTGATTCCATATGGGGATGAATCATCTGTCCAAACAGGATAAGTGAGTCAGGAGCAATGCTCTTTTCACGAGCTTGTTATATACCAGTGCCCTGCTGCTTTGCCTACAAGTTGGAAAGAAATACCCACCCTGGATATGACATGGTGCAACTGGGGATCGTAATGATAATAACAATATAATACAAAACAACAACATAGCTCTTCATTCCAACAAAATAGCCTGCCCTTTTCCCCATGCTTTCTGTGTATTGTCATGTATTCACAATGATAATCCATCTCACAACAAACTGGCACAATTTCTCTCTAGCTATATTTCAGTGGAAGGAACTGGCAGTATTCCTTGCCTAAGAAAACCCTATGAAACTCATTGGGCTCTGTTACATGGCAGTTTTTATTCCGGGGAGAATTGGGGTATTGTCATCTCGAATCTGTCTCGTATTGTTCCCATGATTTGTCCTGGGTAGCGAAAGTCTCGGGTTTTTGTGATTGTTGTTTACACTTACCACCATCCCGGGAAAGGGCCACAAAGCAGAGCTGAATTATGATTGGTCAGACCTTGGAGGGGGCCTTCCCTTGCAAGGGAAGCCTGGCAGTTTAGGATCTGCCATTTTTGTATTGCCCTCTGTAGGGTCCTCCACTGCCTCCAAAGTCCGGTTGGCAGAAGCTGCAGCCAGCTGAGAGCCAGGTGATGGCCAAGGCTGGCCAGATGGCGCAGCCAGTTAGGTGCAACCCCCAAGGCCAGCCGCCCTGTGGATCCCCTTTGGAAGTGCTTCATGGCCAGGGACCTGAGTGGTGGGGCTAGGTGCTTGCCCCC
Source organism: Gambelia wislizenii (assembly GCA_030847615.1). NCBI lineage: Eukaryota > Metazoa > Chordata > Lepidosauria > Squamata > Crotaphytidae > Gambelia > Gambelia wislizenii. The sequence goes on along the minus strand of JAUMIR010000001.1, from coordinate 483,437,906 downwards.
ATGTCTTTTCCTGCCCATCTCCACGCTGGAGGAGGAGGAGGGGGGGGTCTTGGAAAGGCTCCCTCTGGGAAGAAAGTCAGGGAGGCATTGGAATTGACAGTAAGCACTTTGTGAATGTAACAGCTATATCTTTGAATGTACCCAGCTTTTGTTAATGGAAAATTAATTGTGAAAAGTGTATGAGGAGCTATTCTAAGAGAATATATTACATGGAATATTTGTAAATTAACAGCCTTAATTTTGTCAATGAAGTAAAAAATAAGCACTGTTTGGATAATTTGCTGGTAGTACCAGGTTCAGCCTAAAAGTTTTTTTTAAAGGAACTGTGTTGCTGTTATTTTTTTTTTTTAAACTTCATTTGAATGCCTCCAACCTCTGTTCTGGGGTACAAAATACTTGGAAAGGTTAGTTTTGGATTACAACTCCCATAATCCCCCAGCCAGCATGGCTGGTGGGAATCAAATATATTCCTGGGAGGTTCTGAGGGAACTTGATTATTTTAGCCAGCGGCCATACTGGTAGCAGGATTCTGGGAGCAGGAGTCCAAAAAAGTAATGTTCCTAAGATCTGCAAAACACACTCTCCTCTTATCTACCTCATCACTGCCTCATCAATCACAACAGAACATAAGACTTCACTGTACCACATAACCATCTACCACCACTTAATAAGACTACATTCCTGCAATGGTACAAGTAACCAAACCACTGCATTTGTATTGCAAAAGAAGTGAAAGTATATTTTGTTAAACTATCCTTATAATGTAATTTAGTTATACATTTCCTTTTGGGGAAAGGAACTAATGACAACTGACTAGTTATTTCTGACTCTTCACTTCCAAGCTCTGTGCACAAACAAGCACCCACATCTACCTCCTAAATAATCAGAGAAACCTTTCTAGCACTTAAAAAAATTAATCAGACTGATTGATCGATGCACAACATAATTCTATGCCAGATTTACTCTAGGTAACTTCCTTTCAATGGGACTCTGCTCATGTTGTTGTCATTGTCGTTGTGTGCCTTCAAGTCATTTCTGGCTTATGGCAACCCAAAGGTGAATATCACAGGGTTTTCTTGGCAGAAAGGGTTTTGCCTTTGCCTTCCCCTGAGGCTGAGAGAGTGTGACTTGCCCAAGGTCACTCAGTGGGTTTCCATGGCCGAGCGGGCATTTGAATCCTGGTCTCCAGAGTTGTAGTCCAGCACTCAAACTACTACAGCATGCTGGATGGAACCCTACTGTGGCACGCTTGTCTGGAAGTAAGTTCTGCTGTGTACAAGGATTCATAAAACTGCACATGTTGTAGCCGTAATTGTAAAAATAAAATGCTCCATACCTAAACCCATTGTACCTGATTTAAGTCTGGAATGATCTTGCTAGTAGGCAAAATACTTTCCTTGCAAGGCCATAACCAGTATTGCTTATTCCATCCCACCCTATTCCCAGTTCTTGCCCTGGCAGAAAAGATGGCAACAGCTGTTCAGGGTCAGGAGTAGGGGTTGCATGTCTACTTCCTGGGCACTGAGCTATGTCCCCTTTCCTTTGCTCAACTTCTCTGCACTTTTGCAATCAAGGGCAGTGCAAGGACACCCATTACGTATCACCATTTGTCTTCCAAGGAGAGCAGGAATCCTAAACATACAAGAGGCTCTCTGATTCATCACCAACATACCAGACATTCCCTGCTTCAGATTTTCCTAATCATCTGGTGGCAAATAACCAGTTGGGGTTTTTCCTCTCCACTTTTCTTTTCCGAATTAAAACTGGAGAAACATTTCTTTTGTATACCCTCCTGCGATATCATGGACTTGAGTTGGGAAATGTTGTTTAATTGACTAGATATAATTTACTAGATAATAAGGTAAGGAGCTCGCGGAGGGGATTGAGAGTGAGAGGTGACTGGGGGAATGTTTGAAGGGATCTTGAATAAAGTTGTAAGTGGTAGAAAAACGTTCAGGAGCCCCACACCTCCCTGGGTCAAATTAGAATCCTATTCACATACTGTATTGCTTAACCTTGATCCTTCACTAGTAATCAAGAATACCCCCCCCCCCCGTGCATTCTACTAATAATACTCAGATTTGTCTATAACCATGAGTGGGAAATCTGTGGCCCTCCAGAAGTTGTTGGCTACAACACCCATCAATACAACCAATACTCAGCTCAGGCATGATAACTAGTCTAGCAAAATCTGGCAGTCTCTAAGGGCCGCAACAGAACTGTAGCTTCAGAGGAAGGGGGAAAACTGAAGGCATTGCCACCTCAAATATAAATCTTGCTCCCCCCATTAAATTTTCCTGCAGTTCCTAAGTTTCTTGCATTGCAGAGTGTGAGACAATGAAAATCATTCACACTTAGAACTCTTCTACTTCTGTTCACATTTCTTTGGTAACGTTGCCTGCCCCTTTTCTTTGGATGTTTAAACTGCGTTTCTAAATGCTCAGCAAGAGCTTCAAGCTAGTACAATGCTAAAAATTTGGGAATTCAAGAAAAAATTAATTGGGAGGGCAGAATTCTTATTTGGAGAGCAATGACCTCATCCTGGCCCCACCCTGTAGCTACACCCTTGTGTCCTACCACTTGTCTATGATGTCTTCCTCTCCTTATCCTCATATTAGACTATTTCCTTTTATTGCATTTTCATAACAGATTCATCTTTAGTAGCTATAACCGGCCATGATCCTTGAGAAAAGGATGAACAAGTAACAGTTAGATAGAGATCAGTTATTTTGGGGTTGTACCTAGTATGGCTTTTCTGGCAGGAGACTGGAAACTACTGTTCAAAGCAATTCTCTCTCCCTGCTAACCCATCTCTCCCACCTCTCCTGTTTGCTCCTTAATATTTTTTTTTGGGGGGGGTCTTCTATAACAGAACAAGAGGAAGTCCCATTGTGTGTGGGGAAGTCTGTTCTCTTGAAGTTAGATGGAAATTACTGTTGCCACTTTCCCCCCATTCTTGCGCAAAGCAGGTATAAAAGATGTTCTAGAGCAGTGGTTCTCAAACTCTGGTCCTCCAGGTATTTTGGATTTCAGCTCCCAGAATCAGTCACCATTAATTATGCTGGGTGACAGAGGCTTCTGAGAGCTGAAAGTACAAAACAGCCAAAGGAACAAAGATTGAGAATCCTGTAGAGCAAAGGAAGAGAAGTGGTTTGGCTCCATCTGCTGTCTGCTTTCTATTGTTGCAGTAAGTAAGCTGAGGAGGACTTAGGTCCCGTCTAAATGGGGGTGTGGTGGGGGGAGAAATACGAACAGGTGCAAAAAAGCAGGCATTCTCAATGACACAACCTGTCTTCATGGTCAAAAGAGCATGACCCCCTAGCCAAGATGGTGGCTGCGAGTGATTTACTTGTGATTTTAAATCTGCTGCCACCAATTTTTTTTTTAAAAAACACAGTTTCCCATGGTGCGCATATGCGATATTTCGTACTTAAAAAAAAAAGAAGAAGAAAAAAAGATGTTATAAGATTGCCATTTGATTAACTTACCAGACCCTCGCTTAGCCGAAAATCTAACATGGCAGCAGAAGGCACTTTCCCTGTTTGCTAGTCCCGCCACCATGCTTGTCCAGCCAATCACATTGTGCTGTCCGTTGGTATCTCTGCGAATGTGAGTGTTGAAATGATTGCACATTCGCAAATTTTACAGAGCTTTTTAAAAAATCAAGACAAAGCCCGACTTTGCAGTGGATTTGGCTGTCCCCCTTCCTAATGACATGTATTTGTGCGAATGTCTGTATGAACAGTTTGCCGTTAGGATTATTTTCACCGTATAGACAAGCCTTTAATAATACTCCAAAACAATTCATACTGTATTTCTCCATAGGCAGCTAATGACTGGAGTTGATCAGTCTTGTAGAAGATGAAATAGTGATACCTTCCAACTTTGGGGAGAGCAAAAATAAATATATTGAAGTAGTTTGCTGCTTCAGTTTGGGGAACAGAAAGTTAAAGAGTTTAACCAGAGTTAGGTTCAGCAATCCTATGCAACCCTGTGAGGAGACTAAGCCCTGCTCTCCAAGAAACTGAAGCAGCAGTAGCATATCTGCAGCTTGTTTTACAAGTCTGTTTGCATATAGTAAACTCAGATTTGTATGTTTGTAAATAAAATAAATGCCAAATACTAAGTTTCTAGTGTTTTCTCATCCAACAAACACTATTGGAGCAAGAAAATGTTTATTAACCTTAATTATGGAATTTTCAAACTTTGTATAGCATTGCAGAGTTAGAAGGGACCACCAAAGATCATTTAGTCCCATCCATGCCAGTGTAGTAATCCATGGTCAAAGCACCCCTGACAGGTGACCTTCCAACTTCTGTTTAAAAGCCTCTAGAAAAGCCTACCACCTTCCCAACTACAGTATAGTATTTCAATTTCTTCATAATCTAGATTGAATTTATGTAAATCCTCCATGGTCATTAAATGTGGCACTATCAGACAATTCCAGCTCATATATGTTAACGAAGCATTAGCAGTATTACTCCAACAATTTGCTGATTTAGAAAGCCCTTTCTTAAATAAAGTTTCTTAAAGTTCCCAGTATTTCAGTCATCAGCGTGCTTGCAGAAAGCGTGGGATGAGTGCTTCCTGAATCTTCGTTGCGAAGAAAAGGCAGAGAGAGCTGGATTCTCTTTTCTTCTAATCCACAAAGTGTCTGACTATGTCTGTGTAGACAGACACAAAGTGATTACATCATCTGCCAAGATTCATCAGGGTCCTCTGGCAGTCTCAGTGGATCATAGAATCATAGAGTGGGAAGGGACCACAAGGGCCATCCAGTCCAACCCCCTGCCATGCAGGAATAAACAATCAAAATATTCCCGACAGATGGTCATCCAGCCTCTGTTTAAAAACCTCCAAAGAAGGAGACTCTACCACACTGCGAGGCAGTGTATTCCACTGTCAAACAGTTCTTACCATCAGGAAGTTCTTCCTAATGTTTAGATGGAATCTCTTTTCCTATAGTTTTAGCCCATTGCTCTGTGTCTTAGCCTCTGGAACAGCAGAAAACAAGCTTGCTCTACCTTCAATATGACATCCTTTCAAGTATTTAAACATGGCTATCATGTCAGCTCTTAACTGTCTCTTCTCCAGGCTAAACATACCCAGCTTTCTAAGCTGCTCCTCATAGGACATGGCTTCTACATCTTTCACCAATTTTGTCACTCTCCCCAGACACATTCCAGCTTGTCAATAGCCTTCTTGAACTGTGGTGCCCAGAACTGGACACAGTAATCAAGATGAGGTTTGACTAAAGCATAATAGAGTGGGACTAGCACATCCCTCGATCTAGACAGTAGACTCCTATTGATGCAGCCTAGAACCGCCTTGGCTTTTTTAGCTGCTACATCATACTGTTCACTGATGTTCAGTTTGTGGTCTAATAAAACTCCTAGATCCCTTTCACATGTACTGTTGTCAAGCCAGGTGTCACCCATCTATATCTGTGCATTTCATTTTTTCTGTCTAAATGCAGTACCTTGCATTCCTCCCTGTTGAAATTCATTTTGTTAGTTTTGGCCCAGCTCTCCAATCTATTAATGTAATTTTGAATACTGATTGTGTCCTCTGGGAGATTTGCAACCCCTCCTAATTTGGTGTCATCTGCAAATTCGATAAGCATGCCTTCTATTCCATCATCCAAGTCATTTATAAAGTTTCATTCTATGAGATAAATTTATAATAAGACAGCAGCACAATGGACTAGACTGGGAAATACTCAGTATAGAATGTTCACATCAGAGGCATGTGAAACCAATAACTAAACTAACTTTATACGGAGACCAAAAGAATTAAAACTGCAACAAACTGGCAAACTCAACAAAACAAATCTCCTCATCTTTCTTGGCTGGAATTCTGTATCACCTACTTAGCTATATAACCAGTTACTTAGCTAAGCAATGTCCTCCAGCCTGACCCTTCTAATTCTCACTTACCAAACAGCAGCTGCTGAAAGAGGCAGGGATCTTTCCCCCATCAATCAGGAAGCAACTGACTGACTTTCCCACCTCCTCCCATGAGTGATCTCTGGTTCAACAGCCAGAAGCAGGGTTTTTGTCACAATTTCTCTTTGCACTGGCGGTTGCCCATGTGTATGTGGCGTGGGAAGAGATCCTTGTTGCTCATAGCAGCTGCTGCCCAGTAAGTAGGGACTGGGGGACTTTCACAGTCCCTATGTATTTCCTAAACTAGTGAATACAGAGGGATTGTGAGTAACAACCAGTCATGAATGTGTAACTCTAGGTTATGCATTCGTAGCTGCCTTAGTGAATTCTGGGCAATATCACGTGTGAGCTGTGTTCAGTTCCTTGACTGTCGGAGGGAGGAGGAGCTGTTTCTGTCACAGCTCCAAGGTATGTTTGATTTTTAAAAAAATGGTACAGGGACAGGAGTGGGGCAGGATTGGTGTACTGGGACAGAGTTAAGTTTTAGGACCCATTGTGATAATATCCTTAGTGAATCACAAAGTGAAGCATGGCAATTCCCCTCCCAAAGTATCACCAAAATTGGGTCTTAATCTGGGGTAAACAAACAAACAAACCCAAAGCCAATTTTGAGGTGACAGAGAAGGGCTGCAAGCGGGAAAGGAAAGGGAGAAAAAGTTCCATTGTGCTGATACCCAGGCCAGAGGTATAACTCTGGGGAAGAATGAGGTCATTACCCTCCTAGAATGAAAATTTCTTTTTGTTTCCAAATTTCCAGCATTGCAGAGTGGAACACCAAGAAGTCTTATACTTCCTGTTTGCATTCTCTTGGTAACTCTGCCTGGCCCTTTTCTTGGGAGGCCTAAACTGTGTTTCTAAATGTTCATCTAAGTTTAAAGTGACTTCAGTGGTGAAAAATGTGAGGGCTGAAGGGCAATTTAATGGGGGAGGACAGAATTCTCATTTGGGAGGTAATGCCATCATTCCCCCCCCCCCCATATATGCTGGGAAGCTGCCTGCATGCCATTAGGACCCTTGGGGACACACTGCAGTGGTGACCAAAGACATCTCCCTGCCTGAGGCAGAGCAGCCCATGGCAGCCCCACAACCCTATGCATGCACACTATCATCACCTCTGAGGCGGCTGATATTCAAAGCCAGCTGTGTTATTTTGGCAGTTAAGACTAATGATGATCATATTTATTTCTAACCTGCCTCTCCCCCACTCCAAGCGGGAAACAATAGAGTAACACAGAATACCTAATGTCAGTTAAGAAAACATATATCCATTCCTTTAATCTGTTTTCCTCTTGTGTGTGTTCTTACTTAAAAAATTACATTTTCTTATTTAAGGCATTTATTTAAATCTTCTTTCCTTTATAACTTCCATTCATTACCTCAGCTAAGTAGGATAGCTTACATATTTTGTCTAATTCAATAAACATTGAATAAATATATCTATTTCCAAGTTTGTTCTACACATCCATTTAAAATTCACTACAGATTGTTTAATGGTGTTCCCAGCTTTTACCCTTAAGTTTTACAACTATTCTCTGTTTTTAATGTTTTATTTTAACAAAATTTTTTTGCTTCCTAAATTTTTGCCCAGTATCTAACTTGTAATTTCAATAAAAAAATATTGAGTTAAAAAACACATGCACACAAAACCACACAACCCCATTAAAACACATAAGATCAATTTAAAATAACAAATACCTGTAACACCAATACATATCAAAGCAGTTTATAACACCACAATTTATAACACAAGCACCTTTCCATATCCCTGCCTGTGAAAATGATCTTTTTTTAAAAAAAGTAATAAGTCATTATTACAGTACTTTCTTTTTGTAAATTCTGTTGGTACATTACCACAACAAGCAATCTTGTAATTATATATATATATATATATATATATATATATATATATAATGTATATACACTTATGACTAGTTTAGTTTATAGATCAATATACTGTATAAAACTTGTATATATAAAACTCTTGGGTATGTTTCCTTTCCCAGTGTGATTGGTGGCTTAGGAAACCTCCCCTCCCTCCTCTCCCTCCCTCAGCCAATCACCACCCACAAGCAAACTCCGTCTCCACCTCACAACCCACTCCTGCCACTCAATCTGCATCTGCACCCCAGCCTCACAAGGGCCCCTCCCTCCTCTCCCTCCCTCAGCCAATCACCACCCAATGTGAAGTCAAAGGCTTTCACGGCTGGCATCCATAGATTTTCCTTGTTTTTTTCCAGGCTTTGAGGCCGTGTTCTGGAATAATTTCTTACTGACGTTTTGCCTGCATCTGTGGCTGGCATCTTCAGAGAATGGTTGGGTAGGAGTGTGTGGAGTTTATATATTGTGAACCCCTGTTGGGGAGTATATGTACATTTGTGTAATTGAATGGTTAGTTTCTGGGTATAGACATGCAAGGCTCGTTAGTGTCTCTTTGGCTGATGGTTGGTTGATGGCCCATTATCTGCTGGAAATCCCCCTGTCCCTGGGTGGAATTCCTTTGTAAGTGTTGAGTTTTGATTCTATTGTTCTTCAAAACTGGGAGCCAGATTTTGTTTACTTTTAGAGTTTCTTCTTTCCTGTTGAAGTTGTTCAGGTGTTTGTGGATTTCAATAGCTTCTCTGTGCATTCAGACATGATCGTTGTTGGTCTGGTCCAGAATTTCTGTGTTTTTAAATAGCATTTTTAAAAACTGAGGGAAACTGACGAGGAAACACAACCTCCAAACAATCTACAGACCAGCCAAGAAAGTCCAAGAAATGCTATGCTCAGCGAAGGACAAAATAGACCCTCTCTCAATTATAAAATGATAATTTTATTAAACGATATTAAATGATATTTATTAAATGATACTAATTTATAACCTTTCTAATCTCCTACAACAGCTGGGTACTGCTATCCTAGTATATACAAATTTCTCTTGCTAAAGAAACTTTCAATACAATAAAAAAGAATATTAAAAGAATATATTAAATATTAAATGATATTTTTATTAAATGATATCAAACGATATTAAATGATATTTATTAAACGATACTAATTTATAACCTTTCTAATCTCCTACAAGAGCTGGGTACAGCTATCCTAGTAAAGTACATACAAATTTATCTTGCTGAAGAAACTTTCAGTACAATAAAAATGAATATTAAAATACTATATTAAATATTAAATGATAATTTTATTAAACGATATTAAACGATATTTATTAAACGATACTAACTTATAACGTTTCTAATCTCCTACAACAGGCGGGTACTGCTATCCTAGTATATACAAATTTATCTTGCTGAAGAAACTTTCAATACAATAAAATGAATATTAATATTATATTAAATATTAAACGAATACATTAAATATATTTGATTAATATTAATTAATTTTATGAATATTAAAATATAGTAACAATATGGCCCACTTTCATGACGCCTGACCGTTAGCGCCGTCGCGGCTTTGTGACGCCTGAGGAAGCCAAGTTCTCGCTTTTTGTCCCGGGAAGGGGCGTGGCGAAGCTAAGGAGGCCTCGCGAGATGGGCGGTGCTTTGCCGGCGGAGGCTCCTCCTCCAACTCGCTCTCCTCGTGAGGAGCCGGCTGAGTGACAGACTGACTGACTGACTGACTGAGGCCTTCGTGGGGGGAAGAGCGGCAGCGTGGCTTTTGCCGGCCGGGCCTGAGGGAGAGGAGGAGACCCGGCCGCCGTCGGTCCGGTTGGCTGGCTGGCTGGCTGGCTGGGTGGCGGCGGCGGCGGCGGAGGAGGAGGAGGAAGGGAGAGGGCTCGCCGCCCTGGTCCACGCCGCCCGCCCGCCTTGGCCGAGCGCGATGCCGATGCCTGCGGGGTCCGGGCGGGTGTGCGCCGCGTGCGGCAGCTCCGAGATCGAGGTGGACTCGGCCCGGGGGGACGCCGTGTGCACGGGCTGCGGGTCGGTGCTGGAGGACAACATCATCGTCTCCGAGGTGCAGTTCGTGGAGAACAGCGGCGGAGGGTCCTCGGCCGTCGGCCAGTTCGTCTCCCTCGACGGTGGGTGTCTGTGTGTGTGCGTGTGTGTGTATGAGAGAGAGAAGAAGAGGGAGAGGTGGAGGAAGGAAGGAAGGAAGGAAGGAAAATGTAAAAAAGAGAGAGAGAGAGACAGACAGACAGAAAGGAAGGAAAAGATAGATACCACTTGTCCCTCTGTATCCACGGATTTGGTATCCACGGACTTAAGCATTCACGCCTTGAAACTATTCTTACAAAAACAATCCCAAAAGCAAGCCTTGAATTTGCCATCTTCTATAAGAGACACCATTTTGCCATTGCACATAATGGGACTTGACTATTCACGGATTTTGGTATCCACGGGGGGGGGGAGTCGTGGAACCAAACCCCAGAGAATATGAAGGGACAACTGATAGACAGGGAGGATATCTGGTCCACAGAGGGGAGACCTGGCGTGGCATAGCTGGGGCTGGGCTTGTGATCATGGTGGTGACCTTTCTCATGGCTGGGTTAAGGGATTTGGGGGGGGGGCTGCAATGCTTTATTTTGGGGGGCATATGTTTATATCAGGTCAGTGTAACCTAACCTATTCACAGTACAGGGTATTCAGATTATTACATAATTCATCACCAATAATATGTGGCAAGGGTCATAAGCCTTCTTACTAATAATGTTTTTGCAGGAGGAGGGTTACGATGCCCCCCCCCCCAATAATGGGGCCCCCTGCAGGTGCTGCAAGGCCCTTAATCCAGTCCTGACCTTGCTTGCAAATAAGGCTGTTGGGGCTTTGAGGAGCCAATGCTGGGTATTGGGATTGGGGAGGCTCCCTTTATTCCACAACAGTCACTCTTAACCTTTTCTTTACCAGGGACCCCCTTTAGAATATCATTGGTTGCCACAGACCCCCAAGATTTAACACAAGGTTTAAAACAACGACAACAACAGCAGCAGTACCTGACAATATGAAAATGACATTATTCATTAAACCTTCCCAGAGTTCAGCAGCCAAAATGGCTAGTGTACATGTAATATGCTTTTGGGCTGCACATTAAGACTGAGGGTGGGTAGTTCTGGTAGTGGTAGTGGTAGCATTTCCAAGCTCTGATTTAGTAACACACACATTCTGTGCTTGAGGCAGGATAATTCCTGGATAAAAAGCCTTGTGTTCAAACACCCTTCTTTTCAGGGAAGGTCCATGATTTACTCCTGCAGAAGCCTATATTCTACAAGAAAGGCTTTAAAGTCTAATCCAGTGGTTCTTAAACGTTTCTTTACCAGAGACCCCCCTTTAAATATCTTTTCTTGCTGCAGATCCCCAAGATTTAACTCAAGATTTAAAGCTCTAATAATAATCATAACAATACCTGATGATAATAAATAATACAATGGCACCATCCATGAAACCTTCCCTCAGAGGCACTGTAGCAGAAGGAAAACTTTTCTCCTGCTTCTTCCTTCAAGTTTGTGGCTGGAGTGGGTTGAATGGCAATGTGCAGGCCAAGCCAGCCAGCCTTTGCCTTGGTGTCTGTCACATGGCCACTCCATGTGGGGAGGTGGGCCAAACAGCCTTCAGTCCTCCACGGACCCCCCTGTGAGGACATCACAGAACCCTGGGGGTCCCCGGACTCCAGGTTAAGAACCACTATTTGAGAATTTATGCCCCCTTTTCCATTTTTTGGTGTGCATTGTCCATTTGTAGGACTGCCTTATGGAGCAAATGATTTAAAAACAACACTACATAACACAGAAATCTCGATGGAATGGAATTGCAAAACAGTAAAAAGAGCTCAAAGCCCTTTATTATTTGGTTTGGCTACTGTTATTTTTATTGGAAAGACTAGGAGATGATGGAAGCCAGGGAATTTGCATTACACCAGGTTGGGGGTTCTGTCCACCTATCCCAATTTGATCTGGTGAGGAGCAGTTCACCTCAGGCAGAGGTGTTTTCCCTGACTTGCTTCCTGACCCTATGGCCTTTAAACCTGAGATGCGACAGCACTGAATCTGGGAATAAGCCTGGGAGCTCTTGAGTGCAAGGCATGTGCTGCACCATTTGTGTACGCTTCCTTTCTGGTGGGTCTCCTGCAGATTTGTTGTCCCTTAAGGCCGCTTTTCAGCTCTTAAGGTCTGGACCAAAAGGACAACCCAAATGAATGACAACATGGGTACTCACCAAAAAGGCTTTTTGCTCCCTGAGGGGGAGGAGCACATGACACCCCTCCAGTCTCTCTCCAAATGTCAGATTGAAAAAGATGCAAATCCAGCCAAGTTATTGTAGCATATAAGATCCCAAATTCCACAAGTACCCCCCCATCCCTGGCAGCAACACTTGAGTAATGTGAAATGAAGTATCTACCAATCAACTGCCCTTCCATGGCACCTAAAATCTGTGGCCTGAGGCAACTGCCCTATTAATAGTAGGGGTAGTCTTGGTTGCAGTATTGAAAATTATTCAAGTCTCAGAATGAGCATGAAAAGCAACAGACAGGGGGTCTAATCAAAGAGCAAGAGCAAGATGTGGACAAGGTGGTACAGCTAAGGACCTGACAGGTGACCCGTAGAGATGGCAGTGGGTAAGGAAGAACAGCTTGCCCACTTGTGATCAGGCTAAGAGAAGGAGCTGGTATGCTGGGAGATGTGGGTGGGTAGACAGTGGTTTGAAGAAGAGGAGTCTAAGGGTGGCATGGAGTGTGAAGAAAGTTTGAAGGGAAGTATAGTAGTTGTGTCATGAGTTGGAGCAGAGTGTATTTTGGCTTTGCAATCTTGAAGTTACTTTAGGATATCGATTTCATTAATCAAACCATTTGCCAAATCATCATTTGATCCTCAAACTCAGTCATTAGCACAGCAGCCAAAGCCAAATCTGAGCTGCCAAATGAGAAATACAATAGCATTTTGCTAAAACATGCTGTCATAAAGGTGACCCTGGGAAAAGGTGTGTAGGGTGTCCTTTGTGAAGGGGGTAAAGACAAGGAGGCAGTAAATGGGCAGAAGGGGCATTTGTCAGGAGTTATCCTCAGAAAGATGACTGAGTATGATGGTAAGGCCACAGTGTGAAACTTGACTTTAAAGGGTGGACTGGCCCCGCATGTGAGTAGCTGCTAAGTGTCAGGGCAGTAATGTGAAGTAGCAGTGCATTTATTTTGTATTTTCTTCCAAAAAGCTAAAGGTGGCTAATGGTGTTCTCTTCCTTTTACCTTCATAACCACCCTGAGAGGTGGGTTCAGCTGGCCCCAGGCTGAACTCAGTGAACTTCCATAGTGGAGTATGGATTGACTCCATGCCTCCCTGTCCCAAGTCTGATGTTCTTTCTAATCTATTTCAGCTGGGATTGTTTTTCACCAGGTACTACACATTTTTCTTCACAAACCAGCACTTAATGCAGTCTGTCCTCTGCACAGCCTTCTGCTCTGCCCTGTCTTTGTGAGGTAGGATACAAACAACAGGTGGGTGTGACACAGGAGCATATCCTTGGAGCACGGATGCCTTGTGTACTGAGCCAGGGAGTTAGAGATGGCCTGTTTGTGATGAGGGTAGTTGTGGGAAGCTGGGGATGGTAGTGGTGGAAGACAAGGCCAGGAATAGAACAGCATGCAGTGACCATTTCAGTGGATTGGTTATGTGGCATGCAGTGGTAATAATGAAATTAGATGTGGGGATGTTAGGGTGACAGGGAGCAGCAGTGAGGATGAAGCAAAATGGCAATGATAGTGTTACCTTGTGAAGAGTGAAGTGGGTCAGATTAAAGGAGTGTGTGTTGCTTCTGAAGGGAGCAGTATGTACTGTAGTTCCTGACTTTTCCTGGCCTTGTGAATCATCTTGAGGTGATAGAAACCATGAACAGAGGATCTTGAGTGTGTACATGGTGGGAGGAGAGTAAGGGTGGGTTCTGATGGAAAGGAGATTGGAATGTTGTAAGATCAGAGAGGGGGAATTTCCTGGCAGTAGCTGCATTAGTGTGCTGCAGAAAAAAAAGTAATGAGTTTTGTGGTACCTCAAAGACTGATAATTTTTTATGGGCCTCAGCCCACTTCACTAGTTGGATAGCAGATAACAGATTGTAATACTGTACATATGCTTGCATAGATGATTAAGTGAATGAATGGGAGATGTATCTGAAAGGCAATAAATAACAAACATTGATCAAGATCTTATATGTTTGGGCACAGTGTAAGTGTTATGCATGTGGAACTCTGCTATGGCTCCCCTGTTACCACCCCAAAGACTAACTGTTGGACTGTGCTAGCCCTTCCCAGCCATTCTGTTGCTGGTGGGGGCTGTGGAGGTAGAGGAGATCAAGAAGTGTGAAGTTGAAGGCTTTCACTCCCGGCATCCATAGATTTTCCTTGGTTTTTTTTTTCCGGGTTGTGAGGCCGTGTTCTAGAATAGTTTCTTTTTTGCCTGCACCTGTGGTTGGCATCCTCAGAGAATGGTTGGGTAGGTGTGCTTGTGGAGTTTATGTGCTGTGAACCCCTGTTGGGGAGTACAGTATATGTAAATTTGTGTAATTGAATGGTTAGTTTCTGGGTATAGAAATGCAAGGCTCATTAGTGTCTGTTTGGCTAATGGTTGGTTGATAGGCCATTATCTGCTGGGAAGTGTTTGGCTGTGTCCTCACCATGCAGACCAAAAACATTTCCTCGAGATCTACTGAGCTCTTCCAGAGGTCTCAGTGGATGATCTCATCAGTCTGTATCTGGCTATGCTTCTCTGATTCCCCCTCCACCAACAACAGAATGGCCGGGGTCCATCACAGCATAATGATGAGTTCTGGGAGGGGGTTTGGGTCATTCTGGAAGGAGAATATTAATCAATACCAAGAGGCAAACTTACATTTGTGTATGTCACTAACAATATGCTGGCCAATGGTTGTTGCATTAATGGTGTTATTAATAAGTAGTGGTTGAGTGACAACACAGACATCCTTGCATAGATAAGCTGGGTAATATGTGTATTGAGATTTTAAAAATACCTTTGTCCCTATTAAAGCCACAAGAGACTGCTGAACCTCTTAATTAATTCTTGTTCAGCTATTTCCTTTCAGAATCTATCTTTGAAACTCTTTCATTGAGGGGTGGTTACGTTGAATTTGAGAGCTAGCATGATATATGGTTGTCCCTCCACATTTGCGGGTTAAGCATTCACTGGTTTGATTATTTATGGATTACTATATACAGGTTGCCCCCTGTCCGTTTACATGGGATTCACTTACCTGTGGTTGGGGCAATAGTCTCTAGGCATCCGGAGAACCTTAGAGGCACACTGGAGCTGGTCTTTCTAGGCATCTGGAGGTCCTCCAGCACAACTCTTTGGTCAGCTTCTGCTGGTATCTGTGGTAAGTCTGGGAACATATCCCTACAGATACAGTGGGTGACTTGTATGTTCTCTCTAGGCATTTTCTAGGTCCTCCAGCGCAATTCTGTGGTCAACTTCCAGTGGATGTAAGCCATAGAATCACACTGGAGGACCTACAAATGCCTAGAGAAGTGTTCTCTCAGGTAAAAAAATAGTGAGCTTTTATTCATGGTTTTTCCACTTTCACAGGGGTCCTCTGCCTCTAACCCTCACGAAAGTTGAGGGCTGACTTTAGTGGTTTGAGTGTTGGACTATGACTCTGTTGACCTGGGTTTGAATCCCTGCTCAGTCATGGAAACCCACAGGGTGACCTTGGACAAGTCACATTCTCTCCACTTCAGAGGAAGGCAAAGGCAAATCTCCTCTGAACAAATCTTGCCAAGAAAACCCTGTGATAGGTTCGCCTTGGGGTCACCCCAACGACATCATGCGTTGGAAATGATGTCAAGGCACAAAACGACAAATTTGAATTCTGAGACCAAGTATCCTTGGGAGCAACAACCCCCTTACCCCCTCACTGATTTTTGAACATTGACATTTCTGGTATCAAATTTTTGTCTGTTGATTTATTTACCTGGAGACTGTCCTGTTTGTCCTATATAACGTGCAGCAAGGCATTGCTAGCAAATGATGGTATACATCACATTGGAAAATGAGCGAGTGTGTTACCTCCTGATGTTGTTTGGTCTTGTAATGTTTGGTCCTGTAATAGTGTTTCCAGAGTGCATGTGAGCACATAGTTGACATCTGGATCTACTGTGTGGTCTGTGTCTTGCAACAACAGACTTAACAACAGAGGTACGGAAACAGGAACCAGCTGAGAAGGAATTCATTAAAACGCATGCCTGTTAAGGAGAGATAGGAACACTCTTGAGTTCCATAGACAACAGTAATTTTAGACTAAATGAGGGTGGATAATCTTTGGGGATGTCGTCACATTACCCACCCACCCCAGGGACCTGCCCCCTACTCACATGTTTATTTCTAAAACAAGGTGTGGAAGGAGTGTGTCCCCTGTTTTCAAATTAGTCGTGCTTTTGGGAGAATTGTTCAGCTTGAAGACAATGTGAGTGTTCCCTGCATGCTCGTTTTAAACAGTAGTGGTGTGCCTTCAAGTTGTTTCCGACTTATGATAATCCTAAGGTGAATCCATCACAGGTCTTCTTGGCAAGATTTGTTCAGAGGGGGTTTGCCTGTGCATTCCTCTGAGGCTGAGAGAGTGTGACTTGCCCAGGGTCACCCAGTGGGTTTCCGTGGTCGAGTGGGGATTCATACCATGGTCTGCAGAATTGTAGTCCAATGCTCAAGCCACTACACCATGCTGGCTCTCTTGTTGTGGCTTTTTTGCCTCTCCCACAGTTCTGAAATTTAGTGGTATAGTTGCAAATTTTATGGTGGTGAAGGTGCCCAAAATGGGTTCAGGAACATGCTTTTGGGTTGTGGGCTGCATGTTGTCCACTCCTGAACTAAAATACTAATCACTGGCCTGTAATTATGCTAGGGCTTTCCAAAATTATTATACTTCGTAAATCCTGAAAGGTTGAATGAAAAACAGACATTACTTTCCCCCCACGGTTTAGGATAAGCAGATGGGCTTTTAAAGAGTGTAAACTTACATTATACGAGGTCTGTCTGTTAATTAACAGGACTGATACAATAACCCATTTTTATTTGTATGTATTACAATTCTAATGCTTGTCCCCTTCAGTATACAGTCATCCCTTCACATTCGTGGGGGTTAGGTTCCACAGACCCCCGCGAATGTGAAAATTCCGTGAATAATGACAGCCCTCCCCTTTCCTCCCAAATTGACGACGGGGCCTCCAGAAGCCCCGTAGTCGCTTCTCCCTGCCTCCCCCCTCCCTCCCCAGGCCACCACGGGGGCTCCGGAGGCCCCGTAGTTGCTTCCCCCCGCCTCACCCCTCCCTCCCCAGGATACCACGGGGGATCTGGAGGCCCTCTGGAGGCCCCGTAGTCACTTCCCCCGCCTCACCCCTCCCTCCCCAGGCCACCACGGGGGCTCTGGAGGCCCTCCAGAGGCCCCATAGTTGCTTCCCTCCGCCTCACCCCTCTCTCCTGAAAGTGGCAACGGGGCCTCAGAGGCCCCGTTGCCACTTTCCTCAGCCTCCCCTCGCAGCAAACCGCGAATATGCGGAACCGCGAGTGTGGAGGCCTCGAAGGTTGAGGGAGGACTGTACTCCCTGTTCACACTCACACACAGATGCAGTCTTGTTTTCCATTGGTCAAGGCGTGGAGCAGATCAGTTTCTCTCAGCTGTGTCAACACATCTGCTGTTTTCTTCTTTACTGCATCAGTTGACTCAAATATGTTCCTTTAAGCACCGGTTTCACTTTAGGGAAAAGAAAAAAGTCGCATGGTGCCAAATCTGGCTAATATGGAGGATGTTCAAGTGTAGTAAGTGCTTTTATCAACCAAAAACTGCTTCAAAGAAAGTGCTATGTGAGCAGGCTCATTGTCTTGATGAAAAAATGGAACAATTTTCCCACAGTTCTGGCCTTTTTCTCTGGACTCTTTCTCTCAGCTTTGTGAAAACGTCCTTATAATAATGCTGGTTCACTGTTCTGTCTTCTGGAACCCATTCTGGCAAAATTACACACTTGATGCCAAAAAACAACAACAGTGAGCATGGATTTGAATGTGGTCTTGCTTTGACGTGCTTCTTTCATTCTTGGTGATGATGGTGTTTTCCAGCGTATTGACTGTCATGGATCATACTGGAAGATCCAAGTTTCATCACAAGTGATGATTTTTTAGAAAAGGTTTGGGCCTGCCTCAAGTTGCCGCAGAATGTCACACTACAAACAACACAGCTGCTTTAAATGACAACTGACAATGACAAATAACTGAACTGCTGAGAGTGTTGATGTTTGTCATACAGGTTCAGACATGTTCAAGGTCACCACTCAAGCATTCACAATCAGTTTTCCTTGATTTGTTTGAAAGTAGAAACACAGTCTCGTTATTTAATAGACAAATCTTGTACCTACTGAGTTGTGGTAAGGGCAGCCCAAAATGGGCTGGGAAGGCCCATGCAGCAGTGGCCTGCAAGCTTCTCACCTCTGTTCTAGACATGTCCCCATGCTGATTCACCACCCATAAAACACCAAAGTTGAGGGATGTGTGTGTATGTGTGTGGAGTTCCCTCATTTGAAACTCTCGGTGGTATTCCCTCTTTAGATAAATTAGTGCCAGCTCATATTGGTAGGACAGGAAAACTCATGTGGCTTTCTTTTTTCACACTTGATTGCCATTACTGGGGAATGGTAAGAAACACAGACAGTTTCTTTTATTTATTTATTGGATTTATATCCTGAGGCCTTTTAGGGTATGGCGGGGGGAGGCTATGACCTTCTAGATAGGCTCAGCTCCCATCAGCCCAGTGAATATATCCAGTTGTCAGACATGATGGGATTTGAAGTACAAAAACTTCTGGAGGGCCATCAGTTCCCCATCTGTGTGCTGAAGTTTCAGAAACAGGGCAGTCTTGGAAGAGCTTTCCAGTGTTTGGAGCAGGAAAGGGAGAGGGGACAAATGTAAGTCAGTCTGCATTCCTACCTTTTTTTTGTATGAAGTGCCCATGTTTGGCTTCTTGTTTGTTCCACCCTCTACAGAATGAACAGCAACAGTCTTTATCGGTTGATGGGATGAAGTTAAGCAGACATAAGCTCCCAGTGCAGGAGTGGGGAGTTGTCCCATGGAGATTCCCCATCTGTTCTGTGGGGGTCCCATCCCAGGGGCCACCATCTCTCCTAAGCCCTGCCTGTGGAAACAGTTTCCCATGAGTACTGATGTTATTTGTTAATGGTGGTGCAAAAGCTCTGCTGATGGTGACAGCAGTCTCTTTGTGTATCCCTTAAATCAGTGGTTCCCAAATGTTGGATTTCCAGATGTCTTAGACTTCAGCTCCCAGAATTCCTAATGGTTGGTCAAGTCAGTTAGGGTTTCTGGGAGTTGAAGTCCAAAAACCTGGAGAGCCAAAGTTTGGGAATCAGTTCCTTAAACGATTGGTAAGAGTTTACATAACATATGAACCGCTTGGGAAGACTGGCATATAATAAGTCAAAGTAAAGTTTGATTTCACCTTGCTGGTATATTTGTTTGTAGACACCAGTTTTTTTTTTTGAGGTAAATGTATATTTTTTAGATGAACAGAATGCAAGCAGTGTCCTTTTGAATGGCCAGCACCCTGATAGAGTAGAGTGTACAGTGTTTATGTTGGATAAATTTGGCTAATTCTCTTAACTGCATTGGCTAATAGGAGAAAAAAGTGTTCTTGAAAGATATCCTGGAGAGTGTGGCTGGCATTGTGTTAGTGGTATGTGCAGGGGTATTAGAGTAGCATCTGGCTATGTCCCTGTAGCCAGACATGAAATGATTATCGGTACATCATTTGCTGAGACCTCTGGAAAACCTCAGCAGAGGTTGTAATTTTTTTGTGTCTAGTCACTGGGACATAGTCACATGCTTCTCCAATCCCTCACCACTCTCCCTAGGCATGGCGTAGATGTGGAATTGCTGCTGCAGCTTTATAGTAGGTCTGGTGGTTGGTGAATGGCCAGCAGTAGCATTGTTTTGCATGCAAAACTACTACACTATGCTGGACCATTCAGGATTGCAGCCTATGTGTGTGTATTTGACCTGTTTTCTTTAGATTACCAAAGAATAAGAAGATCATAGGTCTGCCAGTGATGTTGTATGCAACTGTCATACCTGAACATAGTGTTGGTGTGTGTATATATGTTATCTGTGTGTAGTTTTTTTTTACACCTTTGTCCTAAAATCTGACAGTATGGAATTATAAAGCAGATTTTGATGCAGGCCATGTTTCTAAGGTGAAGATGGTCATAAGGGAGATGCTGTTATTTGCAGAAGAGTAAAAGCACTACATCCCATCTGTTCTTGGAAGCTAAGCAGGGTCAGCCCTGGTTAGTACTTGGATGGGAGACTGCCAATGAATACCAGGTGCTGTAGGCTATATTTCAGAGGAAGGGACTGGCAAACCACATATGAAAATTCCTTGCCTAAGAAAACCATATGAAGTTCATGGGGTCACCATAAGTCAACAGCTGATTGACTTCCTTATAATTGAACACACACACACACACAAATCTACTTCCAGTGCACACTTCTCCTCATTAGAGAAGAGGTCTACGCATGGTCTCAGGGGAAGAAAGTTTAGCTAGGCCACCTTATCCTTATGTAGTTATATTAAACAGTTTGGCCAGGAACCTAGTTATTGTCGTCATCATTATCTAGTTGTTAAGCGGACAGAGCATAATTCTCCACCAGTGTATCTGTGTTGGTGGTTCGGGGGAGAGGCAGGGCACAACAGATTCTCTTTCTCTCCTGGATGTGCAAAAGTAGCTCAGCAGCTCCCAGACGTAGCACTGATTGGCTATAGGGTTGCGTCCAGCAGCCATAAGGCTGCCCTTGTACAACAGCGGGCGGAGGATGAGAAGAAGCAGTTGTCCTCCTCATCCAGATAGGGATGGAAATTGCCTTTCTTCCTTTAGGTGTACAGCCAGTCATCTCCAGGGCACACAGACATGGCCTGTTAGTGGTTTGGAGGTGGAGGATGGCACTTTACCCAGGATGTTGTACAAGGAAGTGCGGTATAGAATACTTCCCTCCTCAATGTCTTTTAAGTGTGCTTATACCGAAAGAACTAGGGGTTATACAAGCATAAGCAACTTACAGAATTCTGGCCAGTTTCTGTTTTAACATCATTATTTTATCTGTCTGTACTTCTATTACAAGCATTCTTCAATGACACAGATGGCATCTAGATCATAGAAATGTTAGACCATATAGAATAGATGTTCTCCTATTAGAGAATCTGTACTCATACTCTGGCTTTTCTTCGCAAACGAAGATTCAGGAAGGACTCTTCCCGCGCTTACTGCAAGCGCGCTGATGACTAAAAAGGCCAATCCGAGATAGACAAGTCCGGTTGCAGAAAGCAGAGCAGAAGGTCTCCTTGGGTGATGTTTCTGGGTTGTGATTCTTTCTGTGTTGTCGTTTCTCTTCAAGACTTGTTCGGCGTGAGTTCTCAAATAAGGCTGCAGCATTGTGGATAGTGCGTCTCCATGCCTCCCGATGTGAGGCCAGGGCGGACCATTGTTGCTGATCAATTTGGCCGAGCCTGAGATGTTGTTTCAGGGAGTCCTTGTATCACTTTTTTGGAGCACCCCTCATACGCTGATCTGTGGCAAGTTCACCATAGAGTACTATTTTGGGGGTACGATGGTCCTCCATCCTAGAAACGTGCCCTGCCCAGCGCAGCTGTGTTCTCAATATCATGGCCTCAATGCTGGTGATCCCTGCTTGCTCAAGGACAGCAACATTCGTCACATAATCAGTCCAGTGTATATTTAGGATTGTGTGTAAACAGCGCTGATGAAAGCATTCGAGGAATCGTAAGTGGTGGCGATAGGTGACCCATGTTTCAGACCCATAAAGGAGAATAGACAGTAAGTACAATGAGAGAATCTGTAATGAACAATTTTCTCTGCATCTCTCATGGCTTCCTCCAGGTGTCAGTCTTGTATTAGGATTCAGAGCTAAGGCTCTTTCTGGCATCTTGTTGCTGTGTCTGTGCCCTTCATGATAGCAACAAAAGGCTTGCTTGAAATGCTGCAGAGAATATTTTGGCAGTCATGAAAATGCTGAATTCTGAACTTTGTGGCTAGGCCTTCATTCATTTCCCTTATATACTTAGTTTTATAGAGCTATATTCCATCCAGGCAGGAACCTCAGAATCTTACTTCCATCCCAATGGGCATTAACCCAGAGAGGGAAAAAGTGTACCTGTATATCTGTGTGGGTACAGAGATAAGGGGCTGGATAGAACTTGTCAGTGACTGGTGTCCAGCTCTGTTCATATTTCTGTAAAATAGGCTGATATTAAAATGGCATAATCTCAAAACAGTACCCTTTTAGGAATTTAATTTCAGACTTTAAAAATACTGAGAAGATTTCTGTATTTTGTGCAGTAAATTGCAGATACCACTGTGCTGTGCAGTATCTTGGCTTGGCATTTTGAATTTCTCAGTGTGGCTGGGTGGGTTGTATGGTTATCTCACAGTTGGTTAGACGCATTCTGCCTTCTTGACAGTTTGTGTTATGGCTGAATAAAGAACCAGACAGTATAGCCTTTTTCCCATTTATATTACGGCAATTCTTTCTTTATAAAGGTATGGTGCTGAAAATATTACTTAAGCCAACGTAGTGTAGTGGTTTGAGTATTGGATTAGGACTCTGATATACCAGGGTTCCAGTCTCCGCACCACAATGGAAACCCTTGGCAAATCACAGTTTCAGTTTTGAGGAAGACAGTGGCAAACCTCTGAATAAATTTTGCTAAGAAAAAGCTAGCATAAGGTTTTCATAAGTTGGAGTTGACTCGAAGACACACAACAACAGGAAATATATTCTCTTACTAGAATGTTTCTATAGAGCTATATTCACATCTTTGGCTTCATTGTCTCAGTGGTCATTGGAAGATTACAGTATTTGTCAGCCCAAGTTTTGCTTTTGCAAATGATAAGATAAAAGTTTGAAACTTAGTATGCATATCATTTTGAAAGGAAAAAGTTCATGAAGATCTTGATTATGCCCTATGCAAAGGGCATAGAAATCAGAAATGTGATTCTAATGCTTTCTGTTCTCCCTTCCTCTGGCTGGGCACATAATCTTGGAGCTGGTTCTGACTGAATGAGTTACTGTACATATGGAAATAAGAAGCTTTTATCAATTCAGTTCTTCTTAGCCAGATCTAGCTGCAGTTTATGAGTTAACATTGAAGGAATTTGTTTGTACAGACTATTTAGCTTCTAGTTGAACACTAGATGGGTCTTCCCTAGCCTTGTGTTTTCCAGATGTATTGGACTACCATTCACATAATCAGCTGTGGTGGTTGTGTTATTAGGGGGTGGTAGTCCAACATATCTGGAGGGCGACAGCTTGGGAAAGGTTGCTCTAGACAGTGCATGTGCTCTGCTGCTTTACTTTCTGCAGTAAGTGAATGGCAATAAGTTGATTCTGTGGCAAACAAAACAGTTTTGTTTTGTTGACATTAGGAGGATGGGAGATAATTTTACCCCATCATTTGGGGACAACATGCTATTGGTGATGGGCTTCACTGCAATTATGTCTCTTAAGGTTGTATCAAGAAATAATAAATAAATAAGGAACTATTGGCTCTTTATTATGACTTATTGGGCCAGCTGTGGTACTGGAACACCTGGGTAGCTAATTTTTCCTGCCTTAGACCTTAATTGTAATTATGCTGGTGAGGTCTCCTCTAATTTGGAGAAAGTAAGTTCTATGGCTGGCTGAGACCAGTGACTATGCCTATTTAATAAGAAAACCTATAAGATTTGGCTTCCTCTCCATTCTTCCTATCTTAGAGCGGGAGCTTCTTACCTCTTGAAACTCCCAAATATTACAAGAAGAGCAGATTGGGAGGTTTTGCCATGGGACGGGCAAGCCATAAAGCCAACTTTTCAGCCTTTCCATGTCTCCTTATCTAGTGTCTTGTGTGTCTTATACCTCGGATGGGGTTCTGCATGTAACCAGAGCTTTTGTGCAGGCTTGGTATCTCAGTAGTCTGCCCGTTGTCAAGCATGTTTGCTCCACATGAGCATATCAGGAGATCCATTTGTATGAATAAGATGGAATATTGTGCTTTTCTGAAGCAATTTGTGCTGCCTTTATTTTGTGATTACAAGTAGCGGAAAAACTAGATTTGAGGAGTTACCTGTTAAGATGTCAGGGATACCAGAAACTTCCATTGCAGCAACCATCTTCATGGCAACAAGCCTGCCTTATAAAATTCCTGAGTATGCAGTGGGGAATCAGACATACAAATCTGTTCCTGGGATTATTTATGGTTTAGGCTGAGGTCTGGTAAAGACATAACACTGGCTCTCAATGAACCATGATTTGCAAAACAAGAGACAGCAGCTAAGATATGTTACTTTTCTTTTCTTCCCTCTTTGTATTACATGTTATTTTTTTGCAAAATTACCCAGTTCTGTAGCTAAAAAGGGTTATGGACCAGCTTACATATAGTCACTAGAAGCAAGATATTATTAGCTAATAGCTAGAGCAGGCAACTATTAGGTATTGATTAAAGCAGGGGCAGGCACGGTGTGGCTGTCGGTCTGTTCCAGCATCTGGTGGGCTCTCCTTTGGCCACCCCTGAGTTAGAGACACATTTTTCCCTCATAAGCCAAAATATGAAACCATGGTTTGAAGAGGGCTTGCAAACCATGTCTTTGAAGGAAACTTGCTAGCATTAAGCATGATTACCACTGCTACACATATAAGAAGGAAGGAGAAACTTGTACTGGAGAAGGAAGGTAGGAAGGAGGGAGGACTCATTCTTGAGGTTGGCTCCTGGTTTGGTTCCTATACGTTTGTTGCTTTTGGTCTGAATATTGGGAAATGGAAATGGAATACATGACAACACTAGTCCTTTCTAGACTCTTCCTATTCCTATTCCTGCAAGTCCCACTTACTTTGGCTGTCTGAATTGGTCATATGTCACGTTACATACAAGTACAGTTGTCCCTTCATATTCGCGTGGGTTTGGTTCCAGGACTCCCCGTGGATACCAAAATCCATGAATACTCAAGTCCCATTATATGCAGTGGCATAGCAAAATGGTGTTTCTTATATAAGGTTTGCTTTTTGGATTATTATTTTTTAAAGAATATTTTCAAGCCATGAACACTTAAAATCCTTGGATACCAAATCCATGGATACAGAGGGACAACTGTACTTGCAGGGTTTGAGAGTCTCTATTTTGCAATCTTCTTGTCCATCTTTTTTGTTGCTGACTAATGTTTGGCCAGCACCCATCAGTTTGTAAAGGATCCACTTCTTGATGGTTAGACCTAGCATTGTAATTTTAGTACATGTTGAGCATCCCTAATCCAAAATGCTTGGGACCAGAAGTGTTCTGAATTTTGGATTATTATTTTTTTTGGATTTTGGAATATTTACATATACATAATGAGATATCTTGAAGATGGGACCCAAGTCTAAACATGAAATTCATTTCTGTTTCATATGCGCCTTATACATATAGCCTGAAGGTAATTTTATACACAATATTTTTAATAATTTTGTGCATGAAACAAAGTTTGTGTACATTGAACCATCAGAAAACATAGGTGTCACTGTTTCAGCCACTCATATGAACCATTTTGGATTTGGGAGTATAGATATTTTGGATTTCAGAAATCCGGATAAGGGATGCTCAACCTGTACTCAGTTGTCTTTAGATGAGTGATTGGTTTCATTCACCTGACTAGATGCACTCTTCCTGTTGCCATAATTGCCTTTGCACCAACAGCCAGGACAAAGCACACTTTCTAACTGCCATGCTGAACACTGAGATTTGCCATGTAAGTCTCATGTGGTGCCACTTGCTTTTTTCCATTGATGGAAAGCCTCATGTGGTACTATTCCCATTTTTTCAACAAGTAAGCAGATCGTTCATATAATATTTGTATTTGTGAGTGCTTGAGAAAAACCATTATAAAGCACTTGTCATTGTCTCTCTAATCCTTGAAACAATATCCCAGGCTGGTGTAGTGATTACAATTGTGGCATTGGACCAGAGATATTTTGTTTCATTTCCCTCACTTATGGTCGAACTAATAACCCAACATATGCCAACCTGAGTCCTTAGATACAAGGGTGCTATATGAATGTAGTAATAGAGATGAAATAAATTCTGTAAGAAAGGCTAATGCCAGTAGATATCCCTTGTGGAGATGGAGGAGAAAGAAGCTGTCTGGTTTTTTGTTTTTTGTTTTTTACTCAGAGGTCTCAGGACTGTCATCTGGATGGAGGTTTTCCACCATATGCTATTAAATTGCTGTATAACCAGATAGTGGCATTGGTGTAAGGTAGGGGTGGTCAACCCATGGCCCTCGGAATACTGTTGGCTGCAACTGTAATCAGTCCTAGTCACGACCTGCAGTGTTGAAGAATGATGGGATTTGTCCCATGGCCTTCCAGATATTGCTGAACTGCAGTGGCCATCAACCGTAGGCAGGATTGCCACTATTGAGGAATGATGAGAGTTGTAGCCAAACAACATCTGGAAGACCACATATTGCCCAATCCTCATTTAAGGATGAAAGGGTACATGAATACTAGGGAGCATTATTTATCTTGTGCTTTGATGTACTTTGGTAACACAGAAGGTTATTTTACATGTTGTATGCTTAAGTTATTTATTTCACTGCTGAGAGAAATTGGGACAGTGTCTACTGGCCTTGGCTTTGAAGAGATTTGAAGGGCAAGTTTATTGGCAGCCATTACCTGTGATAGAATCTCTCATGTTGAGAGTTAGGATGCCACTTAATGCTAGTTTCCAGGGAAGGTCTGCTGCTCTCATGCACTGCTTGTTGATTTCCTAGAGGTGTCTGCTTCGGTACTGTGGGAAGCAGGAAGCGAGACAGTGAAGCAGGGCTCATGAAAGTAGAAGCAGTGCAGGAATGGGGGAGAAAGGAAGGAATAGCATGAAAAAATGAGAGCATGTTGTGTGAGATTCTCCTCTAGTAGCTATTTTGTGGAAGGAAGGCCTGTTTAAATTTCCCAGTACAGTATCTGCTGATTCAATTATCCGTGGATGGTGACAACAGGGGGGTGGACAGGGGAAGGAGGGCAGGAGGAGAGATCTCGCCTCCCTTTGCCCTTGTGGCAGGAATGGCGATGGGGGCGAAGAGAGGGAAAGAGTAGATCTCACCTCCCTTCTCCCTTTGCCCCTGGGATCGATTCAGTGGTGGAAATGGTGAGGGGGGGGGGCGAAGGAAGGAGGGAGTAGATCTTGCCTCCCTTTGACCCCTTCTCCCTTTGACCCTGGGATTGCTCCCATGACAGGAATGGTGATGGGAGGGCAAAGGGAGGGGAGGAGGAGACCTTGCCTCTCTTCTCCCTTGGCTCGCAGAACGGGGACTTTCGCTTATTTGCAGATTTTATTATCTGTGGGCTCCGCTGGAACCAATCTCCCACAGATATGGGGGTCCTACTGTACTTTAGGAGGGAGCATGAAGTCTGCCTTTAAAATCCTAGCAAATATCTGAAAATAGTTACCGAAGTGCACATCTTATTGTGTGTATGTAAAAATGTGTATGTATTCATATGAAGTACTATTGCTCTCTGTATATTGGGGTGGGCACACTGCCATCTTCTGACTTTTCTCACCATTGACTATGATGACCAGGGCTGTTAAGAGTTGTGGACTAACAACATCTGGGGGAGGGGTATTTTGCCCACTCCTCCTGTATATGCTCATGTCTGGTAGAGCAGCAGGAAGAGAGAGCTGGAACTCCTTGATGAGTGTTAATGGATCCTTAATCAGCATAAGAGGAGCCTCTCTGTCTAGAACCACTGAAGTTTGTTAGGCTGAAACACTTTACTAGAAGGGAGACACTACCAAGATTTATTGTAATGTTTCCATTAACCCTGTTGTGTTTGAAAAGCTTTTTCTCTTTTCTTCCTTGTAGCGGCTGGGAAGACACAAACAGTTGGAGGATTTCATGTCAATTTGGGAAAGGAATCACGGGCACAGACTCTGCAAAATGGTAACTTGTTATAATTTATTTAAAACATAAAAACAAGAATGAGATAGCCCTGCTGAATAATTCTATCCTAAAGCTGTCATTGGTTTATAGCCTATCTGCTACTGGTTTTTAGAGAGTGCTTTAGAAAGGAACAGACCTTGTTGGTAGATAGATATTTTATTGTTACTGCTTAGTTTGTATTGAAAGAAACAAGGCTCTAGTGGGCCTAGTTTTGACCTAGTGGGTTCTGACTGTGTTTGTGCCTCCTTTCCTGTGACTGCTGATCACTTACAGGAAATAGTATTGTGGGTCTTCCAGTAACATGTCTGTCAGAGTCCTCCGGCTGAGAGTTACTTGCCACAAACCAATGAGAGCTGGCAGAGCTTGACCTTGAAACCTGGGCTTTTGGATTCCAAATTTTGCAGTGTGCTTGCTAAGCCCAGCTTAGCTGATGGAAGACAGTTGCCCTCAGTAAATTCACAGTAGAATGTGTTTCGTAGGGCCTTCCGTTTGTTCTGATCTATAACTTTCATCAGTTTAGGTCTGTCTCAGTTTTGTAATCAAAGAAAGACAAGATATAAATGAGCTAAAATAAATAAGTAATGTGTAATAGGCAATTTTAAAATTCAGTGGGCTCTCTGTACTGTTTTACTGTACAAAATCCTAAAATTATCCAGACCCCTACACACTAATTGTGATGTTTCCCAGTCAAAACTATATTGATGCTTATATATTCTTATAAGAGTGTTGGGAAGCCCATGAACCTTCCATTGTTGATGAACTTCTGTTTCCATAATCCCTCACCAAAGGGCAGGTAATATGAGGCCTATGGAAATTGAAGTCCAACAGCATCTGGAGGGCCAGAGGGTCTCCAGATGTATTTTACAATCTGTCTATGCAGTCCTCCTACAATAAGAAGTCATGTGTTGCTTGCAAGCTTCAAATTGCTACAGAATAAAATTGGGGGGAAAGGCATGCTTTAAGCAAGTCTGGGTCTAGAGATCTCTTGGGTGCCGCTGTGTACATTGCCTTGAGCTCGCTAATGGAAGATAGGCAGGGAATACGTGCAATCTGGTAAGCTATAATAATAAAAGACAGTGTACAGGTCTCCCCATGTATAACTGAATGTGGATAATAGCAAACCCTAGTAAAATAAAGGACTTCCTGTACAAACATACCATAGAGTTCCAATGGAGGATCTAGAAAATGCCTAAAGAGGATGCCTCTCTAGGTGTTTTCCAGCGCAACTCTATGGTATGTGTCCCTTACTTTGTGTCCCTCGGATAACTGAAACCACAGATATTGGTTCCTTGCATACTGTGGGAGACATGTATATGTGTTAGTGGCAGCCATAACTTATTGGGACATCAAGCTAGATGCTCAACATTTGACAGTGCTTCTGTTGGTTTTTAGTTATTGTCCAAGTTGAAGTGGCCATTTTCAAAATGATGTACCATGGGTTGTTCCTGCATGCAAAAAGGAGGTGGGGACTGCCATAACTCATCCAGAAATAATTTTTTCAAGGACTAAACATTGGAGAGTATTGTGTGAGGTACCATTAATAATATTTCTGAGATAAAAAATGATGGGAAATGAGGGAGGGCGTTCTCTGAGGTACTGCTAGTAAGAATCCTGGGATAGGAGAAACTGGGAGCAGGAGAGCCGGACACCTTTATAGTTATTAGGTATGGATCTGGACAGTACTATGTATAGTTCTGTCAGGGGATGATAGGACACGCAGTCCCCAGCAGAAGCCCAAAAATTATCTCAGCAGGCTCAGTAGCAACCCTTTCCAAGAATATTCACACACAGAGTGTTTGACGTCCAAATAAGCAGGAGGCACTTTTATCTTCAAACTCAAACAGTTGCAATATACACAAATATTTACAATCCAAGGAGAAACTGCTTCACTGGGCCTCAGCATTCATATGAAGAAGAGAAGTGAGCTCTGCTCTGAGCCCTCCCATATACATAGTTACAGGGCATTGGCTTACTCAATCACATGATTTTACACATCAATAAGAACCCTCCTTCTGTAGCTAAGGGAGACTAGGCAGTTCATAGAGTCAGCCATTATGACTCAGCATGACTCAGCAGCATGACTCAGCAGGCCATTTTATAATGGAATTCAGTCTCTAACTCCTGAGAAGTTCTTCTAATCATAAATAAAAACCTGGTAGGTTCTGCTTACCAAGTTTTAATGAGTATCCAGAATCTATTTGCTGTGGGGCTTGTGTCTAGCTTCTGCATATGTTTCATAACCAAGTTGGAATTGAAGGTGGTTGTGTTTGGGTCTACTTGGAGATAGTGGCCTCCTGCTCAGTTTGCATTTGAGCCTAAAGTTCAGCAACTAGAAGGCACTGCTGTTGACCTAACAAGGGCAAAAGATTCTGGTATTTATACTAAGAAGCTTCAGTACTATGAACCATTCCTAAGGGCTAATGTGGGTTGTGTGTTTAAGCGGCACTCACACCATCACACTGCTGACTTTTATTTGTAATGCGCTGTGTAGCGTAATTATTTTTAATGATCACTAGTCCAACTTGCTCTCAATGTTCCCTCTTGTTTTAAGCTTTCTTTAGTTGACCTGTTTATAGTATCAGTTGATGCCCTTTGCAGTTTACAGATTAACTCAGGGTGTTGCCTCTTATTTTTCTGATACAAGAATTAGTTAATTTTCTTGTGAGCCTTTCCAGCTTGTAAGATCACCTTCAGCCTGATTTTTCTTTGCAAAAGTTGTTTTCCATACAAATCTGGTACTTTTCTCAAATGTTTCTCTATGATTTGAGCAATAGTAATTAAATGATGAGAGCCAGTGTGGTGTAGTGGTTTGGGTCTTGGGCTAGGAGTCTGGAGACCAGGGTTTGAATTTCTGCTTGGCCATGGAAACCCACTGGGTGGACCTTGGGCAAGTCACACTTTCTCAGCTTCATAGGAAGTCAAAGGCAACTCCCTGAACAAATCTTGCCAAGAAAACCTTGTAATAGATTTGCCTTCCGGTCGCTATAAGTTGGAAACAACTTGAAGGCACACAGCAGCACTTAAACAATAGGTCAAAGTTGTTTTTAAAAATTGGATCAAATAAAGAATCAGTGTTGGAAGATTTATTAAGATGTAAAATAACATGATGTAACAAATTATCTAAAGTTGATGCCTGTACTAAACTAAAGTGGACCAGCTTCACAGTCTCAGCTTCAGTTCTGTTAACTTGCTGGATGGTGGATTCTGGGATTTGGAGTCCCAAAATAATATACCAAGTTCTCTATATTGAAGAAGAGCATACACTTAGGAGCCACGAGGCCCATTCTCACTACACAATTATAGTGCTATATTCCTTTTCAACTATGATGATTTCATATGGAATCCTTGGGTATGTAGTTTGGTGAGGCATTAGAGGAGCTCTCTGGCTGAGAATTCTGAATGACCCTCCCCAAACCACAAATCCCAGGATTGCATAGGACAGAACCATGGTAGCCTTATAATTGTATAGTGTGAATGGGCCTCAGATCATAACATTCTGAGATCTGCTGAGGAGTCTTGAGAACTAATTGGCACGGGGATCAATGCAGTGGGAAAGTTTTCTATGGCAGTGTTGCTCAGAGTGGTGGCCCCTGATCCACTGCTCATTGGCAGACAGTCAGCTCCCAGTCCCTGGCAGGTTTCTAGGAAAGAGATAATTCTAGCCAGTGGGTACAAATATGATACCAGTCCCTGTTACATGGGGTGGGGGATGGCTGGATCCCCACTCCACATAACTTGAAGAGCACTGTCTTGTGCACACAAGGTTCTGTTCTTAGGGAATGTTATCTTTGGTGAAATCTTGGGAAAGACTTCAGATGTTACTGTAATGGTGTGACAGTCCCCAGGTTGCCAATTCCACAGTCAGATTGTATAAATATTGCTCCAGTCACATAGCAGCTGTTTGCATAGAAGCGGATTCCAGGCCCCTGGGATAATTTTAAAAAGGGGTCTCTTTGTTTTAATAACTGTTGCTGTGCACCCTCATGAAAAGCTTTTAGCCTGCCAGAAAGAAACCTTGAAGCTTTTTTTCTCCACTTCATCATCTTTTGGTGATGGGTGTGGGGTATAGCCTGATCCATGATACCATTAAACAGTAGTATTTGGATTTAAGTGGGTTTAGTCCTACTGAACAACAACAAAAAAGAATAGAAAAGAAACTTGTCCCAGATAAAGTGCCTGAAAGTAAAATGCATTGCTAAACTGTTGTAGAAAGAAGCAGACTGCTTACAGAATTGTGTTCTTTTGTGGTTTAATCTGGGGCCACCTTTCTGTCAGTGCGTGGCAGATCCTCTCTTTCACTTGGCAGAGAGGAATGCAGCCATTAATCTGTGCAACAAGCTTTCCTCTGGCTTGTTGCCATTCTGTCTCTGAGAAACTCCTTTCCAGCCATGTGTAACTGTGTACTGGTGAATCCCCAGATGCTGAAAGAACTGTATGCATCAATGTGCCCAAGGTTGGATTGAATGAGGACATGCTTTTGGTTTTTGCATATAAATGGGTTAGTGGGGCATTGCTTATTGCCCCCACCTTTGGGCCAAGTCAGCAATGATTGAGACTGTGGTAATAAAATTTCGTTTGTTACCTTTTTCTTCAGGTATATGCTAGTTAATGAAAGCCAGCATGGTATAATGAGAGGTTTGAGTGTTGGACTAAACCTCTGGCAAAGCCCCCCCCCCCAACAAATCTTGTCAAGAAAACCCTGTGATAGGGTCGCCATAAGTCGGAAATGACTTGAAGGCACACAACAACGGCAGCAACAATAATGTGTAAGTTGCTTTAAGTCTCTCATCCCATGCAAACTATCCTGTGAATAACCCCCCTCCCCCGACAGCAGATTTGAGTATACCTGTAGTGGCTTGCACTGTAAGAGTGGTGTAACAGGGATAATTTATTCAAGTGGTTGGGGGGTGCTTGTGTTGAGTGGCCACATTATCCCCCACAGGATCATGGAGGTCCCCACCATTGTCACACCCCATACTGAGAAATCCCCCTCCCCCCATAATTAGGGAAGGTGGTGAAAAAAATTGCCTCCATGGACGGCCACACTTTTTCAACCCCTGCCTTAGACCAGGGATCTCCAAGTCTGGAGGTGTGTTCCTGGCCATTTTGCCCTCTCCTCTTTGTCAAACAAGGAATTGATTTGATTTCCTTCTCAAGTTGCTTCCTGTTTTGAAATAAAGCTTGTAGAGGCTGAAAGAACCCTTGCAGGTTGCTGTTGGCAATTTGAGGGCAAAATAGCAGGTGTGAAGTAGGTTGGGCTTGGGGCCACAAAAATGGCCTGGGGGTCTGCATTGTAGCCCATGGACCACACTTTATCCACTCCTACCTTAGATGAAGGCCCTCTAACCTCTGAGCCAATGGTCATATTTGGAATTTTGAGAGTGTCTCATAGCCTCCTTTACAAAATGGCTGCCATAAGGGGAACATTTCTGAAACTAGTTGCCATTCTATATTTCACACAGGGTATAAATACAATAAATAAATAAATAAATCAATCAATAAATCCTACTCTGAACCCACAGGTCCTTCTTTTTGTCAGGATCAGTCCTCTAAAACTCTTATCCCACATAGCCCACACTGGAATTGCAAAAGCTCAATTTACAGTTGTCCCTTCATATTTGCTGGGGTTTGGTTCCATGACCCCCCATGGATACCAAAATCCGTGAATACTCAAGCCCCATTATATGCAATAGCACAGCAAAATGGTGTCCCTTATGTAAAATGGCAAAATCAAGGTTTGCTTTTTGAATTATTATTTTTTAAAGAATATTTTCAAACCATGAATACTTAATGGAGGAACAACTGTATATCACTTTTTAAAGTTTCACCCCTCTCAAACCACATACTTTTTTCTCCTTCTGGATCATGTCAGTTCACTCTCTCTATATCCCCTCATCCATTCAGCGATGCATGTTCCTGCACCCCATTTATCCATTACAAAAGCACACACCTAGGCCTCCTTTCTCTTTTACTGCCCTGAATGGACCTGAGGCTGCCTTGGAGTTCTGCCCATATCATCTTATGGCTCCCTCATGCACCTCCCAGCAGTACCCTAGGCCTGGCAGGCTGCAACAAGGGCCTTTCCCCTCCTTCCTTCCCCCTGAGAAGGTGTTTCTTTTTTTACAGGTTTTCACCTGCCTGCCATCTCCACTGCCTAGAGGTGCTCTGGGCCCATGTGGGGCCCGAAGACTTTCCTGGGACTAGACAGGAAGATGGTGGGTGGCTGTGAGCCAGGTGCTTCACTTTGCAGCTGCCCAAGATATAGCTAATTAAAAAAAATCAAATAGGCAAGGGAACTTGGTAAGTGTCAAAAGAGGTGGCTACTAGTGCTGTGTTGCTTTGATCTGAACTTGATGATTTAGGTTTATCATTTTTTAGCCTAATCCAATGTATATTTGCTGGGGTG
This sequence comes from Gambelia wislizenii, assembly GCA_030847615.1. Classification (NCBI taxonomy): domain Eukaryota; kingdom Metazoa; phylum Chordata; class Lepidosauria; order Squamata; family Crotaphytidae; genus Gambelia; species Gambelia wislizenii. The sequence continues at coordinate 483,403,607 of JAUMIR010000001.1, read as the reverse complement.
TAAGTTCGTTCCCCTGAGTTCTGTGGCTTCTTTTCTCAAACCAGTGTGTGCAGGATTGTACTCTGAGGGAGGCAAGACTGAAATACCAGTTAAGCAATACTTTATGGGGCCCTGACTTTTCACCAATTTACCTGGTTGGGACTGAAGATAGTTTAGTTATTGAGCATTGGTGAGTACAGCAGGAAATCCTTGGTATGAATCATAACTTACTGAATTGCTACATTATATACAGAAGGCTTCTTTTAGTTGGAAAATGACATTGTTTTTTGTCAGGATGTACCACAGGGCTCCTTTCCTCAGAAAACCAGACACAAAGACAGGCATACAGTCAGGCCCCAGTTGGTACAGATCAATGTGATTAGTTTATTGAGAAGATTTCACTTTGGAGATTGTAGACAAGGCAAATATTCATCATTTCTTGTATTTTCCATGATGCAGTAAAATCACAGGAGTCACCTTTCAAATTGTACACAGTTGGCCCTCCATATCCAGAGATTCTGCATCCATGGATTCAGCCAACCATGATTTGAAAATATTCACACACCAAAATTCCAACTAGCAAACCTTGATTTTTTCATTTTATATACGAGATGTCATTTTTATTATGCCATTGTATATAATGGAACTTGAGCATTCACGAATTTGGTATCCATGGGGGGTGATGGAACCAAACTGCAGCAGATACTGATGGCCTGCTGTATTATGAACGTAAAACTGCAGGGAATCATTTGGAATTATTGCCAAATAGTGTGTGTGTGTGTGTGTGTGTGTTTTCAAGTGGCTTGTCAACTTATGGCAACCCCATGAATTTCATAGGATTTTCTTAAGCAAGGAATACTCAGAGATGGTTTTGCCAGTTCCTCTGAAATATAGCCTACAACACCTGGTATTCATTAGTGGCCTCCCATGGAAGTACCAACCAGAGCTGACCTGCTTAGTTTCCAAGATCAGATGGGATCTTGTGCCTTTAGGGTATCCAAGTGTGCCCTGTCAATTATTACCAGTACTCAACAAGGAATCATCATCATATTCTTTATTTCCCAATTTGGGACTCAGAGTGGTGTACAATAAAAAGACATTGTTAAAATCAGGAAAATATGAAAGTTAAAACACAATTAAACAACTAAAAAGTTAAAAACAGCTAAAAAATTCAAAGACACACACACATTCATACTCCAGCACAGCCATTAGCAGAGATACCTGCTGAAACAAGAAAGTTTTTACTTTGCTCCAGAAGGAATATACGCATTGTGTGTGTTCAGTTAATTTTCAAATTAAAGAATAGATCAGAAAAGCTGACAACTGTCTTTTCCCCCAGCAGTCTTAGTTAATCCTGTTGGTATCAGTAGTAATTCATAGGAAGTGGCCTACTTTCCCAACCTGTCATTTCACAATCAGGAAAACAGTGTTTCTGAGAGCAACAAGATTTTTCCTGGTTAACTGTGTCTCTACCTCAAAGTGAAACATTCAATACAGCTGGCAGTAAAATTGTGTGTACTGATAGTGAGCTTCCTTTATGCTTTTTCTGATAAGTTTGTGCCAGATCAGATATGTGACAGACAAGTCAGGGAGGGTCATATAAGCCTTTGATATTAAATAGAATATAGGCCTGTTCAGAAGTCAGTCTACTACCCTAGGTTAGGATCATGTGAAAGGAAGGGTGGATATGACTCCATAGGCTGTTAACATGATGCCCTCTGTTTTATTTTCATCACCTGTTCCTATAGCCCAGGGTGGCTATTACAGACAAATAACTGAAAATGGCAGGATTAGACACTGCCAGGGACTGATCCTGACACCCACTGCCCTGCAGTTGCCCACCCTGCTGCAGCCCTCCATGTTTTTGGAAATGTAACATCTGCAGCAAGGAGATATTTCTCTTTGAGTTGTTTCCCCATGCAATTCAGAATTGTTCAGGATCCCACTTATGAAGAATAGTAACCATTTGAGCAATTAGCCTTTCAACACATAGGATTTATGATGGGGACCCAAAAGTTGATGCAAGATGAAAGGACATGTCCCTCTACTCTCCCCTTCACAGGATTCAAATCAAACATATCTGAGTAGAGTTTGAATAAGAAAAGAATATAAATACAAATCCACCTACCTACATATAAATTATACTTTACTTCTGCATGACAGAATCATCTAACAGAAACCAGATGCTTATTTTCTTCTTAGAAATTGTGTCCCATGATAGTAGGTATTGGAATACCTTGTTTTCTTTGGGTAATTTGTTTTTTCTACAGAGCTTTAGTTCACCCCCTTGTCATTCTGTTCAAGGAGAAACAGGTGTGAAGTAAAGGGAATTAAGATTTAATCTCTATCATGTATGCAGAGGTCAATAATTTAACAGTTAATTTAGCAGTTAATCCACCATAAATTGCATTCCTCCCTCTCTTCCACCCACCTTTTGTGGTGAAGCATATCAGATTTTCAGCTTGTTTCTCTTGCTTACTAAACAATTTTCACCAATTTTAACCCATTCTACCAATCTATTTTTTGCCTTGACATATTCCTCTTCAAGTACAAGCATATACTAATCTAAAAATAGGTACACAAATCCAGCTATCTTGTACCTTATTTTCTTCTGCTTCTTCTGTGGAACACATCAGAATTACCATTTGCAGTGGCTTATATTATTTCTCATCCTAATCATCCTTAATCCTGAGCTGTCCTCTGTTCCCTCATGGGGAATGTTGGACCCCTGATTTCAGTCTCATTAATCAGATCAAAGAACAACTTTGATCAAAAAGCTTTAATATGGATTCCTTCTTGTCCCATGATCTGCCATGGATGATTGATGTCAAGAGGCTTCTTGCAATTCTGGCTGGGCCTTGGTAGTTCTTGCTTGTTGCTACGTTGAGTAGTGGTGTACATGCTAAATTTGATGGTGCTTTCTCATCTACCAAAAAGAGATGCACAACAAAAATTATTAATAATGACTGGCATAGACATAATGTTCAATTGGGAACACTTTATATGCTTTCTCCACATCCTCACTGGGCTCATTTTTGACCTTGTTTGCAAACTATGATTTATAGTTAAACATGATTAACATTAAAATGGTTAAGACACTGGATCTATGCTTAGCTCTGAAAAATGAAGAGAGAAAATTGAATACAGAAGAAAAGATCAGTTAGTATGTATTTAAGGAACCTACAATTTGCATGAGACTATTAAATGAGGATAAATGTGAGCAATGAGTCAAGAATGAGAACTATATAGGCAAAGCACATGTACAGTCGTCCCTTCACATTCGCGGGGGTTCCGTTCCGCGGACCCCCGCGAATGTGAAAAATCCGCGAATAACTACACCCCTCCCCCTCCCTCCCCAGGCCTTCGCGGGGCCTTCTTAGGCCCCGCGGAGGCCTCACCGGCCCTCCCTCCCACCCTCCCTGGGCCTTCGCGGGGCCTTCCTAGGCCCCGCGGAGGCCTCACCGGCCCTCCCTCCCACCCTCCCCGGGCCTTCGCGGGGCCTTCCTAGGCCCCGCGGAGGCCTCACCGGCCCTCCCTCCCACCCTCCCCGGGCCTTCGCGGGGCCTTCTTAGGCCCCGCGGAGGCCTCACCGGCCCTCCCTCCCACCCTCCCCGGGCCTTCGCGGGGCCTTCCTAGGCCCCGCGGAGGCCTCACCGGCCTTCCCTCCCACCCTCCCCGGGCCTTCGCGGGGCCTTCTTAGGCCCCGCGGAGGCCTCACCGGCACTCCCTTCCACCCTCCCCGGGCCTTCGCGGGGCCTTCCTAGGCCCCGCGGAGGCCTCACCGGCACTCCCTCCCACCCTCCCCGGCCCTTCGCGGGGCCTTCCTAGGCCCCGCGGAGGCCTCACCGGCACTCCCTCCCACCCTCCCCGGCCCTTCGCGGGGCCTTCCTAGGCCCCGCGGAGGCCTCACCGGCACTCCCTCCCACCCTCCCCGGCCCTTCGCGGGGCCTTCCTAGGCCCCGCGGAGGCCTCACCGGCTCTCCCTCCCACCCTCCCCGGCCCTTCGCGGGGCCTTCCTAGGCCCCGCGGAGGCCTCACCGGCCCTCCCTCCCACCCTCCCCGGCCCTTCGCGGGGCCTTCCTAGGCCCCGCGGAGGCCTCACCGGCCCTCCCTCCCACCCTCCCCGGGCCTTCGCGGGGCCTTCCTAGGCCCCGCGGAGGCCTCACCGGCCCTCCCTCCAACCCTCCCCGGGCCTTCGCGGGGCCTTCCTAGGCCCCGCGGAGGCCTCACCGGCTCTCCCTCCCACCCTCCCCGGGCCTTCGCGGAGCCTTCCTAGGCCCCGCGGAGGCCTCACCGGCCCTCCTTCCCACCCTCCCCAGGCCTTCGCGGGGCCTTCCTAGGCCCCGCGGAGGCATCACCGGCCCTCCCTCCCTCCCTCCCCAGGCCTTCGCGGGGCCTCCGGAGGGCCTCCGGGCGTCCCGCGAAGGCCTCCCCACCCCTCCCCAGGTCTTTCACGGGGCCTCTGGAGGCCCCGTGTTGCGGTTTTGGGGGGGCCCGGGGGGGCCCTCCCGAAACCGCGAATAACCGAAACCGCGAATGTCAAGTTCGCGAATGTGGAGGGACAACTGTACCAAGTGAAAATTTTTATTATTGTATTTACTTTCATCTATTAATGCAAATATCTTGTCAGCAAATTGGCAGTAACTTGCTTATTACAGTACACTATTTCTACAAATTAATGATTTTTGAAATAAGGCTATTCTGCTGTTCTTGAGGGCCTTCTGTAGGGGGTATGAGTCTAAAATTAAAAATTTATTAAAAATTCCAGGGATCTAGCCCTTTAAAATATAAAAATACCTTCTTTAAAAGTAAAAAGCCTTTCTTTCAAGGTAAGCAGAGTAAAAGAATTGGAATGCAGACACAGCTCAATTAACATTTAAATGTGTGGTCTGATCACCCAGTCAATTAGACTCATTAAACAACAAAGACTGTCAGTTTAAAAATGCATATCAAAAGTTTATTGAGGGTATATCAACCTTCTCTCTCTCTCTGGCTTTTCTTCGCAAATGAAGATTCAGGAAGGACTCATCCAGTTTGGAACTGGATTTGTCCTTCCAGCCTGTGCAATGGATTTTTCTGGTGGAGCGCAGCGTGCACAGAACTGGCCTCACCCTTTAAACCAGAGATTCATCTGCCGTGGCTTTGCAAGCATGGACGTGGCAGCGAGGTCCTTGGGCCGTAGGTTTGATTAGAGTTTCCTTCTCTTAGATGGTTGACCTTACAGGGTTGGATGAGCACCTGGGTTTGGGATTAGAGTTTTCCTTCTCCTAGGACAGTTGCCACAAGGCTAGAGAGCCCATCCTGCCCTTTGACTCTCTTTGTCAGACCCTTCGGTTTTGACCTGTCTGGCATGGGAGACCCTACCAGTGGCTATTATGCCACCGCCAGCATAGCTCAAAACATCATTAGGGTACGCAAGCCTCTCTCCCACGACAAGGGGGCGTCAATGGAGTCTACATATTAAAACAAACTTAAAGGTCCCTAACTAACTAAGAGGATTTAGGGTAGGAAAAAAACCCCTCACCCAGCTATAAGCGATGAGGGCTACATGGTGGAAGGGTGAAAAGCAAGACAAGACTCTAAGACAAAGGATTGACAAGATGGCTACAGCCACATGGAGACAAACTTAAAAGGAACTTAAACAAAGTGTAATAACATATTTAAAGTAGGTCATGTGATGAATGACCCATTGCTCCAGTTGGCTGAAATTGCCTAGGGAAAGAAGAAGGGGGAGTGGAAGACTCATGCATGCAGGGAAATTCCTAAACTGAACTTAACATGGGATACACAAGATTGTATTGCATTACAATAATAATTTCCCCACATACTACACCTTCTCAGTGGCTTCCCTTAGATTCTGGAGCTCCTTTCCAGGGAGGCTAGAATGGCTCCTTCTTTGCTGTCCTTCCATCACAGCAGGCAGATATTTTGTTCTACCAACAGGGTTTTGAGAACTGGAGATTTTTACAGAAAGGACTTTGAAGACTATGTTGTACTGTTTTAATTGTACTGTTTTTAAGTGCTTTTAAAACATTTTAATTGTATATTTCAATAGTGGTTTTAATAATTTAATGTTATTTTAATGTTGATTTTTTGGTATTTTTAAACTTTCTTTTTACCTGTTTTAAAACATGAGTCGCTTTGAGTCCTGGTTTAATAATAATAATAATAATAATAATAATTTATTTTTAACCCGCCCCTCTACTCAGCAACCGGGGCGGCGTACAACAAGATTAAAACACAGCAAGTTAAAACAGTCCTTCCCAATCCTAACCCTCCCACCCCTTAAAACTAAGTTAAATTAATAGAGAATTAAAACAAAGATAAAATACAATAAATAAATAAATAAATAAATAAGTATGGCAATAGCGGCAGGGGAGCGGGTAAACAATCAGTTCCACTTGAGCCGGGAAATTATTTCGGGAAGGCTAGCCAGAAGAGATCTGTCTTTAGCGCTTTCTTGAAGCTATCAAGAGTAGTCATAGGATAGATCTCGTCCAGCAGGCCATTCCAAAGTCTGGGAGCTGTAGAAGAGAAGGCCCTCTGGGAGGTCTGCGACAGCCTAGTTTTCATAGGCTGCAGCAGGTTCCTCCCAGAGGACCAAAGTGCGTGGGGGGATCACATAAGGTGAGGTGGTCCCGAAGATAAGATGGACCCAAGCCCTGTAGGGCTTTAAAGGTTAAAACCAACACCTTGTACTGTGCCCAGAAGGTGATCGGCAGCCAATGGAGAGATCTAAGCACAGGTGTTATATGCTCTCTCCTAGATGTACCCATAATTAACCTGACTTCCATATTTTGTACCAGATGAAGTTTCCGGGTTAGGCACAAGGGTAGCCCCATGTAGAGTGTGTTACAGTAATCCAAACGTGAGGTTACCAAAGCATGTACCACAGTTTCCAGATCCCTTGTATCCAGGTAAGGGTGTAGCTGGCATATCAGTTGAAGCTGATAACAGGCACTCCTGACCGTCGCACTCACCTGACTAGTCATGTGAAGCAATGAATCTAGGAGTACCCCCAGACTGTTTTGGGAAAGAGGCAGGATATAAAGAAAGATAATAAAATAAGAACAGTTCAGCTGAACTGATTTTTTGAGTGCTTATAGTTTTACAGTAGTATTTTGAATTTGATAAATGCTTTTGGAACTGGGGTCGATTTTTCAAATACTTTGGCCAAGATCCTGTTTAGCAATTGCATAGCTAAAATTTATGCCAGTTTAGTTCTGCTGGAGTTGTAGTGGATCACGCTGTTACACAACCGTTTAAGCAACAGCGGTACCTCACACTCCTCTGTTTTGCAATATGCTGCCTGTGCAAGCCTGTTTTCCATACCACTCTTGCACAATCTAGAGAATGCTACTGCCAGTGTAAGTCACCAACAGGATTCCACTCAAAGAATCGATATTTCTTGATTCAGAAATACACCAGAAAGCTCGAATTACTTAAACCAAACTTCTTATGTTTGAGCTAAAAGTTATTCTTTGCTTTAGGAGGAATGCTGTGGATGCTGGTATTTTCAGATGAAGCATAAAAGACATAGCCATGTATACTTACCTAGAAATCTTAGTCCAGTCAGACATTTGCACAAGGAAAAATGCCTAACAAATTTTATCTGTCTTTGATAGGAAACACTGGTATACACAAGCAGTTGTAAATACAGTGTAAAGAATGGTGCTGCTTTTGTGCATTATGATCCTGCTCTGTAGTGCCATCTCATAATTAGATTTAACCAGAATAATCTCCCTGGGTTTCTCTCAAACCCTGAATCTCACAGAAATAGAGTCTAAGACCACCTTCCACTGAGCCCTCAGAATGGAAGAAATAGCAAACCTGGAATGGAGCTCAAACCTTTTGGATTAACCCACCCATTTTCCAAAGATGTAGAAGAAGAAAGGAAAAGAAAGGTTATGTCCTATGTGGAGAAAGCCAAAGGTACAATACTGGTGCTGTGGGTATATGCACACCAAGGGTGATCTGAACTAAGAAGTTGTGAGAACCTCTCTCTCTCTCTCTGGCTTTTCTTCGCAAACAAAGATTCAGGAAGGACTCATCCCGCGCTTTCTGCAAGTGCACTGATGACTAAAAAGGCCAATCTGAGATAAACAAGTCCGGTTGCAGAAAGCACAGCAGAAGGTCTCCTTGGGTGATGTTTCCAGGTTGTGATTCTTTCTGCGTTGTCGTTTCTCTTCGAGACTTGTTCAGCCTGAGTTCTCCAATAAGGCTGCAGCATTGTGGATAATGCGTCTCCATGCCTCCCGATGTGAGGCCAGGGCAGACCATTGCTGGTGATCAGTTTGGCTGAGCCTGAGATGTTGTTTCAGAGAGTCCTTGTATCATTTTTTTGGAGCGCCCCTCTTACTCTGACCCGTGGCTAGTTCACCGTAGAGTACTATTTTTGGGAGGCGATGGTCCTCCATCCTAGAAATGTGCCCTGCCCAGCGCAGCTGTGTTCTCAATATCATGGCCTCAGTGCTGGTGATCCCTGCTTGCTCAAGGACAGCAACATTTGTCACATAGTCAGTCCAGTGTATATTTAGGATTGTGCGTATACAGCGGTGATGAAAGTGTTTGAGGAGTCGTAAGTGGTGGCGATAGGTGACCCATGTTTCAGACCTGTACAGGAGAATAGACAGTACAATGGCTCTATACACACTGATTTTTATGCTTCGCCTCACGTGTTTATTACTCCAGACTCTTTTGTGAAGTCTTCCACATGCGCTATGTGCCTTTGCTAATCTGTGATCGATCTCTTTGTCAGTCTTGGCATCTGAGGAGATGATGCTTCCCAGGTAGGTGAACTGCTGAACAGTGTGAGAACATATTGGGATATTTAAACTAGGTTTTAGAAAGCACTATGTGCTCTTCAGACACATGTTGGCAGAAAGGAGACTGTTCATCCTCTCATGCTTATTTTATTTGGGTCTAAAGTGTGGGGCCTGTTGTTCAAAGTGAGGAATCTCATTGCCATGTGTCACTAGGCTAATTGTTATATGAGGATCAAAGGCACTGTTAATGCTGCCGCTGTCCTCATTGCTGCTCCAATGGTGAATAGTGCTCATTCCTTGTATTATGCATGAAGGCAAAGCTAAGAGTCATAAAGCAGTTTTTTTTTTTAAAGGCCCATTAAAGTGAAAGCTTTTTTCCCTGTGGAAAATTAGATGTGCAGCCTCTGTGTTGGGAAATTTAGTGGTAAATGGGGTTTGGTTGAAACTATTTAAAAACACAGTTAACAGCATTAGGTCTCTTGGAGGGAGCTGGGTGTTGCACTTGATCTTAAATTTCTGTCATGTGTAAAATGTTAACTCTCCATGTCCCTATTGTTTTTTTGGCACGTGTATTAGGAAAGAAAAAGCTTCTGAATTCAACTCATTGCTTCAAGGCGTAGCCAATGAAAAGGTTATTGTCTTGTATGGCATTTGTGTACTAAATAGCACAGTAATGTCATAGGGTGTATATACATAAATCAGCATTACACTGAAGGACTAGTTTGGTAGCCAGAGGTGACAAGGAATTGCCTGATGATGAATGCATGCAATTCTAGTTACCGTAGGTATGTGATGGAACTGGCAGCATGGAAACTAAATGGGCTGGCAGAAGAGGGATGGGATTTGTCCATTCCTCCTTTGCCAGTATCAAGCAGTTTAGAAACTTTTTTGCAGGCAGATTACACATATGAGCTTATTTACAAGGCTGATACGAATAGCTGGCAATCCATTATGTTTCTAGGTATGATATGTAATTAATCATCAGGATAATACCAGAAGACAATGACAGACAAATTAATTTTTTATTCATTTATGTGGAAAACTGTGTTCTCCTTAAGGAAATCTTAGCTGATAGATGAACTAAAGCTTAAATGAGGAAATCACAGTAAACCTACGAAATGAAAATCTACAAAGTAAAAATGCTGGCTGAGATCCTGCATTGTCAGATGTAATTATGATGGTGGGACTTTGTCATGATAGTTACATCTGAGGATGCCACTACTCCAAAGCCTACCCTTTCACCCTGGTAACTCACCAACAAAAGGGTTTCTGAGACGCTGCACATTAAGGCACAGGAAAATGATATTTGTGGGACTCTCCTGGTTGCAGAGTGCGTCAAAAACAGGCTGCCGGAGAGACCCCTTGAGGCCCTGCTGTAGCTACAGTACTTGTTTCAAAGGCCCCCCTGCAACCGAGATAGGGCTGCAGATGCCATGTCCAAGGGGCCCAACCTGCAGTGCCTCAGGAAACCCTTCGTTTGGAGTGCTTCCGGGTCACATTCAATTGTTAACATCTGCAAACGTGAATCTCCAGCAGTTATGAGAATGTAAGTCCAGCTTGTGATCTTGTAACTACTGAACAGGATGCTAGCCCATATTTTTGAAGAAGCTTTCTTTGATTCTTTTTGTGTGTTATATACACGTGTCACAATAGCGTCCATCTTAGAAGAGGCAGTTTCTCTTCAATGCTTCTTTGAAGGTGATATTTGCAACCTTCAGCTTTTGGTACTTCAAACAAATCAGCTGCCTGATTAATTTTGCATAATTAATCAAAATGTTTTTAATTGGATAATCAACTAAATATTGGAGTCCTGATGTTTTTATGTTTTTGCATGTTTTTCCTCACTAGCAATATTCCTGATGAAGAGCTGCAGATAGGCTTAGTGGATTGTGGTTTCAGCTATCAATTCTTGTATAATACCGTAATTTGGTTAGTTCTTTGGCCTCAGTAGCAGCTGTTGGCTCTGTTGTTAGAGGCCTGATGAATCTGCTCAGGGTCTGGGTCCAAACTTTAAAGGAACTATTGAAGGAGCTGAGCCTATTTGGGGGTAGGATTCATCCTCTTAGATAGCACTTTTAATGTCTGAACTAAAACCTGGAGTAGATTTCATGAGCGAGCCTGTGTGGCATAGTGCCTTGAGTGTTGGGCCATGACTAGGAAATAAGAGTTTGAATCCCTGCTTGCCCATGGAAGTCCACCTTGGGCAAGTCACACTCTTTTGGTTTTAGAGGAGTGCAGTGGCAAACCCCATCTGAACAAATTGTGCCAAAAAACCCTGGGATAGTTTTTTTTTTTTTTTTTGCCTTAGGGGCATAATAAGTCTGAAATGAATTGAAGGCAGACAGTAACAATAGATTTCATTAATCCAATGTATTAGAATTATCAACTACGACTGATTATGCTTGATGCTTTATTCTAAGTCTTGCACATTTGCCATGACAAGTCTATATGTTTAATAGAGTTGATAAAAGCAATTTTAGCCTATGGTATCTAAACATGAAAGGACAACTTAAAGGCAGGGCAGATAATCTTCCATAGTTTCAGTGTGGTATTTGGATGACTGAGAATCCCTTTTGCTTATGGCTGGAGATGGAGGGAAGTTTCTAATTCTTGACTGAGAAGTAAAGTTGCTGGTGGCATCTATGAAAGGCTCCCATTTTGAGAGTGAAAGAATTTATGGAATTTTGGAAGGGCATAGATTACTAGGGAGTAGTAGGTCCTGTAGGAAAGGCATTTAGGGCTGAAGACCCCTTCCTCCATGAACAATTTCTCTCTCTCTTATCTCTTAGGAAACATCTGTCTAGTCTGTGTATTTTGTATAAAAGTTTGGATTCAATTATAACTTATATAAAATTGTGAAATTCCTCCCAGTATGAGTCACAGAAAATTAAAGCAATGTTGTCAGTAAAAAGATAATCAATAAGGCAAATGTATATCTAGTGATCAGTGTAAAACCTTTAAATTAGTGCAAGGTCTGTCTGTATTCTTTGAAAGATTTTTTTAAAAACAAAGCAGAGAGGCTATATTCTCCTTCTTTAAACACTTCCCCCCAGTAGGTCCACAAATTATAGGTGGTAGCTAAACGCTCATTTATGGTAGCCACTACAATGTCTAGGTCCCATCATGATAACACAACAATATTTCATGAATTTAGCTGGTGATATTTTGTAAGCCAGGGTTTATGTAGGTTTTCCTCCTCCACACAAATATGTAATGTTCCATATAATTTAAAAGGTATGAACAATGTTTACATTGCTTCTTTTTCTGGTATAAGCACAAAAAGTGGGAAGTGCAGAATTTGGCCAGTATTTTACTTTTCTGTCTATGCAGATATTTTCAGAATGTTACCAGTTGTCAAGTTGTATGGCACCTTAAAGACTTAAGGCCTAAATTCTGGTGTTAGTTCTGAATGGAGTAGACCCATTGAATGAACGTGATTTACCTATGGTTTGATTCCCTAGTAAGTAAGTTATTAAATGGGTCTGCTCTAATTGGGAGTAACTAACAGGATGCCAGCTTAAAGTGGCACACATTTTCACTGTGTGGTGTAGTGATTTCAGTGTTGGAACTGGACTCTTAAGAGAACATAGTGTGAATCCTAACTCATCCACGATAACCCACTGGGTTACTTTGGGTGAGTCCCAGTCTCTCAGAAGAAGACAATGATAACTCCCTTCTGAACAGATCTTGTCAAGAAAACCCTATCATGTCCAAATCAGTTGGAAGACACATAACAACAACAACTTCTTAGATTCAGTTTTTTCTAAACTGAACTACAGAAACTGCATCTCTGGGTTTTGGAAAAGTATACTGGGGTTTGTTAAGAATGATCAGAATTCATGAAGAAGCCAGATTTTTGATGTGGAAGAACTTTTATTTAGGGTCCTCAGAATGATGATTTTCAAAAACTTCAACAGCATCTATGGCAAATAGTTCAGTGAAATCACGGTATTAAAAACAATACACCACTTTTCTCTTAATGGTTGAGAAATCTAAAATCTGTCAAGATACATAGCTTCTTTATTTGGCTTGTCTGAGTTTAACGTTTCATAAATCCTAAAAGTTTGTGTAAACAAGCTGAATAATGTTCTGTGTTCAAACCTGGGTGGTGGTGATGATGGATAGGGGAAATCTGCTGTGTTCGTTACAGAACACTGCAACTTGCGACTGTTTCCAAATACAGTACATCAGTTGGTTCTAAGACTGTAGTCCTGTTTGCAGTTACTTGGGAGTAAGCTCCACAAATCCAGTAGTTTTTACTTCTGAGCAGAGATGCAGAGATTCAACTGGTAAAACACATTTTTTTGTTTTACAAAGTCTTTTCTTCATCCCTCTGAAATGCAACTTTTTCTCATTTAATTAGAAGTACCAAAACAAAAAAAACTTACCAAGAACTTGTGCCATTTAATCAGCTAGCCTGAAGTAGAAACCTCATCAAAGCAAAGAGGAAAGCCTATGATTCACTTCCTCCCCTCTCCCTTCTTTTTCTCATCCCCTTCCTTATTATTCTTTATTTGTGTTTAGTCCTTTACAGTCAGGAGAAGCACATTGAGATCTAGCATTCATCAGTGACTTGAAAGGGTTTCAGACCTTTGGTCTGAATGAGGCTGAATCTGAATCTGAAAGGGAACACAGGGAGGATTGAGCTTCACCCCATTTCTCCAGTCTTGTTTGTACCTGAAATCCCTGTTTGATCCAGTGGATTAGAATAGATAACATAACTGAATAAGACTTCCAGCTTTTGATAGTTGTATTCCAGTGGGATGGGAAGTGTTAGTGCTGTGAGAATGAGCTCATATGCTCCACCTTTTCAGCCAGTAGGAGATCAAACCTGCTTCTGTTTTAACTGTAGCTTTATTTATTGCCTGTACTCTAAACTGTGGTTAATTTTATAAATTGTCATGCTTGATTAAACAAATGCCATTAGTGACATTTTTTTAAAGAATGGGAACCCCTTATTGACTTTTTGCTTGGAAAAAAATGAAAATGACTTGTTGATTTTTGGTTTTGATGATTAGAAAGGCTTGGTTATGGAAGGAAGTGAACTTGTGTTAATGTTAGAGAGAGAGGTATGAATAATTATGTGTATGTATAGATAACTGCTTAGAGGAAGATTGGAAGTCATCGTTTTCTTCATCTCTTTTGTCCTCCTTTTTCCTTAACATCTTTGATTGTATTGTTACAGTCTGTAATATTTTTTAAAAACTGTGGTTAATTTTTAGTATGGTTGATGAAAGTCAGCTGTTTACATAAATGATAGTTCAATATTGTTTTGCTCCTGCTAGCCATAGTTAAAATTCACCACAGTTTCTTGGGATTTGGAAAAAATACAGTAATTTGATTTATACTTTGAACAGTTTCGTTTTTCTAAACAGTGCCAGCCATGATGATCTTCTGTGGTGGAGCAAGGGAAGAAAATGACACAAAGCATTATTGTTGTGTGCCTTCAAGTTGTTCAGTTGATTTACTTGAGAAGCTATGCAGTACTCATGAACGTGGATTTTCTTGGCAAGATTTGTTCAGAGGGGCGATTTACCATTGCCTCACTCTGAGGCTAAGAGAATGTGACTTGCCTAAGGTCACCCAGTTTCCATGGTCAAGGGGGGCGGGGTTGAACCCTGGTCTCCAGCGTTGTAGTCCAAGGCTCAGACCACTATACCACACTGGCTCGTGACACAAAGGGATTACCATTAAAATGGAGATGAGCTATGATGGCATGGGAAAAGATGGAAGAGCTTCCCAACCTCTCCTTGTGACCACAGCAGAGGAAGAAGCATGCAGCCTGGCGGGATGGTGGTGGTGATGACGAAAGGCTAGTTTTTATCTGTATCTCCACACCTTGTGAAAAGGCCTAAATATCCTAAAGGCACCAAATTCTGTCTGATTGTGGAAGCTAGGCAGGGCCAGTCTTGGTTAGTACTTGGATGGGAGACCGCAAACAAATACCAGGTGCTGTAGGCTATACTGCATTTCAGCAGAAGGAACTGGCAGTACCACCTCTGAGTATTCCCTGCTTGAGAAAATCCTATGAAATCCATGGGGTCGCTGTAAGTTGTCAGGTGATGCAAAATCATACTTCATCGAGTTGCCAGAGCAGAGGAGAGTCTTCTCTGGAACTATTCTGACAAGTGGATTTGTTGAAGTCTGATACATGATTGGGTTCACATATCAATGCCTTGAACACATTTTCAACTTGAACAACTTCCAGTCATTCCTTGAATAAGTAGCCCACCCTCAACCTTGTCGTTGAATTACATGTTATACCCTGATGGCTTCTTTTCAGATTTGGACCAAGGGCCCTCTATAAACTGTCAGTGCCTTTGAAACCCTGTGCTGAGGGGAAAGTGGTTAAAGGTATCCCACAGTGGAGAAAACGGTAGGCAAGAAGGAGGCAGGCTTGAGCATTGTTTTCTCATCTCCTTCCTCTCATTTCTCCAGTGCAAATTGCCACCTTTTGAACCTGTTTTGCCTAGAAACAATAGCCTCTGAGGGCTTATTATATGTATTTGCATGTGACATATATTTGAGTCTTTAGATGCAAGTGCTTTCAGACATTGGGAGACTGACAGTTCTGAAGAGGGGTTACTGACTTCGGATGAGTTCGAGGTTATTGAAGAGAGTCTTTTGTTCAGAGGTACAGGTTCTTTTTTTTGCAGTTGAAAACATTTTTTTGATGAAGAATGTTCAATTTCTCTGAATGTTTCCCGCTTCAGGAATCTTTTGTGTTGGAACAAAGGGAAGAAAAAAAGACATGATGGGGCTGCCGTTTAAAAGAAGATTAACCAGTACAGAATACAACAAAGCAGTGGGCTAATTATAGTCAAATCAGTTGATTTACTTGAGAAGCTATGCAGTACTCATGAAGCTTAGGCACTTCTTTTCATGAACCAAAATAAGTGAGGAGTGGGAAGAAGTTCCACAATTAAATCATTCAGGTCCTTATCAGTGCAAACTACAGTGCTGTGGAGCTGGTTGTGTGTTGCATGAAATGAGTTGCTGTGTAAAGAAACATGAGTTATGTGAACACTGGTTTCACCTGTTTCTCTAGTGTCAGTCTGTTTTTGCACAAAAACTAGAAGAATATACAGATTGTAGGCATAGTCACTTGCATGCAAAGAAACAATGAGCATGGTCAGGCATCACGATAAACCAGGAATCTTGGCTTATTATGGGTTATAGACACCAGACATAAGTTCAAGAAAATTCTTTGGGCCCATCTACATGAGGGGAAAAAATTCAAAATACCTTGTAGTATTGGCATCGGAGCCCTGGTGGCGCAGTGGTTAAATGCCAGTACTGCAAGTCACCACATTTCAAGTTGCAAGTTCAATTCCAGCGGGCTCCAAGGTTCACTCAGCCTTCCATCCTTTCGTAGGTCGGTAAAATGAGTACCCAGCTTGTTGGGGCAATTAGCTAACACACATTGGAAGCTGTTTAATGCAGTCAGATGTGAAAATAGCTATTGCTTAAAACAATTTGTAAGCCGCTCTGATAGCCTTGTGGCTGAAGAGCGGGGTATAAATAACTAAGTAAAAAAAAAAAAAAAAATCTCACAGCAGCAGCGACATGTCTAAACGGTTTTTCTGGCCTCAGAAGCCCACATAAGCCTTGCATTCCTGATGGCGGCTGCAAGTGATTTACTCATGTTAGTTCTTCACCCTGTTTTTTTTTAAAGTCATCCCAAGGTGCGCTGGTACGATAGAGCAATTCTTAAAAAGCAAAACAGAAAATATTGATCCTTAGCAATCGCTCACTAAGGGAAAACTCCAACATGATGGCAATGGGCGCTTGCCCTCCTAGCAAGCCTCGCATCCACTCTCACCCAGCCAATCAGCTTTGTGCTTCCTTTCTAGTTTTTTATTGTTCAGTAGTCCAGATGAGCAAAAATGTGCACCCGCCTCACGCTTTGTGAAAAAGTACAGGGAAACCTGTGAAGGCTTCTACCCGGTTGTTTTTGCCAGAACACGTACCAGGAATCCAGAGGGTCAGAGACAAAGGCAGCTCCAAGAGGCAAGTAAGGGTCCAAACGCAATGACGCAGCAGGTCAAGGTCCAAAGAGCAAGAGGCAACACAGGAGACCATGTTGCTGTGGCAAAAGCTGAGGGGAGAATGCCTCTCTTAAATAGCTGTTCCAGGTGTACTGCATGAGTGCAGCGGGCTGTGCCTGATAAGTTGGCCCTGGTCCCTCCCAGTCTTCCACAGCCAGCATCTAGTCCTGCAAGGAGAGGCAGAGCCAGCTTTTGCAACCAGGGGCCTAGTCCTGCAAGGAGAGGCAGATCCTGACAGTCCCTTACCTGAATGCACCTGAATGCACACACGATGCTTCTCCCACTCCACTGATTGAGGCATCTCCTCAACTCACACCTTATGTGACAGTTTCTGAAGAGGAGATCTTAGAAACCTCCCCTAGACCTCAGCTCGTGACACCACGTCATCTGGATATTATGAAGGACAAGCTGTGACCTCCAGTCCCTTTCCCAGGTTGAGTTCAGTCTTATCATTGGCTGGAGAGGTCTTGGTTATCATCGACTTCATTATCCACTTTTTCTGATTGGTCCTGTTCACGAGATCAGTGGCTACGCCATTCTAGAATTTGGAGGCATGGATACACTCAGTACCATCATCAGGATAATTGAAGTTGGTTCCTGTGCTCGTATTCTCAGTATGGATATTGCTTGCGCTATGACTGCGAGTACTTGCCTTGCATGAGTGCCACCAAGATTATCCTTATATTCACTGATATCATGCTTCCGAGGAAGAGTGGGATAGAAGTTGATAGCACATATGACCAAGACTCGTGATCTAGCAGCGGAACAACTTGAGACTCATGTATATGACCTGGTTTTAGAAAGGATGCAGATGCAAGTGCCTATACCTGCAGCCATTCCGATGTTGCCTTATCTCATGCAAGTTATTTGCAAGTCTTAGACTGCCCCATCCACCATTCCCTCTACCTCTAAAAAGATTGAGGCACTGTACAAGTTTGCTGAGACTGGGATGGGATGTTTGGGACAATATCCCAAGCCCAATTTTATTATAGTAGCACCCCCATATCCATGGGGGATTGGTTCTTCCCCCTCTCCCAGCAGATGGTGAATTCTGCAGATAATAGTAAACACCATCCACCACCACCAACCCGCTGCCGCACAATTGCTCCTTCCCCCTCCTTCCCCCCCCCTATTGCCAACTGCGGATAATTGAATCTGCAGTTGGTGAATGGGTGGATACAGGGGTGCTACTGTATTGTCAATGCTGCACAGCCATGGGCATCTCAGAAAATCTATTACACACCAGCTGACAAAGAGGGTTAAAAAAACTTAGATGCTGTGGGCAGGAAATTTTATTATTCAGCTGCTTTGATGTGTAAGATCTCCAAAGATGCTGCATATATGGGAACATACCAGCAGCTCCTGTGGGAGAAGATGACTCTATACCTGAATAAGCTCCCAGAGGAAGTGTGAAGTCGAAGGCTTTCACGGCCAGCATCCATAGATTTTCCTTGGGTTTCCTACCCAACCATTCTCTGAAGATGCCAGCCACAGATGCAGGTAAAACATCAGAAAGAAACCATTCCAGAATATGGCCTCACAGCCCAGAAAAAAACCAAGGAAAATCCCAGAGGAAGATCGCAAGGTTACAGTTGTCCTGCAGGATGAAGCTCACAAATTGGCTGTGCAACAGATTGCCACTTCCTGACATGCTGCGGACTGTACTGGGAAGGGTTTAGCCTAGTGTAGTAGCACTTAGGGCATGGCTTCTAGACCTTCCAGTATCCTGGTCGACCTCCTCTGGACACATGTGGTTGCACTCTTTGGGACTGTCCACATGCAGGCACATTCCACTATCAAACATTTCCTCATTGACAACTGGGGGGCGGGGCTCCTCAGTGCTGATACAGATAGTTGCCTTGAACATACCCATAAGATGAGATCCACTGCTGAGAAGTTTGGCTTCAATTCTCTACATCCTTCCACCAAGTTGAGGCGTTCCTGGGTTTCATATCTAAAAAATGCTACATGGTTTCATATCTAAAAAATGCATTAGATATGGTTTCATATCTAAAAAATGCTACAACCCATGGTTGGATGTCAGCAGAGGCCTTCCACCTTACCTTCTGTTGTCTCTTCTAAGAAGCCTTATTTGTTGTCAAAGTACTGTCAGCAACTTCCTTGGAAATACCAGTTTCAGTCATCAAAATGGTGTCTTTGACTTGCTTGAGAATGACATTCCTTCTGTGCCCTTGCTTCCACCTCATCCTCCACTTTTCCATGACAAGCTCCAGATGTTCTACTATGCTTGTGCCTCAGTCACCTCAAATTCCTGGGTCTTAAGACATTGTAACTAGAGGATACATCATCGAATTCTGGAAAAAACCCCCAACCAATGTTTTTTCTCCTGCTGCTGCTGCTGCTATCATCATCATCGTTGTCGTCATCCCGCCTTTCTCCCAGTATAGGGACTCAAGGTGGCTATGCCTTTGTTGATGGCACTGGAATAAGAGGTGGAGTCCCTGCTGCACAAAGGAGCTATGGAGCCTGTCTCACTCTCTCATTTGCTTCAGCCCCGCCCCCCACTACTTCATTGTGTCCAGAAAAGACAAAGGTTTGCATCTCATCTTAGACCTTCACGATCCTACATGCAGCTGAGACAGTTTGGGGTGGTTACACTTGCTTCCATTCTTTCCTCTGATGAGGAAAGAAGGGCTATAGGTTTGCTATGTCGGTCCTGAAGGATTTGTGTTTTTACATCGCAGTCCTACCATCCCATAGACATGCCCTCTGTTTCACGGTGGGAAGACGTGTATCGCTTCCGTGTCCTTCCCTTTGGCCTGTGCACTGCCTCTCGTGTGTTCACCAAGTGCATGACAGTGGTGGTTGCATGGCTTTGACAGCACGCAGCAGGACGAGAAGGAAAACAGACCCCCACGTGCTGCCACTGCCTCAGCTGTCCTTCTGATCCTCAGCCTGAGGGGGCCTGCTCCTCCTCTTCCTGCACACTGTGTGTGTTGTCTTTGTTTTGCTGGGGCAACTGGCAGTAACATGCTGTCCTCCATGCCTCAGGTTGCCTCAGTTACATGTGTTGCCTGGGCAACATGCTTAGTTCCCAAGGCAGGAACAGTCACAGCTGACTTGAGCATCCATGTTTTTTGGTATCTGTGAGGGGTCCTGGAACCAAGCCCCCATGGATACTGAGTGCTCATTGTAAAATTGAATTAAAAATGCAGTGATGAGAAAAGCTTGGCATATAGTCATTATAAACTTTTTCCTGATCATTCTGTCATTTGCAAAAGTCTGTTTGATGAAAAAGATCTTCATCTCTTGGTGGAGAGTTAATAGGGAGGAAGCCAGCCTAGCCTCCCTTGAAAGGGAGTTTCACAGCAGGGGAGCCAAGTCACTGGGCTTTGTCATCAGTGGACAGCAGTTACTACATGTTGAGTCTTCCTGATCCAGAAATCCAAAATATTCCAAAATCCAAAATTGTCCATATGGGTGGCTAAGATGGTGAAACTTTTGCTTTCTAATGTTTCAGTGTACACCAACTTTGTTTCATGTGCAATGTTATTAAAAGTATTGGGTATAAAATTACCTTCAGGCTATGTGTAGATGGTACATATGAAACATAAATGAATTTCATGTTTTAGGAGATTTTCAGACAACACTGTTGTAGTGTTACTATTCCACTTTATTTGCTATGGCTGCCTCCTCTTGAATCCTGGGATATGCAGTTTAGGGAGGGGCATTTACAATTCTCAGCCAGAGAGATCTTAGGCCTCACTAAACTACAAACCCCAAAATTCCATAGGAGGGAGCCAGAGCAATTAAAGTTGAATAGTAACACTATAACAGTGTAGTCTGAAAATCTCCTTAGACTTGTGTCCTGTCTCCAGGATATTTCATTATGTATATGCAACTACAATTGAACCCCTGTATCTGCGGTTATCCGTGGGATGCAAAATAGGGGGCACATACTATAGAGTCATGCTGGGAAATGCCTGGAGAGGTGTCCTCTCCAGGCACCTTCTAGGTCCTCCAACACAACACTATGGCATGTTTTTTTACTGGAAATCCTTTATTTGGATAGGGTTTGCTATTATCCACAGTTTCTGGTATCCACACTAAGTCTGGGAACCAAATCCCTGTGGATATGGGGGTCTGACTATGTTTCAAAATCCAAAATATTCTCAAATCCAAAATACCTCTGGTCCCAAGCATTTCAGATAAGGGAGACTCAACCTGTAGTGTTTGTAGTTCTGTATATAGCATGCTAGAATATTTTTAAAAAAGATCCTGGAGATATATATGCTCTCATACTTGCCTAATTGGGCTCTCAGTACAGCTCACAATCTAAATCTCCCCAAATACAGGAAAATCACACCACTTTACATGTAGACCTAGACAGAAGAGGATGACATTTCATTATCTTGAGTGCTAAATTACAGTATTTCTCATTTCTCTGAACATAAGAAAAATGAAGATGTACTAAGCATTACAAAATTGGTTCAGGGAATGTACTTCTGTGTTAGAATTGGCATGCATCTCATATGTAGGGTATAGTAAAGTGTTCAAAGTATGTATTTTTACTGTGGGTACTTGACAGTGTATTTCTGCTAAGAAGTTATTTGCAGTGTCCCGTCACATCTAGGCACAGGAAAACATATGAGTGTGATCATGTTACCTACATGCAGGTTGTATGTAGTTTCATGACATTTGAAGTAGCTGTTTCAGAGGAACAGAGGCATGATATCTTGCAGGAACAATCCTCATGGTGTGCTGAGATGAGAATACAGGTTATCTTTGTTAAAGAGGTTTAGGAATTAAAAGTAATGGTGACAGCCCTGTGCTCTTTTGTTGTTAAATAAGAAATGTCATTACTGATTAGCGCATAGGTTACATTTTAATTTCATTTGGGCCCAGATTGTTCAGAATTGTTGATGTATTGTCTGGGTTAGACACCAGTGCAACACTGGCATGTAAGCAATTGATTTAATTATTATAAAGGTTCTAGATTTGGCATTATGTAATTATTGCCTTGGGAGACTGGTAGCACTTTGGGTACTGATCATGTTGGATAGCACCAACAGCTTCCAGATACCCTTTATGAGGGAATGTACATATAGACAGACGAGAGAGACCCCAGAGGCTTATATGCATGGCAGAATTATAGTACAGGTTGAGTCTTCCTTATCTGGAATTCCAAAATCCCAAATATTCCAAAATCCAAAACTGCCCACATGAGCGGCTGAGATAGTGACATCTTTGCTTTCTGATGGTTCAGTGTACACAAACTTTGTTTCATGCACAAAATTATTAAAAATATTGTGTATAAAATTACCTTCAGCTTCGGGTGCTCAAGGTAATGGAATTAAATGAATAATTTCCCCTCAAAAAGGCATGAGGAGAGCCCTTGAGGGAAGATTTATGGTTGTGAATTACTAAGGAATGTTAATAGAAGGGAAAACTGCAGTTCAAAGAAGCCTAAAGTAAACAGATAGTTACTTTTGGTTTTGTCCCATCTTGGTCTTGGAGCTGTCTCCAACATAATTAAAAAGAACATTTGGCTAATAAATCACTAAGGTTGGAGAAAGCAGCGAACAATTGTAGGCAAATGAAAAGGATGATTTAACAGAGGAAGAAATATTTGATCTAACTGGAGAATAAGTGGAAAGCTTTTAAAAAAATAAGTGATGGAGGAAGGAGGGGCCATTAACAGAAGGGAAGAAACGAAAGTTTGGAGTGTTTTGATTTTCTTATGTCTAAAAAAAGAAGTAATACAGCAGGAAAAAGCTGGTTGAGACCACAAACATTAAGTAAACCATCAGATAGATCGCATAAGAGATTGGAGAGGATATTTCCGGAAGCACAGAATAACAAGGGTGAACCAGAAGGACAAAGGATGGAAAAAGAAATTAGTCCTCCATTAGGTGCCTTAGCCCTAGATCCTCCATCCCCCAAAGGGAGGGGAAAGAAGGGGAGAAGGCACAGAGGATATTGAAACTCATATGGATTCTCTCTCTACAAAAATGATGACAGAATTTAGAGAAGACAAAAAGAGAATGTTTTCAGAGTTTGCAAGCATAAGAAGAAATGCAGAAGGAGAGGAAAAGATCTGAAGAAAGATTTGTGGAAATGAATACAAAAATACAAGGAATACAAGGAGATATTCTTAATATAGTAAAAGAGAACAAAGAAATAATTAAAACCCAAACACTTCAAGGCAGTAAGATCCAAGACAATATGAAGAAAATCACAGATATGGGGGAAAAATGATATACATGCAAGATTATCAACGCAGGAATAACTTTAGAATAAAGTTCCTGCCAGAATCTATGGGGAAAGATCAAGGATCTAACCTGAAATCTGAAGTGTTGAAATGGCTACAGCAAGTGACCCCAGCTATGAAATGGAGGGAAGAGGACATCGAGCAGATCCATAGAGAACTGACAGGAAGGAGAAATATTTTGCCAAGAGATGTTATTGTCAGAGTTATTAATTATAATAACAAGGAGGAATTGATGAGACCTGTCAAGAAATATCCAGAGAGACTGAAGTATGGAGATGTAAGGGTGGAATTATATAATGACTACTGTCCACAAACAGTAATCTGGAGAAAATCGATGAAGCCTTGTATTGCTACTCTTTTGAAAGCTGGTATAAAATATGCTTGGGGATACCCAGTATTTTTGAAATTTGAATGGGCAGGAAAAAGATATAGAATGGAAACTCCAGAAGAAGGACTGCGACTGTTGGAGGAGTTGGGAATATGTTAGAAGGAGTATGGAGCTGATGGAGGAGTGGACAGCAGAGATGGAAGAGTTTAGACAGATGAAGAAAGTAGAAGGAAGAAGAATAAATTACAGGGGGGGGGGAAAGAAAAAGAGGGGATATATATATATATATATATATATAATTTTTGTGAGGGAGTTGTTCTGGGCCATTGGATGATCTCTTCGCCACTCCTCACCTGGAAGACCTGGGTGGTCATTAACAAGGCAGTTTGCCTTGGGAAGACAAGGTGGGGAGGTAAAGAAGAGAAAGGGGGAGGGGGGAAGGGAATGGGGAAAAATTGGGAAGGGGTGGGAATGGGGAAGGGAGGTCACTTTTTGGAGCCAGAAGATTTTATAGAAAATGTAATAAGGAATCTAATGGCTAATAAATTAAAGATATCAATCTTAAATGTTCATGGCCTGGGCACGGTAATAAAACGAAAAAGGATTGAAGCACTATTGAAGAAGGATCAAGCAGATATAATATTTTTACAAGAGACACATCAAAAAAGGGAAGGCGTAAATGAATTGAAATTGAATTGGGTAAGAGTTTATGAAAAAACATACGGAAATTCAAAAGCTAGAGGGGTAGAAATATTAATAGCAAAAAATGTAATTTTGTCATTAAAAAGGTGAAAAAATATGAAAATGGTAGATATATTATAATGCAAGGTGAAATGGGAGAAGATAAATATGTTTTAATGAATGTATATGCTCCAAATGAAAAACAAGAGGAATTTTATGAGAAAGTATTTAAAGAAATGGAGAATATGCAAGAACAAAATATTGTTGTAGCAGGAGACTTTAACATGCAAATGGAAAGAATAAAAGATAAATCAAATTATTCATTAAGGGATAAATATGATAATATTACAAATTTAAATAAAAAAAAAGAAAGGGGTTGAAAGATGTGTGGAGATTGGTAAAGGGAGATGAAAGGAAATATACATATTTTTCAATGGTACATAAGAGTTATTCAAGAATTGATTATATTTTTGTATCAAAAATTTGATTGATAAAATCATAAATTCAGAGATAGGAAATATAAAAGTAACAGACCATGCCTTGGTCAATGTGGAGATTATAATGAAGAGAGATTATGAACAGGTGAAAAGGTGGAGGCTGAATACAAAGATTTTAAACTACAGAGAAATAGTAGAGAAAATTGAGCATGAATGGCAAGAGTTATAGGAATTAAATGATAAAGAAGTATCAAAAGGAATTTTGTGGGATACTATGAAAGCTGTGACAAGGGGGATATGTATAAAAGAAACCTTTAACTTAAAAAAAAGGCAAGAAGAAAGAAAAGGGAAATTAGAAAGGGAAATAGAATTATTGGAAAATAAATATATATTAGATAAGGAAAAACAAACTTATATTGAGTTACGAGCAAAGAGGGAGGAATTGGATAAAATGGAAGTAGATGAAGTACAGGAAAATTTAATTTATTTAAGAAGGGAGTATTTTGAATTTAGTAATAAAAATTCAAAAATGTTGGCTAGATCCACACAGAAGAAGAAAATGGAAAATATGATAAATGGGATTAGAGATAAAACAGGTAAAATGTGTAGAACAATGAAGGAAAAATTAACAATTTTTGAGGAGTTTTATAAAGACCTGTACCAATCAGTGAATAAATAAGTGGAACAAATAGAAAAATATATAGGGGAAAATTGGAAGATTAAAATAGAAGAGGAAGACAGGGATTTATTAGAAAAACCAATTACGAAAATGGAAGTAGAGGAAGCAATAAATAATTTAAAAAGTGGGAAAGCTCCAGGAATGGATGGGCTAGGACCAGATTATTATAAAGTATTTAAGAAGAAGTTAATACCTAAATTATTTGAATTATATAACAATATAATAATGGGAGATAAAGTCCCTTCATCATGGCAACAATCATTGATAATATTGATACCAAAGCAGATAAGGATTTGATGGACCCGGGATCATACAGGCCTATATCATTGATAAATCAAGAAGCAAAGTTATTATCTGCAATAATGGCAAAGAGAATGAATAGTTGTATGTATAAATATATATTAAAGGACCAATGTGGGTTTGTGAAAGGAAGACAAATGTCAAATTTGATAGGAAGGGTGTTAAATAAAATACATATAATTGGCAAAACAAAAGTAAAAGGAGGGATACTAGCTTTAGATATATTTAAAGCATTTGACTGTGTGGAATGGCCAACATTAAAAATAATATTGAAAGAATTTGGAATGGGGAAGAGGTTTAGAGGATTAATAGATCAGTTGTATTCCCATAACACAGCTATAGTGATAGTTAATGATGGAATAACGAGAGATAAAAATAACAAGAGGAACAAGGCAAGGTTGCCCACTTTCTTCAATATTGTTTGCAATGGTAATAGAAATTCTAGCAAATGTGATAAGAAATGATAATAGTATAGAAGGAACTGGATTAGAAACGAAACATAAGATAAGCTTGTTTGCTGATGATACATTGCTAACAATTAAGGATTTGATTAATGGAATAGGAAAAATTAAAGAACATTTAAAAGTATTTGGGAGATGACAGGCTTACAGGTTAATTGGAATAAATCAGATATGATGTTGCTCAACTATACTAAGGAAGAAGAAAATATATTTGTAAAAGAGAAAAAATTAGAAGTAAGATTAAAAAGTAATATTAAGTATTTAGGAATAAATATTGCAAAAGATTTAAAAGAATTAGAAGAGAAAAATATTATGGTATTAAGGAAAGAAATTGAAAAGAAGTTGGAAGAATATAAAAATATTCAATTATCATGGTTTGGAAGAGTAGCTTTAGTTAAAATGAAAATATTACCTAAACTAATTTTTTTGTTTAGAATGTTACCAATAAAAATATCAGAAGTAGAACTGAAAAGATGGCAAAATATGTTGACTAAATATTGTAATGGAGGGAAAAGGACAAGATTAAATAAATTATTTTGGTATATATCACAGAAGGAGGGAGGATTTGGTCTTCCAAAAATAAAAGGATATTATGAAGCTAATCAATTGAGATATGTTATAGAAGGAATTGTAGGACAGGGGGATTTAGAATGGTTAGCGACAGAAACAGGGAGAATAGAAAAGAGAATATGGAACATATTTTTTGGTAATTTTACAAAAAAAGGAAATTAACGGAATTGAGAACCCATTTTTGCAAAATATATGGGACATATGGTGTAAATATAAGAGAGAAATTTTGCCTACTGATTCAGTATTAACACCGGTTATAATGGAAAAAAAATCCCAAATAATTTGAAGGAAAAAATGGGAAAGGAATGAAAGAAAAGAGGACTAGACAAAATAGAGGGATGGTTAGGATGGATGAGTGAGAAAGGGAGTATAAGAAAATTAGGTGGAATGAAAATTTCATGGTTTAATTGCATACAGTTAGAACAATGGATTAAAAATTGGAAAAAGAATTATAAAGAAACAAGGGAATTTACTAAATTTGAAAATCTGGTGAAAAAAGGTGAAAAGAGGGATGATAATGAAAGTTTGAAAGGTATTACAAGTGAATTATATAAAATATTGATAAAAAATAAGGATAAAAAAGATAAAGGGGAATATTTAAGTAGAATATGGGAGGAAGATTTGAAACAAAAAATTGGAGATCATGAATGGGATAAGATTTGGAAACAAAGACATCTAAAAAATATGTCGATATGGATAAAACAAAATTATTATAAAATAATATGGAAATGGTATTTGACACCAGTAAGATTGCATAATATAGACAAGAATAATTCTAAATATTGTTGGAGAGGTTGTCAAGAAATAGGTACATATATGCATATGTGGTGGAATTGTAAATTTGTACAGCAGTTTTGGGAAATGGTTTTTATAGAAACAGAGAATATTCTGAATAGAAATATAGAAAGGAAACCGAGCATAGCATTGATGTCAATTTATAATGAAGAGAATGGGAACCAAGCAGAAAAGGATTTAATAACAAATTTATTAACAGCAGCAAGATTAATTATAGCAAGATATTGGAAAATGCAAATAAATGTACAACTGGAGGAGTGGTATAAAGAAGTTTGGAAAATGGCAATAAATGATAAGTTAACATGTAAAATTAAAGTAAGAAGAGGAAGTTGGAAAGAAAGTGATTTTGATAAAATTTGGAAAGTATTCGTTAAAAAAGTATTACAGACAAAAGATGGGAGGTTACCTCCACGGGAAGAAATGAGATTCTGGAAAGATTAGGTAAGGGATAATGGCTCCGGTGAAGGGGAGCACTGAGGTGCGGGGGGGGGGGGTAGGGGAAGTAATTTTCATGAAAAGAATTATAGTAAAGAATTTATGTTAACTTTTGAAATTAATAGAAAATTGTGATGTTTATGGTAATTTTATGTGTTATACTAAATAAGTATTGTTTGGATATTATAATGTATGATTATAAAATTAATAAATATATATTTTTAAAAAATTACCTTCAGCTTATGTGTAGAAGGTCTATATGAAGCATAAATAAATTTTGTGTTTAGACTTGTGTTCCATCTCCAAGATATCTTATGTATATGCAAATATTCTAAAATGCAACCCCAAATATGGAACACTTCTGGTCCCAAGCATTTCAGATAAGGGATTTAACCTGTACTATTACTCTACTTTAACTGCCATGGTTCTGTCCTATGTAATCCTGGAATTTGAAGTTGAGGCAGGGACATTTAGAATTTTCAGCCAGAGTGTTCCAGTGCCTCACCAAACTACAAACCGCAGGATTCCATAAGATTGAACCAGTGGGCTCCGGGTATGTGTTTGTTTTTAATTAAAGAACTGATCCTAACCAACAGAGATGACCTGGTTAATGGGGTGCAAGTGGTGGGATCCTTAGGTGAGAGTGATCATGTTCTCCTGGAGTTTGTTATACAATGGAAAGGAGAAGCCAGGCATAGTCAGACACGCATTCTTGACTTTAGGAGAGCTGATTTCAATAAACTCAGGGAAATAGTGGGGGTGATCCCATGGTCAGGAATATTAAAAGAGAAGAGACCTCAAGATGGATGGGACTTTCTCAAAAGGGAGATACTGAAGGCACAATTTCAAAAAGTACCATTGAGGAAGAAAAATGGGAGGTGTCTCAAGAAACCAGGATGGATGACTAAGAACTTTCAATGGAGCTAAGTTTTAAACGGAACATGTATAGGAAATGGAAAAGGGGGAAATCACCAAAGAAGAATTCAAACAGATAGCGAACACGTGTAGGAGTAAAGTCAGAAAAGCTAAAGCGCAGAATGAGCTCAGGCTTGCTAGGGAGGTTAAGAACAATAAAAAGCGTTTTTTTTGGGTATGTCCACAGCAAAAGGAGGAAGAAGGAAATGATAGGGCCACTACGTGGAGAAGATGGCAAAATGCTAACAGGGGACAGAGAAAAGGCAGAATTACTCAACACCTTCTTTGCCTCAGTGTTTTCAGAAAAGGAAAAGGAGGACCAACCTGAGGATAATGGAACAGAGGACACAATAGGGGAAATCCAGCTCAAAATAAGTAAAGAGGTAGTACAGGAATACCTTCTTAATCTAAATGAATTTAAATCTCCAGGACCAGATGAACTACATCCAAGAGTATTAAAAGAGCTGGCAAATATAATCTCAGAGCCATTGGCAATAATCTTTGAGAACTCCTGGAGAACAGGAGAAGTCCCAGCAGACTGGAGGAGGGCAAACGTTCCCATCTTCAAAAAGGGGAAAAAAGAGGATCCCAACAATTATCGTCCAGTTAGTCTGACATCAATACCAGGGAAGATTCTAGAGCAGATGATTAAGCAGAGAGTCTGTGAACATTTAGAAGGCAATGCCATAATCACAAAAAGTCAACATGGGTTTCAGAGAAACAAGTCATGCCAGACTAATCTGATCTCTTTTTTTGATAAAGTTACCAGCTTGGTAGATGAAGGGAATGCTGTGGACATCGCATACCTTGATTTCAGTAAGGCCTTTGACAAGGTTCCCCATGACATTCTTGCAAACAAGCTTGTAAAATGTGGGCTAGACAAGTTAACTGTTCAATGGATTTGTAATTGGTTGACCGGCTGAACCCAAAGGGTGCTCAGCAGTGGCTCCTCTTCGACTTGGAAAGATGTGACCAGTGGGGTGCCACAGGGTTCTGTCCTGCGCCCAGTGCTATTCAACATCTTTATCAATGACTTGGATGAGGGAATTAGGGGCATACTTATCAAATTTGCAGATGACACCAAATTAGGAGGAGTAGCTAATACCCTAGAGGACAGGATCAAAATTCAGAATGACCTGGACAGACTGGAGAGCTGGGCCAAAGCTAACAAAATGAAATTCAATACTGAGAAATGTAAGGTGCTGCATTTAGGGTGGAAAAATGAAATGCATAAATATAGGATGGGAGAGACCTGGCTGAATGAGATTACATGCGAAAGGGATCTAGGAGTCCTAGTAGACCACAAGTTGAACATGAGTCAACAGTGTGATGCGGCAGCTAAAAAGGCCAATGCGATTTTGGGCTGTATCAATAGAAGTATAGTGTCTAGATCAAGGGAAGTAATAGTGCCACTCTATTCTGCCTTGATGAGACCTCACTTTGAATACTGTGTCCAGTTCTGGGCACCACAATTCAAAAAGGATATTGACAAATTGGAGCGTGTCCAGAGAAGGGCAACTAAAATGGTGAAAGGTCTGGAAACCATGCCTTATGAGGAGAGAGTTAGGGAGCTGGGTATGTTTAGCCTGGAAAAAAGACAGTTAAGAGGCGATATGATAGCCCTGTTTAAGTATTTGAAGGGATGTCACGCTGAGGATGGATCAGGCTTGTTTTCTGCTGCTCCAGAGACTGGAACACAGAGCAATGGATGCAAGCTCCAGGAACAGAGATTCCACCTCAACATGAGGAGGAACTTTTTGACAGTAAGAGCTATTCGGCAGTGGAATACGCTCCCTCGGAGCGTGATGGGGTCTCCTTCCTTAGAGGTCTTTAAACAGAGGCTGGATTGCCATCTGTCGGGGATGCTTTGATCAAGATTTCCTGCGTGGCAGGGGGGTTGGACTGGATGGCCCTCGTGGTCTCTTCCAACTCTGCAATTCTATGATTCTATGATTCTATGAAAGCAATTAATTGTAGAGAAAGGCACACTAATAACGCCCCATGTTTCTGCTACTAGGTATATATTTTCATTTGACAATACAATTGTCCCTCCACATTCGTGTGGGTTATGGTCGCAAGACCCTGGCGAATGTGAAAAAACCCGCGAATAACGACCATCCTCCCGCAACCCCCTGCTGCTTCTCCCACCCCCATCCGGCCTCCCAAAGTGGCGAGGGGGCCTCGGAAGGTTCCCTCGTCGCCTCTCCCACCCCCGACCTGCTTCTCTCCCACCCCAGAAGTGGCCACGGGGCTTCTACAGCCCAGTTGCTGGTTTTGGGAGGGCGGGGGGAGGCCCTCCCCAAACCGCGAATACTCAAAACCGTGAATGCTAAATTCGCGAATGTGGAGGGGCAACTGTATATGCAAGTTACCTTTTGGGCTCTGTAGTAAAGTTATTTACAAGAACATAAGCAACTGTTGGTCAAATTTCATCACAGTGATTTGAGAAGCACAGTCTTGTGGACAAAGTCTACACATCACATATTAACCCATTAAGAGTTGAGAAATATTTGTCCCTATGCTCTAATGAATCCCATTGTTAGCAATTTGTAGGGACTCAGGATATGCCTCCCTTTTCCATCTGTAGCTGAGATAATTGTCTTCTTGGAATCATAGAGTCTCCCATTTACTGCATATTTTGACTGTAATGGGCAACCAGGTCTTCTCTATCCCCGATAAGCCGCCCCGATTGCTTGCAGAGGGGCGGGATATAAATAAATTTTATTTATTATTATTATTATTATTATTATCCAACACAACTTTCCATTTCCTGCATCTTGGAAGCTCCCTTAGGCTGCAGACACACTGCAGAAATAATGCAGTTTGACACTGCTTTAACTGCGATGGCTCAATGCTATGGAATTCTGGTTTTTGTGTGCTATTTAGCCTTCTCTGTCAGAGAGCTCTGGTGCCACAGCAAACTACAAATCCCAGGATTCCATAGGCTGGAGCCATGATAATTGAAGTCCTGCCAAACTGCATTATTTCTGCAGTGTGTCAGCAGCCTTAGACTTAGCAAGCTAGAAACTTCTGGCTTTAGATCATACTTAGGACCACCAAGTGAGGTGATGACATTTGATATAAAATAAAATATGAGTATAGAGCACAGAATATAGCTGCAGACTATACATTCTAGCAGACGAATGAATGGTATTCTGCGTGGAGATCCTCTATGTGGTTTGAGAGACTAATTGTCTTGCAGGAAGATAACTGCAATGACAAAACAAGTCATGGCTGGGTCTCTTCAGACAAATGTGGTAAGCAATAGATTGCAGTAGAAAACCTGTGGATGGGCTACTGGTGGATAGTGAACTTATAAATAGATGTATACTGGGAAGGAGTTTAGTTTAGTGATAGTACATGTGCCTTGGATGCAAATGGTGTCAGGTTCAAGCCCTGACATTTCCATATAAGGCTAGAAAAACACCTACCTGCAACCTGGAGGTCTGTCATATGACAGTGAAGTGATTCTTGAGCCAAATGGACTAGTGATATGGTTAAATATATAAGGCAGCTTCCTCTGTTCCAGTGCACATAGGTTTGGCTAATATAAACATGCTACACTGATGTTGGGTGGTAATGATGGAGAAGGCTTGCTATTTTGGCCCATTTCCTACAGAACCTATCAGAGGGAGGATTACTGCTTCTGGATCCCCAACCATCATGGCCACTGGCTGGTGGATTTTGGGAGCTGGAACAAAAAAAGATAACTTTCAAAGCTGGGTGATCACAATATTTATTAGTCACAGTAATTGCTTGTTGCTTATATGTTGGACAGTACTTCTTTACTATAATGTTGAAGTGATGCTTTGGTTGCACAAGAAGCACAAAGTGACCTGTTTTGCAAGTCTGGTGTTGTCATCATAATAAAACTCTGAAATGAGCCACATGGCAAACTTCTCTCCCCACATGGAAATGTTAATGCTTTCTAAGATCCCTGTGAAACTTGGGGGGTACTGTATATTTCCTGTAACAACACATGGTATAAACATCTTTCTTGCATACTGTATCTATGGACTAGTCATTGGCTTGTCAATAAATACCATACTTGCCTTACTTATCCTGTTCTTCTGTAAGCACTCTCCCTAAGTTTGGTCTTGTGTGCTCTTCACCATTTCCTGCAGCCAAAGTGTTTATTGGCATGGTGTGCCTGTGCTGCACTTTCCACAATTGCATCACCAGCTGTACTGTATCCTCTTCTGAGTCAACTAAAGGACTTAAAACCAAGCAAGGAGGTGTATCCATCTTCTCGAAGCCACAGCCTGATCTGTGTAATCTGCCAGCCAAGTTCTCTCCAAACAGAAACACAGGAAGGAAGTGCTTCCTCAGCAGTAGCTAGTGCAGAGATCACATCTCTCAGTTGTGGTTTTTCTCATTTGAAGTTAGAGACCCTGTATATGTATGTAAGAATGTGCTTTGCTAGATTTTTGGTACAGTGTAACAAAACTTGTAGTTTGCTCCTGATCTGAAATGTTGAAGCATGCATTCATACACTGGGGAGTGGGGTATTGTCCACATCTTCAGAATAGTCAGTCTGTAGGTTTGTTCAAGTGAAAATATTGCTTCTGATTCAATCTTTAGTTGCTTTTTAGTCTTGCTACTCTTGGGAGCTGCCTCATTTAAAAGCTCCCTGTTCTGGCACAGGGGTGGTCAGCTGTGTTTATGGATTCTAACTCTCAACAACCCTAGTCAACTGGAGGTAGTAGGGAGGAGCCAGGGAGTTGCAATTTAGAAACATCTGGAGGGCCACAATTAACTATCCCTGCTCTACAGCAGAATGTTTTACACCACAGGGCTGATATACAGTTGAACACCACTGAAGTGGAAAACTTACCTAATGTTGTATTGCCACTGCATGCCATTTTACGGATGGCAGTCCTAGTTTGGAAACAGTGACTTCTCTTTGAACAGTGATGTCCTGGATGCCCCATTGTGCATGTGGATCAAGTCTCAAACCATTTGCACTACTCTCTGTTGTGTGTGTGGTTTGACGCAATAAGAACCTGGCCTCTGTGTTTAATTTTGTGTGGAGCAACCATGCAGTGTATTATGTATATATTTAGTGTATTATGTAAGTGTACTTTGCAAGTGATCCATATTTTCTTTTGTTTTTTCAAGGAAAACGTCAGATTCATCATTTGGGAAACCAACTTCAGCTTAATCAGCATTGCCTTGATACTGCTTTCAACTTCTTCAAGATGGTGGTGAGCAAGCACTTAACGCGTGGGAGGAAGATGACCCATGTCATAGCAGCCTGCCTCTACTTGGTGTGTAGGACAGAAGGCACTCCACGTATCCTTTCATTGCTGAACAATATTTGAGCTCTCTTGCTCAGAACTTTTTGGTGCTATTTTAGGTAGAAGAACATCCATGACCATATTTTTTTCTATAAGAAAACACAAGGAAACCATTTTGACTTGAAGAAATGTAAACAGTGAAGTTGAAGAGAATTCTCAGGTTTAATCCATACTGGAATATGATGCCTTGCTTTGCAGGGAATGGCAGTCAGGGAACTGGGTGGGTTGGGTGGTATTCTCTATTCCCTTTAGATGAGACCACAAATGATTATTTTCCCAGTGGTGAGGACTTCAGAGCATCCAGCTTGCTTAGTTCCTCCCCATTTGCTCCTAGTAGGCAGGGAACAACTTTTTTAGGACTGCCTACCGGTGAGGTCATCTGGGAGGGACGACCCCCGGCTAGCCAGTCTGTTTCCTGCCTAGCTCCTGGTAGGACATGTGGTTTTGTTTCTCCTGACCTCCCTCCCTCCACATGGCCAGAGCCATCTTGAATCCCTTTTTTGTCTCTTAAAAAAAAAAAAAAAAAGGGAAATCCAATAATAATAATAATAATAATAATAATAATAGCAACAACAACATTTATGGCCATGGAAGGGAGGGAGGCAGTATGAGCAACAGCAGCAGCAATAGTACAGCAGCAAAGCCAGCAGCGGCAAGAACAGAGGCAGTAAGAAGAAGCCGAAAAAGGGTGAGAAGACACCCGCCTCGGCAGCCACCGTCAGCACCCCAGTCCTGCTCCACCTGATGGGCTAGGAGCCAACTGGGAGGAGGCCACCACGCGGCCCCTCCAGGAGGAGGCGGCGCGGAACGCCCCAGGAGTGGGGAGCCATCCGCCGCGTTGGTGTTGCTGGGCTAACCCCCCCTCCCCCAAACACTGAAGGACCTGAGCCCCAACTGCCGCCAGGGAGGCGGCCGCAGTGAGTGACAATGGGCCCTGGGGAATGGGGCAGTGGGGGGGAGCATCACCAGCCAATCCGCCAGAGCCGCTCTTGGAGCGAGCCAGTGCAGTCAGAGGCACCAAGAGAGTCCAGCGCCGCTCAGAGAGCGTGCCACGGGCGTTCAGCATGGTGTTGGCGGCAACGCTGGGAAGCGTTCAGGAGAACCCTGCAGGAACTGGGGTCGAGCCCGCCACAATTGGCGCCGCGGCCGAAACAACCATCCCCCCTGCTCATAGAGGCACTGCAGGGGAGATGGGGGACTCCAGGAAGGGTAGAGGACTCCCCATGGAGCTGGTACTGGGGCGATGGCGCGGGGGCAGGGGAGGTTGAATCCATACCCCACCAGCCACAGGCTGGGTGCCTTACTCCCCCTCCCTCTGTACTTGGAGCAAATGCTCCCACTGAGCTCTCTTGGCTGTGGAGCCTCATTCCCCCCCCCCCTTCCTTTTTTCAGGGGTGAGGCGAACAGCATGCGATAACTCTTGTTGTGTTTTCATATTAAAAACAAGAAAGAAAGAAAGAAAGAAAGAAAGAAAGAAAGAAAGCAAGCAATAAGGAGAGGCTTTTTTCCTTCGCCTGCTGTTCTGCTCTGCATACCATACCAGTGGCCACAGAGCTTGGACGGGAGTTCATTTTCCTTCCCGGGAATATATGGAGGGAAGGATTGCTCCCTCGATCTCCAGGTCGCTCCTAGATCGCTCTACCCTGCTGTGTTAGGAGCCAGCCAGGTGCAGCCATGATTCCTTCCCTCCAGGAGGAGGAGGCGCGGAGTACCCCCTTTTATGGGGGGGATCTCTCCAGTGCTATCGCGGCTGCCCTCCAAGGAGGAGGATCCATGGGGCGAATGAGGAGGACAAGCTCTCCATTTCGAATTCTGACCCCAGCTTCCCTGGCTTCGCTCCCCCTTGCCAGGTTAGGAGCCAGCCAGCTATAGCTGCGAACCCTTCCCTCCAGGAGGAGGAGATACAGAGTGCTCCCTTAAACAGGGGACCTCTCCGCCGTTAATCGCAGCTGCTCCCGGTCATCCCAACGACTCCTGAGATGGACAGATGCCTCTGCCTCCACAAGTGGAGGCTGCAGTGCGTGTGCCAGGGCCCCCAGGTTCAGCAACCAAGGGGAGGCAATGGGTGCATGACTCGGTGACCAGGGAAAGGGTGGGGCTTGCCGGTGGTCAGCCTAGTCCAGCCCACCCCCCGGGGAATCACAAGGGGATCACTAGCCTCCGGGGAGCCACCAATCTTCCTTTTCCCCTCCTACCACCTGCACCACCTGCTGTGCTGCCCTGCGTGGTATACAACACAAAGGAGTCCCAGATCTCATCCCCCCGCCCTCCCCCCCCAAAGTCCGCACCGCACCAATCACCAGGGATACCCGCAGCAGCCTTGGCTATCCCCCCCCCCCGCGCTGAACCTACGTGAGCCTCTCTGCAGCGGAACTTAGTTCCACAGGCAAGGGAAGAGGACACTAGGGATGGCGACCAGTCCGCCAAGGCGGCTGGGCAGACCACGGAGAGGCGCAGCGCGACCAACACCCGACTGGGAAGCAGTCGCTGCTGCATCCCATTCAGGGAGCTCGGGGGCTCGATTCCAGCAGGAAGCGCTGACTTGTTCATGAGCAATCCTCCAATTTTGGAGGTGTCTCGTTGAGGAGGCCGAGATCACAGATAAGGGGGAATCTGTGGGCAGTCACATGACCGAGGCCCACATGGTCGGGGGGGACAGTGTTTGCGAACGCAGTTCCCTCTTACCCTCTCTGGATTCCCACAGGAGGGCTTTAGTCCTGCAGCGATAAGGCTGGTCTTTTCAGGCCTTGACGAACCTCTTTAGGACTGGGACCCCTTTGAATGGGCTAAACCCTATATCAATCCTATTTTTCCCAGCAGAGATGGGGGATACCCCCCCTCAGGCAGGACTCTCCACATGGGGGGTCCACTCGCCTTTCCGCATTCATGGGGGGGGGGGCGTCAGCACCTTTTATTCTTCAGGTACTGTACCCCCTGGAGACCAGGGCCTTTTTCAGGTGGAACCAGGGAGTGGTGCAGGTCCCAGCAGCAGTGGGACAAGCCACCAGATTAAGAGGAAGACTGTGTCCTGTCTGAGTCCTGGCATGATGAGTACTCAGCTTGTGAGTGCAATTAACTGACACACATTGAAAACTGCTTTATGCAGTGTTAAGTGTAAACTGCAATGGCTTAAAATGGTTTGGAGGCTGCTCTGTTGGCCTTGTGGCTGAGGAGCAAGGTGTGGTCCCCCCTGGGGGACTACTCTACCTTCCAGAATACATGTATTCTCGTCTGGATATTCCTGGGGCACCGACTTTGTCTGTGCTTGGTGTACAGCAACCGTCACTCCAATTACAAGTATTTCCATTGGTCTCTCTTCAGTTCCCAGGGTGTTTTTGCCAAGATTAGGGCGACCTTTGTAACACAATGTAGGGGTTCAGGTCTGCATAGTCATCATTACTTGGACAGCCTGCTAATCTGCTCTCCATCCAGGCTGAGGACAGAGAGGGATTTGCTTCGGGTTCTCAACTCACTTAAAGCCCACAGGATCCAAGCGTGTCTTGCAAAGAGCTCGCTGTTCTCAAGGTAATAGATGCAACAGCTCGGCGCTACCCTGGGCCCAGTGGGGATTCTGATCTCTCCCCTTTAGGAGAGAATCGATTCCTTACAGGGCAATTCAGGAAGGGAGACACATCCCGACCGGCTATTATGCAGCTGACGGGGTTGCAGAGTCGCAAAACGGCCGCAAAAGACTCTCTGCTGTGGGCGAGATCTCACCCCAGGATGTTCCAGTGGATTCTTGCCTCCAGTCCAAGAAGACTGACCTTTTCGACGGCACAGGCACCTCAGAGTGCCTAGGGAACTCTCACAGTGACTCCAGTGGGGGTCCTCATCAGTTCTTCACAGAAGTCCTCTTTCGGTAGATGGATGAGATACAGATCACCCCAGATGCAGCCCTATGAGGCTGGGGAGCAGACTACGGCCCCCAGCTGGCGCAGGGCAGATGGGCGCTGGCGGGATGCGAGCGCAATAGCAGCTGGCATGAACTTTGGGGGGGCTAGTCTGGCCCTGGTAGCGTCTCAGAACCTGGTTTGTCACACAGCGGTCCTACACTGCACGGGCCTTGTCTTGATGGAGGCTTAAATAGATTGACAGGAAGGTACGAGGTCCTGCACAATCATGGCAGAAGCAACTCATAGGCGGAGGGATACCTCACATCCCTGAAGGTGGAACATCTACAGGGATCCCTCAAACTCAAGGCCGATTCGCTCAGCTACACTGACATGGACCAGAGGGGCATTGGGCCACTCCCGGACTGATCCACACCTTCAATGACCACCAAGTTTCCCCAGTTCCTTTCCCCGTTCTTTCTGACGGAGGGAGCAGAGGCCATAAATGTGCTGTCGGGACCTTGGCCACGAAGTCTGGTATGCCCTTCCAACAAATCAGCAGATTTCTAAAGTCCCTGCTGGAACCAGGTCCGAAAGGGCAGATCTGATTCTACTGACCCCGGCGTGAGCCAGGCGGCAGTGGTTCTCAGACATCCCTTGACTTGGCGATGGACCTAATCCAAGTCCTGGACTTTTCGGAACTTCTTGTCCCAGGCCAAGTTCAGCGTCCGGTCCTGAATTGGATGCAGCTCCACACCTGGAGGTTAAGCAGAGGATGCTAAGTTCAAGGGGATATGCTCAGACAGTTGTGCTTACCATCCTGGTGTCCTGGTGAGAGTTAGCACAGAGCATCTACGAATCCACAGTCAAAGTGCCTTGGAGATGGTGTAAATGCAGAGGCTGTGTTTTTTCTGTGGGTCACCCTTCTGTCTCCTTCGTTATTTCCCTGCAGGATAGTGTGAAGGTGGGTCTACGACCCAAAGCCATTAGGAGTGTCGCAGGCGGTCGCTCACCCACACGTACCAAGAGCTCTGTGGGGGTTGGGTGATTCTGCATCCCCACCAGGGCATAGAACCCTCCTTTCGGTCCGTCATACAATCCTGAAGGCTTTGACAGGGGCACCATTTGAACCTCTCAGTGGTCCCTCTAAAATTTTTTATCTTGGAAAGCCGTTTTCTTGGTGGTGAGTGCACCTCCTAGTAGGAGGTCAGAAATAGCAGCAGTACCTGTTCGGAGGGATCTCTGTATTAGTAGACCTGATTCAGTAAGTCCTCATCTGCGTCCGGATTTTAGTCTGAAGGCCAATCCCCTGTGCTGCTGGAAGAGACATGATCCGGATATAATTTTTTGAAAAATGAACAAGTTCGAGCAGGTGCTCAGAGGCGTTGGCCATTGGAGGCCATGTCAAGCCCCTAGGCCGGAGGTTTTCGCCACCAACACTGGGGCGTTGGATCCGAGCATGTATTGTGGCGTACTACAAGCACGTGGGCATGCTAGTGCCAGATCTTATTGTGGCACACTCTACATGAACTGCGACACCAACGGCGACCTGGAATAAGGACGCCTTCTTAGAGGAAATTTGCAGGGCCATCTCCTGAAATCTTCATCAATTTTTCATCAGACACTGTAAACTTGACAAGTTGCAGTCTGCTTGAGCAGCGTTTTGGTGGAAGAGTCCTCTAGCATGCCGTCAGTCCCTGAGGGAGTAAGCCACCGCCAGGCCCACCCACAGGGTCGTTGCTTTTGTATGTCCCAAGCAAGCTGGATGCTCTGAAGTCCTCACCACTGGGAAAAGGAACGTTGGTCTTACCTGTGATACGTTCTTTTCCAGTGGAGAGACGAAGAGCATCCAGACCCACCCGAGGCGTTGGCGATAGTGGAACAGGCTGTGGGTCATTTGAACAGAGACTCAGTTTCATTTCTTTGAGTGGAACTTTAACTTTTCAAAATGTTTGTTGTCTCCTCCTGTTTTTTCTCCCACGACAGAGGGCAGGTAGCGAGGCTGTGACATTGACTGGCTAGCCGGGGGTCGTCCCTCCCAGATGACCTCACCGGTAGGCAGTCCTAAAAAAGTTGTTCCCTGCCTACTAGGAGCAAATGGGGAGGAACTAAGCAAGCTGGATGCTCTTCGTCTCTCCACTGGAAAAGAACGTATCATAGGTAAGACCAACGTTCCTTTCTCAGGAGTAGAACTTTGGCCAGTTTACTAGATTTAAGTACCGGTAGTTGAGCAGCTATATATGTGAATGAGGCTGTGTGTGCTCCAAATCATTTGCTTGTCTCTGTTTCTCTTTTTGTTTAACAGTGATTGAGTTAATTAATAACGTATAACTACATTGTAAGGTCTCTGAAGTGCAAAAATAAATTTCATTTGATGTTGAATATAGCCAAGAGCAGGCCTTTGAGTCTTGCCCCCCTCTGCTGAAATCCCATTCTCCTTCCTTCTGCTGAGCTGATAATCTGTTTTTAATTTTTGTACCTCTTTCCCACCTGAACTTCATGATCCTGTTGTTCTATTCTTATAAACCTTTTTTCTTGTTTTCTTGGCATTTCTTGGGAATGTTTCATCTTTTTTCATATTGTTATTGACAAGAAAAACTGGATGTTAATGTCTAAATAGACAAGGTCTCAGAGTAACATTAGAAAAACAAGCAAACGGGTTTTCTTACAAATCTCTAAAATGGCATTGCAGGATTTTTGTGGAAAAGAAATTACTGGTAACAGTAACAGTAGATCAGGGATAGGGAACATGCAGCCCTCCAAACCTTGGATGGCAGCTTGTATCAATTTTAGTCAATGTGGTTGATAGTGCAGCACAATAGCTTTTGGAGCACCACTTGTTTCCCATCTCTGCAGTATATATAGATAATTGTAATCCATAAAATTCCTGGGAACATGAAATAATTATGAAAAAATAATGTGAGTTATATAATGTGGGTGACACTAGGAAAAGTAAAGGATAGTATGACCATACGAATGACCAAACAAGTAAAAGTAAAGGTGCACATACTTTAGGTTGGAGGGACATTTTTGGCTCCTCCTGGACTTTGGTGCGCTGTATTGCTGCCATTTTCTAGAAACAAAAGTCACTTCTGGATGGCTTTGAGAGTGATTTCTAGTTGTTTCTGGGTGCTCCCTTGAAAGGGTGCTAGAATGTTAAATATTACCTTTCGAGGGTTTTTCACCTGAAAAAATTGCATTGTGGGACCATTAAAAAAATGAACTCAGATTTTTTTGGGGGGGTCACTGGGACGTGAGAGGTCCCTGAATGGCTTCATCTAGCATGTGAGCTGCACAGTTCCCACCTCAGAGATAAAGGAAGAGAAGCTAAAGGAGCTAAAGTATTGGGCAGTGATGAAATGCATGTGTGCGCAGGTGCACACACACAACCAAGTAAGATCACCCTCTTTCCCCAAATATCGAGGCAATGGGTGCACTATATAATCCTTGATAGAACAGTATTTTGGGTTAATAGATATTTAATGCTGTAGATCAGACATGGGCAAAGCAGTCCTATGAAAGTTGGAGAGGAAAGAGTCCCTGGTGCCTTTTAAAGCTCTGCTTGGCTCCCATTGACAAGAGCAGAAAGTGGGAGGATTGACTTCCTCCTCCACTTTAAACAAATCATTCATCCTCCATGATCAGACATGCCCCATATCAAGGTCCCCCATGATATTCTTGCAAAAAAGTTAGTAACCTGTGGGCTAGACAGTGCAACTGTTAGGTGCATTTGTGATTGGTTGACAGACTGAACCCAGAGGGTGGTCACCAATGGCTCCTCTTCATCCTGGAGAGAGGTGACCAGTGGGGTTCCACAGGGTTCTGTCCTGGGCCCAGTGCTATTCAACATCTTTATCAATGACTTGGATGAGGGAATAGAAGGTATGCCTATCAAGTTTGCAGATGACACCAAATTAGGAGGGGTAGCTAATACCCCAGAGGACAGGATCAGAATCCAAAATGTGCTCAGCAGATTTGAAAGCTGGGCCAATACTAACAAAATGAATTTCAGCAGGGGGAAATGTAGGATACTACACTTGGGCAGTAAAAATGCACAGATATAGGATGGGTGACACATGGCTTGAGGGCAGTACATGCAAAAAGGATCTAGGAGTCTTAGT
Organism: Gambelia wislizenii; assembly: GCA_030847615.1. Classification (NCBI taxonomy): domain Eukaryota; kingdom Metazoa; phylum Chordata; class Lepidosauria; order Squamata; family Crotaphytidae; genus Gambelia; species Gambelia wislizenii. The sequence goes on along the minus strand of JAUMIR010000001.1, from coordinate 483,361,734 downwards.
AGGCCACAAGCTGAACATGAGTCATCAGTGTGATGCAGCAGCTAAAAAAGCCAGTGTGATTCTAGGCTGCATTAATAGGAGTATAGTGTCTAGATCAAGGGAAGTAATAGTGCCACTCTATTCTGCTTTGGTCAGACCTTACCTGGAATACTGTGTCCAGTTCTGGGCACCACAGAGGAGGCCCACCAGGATGGTGGGAGGTCTGGAAGCCATGCCCTATGAGGAGCGGCATAGGGAGCTGGGCGTGTTTAGTCTGGCGAAGAGAAGGTTGAGAGGGGACATGATAGCCATATTTAAATATTTGAAGGGATGTCATACTGAGGATGGAGCAAGCTTGTTTTCTGCTGCTCCAGAGACTAGGATAGAGCAATGGGTTCAAACTACAGGAAAAGAGATTCCACTTAAACATTAGGAATAACTTCTTGACAGTAAGAGCTGTTCAGCAGTGGAATAATGCATTGCCTTGGAGTGTGGCGGAGTCTCCTTCTTTGGAGGTTTTTAAGCAGAGGCTGGATGGCCATCTGTCAAGAATGCTTTGATTGTTTATTCCTGCATGGCAGTGGGTTGGACTGGATGGCCATTCAGATCTCATCCAACTCTACAATTCTATGATCCTTTTTAAACAACATTTCTTCTGTTGATTTCCAGAGGGAAGAACAGTAAGTGCTCTGGATGGCACAGTTCATTTCTCTTCTTGGGAGTGTATCGGTGCCCTAGGAAAGGGCTTTGGATCTAAAGTGTGTATGTGTGGGGTGGTGGTGGTGGTGGTAACACATGGCTCTGTGGGTTGCTGCAGCCCCCCCCCCCCGCCTCCTAGTTGCTGCTGTTGCTGAAAGGCTATGCTACTAAATTGATGGCAGTGCTACTGCAGAGAAAAAAACACTTACCTTCTGAAGAGAAGAAAACACTCTCTCCCATAGACTAGCAGAGCTGTGTGACACAGGAAGGTACTTGACACCCTCCTGTACCATAGAGCCACAGAAGTTGCTGCCAGATTTCATTACTAGGAGGGAAAGAGGGAAATCAGTGGCCACTGTTGAAATGCAGTGGTGGGGCAAGTCGTGTGAAGTTTGGTGACCTTTAGTTCAGCCCCTTGATTTCTGGAAGCTACCCATCTGTCTGTACGTGTATGTGTATATGTGTGTGTGCGCGTATGTATATGTGTATATATATATATATATATATATATATGCCTTCAAGTTGCCTTTAGACTTACAGTGACCCCATGAATTTCATAAGGTTTTCTTAGGGAAGGAATATTCAAAGGTGGTTTTGTCAATGCCTTACTCTGAAATATAGCTTACAGCACCTGGTATTTGTTGGTGGTCTCCCATCCAAGTACTAACCAAGTCTGGCCCTGCTTAGCTTCCAAGATCATCCAGCATCTGGTGCCTTTAGGGTATTTAGGCTCTTTACCCCCTCCGCTGCCTTAATTGATTGCTACCATGGTTCTTTTTCACCTTCTACTATTGTTGGAGCAGTCATTACAAGAGAGCTTTCTGTAGCTGCCATGAAAAAGTCTCCAGTGGGAAACTGCCTTTATCAGCAGAAAGAAGCTGTGTGATTGACCTCCCAAGTTTCTGTTTGCCCCACTCTCCAGGAGCCTGGGATTTCTTCTTATTTCTAATATACTAAATAAAAATGCCTATGTTACTCCTGGAGACAATGGGTCCTGAAGCAAGAGCTTCAGGGAAGCTTTTTAAAAGTTACTTGGGGAGGGAAGCATTAAAGGAACTGAGCAAATGATTTGCACGGCCAGCAGATGAAAAGTAGACAGTATCTGTCAAGAGGCTGCTTTGACTCCCAGTTTTGGGGGAAAAGCAGGAGGATGATGATGATGATTCCTTTTTGAGGGTCTGAATTAACCTGATGCAACAATGGGAACTATATGATAAACTGTGAAATACTCCTCTTTTTCAGAGAGGAGGGAAAAGATTTGCCAGAGTATGTAAAGTTAACATGTTCATTATTCCTCCCCATCACCAGAATGCTGTGTCTGAAGTTAAGATTTCAGGACAGTACTTCTAAACCATACAGAGTAGCTAAGGGGAAAAAAATGAACAAGAATTAATAAGGAATAGAGAACCAGTGTGGTGTAGTGGTTTGAGCATTGGACTTGGACTCTGGAGAACATGTTCAAATCTCTACTCAGCCATGGAAACCCACTGGGTGACCTTGGGCAAGTCATGCACTCTTAGCCCCAGAAAACCCCGTGATAGGTTTGCCTTTGGGTCTCCATAAGTTGGTAATGACTTGAAGGCACACAACAACAAGATGAAAAAATATTTTTTGATATCTCAGATTAATAAATAAATACATACATAAAAGGCTGAGAAATAATAACAAATAAATAGATAATGTTTTTTATTAAGAAGAAGAAGATAGTGTGCATTAGTAAGGCTTCAAAATAGGAATTTATTTTATATACAGTATAAAGCTTTTCTCAGTCGTACCTTTTTTCATCCCTGAAAGTTTGTGGCCTAAATGATTTATGCTTGGCATTTTTCCAAGTTTTAAAAAATTGATCCTACAGCTGAAATACTATGTAAATGACATTTGCAAATTAGGCAATGCCTTCTGGTTCGTGATATTTCTGAGGGGGCATTTGGGGGTAGACAAGAAGCCTCCCCTGACTGGGGAGATTATTGTCAAGTTATACGAAACTGTATTGTTGGAGGATCTTTTGATGAGAGAATTAGCCATCATTTCAAAGTCACTTTTAAACATAACTTGACACTATTGAAATTAAGCTGGATATTGTATATCTGATTTTTTGGTGTGTGTGTGTGTGTCAGAGGAACATATAAAAGGGATATTCTGGACCAGCGTTAGCCTTTTTAATTATTTGATCAAATGCTTCAATTTTCCCCTTGCAATTACCTTGACATCCAGCCCCGGGAAGAAAGTAGTTATGTGTGAGAAGCCATCTGGCTCAGTGATCTAAGTGGGCCTGTTACATAAGCATAGCAGGAACTAGAGTGGATAACTCATTTTGCAGGCATTGACAATCTGGGTCTATTAGAATAGGTTCACCTCTGTCGAGTTCCAGTTAAATTGTTTGCCTGCTTCTGGCTCGATCATTAGGTGGCATTCTCATTCTTGCAAACAGGAGCATGACAATTGAATTGAAAGGAAATTTCATGGAGGACTGTGCTCTCCCCCTCACCCCATGTGAATATGGGGGGATATCATTCCCCTTCTTTTTGTCAGTGGGATGGATGGAAGCAGATCTGTTAAGGAAAGAACCATAGTTCAGTGCAGTGCATGCAGGAAATCCTAGGTTCTGGACCTGATTTCTTCATTTAAAAGGGTCAGCTAGCAGGCATTGGGCAAAATATTTCTGAGAGACTTGGACAGCTGCTGCCAGTCAGAGTAAACAATAATGGGCTAGGTGGTCAAATAGTCTGATCATATATCAGAGCTTGAAAAATTTCCTTTTTTGGACTGTAAACCCAGAATCTCCCAGATTCTGTCGTCACTGGCTATGGTGGTTGGGGGATTTTAACAGCTATTGACCCCCAGAAAATAACTTTCCTAAGCTCTTTCCTGATGTAAAGTTTCTATGACTCCCCCCTTCCACCAGATTGTTGATAACATTCCTGTCCATTGAATTGTTACCCTGAGAGATGGGGTGTGCTTTAGAGTCCCACCCATGATGCCAAAATCTCTATTATTATCTGGGCAAATTATTAGCTCAAAGGGAAGCCTGTGAGAGGAGGGTAACTTTGGAGATCTTTTCACCTCTGCATACTAGTACTAACTGTAGAGAGAACTCTAGCTGAAGTGAAATGAAGTATTTTATTGGAATAACACAAGGTGAACTCACACACACAACACACATGCCTAAGAACCATACAAGGCTATAGTAGAGTATGACAGAAAAATTAGATAGAGGGGGAGATTTGGGAATATTAGGTGGTAGTTGCTAGTCTTGAAGAGAAGAGTTTGCAGTGAAGATACTCAGGCAGGCAACTGAGGGAGGCACAGGAGGTTCCAATCTGGGACGTGCTGAGAAAGAGTGGCCGAGTTTGTCCACCATGGCATACTTTACTATTGTCAGGGGACGAATATTTATAACCTATTTCATATCCTGAAGGGTGTGTGTGCTCTGGTTATGATAAAGCCTTGCTGGCTTTCCCGTGGGATAGACAGAGGAAACCAGAACTCAACTGATTGCTTTAATGGCTGGGAAATAGAAATTGATGGGTTTGCAACAACCTCGCAAGGTTGGACAGGGAGGGGGTATAGGAGAGATTTCCGTAGGAATTGATTAGAGGATAGTCACTTAATTGTTTGCTTGAATCATTGTTGAGATACCCACGGCTGAAAAAAAGGATTAACACATACCCCCTTAATGACTGTATTTACCAAGGGGCTCCCGCACAACCCTAATTTGTGCCTTCTTGCCATCATATTTCTAAGACATGTTCCAGGTCATTGTGACCTCCAACTGATCTTTGGTTTGTCCCAGCCAACCTGACCGTGAAAAGTGTTCCAGTTTCCAATTATGAGATACTGTGGGGGAGGGGTAGTAGTGTCAGGAATTGATGACTGAACCTAAGTTTTAAAATGACCAAACAACTGCAGAAATCATGCAGAGTCATGATGACTGACTCCATGACTCCATGAACTGCTAGTCATGCGAATCATGCTACAGCTGCATGAGAAGGGTTACGTCAGAAGAAGGGTTACTAGAGTGCAAAGCCATGTAGTATGGAAATCTGATGCAATGTAACCATGTGTTTGAATAAGCCAATGCTGTGCTGAGATGTATACAGTATAAGAGAACCAGATCAGTGTTCATTCTCTTCCTATGATCCTGTGATGCCTGGCATAGCACTTTGCCTGTAAATACTGTGAATAGCTGAAACTACTCTGAAAATTAAAGCATCTCCTGTTTTTGGACGCCAAACGCTCTGTGTGTGAGTATTCTTGGGAAAGGGTTTCTACCAAGTCTGCTGAGACAGTTTTTGGCTTCTGCCGGGGTTGAATGTCCTATCATCCCCTGACAAGTAGGGCATGATAACAGCATGTTATGACAGAAGTATTTCCATAGTTTGTCTGTATATAAATCCAGTGGACCCACTTGTAGACCATTTGTGTTATCTGTACTTGGAGAAGGAGTGGGCTTTAGGAGGGTTCCCATTCATGCATGCAACTGCAGATGTGCGAGGGATGGGTAGTGTTTGCTGCTGTAAATTGTAACGTTTGACCCTAATAGTCGTCTTTGCTGGGGTCAGGAAGTTTGGTTTCTCTTCTAAGCTTCAGTCGTTTCTCAGCTTCGCTGCTGCACTGCCCTTACTGTTGAAAACATTAGGAGAAGTGTCTGAACAGCAAGAGTAATTGGACAATTACTTAGGAGAGGTAATTTGGAGACCCTTCCTTTTTTGAAATCCTGTCTAGCCCTTCTTCCAATCTGCCTTTAGGGTCTTCAGTAGGAGCACTTTAAGCAGCCTCGTTAGAAACATGCTGGTTGTGTATTTTCAGAGGCAAAAAGAGGATATTTCCAACATGCGGATATTTCCAACATGCTGTATTTAATACGGCAGTTACTGTATTTGCAACACTGTGTGTTTATCATAGTCTCTTATTTAATGTGAGTTTTGCCTGGAATATCTTTCACATCAGTCTGTCTTCTATGCAGTTACACCTTGGGTTCCTTCAGCCTATTGCTGTCCCTGGCAGAAATTCTCCATGATTTTGGGAGAGAGTTTGTCTTCTCTCTGCCACCTGTTCTGTTTCGATGGTAGATGGCAGGGATTTTACCTGGTGATTTATGGAATGCAAGGCATGTGACCCCTCCTCTTCTCATGCTGATTTTTTTTAATAGATTTTGTTTTTAACTGAAGAATGGTGCTGACTTCTCTCTGACCCCAACTAAGCATTGCACGACTACATTATTTTGAGTGAATTACGGTACATGCAGTAACTTGTGCTATAGTTTTGACAGGAAAGTGTTTTGATATTGTTTTTGTAAAGCTCTTGCAAACATTTTTCCTTACAACCCGGGAGAACACACAGAAGAACCCATGCTTTAAAACAGAAAAACAAACACTTCAAAATTAAGGACAGGTTGAAACTATTTATCAGTGTGATGTTAAGGCCAAATTCAATTAGAAAGACATTGCCAATGTTTGGTTGTGTTGGTTATGTGTTAAGGGCTTTTTGGAGGATGGGACTGGGAATGGCTCAGAATGATGTGCAAGGTCGACTCACATTTTGTCTGCATGCATCTTCCTTTTAAGTTAGGTTAGTCTGAAAGGCAAGGCTTACTCTGTTATGACATGGTAAATCTGTGGTCAGGATCTCCTCAAGTTTTTAAAAACTATAGAAATTGTGTGTGTTTGCAATATCCAGACTAAAGTGAAGGGTACATACGAGGTGTCTAAGGGGAACAGGAGGGTGTGCAGGGATACAAATTAAATATTTCATTTTAACTAGAAGATATTCTAGTTTAACTTTTTTCATCCAATTCTATTTTTCATCACAATAAATGTCTTCATCTGCTCATCCATATGAGGATATGTGCACTACCAACCACAGTGAAAATTATTATGGTCAGTGTTTTACATCTTGCATTTTAGTCCGCTCCTACCCTACTGGTTGCATCCTTCTACCAAAGGATGTGTTCAGTTATCTTCTAACAGAAGTGACACTCTGTGCCATTGATGAAGTGGGTTGCAGTCCATAAACAAGATTGGCCTTGTCATTAGGCAGAGTGAGGTGACTGTCGCAAGCCTTACATCAGGCAAGAGCTTAGGAAAGTTATTTTCTGGGGAACAACTGCTCTTAAAATCTCCCAGCCACCATGGCCAGTGACCACAGTATCTCATAGAATCATAGAATTGTACAGTTGGAAGAAACCACAAGGGCCATCCAGTCCAACCTCCTGCCATGCAGGAAATCACGATCAAAGCATTCGTGACAGATGGCCATCGAGCCTCTGTTTAAAGACCTCCAAGGAAGTATACCCTACCACGCTCTGAGGGAGTTTGTTCCACTGCTGAATAGCTCTTTCTGTCAGAAAGTTCCTCATAATGTTGAGGTGGAATCTCTGTTCCTGGAGCTTGCATCCATTGTTCTGTGTTCTAGTCTCTGGAGAAGCAGAAAACAAGCTTGCTCCATCCTCAGTGTGACACCCCTTCACATACTTAAACAGGGCTATCATATCGCCTCTTAACCGTCTTTTTTCCAGGCTAAACATACCCAGCTCCCTGTGCCTTTCCTCATAAGGTATGGTTTCCAGACCTTTCATTAGTCGCCTTCTCTGGACACGCTCCAATTTGTCAATATCCTCTTTGAATTGTGGTGCCCAGAATTGGACACAGTATTTTAGGTGAGACGTGACCAAGGCAGAATAGAGTGGCACTATTACTTCCCTTGATCTAGACACTATACTTCTATTGATGCAGCCCATTCCGCCCACTGCTCCCTCAACCCTTCCTAGTCCACTCCACCTCATCTTGGCAGTGTGTTGCCTGCCACTCTTCTATTTACCAGCCCTCCATTTCACCCGCACTCATGCCATGTTACTGCTTCTCCTCATTTTCCTTCTCCTGCCTGCTGTCCTTTCATCATCCCATACCTGTACAACTCCTTCTGCCTTTTATTTTCCATGAGTTTGCTCTCCTGCATGGTGGCACTGGTTGCTCTTTGTGTGTGGTTTCTTGCACTGTGGTGGCAGCTGCTGATCCTTGCTGCCATCTTTGCCTGCTGAACCTTTTTCTGCTGTTGCTGCTCCTCCCGACTGCTCCACCCACCCAATAACCCCTTCCATATCTCCTGCCCACTCACGAGGTGGGTGGCTGCTGCTTTTCCTTGCCAGGATTGCCTGCACAGAGTTGGCTGGGCTGGGCTTTTTAAATGGAAAGGGAAGCAGCTCCCAGATGGGAGCAACAGTGGTACTTCTCACATCTTAGTTAGCAGAAGGTCTTGGGCGGCCACTATGCACCAAACCATATGCTGGATAAAAAAAATTAGCTTGTAAGGTTTCACACGGTGCTTGGTTATTTTTATCTCAACAGGCTGACATTCCTACCTTCCTGAAAAGTTTGAAAAGTGTTTCTTTGTGTAAGTGAAATACTGTATATCTTTGGAGCAAGTACAAATCCAATTTGGCAGACCTGTTTTTCCCCTAAACACCAGTGTCCTCTATTTAACTTGCAGCTTCTTGATATACCGTAAATCTCTTCTACGCCTCCACACACCCACCATCCTGTAGCTGTACTTTTGTTTCTCTGTTATGGGTTGCATAACAGTAAGGAACATAGCATAGATTCCTAATCAGTATAGTACAGATATGCACATCTGTGCACATACTGTATACTTAGTAAGTTCCATTTAATTGGATAGGGCCTATGGCTAAGTAAACTGCTCAAAGAGCTCTGTGAGAGATGGTCAAAGTGCAGTAACCCCGCTGGACTCCCCAGAGTTTCCTTTTCCGGCCCCCCCCCCAATGGCTGTTCATCTTTAAAATAGGTTGTAGCCCTCCCCCCCATTTAACATAAATAACCTATTTAAAAACAGTCTTCTATTTGTCACTTCCAGTGTTGTTGCTGCTGTAGTCATGGTTCATACGGCCCCTGGGACAGAAATTTATCTTCTAAATCTGCTGCAGTTCCCCACCCCGGGCTGTACTATAAATTCCACAGGCAGTGGGAGGCTCTTTTCTTTCCAAACAGTAAGGCCACATGTATTTCTTCATAACCTGGGTTCCAGAAGGGATAGAGACTTTTTAAAATAAAACAAGCAAATAAGTAAAAGCTTGGAATCTAGAGTAGCTTGTGTCCCCAAAAGGCATCTCAAAATAAAAGCATTTGTAGGATGTAGATAAAACCTGTTCAACCTGGTAGCATGGCAGTTCTGCATTAAGTTCAATTAACCACACTGTCCTTAGCAGTGCGTGATATGCTTCATGATGTTGACCTTAATTTGCTGTTTGGAGTGCTTGCAGACTTCTGTTGTGTTGATCTAAATGTTCGAGCTTTTCTGCCCTTGTGTATATTATGACTTGATTAAGAACTAGGAGTGGTTCAGCTGTTGCTGCAGTTCCCAGGAGAGAGAGAGCACTGTGGAATAGCTGAATGTAGTTTTTGATAAATTATGTTGTGATATGTGGCTGAAACAATATTGGGCTTGCATAGTATTTTCCAGGTGGAATGCTTAGTGTTTGTTTTCATAAAGGAGAATGTAATTGAAAGTATGGGTGATGAGGGAAGGCCATTTATATGAAAGATGACTTCTGTACATTTGTAGATTTTCCATTTTTCCTTGTGTGTAGGATGAAACAAGGTGGTGGTGTTTGTTATCTTCCTATGTTGTCCTTGTCTAATCCTATAAACCACTGTGATCCTGTAACTGCATTAGCATTTGTGGATTGATACCACTCTATTTAAATCTTGCTTTAAACTCTTTTGCTCAGCTGGCTGGTGTATTGAACTGCCTATTGTGTAATAATATTGACATGCCCATGATTTTAAAGGGTCATAGTTGAGACTATGTGTATACTCCATGTTTAAAAAGAGAGAGGGAAACAGAGGGAGAGGTTCTGCAACCAGACAAATTCTGTGTTGGGAGAAGCTGAAACTTACATTAAGTTACAGTAGGACCCCCGTATCCATGGGGGATTGGTTCCGGGCCCCCCACCACAGATAGTGAATTCCGTAGATAATAGCAAATGCCCTCGCCAACTTCTCTGTCTACACCCCCTGCCAGCCATGCCGCGCCGCCAGACACCCCCCCCCCATGGAAAAGGGAGAAAGGAGGTGAGCTCCCTCCTCCCTCCCTCCCTTCTCCATCTACCTTCCACCAGATCTGCTGCTGGAACCTGTGATACCGGAACTATCCCAGGGAAGGGAGAGGGAAGGCGAGCTCATCTCCTCCATCCCTCACCCCACGCCACCCCGGTCGTCGTCATCCGCAGATAATTTTATCTGCGGCGAATCAGCAGATGTGGGAGTGCTACTGTATTCAAATTGAGCACAGCGTTTTTTAATTTGGATAAAGCATTCTGTATTTTTAAATACGTTGCATAAGAAGCAGTAGTAGAAGAGCTAGTTGGGACACAGAAACTCTACCCTTCTGATTTCTGAGGAATCAGCACTCTTTGTGCATAGAGCTTCCAGTGTGATAGAAAAAAATTCTCTGTACTTTATTCTGGTTTTTAGGAAGACGTTTTTAGATGACACAGACCTGGCAAGAAGAAGTGTTGTTTGTGTCTTCATGCACATTTGTGTCCTAGGGTTGGGCAAATCGGTCGCTTTTGCTTCCTCTCACATTTGAAGTTGGAAAATGTTGGTAAATTCTGATCCAAATGAATGGAATTGAAATTCTCATTTATCTCTGAGACTATAAATGTAAATCTCTCTGGCTTTTCTTCGCAAACGAAGATTCAGGAAGGACTCATCCCGCACTTTCTGCAAGCGTGCTGATGACTGAAAAGGCTAATCCGAGATAAACAAGTCTGGTTGCAGAAAGCACAGCAGAGGGTCTCCTTAGGTGATGTTTACGGGTTGTGATTCTTTCTGCGGTGTCGTTTCTCTTCTTTACACCTGCTGTTTCGTCCCTTGCCTATTGCTACAGGGTTTTTTCAGAATTAGATTTATCCTTTGAGCCTGTGCAATGGATTTTTCTGGTGGAGCACAGCGTGCGCAGAACTGGCCTCACCCTTTAAACCAAAGGTTTGTCTGCTGTGGCCTTGCAAGCATGGACGGTAGCAATGAGGTCCTCGGGTTGTAGGTTTGATTAGAGTTTCCTTCTCTTAGATGGTTGACCTTACAGGGTTGGACGAGCACAGGGTTTGGGATTAGAGTGTTCCTTCTCCTAGGATGGTTGCCATAAGGCTAGAGAGCCCCTCCTGCCCTTTGACGCTCTTTGTCAGACCCTTCGATTTTGACCTGTCTGGCATGGGAGGCCCTACCGGTGGCTATTATGAAATGAAAAAAATAAATGTAAATAATAATAACTAAAATCACATCAGGCGAAGAACTGACAAAAGTGGCCATTTTGTATTTGTAAGTTTTATTGTGTACATGTTTGCAAACTAGAGGAGAGTGAAGCTCTGCAAAGAATATGCATTTTAGCCCATTTACACAGGGGCATATGTAGAAATACTTATATGTAATTGGAGTAGAAGGATCAGACACCTAGTAATGCGTGTCTTACTTCAATGTTCAATGCAGGGTGTGCAGGTAGACTCACATCCTGCTGTGGGAATTACCTCTATGTTGACTCTAATTTATGTTGACCCTGTCCTAGGGTTTTCTTCGAAAGATTTATACAGAGGACGTTTTTCATTGCTTTCCTGTGAGACTCAAGAGAGTGTGACTTGCCTGAGATCTCCTAGTGGGCTTCCATGCCTGAGTGGGGAATCGAAACCTGGTGTCCTGGAGCCCTAATCTAACTCTCAACACTATTGTGCAATAGAAAGGATACGTTAGAGAGAAGACACCATTCCAAAATTTGCTAAATTTTGATATTGAAAATAATTGCTCAATGCCCAGGTTTGAGATGATTAAGACTGTTTACTTAAGGACCCTTATATCATTGGTTGTTTGAAGACTTGAGCTTGCCCCAATAATAATTCTTAATGAAAAACCTAAAAGAGCCAGTGTGATGTAGTGGTTTGAGTGTTGGACTGCTTTCTCAGCCTCAGAAAAGCAAAAGCAAACCCCTGCTGTACAAATCTTACCAAGAAAACCCCGTGATACCGCCTTAGGGTTGCAGTAAGTTGGGAACGACTTGAAGGCACATAACAACAAAGAACCTAAAACTGTTTGGAGTTTTGCAGAACTTTAGAGGTGAAAGAAGCCCTGCCTGCAGTTTATAGTCTAATATATAAGCTACATGAAGGAGAAAAAGGGTAGGAAGTTAACTGAGATTGGAGGGAGGGGTGATTGACATGTTCTCATTTTGTCTGGCAAGCCCAAGATCGGACAGCGTTGTTTCCCCTCAGATTGAGCCAACAGATGGCTCACCGTGTGAACTTTCTGTGGACAGGAATAGCTACAGCTGGTGATAGAAAACATGAAAGATGGACCCCCTGTATGCTTGCCAAATGGGCTTTAATTTTCCTTGCTGCAGATGCTGGCGTGTGTCCTTTTTGAAACAGAGAGCCCGACATGAGTGTTCCTGAGTCATAGGGTGAGAAGAGGGTTTTTCTGTCCTACTGAGGACAGGATACAGGTGCAGATTGTTTGGGGGATTTTTTTTTGTCTCTTAAATCTCCCTTGTTTACAAAGCTGAGTGGAATACTAAATTGGACTAATTTAGAAAAATACGGAGAGTAGAGGTTTGAATCATTTAAAGTGAAATCCCTAATGTATTTATAAAACAACATCTGTATCTCCTCCCCCCCCCCCTTATCTTATCTTTCCTCTCTTCCAAGAAATAGGACCTGTCATGGTTTAGAATAGACACATGGACTCAGTTGGAGTGTGTACTGTTCAGGCTGCTTAATGGTGACTCTGTGAAAAGCATATGTGGTCCTGGGGTCAAGCTGCTAGTTCAGGCCACTTTTCTAGTTGGCCACAAATTCTGGAGTGTCAAATGTCCATGTACTAAGTGAAATAAGATCCCACAGCATCCCTTTTGAATGCTTGGTCTTTGACAGTGGGCTCAGCCAGAGGCAGGGCCTTAAATCTTATTTCCTCCCTTGCTTTGAGATCTGCGTAAGATAAGAAACAGCATGCTCTTTTCTTTGGTTTTATTAGTTTATTGGCGGCTTTTTATTTATTTATTTTTGAAAACCTCCAAGGCAGTTTACAAGTATTAATTACATTTATATTAATTATTAATATAGAAGGATGGGGGGGAAGTAGAGATAGAGATTTCTCCTCCTCTTTATATGAGGGGAAGAAGTAGATTTAAATCCGCTTGCTAATCCTGATTAGAATAGACCCACTGAATGGAAGTCATCAGTTCTGTAAATCTCATTGATTCATTGAGTCAACTTTAGTTGGGATTAACAATTAGATCTAGTCCTAGGAGTTTACTGCTGCTGTTTCTTTTGGGGACTTGTGAGAGGGCTTGAGCACTTGCTCCTGGTAAGTGAGTGCATGAGCGAGTTGATTTGTGTATGCTCCAGAGCTGGGAAAAATTACTTCCTTGGATTACAACAGCCATGTTTCCCCAGCCATCATGGCCGATTGCAATCCAAAAATGGAACTTTTTCTAGCTCCAGTTGTGCTCCCCCCCCCCCGACTTCTTTTCTTCAGTGCTCTAATCCAGTGACTACCCATCATTTATTTCAGTGGAAGAAATTGCTTTCTGAATGCAAAGGGTTATTTCCAGGGTGCCTTCCTCTGTTGTCAGAAATGGGAAAGTGAGCTTGTGCAACCGGCTGCAGACAGTACAGTACCCACCCACACTCCCAAGTGGCATAATCTTATTGAGCTGGTTGAGATGTGCACCCTGGTGTGATGATGATCATGTAGCAGCATGTTTTCTTGCCAGACTGTAGTCTTTGTGTACTTTCATAAAAGCTGCAGAAACATTTTCATTCCTCTGCTGCCCATTCCACTGCTGACTTCTTAATGTGATTGTATTCATTTTATGTAATGATTGCATTTTAGTAGCTTTCTCTTGTTTTCATTAATTTGAGCAGGGATCCAGAATTTTTAGCTGGACTTGGCAGCCAAGGCTAGTGTTATAGCTGCTATAACCAGGGCTTGAGAAAAGTTACTTTTTGGATTGCAGCTCCCAGACTCCAGCTGGTAGCATGGCCGTATTGGTGGGGGGATTCTGGAAGTTGTAACATTTCCAAACTCTTATGTGTTCCTGCCATGGCACTCACTCCTCTTCTGTGTGAGCCCAGGGATGGTCTTCTGCTTTTCTGCCCAGATCCAAGTTTGGAACTGGAGGAATGGTGATGATGTCCCCAAAAATTGTGTTTACAGGCATAGTGCAACTGTGAGGACAGTTCTCTCTCCCTCTCTGGTTTCAAGCTGAATAATGAGATTGTGACTATGTGGCAAGGATGACACTCCCCAGAGGGTGAGGGAAAACACTTGCCATGGCGAGTTTTGTTGACTGCTGGAGAGAGGTGTCATTTCAGAAGCAAATACAGGCACACCTCAGTTAACAAAGCCTCTGACAAAGAAGCTCCTTTTTATAAAGTACAGTATTTTTTACTCCTCCCCACCACCCTTTCCTTCTTGACACGTTTGGGAGAAACATAGCAGCATGTCTGCCATAAACAATGCGATAAAGCTTCAGCTGGGAAAGAATGGGATTCTACTCTAGTCAGTCCTGCCGCTTTGAGTCACATTTGGATATAAATCAAATGAATACAGTATATCCTACTATTGCTTGTGTGCTTGCCTACAATAGACAAGGTAAATAGCAGCTGCCGCCAAAATTTCTTACTGAGTATAAGTGAACATCAAAACAGAGAAAAGAGGCCTGCCTCACCAGCTACTACCAGCAAGTTAAAAAAACACACATAGATCTGTAATTCTGGCCACCAAAATGGAAACTGTAAGAAAAGTGGAGGTTGGTGGAATAAAAAAATAGCATCCCTGAATGCATTATGGAGGATGTTTTCAAGTGGTCTCTAGAAGCTTCAAAATGTTGTTGTTTACTTATGCAAGGCTTACATAATCTAGTTGTTTCATATCACATGTGCATGTTAGATTTTTTGGTGGGGTGAAGTTTGCTGATACGTGTTGAACTGCCCTTTTTTTGTGGCGAAAGAACATATTCCTATTCTCTCCATTTTATTTCTATTAAAGAAATAATGTTCAGGAACACAGCTACTATACTTTGTTAACTGAGGTGTTTCTGTAATGAAGCATAAACAAATCACATGTAACCCAAGAAGGGCTTTAACCCCCAAGTGGGTGAGTCTGCACTAGCGTGCATGGCAAGCCATCTGTTCAGCAAAAAGTGAAGCTTCAGATACATGGTGCAGCTCCATTCTACTGAAACCTCTCTTCTTCATGCTGCCAAATTTCTTTTTACCGTTGAGTAGGCATGGGTGAAATAGACTGAATTCAGTCTTGTATCACATTTGTTCAGGAAATGAAGAGGGAAGTGCCTCATTTTTCAAGCTGGCCTGACCATAAGTATATTTTCAGTCTGAGGCTTAGTCTGAATGGAGCAGGATACGAAAGGAAGTGAATTCTTGAGGGGTGGGGTGGATTCCACCCTTAATAGCAAGTGTATGCATGAGGTGCTATATAGTGCATCCTTTCATTAAAACATATCCTCACTGGATGCGGTAAATTAACATAGCAGAGAATGGGTTGTGCCAACATGATTTCTGCTTTGGGTGCAGAGGGGGGTATTTTATATGGGGGAGAATTCAGTCTGAAGAGGTACAGTCTATTTCAACACTGGGATTTTAACTGTGTTGCTTTCATATTTATTTGTTTATATCCTGCCTTCCTTCCGAAATTGGGACTCAATGTGGGTTTTAGGACTCAACGGAGCTCCATGTATACACCCAGGCATAACTTTTTTTCTTAGGTCTGGCAGGAGGAAGTTGATTTAAAAAACTGTATCCCACTGCTCTTCCCAGTTGCTCAGGGTGGCATAAATTTTTCTTTACCGCACCATTTTATCTTCACAACAACTTTAGGGGTCCATTAGATTGAAAAATGAGTGGCCCAAAGTCATGTGGTAAGTTTCATGACCCAGTACGGATTTGAACTGGTCTCCTTGCTCCTATACTCTAACCATAAATTTTTGACTTTGACTCTCATTAGTTTATTACATTAATGTAAAGGTAAAGTATTGGCCTCAGAATTGAAGAGACTAGAAGAATTTCTTCAGAACTGAAGAAGTTGTTTCTGGAGTCAAGCTTCAATCAAAGAGATTGCAGTCTTTGTGCTGGATCACTACTGAATCGCACTCAAACCCAGAGTTGTGTAATGTGCAAAAAGGACTCGACTGCTTTTTTTCTCCACACATATTGTTGGAAGCTATTATTTTACCAGAGGCAAACGATACGTATAATCAGTGCATATTTTTCTTGTGAAGAACTGTAGCAACTGAGATAAATTTACAGTATCTCTTAAAAAAAGAGGGAGGGGGAAGAGACGGATAATGAAAAGAGCATTTGCTGTGTTGTAAACTAGTCTAGTGATAAGTGTTCACCATCTTCACAGGATTAAGAGGCATAAAAAATTGATGAGCCTTCCAAGAGAATATTCTTTTTGCCTTTGTTAAAATTCTTCTCAGTGGATGTGTGTGTAGTTGTCATTTTAAAATCTTGGTAATTGCAGCATCCTACCCCTCCTCCCTGGAAGTAAATTAACTCATGTGCATGCCACAGTAAAGTTTTAAATGTTTTAAATTTAATTGGTGAATAAATTGGAATACAGCTTCAGTGGCCTGGTTTGAGCCTTTGAGGACAGGAGCTCTTGAAAAGAACAACAGTGAATTGAGGCTGTGATATTTCTCTGTGATGGATATATAAGTTGTGTATGATTTCAAGCCCTTGGAACAACTACCCATATTGCTTTTTTCAAGATTATTTGAAGTGGTTGCACCCACTTATTCAAGCTGAATTATTATTCTGGAGCAAAACAGAGTTCACTCTGTGATCAGACCAAACTAATTTTTTAAGTCCTAAGCATGGCTTTTGAAATAAAAAGGGAGTTTCGGCTTTATAAAACGCACAATAGGTTATTTATTGATCTCTTGGGGTCCTGTGCTGAAGTGTAATTTATTTGACTCGAAGCACCTATATATAAACACTTTCACAGCATTTCAAATACATTATTTTTATTAATGGCAGATCATGTGGAAAGTAAATTTTTAAGAATTTTTGTGACAGGTAGTTACATATTATCAGGCAGATCAGGGCAATATCTTAGCCATTGCAGGCAGCTATTCATATTTGCAGCCTCCTAAACATTAGGAAGACCCTCTGGAGGGTAAGAGCTGTTCTGAAGTAGAATGCACTGCCTCAAAGTGTGGTGGAGTCTCCTTTGGAGGTTTTTAAACAGAGGCTGGATGCCCATCTGTCAGGTATTCCTGCATGGCAGGGGGTTGGACTGGATGGCCCTTGAGGTCTCTTCCAACGCTATGATTCTATGACCTTTTAATACTGGAGAAATTCAGAGTTCTTTGGTTTTGATGCTAAATCAAGGGAGGGAGCTATGATTGCAACTTGTCTTGTACATCTGTTTTTTCCTCTGTTGCATTCAAAGGACAGTATCCCTTACTGGAAATCATAGTTCCAGATCTAAATTCTAGTGAGTGAGACACATCTCTCCACTCTTATTTTATAATTCATGTGAATTAGTAAAAGGGGGAATTTTAATTTTGCAATCGTAGTACCTATGGAGCAATTCTTTTCTATCAGGGCCTGTTTCCCATCATCCCCTCTTCCTGATTTATACATTTTTGATGCCATTTCTGCTGCAGTTGAATTGTTAGGTATTCTGGGACTGCTGTCTGTTTCTGGATTTCTTACATACTTGCTGAATAGGAAGATGATGTTGTATGTACACCATATGAAAGGCTAAGGGCAAGTTGGCCTCCAGAGCTTTCTTAATTGAGTTCTTCTTTCTAGTACACACTATCCTCTGATTCCTTGACACAGCTGAAGATTTCATCAGTACCCAGTTAGGATGTTCTTTACTGTTCCCTTAAGGCTTTGCTATTCTTGAGTAACATGGCTACATTAAGTTAATGTACTTTTTTACAGTAAAAAGCATGTGCTCTCATTTTTTATTTGATAATGCATTAGAGGGTACTGATATAAAAAAGATAAAGTTTCAAAATTTTGTTAGCTGTACTGTAGGCCAGAATTATGGTACATTTGGAAATGTTGTGGAAGAAAAGTGTACATTAGCAGGCTCTAAGGAGTCCTGTTGCTTATATTAACTAATTCATTATATCAGAGGCACTGTGATTTCTTTGTGAGGGGGGAGCACCTTAGTTTATCGCCTGAGCCTTTGCTGTAAAGCAAAGTAGTACTGTTGTGTGTTGCATGAATCCCCAGCCAAATGTTAGGAATGTGGCACACCTGATAAAAAAACAACCCACAACCCCCCCCCCCAACTTCTGTTTTTTTCTTTTCTTTTTCGATGTCAGGGTTTTGCATTCACAGTAGAGGACTCTGGAGACCAGGGTTTGACTCACTGCTCAGCCATTGAAACCTCCTGGGTGATCTTGGGCAAGTCACACTCTTTCAGCCTCAGAGGAGGGCAAATGCAATCCCCTCTGAAAAACTCTTGTCAAGAACACCCTGAGATAGGGTCACCTGTGCTAACTATTAAGGGTCCTAATCTGGGGAAGGAGGAGTGTCAACTAGTTCTGAATGGGGTTACACTCCCCCTGAAAGACGGTGTTCACAGCTTGGGAGTGCTCCTGGATCTGTGTCTCCAAATATCAGCTCAGGTAGATGGGACGGCCAGGAGTTCTTATTATCAGCTTCAGCTGATATTCCAGCTGCACCCCTTCCTAGAATGGGATGATCTAAAGATGGTAGTGCAGGCACTGGTAACGTCAAGGTTGGACTTCTGCAGTGCGCTGTACATTGGGCTACCTCTGTACCAAGTTTGGAAATTCCAGTTCATTCAAAATATGGCAGCCAGATTGGTTACAGGTACATCCAGGAGTGAGCACATTACCAATATTAAAATAATCCCACTGGCTGCCAGTTAGTTTCTGGGCAAAGTACAGTGTTGGTTATTACCTTTAAAGCCCTTCATGGTTTGGTCCAGGGTACCTGCAGGATCGCCTTTTCCTGTACATACAGCCTTGTACACTCAGGTCCTCTGGGGGACATTTACTTCAACCAGCCAGGACTAAATTGGCAACTGTTACCAAGAGGACCTTTTCATCGGCTGCCCCAGATTGTGGAATGACCTGCTGGAAGAGATTCAACAGCTAAATACACTGTCTGAATTTAAAACAGTATTAAAGACCTATTTCTTCTGGCAGGACTACCCAATTGATTTTAAATTATGAATTTAAAAATGATATTTTAAGTTTATGGATGTGTTTAACGTAATGTTTGTATTAATCCTATGTGTTCAAATGATTTTATGTTTTAGTTATATATTGTATTTTAATTCATGTTGTACCCCTTGGGGAGAGGTGGGTAAGAAATGATGATGATGATGATTTGGATATGACTTGAAGGCACACAGCAACAACCAGTTCACACAATTAAAAATACTGTGATGATGATTGAGGGTGTAAGAGTTGTGAGTGGCTGTACCTGAAGCCAAGTGTGAAGGGTGTGATCTCTAATTCAGGATCTACGAAGTACTGCTACTGGAGATGGAGGCAGAGGATTCATTGACTGATCATTTGAGTTCTACCTTGCTTTGCCTGCTAGAAGTGAGACTCTTGTTGACTGTTAGTCAAGTCAAGGATGAAATATAACAGGCAGAAGGTAAGCTCTTGTCTAAGAAATATTGGGGAGGGGGAAGGAAGAAAACGATCAGTGAGACTAAATTGTTAGGCATCAGGCAGGGGAGGATGGGAGATGTAGCCTAACCCATCTGGAGTGTACAAGGTTGGGGGAAGCTGTTATAAGGCATGTCCTCTGACTTAAGTACCATGGTGGTAGGTAGTACGTTAGGTTGTGGGTCTTTTTGTGAAGGTCACCAAGGCAAGTGCAATGTTTTGCAAACATTCCACTGTTCTTCCAGGTTGCCAGGCAGGTTAACTGTATTTTTTTTTTTTTGATGGAGACCATGGAAATATATGGGTCTGTTATAAATGTGAATATACTATGTACAGAGCCAGCATGGTGTAGTGGTTTGAATGTTGGACTATGACTTGGGAGACCAGGGTTTGAATCTCCTGCTTGGCCATGGAAACCCACTGGGTGACCTTGGGCAAGTCACACTCTCACAGCCTCAGAGGAAGGCAAATCTGAACAAATCTTGCCAAGATTGGTGATAAGTTCACCTTAGGGTTGCCATAAATTGGAAATGACTTGAAGGCACACAACAACAACAGATAGTATGTACATAGAAGGCATTTGAGGATAATAGAAGTGGTAAAGTGCTCAAATTCTTCTAAATTGAAAAGTTTTCCACAGCAAGCTTTCCTTTGAACAACATTATCTGTTGAGATCTTTATTCTTGAACCCTTAATCCTGTAAACTAGACTGGGCAACACCCTATAAACAAACATTTTGCAGGTAACTTCTAGTTCTGAAGAATGATTAGGCAATTCTGTGGTCTCTCCTGCTCTCTCATTTGTCTCTCCCACCCCGACACATTTATAACTTTTATTTAACTTTGGTCTCATAGACTTGCACATTTTCTTCCTCTCCTTTTCCTGTTCTTTAAGGATATCAGGTTTGTTTAAATCAGCCCAGGATTGTGTCTTGATAAAGTGATAGAAGGAAAGAAACTCTTCCAGAACACAGCCTCACAGCCTGGAAAAAAACCAAGGAAAATCTATGGATGCCGGCTGTGAAAGCCTTTGACTTCACAAATTTAATGGGTATTTGGGAAGCAGGTTTCAGAAAGATTATTGCCTGAGATAATCTCAGATTGTTTTAGTAAACTGTACAAGTTGAAGAAGAGACAGTGGTCTTTTCTTAGCCATCAGCTAGAGTTGTAGGCTGGGATCCATTTGCAGGCAATGCATGGTCCACATTTTGGGACATGAGGCAGCCTGCAACTTCCCATGATGTATTGAAATCTCAAGTTGCCTAGAGTTTCAAGAGTGGCTTGTTGGTTGGCAAAGATTGGTAAATGATGATGGTTGTTTTGAAAGGAGAGGGACCTCAGAAAGTCTCTGGTGTGCACTGTGATCTTTGTATCTTGATCTGCATTCAGCCCCAAGAACCTTGTTGTAGTTTGTTGTTATGTGCCATCAAGTTGACTTTGAAGTATGGCAACCCTATCCCAGGTTTTCTGGGCAACATTTGTTCAGAGAAAGTTTGCTTTTGCCTTCCTCTGAGGCTGAGAGAGTGTGATTTCCCCAAGGTCACACAGTGGGTTTCCATGGCCAAGTAGGTGTTTGAACCCTCGTCTATCAGAGTCCTAGTTCAATTCTCAAACTGCTACACCTTGCTGACTCTATTGTAGTTGTTGTTGTGCGCCTTCAAGTTGTTTTCGACTGACCCTATCTCCTGGTTTTCTTAATAAAATTTCTTCAGAGGAGGATTGCCATTACTATCCACTGAGGTTGACAGAAGGTGACTTGCCCAAGGTCACCCAATGGGTTTCCATGGCTGAGTGGAGATTTGAATCCTGGTCTACCAGGGTCTGACACCCAAGCCATTATGCCATGCTGGCTCTAGTTACTACAGTCGGACCCCCATATCCGCAGAACTAATATTCTCAGTTTGAGTTATCTGCAGGACGTGAAATAGGGACGTAGAGTTGCTCTGGAAAATGCCTAGAGAAGCATTCTCTCTAGACATCTTCTAGGTCCTCCAGTGCAACTCTGTGGTATGTTTTACTGGATGTCCTTTTTTAAAAAATAAGGTTTGCTGTTACTCATGGCTTATGGTATCCGCATTAAGTTCTGGAACTGAATCCTTTGCAGATACAGGGGGTCTGACTGTATTGTAATTTGTTGTTGTCCTTTGCCTTCTAGTTGTACCCTAAAGTACTGGAATAGCACTTAGCGTTATATTTCTTCCTATCTCTTGGACACAGCCGGACAGTCACCACCAGTCACTCCATGCCCAGTCAAATGAAAGTGCCTGAAAACTTTGCTTAACAGGCCTGTCCTCTTCCTCTCAACCCTCCTTTTTTTCTGTTATGTCATGTGTGAATCTCACATGCCTTAATAACTTGCAACAATGACAAAATCAGACACAAAAGCTTGAGGTAATCCAGAGGGCTGTTTCACTTGCTTTTGTAATCAGTTAAACATTTACAGCTAGATTTGATTTTCTCTGTTTTTAGTAGTTTTCTGTTCTTTATATAGCTCCTTTTGTGTTGGGTTTGAAATGTCTGCCTATAAATAGCTGTACCAAATGGATTAGCCCAAAGGGATAGTCTTGCAAACAAAGGGAGCTTGACTGCATGTGCTGGTTGGAGTGTTTGCATGGATCCTATCATGGAGGACAAATGTTGGTCTGTGTTCTGCATTCTAGCCACACTAAAGATCGCTGATGCAACTTGCTCCATTTTCCTGACCTTTCTTTTCTCCCATGAAGTTGCTGGGAATGAATTTCTGTGATTCACTCCCCTCCCCTTTTGTATTCATTCTCTCTCTCTCTCTCAAATGGAAAGAGTTTAAAAACAAAGGGCTGTTTTTACAACTGCTTCCTACTGATAATTGCTGTCACAGCAGGCATAACAAAGGCCAGCCCCTTGGGTGGCCAATGACACATTTCCCCTTTGCTGTGGCAACCTGGCATCTAAGCATTGCTCATTGCTGCAAGGCAGGCTGGCCTCAGATTTGTTCTCTGAACTTTTCTTTTTCTTCAATGGACATCTGACCCTCCTTCATCTGAAAGAACAGTGCAAAAAATAAAACAACAGCAATTAACAGTAATGGTTTAACAATGAAACTTTAGTGCTGTTGGCTTTTATTCAGGCCCCATTCTGCTACACTATCATTGGTTTGTTGCCCCCTCCCTTTAGGCTTGTACATGTCTATTTGAGGATGTTATAAGAATTACTGAGGTGAAGAGATCCTTTGAGCACTTCAGTGCATAACTGTATTTTTATTCCACCTGTCCTTCCTTCAAGGTGGTGTATAGTTTCCTCCTCCAGACTCCTTTTAAACTTTACATGGGTAGGCTCATCCCAACCTCCTGCCACTAAGCATCCTTTGGATATGTTAATCTCCCAATGCTCATGCCATTTCTGGTAGGGTCTCCCATGTCAGGCTTTTGCTAAGGAGCTGTATTAAATATGTCTCTGAGAAACAATGGGAGTGGCAACATATAGCCAACACTTGGTACTACTGCACAGGAAACATAGTAAACCCCTTTTGAATGTCTATTACCACGAAAATCCTATGATGCGAATCAAAAGTAAAACAAGAGATAGGGCAAAAGATGAGACTCCCAGGTTGGGAGCTACTGGGGTAAAGCAGAGGACAACTATGAATTGTGCTGTGGTTAATGATGCAACTGGACTCAAGCCGAATGGACATTCAGCTGTTAATGTGCTCAGAGGGAAAAGGAAGGTCTGAAGCTGTATAACACCTAGGGACATGGAACGTGAGAAGCATGAATCAGGGGAAGCTAGACATAGTAAAACAAACAAACAAAAAGAAATTTCAACATGGCACTACTTGGGGATAAGCAAGCTACAGCAGACAGGAATGGGACATTTTGAGTCAGATAATTACACAATGTTTTATTCAGAAAATGAAAATTAGGAAGAAATGGGGTGGCATTAATAGTGAGGAGAGATGTAGCAAAAACAGTCAAAGGATATAATGCAAAGTTTTGATCAAATAATATCAGTAAGACTTTAGGGGAAACCCATCGATATAACCTTAATCCAAGTTTATACTCTAACTATAGAGGAAGAAGAAGAAGAAGAAGAAGAAGAAGAAGAAGAAAAGAATCTATGCTGTGGAGCCCAGGAGAAAATTGATCACACACCAAAACAGGACTTCTTGTTAATCATAGATGATTTGAACGCAAAAGTAGGAAACAGAGCAGAATCAAAGACTGTGAGAAAATTTGGCCTAGGATCAAGAAATGAAGCAGAGAGTGACTGAATGAATTTTGTAAGACCATCAATTTGTTCATTGCAAAAATATTCTTCAAGTAATGCAAGAGGCAATTGTATACATCAGGGGTTTCTAAACTTTGGTCCTTTAGGTATTTTGGACTTCAACTCCCAGAAGCTGCAGCCAGCTTGGCCAACAGTTAGGAATCCTGGGAGCTGAAGTCCAAAACATCTGAAGGACCAAAGTTTGGAAACCAGTGGTATACATGGACATCACCTGGTGACCAATATAGAAATCTATATAGAAATATAGAAATCAAATAGACTATATAATTGGAAACAGAAGATGGAGAAGCTCCATTCTCTCTGCAAAAAGAAGACCAGATTTGTGGTACAGACCATGAACTGCTAATATCAAAAATTAGAACAAAGCTGAAGAAGATGACTAAACCAGCCATTGTGCCAAACTACAACTTGAAGAAGATACCCATAGAATTTAAAGATATTGGAAAAAATACAATTTCAGTGTTAAGCCTAATTGACCAGGAGTTAGAAGAACTCTGGACTGAACCCAGGGACACTGTCAGGGAGGAATGCAGAAAGGCACTGTATGCATCAAAAAAGAATTAGAGGCATCAGTGGATGACAAATGAAACTCCTCAAGCAGTTAAGGATAGACAAGAAGCAAAAGGTGACAGAAATAGGGTCAGAACCCAGAATGCAACTTGTGTGCAGGGACAAGGAGAACTCCTGGAGTTTGTTATACAATGGACAGGAGAAGCCAGGCATAGTCAGACACGCATTTTAGACTTTAGGAGAGCTGATTTCAATAAACTCAAGGAAATACTGCGGGTGATCCCATGGTCAGGAATACTAAAAGAGAAGGGACTTCAAGATGGATGGGACTTTCTCAAAAGGGAGATATTGAAGGCACAATTTCAAACAGTACCATTGAGGAAGAAAAATGGAAGGTGTCTCAAGAAACCAGGATGGATGACTAAAGAACTTTCAGCGGAGCTAGGTTTTAAATGGAATATGTATAGGAAATGGAAAAAGAGAAATCACCAAAGAAGAATTCAAACAGATAGCAAACATGTGTAGGAGTAAAGTCAGAAAAGCTAAAGCGCAGAATGAGCTCAGGCTTGCTAGAGTGGTTAAGAACAATAAAAGGGTTTTTTTTGGGGGGGGTATGTCCGCAGCAAAAGGAAGAACGAAATGGTAGGGCCACTATGCGGAGAAGATGGCAAAATGCTAACAGGGGACAGAGAAAAGGCAGAATTACTCAACACCTTCTTTGCCTCAGTGTTTTCAGAAAAGGAAAAGAGTGAGCAACCTGAGAATAATGGAACAGAGGACACAATAGGGGAAATCCAGCACAGAATAAGTAAAGAGGTAGTACAGGAATACCTTCTTAATCTAAACGAATTTAAATCTCCAGGACCAGATGAACTACATCCAAGGGTATTAAAAGAGCTGGCAAATATGATCTCAGAGCCATTGGCAATAATCTTTGAGAACTCCTGGAGAACAGGAGAAGTCCCAGCAGACCAGAGGAGGGCAAACATTGTCCCCATCTTCAAAAAGGGGGAAAAACAGGATTCCAACAATTATTGTCCAGTTAGTCTGACATCAATACCAGGGAAGATTCTAGAACAGATGATTAAGCAGAGAGTCTGTGAACATTTAGAAGGCAATGCCATAATCACAAAAAGTCAACATGGGTTTCAGAGAAAAAGTCATGCCAGACTAATCTGATCTCCTTTTTTTGATAAAATGACCAGCTTGGTAGATGAAGGGAACACTGTGGATATCGCATACCTTGATTTCAGTAAGGCCTTTGACAAGGTTCCCCATGTCATTCTTGCAAACAAGCTTGTAAAATGTGGGCTAGACAAGTTAACTGTTCAATGGATTTGTAATTGGTTAACTGGCCGAGCCCAAAGGGTGCTCAGCAGTGGGTCTTCTTCGTCTTGGAAAGAACTGACCAGTGGGGTGCCACAGGGTTCTGTCCTGGGCCCAGTGCTATTCAACATCTTTATCAATGACTTGGATGAGGGAATTAGGGGCATACTTATCAAATTTGCAGATGACACCAAATTAGGAGGAGTAGCCAATACCCTAGAGGACAGGATCAACATTCAGAATGACCTGGATAGACTGGAGAGCTGGGCCAAAGCTAACAAAATGAAGTCAGTACAGAGAAATGTAAGGTACTGCACTTAGGGTGGAAAAATGAAATGCATAGATATAGGATGGGGGAGACTTGGCTGAATGAGACTACGTGCGAAAGGGATCTAGGAGTCCTAGTACATCACAAGTTGAACATGAGTCAACAGTGTGATGCGGCAGCTAAAAAGGCCAATGTGATTTTGGGCTTCAATAGAAGTATAGTGTCCAGATCAAGGGAAATAACAGTTTCACTCTATTCTGCCTTGGTCAGGCCTCACCTAGAATACTGTGTCCAGTTCTGGACACCACAGTTCAAAAAGGATATTGCCAAATTGGAGCGTGTCCAAAGGAGGGTGACTAAAATGGTGAAAGGTCTGGAAACTATACCTTATGAGGAAAGACTTAGGGAGCTGGGTATGTTTAGCCTGGAAAAAAGTAGGTTAAGGGGCGATATGATAGCCCTGTTTAAATATATATTATATTTGAAGGGGTGTCACATTGAGGATGGAGCAAGCTTGTTTTCTGCTGCTCCAGAGACTAGGACATGGAGCAATGGATGCAAGCTTCAGGATCAGAAATTCCTCCTCAACATTAGGAGGAACTTTCTGACAGTAAGAGCTGTGTGGCAGTGGAACACACTCCCTTGGAATGTGATGGGGTCTCCTTCTTTGGAGGTTTTAAACAGAGGCTGGATGGCCATCTGTCAGGGATGCTTTGATTGTGTATTCCTGCATGGCAGGGGGTTGGACTGGATGGCCCTTGTGGTCTCTTCCAACTCTACAATTCTATAATTCTATGATTCTGTACTGTAGTAATCAATGCAGAGAAGTAGAAAGTGACAACAAAAAAGGAAGAACGAAACAAAATTCGTTAATTCAAAGGGAAATTTAAACTAAGTCTGGGGATACTGTATGACCAGTAGAGGAACACATTACATGACGAAGTACAAATAAAAAGACAATGGAAACAGTACACTGAAGAACTGTATATAGGAGATGAAAAGATGACAGATTTGTTTAAGGAAGAACCATTTGAAGATGAACCCCCAATTTTAGAAAATGAAGTGGAAGCTGCACTCAGATTTCTTGGGCAAAATAAAACACTAGGAACAGATGGCATACCAAGAGCTGCTTCAGTCTACAGGGACAGAATCTACTCTAGTTCTAACTAAAATTTGCCATCAAATATGGAAAACAAAACAATGGTCCACAGATTGGAAACACTCAATATCCATTCCAATCTGCAAGAAAGGGGAAACCAGTAATAACCTCAAGACCACTGCATTACTTTCCCATGTAAGAAAAGTGATGCTCAACATTCTACAACAAGTACTTTTACCATATATGGAACAAGAAATGCCAGATGTCCAAGTTGGGTTCAGGAAAGGAAGTGGCACTAGGGATCATTGCAAAAATATTTTGGATAATCAAGCACACCAAGAATTTCAAAAGAAAATCAGCCTGTGCTTTATAGATTATAGATATAGCAATGTCTTTGATTGTGTACGTCATGAAAAACTATGGATTAAAGAAATAGGTGTGCCACAACATTTGATTGTCTTTATGGGTAACCTGTACTCAGAACAAGGGCTACTGTTCAGACAGACTACAGAGAAATTGAATGGTTTCCAATTGGCAAGGGGGTCAGACAAGGCTGCATTTTATCACCCTATCTGTTTAACTTGTATGCTGAACATATACATAAAGCAGGATTGAACTCAGAGGAAGGAGGGGTGAAAACTGGAGGAAGGAACATTGGCAATTTAAGATATTCAGATGCCACCAAACTACTAGCAGAAAATAGTAGGTAAATGCTTGGAATGGTTATTGAAGAAACTCACTGAAATACTTTAAGATTTTCCATACTATGGCTCAGTCACTAATCAGAATGGAGACCGCAGTCAAGAAATGAGAAAACTAGGACTTGCAATGGCAGCTATGCAGGAACTAGATAAGATCTTGAAAGATCCATGCCATCGTATTTTCCATGCCATCGTATTTTCAATTTCTATGTATGAATGTGAACACTGGACAGTGGAGAAAGGTGATAGGAAGAAAATGAACTCATTTGAAATGTGGTGCCGGAGAATAGTTCTGTGGATACCGTGGACTGCTAAAAAAAAACAATCAGTGGGTCTTAGAGCAAATCAAGCCTGAACTCTCCATAAAAGCCAAGATGACTAAACTGAGACGGTTGCACTTTGGCCATATCATGAGAAGACATGACTCACTAGAAAAGACAATAATGCTTGGTAAGGTAAAAGGAGTAGAGAAAGAGGAAGACTGCATTCTACATGGATAGACTCAATCAAGGAAGCCATGTCCCTGAGTCTGAAAGACCTGAACAGGGCTGTTGAGGACAGGGTGATTGGGGGTCTCTCATTCATAGGGTCACTGTAAGTTGAACTTGACTTGGACAGCAATTAACAACAGCAACAACATCTAATGGCCTCATTTTGCGGAAGGCTGGGCTACTGCAATAGGTTTTGCTGAGAAATATCATACTACCAGATTCAGCAATAAACTTCACAGCAGAGGAAGGATTTAAACCTGAATCTCTATGGCCTTTGCCATGTTTTTGCCCCTTTTCTTTATTTACTTTCTGTTAGCAGAAACGCCATACGATGCAGTGAACCAGTGTCATTTAGTGGTTTGGGTGTTGGACTAGGACTCTGGGAGTGTGTGTGTATGTGCAAGGCTAAAGTGCCTGTTAACTTACGGCGACCACATGAATTTCATAGGGTTTTCTTAGGCAAGGAATAGTCAGAGGTGGTTTTGCTTGTTCCTTTCTCTGAAATAAAGCTTGCAGCACCTGGTATTCGTTGGCAGTCTCCCATCCAAGTACTAACCAAAGCTGACCCTGCTTAGCTTCCAAGATCAGATGGGATCTGGTAGAGGGTACAAGTCCCCTCCTTGGCTATGGGAACTTAATGGGTGATAGGGAAAATGATCTAGCCTTTCCTTTCTTCCAGTGTTTATGTCCTGTGAGCAGAGTTCCCTTCTCAGGATTCCATACCAACAAGCTCTGTCTACAAGCTCTGTCTAGAAGCTTTACTCTTTCCTGAATCAAGTGAACAGGAACCTTTTCTTTTCTTTTTAAAGGAGGAAGCCCTAGAAACCATGAGGACTGAATCTGTTCCATGACCTCAGCCACTGAAAATCATGAATTAGTTACTCCTCTGCCCTTTCCATAGCTTCATCCTCACCTTTTTTGTTTTGTGGACACACCAGGATTTTGTGGGTGTTGGTTCCTTCTTTTATAGGTACATTTTGAGGCACTGATGAGAGGCAGATTGGGGACTGACAAAATTACTGATTTCTGCATTCTGGAAACGGCAATAAAGCCTCACCCTCTTGTTTTGCTAGTAAAGCAATTGTCTAAGGGTGTGTCAATGTGGAGGGTTTGTCAGAGGCTGGATGTGGTTGAACAACCTATCCAGCCTTATGTGCTGCTTGCAACAAAAGATCTTAAGCTTATTCCCTGTACTTTGTGGGTTTGGATTTTTTAAAAAAAGATTAACAGGCTGTTGAGTCAGAAGCAGGAATTTGTGGGCTTTGTGAAGGAAGGGGGGTCATTTTAGCTTTTAGAAAGAACCTGCAGTGCTTAGGGATCTCTGCATGTCATTCCCTTCACCACAGCATGTACACAGTTTTGGGTACCTGCATGATAGACAAGTTGGTGGTTTTTTTAAATGAGTGCTTTCCAGTTTTAAAAATCTGTTTATGATGGGCTCTTCTTTTTAAAGAGAAGTGACTAAGAGACTCCGCTATAAATTAAGTGATCACACTTTAAACCTCACCTCTGAAATGAATTCACTAAGTGGCCTTAGTTAAGTAAGTCCTCAACCCTTCTCTGCCTCAGTTTCCCCCATCTGCATTATCTCTCTCTGTGTGGCTTTTCTTCTCAAATGAAGATTCAAGAAGGACTCATCCTGTGCTTTCTGCAAGCGATGACTAAAAAAATACTCAATGCAGAGGTGGGCAGTGTTGTTTCAGATGTTGGACTGCAACTCTCGCAGCCCCTCATTATTGGCTAGGATATCTGGGGCTGATGAGAGTTGCAGTTCAGCATTTGGATGTTCTTTGAACATCAGAAAGTATTATGAGAACCATTATTTACTTTATTAATATATCACCAATTTAAGTGGGTTGTGAATTCTCATCTTTCTGGGAAATCATAGCCTTTTAGATATCATCTGCTGGATTGTGACCAGATCATTTTATGGTTCTTTCTCTTATCAAATTGCATATGTGTGTTTGTTCTTTTACAGCCAATATTTAAACTGAGTTGTGTTTGCGAAGATCAGTTTCGGTCTTTATTAAATCAAAAGAGCGATTATAGTTATAAAAAAAGCCAGCTTTGATAAATATGCATCAAAACATTGGAGTCTTATATTGCTGACATGCCTGGCACAAAATAAGAAAGCATTTTGTATTGTAAAATATTTGCATGGAAATGCATTTAATATATTATAGTTGTTCATTCTGTGGTGTTCTGCTTGATTAGCACAATTGTTTTAAAGCTTCTTTAATCTTTGTTAAGATCTTTGAAACTTCAAGACCAATGAGCTCTCACAATCAGAAACTCAGTCAATAAAAATAATCTTTTGACCCAGCCTCCCTTACCCTGATGATTCCAGATGTTTTGAACTGCAGCTCCCATATGGCATGGTCAGTAGTTGGGGATGATGGGAGTTGTAGCCCAAAACATTTGGAGAACATTACATTGGGGAAGGCTGCTCTGACCAGTAGTAGGTTAGCTGAATGTTGTGGTCCTAGATGGGGACAGGAGCCCTATAGCCTGGGTTATGGCATGAAGTTAAGAGTATAGTCTCATCAGTAGCTTAATTCAATATACTAGAGATAAAACTGTACTTAAGGCACATGTATTACAGGAGGATCAACTCTTACTTTGGAGACACTAACCAGAAATTCAGCCATCACGACACAAATGAAATCCACGTGCAGTTTAGTGCTTTGCGTGCAGAAGATTCCACCTTTGATCTCAGTTGTCTCAGGCAGCAGACTGGAAATGATTTTTCTGAAAGCCACTGTAATGATTATCAGTGTTAGGAAGTCTTGGTTCAAATGTCCTTTCAATCCATGAAGCTCAGGACTGGAATGGCAACCTTAGGCAGCACAAGGCAGAGTACACTGCGGATGCCTAATCTGAACCCTTTTAATTTCCCCCCTGGTATTCTACTCAGCTTCAGAGGAAGGCCATGGCAAACTCTTTCTGAACAAATCTTGCTAAGAAAACCTTGTGATAACTTTGTCTTAGGGTTGCCATAAGTTGGAAACAACTTGAAGGCACACAGCAACAGCAAATTCTACTCTAAGCAATACATATGGCATCTGGTCTAGCCACTCCTGTACCTTCCCATAATGTCCCTACTGTTGCTCTGGGGCATTGTGGGGAAACATTCGCCTAGACCCTGCTTCTCCATGCTACTCAGTAGTGCCGCCACAACTGCCAAATAAGGCTTTTAGGATCAACATACCATTGGGGGAGGGAGACAGAATCATAGAATCATAGAGTTGGAAGAGACCACAAGGGCCATCCAGTCCAATCCCCTGCCATTTAGGAATACATAATCAAATCATTCCTGACAGATGGCCATCCAGCCTCTGTTTAAAACCTCTAAAGAAGGAGACTCCACCACACTCCAAGGCAGTGTATTCCACTTCCGAACAGCTCTTACTGTCAGGAAGGTCTTCCTAATGTTTAGGAAGAACTTCCTGACAGTAAGAGCTGTTGGGGGCCATTAGAGGAAAATTGCCTATACCACATCAAACCTAAAGTGGGGCTCCAATAAAGTTCATTGGGTGTCCTTGGACCAGTAGACCCACAGGCTTGTTTTGAAAATGGAATGTGAAGGGAAAGAAAGTACCCATGCATACAGTGGACCCTGGGTATCTACTGGGGTTTGGTTCCAGGACCCCTTGTGAATTCCTAAATCAGTAGATGCTCAAGTCTCATTATATATAAAATGGTGTCATTATACATAAAATGGCAAATAGCAAGCTTTGCTTTTTGTATCTTTTGGAATATTTTGAGCCATGTTTGGTTGGAGCTGTGGTTACAGAACCCGTGGGTATGGCTACTATCCAATATATCTTGTACTTAGTATAAGTACTACCCAGTATCCAAAGAGTGAAATAAAACTATAATAAATAAAGATCATGCCTTTAGACTGAGGCAGGTAACTCTGTGGGGACCAAGGGTCAATTTCTCTCCAGATTCTCCATGGGCCTCACACTTCACAGCAAGCCCAAATGCATCAGTTTTCCTTTGCAGTTCCTCTCAAAATGGTGACAGGAAGTGACATCTGGTATTTTCTCTTGTTTTCATGTGTTCGGGGTGGTGGTGGCAGTTCTGTGTAGTTTTGGGGCAAACATTGCCTGAAAATCACCAGTTTTTTTAAAATGGGGAAATTAGAGGGCTTTAGGGGGGTTTCAGTAGCTGGAGAGAGGTTTAGGTGCCACAGATGTGGAATCCTGTGGCTGCATGCAGTCCGCAGGCTTCACTTTGCCCAGCTGTGCTTTAGACTGTACCCTCTTTGGTATCAGGGACTGTCTCTGTATATTTCTTTGCATAGTGAAACTCTGTAAAGTGCCATATGGTGCTGTAGGCATAATTATCTGTACTTCATGTGTCATTCCCTGGGATCTACCTGGCAAAAATACATTGTGACAGACAGGAAGTTGGGCAAGACATTTTCAGTGTTCATGCTTGTTTGGACGATCTGTAATCCCCACAAGTGGGTGGAATAGTAGCATAGGATGCAATGTCTGAAGAAAGGTACACACTCCTTCCTTCATTTCTTTGGCTGAAATGTGATTGAACTGCTTCAGCTCTCCTTCTGTTCCATGTGACTTGGGCACACCTGGCTTTTTGTTGATTGTGGCTGATTTTCTATTGGTGGAGGT
This sequence comes from Gambelia wislizenii, assembly GCA_030847615.1. Taxonomy (NCBI): domain Eukaryota; kingdom Metazoa; phylum Chordata; class Lepidosauria; order Squamata; family Crotaphytidae; genus Gambelia; species Gambelia wislizenii. Next base: position 483,329,075 of record JAUMIR010000001.1, on the reverse strand, counting down.
GCCAGGAGGTCAATACAATCTCTTGATTAAACATTCCCTCCTATTAGCTTTATTTCCCTGGAGAAGGTTGCTGTTGGTATTGGGCTGATAAGCCTGCAAAGAAGCAAACATCAGTTAGGTGGCAATTTAATATACGTAATCATTTGTCTGCTAAACTTTTGTTGATAACAGAGCTGTGGTTTTTTCTTTCTTACTGAAAACTGAAAGTGTTCTTCTCTCCTTATAGCTCACGTAGTTACTTTTTAAATATGTCAGAGCCAGAATGACTTCTTCTCAAACGAGCCCCCCCCCCACACTCTTGCTCTGGATGATCTGAGCGTTCTTCCTGATTAATGAGCAGTGAATCATACAGAAATGCACCAGGCAGCCTCTTGTGTGCATGGTGACTCTGAGCCCCACAAACAACAAGAGTAGGTATGTGAAGGAAGAGAAACAAACATTCAGCATATCGATACAATTGGCCTTCTATATCCGTGGATTCTGCATCCACGGATCCAACCAACCATGGTTTGAATATATATATATATATATATATATTCCAAAAAGCAATCTTTGATTTTGCCATTTTACTGTGCCATTATATTTAATGGGACTTGAACATCCACGGATTTTGGCCTCCATGGGGGATCCTGGAACCAAACTCCAGTCGATACCAAGGGCCCACTGCATTAGGAAATAAACCATGCCAAAAGCATTTTGGCATTGTGAGTTCTTGATGGGGTGTGTTACTGTTGAAAAGAATCTTTGCTTGCCTCCGCTCCGCACCATCTGCCGCCAGGGGACAGGGAAACTCTCACCCTTGTGGTGGTGTGCCTTTTTATTTTATTTTAATAGAACAAGAAGAATAGCAGAACATTGAATTGAGGGGCAGGGGAGAGCAAAGGGATTTTATACCTCTTTTATGACAATTCACTTGAGGTGATGCTTTTAGAAGGTGGGTGGCATGATTTGGTTATAACTGGAGGAAACAAAGTGTCGGGATTAGTGGATTTCATTAAGTGCGTCCTGCCCTATGCCACACAGTACATCCTTCATAATTTGATCACCAAGCTAGGCGTGGTGACTTCCATCTTTGGTGTCAAATTTTTGGCCTTCTATAATACTTATTTTCATTCTCAACTTGGTGTGTGTGTATTTTTGGCTAGAATCATAGAATCATAGAGTTGGAAGAGACCTCAGGGGCAATCCAGTCCAACCTCCTGCCATGCACATATATAATTCTCTTGGGTATGTTGCTGTTCCCAGTGTGCTGCTTGTCTGCTTGGGAAACATACCCAACCAATCGTAGTGCTCTGTTGGCCAGCCAGCCAGCAGCTTGAGGGTGTTTTTCAGTACCACCTCCTTGGCCTACAGCCATATCTTTGCCTGTTGAGCTACAGTAAGTAAATACTCAGCCAGTTCCCCTTGCTGTCTTAATATGCATGCATGGGGGAAAACAATGCTGCTTTCTATGTGTCCCCCACCCTCCTCTTTCTTCTTTTTCTACCTTTCTTACCTTCTGTCCTGCCTGGGGCCTTTCTGTGCGACCTGGGGCCTTTATCTGTGGTCTGGGGCCTTTCTCTGCTGCCAGGCCCCTGGGGCCTTTCTGTCCTGCTTGGGGCCTTTTGACTTTCTTTGCTGCCTGGGACATTTCTGTGCTGCCTGGCCCCTTTGGCCTCTTGGGCCCTCAGCGCTGTCTTTAGCTGCACCCTGGGCCTTCTGTGCTGTCTGTAGCAGTTCCTTCCTCTTGGGCCTTTGGGGTGGAAACATGTGGAAAACTTCAAGTCCTTTCTAAACATGGTGGTGGAGGGGCTCTTGCATCCTGCCACATGTGGGTTGTGTCTCTGTGTATAGCATGTGTGTGTGTGTGTAGGTGTAGCGTAGGGTATGTGGTAGCGTGGGGTGTTTATGTGATTGAATGGTGGCAGCAGAGGGGCTCTTGATGTGGGTTGTGTGTGGGTAGCATGGGGGTGTAGTGTGGGTGTGTATTGTGGTGTGTGTATGCACAGTTGCATATGGGGGTGGAGGGGCTCTCCCATCCTGCTGTGCATGGTGTGTGTATGTGTGTAGCATGGTGTGTATATGTGTTAATAGTGTGTGTTTGTGTGTGTATGTGCGATTGCATGGCAGTGGCAGAGGAGCTCTCATATCCTGGTGCATATGGTGTGTGTGTACGTGTGGTTGCATGGTGGCAACAGAGGGGCTCTCATGTCCTGGTGCACGTGGTGTTTATATGTAGTTGTTGTTTGTGTGTTGTGTAGTATGTGTGTGTGTACACACGGTTGCATGGTGATGGTGGGGCTCTCGCATCCTGGCGTGTGTGGTGTGTGTCTAGCATTGTGTGTGTGTCTATGTGTCTGTGTATATGCGCGGTTGCATGGTGGTGCCGGAGGGATTCTTGGCATGAAATTAGCCATCATAGTTATTTGAAAGGTTATATATTAATGCGTTAAATGAGCATACTCTTGACATGTTTCCTAAGTGGCCAGTCAGCAGAATGGGAATGGAAACATAGAATCATACTGAAGTGTTTTATATATGCAGATAACAGTGTATGTTACACTGGGTATAGCTAGTGTTTATTTATTTCCCACCTTTTTTTCTGGCATGGGACCCAAAGTGGCTATTGGATTGAACTCTAACAGGTTTTCTTGTAAAAACAATAGCAGCCCATACATCCTGAAACAGGTTTGAGCAGCCTCTGCCAGTTCTGGGTCTGTTTTTCTGCCTCTGGAACCTACAGAGGGTGCCACACCAGTCCCTCCAAAGGAAGCCAGAAGTGGCCAAAATGTCACTTGTTTTTTTTTTTTTACTCCCCACTCCTTTTCCTGTTAAAAAAAGGGATGTGGGAATATTGTACCTTGCTTTAGAGGAAAACCATGGCCTCTGAAGATATGCTTCTTATTAAAAAAAAAAAAAAAAGAAAGTTGAAGAAATTGCTCTGTGGGGCATTGGAGACCCCAAAAATGGCTGGGAGGGGAGGCTGCATGATATTCCCACACACACTCAGTGCTCATGATGGAGGCATGTGTGTGTGTTTTGCAGTAGCCTTCACCACTGTCACTTGAGAAGCCAGGAGAAAAGGAGGATATGCCCTGTTCATATGTGCCTTCAGGATTAGATGCTTCTTTCTTCCCAGTTGCCGCTTGCAGTATGTCCGACTTTAGTGTTGCTCTTGTTCCTTAACTGTTCATCACAGACATGCTGCTTGACCTCAGTGACCTCCTTCAGGTATTGTATCTACTTCTGTTTAAAAGCTTGGTTCAAACATTAACTCTTGCAAATGAAGACAAGCAAAGAGCTAGGAGCCCAGGCTCTATTCAGGAAACCTTAATTGTCTCTGGTTTTAGCAGTGCTGGGCAGGAAAATCACAGAGATTGTAAATCAGGGATAATTGTTCTGTGCAATTAGGATCAAGTGTTTGGTGTCTCTTGCTCCTTTCTACAAATAACAAATCAACAGTTAGTGTAATCATGATGCGAAAGACTGTGCTGCTAATGCAGTAGCTCAAGGTCATATTTTATATACTCTTCTAACATTTTTTTTTAAATGAAAAAGGTCTAGTGAAATAAGGGGGCACAGTTTTCAGAAGGGGAGAGAACATATTTTAGTAGAGACTTCTGGGATTAGATTGAAGGAGGGTAATAGCAGAAACTGTCCCAAATGAGTGCATGTGGGGATTGTGTTGTATTTCCTAGTCATTTGTGGCTGGTGGCTAGATGAGTTTCTAATCCTTAATGTATTTGCATGAGAGAGAATTAACTAAAATGTGCAGGGTGGTCTTAGGGTAAGTGCATCAAACACTGCCATCTCAGTAGCTATAAGTGTGTGTTGCATATGTTTGATATGGCCATCCGGCAACAAAATATATTCTATATACAACTCAGACAGTTAATTTTGGCCTCCCCAGCTGTCTTTAGTAATTGGCACTTCACTGCTACCCCTTCAGCTGCATGAAGCATCAAAGAACCTTCTGGAATTCGATTTATTTAACATATTTTAATTCTTAAAGTTCCAAAGCTGCAGTCCTAAAAGCACCCTTACCTGGGAGTAAATCATTTACCTAAATCCATTTTCTAATATTGTCCTAACTACAGCAGAGCCACTGAATCAACCGCTAAGTATTAAGTCAATACCTGTGTAAATTCCCATTGATTCAGAGGGTTTACTCTATTTGGGACTAGAAATTAGATTTACGCTACTGAGATTTCATTGGGGCTATTTTTGAGTGGAGATGTATGGTACTGCACCATTCTAAAAATAGACTTTAACAGTCAGAAGTGGTGGGGAGAAAGTGGGATTTCATTATGGCTATTGCTGTTTTTTTATTATGTAAAAAAATTCATATTAAATGCCTGTTAAAGGTAATTCTGTGCCTACTAGGAGTTAATCTGCTGAAGTCATACATGATTGTTCTGGTATATTTGCTGACTTTTTTTACAGAATGATTTCATCTTTTTCTGTATCAGTACTGTTCAGTCTTTCAGACAGACCAACCCATAACACTAGCCTGCAACGTGGGGCCTGCTATTGATTGCATGTTTATTTTCTCTTTCATTTTGCCTGTGAGAAGCAGTATTGCAGTGGTATAATCTTCTACAAACTAGAATACCATATTTTTATATTATGTGTTGAGATTATATTTATCTATCATTTAGGCGGGTGGCTGGCTGGCTGGCTTGTTGCAATGTGAGCAGAAAACAAGTGGAGACATGAAACCCATACAGACTACCAAACTCTATTTTGTAGCTCATTATTGTCAAATTTGGTTGAAATGTCTGCTATTAAGGCAACATTACTGCTTGATTACTTTGCTGTTTAATTTATGACACTAGTGAGGAAAACCATTATTAGCGCTTTATTTACTGGTTTAAACCCAATCTGTGAAATAATTTCTAGAATTATTTTTTTTAAATATTACTTTTTATTATTACATTGATACCCATACATATACATAGGGAATTTTAAAAAACATGAAAACATAACTAATTTCCATCATTGCTTTTCCCATTCATAGTATATTACATTAACATCATTCTACGTTGATTATTTTATCAATTAAATCAGGAACTGGCTGAAAAGACAGAAATAGAATGGCAACCTGTAATTAATTATTGCAGGAGAAGATGGAATATTGATAGAGATATCGAGATATAATATATAACTATTGCAACATAGACATAGACAAGATACATAAGGAAATAGGACACTGATTTAGGAGACGGGAAAGGAAGGGATGAGGAATTTCTAGAATTATTAAAACGAGAGATCCCAAAATTATTGAGATGTATGTGGTTATGCCTACTAAATTATAGGCCTACTACAATTTACAACTTTACTAAGTAGGTTTTGCTTGAAAAATGAATAATTGTGACCCTATTTGAGGTTGAGAAGAAATTTCCCCGATATCAAGTTACCTTCAAACTTGATGACCCTGTTAGGATTTTCTTGTGGTTCAGTTTCCCCTCACTTGCACCACTGAGGCTATAACAGTACAGAATAGTATATTTATATGTTTGCCAATGTTTTAAAAAAAGGAAAGAAAGAAAAACTTATACGTTTCAGCATCCTTTCTCCACACTCCCATTTGTTGTGGCTTGGCTTACTTAATAATAATAACCTATCTTCAGGACTCCCTACTTTCATATAATCCTCCCCGTGCACTCAGGGCCTATGGGAGGAATCTGCTACAACCTTTAAAAACTAGGCTCTCTTTGACCTGCCAGAGGACCTTTTCGGCTATTGCTCCCAGATTATGGAACGGCCTGCCGGCTGAGATCCATCATATTACCACCCTAAATAGCTTTTAAAAAGCTCTTAAGACAGATCTCTTCCAGCGGGCCTTTCCTGAATAGATACCCAGCCATCAGAAAGAAAAAATCTAATTTAGCCCGATCCCGATACAGCCATCTTTATTGTTTATTTTTTAGTATTTATTAAGTATGTTTTAAATTTTTTGAATTATTTAATTGTATTTTAAGGTGGGGTAGGATGAAGGGTCTTGAATGTATATTTTAAATGCTGTAAGCCGCCCTGATTGCATTTTGTAGAGGGGTGGGATACAAATAATAATAATAATAATAATAATAATTAAAACCTGAGTCTGACAGTCATGTATAAATGGGAAAGAATGCCTGTCTGATTCTTCAGAACACATGCTTTGCATAGAGGGCATCCCAGGTTCAATTCCTGGTCTCTCCAGTTCCAAAGGATCAGATAACAGGGAGTGGGAAAGGCCTTGGATAGCTGATGCCAGTCATAGAAGACAGTACTATCTTAGATGGAGAAACAGCCTGAGCTGATGTAAGATAGCTTTCTAGGATAAAAGGGACATGTCTGTGAAGAGAGCTGAACTGTCTCCATATCTGCCTGTTTTATATCACTTTACAATTGTGGCAAATTCAAAGGATTAAGAGGCCAATTTAATGGCCCTACCATGGGCTGTACTTTCCCTTTCGGGGAAACTGGGTGGGCTCCACAGGTGGCCCACTCCCACTATAGGATCATTTCCCCCCTTCTGCATGTTTACTTCAGCCAGTCACACATTTGTTGGGTTGGTCGGTTGGTCAGTCAATCTAGCAGCACAGCACAAGTGTGGACACACTGGCATTTGGCAGAGAAGCTATATGCAGGTAAGATGCAAGTGTTGCTGATGAGAGTACCTTTCACCCTAGTTTACCCCTTTTGCCCTAAGATTTCCCCAAGTCCTTTACACATTTTGGAGTCAGAGCCTGATTTAAATGAACATGTCTACCATTATTCTATGTAGTTTCAGCCCGAATTTACTCTGTGCATTGGATAGTGGAGAAGATAGAATGGAACTTGAGGCATAGTCTTTTGTCTTTGTCTGAACTGCCTAGAAAGAGATGATAGTGCATGTTGCATTGCTTTTCTATCCAGCCATTTAATTTTGGACAACAGACTAGAACTCAAGTGTTGCTCACTTGTTCGATATTATCAGTGGCCCCATTTCCGAGCAGGAAATGTCTGAACACTTTGAGATGAAGATGTTCATCTTTCACTGCTGGAAATGAATGCATCACAGATAAGGCCAAGGTTTCTTTTTCCAGCAGTGAAAGACTGAACATCCTGAGATAGATTGCTCCTCCCTTTTGCCTCGATAGGTAGGAATAGTACAGAACTTTGATGAGAGGCTTCTAGTGAGAGCAGCCCCTGGTAAGACCAGTCTTCATTCCTGCCTCATGCCCTGCGGGTTTTGTTTTTCTGCTCTCCATCTTCCTCCTATTCTTCAGTGAGACACACACCCTGCTCCAAAGTGGGAATTTCCTCTCACGTGGAGAGGCCTTTTTCCCTGCTATAGCCCATTCCTCATGGGTTGAAGAGGCTAGCCTTGCCTTCCTCAGAGAAGAGCCAGCGGGGAAATTCATGCAGGGTTAGCAGGTGAGAGAAGGTTCCTACATTCTGTAGCCCTGGTGGTGCAGTGGTTAAACGCCAGTACTGCAGCCACAACGTTGTGAGTTCCATCCTTCAGGGCTCCAGGTTGACTCAGCCTTCCATCCTTCTGAGGTCGGTAAAATGAGTACCCAGCTTGTTGGGGGCAATTAGCTAACACATTATAAACCGCTTAGAGAGTGCTTAGCACTGTAAAGCAGTATAGAAATGCAAGTGCTGTTGTTACTGCTCTTGCTCTTGCAATGCCCAGCCTGTTAAGAGGTCAGGGATGAGGGCAGCAGCAGCCCTGCTATCAATGCTAAAGAGAGCCCAAGGGAGGAAACTTTCCAGGCATGTTGGGGGACTGAAGTCCCTTCCTTTAGCCCAGGGCATAAAGGCAGTGGGCTCAAGCCACGCTTCAGCTGTGGAAACAGGATAAGCCACCTGCAGGCTCCACATCAGGTCCAGCTAAGCCTCTCTTACAAGATGGGGTTGAAATGTATGTAACTGGCATTGCTACCACATGCTGTACACAAGAAACTCAACCATGTGAAGATGCCAAATATTTTTGTTGTGGCACAAAAGTAAACCAAAATAAAACTAGCACTTGGTGGTTGTGAAAATAATCACCCCTTTTGCTGTGGCAAGCCTAAACAAGCTCTGCCTCCATAAATCATGTAAGTAGTAGAACAGAGTCCACTGCTGTGCAGTTCCAGTGCCAGGTGATCTCAGATTAAATGCACCTGTTTCTGGATAGCTCCAGAGTTTGTTGGAGAACATATCTAAACAAGCATCATCATGAAGACCAAGGGGCTATCAAACTAAGTCTGGGAGAAGATTGTGCAGAAACTCTAATCAATGGTTGTTTTTTTTAAAATCCCTAATTATGAAATTCATTACAGTGGGCCCTTGGTATCCACTGGGGTTTGGTTCCAGGACCTTCTGTGAATACCAAAATCCATGGATGCTCAAGTCCCATTATATACAGTGGTGTAGTAAAATGATGTCCCTTATATAAAATGGCTAAATCAAGGTTGCTTTGGGGATTTTTAAAAAAATATTTTTTTTCAAGCCGTGGATGGTTGAATCTGTGGACACAGAATCCATGGATATGGAGGGCTGACTGTATTTTAAGATGGAAAAAACATGGCTGAACCATCACTTCACTTAGAGAAGGTCACCTACTAAAATTCAAATGACAGGGTAGGGAAGTCCTTAGCCAAAGAAGCAGCCAAGAGGCTAATGGTATTTCTGACAGACCTAATGATATCCACAGCTGAGAAACAGTCCATGAGGCAGCTATTTCCTGGTGCTCCACATAGCTGGGCTTTATGATAGAGTGGCAAGAAGGAAGCCATTGCTCAGACAATGCCATATTAAAGCCTGTTTGGAGTTGGCAAAAGGACATGATGGAGACACAGCAGACATGTGGGAAAATGTCCTGTGGTCTGATGAGACAAAAACTGGACTTTCTGGCCTTGCTGCAAAATCGCTATATGTGATGCAAAGAGGACAGTGCACAGTAACCTGAAAACACTATACCCACATTGAAGCGTGGTGGAGGCATCATGTTCTGGGGTTGCTTTTCCTTGACAGGGACTGTGAAACTGGTCTGGATTAACATACCGTATTCAGGGGTAGCTGTGTTGGCCGTGCAGCAAAACAAAAACTAAAAAAAAAAGTGATGCCTTTATTGGCCAACCAAATTGCAAAACACATGATGCAAGCTTTCAAAGCTCTACTGGCTTCTTTAAAAAATAAAGAAAGAAAAATGACGATGTTGGAGTCACAGGCCTACATGCTGTTTCAGACATTACATGTGGTGTTGTTCAAGTTCTCATGCAGGCAGAGGCCACTCCTACTTTCTGGCCTTGTGGTGTAGTTATTTTTTTAAACATCTTTTGCTTGATGAAGAAGCCAGTAGAGCTTTGAAAGCTTGCATCATGTATTTTGCATTTTGGTTGGCCAATAAAGGCATCACTTTTTGTAGATTCTGGATTTTGGTCTGGATTAAGGGCAAGGCGAATGTTGCCAAACACAGGACAACTCTATGTAGAGGAAAACTTGTTTGACTTACAAGAGACATGGAACTGGGGTAGATGTTCCCCTTCCCAAAGGCAAATGACTGTATAAACACACAGCCAAATAACATCAGAGTGATTTAAAAAGAAGGACAGAGCAAGAGCAAATTGTCCATTGCCAAGAAAACAGGGCAAACTTGCAGTATCCAGATGTGCAAAGCTGAAAGAGACTTGCTCAAGAAGAGGTGCAGCTGTAATTGCTGCCCAGGATGTGCCTACCAAGCATTGATGTGGGTGGTGGGGATGGATACTTATGCAACCATCAAGCACCAGTTTGTTTTTCTTTACTTAACATTTGTGTCATATTCAAAAATATGTTGCATGTTCACAGTGTTGAGTGTCTTGTATACCTCAAGTGGTGTCAGTGCCAATTAAATCTGTTTTAATTCCAGGTTGTGACACAACAAAATGTGGACAAATCAAAGGGTGTGTGTGAATGAATGAATTCTTCTGCCAGGTGCTGTATGTGTTGGCAACAGCCATTTCTGCACACTGGGGTGGGGGCAAACAAGTACCTGGAGCAGAGAGAGAAGAAGCAAGCCAAGTGGCAAATGCTGTGAAAGCACAAAGAGCAGCAGCCTGCTGGAGGATTCTGCTATGACACATGTACATCTATACAGGGATTAGCCATAGGGTTGACATTGTCAGGCACCTGCAGAGGCCTATACTTCCCCAGGGAGCCCACTGCAAACTCCATAAAGTCCTCTCAATGTATTGCCATCACTCCTTTTGGTTATTGTCTGCTCACCTGCACTCTCCCAGGTGAGCAACTGAGGAGTGACAAGAAAAGGAGAAGAAGCTCCTCTTAGAGTCATAGAATCATAGAGTTGGAAGGGGTCTCGTGGGCCATCAAGACCAGTCCCCTGCTCAATGCAGGATCTCCAGCTAAAGCATCCTCGGCAGGTAGCTGTCCAGCCTCTTTTTAAACATGTCCAGAGAAAGAGACCCCACCATCTCTCTAGCCAATTGGTTCCATTGCTGAGCTGCTCTTAAATGTTGAGATGTTTTTTCTAATGTTCAATCAAAATCTGCTCTCTTGTAACTTCAAACCATTGACCTGATCTTACCCTCTGGGGCAGCAGAGAACAAGCCATCCTCCTCTTCCTCTCTGTGACGGCCCTCGTTTTGTTCTCCACACCTTTATCATCCTCCTTGCCTTTCTCTGGATCTGCTTCAACTTGTCTATACCCTTCTTAAAATGAAGCACCCAGAACTGAATGCAGTACTCCAGATGAGGCCTGACCAGCACAGAATATATTGGAACTGTTACCTCCCTCAACTTAGAAACTATGCTTCTATGAATTGAGGCCAAAATAGCCTTCTTTGCTGCAGCATCACACTTATATTCAACTTACGAACAACAATAATCCCAAGGTCCTTTTCACATGTAGTACTGCTGAGCCATGTATCCCCCAGCCCTGTCCTATACCTGTGCCCATGGTGGTATGAAGTTGGACTGGATGGGCAGACTAAGTGAATAGGAAGGAGCAACAGCGAGGATGAGGTCGGACTATGGTGGGGCTATTCAGGGATGGGTTCCTCAAGCACATGTTGTGCAGCAGCCCCCCTTCCCAAATCTGCTTCTAGTGTATGAGAGAAAGTATATGTAATATATATATATATACTAGCTATATACCCAGTGTAGCATACACCATTCCCCATCACGATCCTTCCCAGGCCCTCACTGCGCGCACACACACACAGATGCACGTGTGCTCCGCTCCCCCCCCGCTGCCTCCCTCTCCCCTGCAGCACCTGCCTCCCCACCGTGGCCCTCCCCAAGCACACCCCGCATGCACATACACACATGTGTGTGACCTGCTCCTTCCCCCTGTAGTCTCCCCCCTGCAGTCCTCTCCTCCCCCATGTGCACATATGCATGTGTGCCGCTCCCTCTCCCCTGCAGCCTCCCTCCCCCTGCGGCCCTCCCTGAGCCCCGCTGCGCACGCACTCACACGCATTGCTCCCTCCCCCACAGGCCTTCCTGAACCCCCTGTATGCACACGCACACACACACACACTCCGCTCCCCCCGCTGCCTTCCTCTTCCCGCGCTCCCAGTGCTCGCACACATACATGTGCACAACCCTCCCCCGCTGCCTCCCTCCCCCCTGTGCACACGCACGCACGCCGCTCCCTTCCCCCGCAGCATCTGCCCCCCTACCATGCCACCGCGCCCCTCGCTGCCTCCCTCCCCCCATGGCACTTCACCCTCCCACTGAGCCCCTTGCTGCCCCCTGCTGCCCTCCCTGAGCCCCCTCCCACACACACACCATCTCTCTCTCTCTCTCTCTCTCTCTCTCTCACACACACACACAAACACACTGCTACTCACTCTTTGTGGCCATGTTTACACTGGAGGTAACAGTCCATATGTTCCCGCCCCCAGTGTGCTGATTGGCTGTCCAATCAAGCTGTGATTGGTTGGTCAGTTTCCTAAGCAGCCAATCAGCACACTGGAAACAGCAACATACCCAACAGAATTACAGTTGTCCCTCCACATTCACAGATTTGGCATTCACGGTTTTAAGTATTCACGGCTTGAAAATATTCTTAAAAAAATAATAATCCAAAAAGCAAACCTTGATTTTGCCGTCTTATATAAGGGACACCATTTTGCTATGCCATTGCATAGTCCAAAGCTCAGCTATCCAACATATGATACAAAAACCGATGAAAAATGAATTGAACATAGCTCCCACTTTGGAAGAGACCCTTAAGGACATAAAGCAGATGAAAAATGGCAAGGCAGCTGGGATTGATGGAATCCCACCTGAAGTTTGGAAACACGGAGGTCATATACTCCACGATAAATTCCATGAATTCCTTGTGAATTGCTGGGAAAAAGGGGAACTGCCATCAGATCTCCGAGATGCAGTCATCATCACCCTGTACAAGAAAAAAGGAGCAAAATCCAGTTGCTCAGACTATCGAGGCATAACACTGCTCTCTATTGCTGGAAAAATCCTTGCAAGGATACTACTGAACAGATTAGTTTCTCCTATTGCAGAAGAACTTCTTCCTGAAAGCCAATGTGGCTTCAGAGCCAATAGGAGTACTACAGACATGGTATTTGCCCTTAGACAACTGCAAGAAAAATGTAGAGAGCAGAACAACGGTCTCTATGTAACATTTGTCGATCTCACCAAAGCCTTTGACACTGTGAGTAGAAAAGGTTTGTGGCAGATCCTGGAAAGACTAGGGTGTCCCCCCAAATCCCTTAAAACGATTATCTTCTACATGAGGGCCAGCGTGGTCAAGTCAGATATGGCGATGCTCTTTCAGAGCCCTTTCTAATAACTAATGGAGTGAAGCAAGGGTGTATTCTTGTTCCAACTTTATTTACAATCTTCTTCAGCATGATGCTCCAAAGGGCTATGGCAGAGCTTGAAGAAGACGACGGCATCTATATACGTTACCATACTGAGGGTAGCTTGTTTAACTTAAGCTGTCTGAGGGCTCACACTAAGACTCTAAACTATCTATTCCGTGAGCTGCTCTTTGCTGATGCTGCTGCCCTTGTTTCCCACACAGAAGCAGCTCTGCAGCGCCTAACATCCTGCTTTGCAACAGCTGCAGAGCTGTTTGGGCTAGAAGTCAACCTGAAGAAAACAGAAGTTCTTTACCAGCCTGCACCACAGGACGAACACCACCATCCCCACATTGCCGTCGGCAAATCAGTGCTCAAGTCCGTTCAGCAGTTCACCTACCTGGGAAGCATCATCTCCTCAGATGCCAAGATTGACAAAAAGATCGATCACAGATTAGCAAAGGCATATAGTGCATTTGGAAGACTTCACAAAAGAGTCTGGAGCAATAAACACCTGAGGCAAAGCACAAAAATCAATGTGTATAGAGCCGTTGTACTGTCTATCCTCCTTTATGGATCTGAAACATGGGTCACCTATTGCCACCACCTATGACTCCTCGAACGCTTTCATCAGCACTGTCTATGCACAATCCTAAATACACACTGGACTGATTATGTGACGAATGTTGCTGTCCTTGAGCAAGCAGGGGTCACCAGCATTGAGGCCATGATATTGAGAACACAGCTGCGATGGGCAGGGCATGTGTCTAGGATGGAGGACCATCGCCTCCCAAAAATACTACTCTACGGTGAACTTGCCACGGGTCAGCATAAGAGGGGCGCTCCAAAAAAGTGATACAAAGACTCCCTGAAACAACATCTCAGGCTCGGCCAAATTGATCACCAACAGTGGTCCGCCCTGGCCTCACATTGGGAGGCATGGAGACGCACAATCCACAATGCTGCAGCCTTATTTGAGAACTCATGCCGAACAAGTCTTGAAGAGAAACGACAATGCAGAAAAAATCACAACCCAAAAACATCACTCAAGGAGACCTTCTGCTGTGCTTTCTGCAACCGGACTTGTTTATCTCGGATTGGCCTTTTTAGTCATCAGCGCGCTTGCAGAAAGCGCGGGATGAGTCCTTCCTGAATCTTCGTTTGCGAAGAAACGCCAGAGAGCATATAATGGGACTCGAGTATTCACGGATTTGGGTATTCACAGGGGGTCAAACCCCAGCGAATGTGTAGGGACAACTGTATATATAGATAACACACACACACATGTAATACACACACACACACATACCACATCTATATTACAATTGGTAAAAATACAGATAAAATACTAATACCAGTACAATACACACATATACACACTTTTCTCTGTTTTAGGATGTGGGTGGAAATGGCTAGCTTAAGCAGTGACATAAAGGTCCTCAGAGATGTAGCCCCATCCTAAGCTGTGTGAAGGTGGGGCAAAGTAATTTTGGCAGAGAGCTGGATACATCATGCTGCCTTTGCTATTTTGCTGCAGCAACAAAGTGGGAGGTTAATCTATAAATGGCATCAAGCAGTTTTATGAATTTGTGGGTGTGCATTATGTGTTTTTCCTTCTCACTCTTAGTATAATCTAGATCTGCATGCTTGAAGCTCTTTTTCAATGTTACAGCTTACCTTCTTCCTTTTCCCATATGGGAGCGGGGGAATAGATTTTTGTGTGTGGATTTTTTTCAGGCATACACTTGCAGATGTGATATGGTGGTGGGGAAATACCCATAGATGTCAAGAATGGAAGGTTACAAAAAATAGTTCCTTTCTGCAGAAACTTCACTCTAAATTGATAGCTGAAATTTGAAAAGATAGAACTAGAGGACATATGTAGTTTTGAAGTTTGAGACTATCAATGAAGCATACTAACAGCTCTTATTCAGTGCCATGAGTTCCCCAGAAAAACAACCCCTAGTCTTTAGAAGCATTGTCTGGGGAGCTGTTGGAGTTGGTGCAGCTTGAGTGGATAACACACAGTGACACTGAAAAAATAATTCAAAAGACTGAGTAGATAGCAAAGGGAAGGTAGCTGCAATAGATGGGTGAAATGCCTTCTTAATTTTTTTTCTTGATCTCTTTTGGCTGGCTATCCCCCTTTAATAATAATTTCTTCCCTGAAATATATCTTTTGTCACTTCCATAATAATAATAATAATAATAATAATAATAATAATAATAATACCCAACAACCCTGGACCTTATATTTACAATGAGTTTTGAAAATCTCCTGACCTACTTAAGCCTTTTTCAGGCATTCTAATTAGTTTATGTAAACGCTCAAGCAATGGGGAATGCTGAAGCCCCTCAACCCTTTGATTTACTCCCCTCATGTGCAGAGCAACAGCCTGAATTGGAGAGCCTCTTCTATATGTAGAGGCTCCCACATTATTCTGAATGCTGGAAAATAAGGAGTCAGAAATGCCTAGAGAGCTTTCACACATAAAGGTAGTTCTCTGGTTCAGACTTGCTCTCTACATGAGCAGAGTAGTATCTGAAGGATGCTACACCACTCCAAGGATGTGGGTGTGATTTTTGAAGAGGTGGGAACCATCGTATGTGTCATAGACCATTGCCCTTCCTGGCTTATTAAAAAAAAAGTGGGGGACTGGCCGAGTGGGTAGATAGAGTGGTCAGTAGCTCCCTAAAAGAACACAGAATTCCTATATGCCTAAAAGAGGCAGTTATAAGACCACAGTCGGAAAAGGCCTCCCTGGAGCCTATCATCCTGGACAATTTCCAGCTAGTTTCCAGTGTTCCATTTCTTAGAAAGGTTCTAGAGCATGTGGTGGCCTCCGAGCTCTAGAGGCTCCTGGATGAGATGGATTATGTAGATCCATTTCAATCTGGTGTGAGGTCTGACTATGGAATAGAGATGGCTTTTGTTGTCTTGGAAGATGACCTACACCAGGAAGTGGTCAGGGGCATATGTCCTTATTGGTTATACTGAACCTCTCAGTGGTGTTCAGTACCACCTGCCATGGTATCCTTGTAGGTCACCTTGCTGTGATCAAAACTGGAGGCACTGTTTAACGGTGGCTCTGTCCCTTTCTGAAAGGGCAATTCCAGAAAGTAATGCTGGGGGTGGTGGTGTTCTCCTGTTTGACCTCTTGAGTTCAGTTTAGTCACCCATTCTGTTTAACATATACATGAACCTTTTAAGTGAGATTGTCCAGAGTTTGGTGGTCTGGTATCATCAATATGTGGATGATATTCAGCTCTGTTGCTCCTTTCTACCTAATTCCAAGGAAGCTGTTTTAGTTATAAACTAGTGTCTGCTATTAGTAATGGACTGGATGAGGATGAACAAATTGAGGTTTAATGCAGAAAAGAGAGGTTTTCTTGGTCAGTTGAAAGGCAGGCCAGAGAATAGGGACTCAGCCTTTGCAGGATGGGGTTGTACTTCCCCTGAAGATGCAGGCTTGCAGTTGGGTGCACTCCTGGATTTAGCCTTGAGCCTAGAAGCTCAAGTTCTGTGGTGGCCAACAGTGAAAGCTTGTGCACCAGCTCCTGCTTTTCTGAGAGGCCTCCAATCTGGCCACTGTGATGCACGTTTTAGTTATATCCTGTTTCCATTACATTAATGTGCTCTAAAGAGAGCCAGTGTGGTATATTGGTTTGAGTGATATTTACACCAAACCAATTGAGGGATATTTACACCAGTGAAGTGATCCATGACATCAGTACTGGAAGCCAGGTGGAGAGCATCTGGATAAAAATTAAAGGGGAGGGAAACAACAGGGATGTTATTGTGGGACTCTACTACAGACCCCCAAATCAGACGGAGGAATTGGATGATGCCTTTCTAGAACAGATGAACACACGTGCAGAAAGGAGAGATGTAGTAGTGATGGGTGACTTCAACTATCCTGATATTTGCTGGCAATCTAACTCAGCCAAAACTTCAAGGTCTAGCAAATTCCTTACATGCCTGGAAGACAATTTCGTGGTCCAAAAGGTGGAAGAGGCAACAAGGGGGTCAGCTATTTTAGATCTGATCCTAACCAACAGAGATGACCTGGTTAATGGGGTGCAAGTGGTGGGATCCTTAGGTGAGAGTGATCATGTTCTCCTGGAGTTTGTTATACAATGGAAAGGAGAAGCCAGGCATAGTCAGACACGCATTCTTGACTTTAGGAGAGCTGATTTCCATAAACTCAGGGAAATACTGGGGGTGATCCCATGGTCAGGAATACTAAAAGAGAAGAGACCTCAAGACGGATGGGACTTTCTCAAAAGGGAGATACTGAAGGCACAATTTCAAACAGTACCATTGAGGAAGAAAAATGGGAGGTGTCTCAAGAAACCAGGATGGATGACTAAAGAACTTTCAATGGAGCTAAGTTTTAAACGGAACATGTATAGTATAAGTTTTAAATGGAACAGCCTTCCATCCTTTCGTAGGTCGGTAAATTGAGTACCCAGCTTGTGGGGGGCAATTAGCTAACACACATTGGAAACTGTTTAATGCAGTGTAGATGTGTAAATAGCTATTGCTTAAAACAATTTGTAAGCCGCTCTGATAGCCTTGTGGCTGAAGAGCGGGGTATAAATAAATAAATAAATAAAATAAATAGGATATGGAAAAGGGGAGAAATCACCAAAGAAGAATTCAAACAGATAGCGAACACGTGTAGGAGTAAAGTCAGAAAAGCTAAAGCGCAGAATGAGCTCAGGCTTGCTAGGGAGGTTAAGAACAATAAAAAGGGTTTTTTTGGGGTATGTCCGCAGCAAAAGGAGGAAGAAGGAAATGATAGGGCCACTACGTGGAGAAGATGGCAAAATGCTAACAGGGGACAGAGAAAAGGCAGAATTACTCAACACCTTCTTTGCCTCAGTGTTTTCAGAAAAGGAAAAGGAGGACCAACCTGAGGATTATGGAACAGAGGACACAATAGGGGAAATCCAGCTCAAAATAAGTAAAGAGGTAGTACAGGAATACCTTCTTAATCTAAACGAATTTAAATCTCCAGGACCAGATGAACTACATCCAAGAGTATTAAAAGAGCTGGCAAATATAATCTCAGAGCCATTGGCAATAATCTTTGAGAACTCCTGGAGAACAGGAGAAGTCCCAGCAGACTGGAAGAGGGCAAACGTTGTTCCCATCTTCAAAAAGGGGAAAAAAGAGGATCCCAACAACTATCGTCCAGTTAGTCTGACATCAATACCAGGGAAGATTCTAGAGCAGATCATTAAACAGAGAGTCTGTGAACATTTAGAAGGCAATGCCATAATCACAAAAAGTCAACATGGGTTTCAGAGAAACAAGTCATGCCAGACTAATCTGATCTCTTTTTTTGATAAAGTTACCAGCTTGGTAGATGAAGGGAATGCTGTGGACATTGCATACCTTGATTTCAGTAAGGCCTTTGACAAGGTTCCCCATGACATTCTTGTAAAATGTGGGCTAGACAAGTTAACTGTTCAATGGATTTGTATATTGGTTGACCGGCCGAACCCAAAGGGTGCTCTGCAGTGGCTCCTCTTTGTCTTGGAAAGATGTGACCAGTGGGGTGCCACAGGGTTGTGTCCTGGGCCCAGTGCTATTCAACATCTTTATCAATGACTTGGATGAGGGAATTAGGGGCATACTTATCAAATTTGCAGATGACACCAAATTAGGAGGAGTAGCTAATACCCTAGAGGACAGGATCAAAATTCAGAATGACCTGGATAGACTGGAGAGCTGGGCCAAAGCTAACAAAATGAAATTCAATACGGAGAAATGTAAGGTGCTGCATTTTGGGCGGAAAAATGAAATGCATAAATATAGGATGGGAGAGACCTGGCTGAATGAGACTACGTGCGAAAGGGATCTAGGAGTCCTAGTAGACCACAAGTTGAACATGAGCCAACAGTGTGATGCGGCAGCTAAAAAGGCCAATGCGATTTTGGGCTGTATCAATAGAATTATAGTGTCTAGATCAAGGGAAGTAATAGTGCCACTCTATTCTGCCTTGGTCAGACCTCACTTAGAATACTGTGTCCATTTCTGGGCACCACAATTCAAAAAGGATATTGACAAATTGGAGCGTGTCCAGAGAAGGGCAACTAAAATGGTGAAAGGTCTGGAAACGATGCCTTATGAGGAGAGACTTAGGGAGCTGGGTATGTTTAGCCTGGAAAAAAGACGGTTAAGAGGTGATATGATAGCCCTGTTTAAGTATTTGAGGGGATTTCACGCTGAGGATGGAGCAGGCTTGTTTTCTGCTGCTCCAGAGACTGGAACACGGAGCAGTGGGTGCAAGCTCCAGGAACAGAGATTCCACCTCAACATGAGGAGGAACCTTTTGACAGTAAGAGCTGTTCGGCAGTGGAACACGCTCCCTCGGAGCGTGGTGGGGTCTCCTTCCTTGGGGGTCTTTAAACAGAGGCTGGATTACCATCTGTCGGGGATGCTTTGATCAAGATTTCCTGCGTGGCAGGGGGGTTGGACTGGATGGCCCTCGTGGTCTCTTCCAACTCTGCAATTCTATGATTCTATGAGTGTTGGGACTATGACTCCGGAGACCAGGGTTTGAATCTCCTCTCAGCCATGAAAACCCACTGGGTGACCTTAAGCAACTCATACTCTAACAACAACAATGTGCTCTAAGTGGGGCTGCCTTTGAAAAATATTTGGAAACCACTGCAGCCAGGCTACTAGGTGGGGCTAGTTATAGGGAGTTCACAGTTCCTTCGTTACAACAGCTCCACTGACTACTAGTCTGCTGTGCCGTTACTAAGGGTCATGTCACCCCTCCCTCATGTCATCCCTCCCTCCGATTGTGTCACCTGGTGTGGTTTGCCCACTCTGCACCCCCCTCCTGCCAGTGCTGCCACTGCTGGTCTTTTTCCAGGCACAGTTCCAAGTCCTGGTTACGGCTTATAAATGCCTTACATGGCTTGGATCCAAGTTATCTGAAAGACTGTATTCACTCACATGAGCCTGCTCTGGTTTTTTGTTCTTTGGAGAAAGTTGTTCTCTGAGACCTATCATCCTGACAAGTACATCTGATGGGAATAAAGTAGAGGGCCTTTTTGATGGTAACAATAGTCCCCCTATATTCTGCACTGGTCAGACCTCATCTGGAGTACTGTGTTCAGTTCTGGGCACCTCATTTTTAAAAGGATATAGAGAAGTTGGAGCAGGTTCAGAGAAGAACAATGAGGATGATAAAATGTGCAGAGAACAAAACATATGAGGAGAGGTTGAAGGAGCTGGGCATGTTCAGCTTTGCGAAGAGAAGATTGAGGGGTGATATGATCTCACTCTTTAAATACCTCAAGGGCTGCCACAGAGAGGAGGGTGCAGGCTTATTTTCTGCTGCCCCTGAAGGGTAGAACTAGGGCTAATGGTTTTAAGTTACAGGAGGGTAGATTTTGATTGAACATTAGAAGGAACTTCTTGACAGTGAGAGCAGTTCTGCAATGGAACCAATTGCCTAGAGAGGTGGTGGGGGGCTCCTTTTCTGGACATCTTCAGAAAAGAGGCTGGACAGCTACCTGCTGGGGACGCTTTAGCTGGAGATCCTGCATTGAGCAGGGGGTTGGACCCGATGGCCCATGAGGCCCCTTCCAACTCTATGATTCTATGGCTGCTCCGAGGCTCTGGAACTCCCTTCCTAGAGAGGCTCTCTTTGTGGTGTAGAAGGTGAAGACTTTTTGTTTTCACAGGCCTTTCGTCAGCTTTAAAGGGGAAAGGTTTTTAATAATTTGCTCTATTGCCTATAGTTGTTGCTTTTTAACAGATATGCTTCAAAATTTCTTTTAATTGTATTGATAGTAGAATTCTCTGGCTTTTCTTCGCAAACAAAGATTCAGGAAGGACTCATCCCACGCTTTCTGCAAGCGCGCTGATGACTAAAAAGGGCAATCCGAGATAAACATGTCCGGTTGCAGAAAGCACAGCAGAAGGTCTCCTTGGGTGATGATTCCAGGTTGTGATTCTTTCTGTGTTGTCGTTTCTCTTCAAGACTATATTTTTACTTTTTATGCTTTTTAGTGATGTGAACTTTTATCTGTATTTCTTTTCAATTTTGTAATAAGGTCTGGGAAATAAGCTGGAGATGGATGGATAGCTAGCTAGCCAGATAAATTGTTTGGTTGCTTAAATTAGTTAGAACATCTGAATAGGTCTTTTAATATCCCTTCTAAGTGGAATAGCTTCTCTCCATCTTGTTGACTTTAGCCTAAATCTGGTTGTTAGTTCCAACTAGAGAATCTGTTGAATCCATGGAAGTTACCTAAGCATTCATTTATCTGTGAAGTCGAAGGCTTTCATGGCTGGCATCCATAGATTTTCCCTGGTTTTTTTCCGGGCTGTGAGGCCGTGTTCTGGAAAAGTTTACTTCTGATGTTTTGCCTGCATCTGTGGCTGGCATCTTCAGAGAATGTTTGGGTAGCGCGCGCGTGTGTGTATCTGCTTCCCATTGATTCAGTGAATCCCCTTTAAAGGGAACAAACAGTTGTGTTTAGTGTCTATGAAGGAATTTACTTTAAAATGTACACTGTTTAAAATAAAACTGTATGGAAAGCAAGAGTTTTGGATACATGCAGATTACAGTCAACCAGTGGAACATACTTTCAGTTGAAGTGGGCCAGTGCGTTGGAGAGATGCTTCTAAAATATTGATTAAAAAGCCTAGTGAATTAACACAGTGTGTCCTGATTATTGACTCCTTTTGAGTGCCTTGTGGTTGTTTGTTCCTCATTTTTCAGTATACCCTGAGGGATAATGGAAGGAATAGAGCTCCTGTTCGAGATGATTAATTCTTCATAATTTCAAAATGAAATGTGTACATGCTTTCTCCAGCTGAAACATCAGTACTACTTGCTTATCCAGGGAGTCTCAACCAATTTCTTATTGCTCACTTTTTGCAGAGGTTTTTGCACTGGCATTAAACATGTATGAGGGATATGGAACAAAAAGCCCCCCAAAGAGTTGGAGCAATGGAATACTGTGCAGTGCATGCAGATTTCCTGTCTCGATCAAGGATAAAACCAAACACTGGAAAATTGTACATAAGAGTATAGACCAGAAATTTCTTTAGTTCCTTGATTTCAAGTACTGTTTTTTTGGGGGGGGGTATAGCTAAGCTGTCAGCTCTGATCTTTAGTGCAAATGGAAAAAATGCAATAGGTTTGCCACAGAGACAGATTTTAGAATGGTGGGTAGTTGAATAGAAACATTGTTGCCTGTGATATATATGTTTAGAGGCACTATTGCTCAGTGCTGAAAAGCACAATGTCTCCCAATTAAAAGAATGAGAGCACAGGCCATGGGAAAATGTCTGCCTAAGACCCTGGGCAGCTGCTACCAGTCAGAGCAGTACATAACAGTGGCTAGATGGGCAGACATCTGGCTGGGTGTAAGAGAGCTCACCTTGCTCATCCACCATCCTCGGTTTATTTTTGGCTAGAGGTGGTACTACCTTGAGAGAGAAGTGTGTACTGTAGATACAGTGTGTCTGTAAAAGAACCATCAACTCCTAATTGTCTTTTTTCTCCATCTGATAAAACTGAATAGACCTCGCAGAGCTAAGAACAGATAATGAAAGATAGGTACATGGGAAGTTGGGCTATTTCCTCACCCCTACTGAAAGACCAGCTCCTTGCTCTGAATGATTTCCAGCTGGTATGACATGTCCCATTTATTTTTCAGAACTGGAACTTAAGTTGCATTTCCCCCCTCTTTCCTCCCTATTCCCTTTCCCTTTTGTGTTGTGTGAACAGGGACTGTCTTCTTTTGTTGATTCTATGTAAGATGCTGTGGAAGCCTTTTGACAGATGTGTGGGATAGAAATGCTCTTAATGCTTTTAGTTACTGTTAGCAAGAAATATAATACTAATGTTTAAAAATAATGTCTTTATGAGGCAAGGTTTCACTCATCCATTTGGCACAGTTCAGATATCACACCAGATCATAATAAATGAATCGTATCCATGGTTTGTCTTAAGTTGACAAACCATGGATTGTTCTCAGCAAGACAGAATCCCAAACCATATTTTTAATATGATTTATACACCATGGTTTTGCACTGAGTTTGATTTGGTGTGGTATATGGATGCGGAAACCATGCTTTGATCTGCCTCTGGAAGGCCCCTGCATTATAGAAATGGGAATATTCAGTGGATGGAGAAACTAGTTTGCCTCTAAGTTGGGAACCTCAAACCATGCTGTGAGCGCTAAACTATGGTTAGTGCAATCCATTTTTTTTTGTTAAGTCTGGAATAAAACAACATCTCCTTTGAACATTTGGGATATTGAATAAGAAGCTGACATTCTTAGTTTATGCAGAAGCAGTTCAGTGTTTCAGAAGAGGGGTCTTTGCATATAGTGCCATTGCGCATGGATGCACATTGCACAGGGATGTGTATTTGGTTGTACATCTGATATCTTGATTCAGTTGCACAACACTGTCATTCACCACAAGGGTTGCATAGCACAGTTCATGTGTAACTCTGCATGTGAGGATTTATGCTACACAACCCCAGGAGAGGATTTCAGCCATTTCAGTGGGAGGTATGAGATTGTAAACTTTAAGAGAGTGATATCAGAATGAAATCTGAAGTGCAGGTTTAAAACAAAATTCTATGATACCCCTATGGTACTGGTGCCTAATAACAGCTCCACTTAGTTTCTTTTTCCTCCTTGGTATTTGTTTGAGATTGTTCACAAGAGCGCTTGCTCTGCTGGATTTACTTTGGATCAAATCTGTTTTTCTTTTTTTCTTTTTTCTGATTTCTCACATCAGAGGGGGGTGGAGGGCAGGGGACTAATAAGCAGAAATGTTCACTGGGTTAATCTGTGCATTTTCCCCCTTCTCTCAATGAAAAGATCTGAGTGTAGATTTAATGAGGGAGGGGGAAAAGCTGTGGCTTTTGGCTCAAGCAAAGAAACCCATTTGATGTTTCAAATGAAATCCAGGTTGCAGGTCAGCTGTACATTCCAGTCCTAAGGCTTAGAGCTGTAGGGTAGCCTTTTAAAAGGGCAAAATTACAACTTGGGTGAAGTAGAAAATTCTTCAATCCTTAGTTTTCCCACAGCTTTTCAGTAGAAGCCATTTGCCTGATGGGCAACTGCAGAACTGATTATAAATTTTAAGTGAACCACAAATAGTAGGAGGTGGGCAGGGGCAGGCTACTTTTTACAGTCCATGAAGGAAATTAAATTATTTTGGATTTTGTCGTTTGAGCCAAGAAAATCTGGCAAGAAAGTTTACTTTGAAATGGTGGTTCTTCTTCATGGTCTTTGTGACTCACACAAATGGGTTATCTGTGCCTGAGCAGTGCATTATTGGGGACATTCCAGATTCTTACAATAGCTTTTTGATGGTAAACCCACCCACCTTCAGCACCACTATATAGTGCCCTTCTTGCTGAAACCCTCAGTTTCTTTTCTTCTGCCATTACAGCAGCATCACTAGGAACGTTTCAGATTGATTCTTATGGTTTAATTCAATTTTTGGTTTAGGATTTTCTTCTTCTACTGCGTTTTGGCTTGTCATCTATCTGTCTCAACATGACTTGGTCTGCTCTTGATTACAACTTTGTCTGACTTCTTTGTGGTTTGGCCTGGTTTTGTTTGCTACTTCTCTGATGGAGTCTTCTCTTCAGTGTCATTTAAAAGTATCAGCTGTGGGGAGTACATTCTAGAAAAAGACAGACACTGGAAGTGTCTGCTCTGTTTGGGTGAGGGACACAAAGTTGATTCGTGTCCTCACTGCCAGGCCTTCACACTTCAGGCCAGGTGTCTTAGTGACTTGTGCCTCAAGGCACTTATTTATGAGCACACCTTATTAGCTGCTAATAAGGCACAGGCTGAGAAAAATAAACCTCTTTATGCAGCCTCAGTTATGGCAGCATCAGATCAGCACTCCACTTTCAGTGGCCTCTGCTTCCTCTGTGAGCATTGCTCTCAAGAGATCCCTCCAAGAGATCTCTTATTGACAGAAGGAGATGGAACTGAATCAGTGGCTTGGGCTCAAGTGCCTCCTACACCAGACCACTTGCTCGATCTTAGAATGCCATCATCTTGAGCTCATTTTCTGATGTGGAGTCAGTGATGTCTCAGGACTAACAAAGACCTAACCATAGGCAACATAAGAAAAAGAAGTCAAAAGATAGAGTGAGGACTCTGATTAATTGTGTGATGACCTTTCATGCCCCTTGGAGGTTCCATACCTTCTCCAAAGTGTATTCTGTCTCCACCGCAACAGGAAAATAAAGCCCATCTCCACCCATATTGATTGGCTCCAGACATTCCTTGGCCAGGGGTGGTGATAATACGGCAGCTACTGAGAGGAAACCATCTCCTTTGGATGTGGTTGTTACCGTTTCTGATGGCGAAATGTTGGAACCTTCACCAAAAATGATACTGCAAGGCACAGCTTTCCCAAGATCAGAAGAGATTATGAGGCCCTGGGGAGGAAGCTGAAAGAAATAGACGCACAGGTGGTCATCTCGTCTCTTCTGCCAGTTGAAGGGCATGGTCCAAAAAGGGAGAGGAAAATAGCCGACGTAAACAACTGGCTCCGTAGATGGTGTCGCCGAGAACAAATTGGATTCTTGGATCATGGACTGCGTTTCCATGCGGGGGGGCTTCTAGCAAGAGATGGGGTGCATCTTACAACAGTTGGAAGAAACATTTTTGCCAACAGTCTCAAGAATTTGATCAGGAGGGCTTTAAACTGAGTCAAATGGGGGAGGGAGACAGTATTCTGGAAGGCAAAAAGGCTGGAGAAAATAATCAAACTGTCATAGAGGGAACAAGGCAAACAGCGCAAGGACCCAACAGTGGGAGGCAAAAAAGCTTGCACAGGAAGCAAGAAAAGGGAACACATGGTCTCAGATGTCTCTACACTAATGCACAGAGCATGGGAAATAAGCAAGATGAACTTGTACTCCTCGCACTACAAAACAAATATGATATAATAGGCATTACTGAAACCTGGTGGGACGAGTCTCATGATTGGAATGTAGGAATAGAGGGGTATAACCTTTATAGGAGAAACAGGCCAAACAGGAAAGGAGGAGGAATAGCATTATATGTCAGGGATATTTACACCAGTGAAGTGATCCACAACATCAATACTGGAAGCCAGGTGGAGAGCATCTGGATAAAAATTAAAGGGGAGGGAAACAACAGGGATGTTATTGTGGGACTCTACTACAGACCCCCAAATCAGACGGAGGAATTGGATGTTGCCTTTCTAGAACAGATGAACACACATGCAGAAAGGAGAGATGTAGTAGTGATGGGTGACTTCAACTATCCTGATATATGCTGGCAATCTAACTCAGCCAAAACTACAAGGTCTAACAAATTCCTTACATGCCTGGAAGACAGTTTCATGGTCCAAAAGGTGGAAGAGGCAACAAGGGGGTCAGCTATTTTAGATCTGATCCTAACCAACAGAGATGACCTGGTTAATGGGGTGCAAGTGGTGGGATCCTTAGGTGAGAGTGATCATGTTCTCCTGGAGTTTGTTATACAATGGAAAGGAGAAGCCAGGCATAGTCAGACACGCATTCTCAACTTTAGGAGAGCTGATTTCAATAAACTCAGGGAAATACTGGGGGTGATCCCATGGTCAGGAATACTAAAAGAGAAGAGACCTCAAGACGGATGGGACTTTCTCAAAAGGGAGATACTGAAGGCACAATTTCAAACAATACCATTGAGGAAGAAAAATGGGAGGTGTCTCAAGAAACCAGGATGGATGACTAAAGAACTTTCAATGGAGCTAAGTTTTAAACGGAACATGTATAGGAAATGGAAAAGCGGGGAAATCACCAAAGAAGAATTCAAACAGATAGCGAACACGTGTAGGAGTAAAGTCAGAAAAGCTAAAGCGCAGAATGAGCTCAGGCTTGCCAGGGAGGCTAAGAACAATAAAAAGGGTTTTTTTGGGGGGGTATGTCCGCAGCAAAAGGAAGAAGGAAATGGTAGGGCCACTACGTGGAGAAGATGGCAAAATGCTAACAAGGGACAGAGAAAAGGCAGAATTACTCAACAACTTCTTTGCCTCAGTGTTTTCAGAAAAGGAAAAGGAGGACCAACCTGAGGATAATGGAACAGAGGACACAATAGGGGAAATCCAGCTCAAAATAAGTAAAGAGGTAGTACAGGAATACCTTCTTAATCTAAATGAATTTAAATCTCCAGGACCAGATGAACTACATCCAAGAGTATTAAAAGAGCTGGCAAATATTATCTCAGAGCCATTGGCAATAATATTTGAGAACTCCTGGAGAACAGGAGAAGTCCCAGCAGACTGGAGGAGGGCAAACGTTGTTCCCATCTTCAAAAAGGGGAAAAAAGAGGATCCCAACAATTATCGTCCAGTTAGTCTGACATCAATACCAGGGAAGATTCTAGAGCAGATGATTAAGCAGAGAGTCTGTGAACATTTAGAAGGCAATGCCATAATCACAAAAAGTCAACATGGGTTTCAGAGAAACAAGTCATGCCAGACTAATCTGATCTCTTTTTTTGATAAAGTTACCAGCTTGGTAGATGAAGGGAATGCTGTGGACATCGCATACCTTGATTTCAGTAAGGCCTTTGACAAGGTTCCCCATGACATTCTTGCAAACAAGCTTGTAAAATGTGGGCTAGACAAGTTAACTGTTCAATGGATTTGTAATTGGTTGACCGGCCGAACCCAAAGGGTGCTCAGCAGTGGCTCCTCTTCGTCTTGGAAAGATGTGACCAGTGGGGTGCCACAGGGTTCTGTCCTGGGCCCAGTGCTATTCAACATCTTTATCAATGACTTGGATGAGGGAATTAGGGGCATACTTATCAAATTTGCAGATGACACCAAATTGGGAGGAGTAGCTAATACCCTAGAGGACAGGATCAAAATTCAGAATGACCTGGATAGACTGGAGAGCTGGGCCGAAGCGAACAAAATGAAATTCAATACGGAGAAATGTAAAGTACTGCACTTAGGGCGGAAAAATGAAATGCATAAATATAGGATGGGAGAGACCTGGCTGAATGAGACTACGTGCGAAAGCGATCTAGGAGTCTTAGTAGACCACAAGTTGAACATGAGCCAACAGTGTGATGCGGCAGCTAAAAAGGCCAATGCGATTTTGGGCTGTATCAATAGAAGTATAGTGTCTAGATCAAGGGAAGTAATAGTGCCACTCTATTCTGCCTTGGTCAGACCTCACTTAGAATACTGTGTCCAGTTCTGGGCACCACAATTCAAAAAGGATATTGACAAGTTGGAGCGTGTCCAGAGAAGGGCAACTAAAATGGTGAAAGGTCTGGAAACGATGCCTTATGAGGAGAGACTTAGGGAGCTGGGTATGTTTAGCCTGGAAAAAAGACGGTTAAGAGGCGATATGATAGCCCTGTTTAAGTATTTGAAGGGATGTCACACTGAGGATGGAGCAGGCTTGTTTTCTGCTGCTCCAGAGACTGAAACACGGAGCAATGGGTGCAAGCTCCAGGAACAGAGATTCCACCTCAACATGAGGAGGAACTTTTTGACAGTCAGAGCCGTTCAGCAGTGGAACACACTCCCTCGGAGCGTGGTGGGGTCTCCTTCCTTGGAGGTCTTTAAACAGAGGCTGGATGGCCATCTGTCGGGGATGCTTTAATCAAGATTTCCTGCGTGGCAGGGGGGTTGGACTGGATGGCCCTCGTGGTCTCTTCCAACTCTGCAATTCTATGATTCAATTCTATGAAAAAACCCAAGGTCAAATCCACCAGATGCAGGTTCAGATCACACAATCTGTTCCATAGGAGCCTCACCATGCTCACTCACATCAGCCTTTGCCACCTATCCCATCGTCTAGAGGATGCTCTGATCACCGTTATCATTGTGCTTCTCCAACCTCTTCTAACTCCACTTTGTCTTCCATACTTGCTACAAATTGCTAGAAAGTCTTGGTCTGCACCTTCATTGGTTACATCCACATTGAAGAAGTTAGATGGACTAGAGTTGTTGAAACTGACACTGCTTGATTAATACACCACCACATGCCCAATTCTGTAAGAGCTGATGCAGCACAGACTAAATCTTCTCAAAAGATTCATTTGATAACTACAGATAAGAAAGGGAAGAAGCTTGACAATATGGGTAGGAAGTTCTATTTCACAGCCTCACTTTCTTTCCTGATTTTGAATTATGTTGTCTGTATGGGCGTATATCAACTCCTATGGGAAAAAATTAACTCCAGATTTGGATAAATTGTTGGATGAGAACCAAAGAGTTGTTTCTCTCCTACAATCTGAGGCTCACCAGCTTGCAGATCTACAAATTATTACTTCTTGACATCTAGAAAATTGTAGCACAAAAGCCGTTGCCAGAGTGGTTGCCCTTTGATTTATCGCATCAGGCTTTGTGCAACTATTGAAGATCTTCCTTTTGATTATGGAAGTCTCCTCAATGCTCAGACAGAAGAAAAATTAGAACATACACATAAAATGTGGACCACCACAAAGGAATTTGGTTTTCCATCCCGCATTCAGTCCTCGTTTAGCATGGTCCTGATACTACCACTCTTCCAGATGTCAATACAGCCCATGGAATATTAGGCAGCAGAAGAATGCTCCTTTGTTGCATCTGTCATCATCTTTAAAGCGATCTTTGGGAGAAAGGTACAAGCCACTACAGTACCACAAGTAGTCTCTAGATTCTTCCAAACAGCAAATTTGATGGTCTAGAGAACAACTGCCCTTCTGACAACCTACGTGCTCTTACCATCAATACCCAGTTCTTCCATGACAGGCTCAGAAAGTTCTATCATGCTTGGGCCTCCATTCCCTCAGATTTGTAGGTTCTTAATATCATCACAAGGGATTATGCCATAGAATTTTGGGGGAAGCCACCTTCTGGTTATCACCTTTCATGTTATTCCTCCTTTGCCCATGCTAGAAGAGGAGGTGGAGACTCTGATTCTCAGAGGAGCCAGTGAAACTGTTCCTCTCTCCCATGTGCATTGGGTTTTATCCCCTCCCACTGCTTCGTTTTATCTAAGAAGGATGGAGGACTGTGTCCCATTCTGGATCTTTGAGATATCAACTTCTACATGCAACCCAGGTATTTCAGAATGGTCATTCTTGCTTTCATCCTCCCCCAGGAGGGTGATTAGTTTGCCACCTTGGATTTGAAGGATGCACATTTCCATATTGCTATTAGACCATCTCACAGATGATTCCTCTGCTTTGAGGTTGGAGGGAAAGCCTACTGATTTCACGTCCTTCCTTTTGGCCTATGCACTGCTCCACATGTTTTTACCAAGTGCATGTCTGTGATGGCTGCTTGGTTTTGTCATTAGGGCATCATTCTCTTTCCTTACATAGATGACTGATTGACGTTGCTCATACATGTGTTCAGCTCCTAGCCAACATTCATGATACTCTGATCTTCTCAACTCTTTAGGACTCATTGTGAATTGGGAAAAGTTGCACCCGGAACCGTCCCAGCAGATCTGGTTCATTGGATCGCTATTAGATTTTCGGGCCCAGGTTGCTTTAGTCCCAGAAGACAGGTAAAAAAGACACCCTTCGTTGTCTTCAAAATTGAAGAATGGGGGCCAGAGATGTCCAAGTTTTGCTAGGTTACATGGCATCTACCACTTCTGTGACTCTGTATGGCTTCGGATGAGACCTCTGCAAGCTTGGTTCCTGTCTGTCCTCGATCCCTTGTCAGAAGCTTATCATTCCCTGTGCCATATACTATTTCCTGTGGTGGTGGATGGATCCAGCAAATGTACACATGGGCATGTCCTTTCTACCTCCATATCCAACAGCAGTACTTACCCTGGATGCGTCCACAGAGTGCTGGGGAGCCCCTCTTCATGGTCTTTCAGTCAGTGGTTATTGGACGTCACAGGAGAGTGCATTCCATATCAACGCCCTCAAGATGTTGGCAGGCTTTCAGGCTTTTGAGATGCATCTTCAGGACAAAGTGGTTCAGGTATTTACCGACAACGAGAATGAGATCCTGCGCTCTGCTCACTCTTCATCTTTGGGACTGGTGCATTTACAGTGGCATCTCCATCTCGCTGATCCATCTTCCAGGAGAGGAGAATGAATGGCCTAGCATATGCTCTCAGCAGAGTCTTGCATTCATGTCATGAGTGGAGAATGCATTCCAGTGTATTACTAAAGAACTTCTGAAGTTGTGCAGAAGTGGATCTCTTTGCTTCATCCAAGAACACCCAACGTGGGATATTTTGTTCCAGGGCTTGTTGGGGGAAGGGCTTATGTCGTGATGCCTTCCTGTTTCATTGGGGAATAACTGTTGTGTATGCCTTTCCTCTGTTTCCCCTCCTCACTAGGGTCATAGCCAAAATTCACAGGGACAATACAAAATGTGTTTTGATCACACCTGGTGGGCTGGGTAGCCCTCATTTGCTCTGCTTCTGCATCTATCTTGAGGGGTCTGTCTCAGGCTTCTGTACCGTCCTGACGTTCTGATGATCCAAGGCGGGAAAATGAGTCAGCCTGACTTGGACATGCTCAAATTGACAGCATGGAAGGTGTTTCTTTAGCCAGCCTCCATGATCCTATAAAGAACATCATTTCTGTGGCGCATAAGCCTTCCACTCAACGTTCCTATGCCTATAAATGGAAGGTGCTTTGGCCTTCTTGTCACTTCATGGGATTTCTCTGGTACAAACACAAACTACTCATGTGCTGGAGTTTCTCCTCTCATTTTCTGATGGAGGTCTTTCTTTTCCTTCCATTAAGTGTTAACTTGCAGCAATATCAGCTAACTTTCAAGTCATTGGTAAGCCCTCCTGCTTCCATTCCAGAACCCATTGGTCAGGAAATTCCTCAAGGGTTACAGAAATCTCCATCCTCCACTATTGGAACCAACATCTCAATGGAGCCTGGAATTGGTATTGTTTCAACTCTCCAGGAAACCATTTGAGCCAATGGTGTTCTGTGACATCCATCTACTTACCTGGAAGACTGACTTTCATGTGGTGATCACATCTACCATACAAACAGGAGAGTTATGCACATGCAGAGTGGACCAATCATACCTATCATTTCATAGAGATAAGGTTGGACTGGACATCTCCTTTCTGCCTAAGGACTGTTCTTGGACTGGACATCTCCTTTCTGCCTAAGGTGGTGTCGTCATTCCAATCAATCAGGACATTGTATTGCCTGCATTGATATAGAACCCTACTTCAGAGTTGGAACAGACTCTTCATTGCGTAGATATTAGGGCTTTTGCCTTTTACATTGACAGGACTGCAAATTTTCACAATTTTCAGACTTTTTGTCTGCTACTCTTCAAGGAGAAAAGGTTTACCTGTGTCGAACCAGCATTTCTCTAAGTGGGTGATCTCCACCATTCATCCTGTTTATGAACTAGTAAAGAAAAAACCATGAACTGTTAAGCATAGCCATTCCACAAGAGCCATGGTGCCATTGTTGACATTCCTGAAGGGGATTCCTCTGGAGGAGGTGTGTAGAGTGGCTATATGGTCACAGCCCTTGACCTTCGTCTCCTATTACAGACTGCACATATGTTCTAGGAATGATGCTGCTTTTGGGAGGGCTGTTCTTTACTCTTGTCTGGCATGACACTCCCTCTTCCTATGGTTAGTAGCTTGCTACTCTTCCATTTGTGTGAGTCACAGAGACCATAAAGAAGGAAGACAGGTTGCTTACCTGTAATTGTGGTGCTTCCAGTGGTCATCTGTGAACTCATACAACCCCGCTTATCCTCCCCTTGCACTGTCTTGCCTGTCCTCAGCTCTTTGGGCTACTGCTTCAGCATCCATGGAACTGAAGGTTTAGGTGAGAAGGGTGCATTGAAGGTGGGCGGAGTTACCACCAAAGTTATTGTAAGAGTCTGGAATGTTTTGAACAATGCACTGCGCAGGTGCAGATAACCCATTTGTGTGAGTTCACAGATGACCACTCAAGGAACTACAGTTATAGGTAAGTAACCTGTCCTTCCATTTAATAGCTTTGAGAGCAGTATGGTACACCTCAGTGAGTCTTCTGTCTTGCTGGAGCCACTTTGTATGCTGAACTCTTTTGTGTATTTCTGACATCCTTTCCTGTTTTTCAATTGATGATTTTGGGATCATATTTCTATATGTTAACAGTAAATCTACAAAACATTATGAATTTTTACATTCAGACATGAATTCCAAAAATCTAAGATGAACATGTGAATTGCTGGGAAAAAGGGGAACTGCTATCAGATCTCCGAGATGCAGTCATCATCACCCTGTACAAGAAAAAAGGAGCAAAATCCAATTGCTCAAACTATTGAGGCATAACACTGCTCTCTATTGCTGGAAAAATCCTTGCAAGGATACTCCTGAACAGATTAGTTCCTGCTATTGCAGAAGAACTTCTTCCTGAAAGCCAATGTGGCTTCAGAGCCAATAGGAGTACTACAGACATGGTATTTGCCCTTAGACAACTGCAAGAAAAATGTAGGGAGCAGAACAAAGGTCTCTATGTAATATTTTTTGGCCTCACCAAAGCCTTCGACACCGTGAGTAGAAAAGGTCTCTGGCGGATCCTGGAAAGACTAGGATGTCCCCCCAAATTCATTAAAATGATTATCTTCTACACGAGGGCCAGCGTGGTCAAGTCAGATATGGCAATGCTCTTTCAGAGCTCTTTCTAATAACTAATGGAGTGAAGCAAGGTTGTGTTCTTGTTCCAACTTTATTTACAATCTTCTTCAGCATGATGCTCCAAAGGGCTACGGCAGAGCTTAAAGAAGACGACGGCATCTATATATGTTACCATACTATTTATTTATTATTATTATTTTATTTATTTATACCCTGCTCTTCAACCACAAGGCTATCAGAGCGGCTTACAAATTGTTTTTAAGCAATAGCAATGTACACATCTGTACTGCATTAAGCAGTTTCCAATGTGTGTTAGCTAATTGCCCCCACAAGCTGGGTACTCAATTTACCGACCTACGAAAGGATGGAAGGCTGAGTGAACCTTGGAGCCCACTGGAATCGGACTTGCAACGTGGTGACTTGCAGGACTGGCATTTAACCACTGCACCACCAGGGCTCCCTGATGGTAGCTTGTTTAACTTAAGCCGTCTGAGGGCTCACACTAAGACTCTAAACTATCTAGTCCATGAGCTGCTCTTCGCTGCTGCTGCTGCCTTTGTTGCCCACACAGAAGCAACTCTGCAGCACCTAACATCCTGCTTCGCAACAGCTGCAGAGCTGTTTAGGGTGGGAGTCAACCTGAAAAAAACGGAAGATCTTCTTCGTGGTCTCTGTGAATCACACAGCTGGGTTACTCCTGCGCCTGCGCAGAGCTTCGGAACCTTCTAGAATTGCTAGGCAGAATGTGCTTTGATATATTTTTGCGGTAACTCCGCCCATCCTAACTGTCCCTTATAAGGGCTTCCCGCCTAAAATCCCCTCAGTTCCTTTCTTTCCGCCGCGTTAGCAGCTTGAAGGAACCTCTGTTCGCTAGTGCTTTTTCTCTTGACCTGAAACTAGAAGACCAGGCCACTGATCCTGTGGATCCAATCTTCTAAAGGATCCAAGCAAAGGCGCCTCCATTGGCTACCACCCTGGTGCTGCCTCACTGCTCAAACTAGCTCAAGGCTCCTGGGAAAACCCATCTTCCATACAGTCGACGTCTAAGAAAATAGACCGACTGTACCGAGTTGGAGGGGACCACACAGACTGGCTCCAGAACCATCCGAGGCCGAACTCTGTGGTTGTCGAAGTTGCCCAGAACAAAAAGCAATGCCGACCATTATCTTCTCCACCAGACCCCGAGGGCAGAAAACTCGATATTGTGGGAAAAAAGATATATTCAGCTGCCGGCTTGAGCTTCCGTGTGGCCAATTATTCTGCCTACATGGGAGCATACCAGCAGGTCTTATGGGAAAGGAAGAGCCCCCTTTTGCATGACCTTCTAGAAGAACGGCGCAGGATGGCAGAGGCTATTCAGTCGGAGGCCCTGTCCCTTGCGGGACTCCAGATGAACTCGGCTCGGCATGTGGCGGATTGCGCAGCGAAAACCATCGCTGGTTCGGTAGCGCTCCGTTGACATGCATGGCTGCGCTCTTCGGGCCTCATGCCGCAGGCATCAGCCACCATTGAGGCTCTCCCCTTCGATGAGTCGGGTTTGTTTAACGGGTCAACCGACAAGAAGTTAGAGTTTACCCAAAAGATGAGGACCACTGCCAAGAAATATGGTATGGGCTCCACCTCCACCTCCCAGTACCATCCTAGAAGCAGGTACTCCTGGCAAGTCCCATCTTATGGCCAACAGTTCCGACGAGGGTACTCTGGCCAGACCTACTGTCGGTCCCGGTTTGTTCCCTCGACCTCCCCGGACTCATCGGTGAGGAGCCAGTGCTCGGGCTCTCGATACCGGCAACCGCCCTGACAGAGATCCAGGGACCAGGGCCGGAAGAAGTTCTAATGCCCTATTGATGATTTCTCTGTTTTCTCTTAGACTCCTCTCTTCGGGGATCGACTGTCCAACTTTCAAGAAGCCTGGTCTTCGATAACATCAGACCGCTGGGTGCTTCAAATCATCCGGACAGGCTACTGGATAGAGTTCAACACTCTGCCTCCGACGGGATGGGTTCGATCAACACCGCCCTCCCCTCCCCTCCTCGAGGAGGTGGAGACTCTGGTGCACAAAGGGGCCGTCGAACCTGTCGACCCCGCCCTTTACCACTTCTGCTTCTTCTCGAGGTACTTTCTGGTTACCAAGAAGGACGGTGGTCTTTGCCCAATTCTAGACCTCCGCAGGGTGAACAAGTATATCTCCCCAAAGAAGTTCAGGATGGTCACCTTGGCATCGATCCTTCCTCTTCTACGGCAGGGCGACTGGTTCGCATCTATAGACCTGAAGGATGCCTATTTTCACATCGGGATCCACCTGGCCCACAGGCGCTTCCTTGCGTTTCAAGTCGGGACCAAAGTCTTCCAGTTCAGAGTTCTCCCCTTCGGCCTCTCCACCGCTCCCCGTGTCTTCACGAAGTGCATGGCAGTAGTGGCGGCTTTTCTTCGGCAGCAGGGAGTAGAGCTCTTCCCTTACATCGACGACTGGCTGGTTGTGGCACAGTCTCGGCGTCAGCTCGAACTCGATATTGGCCTCACCTTAGATGTCTTAGACTACCTGGGACTTGTTGTCAACATCGAGAAGCCTCAACTTCTGCTGGCGCAAGTGATCCAGTTTATTGGGGCTCGTCTGAACTCTTCAACTGCAGCGGTTTACTTACCTCAGGACTGCTTCGACAACCTACGATCCCTAATCCACGCCTGCCGTCGATCCCGAAGGCTTCCAGCACACTCAATACAAGTGCTCCTCGGCTACATGGCAGCTACGACGTACGTGACTCGGCTTGCCAGCCTTCACTTCCGCCCGCTCCAGCACTGGTTCCTTCAAATGTTCGACCCTCTCCACGATTCTCCACACAAGATGCTCACGATGCCGAGTGCAGTTCAAAGGTCACTGGACTGGTGGCTGGTACCGGACAATGTCTTGTCGGGCATGCCCTTTGACCTCCATCAACCAGAAATCTCCTTGACAACAGACGCTTCGATGCAGGGATGGGGAGTGCATCTCGACTCCTACGAAGTCCAGGGTTCTTGGAGCACAGACGAGCAATCCCTCCATATCAACGTCCTGGAACTCCTCGCCGTCCAGAAAGCGTTGAGAGCCTTCGAACCCTTGGTGAGAGGCAGGACTGTACTAGTACTGACAGACAACATGTCTGTCATGTACTACCTAAACAAACAGGGAGGTACGAGGTCCCCTCAACTTCTCCAACTCACGCTGGACATATGGGAGTGGTGCGTTGCAAGGAAAGTGTCTCTCCAGTCCATCCATCTTCCAGGGGAAGAGAACACTCTTGCCGACGGACTCAGCCGTTCGAGTCTCTCCATCCATGAGTGGTGCCTACACAGGGAGGTCGTTTTAGATCTGTTCCAGACCTGGGGGTTCCCTCAGGTGGATCTCTTCGCATCTCCTGAGAACGCTCAGTGTCCGCAGTTCTGCTCGAGGCGGCGCGCTCCGGGATCAAGGGGAGACGTGTTCCTGTTCCAGTGGTCGGGTCCGCTACTCTACCTGTTCCTGCCATTCCCGCTACTCACAAGGGTGATCACCAAGCTCCGACGGGACAGAGCGAACACCATCCTCGTCGCCCCGTGGTGGCCTCGACAGCCGTGGTTTGCTACCCTGCTTCGCTTGTTGGACCGGCGTTTCATCCGCCTTCCATCCCGTCCAGATCTGTTCACCACTCACGGGGGCAAAGTCCGACATCCCGACCTGGACACTTTGCGTCTCACAGCCTGGAGGTCGACCCTGTAACTCTCCCTTCGGGTTCGGGACTCTCGGGTCCGTCCTCGATACCAGTACGACCTGCATTTTTCCACCCAGACGTCCAGGCTGTCATTGATGCTGCATGGAGGCCTTCCACTAAGAAATCATATCACTATAAGTGGAAAAAGTATGAAGCATTTCTGGCCTTCCGAGACCGGACGCTCAATCAATTCTCCATCCCAACGGTCCTGGAATTTCTTCTACACCTGTCTTCTGTGGGCCTGTCGCTCTCTTCGATCCGGTGCTACTTGGCGGCCATCTCCGTCGAATTCCATGCAAGAGGTCTCCCTTCTCCCTTCGTAGATTCCACAGTGAAGAAATTTTTGAGGGGTTTTGCAAACCTCCACCCTCCAGTGACTGAACCAACAGCGTCTTGGAGCCTCGAACTGGTCCTCTTGCAGCTGGTCCGCCGACCGTTTGAACCAATGGCTTCCACCAATCTCCGACTGCTCTCCTGGAAAACTGCGTTCCTCGTGGCCATCACTTTGGCACGTCGGGCTGGTGAGCTCTGTGCCTTGAGGTCCGATCCTCCCTACACTGCTTTCCACAAGCACAAGATAGTCCTCTGTCCCGAAATCTCCTTCCTACCGAAGGTGGTGTCCAGCTTTCATCTCAACCAATCCATCACTCTCCCTGCTTTGATGCAGGACCCGAAGGACAATTTTGAACGCACCCTTCATCTCATGGACGTTAGAAGGGCGCTTACCTTCTACATTCAGTGGACTGCGTCCCACAAAGTCGCCCAGACTGTTTGTGTCTTATGCTGATTTGAAACTCGGAGAGCCCATCTCTTCACAGAGACTGTCGAAGTGGGTGACCTCGACCATCGCTCTCTGCTACGAACTGGCAAAGAAGCCTCTGCCTTTTCGGAATTGAGGACACTCTACGAGAGCTGTCTCCACTTCGACAGCTTTTCTCTCTGGGGTGCCTCTAGAGGACATTTGCAGAGCTGCAACCTGGTCTTCACCTTTGACTTTTATCTCTCACTATAGACTTGACTCTCATTCGAGGAACAAGGCTCCCTTTGGAAAGGCTGTACTGTTATCTTCTATTCAGTAAGTGGGTTCTCATGTTGCCAAGTCATTATTGTTATGTTTGCTTTGATACCCTTGCTTATGATTGTGTGTTTAATGGTTTAAACTCTGGTGTATGCATAAGGTGTATACTTGGTGTAGGACATACCCGCCTCCATGAGTGAAGCTTGCCAGTCTACACCCAGCTGTGTGATTCACAGAGACCACGAAGAAGATGGACAGGTTGCTTACCTGTAACCATAGATCTTCGAGTGGTCTTCTGTGAATTAACACAGACCCGCCCATCCTCCCCTCTATGTCCTACTACATCATATAAACATGCTTAATGTTCCTGATGCTGCTGGTTGTGGCGTCATTCAAGGAACTGAGGGGATTTTAGGCGGGAAGCCCTTATAAGGGACCATTAGGATGGGCGGAGTTACCGCCAAAAATGTATCAAAGCACATTCTGCCTAGTGATTCTAGAAGGTTCCGAAGCTCTGCGCAGGTGCAGGAGTAACCCAGCTGTGTGAATTCACAGAAGACCACTCAAAGATCTATGGTTACAGGTAAGCAACCTGTCCTTCTTTACCAGCCTGCACCACAGGACGAACACCACCATCCCCACATTGCCGTTGGCAAATCTGTGCTTAAGTCCATTCATCAGTTCACCTACCTGGGAAGCATCATCTCCTCAGATGCCAAGATTGACAAAGAGATCGATCACAGATTAGCAAAGGCATATAGCACATTTGGAAGACTTCACAAAAGAGTCTGGAGTAGTAAACACCTGAGGCGAAGCACAAAAATCAGTGGGTATAGAGCCATTGTACTGTCTACTCTCCTTTATGGGTCTGAAACATGGGTCACCTATCGCCACCACCTATGACTCCTCGAATGCTTCATCAGCACTGTATACGCACAATCCTAAATATACACTGGACTGACTATGTGACGAATGTTGCTGTCCTTGAGCAAGCAGGGATTACCAGCATTGAGGCCATGATATTGAGAACACAGCTGTGCTGGGCAGGGCATGTTTCTAGGATTGAGGACCATCGCCTCCCAAAAATAGTACTCTACGGTGAACTCGCCACGGGTCAGCGTAAGAGGGGCGCTCCAAAAAAGCGATACAAGGACTCCCTGAAACAACATCTCAGGCTCGGCCAAATTGATCACCAACAGTGGTCCGCCCTGGCCTCACATCGGGAGACATGGAGACACACTATCCACAATGTTGCAGCCTTATTTGAGAACTCACACCGAACAAGTCTTGAAGAGAAATGACAATGCAGAAAGAATGACAACCCAGAAACATCACCCAAGGAAACCTTCTGCTGTGTTTTCTGCAACCGGACTTGTTTATCTTGGATTGGCCTTTTTAGTCATCAGCGCGCTTGCAGGAAGCACGGGATGAGTCCTTCCTGAATTTTCGTTCGTGAAGAAAAGCCAGAGAGGGGTGATAGAGCTGCCTTTTTCAGTACCCTTCAGAGAGGCAATATTTGGAACATAGCAGTACAGCAGCCATGACAATCTTTCATGTGCGATCTGCGCAGTTTTGCTTTACATTTGTGGGGAAAATTGGGAGTTGTGCTCATGTAGTTCTAAAAGTGATGAATGCCAATTTAACCAATTTTGTAAAGGCGTTCCAGGGAGGGTTTGTTGTACCATGAGACTGGAAGAGTTGTGCCTCTAAAGTTTAACTGCCATCCATGTATGGAGCCATTCAGGCTAACAAATCTTGAGAATTGTTAAATGCTTGAGGAGAAATGGGGGGCCCACCAAAATTCATTGTTTGTAAGTTTTTGGAAAGGGATGGAATGCCTAGCTTTTCTAAATGGCTTGTATCCAACCTTGGGTTTGCGTCAGTGGAAAACTTTTGTTCATGCAATTCAGAGCATCCCCATTTCACCAGTTTCACTTGCCAACTCTAGTTCTCTGGGTTATATTCTGTCCTGTTCTGAACCTCAGGAACAGATTTTTAGGGGTGTGTGTGGCTGAAGTAGATGATGAGTATGTGGGAATCTGAGAAAATTGTATGCTATGCCCCACAATTCATAATAGAAGTGCTTTCTGCTAGCATGAAGCCACCATTTAGCAAAGCCACTCTGGATTTTTATAGTTTTTAAGATTGGTAAATAATAATTTGGTTGTTATATTGAATTATTAGTTTTGTACTTGAAAGTACTTATTTAAAAGTAAGATTATTATTTCCAGGACAGTTTCATTCCTTTATAAAGATATATTTAACTTTTGCTGCTTAATTAAAAGTATCCCCCTTTCTCTTTTGTACAGGTTAATGTCTATGTCCTGGGAAAAACCTTTCTTCTGTTGGCCAGAGAGCTCTGCATAAATGCTCCAGCTATAGGTACTTTTTAATAACAGTTGGCTTTCGGTACGTGGGTATACTTGTGCCATGATTTTCACAGCACCTTTTCAAAGTTAATACATTTACATAATACAACCTAATATGTTATTTAAAAGGCCTTTCCAAATTAAATCCAGACATGAAGGCAGCCAATTAAAGCACAGAAGTAGCCTTAGAACAGAAAATCATAAAGGATTTTTTTAAAAAAATTGTCAGTGTGAGCAAGATAAAGCCTCCTCTTCAAATTGCTGTTATCTTTTGTATTAAGTTTGAGTAAATTAATGACTTACCTCAAAGGATACAATTTTTGCATGGAAATCTGATAGCACTGGATCAAATAGTATTCTGGAACATCTCAGAATTTAAGTTTAGGTTGAATCCAGGCTATAGTCATGACTAATTTTAAGTCCCATTGATTTCAGTGGGTTTCCGCTATGGTGGGAAAAGCATAGACTTGCATGGGCAAATCTAGATCAACACTCTCAGTAAATACTTTATACTCTTACCTGTCATGGGAGTTAGTTGTAAGAGGTTTTTGTCCCTTGGCAAATGTTGCAGGGCTGTAGTAACTGAGATACCTGCAGGAAAGGTCCTGGGCAGCATCACAGCATTCCTGTGTGCTTGAATCTCAACCCACAGCCTTCCTGTGTGGAACTGGCCTGTGATAGGTGGATAAATAGTCAGCCTGATTTCAGATCAGAAAGAGATTGAAATACACTAAAGAGCTGTTTTTGCTTCCAGCAAAGGTCAATCAGTGTTTTTGCTGGTTTTGTGAGGTTCATGGGTGTGTTTCTGAGAAATGATGTGCAGGCTGAACATGTTATTTATGTCATTATTAAAATATTTCTATCCCTCCCTAAATCGAAGGATCGCAGGGCAATATGTTACAATAAAGTCAGTTCAAATAATATAAAACATTTTAAAATTTACAGCAATGCACATATATTCATCAACAGTCTTGGGGAAATCAATGTAAATCTTGACAATGTCAATTAGATTTGACTTGTGGAGCAGCTTGATAGGATTTGTATCACTGGTACTACACCCCATAGAGACAGAAGTGCAGAAGATGGTCAGACCAAAGATGCACTTCCATCGTGAAAGGAATTCCATTATGCCTTTTATTGGTGTCCTATAACTAATGGTACTTATGTTTATAAAGGAAGGTGTTATCACCTTTGAGGTATTATTAAAGGTAACAGCACTGCCTTGTGCCTAATGGAGTGTCTGTTACAGTATATGTACTGTGGCAGATACCGGAAGGTTGTTGAATAGTGTCAGTTACTTGTTACTTGTGTTATTTTGTCATGGTAAATGGGACTTGCTGAAACTGCTGCCTATCAAAAATTTCCAAATATCCATTAGATAACAAACACATTTTATCCACATTTGTTTTTATAAGCTCTTTTGTCAACATTGATCAAGGCACATGTCTTAAGCATCTAAAACAAGGCTGATAATGACTCATTTCTGACATTTGCATAATAATATTATTACCCATCTGGGGAGGTCATGGCACAGATGAGATTTGAACCTGGGATCTCTTGGCTGGCATTACTACCTACAATGCTATGCCAGCTATTTCTAAATGCTAGATTGCTTTGCATGCTGGAATCCTTGATTGCCTTAATTGTAATTATTATTATAGGATGTTAAAATGTCCAAAGCACTTTGTATACATTTGTTAGTAATCTTAACAGCTCCATTAAGTAGTCCAACGCTAGTCCCAAATAACATTATAGAGTGAAGCTAAGAGTGTTCTTGCCTAAGACCTATCTGGGGAGGTCATGGAACAGATGAGATCTGAACGTGGGATTTTTGGTTGACGCTACTACCTACAGCACTATGCCAGTTATTTTCAAATGCTAGCTTGCTTTGCATTCTGGAATTCATGACTGCTTTAATGCTATGCTGTCAGTTTCACAGAATAACAAAATTATTTGGTATATGAGTGCTATATGAGTACATGATCAGCTAATGTTGCTCCAATGCAGTTAACTTTTATGGGATATAGCAGTATGACTGGTCTTTTAAAAAACCAACTCAAGCATTTTGTGTTACATAATTTTAGAGACTAGGTGGGAAAGTTACATTACTGACATAATATCAGTGTCATTTTGTACTATCATATAACACAGACATCGTAAATACTTCTGTCTTCTCTTTCATGGCAATATGGCTTTGAATGAATTGGTAAAATGGTTCCTAGTATTCAAAAACTTATTTTTGGTCACTGCATATACCAACATTTTTGTTATTTTTCATTCAAAATCTCACACTACACGTTGTTTGTTCAGCTCCCTCCAGTTGCAAAAATGTGTCATGAAGGAAAATCGGGTGGAGGAGATGCAAATCACTTCGGGTTCACAGAAGTGGCTATAACCTTGTTTTGATCTTGGTTGATGCTGTACTTCTGGTTTGCCCTTACCTTAGCTGTTACCCAATTAAATGTATCTTGTGCAAGAATGGGAAAAATAAGTTTTAACTGGTTCTGTCCAGAAAACACATTGGGAATATTAAATCAGCATGTAGGATTCAGTTGAAACCATTCAAAAAATAATTAAGTTTTGAAATCAGAGACACCTTTCATCGCCTGAAAATAGGAAGTTGGATATACCCATTTTCCTCTGTATAGTGACTTAATGTGCACTACTCCAGCTCACCATATGGGTGAGAAGAGGTGGATAATTGCACCCCATTTTCTAGCAGTCCCAGTGATTGAAAATACTTTGAGGCATAAGGGTTATTTATGACACTTTACATGCCAGTTAATTAACTGATTAACAGTCCTGAGGGGAGTTTTGTAATATCCAGATAGAAACCAAACCAGTTTGGACCGTTTTTTTCTGGCAACTAACATTTTCAAATGTACTTATTTTCTACCTGGATTAATGGCACAATCATATACTTGTAAATTCTACTCTGCAAAGTGGCTGATTCTCTGGAAGGTATGGGTAGAATTGCAGCCTAAATGTACCTTAAGAACCTTTTGGTTCTTAATATGAAAGTAAGGTGAATGCATTTTTAGTGTTTGAATTGTGATAGAAGTTTTGTGACGTGCATATGATCTTGAACATACGGAGCTGAGTGGTGAAACATACTTCACTAATGGAAACAGTAGTTGTTTACAGCTGTTAGCCAGTCTTGCAATAAGAGCACCTATGGGCAGAGATGCTAAAGGAAATTTTAATG
This sequence comes from Gambelia wislizenii, assembly GCA_030847615.1. NCBI lineage: Eukaryota > Metazoa > Chordata > Lepidosauria > Squamata > Crotaphytidae > Gambelia > Gambelia wislizenii. Next base: position 483,285,388 of record JAUMIR010000001.1, on the reverse strand, counting down.
AGTCAACTTCTCTTGGTAGAAGAAGTGTAAGAATCTGGATGACACAGAACTCTTGAACTCAAGTTACATAGCAGTGAAAAGTTCTGTGTACCTTGTGCTTATAGGTTGCCATATCAAGAAAAAACTAATCTGCTAGAAGGGTAACATTTACCATGCTTCTTATTCAGTGAACACAACAAGAGAACAGCTAACAAAAACTGTCCAGCTAACAGTAATTATGATACAGTAAATAAACCACAAGGGTTTTTGATCTTTTTAGCACAGTCCTGCCCAGTCTTGTGGGGGCTTAATTATTAGCAGTACCAAAAGAACTTAAGTTTGTACAAGGCAGGTGTGGGAGTGTAACCTTGAGTTGATCTTTTCAAATAAAAGGCACACTGTCTGGAAATATTAGTGCAAAAACAAGTGATCAGTAACCAACAACAGACAAGTATTTAGGACAAGTAAAAATGTTTTATATTCAACAGATTCTCAAACCGCTCTACTTTAGAACATTCTGTTTGAGTCAGCTGCAGTCTGTCAGTTAGTCATCTATATACAAAATAAATGCACATCCTGTGCAATTTTTAAAATGTCCCCTCTCCTGCATGTTGCAGTTTAATAATTAAGTCAAATAGATTATGAATAAATAAAATAAGATTAAATTCAAGAGCATTCCTTCACTTAGTTTGATAGTCTGATGGTCAAGGGAAGTAGATAGGTAAGTAGTGTAACATTCCAGACTGCTCTAGAATCTTTGAAGTCAAATCAAAGCATCCTTAATGCAATGCACAGAGTAGTCCTAGAATACAACCTAAGTGAAATGCATCATGCATAGAAAATGAGTTCAGGTATTTGTCCTCCTTGTACTCCTGTGCCATTGGTGCTGTCTGAGGAACACTGGAACTGGAATGTCACTTTTCCACATTGTACTTCAGTCATCCCCTCTTGTCCAAAATAACTGAGCTCATTGCCATCCAGAATGGCACTTACATTGTAAAAGGTGTCTTGCTCAACCTGCACAGGATGCTCAAACCATACTGAGAAAGTGTTACTAGATCCATCAGAGGTAAACTTTGTCAGGTTCTGAGCCAGAACAACTCCCAGCCGCTTCAGTTCGATTTTGACACTGTATTCGGCTTTTCCGCAGCTCGACCCATACAATCCCAGTCCAGCTATAAATATCCTTTTATCTACAGCAAACTGGATGCTGTCACACCGACCTCGGTACCTCCACTGATTGCTGCGATATGCAGAGGATTGAAATCGGTGACACCTTTGAGGGACAAGTCCTTTCCTCTTTGTCAGTGGAAATTCTAACTTGGGTTTATTGGCAGCAGTATACCATAAGAAAATATTGTGCCGTTCCTCAAGAGTTAGGATATCGGACTGAGCGGCTCCGTTGGCAAACTCTTCCAAAGTCATGGTTGGAATCCGTACCAAGTATAAAGCTTTTCCTAATACATTCCGCTTGTTCCTTGGCGTAACTGGCAGCCCTTGTCTCTTACATTCAGCCTCGGCCCAGTTCAGGACTGCCTCAAACACGACGACCTCCTTCGTGTTCAGTGCTTCCCGTGTCACTATGATCTCTAGCGTCTGTTGATCTATTTCGCAGAAGCCCTCAGATTTCAATGCCATTTCAGCTTGAGCATCAATGACTTCCCAGCAGCGCTGTGTCAGCTCTGGCTCCTCAAAGAGTCTGCTCTGAGACAAGAGAACACAAGCATTCTTGGCCTCTAAACTTGTCTCCAGAAAATTGACGCAAGCTTTTGCTAATGCTGGGACAATGTATTTCTTGGCTGCGTACAAAGTAGCAAGCACTGTGTCTGCTTCCAGGTCAATTTCATCGCTATACATGTACCTATCAAGAGAAGAAAAAATAATCCGCATTTAAAGAGAGAGAAAGAAGTAGTTGGCTTAGTTTTACAGACAACAGTTTTGACATCTTTAAAGGCCTTTAAGCATATGTTTGCAACTTGCTAAGCAATTTCTTTTTTTAAAAAGTACAGCATCATTTATTTACATCTGATTCCTCTCAGCTGTTTTTACTACTACTTACTTTAATAAGATCAGAAAGGCTGCAGGTTCCACATCTGGGATATGGATTTCAGATTTGACCTCTGCAAGATCTCCGTAAAACATCGCATAGAAGACAGAGCTACCAACCGCCAAAACATACTATATTAAAACAAGCAAATAGACAATTTATGTCAGCCAAGCTGGTAGGGCAGGTAGAGAGAGAATTAAAAACTTGATTTACTTTTAGTAGTCTTCTCTCCCTGTACTCCTCATTTCACTGTAAGGTTCAGATTCTTAAGGACACATTGGTGCTCATTGCAGGTGTTTCATTATATTGGGGAAAAATAAGCAAGCACCTCTCTTCCTGTTAAGTAACCACTAGCTGTAGTGTGACAGAACCCAATGCATTTTCTATGTTTTCAAATGACTGTTTTGATTGCCTGTCAAGCAAAGATTATACTAAATCTAATAAAACACTGAAGCCAGGAAGGGGCGGGGGGGGGAGCATGCTGCTGTGTTTTCCTGCACAGCTGATATCCCTGAAATCCAGTTACACTGTAAGAGAAATGCAGAGACATATAGGCTCCCACCAACCTTATGAGCGGGAACTTTCTTGGCTGCCCCCACGGGGCCCACAATAAAATGCACGTCGGCCATAAGTTCGTTATTGAACATGAGAGCGTTCCTGGAAGTTTACAGAAAAGGAGCCACAGTTAAAAACAAACAAGCAAACCCCAAACTCAGCAAACCAGACCTATGGCGCTTGCAACTATTGCCTGAAGCCTTCTCTCCCCCTTCCCCAACTCCTCCTTTGCAGAACAGGCCTTCCTTCTCTCGTCTTGGAACCTTTCCAGCCACCACTGCAGTGGCTCCTTCCTTCCCTTTGCCATGGCTGGACCCGGCAGCAGGGGAGAGGGAGCCAGGCCAGGGAGCTGGGTGGGCACTCAAGTACACAAGCCCCCCCCCAAAAAACGCAGCATGAGCTCCAGATTCCCAGAAATACAGATCCGGATCCTTCTTCCCAGCTCCTGCCTCCGGCTGGGAGAGGAAAAAAGCGTTCATCTGGCAGCTCAGTGGCAAGCCTGGAGCAGAGCTGACACCCAGCTTGCCTTGCTTGCTGCAACCTGCAGCCCTCTGGAAGGCGGCAGGGTTGTGTGTGTGTGTGTGAGAGAGGGGGGGTCTAGGAAAGGGCTTCTCTCCCTCTCTCTCTTTTTAAACCTTTCTTGCATTTTGGGGATTAGCCAACATTATTTGTACACACATCCATCCGTGTGATTTACCCCCGACTTCACAGCAGCCCCTCGGTGCCCTTCCTGCTCCCCCCCCCCCGGCCTACCTCTCCCGCAGGGTGGGGTGGAAGGACTGCCAGTTGGCGCTCTCCACGTTGTTGTTGTTGAGGTTGGGCAGGGGCGGCAGGGGCGGCGGAGGCTGGGCGCTCTGCTGGAGCTGGAGGGCGTTCTTCTTGCTGTTGGCGAGGCTGGCGTGGTTGGCACTGGCAGGGAAAAGTTCCGCAGCCATCTTCTTCGGGAGGGCCAGCGGCACTCGCTCATCGCATGCCGGCCCCGCCTTGCCGGTGGTGGCCCGGACGCTCTTTTTGGACTTCTTTAAGGTCTCTGGAAGCAGAAGAAAGAAAGTCAAACACTTCATGATCCGGCCCCGGCAGCCACCATGGCCCAGCGGCATCCGCGGCAGGGAGGGCCGCCCCCGCTCTCTTCTCGGCTGGCCGGCAGGCAGGGGGGCAGCAGCAAAGAGACGGGCTCTTTTAGGGATTTTTTTGGCTTAAGTGGCCTTTTTTAAAAAGGCGAGGGGAGGGGGACCAAAGCACTCGGCGGCTGCATTCGCGGAAGGCTCCCTGCCCCAGGCACTTGGATATGGACTTGTGGTTTTGGCTTGGCGTCCCTGGCAAGGCGAGGCGAGGCGGAGGGTGATGCCCTAAGGAGGAGCCCTCGCTCACCTGGCGGCCGGAGGGAAGCGACGAGGCCGGCGGGATGGGGCGCCCCCCCAACCGGTTAGGGCTCAACAGCCCCGGCGGCGGTCTTCTTCGGCCAGGCCAGGCCGCCTCCGCGGAACTTCTGCCAGCCCTCCCTCCCTTTCTCCTTCCCTCCCTCCCGGAGAAGAGGCGGTGGAGGCGTCGCGGGCTGGGCTGGGGAGGCGAGGCGACCTCCTCTGCTTGGCGGGCTGGGCATCCGCGCGGAAGAAGGGCGCAGGCGGTCTCCCGCCGGGGGCGTCTCTCCCACGGGCCCCACCGGGAAAAGGGCCGCAGAAGGCAAGCTCTCGCCTTCAGTCCGTACGATCCCAGGGGCGGCGAGGGGGGAAAGCGAGCCGGGGCAGAGAGGCTGGCTGGCTGGCGCAAGGGCGGCCCCGGCGCTCCTCTTTCTGCGGAAGGGAAGCCCCCCCGGAACTCCCGGCGAGCCCCCTCTCGTTTGGGCGCTCAGGGAGGCCGAGCCAGGGCGCTCTCCGCCGCCATCCGTGGGGAGAGGGGCTGCCTTCTTCCTCGGCCCTTCTCCTTTTCCTCCTCCTCCTTGCTGTGTCGTATTTGGAAAGCCAGCAGCCAAAGCGGCCGAGGCAGCGGCGGTAGCAGCAGCAGCTCCGCGGGGCCGGGCGCCCGTGGCCGTCCGCGTGTGGGCGCCTCCTCGCGTGTCTGGGCTGCCTGGCGCGCCGCTCCCCTGCCCGGCTCCTGCCTCCGCCGCTGCCACGGCCTCAAATAGCCAGCAGCAGCCCCGCGCGTCACCGCCGCCTCCTCCAATGGCGAGGCGAGGGGGCGGCCTCCCTCCCCCCGCCAGACAAGATGTCATTCTCCTCCGCGCCCCCCGCCCCCTCCCTCCCGCCAGCCTTCCCCCCCCGCTTGCGCCTCCATTTGGGCAAATGTACAGGAAACCCACATGCATCCTCTTTTCTTGTGCGTGGAGGGGGGGGGAGACACGCACACGGGGGGGGCGTTGGAGGCAAGGCTGCTGAGCGAGGAGGAGGAGGAGCCGCAACCCTCTCCCTGCAAGCGGCGGCCAAAGAGAAAAATTAAAAATGAAACCAGCCGCTCTCCTCCCCCCCCCTAAAAAAAGAAGCCAGGGAAAACTCTGCAGCCGCCGATCAAAAACTGCGGGGGGGGGGAAAAGAGAGAGAGCGGGGGATCGGCGGGTCTTTTTATTTTTGGTGGTTTGGGAGAAAGTTTGTTTATGTTTTTTAAAAAATGCGCGTGCCCGCTGCCCCTCTCTTTCCCTTCCGTGGGAAAGTCTTCTCTCCCCTCCACCCACGCGCGCACACACCTGGGCAGCTGTGGCCCGGGGGGCTGGCGAGCTCCTGAGCCAAGGCGATGGGGGGGGCAGGAAGAGCCCGCAGAAAAGGAGGGGGATCCGGATCGTGCCCCCCACCCCTCCCTCCCCTCCCCCGCGCCACGGACCGAGGGGCGCGCCCGGCTTTTAATCGAGTCCGGGTTTCCTCCTCTTAAGCCCGAGGTCTCTTGCAAAGGCGGGACGGAAGGGGTGCGAGCGGAGAGGAGGGCTGGGGGGGGTGGAGAAGAGGGGGCGCCCTGTTGCAAGCAGAGCTCCGGGAGGCAAGGAAGCCGCAGGAGCAGCCGCCGCCAGTGCGGGTCGCCAACGCGGCTCCCAGCCTCGGCGCAAGCCCTCCCACCCCCCTCCCTGCCTCTACCTCGGCCGGCCTCGTCACCAGGCGCCCCTGCGTTGCAGCCCAGCCGGGAAAGTTTGCAGGGCGGCGGGCTCACCCCGGGAGTCCGGAGCCATGATTGTGGAAATGCAAGGCGGCGGCGGCGGCGGCGGCGGGGTGGGGGGTTAGGAGCATCACCCAGCAGCAGCAGTCCCTCGGCCGGCCGAAGGGGGGCGCCCCTACTCCTTCTGGCCGCCGCCTGGCCCCGTTCTCCCCCCCCCCGATTTGACCTCCCCGCGCCCCTCTCTTCTCCCGGTTCTTTGGGTACGGGGGGGGCGAGCTGGTGCTTTTCCCAACGCGCAGGAAAGTGAAGGGATGCAAAGCGCCCTCCTCTCAGGTTGCAGCCCGCCCTTGCCACGTTGGCGCCTGCCATCCCAGCTCTGGGGAGGCAGGGACCCCTAGACCCCCTTGCTGATCTCGAAGGGAAGCTGCGCAGGGCGCATTTCCCCCCCAGAGGCAGCCAAGGAAGGGGCGAGTTGGCGGCGGAGCCGGGGAGAATCGTCACCCCGTAGCCCTGTTTTTTTCTAAACCCCCCCCCCCAACAAAGGGTCTTCTAGCACGTTTAAAAAATAAAATCCAGGAAAGTTTTCGCCCCATTTTTCTATATAGACGTAACATTTCTGCCTCAATACTTTTTAAAAAATCCTTTAATTAGGCTGCAGCATCCTTTGTTGTTTTTGCTGCAACAGACTGAAGGCACTGGAGTTAATATAGGTCATCACACTCCTTTTTTTGCTGCATTCCCATGAAACTATTTGCTTCTCGCTTGCTAGCACACACACACACATATATATTGTGTGCGTGTGCTAGAAAATCTAGAAATGTGGGTTTTCCCTCAACTCTGGCTGCTGCATTTTTTTTTTAATTGCAGGTTATAATTGCATGCATACTTACCTGGAAACATTTGTGGGTTATTTAAAATAGTTTTGGATTGTGTGTTTATAATTTGCTCTTTTTCCTCTGGAATGCTTAATGTGTTTATTTATTTATTAAAATTAAAATCCCGCCCTGTATCTGAAGATCTCAGGGCAGTTTACAGTAAAGTCAATTTAAAACAATAAATAATAACAATAGTTTTCAAAGGTTAGAAATATATTAAATTGCTTTATCAATTAAAATCAGATCATTTAAAACTGGGTAAAACGATTTAAAATAAGACAACCATAAAACTTAGCATAGAATCAGTTAGGCTTTAATAAAAAGCCAAGTTTTGACTTGATGCCGAAATGATCCCAATATTGGTGCTAGTTGGGCCTCCTGAGGGAGGGAGTTCCACAACTGGGGTGCCACTGCAGAGTAGGCCCTTTCTCATGTCCTCTCAAATGTGTTTCCTCAACTGGTGGGACACCAAGGAGAGCCCCTCCAATTGATCTCAATTACCAGGCAGGCTTATTATATTTGTAAGTATTGTCCTGTCTATTCTCCTTTATGGGTCTGAAACATGGGTCACCTATCGCAACCACTTACGACTCCTCGGATGCTTTCATCAGCGCAGTATACGCACAATCCTAAATATACACTGGACTGACTATGTGACGAATGTTGCTGTCCTTGAGCAAGCAGGGATCACCAGCATTGAGGCCATGATATTGAGAACGCAGCTGCGCTGGGTAGGGCACGTTTCTAGGATGGAGGACCATCGCCTCACAAAAATAGTACTCTATGGTGAACTCGCCACGGGTCAGCGTAAGAGGGATGCTCCAAAAAAGCGATACAAGGACTCCCTGAAACAACATCTCAGGCTCGGCCAAATTGATCACCAACAATGGTCCACCCTGGCCTCACATCGGGAGGTATGGAGACGCACAATCCACAATGCTGCAGCCTTATTTGAAAACTCACGCCGAACAAGTCTTGAAGAGAAATGACAACGCAGAAAGAACCACAACCCAGAAACATCACGCAAGGAGACCTGCTGTGTTTTCTGCAACCGGACTTATTTATCTCAGATTGGCCTTTTTAGTCATCAGCGCGCTTGTAGAAAGCGTGAGATGAGTCCTTCCTGAATCTTCGTTTGTGAAGAAAAACCAGAGATGCAGGAACAAAGTCTTCCTTTCCCAAACTACTTTGCATCCCTTACTGGTGTTGCTGTTAAAGCAGAGGTTGGGAACCAACAGGCCAAGGGCTAGATCAGGATAGCTGACCATATTCATTTCTCCTACAATGGCACTGGCTAATGCCTAGAGCTCAGAAGAGTGGTCCATGCTGCCTGGAGGATTTGGGGAGTTGTAGCTCCAAAAGTTACTTTCTCCCAGGCACTCCCGACTCCATGCTCCCACCTGCCTGAATTTTCTTTTGAGGAAGAGAAATTCCAGGGAGAGCGAAAATGTTGGTTATAGCCCTCTCCCTCTCTTCCCCTTTTCCTGGGGGAGAGGTTAAGGGGGGGGGGGAGAGAAGGTTGGTCACTGCTGACTAAAGTTACCAAAGTGCACCTTTAGGCATGAGAACTTCATAGTGTTTTTTTCTCCTCCTGCCCAACCACCCCCTGCTTCCTTGTCTCATTCCAGAACTGGGTGTAATTCTAGGTCTCTCCATGGGTTCTTTTGGTGCTGGACACTGACTCATGTTACTGCTACAGCACAAGCTTTATTGATGGTAAATGAGGTAGCAGATGATACAAAGAGAGAAGCATTCCAGCCCTTTCACTGATGAGGTCCAGAATCTCCTCATTGCCAGTGGAAAAACTGGGTCCTGAAAGAAATTGTACCCAGACCTATTCCCTGACTGGCAATCAAATCAAATTTCTATCATAAAGGGCACCTGAGTTGAGGTGCACTTCCCTCCAGGCTGAGGCTGATGGAAGATGGTCTCACAAAGGTTATATAGTGCAGAAAAAAATAAAAATAAATAAATAAAAGTGGAAAGTGGACAAGCATGACCCACCTCCCACCTTATATCTCTGAAAACTACAAGCAGGTTAGCAACAGAAAATTTACTCCCTCGTCTGTTTTTAGTCTATATCTTTTCCCAGCCTCAAATGGCAAAGCCAGTGTGGAAAAGTATGTTCAACAAGGTAACTAACAGAAGTTTAGTCTTTCACATCACTGGGCTGCTGTTAAAATTTGGCCACAGTGCTAACAAGAAGTCCTAAACTGTCTGCTTAATGGCAGAGGCCTAGCAGTTCACTTCACTTCCAGAAAGGCCAGCCTTTGAAAGCAAGGATACATCAGCTGGCAAGCAACCCCGTTCAGCACCCTCAAACTCTCCTTGGCACTGAGCAGGCTCCTTCTTGAAGAGGGAAGCTCTTGAAAGCAGGGCTTAGCTGTCTGTTGGCCAGTGTAACCAGCAGTCCCAAAAGTCTGCTTTTTTGCCTCTTTGAAAGATGAGAACAGTGGCTGGTTCGGCACAGCTGATGACAGAGCTTGGAAGTATTGCCTTTTTACCTACACATCTCAGAACCCCCTAGCCAGAATGAATCTGACCATGCTGGTTGGAGGATTCTAGGTGTTGTAGTCCAAAAAAAGTAGTATTTCAAAGCTCAGGGTGTGGAAAGATGTTCTGAGCACACACACATACCAACAGTGGCACCAGGCTGTCCTCCCAAAAGAGCAGAGTGGGGTGGCACACACAGAGAAATGGGCATATTAGGTGACAGGTGGTGTGAAGGCCTGATGGGGGCTTTATGGGTGAAATTGAGTTGGCTGACAGGTGACCCAGTCTGCACTTTCAACGCCACCCCTCAGTTCATTGAACTACAGTACATGGAATTAGAATAAGCTCGGTCTTTTATTTCTTGCACGACCCAGGCTGTTTTTTTCTCCCTATGGATCAGTGGCTCATAATAGTTGGGAAAACAGGTTCTTCATGGTCTCTGACTCACACAAATGGTCTTACTGCGCCTGCGCAGTGCATTGTTCAGAACCTAGAGCTGTTATGTGTTTTGGCAGTAAACCCTCCCCTGGTCCATGTGACCAGCACGATTCCTGCTCAAACCCTCAGTTCCTTTTTGTCCATTGCAGCAGCAGCATTCAAGGAACTATTGGTGAGCTGATCATTTCCATTTCTGGAATTTTTTTCTCTGGCTTTGGGCTTCTCTTGGCTGTATCAGCTTGGTCTCTTATTCATTGTGTGACCTAGACTGATTATTTTTCTGTGGATCAGTGGCCCTTAATAGATGGGAAAAAATGTTCTCCATCTTTGCTATTGAGTTTCTGTAAAATGGAGAATACCCAGTTCTTTTAGATAAGCTTTAAGCCATTTCAATAAAACTTTAATTCCAAAGCTATCTTATTAAGGAAAGACAATGACACCTGACAAACATTGGTGTACACTAGTCTAAGGAGAAATGATGTGGAAGTTATTAACATGTATTATACAGGTTGAACTCTGTATCCACGGATTCAGTATGCATGGTTTCACTTATCTGCATCTGGAAAAAAAAAAGTTCTCTCTAGGCATTTCTAGGTCCTTCAGTGTGATTCTATGGTAACTTCTGGTGTTTGTCTCATTGAAAATATGAGGTCTGTCTATTAAATGATGGGACTTGTGTTTCTACCTTTCAGACAAATCAGGGAGAACTGATTGTGAATGCTTGGGTGGTGCCCATTCAGTTAAGCAAGTCCACATTCAAAGCCATACTCATTTTTTTAAAATATCTCAAGGGCGTAAGTTTGGCAGAATGGGTTCCAGAAGGCAGAACAGTGAACCAGCATTATTATAAGGAAGGTTTGACAAAGCTGAGAGAAAGAGTCAGGAAAAAAAGGCAGAACTGTGGAAAAATGGTTTGATTCTTCATCGAAACAATGCACCTGCTGACACAGCACTTTCTATGAAGCAGTTTTTGGCTGCTAAACACTTTACTACACTTGAACATCCTCCATATTTGCCAGATTTGGCACCATGCGACTTTTTCTTTTCCTGAAAGGGAAATTGGTGCTTAAAGGAACATGTTTTCAGTCAATTGATGTAGTACCAAGAAAATGGCAGATGTCTTGAAACAGCTGACAGAAACTGATCTGCTCCACGTCTTCAACCAGTGGAAAACAAGACTATCAGTATGTGAGTGTGAATGGGGAGTATATTGAAGGGGACAAACATTAGAATTATAATACATATAAATAAATATGGGTTATTTATCATTCTCATGATTTAATAGACAGACCTCTTAATAGACCTATGATCCATGGTTTCAGGTATCCAAGGGGGTTCTTGGAACATATCCCTCGAGGATACGTGTGTTGACCTGTACAATTAACACTAATCTTAGATCCTTGTATAAAGTAAAGATGCCTAACTGAAATTACCCCAATATTACACTGTTCTATATTTAATTTCTTTGTGATTTTGTATTATTGTATATTGTAAAATAAAATACAAAACAAGTCCAACACTATATCGTACTATGACTAGAAATGGGTATGCTTGATCCAGAATCTTGCTAGGACCTAGGATCATAATGTGTATAGATTATATCTGTATATATTTGTAACAATGTGGGCTCCCTAAGCTTGCAGTGTGCTTTACATAGTCTTTATGCCACTATTTAGTTGTGTTAATTTTGGTTCTGGTTCAGATATAGCAGGAAAACATGGATTCCTTCCAAGTACTATATCAAAATGTGAGCCTGGGAACCAGCCTGGGAAAAGTTCCTTTTTTGTATGACAACTCCCATAATCTTCCAGCCACCATGGCCAAATTCCAGAATGAATTGTGGCAAGCTTCAGACTCACATGCTTACACCTTTTCTCCTTTTTTGCTTTCATGTGGAGGAGATTGGAAGCTTTTGCTTCTGCCTTTTTAATGGATCAATTTTATGTAATAACTGGACTGAGGGAACAGGGATTTGTTTAAATGTATTAATGTATTAATTAATAAATGTGTTTCCACCTTTTCACCAAAAGTTGTTAAAGATGATTATGATGAATGAAGATGAACCAGAATCAACCTGTGATTTCAGACCTTGACTTGTTTTCTCTAATCTCAGTTCAGACAGACCAACACTTCCTAAGTTCTGATGTTCCAGGAAACGTGGTTTCTTTAAAATCAGAAATTGTTTTCTTCCATGTCTTCCATGCCCTTCTCTGGTGCACAAGAGGGATTGGAGGAAGAGTGTGCCAATTCTGAGCCCTTTATCCTGGGAACCTCTGGGGAGCCACAAGGACTGCTAAACTGGCCAGAATTCCAGTTCTGGCTAACTTGTATTAATTCTCAGAACCAAAAGATCTTCTTCGTGGTCTCTGTGAATCACACAGTTGGGTTATTCCTGCGCCTGAGCAGTGCATACGGAACCTTCTGCAGACCAACAGCATTTAGAGGGCCAAAGAATTCCCTCCCCTACACTACATGAACAAGCTGCAACATGCTCAGAATTGGCACACTCTTCCTCCAATCCCTCTTGTGCACCAGAGAAGGGCATGGAAGACTAGCTTTAAGGATGTGTTGTGTGCCAAGCAAAGCTGCCCAGCTCAGATGGCCACTCCTGGTGTCTCATCTGCCTGGGTGAGTCTCATAACGTCGATGCATGTGTACACTGCAGGGCCTTAACACCTCAGGCGGGAAAACATCGCTCCTCTCGTCTGAAATCTTTCTTGTATGAGAAGGCCCTCATACCATCTGCCTCATCGACTCTGGCTGTGGGACAGGGGGTGTCCCCGCAAGAACGTGGGAGATCCCCCTCATCGAGATCCTCACAGTCTCCACCAGCGAAATGCCGCCGTTCCTCCAGCCCATCTCGGAGATGATCGGTAGCATCTGATCCTGAGGCTGTGATGCACTCACATAAACATGCCTCCAAGCCAACCTCGGCTGTGAGCCGAACCCCTTCGGGCTCGACTGCTGGTTCCAAAGACCACTCTCGGGACCAAGCTGACCCCAAGGATGCGGGCAAGGATCGAGGGCCATCGGCCTCTTCAAAGGGCAAAGACCATAAGAAGAAAAAGGCCAAGCGCCCTCGTACTGAAGAGAGGCCACAGGCTATAACGCAGCCTCAGCAACCTCCACCGGCCGCCTCGACATCGACTGCCTCCGCTGCTCGATCTCAACCTTCACCTCGGGATCAAGGATTCGGGACCGAGCATCCACGCTCCAGGTCTCCCACTCCGTCGCTAGAGATTGTGGAGGTTGAAGTAGGCTCTGCTGACGAACCAGAGCGCCCTTTACGGGTCCGTGGCCCCTCGCCTACCTTACTCGTCTCCAGATCGGAGGTGCTCCAACAATCTTCGGCTGTAGCCACCGAGATGCAGGATGAGCCCCGGCCTTCCGCTTCCAAGTTTCAGGAGGATGAGTTGGCATATAGCGCCTATGACCTGGCCAGGTCAGTGCTTGCAGCGCTGCTGGCAGTACGGTCGACAGCTGAGGCCTTTTCCGAACGGGTCTTCCAACTGACCTCCGAGGCTGCAACTCTTCATGCTGCAGCTCTATCTCCACCCCGGATTTCCTTCCATGGGACGGATAAGGAACCCATTCTCCCGAGGGAACCGATGAGACCGATTTTGAGGGACGCATCCTGCCAAGCGTCGCCGGTTCGACCCCTACCTCTGCTGCCTTCTGTACCGCGGCCGCCCACGCCACCGCCACGTTCTGCATCTCTTCTTGACAAGCGTCGATCACCATTGCCGTCATCTGATTCCTCTTCTTCCTCTGAATCCTCTGAGGAATACCTACCATTCTTGCTATCCCCACAGCCGGATCTCCTGGAAGATGACTCCTCTTCGCCAACGGACGATGTCCGTTCCTTTGCTGAACAAGTGGTCTGTATGGCACATGCCTTGGATCTGAAGACCACTGAGAAGGAGTCTGAGCCCGTTGATCCTATCTCTCAGAGGCTCAAGTCCAGAGCTCCTCCGGCTGCGTGTCTGCCAGTTCTGCCATTTCTCCTCAAATTGACCAGGGTTCATGGGAGAACCCCTCGTCCATCCCGTCAACTTCTAAGAGGATAGACAGGCTATATAGAGTGGCAGGAGATGGGATCGATTGGCTCCAGGAGCATCCCAAACCGAACTCCGTCGTCGTAGAGGCTGCCCAGCCTAGAAGACAGCGACGAGCGCAGTCCACTCCTTCTGACCCTGAAGGAAGGAAGCTGGACATTATGGGGAAGAAGCTGTATTCGGCTGCTGGCCTCAGCTTCCAGATCATGAACTATTTGGCATGCATGGGCATGTATCAGCAGGTCCTTTGGGAGAGAATGCTGCCTTTCATCCAGGACCTGCCTGATGAATGTTGACAACTCGCTGAGGCCATTCAAGCAGAGGCACAACTGTTGGCAGGGCAGCAGATGAACTCTGTGCGCCACATTGCTGATTGTGCAGCCAAGAAGGTGGCGGGCTCTATCGCTCTACGAAGGCACGCCTGGCTTCGATCCTCTGGGTTGTCCGCACAAGCATCTGCCACTATAGAGGACATGCCTTTTGACAGGTCCGGCCTCTTTAACACCTCAACGGACGAGAAGTTGGAGTTTACGCAGAAGATGAGGACCACCGCACGGAAGTACGGTATACCAACGGCCTCATCTTCTGCTTACTGCCCCAGGCATCGTTCGGGCTGGCATGCCTCTTCATATAGTCAGCTGTTTAGACAAAGTGGCACGCCTCAATCCTCTAGGCGTTCTCGGTTCCAACAACCGATGTCCTCCACCTCCTCGGTGAGGAGCCAGGGGTCCACTTCACGGTACTGACTGCCTTCGAAACAACGGTTGAAGGACCAAGCCAGAAGGGGATTTTAAGTTCCTCCCTTTTGATGATGTTTCCCTTTTCTTTTAGACCCCCCTGTTCGGAGATCGCCTCTCATCATTCCAGCACGCCTGGTCCTTGATAACATCGGACCGCTGGGTACTGAAGATTGTACAACAGGGCTACTGGATCGAGTTCAACGAACAACCTCCCAACAGGTCGGATCCATGTGACGCCGCCCTCCCCTCCCCTCCTCGAAGAGGTTCAAACCCTGCTTCAAAAAGGAGCTGTCGAGCCTGTGGATCCCAATCATCGCCACCTCTGTTTCTTTTCAAAATTCTTCCTGGTCCCGAAGAAAGATGGTGGCCTCCGTCCCATCCTTGACCTGAGGGGAGCGAACTCGTACATCATCCCGAAGAAATTCAGGATGGCTCTCATTCTTCCTCTCCTTCAACGTGGAGATTGGTTTGCATCCATAGACCTCAAGGATGCCTACTTCCACGTTGGGATTCATCCTGCCCACAGGAGGTTTCTGCTGTTCCAGATCGGGGACGAACCCTACCAGTTCTGCGTTCTACCCTTCGGACTCTCCACGGCACTGAGAGTCTTCACGAAGTGCATGGCACCGGTGGCGGCATATCTTCGACAACACGGAGTCATAGTCTTCCCGCATATTGACGATTAGCTCCTTGTAGCGGATTTGAAGGCCCAGCTCGAGAGGAACATCAGCTTCACTTTAGATGTGCTACATACCCTGGGACTTGTTGTCAACACAGACAAATCCCACCGGAATCCCACACAAGCAATCCAGTTCATCTGTGCCCGACTGGACTCGGTCTCAGCGGCAGCCTACCTTCCAGAGGACCGATTCAACACCTTATGGTCCCTGATTCACGGTTGCTGGCGTTCACGGCGGGTCCGGGCACATGGCATCCAGGTCCTGCTGGGTCACATGGCAGCGACTATGTCCGTTACTCGTCTGTCCAGACTTCGATTCCGGCCTCTCCAGCACTGGTTCCTGAGTGTCTTCGACCACCTGCAGGGCTCTCCCAAAAAGCTCCTAACGATGCCCCATACTGTCCAACACTCCCTCGACTGGTGGCTCGTACCGCAGAATGTCCTTTCCGGCCTTCCCTTCGACCCCCCACAGCCGAGCGCCTCCCTCACGATGGATGCATCTCTACTCGGATGGGGGGCTCATCTGGGCTGCCACAAAATTCAGAGTTTATGGAACAGCAAAGAAAGGACGTTACACATCAACGTTCTGGAGCTCCTGGTGGTCCAGAAAGCTTTCGAGGTGCTGGTCCAGAACAAAACCGTCCTCTTCATCATGGACAACACCTCCGTGATGTACTACCTGAACAAGCAAGGTGGTACCAGGTCTCCTCAGCTTCTTCAACTCACTCTGCAGATCTAGGATTGGTGCATGGAAAGGAATGTCCTCCTGCAGTCTATCCATCTCCCCGGGGAGGAAAATATTCTTGCCGACGGACTGAGCCATTCCAATTCCAACGTCCACGAGTGGATGCTATATCGACACGTAGTGTCCGATCTTTTCCATCGCTGGCGGACTCCTCTGTTAGATCTCTTCGTGACTGCCTAGAATGCACAGTGCGACCAGTTTTGCTCTAGAGTACGGCACAAGGACTCGAGGGGAGACGCGTTCCTGTACCAGTGGAATGGACCGTTCCTGTACCTCTTCCCTCCGATCCCGCTGCTGACAAGGGTCGTCGCCAAACTTCGCCGGGACAGGGCGAATGCGATCCTCATCACACCGTGGTGGCCTCAACAACCGTGGTTCGCACCACTGCTGCTTCTGGCCAGATGGCGCTTTCTTCACCTCCCAAGCAGACCAGACCTACTCACCATCCAGCAAGGCAAGGTGAGACATCCCGACCTCGACTCACTCCGCCTGACGGCCTGGAGAATCCACCCGTGACCCCGTGTCCACCTCATCCTGCCCTTCCTCCTCCCTTGCCTCGAGAGGTTTAAGCAATTATTGACGCTGCCAGGAAACCCTCGACGCAGAAAGCCTACTTCTATAAGTGGAACCGATTCGAGAAATTCCTGGCAGATAAGGGACTGACTGTCGAATCCTGCTTGGTATCGACGATCCTTCAATTCCTCCTGGACCTATCGAGAGCGGGGCTCTCGGTTTCGTCTCTTCGGGGCTATCTGGCTGCTTTCTTCGTCGAATTCCAGTCTTGGAATCGACCATCCCCCTTCCAGGATCTGACGGTGAAGAGGTTCTTGAAGGGATATGTTAACCTCCATCCTCCGGTGCTCGACCCCGTGCTGGCCTGGAGCCTCGAACTTGTCCTCTCTCAGTTGGTGAGATGACCCTTTGAACCTCTGGTTTCAACCGAACTCCGGCTGCTGACTTGGAAGACTGCCTTCCTGGTTGCCATCACCTCCGCCCGTCGGGCTGGAGAGCTATGTGCTCTCCGATTGGACCCTCCATATATCTGTTTCCACAAGCACAAGATGGTCCTGAGACTGGACATTTCCTTTCTCCCTAAAGTGGTTTCTAGCTTCCACCTCAACCAACCTATCGTCCTACCGGTGTTGATATAGGACCCAAAGGACAAATTCGAGCGTACCCTCCACTCCATGGATGTGAGGGGAGGGCGCTTGCCTTCTACATACAACGGACTGCTCCGTTCCGACAATCACCCCAGCTCTTTGTCTCCTATGCTAACTCCAAGCGGGGTGCACCGATTTCGCCTCAGCATCTCTCGAAGCGGGTGACGTCGACTATCGCTCTCTGCTATGAACTGGCCAAGAAGCCATTGCCTCCACGAATTTGTGGACATTCTACGAGAGCTGTCTCCACTTCGACTGTGTTCCTCTCTGGGGTGCCCCTAGAGGATGTCTGCCGTGCTGCAACTTGGTCTTCACCATTGACATTTATCTCACATTACAAACTGGACTCTCGTTCTAGGAACGAGGCTGCTTTTGGGAGGGCAGTGCTCCTGTCCTCCATTCATTAAGTGAGTGTATTCATGTTGAACATTTCATTGTTGATTTACTTCTATGTTGGGATATGTATACTGCTATGATGAGAATGGTTTAATAATTGCGGAATGTGCAAAAAAAAAATGGGGGGGGGTAGAGAAATCCCTTTCAAGGCTAATGTGAAGGGTCCTCGTCTAATGATGTACAGGACATACCCTCCTCCAGTGGGGAAGCTTGCTAGTCTACCCAACTGTGTGATTCACAGAGACCACGAAGAAGATGGACAGGTTGCTTACCTGTAACCATAGATCTTCGAGTGGTCTTCTGTGAATTCACACAGACCCGCCCATCCTCCCCTCTATGTCCTATTGATACATATGTGCTTAATGTTCCTGATGCTGTTGATTGCAGCGTCATTCAAGGAACTGAGGGGACTTAGGTGGGAGAGCCTTTTAAGGGGCCGTTATTGTGGGCGAAGCTACCGCCAAAAATGTATCTATGCACATTCTGCCTAGCGATACTAGAAAGTTCCGTATGCACTGCGCAGGCGCAGGAATAACCCAACTGTGTGAATTCACAGAAGACCACTCGAAGATCTATGGTTACAGGTAAGCAACCTGTCCTTATTAAATCGTCTTCTCCCCCCAAAAAAAGTCTATCAAGGGTTTCTTAAGAACGTCTCTAACGATTTTTCTCTAATCAAACCAGATAATTCATCAATTTCTGCTAATTTATTCAGTTTTAACAACCATTCCACCATAGAAACTGCTGAATTCTTCCAATTTTGAGCATAGCTGCTGTGATCATATACTGAAATATTCTTCCATGGTTCCTTTCTAGTTGCTCATCCATTAAGTCCCAAAGAAACAGTCCAGGTTTTAGCTGTACGTTAATCTTTAATATTCTTTGAATCAAAGTATGCATTTGAACCCAAAACTTTTTGCCTTCTCACAAGTCCACTGCATATCAAATTAACACCATCAATGCTGCTCTGTGGTGTCGCTAAGGCTGGTGATACTCCTTCCCCTGACAGTGTCATCTGGTGTGGTTCCACCTCTCCGCACCCCCTAGTGCGACCGCTGATGCTGCTGGAAAAGGTTTTTATAAACTATTGTTCCTTGAATGGTGCTATTACAGATAATATTGAGATGCGATTGCATCTATCTATCTATCTATCTGAAACGCTTGGGTATGTTTCCTTTCCCAGTGTGCTGATTGGCCGCTTAGGAAACATAGCCAACCAGTCCCCTCCCTCCTCTCACTCCCTCAGCCAATCACCACCTCACAATCTACTCCTGCCACTCAATCTGCATCTACACCTCCAGCCACACAAGGGCCCCTCCCTCCTCTCACTCCCTCAGTCACTCACCACCCACATATAAAACAACTCAATATTTTTTCCTAAAATAATACCATGTAGCTTAACTGTGAAAAACCACATGTAAAACACTGAAATCTTTCCCCCACAATAATAGTATGTAGCTGAATCATGTGAACCTTTCAAATCTACTATAAGGGCATATGTTATGCAGAATACAGCTAGTTTAAAGATATTTAAATATCATACCCATACAATCTCATGTAAATATTTACAATGTGTGCATATATCAGTGAAACTGTGATGCTGAACATTTAGCATTGGCTTTTAAATTGGATGCTAAATTTTCTTAGGGTGATTGGTTCCTCAAAACAAATCTTTCATTTTATTTGTATTTGTAAATTGGGACATGTATTGTGGATAAAAAACAAAGGTGTACACCTTTGCCTCTATAATCTCTTCAACTCAGGTGGAGTTAATAAGTTATGCAGTATTTTTACTATACATATTCTGCTACCTGCTGGTGTTTCGAAGTTGTTCTGCAGTCTTGGGAATGCATGAGTATGTGTGGTCATGTTTGGCATAATGAAAGTAAATAGAAACCGTAACATAAGAGTCAGTGTTAGCACTTAGAAGTAAATGAGACTGCTTTCATTAATTATAAATCCACAAGATCTGTTTAAATGAACATTTTCAAGTCAAGCCTCATCTTTATCAACAGAAGAGCTCAAGCGGGACATCAGCTAAGGAAACAGAGCTGCATATAATAGTTAACAATTTACCTAGCAGGAAATGAGAAGCTGATATCTATGTACAAAAGAGCAGGAACACAGAGAACAAAGTTTTTTAAATGATGCACTTGATTAGAGCTTGGTCCCCAAAAGAGAGCTATTGAGATACTGTTCTTCATTTGGCATGAGAAATGCACAATGGGGAAAAAAAAATACTTTTTGTAGCAGAACTTCTCTGTATCACACAGTGTGGCTAAATGTATGAAATGGTGGCCCAGAATGAAGGCCGAAAGTTCTTTTTCATAGTAGTCAAAGGCTACAGCACGTTTGATACCAGGGCTTTCAAAAAATTGAGGTGGGTAACTGTGTTAGTCTGTTGCCACAAAGGCAACAAAAAATCTTATCACACCTCAAAGATTTAATATGATTTATTTGGTATAAGGTTTCTTGGGCCTATGCATCTGATGAAGTGGGCTACAGTCCACAAAGGCTTATGCCAAATAAAACTTGTTTTCTTTAAAATGCTTCAAGGCTTTGTAGAGCTTGGAAGTTACTTTTGAAAAACAACTAGTTGCACTTAAAAGCCTTAAAGTAATTAGTTACCATTACCATTAATGAACATATTTTAAAAGAATCTCTCTGCTTTCCAGTTTCTCAAAAGTAACTTAAACAGTAACTTTAATTACCCTTCTTTAAAAAAAAAACCCAAGTACTACAAGCTATTGGCCGTTAGGACAAAACCCCCCTCTTCATACTAGCATTGTTGATGATTCAAGACCCAAAGAGACCATAAGGTTGCTGTGCGAACCAGCACTTTAACCATTTTATATTCCTCCTCCAGCATCCAATAACTAGGAAAGCACCTAAAAAAGTTACAATAGCCATACAAAAGGAGTGAGTTACTGCTCATTAAATAACAATTGTAATGTAATTTATACCTTTGATATACTTTTGTTATTGGAAGAAATGTAATTACAAGTACAGTAAACCCTCTTTGTCCACAGATTCTGCATCCACAGATTCAACAGATACAAGAATCAGCAGTGTAGTGAGGAGTATAGTGTTTAGGTCAAGGGAAGTAATAGTGCCACTCTATTCTGCTTTAATCAGACCTCACCTGGAATACTGTGTCCAGTTCTGGGCACCAGAATTCCAAAAGGATATGGACAAGCTGGAACATGTCCAGAGGTGGGTGACCAAAATGGTGGAAGGTCTGGAAGCCATGTTTTATGAGGAATGGCTTAGGGAGCTGGGTATGTTTAGCCTGGAGAAGAGAAGGTTAAGAGGGGACATGATAGCCATGTTTAAATATTTGAATGGCTGTCATACTGAGGATGGAGCAAGCTTGTTTTCTGCTGCTCCAGAGACAAGGACACAGAGCAATTGATTCAAACTACAGGAAAAGAGATTCCACTTAAACATTAGGAAGAACTTTCTGACAGTAAGAGCTATTCAGCAGTGGAATACACTGCCTTGGAGTGTGGTGGAATCTCCTTCTTTGTAGGTTTTTAAACAGAGGCTGGATGGCCATCTGTCGGGAATGCTTTGATTGTTTATTCCTGCATGGCAGGAGGTTGGACTGGATGGCCATTGTGGTCTATTCCAACTCTGTGATTCTATGATTCTAACCATCCATAGCTTGATTTTTTTTTTTAAATTCCAAAAAGCGAACCTTGATTTTGCCATTTTATGCAAGGGATACCATTTTGCTATGCCATTATATGTAATGGGAGTTGAGCCTCCATTGATTTTCGTACACAGTATATGGAACAAAACCCCAGCTGATACCATGGGCCCACTGTAACTCACTTCTGTAGCTTGTTACTTACATGCTCTAGACAGAAATTAGAGAAACAAATCTGGCAAATGTTCTGAAAGTGAATAACCCAATATTAATGTAGATTATTCCATGTCATTGATTTTTTAAAGTATTAATGTGAACTATCTCAGCAGTGTTTTGGGCCCCTTTTGAGGAAGGGACAGCCAGTGGGGATGGTGACCCTCTCCTCCCATTCCTTTAAACGAGGCCGCCCCAGCTAACACCACCTCACCAGACTTTTCTTTCCTCTGGGTTTGCAACTGAGTGTGGTGGAAACTAAAACTTGGTAGATGAAGGAAATGCTGTGGATGTAGTGTATCTTGATTTCAGTAAGGCCTTTAACAAAGCCCCCATGATATTCTTTCAAAAAAGTTATTAACATGTGATCTAGACACATTGACCTAGACAATGCAACTGTTAGGTGGATTTGTAATTGGTTGACCAACCAAACCCAAAGGTCACCAATGGTTCCCCTTCATTCTGTAGAGAAATGACCAGCGGGGTGCCACAGGGTTCTGTCCTGAGACCAGTTCTATTCAACATCTTTAACAATGACTTGAATGAGGGAATAGAGGGCATGCTTATTAAGTTTGCAGATGACACCAAATTAGAAGGGGTAGCTAATACCCCAGAGGACAGGATCAGAATTCAAAATGACCTTAACAGATTAGAAAGCTGGGCCAAAACTAACAACATGAATTTCAACAGGGAGAAATGTAGAATACTACACTTGGGCAGTAAAAATGAAAAGCACAGATACAGGATGGGTGACACCTGGCTTGATAGCAGTTTATGCGAAAGGGATCTTAGAGTCTTAGTAGACCACAAGCTGAACATCAGTGAACAGTGTGATGCAGCAGCTAAAAAAGCCAATGCAATTCTAGGCTGCATCAATAGGAGTATACAGTTGTCCCTTCATATTGACTGGGGTTTGGTTCCAGGACTTCCTGTGGATACCAAAATTCGTGAATACTCAAGTCCCATTATATGCAATGGCAAAGCAAAATGGTGTCTCTTATATAAGATGGCAAAATCAATGTTTACTTTTTGGATTATTATTTTTTAAGAATATTTTCAAGCCACGAATACTTAAATCTGTGGTTACCAAATCCGTGAGTACAGAGGGAGAACTTTAGTGTCTAGATCAAGGGAAGTAATAGTGCCATTCTATTCTGCTTTGGTCAGACCTCACCTGGAATACAGTGTCCAGTTTCGGGCACTGGAGTTCAAGGAGGATATGGACAAGCTGGAACGTGTCAAGAGGAGGATGACCAAAATGGTGAAAGGTCTGGAAGCCATGCCCTATGAGGAGCGGCTTAGGGAGCTGGGTATGTTTAGCCTGGGGAAGAGAAGGTTAAGAGGTGGCATGGTAGCCATGTTTAAATATTTGAATGGATGTCATACTGAGGGTGGAGGCAGCTTGTTTTCTGCTGCTCCAGAGACTAGGACATGAAGCAGTAGATTTAACCTATAGGAAAAGATTCCACCTAAACATTAGGAGGAACTTCCTGACAGTAAGGATTGTTCGGTAGTGGAATGCACTGGCTTGGAGTGTGGTGGAGTCTCCTTCTTTGGAAGTTTTTAAACAGGCTGATAGCCATCTGTTGGGAATGCTTTGATGGAGTATTCCTGCATGGCAGGAGGTTGGACTAGATGACCCTTGTGGTCTCTTCCAACTCTGTGATTCTAGTGCTCTTCAGGGAGGCTTGATTTGGGGTCTGCAGTTGCTCCTTTTGTGGTTCAAAGATATGATGGAAGAACTGTAATCCAGAATGTGCTGTGATAGAGTGTTTTGTGTTTTAAAACTTAGGCTCAGCCACATAGGGCTGCTTAGTGGATTGCCATCTTGTTGTACTCATCACCCTTGGGACTAATAGGGAGGAGGTGGGTTTTTTTGCCCTGGGGTGGGGTTTCAGTTGCTGAAACAGCCCCTCATCAACTGCCACTTCACTCTGCAGCTGCTTTGAAGCAAAACAATTAATCGCAGGAGATTCTTTACACACAATTCCTGTGTCTTATCTCATTTTGGCTCAGGTTGTGCTAGCCTAGAGCTTGGAAAAGTTAGCTTTTAAAGATCACAGCTTGCAGAATCCCCTAGCAGGCCATCCTAACAGCCTAAGAACAGCCCTAAAATCTATTTTTTCCATGGTCTGAATACCTTATTAATTCAGGTGGCTTTACAAAGCTAATAGCTTTTCACTTGGTGTGACAACAAAGATTTGTAGGAGTTTTTTGGATGATGGGTTAAAACTGCTGTTTAAAGACACAAACATTAAGCTTCTGAAATGGCTTAAATCCAACCGAGAAGGTAGTGTTTTCTGCTCTTGCTTGATTCTTTTTAAAAAGTACCCTCTTCTCTTCCTTAAAAGAGAGGAACATTTAATTCCAATATTGTCAGAATGTTCTGTCTTTATGAGAACATTATTGTCTCCTGTCACTTCCTTTTCCCAGATGGGGCTGCCCTCTAACACACCCTGACCACTCCTTCCCATTTCCTCAATCTCCTGGCAATACATTTTACAGTGCTAGTTATTGCACGCAGTCAGGCGTTCATGTTTCCTTATGTTGTTTAGTAACGGTAAAATTCTGCTTTGTATTTAGGCAACTTTGAGAAACTAACAGTTTGGGTCTAATGGTGAGTTGAAGCCCTGGCCTTATAGTGTATGTGTGTGGATGTGGCTTCAAGTTGCCTGTCAACTTACGGTGACTCCATGAATTTCATAGGTTTTCTTAGATAAGAATACTCAGAGGTGGTTGTGCCAGTTCCTTTCTTCTGAAATATAGCCTACAGCACCTGGTCTTCATTGACAGTCTCCCATCCAAGTACTAACCAGAGCTGACCCTGCTTAGCTTCTAAGATCAGGCAGGATCTGATGCCTTCCTTATAGTGCAGTAGATGAATAAAAAAATCTTTCACTTCCAGCTCCTGAGTGCATATTGCACTAGAGGTTGTATGTAATTCCAAAAGACTCAGAATACACTTTCAGCTAGCTAAAACGAGGAAGTTAAGTCCCATAAGTACATTTGCATAGCTTTGTTATTATGGTAAAAGGCAATTTTAGACTTGGTATATGTGAACATCTTCCCAAATAATCTTTACTTTGGGGACTGGAGAAATCTTGTCATTGTGACTTTCTCTTAACACATAAACACTCAGACAATAATATCCTTCTGAAAGCCTGGGGTGAACACAACCAAGCCATTTGTCTTTTGGTGTTAGTTCTCTTGATGTGCCCAGATTCATCTTCCATGACAAGGGAGAAATAGAGGAAAAATTAGTGTGTGCACCAGTTCCTGGCATTGGTCTGGTATATGTAGATGGACTTGAAGATGAGGGACCAGACTTTACAACTGCATTTGTAAATACAAATGGAGTTATCCATTTGTAGTGGATCTGTATTCACTGTCCCTATTTAGCCATGATTGTTGCACTGTTGCCACAATCATAACTGCCACGTAATATAGAGTGCGCACTAGGTACCTAAACAGGTCCAGGCAGCAAAGATAAACAGCAGAGTATTGCTCCTTCAGGCATAAGAATAAAGGTACAGACACAGGCGTTGTGTCTAAAAAACAACTTCTCTTTACTTGGGCATAATAAAGAATATTTACAGTAATATACAGTATTCAGAAGAAAAACATCTTCACACAGTGAGATTCAAAACAGGACTACTTTAGCCCAACCCAGCCCAGCTCTGCTAAACTGAGCTGCAGGGCTGTGAGCTAATCAACATTGATACAGTTACCCAGCTAGCTTCTGCAAACTGCTGCTAGCTCACAGTGCTGCAAACTGCAGACTATTGGTTACATTTAAGCTCTCTACAGGATGAATCTACTGCATGTCCCAATATCCTGACACCCCTCTATATTTATCCATAAAGTGCTTTATTTAACCACATTGAACCATACCAAACGTTGATAACAAAAATTGGAATTTAAGATGACCTAGTGCTTTAGTAAACCTGTCAGCCAGATTCTTTTGTGATGGGCAATAGGTTAAAGTGATCAGCCCTGCCTGTCTAGATTCACACACATTCTGGTATTTAACAGCAACATGTTTGGTTCTTGATTTAACTCATCATCCATCGCACTTTGTCATTTTACCTGCTCTTATTGGGGTAATTTCTGCATCTCATTAAAATTGTTAGGTTCACATGTAACGTTACATGCCCTGACAGCATTGTCCACTTTCAATCTTTGAGGTGGTACTTCCTTTGTTACACGATCAGACAGATCTTCTGCATATAGAAAATAGTGTCACCTCATGATACCCATAATTGTTTTTATCCTGCTTAGAACTGTGCTCCTGTTGCACTTCAGTTTTAATTGCTATAGGGCTTTTAGCACTAGCATCAGGTGAAATTGGCTCTAGCACCTGTTTGATTTCTTTTACATCTCCATTTACAGGCAGAAGCACCTCAGAATTTGAGTGAATTTGGTGCCAATTGCTATGTTCCTCAAATTGAGCATCTCTGGCAATTAAGACTACCATTTACAAGTGCAAATCTCCAAGCTTTAGAGCCACTCTGATATCTCACAAATCTTAAGCTTTTGTGCTTTAGGAGACCCCTTTCTCCTTGAAATCTTGGGTACTTTAACCCATGCAAAACTCCCAAAAATTCTTAGATGTTTAACTGAAGGGTTTTTTTACCTTAAAAAAATATGGAGTTTCCTGTACCACAGAGTTCCATAATCTATTATGGAAGTTATATTTACAGTAATATACAGTATTCAGAAGAAAAACATCTTCACACAGTGAGATTCAAAACAGGACTACTTTAACCTAACCCACCCCAGCTCTGCTAAACTGAGCTGCAGGGCTGTGAGCTAATCACTATTGCCACAGTCATAACTGCCACCAGACCTACTTTACTGGGCATCAGCTGCATGAAGAGAAGGCATCACGGGTGGGTGATGTTTCCACCGCCTCCCATCAGTAAGTGAGGCTGTGATGATCAGAGGCAGGACCTCTGTTGTACTTATTGTAGTCTTGTTCGCTTGTGGGAGAGTGGTGGAAACACCATCTGCCCACTCTCTGATCGCCAGTGAAATGGACCCCTTTTTCTACATGTGGCTGATACCTGGTAAAGTAGGTTTGTAGGAGTCAATCCAGGAGATGTTATTTCCTGTGCAGCTAAGGTAGTTACATAACTAAGTCGAGCATGCAGAATTCCAACTTAGGATCATCTTATCAACATACTTCCATACATGAAGAAGCAGTGTGGAGTACTGGCTTGAATGTTGAATGGGGCCTGTGGGAGACTGAGCTTTTAATTCCCCTTGGCCATAAAACCCCACATTAAGTGACTTTGGGCAAGTCACACACTCTCAGCCTCAGAGAAAGGCAGTGGCAAACTCTGTCTGAACAAATGTTGCGAAGAAATCCCTTAGGGTTGCCATAAGTCAAAAATAACTTGAAGATGAACAACAGCAAACTTCATATTAAGCCTGGGACAGGGAACATATGGCCCTCAAGATGCTGTAGTACATTTCCCATCACTCCCTACCATTAAACATGTTGGCTATGACTGATGGGAGTTGCAGTCCAACAACACATTCCCTACTCCTCTTCTTCATTATATTCCTGTTACATTACAATACAGACCTGGTTTTAAGTCCAGTCAGAAAAGATTCTGCTGCCTCAGCCAATTATAATATAACATTAATGTATGTAACTGGGATCCTTTTTGAATGTAAATAAATTTTTAAAAATGTAAAAATAATCCAGTTACATTAGAAGCAAAGTAACTGCCAACACTAGTAATGTAGAATTCTTAACAGTGATGAGAGGTACGATGACATCCTAAGCAGATATGGAGAGCAGAATTCCATGAAATGTGTCTATGTCAGTTTTCAGGGAGTTGGCTGTCTACATGATCCAGAATATGTATATATGTACATACCATTGCCATAACCCAACTTCTAAGTTATCACATTGTATTAAACATGTCTCAGTGGGTTTGCTTGAGAACATAAACATCATTGAATCATAGAGTTGGAAGAGACCAACAAAGCATGTCTGAAAGCCCTATTTATAAGGGGATGTCTTCAGTGCCATACACAATGCCTCTGAACATGATATAATCACTGATTGGGATTATTTAGCCTGTGCACCAAAGTCTCTTTGGATATACCGGTATATATATTTGAATATCCCAGATTGGATGGCTATTTCATCTTAAAGATTTACTCATATTTACTTGTTGACCTTAGTGGGATTTACCTGCAACATTTGCGCTGTGAAAGAACATATCTCCTATGTGATCTGCAAACTTACAATAGGTTGCTGGTAGCCCAAAGTGAGATATTTTGCCCCTAGTTAGCTCTAGGCTTTTTGAGTACTGTACTCAGAATGAGACCCGTATTTTTCAGGGATACCTAAGCTTCTCCACTGGCTCCTTTGGGAACACACACATGCACACAAAAACATTTCACAAGAGATAGCAGAGGACCAAGGTACTCATGGCCTTGCACCTGACATTCTAGGGGCCTCTCATCCACTTGGGATATTCTTGATGTTCATGCACCTGTGGGACCACCATGGAGAGCAGTCACAGAAGGATGGTACTTTAGCCATTGCTTACTTTGTGGTACTTTAGAAAGCTTCACAAAACTTGGTAGTAAGGGCAAAAGAATATATAACAGCAACTTCCTTGGGGATTGTGCTGCAGAGTAATACTGAGGACACTGCATGGGAAATGCATGGATCTTCAGGTGTTTTTTTTTTTTTGAAAAAAAAAACAGCTGTAAGAAGCTCTCAGCAGCATGGAGGTGGGTGCTACTTCATCCCTTTCCTCTGTAAGTGTCATTTCCGATCTCTGTCTGCTTTTGGTCTCCCTCCTGAGGAAATGATGATCTTTTCATACACTGGCGGCAAAGCAATGGCAGAAACATGGGTGGGTGTGTCAGTTTTGAGCTGATGAATAGCAGGAAAGGAAAGGGTTGACAGTTAAGGCTTACTATTTCTTGGTTTAAACTACCCAATTCCCACAATTCCTTTTGGTTGAGGAAGAAGGAAAAATAATTTTTCGTATGTACACATGTAACTTCTACTTTGAATGTAACTGAGTGGCATCTGTTGACTTCAGTGTCAACATAGTGATGGATCTGCTCTAGGGTTTAGTCCATACTGTAAAGAAGCTATCCAAGCACTGACCTTTATCCCCCAAACAGGCTCAGATCCTTGGATAGCGCCTGCAAAAATTTTGACTAAATCCCAAAGTGGATTCACCACTCCACTGATTTGGGAGCCACTAGCTGCCCCTAGTGTATCTTATAATGTCATGCTTATCTTGACGCCAAATTCTTTTCAAGAGGTTTTCTACTATTACCACCATTAAAAATGGGGTTGTGCCCCATTCTGGATCTAATGGAGGCATCTGCTAATGGAAGCAGAAGGAGAGACACCATTTTGGATTACTTCTCCCTTGCATTCCCTTCCCTGAAAACTTGCCCTGGAAGTTTGTAGGTAACCTCTAGATTAGTGTGGGAGGCAGTAAAGCTATCGCTGCAGAGGAAAGGAGAAAATTGCTTCCATCCCCTTTCATTGGTGAAGAAGGCCTCTGCTAAAGCAAAGACCCTTCCACAACTGAAGGCCTTCCTCATTAAATATAGCCCAACATCTGAAAAGTTGGAGAAACAGCAATGGAATAAACTGTTTTGTCTCAGCGAAGTCAGACATCAGAGAAGGCTTTCTTGTTCAAAATGTGCATCTAGGAAGTTAAAGGTCATGTTCAGAAATAACTGGCTCTTGTTTTGCTGCAGATCCCTGTTTATATATTCCCCGCTTTGCACACATGCTGGAGTTTGGTGATAAGAACCACGAGGTTTCAATGACGGCTCTGAGGCTCCTGCAGCAGATGAAGAGAGACTGGATGCACACAGGGCGAAGGCCCTCTGGCCTTTGTGGTGCAGGTATGGAGAAGCTTCGAAAGGGCATTATTTCTTCAGAAGTATACATTATATTTTGTCACATGGAAATTTGTATTAATTAAATCAATCAACTGACTTAAGATTTCTTGATGTGGGTGACAGCCCTGTGAATAACCATTGTCTGAAGTAGTTTCTCATGTTGATCCCACTCTCAATAAATTTTGATGTGTTATTCCACATTCTAGTACTAGAAGAGGGAGAAAAACATCTCCCTCTTGATTCTCCTCATGTTATTGTGATGACTCTGTCAACACTCACACACTGAAACAATTTCCATTGATCAAGAATGGTTTATTGCAGCAGGAATTGAAACGTTCAGGATCTGGATCAAAGACAGTTCTGAACTCAGAGTTCAGAATACAGGGTATAATAGGAATCTTAGGTTTCAGTTACATCACACACACCTGCAGTGGCTAACGAGGGAGCATTCCATTCCTTGCTTCCCATAGCAGCTTCTCAAAACATAATTGCCTCCATGACCTTGAAGGCCTAGTAACAGATAGCACAATCAAAGCAGCTTCCCGGCCTAAGTGAATTCCCAGAGAGAGAGAGAGAGAGAAAGAGAGAGAAAGATAGCTACATCTAATTCCAGCATGCTTTCTGCTCATGTCAGGCTCTGGCATGCTAGCTAGGCCTAACCAGCAAAGCATATTCAAGCTAGCTAACTATACAGTGCCCATGCCAGAGTCATGACAGTTATTCAACATTTCACAAGCCTCTATTGTGAATTCAGTTGAGCCCCAGATGCCTCAAGTTATGAAACAGCTTATGAGAGGGATATACTTGTTCCTCATGTTGGGGCATAGAAAGACGCGCTGTGTCCACCATGACCACCTGCAGAGTTGTTCCACGTCGACAGGATGCCAAGGAGAAGGTTTCTGGAGAGACGTCTGCAAAAGACTTCAGGCTGAGAAGGAAAAATTCCTTCACCCCAGCACACTGCCTTGAGCTCTGGCTTGCCAAAGAAAGACAGCAACAAGGCCAGCCTTCACTCAACTTGAGGGCTTTAATCTTTGTTTGCAGTATATTTACAATATATATACAGAGTATAGGACAGCCATCTCTAATACTCATAAATCTCTCAAACCAACAACCTGCTTCACCAACCACCATCCACAACAAACCCACACTGGAGATAATTCCCACCTCCTTTTTATAGGCAGTTAAACAATGCCTGTTACATCAGGCATCTTAGGTGTGCATACTCTCAAGTGCTGACTCACACACACACCTGCCGCTGGAGCTTAACTACTTTCATTACTAAGCTTACAGCTCCATCTTGTGGTCACATCCATGTCATTTCCTGACACCTCAATCCTAGATAGTCTCGAAATTATACAGCTGTGTCAGAAGATAAACCGATCCTATCTAAACCAAGGTCTTACATGCATGAGTCCAGGACAGTTTAATAATTGAATGCAAGGCCATAGTATCAGGGGGCAGGAATATATCTAATGTACAGTTTCAAAAGTGCATGTAAAAGGAATGATTACAAAAGTGGTAGAGCACATCTGTATGCCCTGAGTTTGTCTTCTATTCTGTCTTCCCAAGGGAAAAAAATTTGACCAGGTCTCCGTGGAGCTAGTATACTGCTCCATGGGGCAGTATGCTAGCATAACAATCTGTTATCCTAAAGGTCTCAATTCCTGCAGGCTCATTCAGGGAGGTGGTGGTGGCAGGAGGAGAAACTTGCAGGCTCCATGCCATCTGTTTCTCCAGTGCTTGGCTTTCAAGGTGAAAGAGGGTCCACAGAGCCAAAGCAGTATGGGAGGGAATGTCTTTGATCCTGTCTTTGCCTGGGAGAGGTGATGGTACAAGTCTCCCCCTCTCATACTGCCTTGGTTCCATAGGACCCCACCCCCTGGAAGTCAGGCATTTGAGAAACTGGCAATATAGAGTGAGTAAACATCATTTCCTGCCACCACTGCTACTTTCCTCCCATTTGCCCTTTAGCTTTCCTCAGCTTCACCGGTGCTGTTATCCTCCCTGGCAGAGTGAATAGGATCCCAGCATTTGTTTTTACTCTGTTTAGCATCCTCCTGTAGTTTAACACCCTCCCCCAATTATGGTTGTCTTTCTCTTACCAAAGAAAAGTTGACCAGAATCATAACTGAAAATCCACATCAGATTGAAAGTATACACGTTACTCTTTAAATATACCTCCATTCCTTGGCCTGAATTTTGTAAAAATATTTTTGAGTCTTGTGTTTCACTGTTCAGATGAGTAGGAAATGGAGAGCCTAAGTTACAGCCTTTGGATTATATGGGAAAAATAAATGGATACCCTTTGGAGTACTATTGGATAGACTAAACCTTCTTCCTACTCCTAAACCTAACCCAAGCATGGAAATCATGGGCATCTTGGGCCTTTTTTGTGGCCCCAGACCCCCTTTCATTAAAAGTTTTTTTTTTAAAATGAAAAAACGCTGTTTCCATTTCTGGAATCCTCCATAAGTGGTGATTTTGCCTTACAACAAGGATGAACAAAAGTGAATGCAACTCCTGGGCCGTTTTTGTGGTTCCCAGGGCTCCCTGGGGTCAAACGTGATGTGATCAGGAAGTGACTTCTGGATCGCTTCCTGTTGTTAAAAAAAAAAAGGCTTCTGCTTGTTATAAAAACCCCTGCAGAGGGAAGGACATGCAGAAAATGCACACACACAATCCCCAGAGAGTATTTGGGGGCATTTTGGGAGTGGAACGATACAGCCATAAAAATCTCCTGTGGGAATCAGTGTGGCCCCCTAGCCTCCAACACTTGTCCACCCCTGTCTTAAAACAAGTGCTTTGTTTTATCCTTCCCTGGAGTGTTACAAAGCTGGAAGTAGACTTTACAGTTTTATTGGGGGGGGGGTTGTGATATGTTCTGTAGGGGGTCAAGAATTGGCCCTCAGATCTATCTTAGCCATTCAGAATTAAACTTGTTCTTATTAGCATAGCCCCACCCCTTCAACTGCATATCTGCCTATGAAGTATATCAGCAGTGCTTCAGCATCAAGGTTTCTCTTACTTTTCCCTCATACTTATCTGACCAAAGTGCAATGATTTGGATGATGTCCATGCATTTTTTCAGCCATACTGGAGTTCTTCCCCTTCCTGTGCATATGTGTGGATTCATGTGTGTGTGTGTATGTATAGGTGGGTCTGAACCCCAAAATACCCTTGGCTACCCTTGTGCCAAGTTCAGAAACTTCAGCTTGTACAAAATATGGCAGCCAGGTTAATTACTGGTACCTTCTGTAATGACCATATAACACCGGTCTTGAAGTCCCTTCACTGTCTGCCAATTAGTTTCCGGGCAAGGTACAAGGTGTTGGTTATTACCTTTAAAGCCCTACATGGCTTGGAAGCAGAACTCTTAAAGGATCACCTTCTTCCGTATTGTCTGTCCTGAAAACTAAGGTCCTCGGGGAAGAACCTACTTCAGCCAAAAAAATATAGGTGAATATCGGTGAGCCAGAGAGCCTTGTCCATTGCTGCTCCAAAACTGTGGAATGACCTGCCAGAGGAGATCCGTCACATCTCTACTCTTACAGCCTTTAAAAAGTCTCCTAAGATGGATCTCTTCCAGCAGGCCTTCCCAACTTAACTCCTCTCCCTGCACAAGGTGATCTATATCGCTCTGTCCACCAATTATCCCCCTTTTTAAACTTTTGTATTCTTGTTTTTAAACTGTGTTTATTTAATTGTAATTTTAGTATTGAGTTGGGGAGGTTGGGAAGGGACTAATTTTGAATTTTATTGTGTTTCATGTGTTTTTATTGTTGTAACTCACCTGGATTCCTTGTAATTGGGCGGGCTATACATAAATAATTTATTATTATTATTAAAATACAAAATTGCATTTTTGTGTTTACCGAACACTTCTTGGTAACTGGTTTAATTTTACTGCATGCAAAAAAAGTTGTTTTTTTAAATGAAGTTCCAATTTAATTGCTCAGTACTCAAGCCAGGAGCTAAACATCAATATTTTAAAATTAATAGAATTAGAATTTCAGATGGTACTTACATGACTCATCATATTCCCTTGCTTTCTCTCCTGTTGAACTGCCTTTTGATGTGGCCCTTTCCCTGTTTATGCTTCAGCTCTTCTAGTTGCAGCAAGAATGCATGATTTTCGGCGCACTGTGAAAGAAGTCATCAGGGTAGTTAAAGTCGGCGAATCTACCTTAAGGAAAAGGTAGGTCAAGTCTGAGATTGGAGTATTTCCCACACCCCGCATTTGACTTGGGATATAGAGCAATGTTGAGCACTTGCTTGTGCGGACAGGAGGATTGCTTTCCCTTTCTAGGAAGTCATCCACCTTAGAGACAGTCTGGGCATCCTGTGAAAGCAACAATTCCACACAGAACTTCCCCATTTTGGGGAGTGGGGAGTTGAATAGCAATCAACAAGAGGGCCTGGTATGAGTGGCTGTATCTAAATATAGAAGCTCCGATGTGGTGTAGTGGTTTGAGTGTTGGCCTAGGACACTGGAAGACCAGGGTTCGAATCCCTGCTTGTCCATGGAAGCCTGCTAAGTGACCTTGGATAATTTACACTCTCTCATCCTCAGAGGATGGCAAGGGCAAATCTCCTCTGAACAAATTCTGCCAAGAAAACCCAGTGATAGGTTCACCATAGAGTTGCTATAAATCAGAAATTACTTGAAGTCATACAACAATCTAAATATAGGGTTGGAAAGTAGTTCTCCAGCTCACTTTCTCTGAGATCAATTGCTGGTGTTGGTGCTGGATTTAAAGAGTGGACGTCTTATTATTCTGTGGACTAGGAAAAGTCAGAAGACTTGGTACTCCATTGTATATAGTAGGAATAGCCAACTCAGGAACAGCCTCCAGGTGCAGCTATAAGCCCTTTAGGTTGCAAGATTTCCCTGTATTGCTTAACATCAAAATTTACAAATTTTTACAAACCAAAAGTGGATTTCCAGCCACTTTGAGGGTTATGTTTTAATTTTGGGGGGGCAGTCAATGGTAGTCCTGTGGCATAAAAGTAGACCTACCACAGTTGCCCACCCAAGTCTACTCTGTTGATCTCTCCCAGACCCATGTGCACATGTATGCACATCCAGAATTCCTGAAAATGCAAGATTCCTTGTTTCAACAAATAGAGCAAGTTCTAGAGGTAATCTTCTTCTGTACATGGAGCTTCTCTGTCCATTGAAGTGAACAGGGATGTTTTCCTGTACTACAAGGACTTCCAGATGTGCTTTGAAAACTCCATACTTCCAAGGGTTTTTTGGACTGGTACACCCATTTCAAAAGCAGTCATTTGCCTTTAGGTTTAAAGGTAAAGATACAGTTGCTTAACCAGCATTTCATGTAATAAGCAGTCAGTAAAAAGTAATAGAGCTTGGACTTCGATGCTATGGACTTTCTAAAAAGTAAAACCCATGGGACATATCTTTTTTACAGCTTGATGTGTGGTAGCTCATTCTCAATGCCATTTCCTGATGATTAAAAAAAAATCCACTTTAAAACCTGTGCATTTGAAATATTTCAGAATTTGATATAAACTAGAGACTAGCTTTATCAAATAATGTGATGTCTGGTAGGTTTGCATAGCATAGATAGTGTGGGATGAAAAAAAATCTTTGCAGTTCTACATATTTAACAGTTAAAACATTCCTGTTTTTTATTTGACAAGCAAAATGCATTTCTGTTCATATATTCTTGTTCTGTCAAAGAGATCGATCTGTTACACACTTTTAAACTTACTGGCATTAACTAGAAATCCCTATATTAATGCCTAAAGGGCAACTGCCAGAGAGTATTAAGTTCATTTCATGCTACTTTCCAAAGAAATAAGTAGTTGCAGCATTAACTCCTGTAGTTTTTCTGTTGCTGATGTTTCCAAAATACAGTCGTCCCTTCACATTCGCAGGGGATAGGTTCCCCAGACCCCCGCAAATGTGAAAATTCTGCGAATAATGACTGCCCTCCCCCTCCCCCGCCAAAGCGACCATGGGGCCTCCAGAGGCCCCATAGTCGCTTTCCCCCGCCTCCCTCCTTCCTTCCAAGGCCTTCACGGGGCCTTCGAAGGCTCCGTGGAGGCCTCCCCAGCCCTCCCCCCTCCCACCCGGGCCTTCACGGAGCCTTCGGAGGCTCATTGGAGGCCTCCCCGGCCCTCCCCCCTTCCACCCAGGGCCTTCACGGAGCCTTCGGAGGCTCATTGGAGGCCTCCCCGGCCCTCCCCCTCCCTCCCAGGGCCTTCATGGAGCCTTCGAAGGCTCCGTTGAGGCCTCCTCGGCCCTCCCCCCTCCCCCCCAGGGCCTTTACGGGGCCTCCGGAGGCCCCTTGTCGCGGTTCTGGGAGGGCAGGGGCCCTCCCAAAACCGTGAATATGCAAAACCGCGAATGCTAAGTTCGCGAATGTGGAGGGGCAACTGTATATTTAAACTATTTTCCATAGATGGCACTGGTGGATGGTTGCTGTTTTAAAATGGTATATTTAATTCTGAAAAGAAATATTTCTTTAGTTTTCCATTTAGGAATAGGGAAACCTGAAAACTCTACCCTTAGAAGCAAATAAATATATGGCTTGGGTTTTTGGGGGGTGGGTGGAGTGCTGGAAGAAGTCTTAAATATTAGCGTTGCCAGCTGATGAATTAATTTTGACTGATTAATCACCCGCTTTTTACTGATTGGTTAATTACTTAGTTAAATTTAAATACATCTCTGTATTGCCAACATCCTCAGTACTTTTGAGATCCAGAGAAGTG
Organism: Gambelia wislizenii; assembly: GCA_030847615.1. Taxonomy (NCBI): domain Eukaryota; kingdom Metazoa; phylum Chordata; class Lepidosauria; order Squamata; family Crotaphytidae; genus Gambelia; species Gambelia wislizenii. The sequence continues at coordinate 483,249,652 of JAUMIR010000001.1, read as the reverse complement.
TGAAATAACTTTGCAATTAATAAACCCAAACCTACTATCATTAGAAGAACAGGGCATCTTTAAAATGTTGTTTTGCATTCCCTTTTAAACACCAGAAACAAAACCAAAAAATACTGTTCACTTTTGGCTATCAACACAAGTACTTGTTACGGGGAATATATAACTCTCTTGTTGAACCAGCTCCAGTGGGTGCTGGTTGGTTTCTGGGCTCAATTCATAGTGCTGATAATGACCTATAAAGCCCTATACAGCTTAGGTCCAGACTATCTGAAAGACCATATCTCCTCCCTATAAGAACCTACCAGAGTCTTAAGATCCTTGGAGGAGGGCTTTATCTCAATCCCACTATCATCACAGGCCTTTCTGGTGAGGACACAAGAGAATGCCTTCTCAGTAGCTACTCCCAGACGATGGAATCCCCTTCCATGGGATGCTAGGCTGGCACGCTCTTTGCTCTCCTTTCACTGGCAGGCAAGACCTTTTTATTTAAATGGACATTTGATGATTAATTGGTTGCCGAAGGGTCTTTTTATGTGTTTTTGTGTGTGTATGTGCTTTATTGCATCTTTTTTTGTTAGTTTTTAATCATTTTATATTTTTAAAATTAATGGTGTTTTAATGTGATAGCTTGCTTAATTGTGCTTTAACTTTTTTATCATCAGGTTTTTAGCTGTCTTGTTTTAACCTTCATGTAAGCTGCCATGGGTCCCACATCAAAAGAAAGGCATAATTAATATAATATAATATAATATAATATAATATAATAATGAAATCAATTATGATTTGTTACTGATGATTTAAATATGGCATTTGTTAATTTAATCAATTTAAACTGTCCCATGGTTGTTAAACCCCTTACGTTCATTGTACATTTTTCATCTCTATTTGAACAGAAGGATCCTTGTGTGTCATTTTTTGGAATCTCTTTATTTTTAGAGGATTTGCTGGCACACACCGTGGGATAGGGCTTGTGGTTGCTAGACCTTGTGGCCGAAAGCTTTTGTGTGTGGATGGGGAGGCTGCAGATACAGCCAGAGTAGGGCCCACATGTAGGAGGCACGTTGCCCCCCCCCCATTGTTCTAAAGGCATGCTGCCTCTGAATGTATGTAGCCAGCATGGCTTGCAGCCATTCATAGACAGATCTATTAATTTGTCTAAACTGCTTGCCTCAGAGCAAAGTTCCGGCTTTCTAGGAACACAAGTTGAAAACTGTCATTTCCCAGCAGTGAAAGGCTGAACATCCTGGGACAGGTTGCTTCTCCCTCTCTACCCAATAGGCAGGAATTGTACAGACCTTTGAGGAGTGCCTTCTAGTGAAAGCAAGCCCAGTAAAGGATTGATCAATCTTTAGCTGATCAACCTACTGATTTATAGTTCCTGTCCTCCATGAATTTCTGTAACCCTTTTGTTAAGCTTCAGAGCAAGTTCAGGCTTTCTACTGTTTGAAAGCTACCATGATCATTGGTTAATGTTAAAACCTACTAGTTCAAGATGCCTTGAAAATTTGTGGCCCTACTGAGCAGGTACTTTGCATGATTTCTAAATGATTTTGATGGATTATTGATGTGCAGCCTTCATTTTATTTGAGTGATGGTAAATGCGTTGAATTGTAGTGGAGGCACATTCATTTGAGCAGTTGTTTAAAATGAAGAAGCATAACTGCAAAATTCGTGCTTTGAAATGTTTACTCAGGTCATGCACATCAAGTAAATTGACAGTGTTATTTACTTTGACGAGGTAAACGTGACAGCTGAATTATTTTCAGGGAGGTATAATTACAACTGTATTTATCACAAATCCATAAAACATGATTGATGTTTCTCAAATAACCCCACATTATATTGCATTTATCACAGGCGTATTCAAAACAAACCTTTTTGAGTAAGGCTTCCTGAGCGCAATATTTTTTTCCTTCAAGCATTTAGATTCCTGAAATGTCATTAAGTAGAAGTTGGCTGAATTAATAAGAACTTGTTTCACCTAAGTCTTTACTTAAAAAAAAAAAAAAAGAACGCTTAAAAGCTCACTTCTTATGAAATAGAGAGCCAGTTCAGACATTACTTTTGCATTTGAGGGAGAGAATGGGAGCAGTTTTTATGTACTCTTCTTCTCATCCGTCCTCTTCTCAGCTCAGTCAATCTGAGGAGGGTTATATTTCAGTGGCATAACATCTGCCTTGCATGCAGGAGGTTACAGGTCCTTGGCATCCCCAGTTAGATTGAGAAAGGCTGTCTGAAACCCTTGGAGAACCATTTCCAGTCAGTAAAAATAATGTCAGGCCAGATGGAGCAGTAGCCTGAATCCATATAGGGCGGTTTCCTGCGTTTCTCTTTGGATCTTATAGATTGCTTCTTAGTTTCAATCTGCATTGAAGTCATCCATGCTGTGAATGCATGAGTCCAGGATCCAGTCCTAATTTTAAACTTGGGATGAATATTGAGATCAAATATTTTTCATACAGGGAATATTATTTATGTTACATGACTGTTTTTTCTCAAAAGGGTGAGACAACATTCTTTCTCAGATAGTTCATCCCTCTACTGAATGCTGAAACTTGAACATATTTGGTATATTGAGTTCAGCTGAAGGAAGCATTACTCCTGTAGGAAGTATTTATCCTGTAGCCAACTAATTTGTCTTCCTATCAAAATATGATCGTGGGTGCTTTAGCTGTGCTTTCCTGAAAGGCTTGGAGTCCCTTCCAGTTCTACGATTCTGCAATTCTTTGATATTATCTTTTCTGATGTGGTTAATGAAGAAAGGGAAATGGAGGAAATACCAGCAACTACTGTGCTTCCCATGTGTTTAAGTTCTGCACATTACAAGGTCAACCATTAAGCACAGTGTGAGATCCATGTCAATGGGAGTTACCCATCACCTGGACACACACTAATTAGTTCATGAATTTCCCCTCACTGTTGACCTGTTATGTCTCCTTTTATGCAGTATATCTAGTTTTTCATAGCAATATGCTTTTTAAGAAGGCTCTTCTTCATGGTCTTTGTGACTCACATAAATGGGGTTATCTGTGCCTACGCAGTGCATAATTTGGAAACTTCTTGAATTTAAGAGTTTTGGTGGCAGCTCCACCTTCTCCCTACAGGTGCACCTCCCGCCTAATGCCTCAGTTCCTTTTTGTCTGCCACAGCATCATCATCAATAGGAGCCTTCTGAACTATTTCTCTTGGCTAACTTCATATTCTAATTTGGACTGGTTAACAGATTTTGGATTTTTCTCTGCATTTTGGCACATTTCTTCATTAGACTGCTTTACCAGATTTGACAAGGCTTGAATTATCTTCTCTCATCCATCCCTTTGCGGCTGGTGCTTTTGCTTGCCAAAAGCCTTGGTTGGTTTATGGCCTCTTCTGTGTTTTTCAAACATTGCACTTCCTATGAAGGGAAAATACCCAAATTTGACAGCCACTCTCAGTGTCTCCTTTGCTTGGGAGAAGGCCAGTGTCGGGGCCTGTTCCTATTACAGGGCTTTTACTTCTCAGGCCCATTGAAATTGAGATTCAAGGTTGAAAGCTCTCCTACATGATATAAGCCTATACCATACAAGAAAGCCTGCCAGGATACTAATAGGTGGTGTCTTTGACTCACTACAGAACGAACTCCTTGTTCTCAATGCCTCTTCCACCACCACTTCTCTCAGCGCCACTCTTCTTTCTTTGGGAACAGGCTAAGCAAATTACATCATAAGTGGGCCTCTATCACCTCAGATGTTGTGCATCTTTGATCTCATAAGGGGATATGCCATAGAATTCTGGAAAATGTCACCAACAGGGATTCTTCATGTTATTCCTTCCTCGCCTATGCTCAAAGATGAGGTAGAGAATCTGCTTATCAAAGGTATCATAGAGCCTGTCCCACCAAGGGTATTTCTCCCACTATTTCATTGCCACCAAGAAAGATGGAGGATTGTGGCCCATTCTGAACCTTCAAGGGATCAATTATTATATCCATCCAAGATGTTTCAGGATGGTCCCGATCAACACTATCCTTCACTTGGTGCAGGAGGGCAATTGTTTTGCCACACAGGACTTAAAAGATGCTCATTCTCATATTGCAGTAAGGCCAGCCCGCAGGAGGTTTGTTTGTTTTGCTATGGGAAGGAACGCTTACTGCTTCTGCATCCTGCCTTTTGGTTTATGCACTGCCCCACATGTGTTTACCAAATGCATGGCAGTGATGGCTGTCTGGCTTCGACAACAAGGTGTCATCCTGTTCCCCTACATTGATGATTGGTTATTAGTTGCTCACACACATCAGCAGATACTATTGGATATATGTCGCACAATCGAGCTCCTAGATGCTCTTGGACTAGTGGTCAATTACGAAAAATCCCTCCTGGTACCATCCCAACAAGTGCAGTTCATTGGAGCCCTGTTGGACTCCTGGATTCAAGCAGCCTTTCTCCTGGAAGACAGGTACCAGAATCTACAAAAGGCTACTCTTCAGTGCCTGCAAACAAGAAGAATTGTGCAGGTATTGCTGGGCCTCAAGGCCTCAACAACATCAATCACACCTTACGTGAGACTGAAGAGGAGGCCTCTTCATTCATAGTTCCTCACAAATTTTGACCCTCTCACAGAATCACAGAGGAAAATGTTAACCATCCTGCAAACTGTACATCAGAACATGCAGGCAGGAATGGCATTTTTACCTTGATCACTGTCAGTAATAGTGATTTCCCTAGATGGCTGGGGAGCACATTCAGTAGGTCTGATGGTAATAGGTTGATGGTCCATGGAGGAAAAAATGCTCCATATCAACACACTGATGGTAACTGATGGTGGTGATCAAAGCCTTCAAAGTGTTTGAGAAAATACTAAGAGGCAAATCAGTTCAGGTACTGTGCAACAGCACCATGGTAGTCTACTACCTGAGCAAGCAGGGAGGCACACTGTCAGACACCCTGTTGTGCTTGGCTGTTCTCTTTTGGGACTGGTGCATCCCTTGTGGGATCCTGGATGACAATGATCCATCTTCCAGGTGAACAAAACACTCTGGCAGATGCTTTGAGTCAAATGGCAGTTTCCTGTCACGAGTGAAAACTACATCCAGAGATTCTGTAAAAAGTATTCAAGGAATGGAGCACACCAACGGTGGACTTGTTTGCATTGCATCTGAACAAACAGTGCAAGATCTTCTGCTCCAGAGCCCACAGAAACAGGGTTTTCTAGGCAATGTGTTCCTCTACAGTTGGAAAGGTCCTGTGGTGTATGCCTTTCCCCCGTTCCCACTTATCACAAAGGTAATTGCCAAGTTTTGCCACAACAAGGCCAAATGTGTCCTCATCACTCTGTGGTGACCCAGGTAACCCTGATTTGCCCCTCTATTCCACTTCTCCAAAAGGAGATATCTAATATTCTCACCACATCTAGATCTCTTCCCCCTCCATGGTGGCAACATGAGACATCCCGGTTTGCAGGCTATCAATCTCACAGCATGGAAAAAATTTCAGAGAGTTTGCTACTGGGTTCTGTTAGGCACATACTACATGCAGCCCACAAGCCATCTACAAAGCATTCCTAGGCCTACAAATGGGGGAAGGTTGTTAGTTTTCTTTGATCAAAGTCTCTTTATCCAGCACAGATGGAGCATGTGCTGGATTTCCTGGTTTCCTTCTCTGATAAGGCCTTGTCTTTATTTTTCTTAAATGTTATTTGTCCGCAGTTTCCTGGCACCTACAGTGTCTAGGCAAGCCTTCTTGTTTTTTCTCATCTTGTAGGTAAGAAATTCTGAAGAGGGTATAAAATTTACATCTACGTGTAAGTGGTCCTACTTCTCAGTAGAGTCTTCAGCTTATCTTCTCTCAGCTTTCCAGGGAGCCCTTTGAATCCTTGGCAATGTCTGATCACAGATTACTCACAGGGAAGACAGCCTTTTTGGTCACTGTCACTTGTGCAAGATGGACCGAAGAACTCTGTGCCCTTCATGCGGATCATTCTTACCTGCGCTTCCACAAAGATAAGGTGGTTCTTTGACCAGATATCACCTTCTTCCCTAAGGCTGTATCAGCATTCCATTTGAATCAGGACATTGTACTACCTACATGCATGCAAAATCTTACCACAGACTTAAGAGTGCACCTTGCATAGCTTAGATGTATGCAGGGCATTAACCTTCTATGTGAAACACATTGCATCTTTCCGGAAAATGCAGCAACTTCTCATTTGTTACTCATCCAATAAGAAAGGACTGCCTGTGTCACCTCAACACCTTTCTAAATGGATAACAGCTACCATTAGATTTGCTTATGGTCTGGCTGGTAAACCACCTCCAGCTCAAGTCAGAAGCCATTCGACCAGAACATTGGCAGCATCTGAAGCCTTTTTGAGAGGAGCCCTTCTGCAAGACATCTGTAGAACTGCCATGCCGGCCCAGCCCTCAATATTCATTTCTCATTACAGGCTGGTCATGAGATCACAGACAGAAACTGCATTTGGAGGGCTGTGCTTTTCTCCTGTGTGACATGACACTCCCTTAGCAGCTTGCTAGTCTCCCATTTGTGTAAATCAGAGAGACCATGAGGAGGAAGAGGAAGAGGAAGAAGAAGAAGAAGAAGTTGTTGCTTACCTATAACAGTAGTTCTTTGAGTTGTCATCTGTGAACTCACACAACCCTGCCCGTTCTCCACTCATCATGTCCTGCCTTCTCCTTAGGTCCTTGGCTGCTGCTTCAGTGACCAGGAAACTGAGGCATTAGGCAGGAGGTGTGTCCATTAGGCACACGGGGAGTGGGTGGGTTTGCCACCAAAATGTTTACATAGTAACTATTTCAGAAGGTTCCACATGAATAATGCACTGCGCAGGCACAGATAAGCCCATTTATGTGAGTTCACAGATGACCCCTTGAAGAACTACAGTTACATGTTCATCTCTCCACAGAGACTTAGCTGACATGGAGTGGGAATCAAAGAGAATTTGAGAGTTTCTCCAGAATGTGAAGAAATTGTGTGGCTTCACCCTGCTTAGGTATTAGGGCTGAAATGTAAGCCGGAGACCAGTGGGAGCCAGGAGCCATAGCTCATGATCCAGGGGTCAGCGACAATGAGTATCATAGATGCTCAGACAAAATCCCAGTCTGGTCAGGAAACCTTTCAATTCCTTCTTGCTGAGAGGAATCAATGGGTCAGAATAATTGGTGGAGACAGGGTAGGAGTTCTTTTATTGCCCAGGGAAAGTTTTGATGTGTGGCCCTGATGGCTTGAAACACGGGGACATCAAAAATCAGATCGTCAAGGTTTTTCCACATTTTCTTGTTGTAAACCACAAGTATTTTCTCTGCATAAAATGTAGAGAGGGGATGGTATGAGCAAGGCATGTCCTCTCCACCAACTTGTATCCAAGTGCCGGCATCTCTTTTATTCATAAGTATCAGTTTAAACGCCTGTACACTAAAATCACAAATGCTTTTGGTCTGTATTTTTGGAGATAATCTGTATATATAATTCTCTTGGGTATGTTGCGCTCCCAATGGCTGCTCAGGAAACACACTCAACCCCCACCCAACCAATCACCACCCACATGCAAATTCCCTCTCCACCTCACAATGCACTCCTGTCACTCAATCTGTGGCCCAGATTGGGACCCAGACAGTCAACTGGCGGTGGTGACAGGCCGCGTCTGACAGCACCCAGGCAGTCAACTGGTGGTCATGGTGGCGGCGGTAGGGCAAGTCACCCTCAGCAATTCTGAGAAAAGTGTGGAATGCTGAGAATGGAGAGGAGGAATTTAAATACATCGGCCTACCTTACAGGGTTGTTGTGAGGTCTATTTTTTTGGGGGGGGGAGTTTTTTTAATGGCGTATGGTATGCTGAGTCCAGCTAGAAAATTGCTTCAGTATCAGTTTTTTTAGAGGTGAATGAATTCATGTATATTGGATCCCTTCATGCACCGTGCATAAGGAATGGAAGAAATGTGGAATTCTGTTTCTTTGCAGTGTAATGTGCCAAGTTTTGCAATTTGTCATGGGCATTGTATCAAACAGAGCAGGCAAGATGAGAGATGGTTATATTCAAGGGAAAAGCATGCACTGTCGGTGGTTAGAGGATACATGTCAGTCAAGATCTTGAATCAGCTGTCAAGCAGATGGCTGCTGACTTAAGGAATTTGGGATGTTACCAAAAGGAAAAGAATGTTTGTTATGAATGGAAGTGCAAAGCTTTATTTGGTATCTGGCTACAGAATTCCATTGGAGATGCACCAAGAATTGCTTTGCTAAATTAAGTAGCATCCTAAAATACATACTCAAATCATTTCAAAGTGGTATTGTTGGTTGAATTGCAAGCATCTTGCCTGTATGCTAGGCAAAAATCTAGTTGAGATACCTTGCTATTTTTTCCCAACAAGTTAGCTGGGCAACCTCTTCTATTTTCCTTCCACTTCAGTACAGTACTTTCATTTTCACACTTGCTTAAGCAATAGTTGACATCTCTGTTACTTGAGAGTTACAACACAAATTCAGTACACACACACACACCCGCCGCAACACAACTTAACAGATTTTGTTGTTTCATTTCTTTTGTCCTTAGATGAACATTGTTGCGTAGAGGGAATCTGGGTCCCCAAAGATTTCTTAGACAAAGCCTGGGACACTGTAAGAGGATTGTGAGTCATGTTTGTCTAACTCTGGTGGATTCCTTGTTTGTTTTGCTACATTCAGAAGGCAGTTGTCTTCTGAGTTCAACGTTTCATTTTCAAATCGATACCATCATACTTGACACCAGTTTATCCGTGACTGAAAACTGGTTTATTGGCTAGCAAAATGCTCCTCATTGTTGCTGTGTGTGGGGTGTTGATGCAGAAGTTGTGTTGTTATGAACCCTGGCATTGTATTACAGGAACTATTAGGAGATGTAGTGCATTTCTACTTCCAATGTTCAGAATGACTTATTGTGGCATCCTCTCTTTGAGAAAGAGGCAGCCCAGCCAGTGTCTAGGATGGACATGCTTTGCCCTCACTGTAATCCTTTATAACTGATGTCAGTTTATAACTTTATAACTCCCATGTAAACCTGCTCACTGATTAGGATTATTGGGGAAGTCCCTCTTTTTGGGTTATCTTTCCATGTTGTCCATCAGCATCCATCAAAGAAGATGTTCTAGGTAGTTCTTCACTCATATCTAGGCTGTGGAACCCCTCTTGCCATCTGTGTACCTGCTTTATGGTGGCACTGCCAACACAAGAATGAGCAAGGCTGCCAATCAACTCCCATTTGCCTACTCTGGTCAAATAGAAATTAGCTGCAGGTGTAGCACTGACATTTTGTGTGGGTCAGTTCTGTGCCTATTCAAACTTACTTCCAGGCCTTTCCCTTGCCTGGCATATATCCTATCAGTAACTGTGAATTTTAGGAAATTATCAGACAGGAACGCAAAAAGTGTTCTTGTCCCACAGTCTCCACTCCTGTCCCTGTTCTGGAACAGTAACCCTCCCCACTGCACTTACCTCCTCCTCTCCTGTTGTTCTGGCATCCCAGGAGTGAATGGAGCTCTAACGGAGCTCTGTTCACTTCCTGGATCGAAATCCCACAGATTCACATGAGAAGACGTGAGCGTGGGAAATTCAAAAATAAAAAAGAACACAAAAAAGTGATATCAAGCACAAAAACACACTTTAAAATGTTCAAGTAACCCAGGGAGGGTCATAAAAAGTGATGTCCTGATCTCACCCGGAAGGACCTTGATGTCCTGATCTCACCCGGAAGCGTTCTGGCAGGAACCTCCCATTGACGCTGGGATCTTGCAAGTGAAACAGGGCACTTTGTCGCACACAAGAAAATCCGTGACAGAAATGGAACGGGGGATCTATTGATGGCTTCTCCCAGCAATAAAAAGCAGTCCCCGCAGAACAGCAACAGAACAGGTGCATAACGAGGGGGGACATCGTTGTCTGATAAGAGAGCTCTGGCGTTGCTGTAACACCACTTTTGACATGTCTGATAATCTCCTTAGGCTAAAATGTGTGTAAATAAATAAAACAGATGAAGAAGTAAAGATCTAGCAGGTGAAAGAATAAAGTTTTCCTCTCTTGGTAGCAATGGATACCTCCAAAAACAAAAACTTGTGGTTGCTATCTGTCTGTCTGTCTTTTCTTTTTTCATGTTGATGGCATCCTTGATTCAAAGGCCTGGAGTTGTTCTTGCATCATCTTTTGTGACAAATAAAGACTTGGAAGAAGAACAGTCATAAAATGAAAACAGGGACATTGCATTGTAAAATAACCTGCAGGAAGAAGAGTGAAGGAGTTGTGATATGTTTGGAGAAAGACTTGTACTCATACTCCTGCAGACTCCATATCCTCTAACTGTCCTGATTTGGCAGGGACAGTCCCAATTAATCCTCTACAGTTGCCCCTCCACATTCGCAAACTTAGCATTCGCGGTTTTGAATATTCGTGGTTTTGGGAGGGCCCACCGCCCTCCCAAAAGCAGCGAAATGGGGCCTCCGGAGGCCCCGTGTAGGCCTTGGGCAGGAGGAGGAAGGGCCGGGGAGGCCTCCAGAGACGCTCTGGAGGCCCCATGTAGGCCTTGGATGGGAGGGGGGAGGGCCGGGGAGGTGACCACGGGGCCTTCGGAGACACTCTGGAGGCCCCTTGTAGGCCTTGGGCAGGAGGGAGGAGGTATGGGGAGTCCTTCACGGGGCCTCTGGAGACACTCTGGAGGCCCCATGTAGGCCTTGGGCGGGAGGGGGAGGGCCGGGGAGGCCTCCACAGGACCTTCAGAGACGCTCTGGAGGCCCCATGTAGGCCTTGGGCAGGAGGGGGGAGGTATGGGGAGTCCTTCACGGGGCCTCTGGAGACACTCTGGAGGCCCCATGTAGGCCTTGGGCAGGAGGGAGGAGGTATGGGGAGTCCTTCATGGGGCCTCTGGAGACACTCTGGAGGCCCCATGTAGGCCTTGGGCGGGAGGGGGAGGGCCGGGGAGGCGACCACGGGGCCTCGGGAGGGAGGGGGAGGCGGGGAAAAGTGACTATGGGGCCTTCGGAGGCCCCGTGGTCGCTTTGGCGGGGGAGGGGGAGGGCAGTAATTATTTGTGGAATTTTCACATTTGCGGGGGTCTGTGGAACATAACCCCTGCGAATGTGAAGGGACGACTGTATTCAACTTTTTCAGACGCTTTTAAAATGCCCCACTTTCTTTCTCCACTTCCCACCTTCTCCTTTGTCTTCAGCTTACTGCTATTGCTGCAGTCTGAGTTCAAAATGCAAAAGTAGTTTGTATTCAACTCATGGGGGTGGGGGAGAAGAGCAAGGGGGGAAGAGACTCTTTCCCTTCCCTGCAGACTCTGGACTTTTTAAAATGGGGGGAAAAACCCCGAGGAGGTCGGGAGAAGAACGGCTCTGTCACACTTACAGCGCCCCGTTTCAGACACCGCCATCCTCCTCCGTCCTCCTCCTGACCTTTCTCCGTGCTTCCTCTGTTCTGTGGGCGCACAGGGGAAGGTTGGGAGGAGGACAGAGGAGGACGGTGGCATCTGAAACGGGGAGGTGTAAGCACGACAGCCCCATTCTTCTCCTGACCTCCTAGGAGTCCCCCCCCCTGCCATTTGAAAAAGTCCTCAGACAAAAGCAAACTGCTAGAGTCTCTTCTAGCATGTGTGTTCTTCCTCATGAATAACTTTTGCCATCTTGACCACACTATGATGTTGCTTGGCCACATATTACCTGGTTTTTATCTGTGTAATGTTGGAGGGTATGAGACTCAGTTCCTACGGCAAAAGAAGTGCATCTCCTAGGCATAGCTATTGCTGTCTGTGACAACAGGCTATTGTTTTTCTGGTATAAAGAGTTAATGTAATGCAGGTGCTTGTGAGAGCTGTGAGCCAGGATGTCCGTTGTTCTTACTCAGAAACTCACCAGATGGGGGTTGGAAAGCCACTATTCTTTCCGTCCTAGCTCCTTGCCAACAGCAGTATACCGGTAATAGTATTGGCTGGCCTTATATGATTACTGCAAGAGTGCATTAAGTGCTTGAATATTTGAAATGTAGTATATAAATGCAATATTCTATTGTTTTTAGTACTTACCATTCCTTGCACTTGAAACAGGAAAGCAGAATGGTTAGTGTAGGAACATAAGAAGAGCCATGCTGGAGCAGACCAAAGGCCTGTTTACTGAAGTGTTTTGTTCCCACAGTGGCCAACAAGATGCTTCAATGGGAAGCCCACTAGTAGGACATGAATGGTAGTATGTTACCATTCTGATTCAGAGCCGTTGATAAACCTTATTCTCCACGTTGTCTAATTCTCTTTTACAGCCATCCAAGTTGTCAGCTACCCTGCAGCTTACAGTTGTGAAATTCTACAGCTTGACTGCCTGTTCTGTCTGTTGAGTTACAGTAATACTCCTTTTATGAGTCTTGAATCTCCCACCATTCAGATTCAATGGATACCCCTCTTAGGTTATAGTATTATGAGAGAGGGACTTCAATGTATTTGCTTTCTCTGTACCATATATGTCTCTGCTGTATTCCTACCCATTCCACGGGTCCTTTTTTTCTTTGCTGAAACGTGGAAGCAGTATAACCTGTCATAAGGAAGTTGTGGTATTAAAAAAGAGACAAAGTCCAGTCCTCTTTGCTCCTCTATCATAAGGAAGTTCTATGATTCTAAGTTTGTCAAACTTCTTTAAAAACAACAACACAAATCTTTCTATTAAATCCCTAGTTTTACAATCTAAAAACAACATACATGGGGAAAAACAAACAATAACTATGAAACAAAACTGCAATTACAATAAAGTCCCCCTTCCCACCCCGACAGCACAAAATTCAGTCCCTAAATACACACTACACACAAAATAAAATGAACACTAAAACAGTACAGCTGGTTTCAGCCTACCAGCTAAAAGGATATAGTGTATCTTCTTGACTATTCTAGTTGTTCTTTTCTTCTCCTTATAAGAACAGAATAGTTTTAAAAATTCAACAAAATAAGTAGCATTGCTATGCCAGTACTGATCCTTGCTTGTATTGTAATAATTTGCTAATGTTGGATAATATTCCCACAGAGATGTATTTCTTTTATGCACCTGGATAAGACATTTTCTTTGGACCCTGAACAAGGCTGCGTGACTTAACATTGGTTAAACTTTTCAGTATGAGGATAATGTTTATGATGAAACAATATTTGTTAAGTGACCTTAAAAAAAAAAAGAATCTAAAACTTGTTCCTGCATTTTAATGGACACTGTGCTAGAGGCTTATGGTCACTGACTTGGCAGGAAGAGGAATCCTATGAATGATTCAAATTAGTTTTGGCTGCGTTATTTACATAGTTTGTTATGAGTGATTAAATAGTTTTAAATCTCTTTTGGCGTGTCTGTGATGAGAATCATACATAGAAATGTTTACATTAATTTGTATATGTATGCTTTTAGACTTACAGAGTTTGAAGATACACCTGCAAGTCAGCTCACAATAGATGAGTTCATGACAATTGATTTGGAAGAGGAATGTGATCCTCCTTCGTTTACAGCTGGTCAACGAAAGATTAAGATTCAGCAGGTGAATTCTTTCAGCTCTTCATATACATAATTTCTTTTATTCTTTTTGTAGCTGAAAGGAAAATTCTCTTTCTGTGCTGTCTATATAGTAGATTCTGTTTTCTTCTCCCATCTGGAAAACTAACATTTTGAACAAAGAAGTGCTTCAGTGACATTTTGAACAAAGTGTACTTTACACCAGCAAAATGACACAATAGTGGGGTCAGCTCCAACACTTTATCAAAACTTGAGTATATGAAAACATTCTGAAAAATGCAGGAATTAATTTTGGGATTTGCTGAAAGCCATCCATAGCCATTTGGATCATGACAAACCATAGTAATTTACACAACAGCTTTCTGCAGGTGACAAAAAGTAAACATTTTTGCCATCCTTGTAAAAGTCTGAATTGCCAGGCTTGTGGAGTAGTGTTCCAAAACACCACCACCACCACCAAAAGGCCTTGCTCCTGAGCCCTTTTAGATGTTCCTTTTCTGGAATGTAAGGCAATGCACTGCATGCTGCTCTTAATATCTGTGAAATGTCCTTTATGGTCCCCAGCCTGAGGTATTGTTCATTCCAATGCTACTCAGTTTCTTTGGGGGATAGAAGTGATGGCAGATGGTGTGGCATGGGAATGTTCTTCACGGTTTATTCTATATTGCCTTTTCTTTGCTAGAACCAAAGTACAGTACTTTATTATAAATGACAGCACCTCAGGTTGGTTCTCCTTCTGATTATTCGCATGTTGGCTTGCAGTTCATTCATAGCATAACTTTCCTTCTGCTTCAACAGGTGATCTCATATAGCATGAGCATGTGTTTTGTGTCTGCATGTTTGTGGATCACCTAGTTACTGGTTTATGTACCCTTAAAATGATCAGATTGGTATGGGTTTTATAGACCAATTTGAGCAGCTAGTCTACCAAGCTATCTGCTCAGTTTTTTTGGACCCTAAGTTAAGGGTCCAAATTTGATCAGATTGGTAAGGGCTTTATAGACCAATTTGAGCAGCTGGTCTACCAAGCTACCCACTCAGTTTTTTTGGACCCTAAGTTAAGGGTCCAAATTTTTAGACCCTAAGTTAAGGGTCCAAATACAAGACTGAAATTGTAGGAGTGCAACATCACATTCTAAAGTGCACTCACATCCCAAATTCTAGGTGACAATTGCCTTTTTGATGAAAGACGTTCAGCCTCCTTGTTATCCTCTAATTATACCTAATCTTGAAAACTGAGATACAGTCAGATGTTTCTTAAACAGGGGTATACAAGTCTAAATAAAAATGCAAGTTTCTAGTCTTAAATCTTACAGTCTCCTTGGATTTGTTGAGTTTGACCTGAAAGGAAGACTTAGCTGGGCTGCTCATGATTCTTTTATTTGCATTAGCCATAGGTCTTAGCAGGGCTGCTATTTCCCATGCGTAGATATGCCACAGGATGTATTATTATCTCTAAAAAGAGGGGACATTTTCTTGATTGGTCTAATTTATGTTCCGGGAAGCTGTTGAATGATCATGTTGGTGATATATTGTTGATATTACTCAAATGACTAATTCACTTCTTCCCCTCAATATTCTGATACGGGACTAGAGTGACCAGTGATTGGACTCAATCAATATAAGGCAGCTTTCTATGTCTCCGTATTGTCCCTATGATATCTGTCAACTCCATGCTGGATGATGATACTATTCTTTATTATTGATATTGAACCATCAGTGTGCACAATACTTTAAATTATGTAAGTGCAAGAACAGACAAGTTCATGCCCCAAAGAGCTTACAAAATCATAGAATCATAGAGTTGGAAGAGACCACAAGGGCCATCCAGTCCAACCCCCTGCCATGCAGGAATACACAATCAAATCATTCCCGGAAGATAGACATCCAGCCTCTGTTTAAAAACCTACAAAGGAGACTCCATCACACTCCAAGGCAGTGTATTCCACTTCTAACAGTTCTTACTGTCAGGAAGTTCTTCCTAATGTTTAGGTGGAATCTCTTTTCCTGTAGTTTGAACCCATTGCTCCGTGTCCTAGCCTCTGGAGCAGCAGAAAACAAGCTTGCTCCATTCTCAGTATGACATCCCTTCAAATATTCATCCCTTCATAACATAGCTATTATGTCCCCTCTTAACCTTCTCTTGTCCAGACTAAACATACCCAGCTCCCTAAGCCACTCCTCATAGGGCATGGCTTCCAGGCCTTTAACCATTTTGGTCGCCCTCCTCTGGACACGTTCCAGCTTCTCAATATCCTTCCTGAATTGTGGTGCCCAGAACTGGACACAGTATTCCAGGTGAGGTCTGACCAAAGCAGAATAGAGTGGCACTATTACTTCCCTTGATCTGGACACTATACTCCTATTGATGCAGCCTAGAATCACATTGGCTTTTTTAGCTGCTGCGTCACATTGCTGACTCATGTTAAGCTTGTGGTCCACCAAGACTCCTAGATCCCTTTCGTGTGTACTGCCATCAAGCCATGTGTTACCCATCCTATATCTATGCATTTCATTTTTACTGCCCAAGTGTAGTATCCTACATTTCTCCCTGATCAAATTCATTTTGTTAGTATTGGCCCAGCTTTCTAATCTGTTGAGGTGATTTTAAATTCTGATCCTGTCCTCTGGGGTATTAGCTACCCCTCCTAATTTGGTGTCATCTGCAAATGTGATAAGCATACCCTCTATCCCCTCATCCAAGTCATTGATAAAGATGTTGAATAGCACTGGGCCCAGGACAGAACTCTGTGGCACCCCACTAGTCATTTCTCTCCAGGATGAAGAGGAGCCATTAATGACAACCCTTTGGGTTTGGTCAGCCAACCAGAAGAAGGAAGGGAGAGTGGCAAAGATAACAAGGGATGAATATGAGTAAAGGGAAGATGTCAAAGGCTTCATAGTAAAAGAGGATTTTGAGGAAGGATTAGAAGTAAATGTGAAATGGTACCAGAAACAGTTTCTACAAGGGTATTTCAGATGTAGTGGGTATTTTAGAACAGACCTCCTGACAATATCCCTTTTTTAGAGGAGTGAGGAGTGGTAGAGTTGAATGAGTAAAGGTTATTGTGCCAAGCCAGGGCAGAAACGTAGGGATGAGACTATGGAGGGTTTAAAGGAATGTGCTGTGTAGGGAATTGATGGAGAAGTCAAGTTTAAGGCTGTGCAATCACCGGATAGGAGACAGAGGACCAGCAATTGGTTTTGACCGCAGTACTTTTTGGATAGAAATGAAAGCACGGAGGTATGGCAAGGGAATGCTCAGAAGGTTGGAGAAGTCAGTATGTGCCAGCACTGCATTGGTGCTTACCCCTGCTTTGGAGACTGTATTGGGCCGAAGGATTTGCTAAGCTGTTGCAGTCTTCTCTGCATTGTCCCTGACAGGCTACCTGCTGTGTACCAGTTCTCCCCATCAGCGCACACCTCACCTCACTGTGCTGTGACAAATGTATTCTGACTTACAAGGTTTGGAATCTTTCATATGATACGACTAAGCTTATTTTGTTGCATGTAAATTCCTTCTCTTCTGTATGCCACATTCATTCTTCCACCCCAATTAACAAAGGCCACAGCTGGAAAGGTATTTGCTTGTTAATTGGATCCAACCCCCCCTCCTGCCCAGCTTTTCAAGTTCTGCTCTCACTAGAGATACCCTGGACTTCGGGAAAAATACAGCATTACATAGAATTCTGTGGTTTAACTGGTCCAATTTAAAATAAGCACTGCTGTTAATTATGATCAAATTGTGTTGGACTTGCTCCAAAATGTTTCTTGCCAAGACATGCAGTGTCTCTGGTTAGTTTCTGAGCTGATAGATATTTCTGAATAAATACTGATTTTGTGGGCAGATGATTATGATTTAAAAAAAAAATAAGAATGTTGATTTTGTGTTTAAAAATCTTTCATAATGTGAAGTTGAAGGCTTTCACAGCCGGCATCCATAGATTTTCCTTGGGTTTTTTCCGGGCTGTGAGGCTGTGATCTGGAATGGTTTCTTTCTGATGTTTTGCCTGCATTTGTGGCTGGCATCTTCAGAGAATGGTTGAGTAGGAGTGTATGTGGAGTTTATATGCTGTGAACACGTGTTGGGGAGTATATGTAAATTTGTGTAATTGAATGGTTAGTTTCTGAGTATAGAAATGAAAGGATTGTTAGTGTCCGTTTGGCTAATGGTTGGTTGATGGGCCATTATCTGCTGGAACTCCCCCTGTCCCTGGGTGGAATTCCTTTGTAAGTGTTGAGTTTTGATTCTATTGTTCTTCAAAACTGGGAGCCAGATTTTGTTTATTTTAAAAGTTTCTTCTTTCCTGTTGAAGTTGTCCACATGTTTGTGGATTTCAATAGCTTCTCTGTACATTCTGACCTGATAGTTGTTGGCCTGGTCCAGAATTTCTGTGTTTTTAAATAGCATTTTGTGTCCATGTGGTTTATAACATGTTCTGCTACTACTGATTTTTCTGGCTGGCCCAGTCTGCAGTGTCTCTCATGTTCCCTGATTCGTGTTTGCACACTGTGTTTTGTAGAGATATTTGGGGCTATTTTCTGAAATTTAGCCCATACTTGAGGTGTATAAAAAGGTTTTGCCCCTGTTGGGTATTAATACAGTGTCTTTATCAGAAAGTACATGTCTACTTGCTGTTTTCTGATACTGAACTCTCCCATAATAAACAGGTGGTTATGGGTGATCTAAAAGGTTCTTTCTGAAATGGCTGGAAAAAATATGGCTAGAAGATCTACTGTAGTGATGCATGCTAGGACAAAAAAAAATGTAACTTCACACACACACACACACACACACACACACTTTTTTGGTAGCAGCACCTTTAAGACTAACTGGGTTTTATTTTAGCATGAGCTTTTGTGGATATGAACCCAATTCTTCAGATGCAGTACAGAGTGATATTAAAGCTTCAGGTTAAAAATAGAATTTATACTGTTGAGGGAGTGAGATAGAAGGTAATAGGATCCAGAAATCATCCACCTTGCCCTAAATTTTCAGTGGTCTGGGTGAGGTGTCACAGGTCTTTCATATCGTTACAATGGTCAGTTGGTATGGATGTGTGGAAAAAAATCTGCTTACCAAAAGTCAGTTTCCCTGGGTTCAAAACTCTCTCTGAGAAGATTCCTTTATTATATGTGAAATAGTGAGGACTCTTGTATTAATATATATAGTACTCCATGAAGCCATTGTCTTTGTTCATATCTCTGGAATGGATTGCAATTTGCAAATATAATTCAATTCAGTTGTTTCTCTTTCTAGTCTTCCTTTGTAATTCCCTTGTTCAAGGACTGCAAACTGTAAATACTTTACTGTATGTCCTTGAAGGTTGAGTATTATAACTTCTAATGCCAAATTTGGCTATTGCAATTTCTAATGCCAAATTTGTGTCAGCTTATCCTCTTGTGTTGATACTGTCCTGTTTGTCTAATGTACAGTTTATTGCATGTCTGATGTGCAATATTACAGGAACCAATAATATCACCCACATCAGTGGTGCGTTTACTTGCTCTTCTTCCAATGTGATACATGCCATCCTATGCTGGCAGTGCCCCTCTGCGCACTGCATTGAAGCCCTGCACCATTCCCTCAAATCTCCCCAACCCTTCCCATAATGTTTTTTTTAAAAAATTGGTGTTATTTTGTGCCAATTTTTGGCCCAAAATCATTAAGAAAATCCCACAAATGAATAAAAACAAGGGGAAAAAACCCCCTCAGCACTACCCCAAAGTACCTCTCCTTACTTTTGTTGTCACTCTCAAAATGGCAACAGGAAGAGAAGCACGTTCACTTCCTGTTGTCATTTTGAGAATTTCTGCAGAGAAATACCTCAATTTCTCCCTGTAGTACCTCTCAAAATGAAAGTATATCTCATCCCCATAACATCTTGAGAATGGATGTAGAGGAAAATGGAGGTAATTCATTTCAGGGGCAGGTGTAGTTAGCAGGGAAGGGTCTGGGGTGGAAATTGGCCTCTGGTTCCCACCCCAATTTAGAAGGTCTTCTGGTTTCATTGTTGACATTTCCAGTTAAAAGGATCAGATAGCATGTGATGAAAATGACTGTCTAAGACCTTGGAGATCTGTTTTTCATCATAGTTAGAACTTTTGGACTATAACTCCCAGAATCCTCAGCATATTTAATTATTAGGTATGGTGTATTTTTATATATGATAAATAAACAAATATGTAGATAGTTCAAGGTTCCATCCTGTGGACCTCCAGTCAAAAATCTCAGGGTGTGGGGAGGGAGAAGAAATTTACCATGGAGAGCTGCTGCCAGTCAGAGTGGACTACTGGACTAGATAGATCCATGGTCCAACTCAGCTTCAATATCACAATATTGTAGAACTGAGGAAGGGAAATAAACACTGCCATAAAATGATGGGAGCACTAAAACTTCTTATGAAGAAAGAGTTCAGAGGGTTTGGTTTAGAAAATAGGAGATTTAAGGGACGCATAAAGGTTTATACATTTACAAATTGTGTGAGGAAACTGGATGAGGTGGATTATTTGCTTTCAAACTACCAGGATTCAAGGTCATCCCGTTAAATCAATTGCCTACCCTTTATGTGCTGCCTTCAGCATTCATGTTTATGGAGAGAGAAGTTCCCCATTCAGCTGTCATGGCAGGCAGTGCTGCATGGCACTTATGCCTGTGCCCTGCTTCTGCAGCAAAAAAGAACCACCGATTCTAGAGAGCAAATTGGAAGTCTCATTAAATATCAAATCCTATAAATGCCACAAATTAAGTGTGGTCTTTTGATAAACAGCTAGTTTGTGATGGCTATTAAATATTGCTGTCCCTGTGACATTTATAGCAGGCAAAAATAATAAAAGGCAAGGCGAGTCAGTTGCAGTTTCCCTGTTGGAACATGGAAACTTAGTTTTCATCATGCAAAAGGTTGCTTGCTTCATCTCATTTTGGTTAAGAGGTTTACTTTTGAAAATGCAGTGCTTGGGAAGCATTAGGAAGATCTCTCCCAGAGAGTTAGAAAGAATTTTGTACTCATAGGAAGCTCCCTTGTACCAGTTCAGGTTATTTGTCCATCTAGAGCAGTCCATGGCGTTATAGGGCCAGTGTCATCCCCTCCCTCTGACTGTGTCACCTAGTGTGGTTTGGCCTCTCTGCACACCCCCCCCATGCCACCACTGAGACTAGTGTTTATTTCATTTATTTGACATAGTCTCACACCTTTCTCCCAGAAATGGGACTCATGACACCCCACAATGAGATTAGAAATGGATAAAAACAAGTACAGTAGGGATCCCTGTATCTGCGCGGGATTGGTTCTTGCCAGAGATGGTATGTGGCTTTGGGCAAGTTGCTGTCACATACTCTCCAACATTTCACAGATGAAAGGGACACAATGTGGCCAAGTAACATCTGAGTGTGGTCAAGATGGCAAAAGTCATTAATGAGGAAGATCACATAAGCTAGGACAGGCTGCAGCAGTTTGCTTTTGCTTGAATCTACAAGGAAGTGCAAGATGCTGTCCCCTCCTCTCCCCCTTGGTGAGTTAACTGAGTGTAAACTACTTTTGCACTTTGCACTCGGTTTGCAGCAATTGAAGTAAGCTGAGGAGAAAGGCTGAGAGGAGAAGGAGAGAGAAACTGGGACATTTTAAAAGCAGTTGAAAAAAGAGGATCAACAGAGGATTAATTGGGATAGTCCTTGCCAAATTAGAACAGTTGAAGAATATGCTGCCAGCCTCAGTTACCACCTGTAAAATGGGAATGCTGAGACTGAGTGAAGCAATGGTTGTGAAGAAATTCCAGGCCAGTTCCACTAAATTCAATAAGAATTACTATCAAGTAAGGCCTAACTAAATCCTACTCTTAGTCCCTACTAGAGTAGACCTAGTAAATTAGTGGGACTTACCATTCAACAGTTGATTCAACGCATCTACTCTAGCTAGGATTAACTAACAAGAATCAAGTCTGCATGATTCCAGCCAGAGTATTAAATTGGTAGAGTAGCCAGTTCAGAACGGCCAGTTCAGTGCAGCTGTTTCAATGTGGCGTGGTTCTACTTATGTATCAATTGATAATTGATAATTTTGTCAAGTAAATGCAATCAAAACAATTTCTGTGTGGTTGGGATTGTCTTGCAAAACCATTTGGGTAAGGTTTAGTATTAAGGTACGGGTTAGGGGCTGACAAAATTATCAGTTATCAATTGATAAGCAAGCAGAATCTCACCACACTAAAACGGCCTCACTGAACTGGCTGCACTGAAATGTTCTAGACCCCTAGGGAGTAAGTGAAAGAGCATGTTATGTATATATGTATATAATGTATACAGATTGTTAATTGCTGTGAGATGCAGTCAAGTGGCCAGAGGCTAAGATTTGGGAAACCCAGTTCCATTATCTTTACTCAGCTGTGAAAATCAGTGGATGGCCTTCAGCAAGTAACTCTATGTTACCTAAATTGCTCCCTATATTAAGTGTGAGTCTGCCTTCTTAGCCTACCATGAATGGAGAATGCCCACCTAGCCTGTCCTCTGGATTTCTTTGGCACTCTCACTCTTTGAAAAGGTTCAGGGGTCTCACGTTGGGAAAGGCAGCACTTATATACTGACATATGCCAAGTGAAAGGTAGCCATACCGACAGTAGCATCCAGTGCAACTTTGTTGGTTTTGTTTTGTGGCTGTATATCTTACGAGGGATACAGCCATCCAGAGAAGATCACCAAGGCCATTTGTGAGCTTGTCTTTGAAGTACTAGGTTGAGGCACATATCTAATTAGGTAGCAGAAGTTGCAGTCAATGTTTTAAATCTAGTTCTGGCTCTTTTCCCCTTGCCTGAGATCACAGGACTGCATTGTTCAATGCACACTCCTCTGAATACGGCCCTGATCTTTGAGATCGTGTGAAATCTAACAGTTGTTTTTGAATGTTGTCAGACCTACTGCAGGATGTGTCTTCCATAAGATTTGGTTCATAAATTTTCCTAGTTTACAGTTTAATTATTTTGCTCATTTCTCCCTCTTGTTCCATCTCTTCCCCTCCCATCTTTCCCCAGCTTGAGAAGGAGCTGTCAAAAAAGCTGGAAGAGTTAGAAGGTAAAGGCTGCATTTCATAGAACATTCTTATTTATGCCATGTTTCCTCTGCGCACTGGTGACATTTCTCTGTATTTATGGCAGGTGAAATAACAAGCTACCAAGATGAAATAGAGATTGAATTAGAGAATAGCAGGCCAAAAGCAAAAGGAGTTTATGCAAATTACAGTAAAGATGGTAAGTCTATTTAAAATCTATTCACTAGGAACATGTTAAAATGTATGATTTTACAGCAGTTTTTTTTAAAAAGCTCAGGTGTATAAATGTATCAGGTTTGACTGTGGAGAAGGACGTCTTTCTTCCATTTGTGGGCTGGAAAAGGCACAGGTGGAATGACATGAAAAGGAATGGATTTTCTAGTACAACCTTTCATGTTCTTGATCTCCCCTGTAGTGCTGGATTACAGTTTCCTTGGGCAGCTTCTACCAGAGTTTGGAAGCATTACTTCCTAGGCTTCAACTCCCAAAATCCCACAACCAGCATGGCAACTGACTGTGCTGGTTCTGAGAGTTGTAGTTTTAAAAAGTACTCCCCCACCAGTCTATGACCACTACTCATCCCTTCATGATCTCCCAAGCCCCTGTGTTGGGCCTGCTAGAATCTGAAATAACAGATCCTTTCAAGTATGGTTTAGAATGGGAATGGGGGGAACAAAGGGTCCCACAGGTTTAGTCAGGCTGCATCTCTCACTGTGGGTTAAGGATGATGAGATTGGCATCCAAAAACATCTAGAGCAGTACTTCTCTGGTTGTCTGATGTGGGGGACCAGCATTTACTATTTTCTAGATTTTAAGACTAGAAGAAAGTTGTGATCCAGGAGTATTTCTTGTGAGCCCTAAGAGGACCTGTTAATGGCAACTAATTCACCTTGGCTCTAACCTGTTTGATGAAATTGTTTGATACTTTTGTCTTTAAAGATTGTTTGGAAGATAATACCTTGAGTATATTTGGAGATGAGGAAGGAGAAGATGAAGAACTGGAAGCAGCTGCAAATCATTTAAACAAGGACTTTTACAGTGAACTGCTTAATAAAGACAGATCACAGGAAAAAGAAACTTCTGTAAGGCCACCTGCCCTGGAATCACTTCTTGGGCCTCTCCCTACCGCAGCCAGTCTTGGGATAACAGAATCTATAAAAGAGTGTATATTAACAAAAGATCGAGATCCCAGTAAGTATAAACTGGAATGTTTGAACTGAGCTGTGATGCATGACCGCTATGTAGTTTTTATCTAACCATCTTTTATGAACATGCAAAGAGGGGGAGTGCACTAGCTTTGCCCCCATTCATTTCCAGTTCTGTCACACACTCTCCTTGTGTGATTGAACACACTCCAGTAATGACTGCATTGGGCTATGTAGAAGCTACAGTTGTTCACAGATTTTCTATCTGTATGCCAAACAAGTGTTAATTATTCTGTAAGCAGGCTTTGTGTTAGTGTGTTTGCATCTAGAGTACAAGACCCAGTGGAACTTCAGATGGAAGTTCCAAGATCCTGGAAACTTCAGATGGGGTGAGAAACCTCATAACAGCCTCATGTGAAGCAAGCCACTGAAATCAGGGATAGAGAAATGTTGACTTTCATAAAGCTTAAGACTACAATTCCTCACAGCCTATAGTATTGATCATGCTAGGTGGGATTGATGAGAATTGTGTTACCCTAAATGCTTGGAGGCCTTAAAGACCCTCAAAATACAGGTATTGACATTCATTTGGGGGATTAATGTACTCGGCTTGGCTGTGTAAGAGGAGGCAACAGATAGTGGGGTCTTTTGACCTTTGTATACCAGTAATTGGGAGGAGACGTTAAGCAAGATAGTACAATAGATTGAGCTTTGTTTGAGAAAAACAATAATAACAACATTCACACACACACATTCAGGTTTCAAGCATTCACTCAAGACGAGTGAAGAAAAGTGGGAAATATTGGGATAGAGAAGGGAGTTGTTTGTGGGAGACACGACACTTGTCTTGTAGAGCAAAAGTTCCTGCAATAACGGAGTCTCAGAGGGAGCTCTGAGGGTCAGTCAGCAAACTGATAGAATAAATGTAGGAGGAGGTGCTGAAGACAGTTGGGTGTTGTTTTGAAGGGGTTTTTATAGTCAATAGTTACCTTCAAGGGATGGGATTTAGAGTGAAAGACAATGCTTCTCGGAGTTGCTTAGAGTGAGACAATAGACATTCCGGATATGCTAATGGCATTTTAATGTGCAGACACTTTGTGTTTGAATGGGGGAAAGCAACTTCCTTTGTTTGGGGGAGGTGAAGGAATGAGGGTCGTTTACAGGTCTGAGTCTCCCATCCTTGGCTGATAGGATTAGCCAGGCATATGTGCCTTCAGTTGCCTTGCAAATTAACATTTTTTTAGCATTTAGATGGCCCCTCCCTAAGTGCATACTTGACTGAGTCTGAATGCTAGTCTTTCCAATTGGTTGGAATTTTCCAGTTTTAATGGCCACACTGAATGGAAGGCCACATTTGACCTAATTATTAAATATTGCCAATTATTAATACATATATGGGGCAGGGAGTGTCAGGGTAGGTAAGAATTGTAGTCCCTAGCAACTGAAGGAGATTGGGGGTGCATAACAGCATGGGAAGGCAAATTTTCACCCCAGGAATTCCCCACATGGGTTGGACCCATGTATCTAAGCACACTGGAAGTGACGCTGTGACACAATCATTACTTTATTTATACCCCAAGGCTAGGACTTGAGTCAGCTTACACTTAAAATGATATAACGAATAAAACCACATACATCTAAAAATGTATAAGAAATCAGGTTTAAAATAGTATTAAACTGTCTGTAAAATTTAAAACATTGAAAGTATGGAATAAAAGTAGTGCAGCACACTAAAACAGAAAACCCTTGATATATATAAAAAAGTTCCCCAATGCCTGGTGGAATAGAAAGGTCTTCACTGGCTGGTGTAAAGACAGCAGGGAGGGAGCCAGCTTGGGAAGGGAATTCCAAAGTCTGAAGGCTCTCTTGCCTTCCCACTATGCCCTAATTTGTTTCCTAGTAGTTGGCTCTCCAGTAGACTGCCTCTCTTTCATACATGTTTTTGCTTTTCTTGGAAATAGGTTTGAAGCCAGTGGCTTCCATCTGATTATATGTTGTCCACAGAATGAACAGGAATTGTTTTGTTCTACTTCTAGGAACTAGTAAAGCCCTAGGCTGAAAAAATTTAGGTTGCTTTCTCCTGAATGTGTTGGGTGCTTTGCTGTTACTTCAGTATGCATACTTTTGCATTCAGAAGATTTATTAATAGTGGTGTGAACTTTTTTGGAACATTTATAGGCTCTTGTATTGCCCTGAGCTGTTTGTGCTCCCAGTATGCTATTTATCATTTCCTTTGAACAGTTCCCTCCCCCCTTCTCTCTTGGGGACATTCATAATCTGATACATCTTTGCTCTCCCATGTGTAGTGGCAGCAAAATGCCATGGTGTGGACTTCCTGGTGACACTGTGAAAAACAGGTTCCTGGGTTACATGAACCTTTGATGGGGCTCTCCTTAAGTTTTTAGAGCAACTGTGTTGATAAAGCAGCAGGCTTCAGATGCAGAAAGCAAGTCCTGCTTACTGAAGAATGCATGCAAAGCCTGCTTTTCTATTCCAGTATCAGATCCAATATATTGGGCCGAGGAACTGCATGGTGGGGGCCATCTGTGGCTTCTGTGTACTCTCAGCAGGTTGCCCCAATGCATTGCTGGGAAACTGAAAGTGATATTGTGTCACTTGCGGCTTTTGTTCAATCTGAACTTTTCTCAAAGTTGAGAGGATTCAAAAAGGAAAATGGTAGAGGGATGGTTTTACAGTGCATGAAGTGATCGGGAGCATAGAATCATGTGAAAATGGCACACATTTTAATTTGCAGTGGCGGCTGGGGTTGGCAGTATCTCTGGGAGTTTAGTGGGCACTAAAATGGAGCTGGAGACTTATATTTTCTATACCTGTGCAAGAAATGAAATCTGTCCTCCAGTCTTCTGGAGCCAATTAACCATCTTTTCATACCTCTGGCTCTGAATGCTACCATTTTGCCCAGTTCTCTGCACATCTCAAGCACCTGTCAGCTTTTTACAACAGCCACCTGGCTGCCTCACCTCATCCCAGATGTCAAATGCACATCTTCGCTTTTGCTATTTTAGATCTGATCCTAACCAGTAGGGATGACCTGGTTAATGGCGTGGAAATGGCGAGATCCTTAGGGGAAAGTGACCATGTTCTCCTGGAGTTTGTTACAAAGAGGAAAGGGGAAGCCAAGCATAGTCAGACATGCATTCTAGGCTTTAAGAAAGCTGATTTCAGAAAACTTAGGGGATTTTCCTTGTTTTTTTTCCAGGCTGTGAGGCAGTGTTTTGGAAGAGTTTATTCTTGACGTTCCGCCTGTATCTATGGCTGGCATCTTCAGAGAACACGGCCTCACAGCCTGGAAAAAAAAACAAGGAAAATCTATGGATGCCGGCCATGAAAGCTTTCAACTTCACACTTAGGAAATTACTGGGGGTGATCCCATGGTCAGGAATATTAAAGATGAAGGAGTGCATGGTGGATGGGTGTTTCTTAAAAGTGAGATATTGAAGGCACAACTTCAAGCAGTTCCAATGAGGAGAAAAGGGGGGAGGTGTCTATAAAGAAACCAGAATGGATGTTGAAAGAACTCTCAACTGAACTAAAACTTAAAAAGGACATGTACAAGAAATGGAAAAAGGGTGAAATTACCAAAGAAGAATTAAAACGAATAGCCAGCTCATGTAGGGAGAAAATCAGAAAAGCCAAAGCTCAGATGGAGCTCAGGCTTGCTAAAGAGGTTACAAACAATAAAAAGGGCTTTTGGGGGTATGTCATTAGCAAAAGGAAGAACAAGGAAATGGTATGGTCACTGCATGGAGAACATGGCAAAAGACTAACAAGGGACAAAGAAAAGGCAGAACTATTTAACACCTTATTTGCTCCAGTCTTCTCTCAAAGGGGGAACAGTGCTCAACCTGGGGAAAATGGAGCAGATGATGCAGTAGGAGAAATATAGCACAGAATTGGTAAAGAGGTAATTCAGAAATACCTGGCCAGTATAAATGAGTTCAAGTCTCCAGGTCCAGATGAACTTCATCCAAGGGTATTAAAAGAACTGGCAGAAGTAATCTCAGAACCAGTGTCAATAATCTTTGAGAATGCCTAGAGAACAGTAGAGGTCCCAGCAGACTGGAAGAGGGCAAATGTTGTTCCCATCTTTAAAAGGGAGCGGGGGGGGGGGAAGAAGACCCAAATAATTACTACCCAATCAGCCTGACATCAATACTAGGAAAGATTCTGGAGCAGATCATTAAACAGACAGTCTGTAAGCACTTAGAAAGGAATGCTGTGGTCACAAAAAGTCAACATGGATTTCTCAAAAACAAGCCAGACTAATCTTCTCTCTTTTTTTGACAGAATTACAAACTTGATAGATGAAGGAGATGCTGTGGATGTAGTGTATCTTCATTTCAGTAAGGCTTTTGACAAAGGTCCCCCATGATATTCTTGCAAAAAAGTTAGTAACCTGTGGGCTAGACAATTCAACTGTTAGGTGGATTTGTAATTGCTTGACTGACCGAATCCAAAGGGTAATTACCAATGGCTTCTCTTCATCCTGGAGAGAAGTGCCTAGTGGGGTGCCACAGGGTTCTGTCCTGGGCCCAGTGCTATTCAACATCTTTATTAATGACTTGGATGAGGGAAAAGGGAGCATGCTTATCACATTTGCAGATGACACCAAATTAGGAGGGGTAGCTAATAACCCAGAGGACAGGATCAGAATCCAAAATGACCTCAACAGATTAGAAAGCTGGGTTAATAACAACAAAATGAATTTGAACAGGGAGAAATGTAGGATACTACACTTGGGCAGTAAAAATGTAAAGCACAGATATAGATGGGTGACAGCTGGCTTGATGGCAGTACATGCGAAAGGGATCTAGGAGTCTTAGTGGACCACAAGTTGAATATGAGTCAGCAGTGTGATGCAGCAGCTAACCAGTGTGATTCTAGGCTGCATTAATAGGAGTATAGTGTCCAGATCAAGGGAAGTAATAATGCCACTCTATTCTGCTTTGGTCAGACCTCACCTGGAATACTGTGTCCAGTTCTGGGCAACACAATTCAGGAAGGATATGGACAAGCTGGAACATGTCCAGAGGAGGGTGACCAGGAAGGTGGGAGGTCTGGAAGCCATGCGGAGGAGCTATGAGGAGTGGTTTGGGAGCTGGGCATGTTTAGTCTAGAGAAGAGAAGGTTGAGAAGGGACATGATAGCCATGTTTAAATATTTGACGGGATGTCATACTGAGGATGGGGCAAGCTTGTTTTCTGCTGCTCCAGAGACTAGGACATGGAGCAATGGGTTCAAACTACGGGAAAAGAAATTCCACCTAACATTAGGAAGAACTTCCCGACAGTAAGAGCTATTTGCAGTTGAATGCACTGCCTCGTAGTGTGGTGGAGTGTCCTTTGGAGATTTTTAAGCAGAGGAGTGTCCTTTGGAGATTTTTAAGCAGAGGCTGGA
The DNA here is from genome assembly GCA_030847615.1 of Gambelia wislizenii. Taxonomy (NCBI): domain Eukaryota; kingdom Metazoa; phylum Chordata; class Lepidosauria; order Squamata; family Crotaphytidae; genus Gambelia; species Gambelia wislizenii. The sequence continues at coordinate 483,220,556 of JAUMIR010000001.1, read as the reverse complement.
TGGCTATCTGTCCGGAATGATTTGAATGTGTATTCCTGCATGGCAGGGGGTTGGGCTGGATGGCCCTTGAGGCCTCTTCCAACTCTTATGATTTTGTGAAAACACAACTAAATTTAAATCTCATGTAGGCTGTTTGTGGGTCCTGCCAAATCTGAGCTTGGAATGAATATGTCACAAATAGCATGGCCATTAATGAGTTACATCCCCTTTTTACATCACATTTCTAATGATTCAGATGTAACACAACTACTGGCATAACAAGTAATGTTTTCTGTTACTAAGTAACTTTCCAAGCACTGTGCCAAATAGGTGTTTAAAAGTAGTAGCAGTGCATAGGCAGGGTTTGTGTGCTGTAGCAAAGATGGCAAGGAACTTTAGGCCATTGCTATTGTTACTTGAACAGATTTGCTTTAAAATTACTTTTTTTCATATATATTTTTTTGGCCTCAAGGTGAGTCATGCTCCTTCCCTGCAATGTACCTGATCCCAGGTGCTCTCCTCTTTGCTCTTACTGAGGCATGCATTAATTTTATATTCCTTAGCACTGCTTGTCAAAATCCTTTGGTGTGTGACCCGTGGTTGCCCAAATGAAACTCCCTGAAAATGTGCAAATTGCTTTCACTTTGTTCTTAATGTATATTCCATGTACCGTATCATGCTATAAAGGTCCTTCTTAGCACACGATGATAAATCTTGGCTGAAGCAAACCTTTTGAATCAAACCTTGCATGTGCAGCTCATAAATTTGGCCTTCTTTATAGACTGTTGTATCTGTGATTGAGTCTTCATTATGTTGTTAATGAGATGTGAAAATCTTGCTGTACCTGGCATAGTAATAGTAGAATTTTTCTTCATGCCCCCTCCCCCAGCAACTCCATGTCCCACTTCAAATATCCAGAGCCTGTGCTACAAATTGCAGAGGATGTGATTTTGTTGCTTATTAAATGTGTGAGTTGCACTTAAAAACCTAGAATCATAGAATCATAGACTTTGAAGAGACCACAAGGGCCATCCAGCCCAGCCCCCTGTCATGCAAAAATACGCATTCAAATCATTCCTGACAGATGGCCATCCAGCCTCAGTTTAAAAACCTCCAAAGAAGGAGATTCTACCACAGTCCAAGACAATGTATTTCACTTCCAAACAGCTCTTACTGTCAAGAGGTTCTTCTTAATGTTTAGGTGGAATCTCTTTTCCTGTAGTTTGAACCCATTGCTCTATGTCCTAGTCTCTGGAGCAGCAGAAAACAAGCTTGCTCCATCCTCAGTATGACAGCCCTTCAAATATTTAAACATGGCTATCACGTCCCCTCTTAACCTTCTCTTCTCCAGGCTAAACATACCCAGCTCCCTAAGCCATTCCTCATAAAACATGGCTTCCAGACCTTCTATCATTTTGGTCACCCACCTCTGGACATGTTCCAGCTTGTCCATATCCTTTTGGAACTCTGGTGCCCAGAACTGGACACAGTATTCCAGGTGAGGCCTGACCAAAGCAGAATAGAGTGGCACTATTACTTCCCTTGATCTAGACACTATACTCCTTTTAATGCACCCTAGAATTGCATTGGCTTTTTTAGCTGCTGTGTTCTTCTGCATGTTCTTTTGACTTAAAATGGAGAGTTCTTTAGAATTTCTACTCATTTTGGTTGAGTCTAATTTTGAAGGGAAATGTGAAGCCCTTAAGAACTCAGTGGTGACTTCACGTGTTCATTAAAGCAGGAGAGAAGGGGAACTTACAATGCTTTCTTTCTGATGCGTGAAAAGCCCATATACTTGGGAATAGATGGATGACCTGCGTGGTAATAGTACTGTGGCTCACAATACTGTAGTTGAGAACACTAATCCATCAGATGGATTAGAGATTGGCTTTCCCCTTAATAATTGCTAAAGTGATGCCTCTCAGTCTTTCATATATTCAGTCCCACCAGTCATTTTTTCTCAAGGAACACCACTTTGACAGAAAGAAAAAGCCCACTTTTTTGGAAAAGAACATTTCATCTTTACAGGCACATCTGATTTGTATTTATCATTTATGTAAGTTTTATGGATAAGAAACATTTCAGCAACGTGGTTGGGAGTAAACTCAAATATTATAATAATATATACATCATAAATAATAATTCTTGTGTTGTTATGTGACTTAAAGTTGTTTCTAACTTTTGGCAACTCTATCAAAGGTTTTCGTGGCAAGGCTTATTCAGAAGAGGTTTGCTAATGTCTTCTTCTAAGGCTGAGAGAGTGTGATTTGAGCAAGATCACCCAGACTTTTTCTGTGGATAAGCAGGGATTTGAACCCTGGTCTCCCGGAGTCCTAATCTGGGACGCAGACCACCCCACCATGTTGGTTCAATAATCCGTTAGCAGATAAAATTATAATAATACTGACAAAATTTTTACTGCTTACAGTAGCACAAGGATAAAATGTAAAAAAAAAATGGCAGTAGTATTATGGAGATGTTTATGACTATGACTAAAAGCCCTGCATCCCTCCTAGATTACATCTCTGCCTCACAGGTGGTACATGCATCATTGGTAGGAAGCTATCATCTAAATCATATAACTGTAATGTGCTCTGTAAGGGGTATCTTTGAAGACTTCAGGAATGGCAGCTGAGCAAGAAAGTGGTAGCCAGCTCTATACTATTCTCAAAGAGTTGCACTAGTTCCTATCTGGTTTCTGAGCACAAATCAAAGTGTTATTGTTGTTTTTACTTTGTAAAGCCCCATGTGATTTAGAACCTGGTTACCTGGATACACAGCATTTCCCTTATGTCTCTGCCCTAGGTTTTAAGATTAGCCAAAGAGGTTCTGGTGATAGTGCTGCCATTATCACAAGATAATCTGTGGAGCCAGCATGGTTATAATAGATTATGCTGAGGAGAGCCAGGTTCAAATGTCCACCCAGCTGTTAAGCTCGCTGGCTGCCTTGGGACCAGTCACCGCCTCTCACTACTTCACAGGATAGTCATGCAGAGAAAATGGCAAGGGGATTGTGTACCTTGAGCTTCTGGGACTAAAGGAGCAATCTGTGGGGAAGGAGGACTAGAACCTTGTTGGTAATGATACCCAACTTTTGACATACATTTCCCTAAGCAGGCCTCTTGAGCTAGTTCAGTGTCACCTTCTGGGAAATTATAAAACTACCCTGTTTAAGAGGACTTTCTCCCTTGTGGAAAAAAGCTTACAGTAGAAAACAGAATTCAAAATGTTTTTTTTTTTTGTCTTTTGTTATGATTTAGATTTATTTTAAAATGTGTTAAGGGTATTTTATATTGTGTTTTATACTTTAGAAGATATGTTGTAAGGAAAGTGTTGCTGGGAAGCGAGTTGAAATGTGAGTTTCCAATGAATTATAATAGAGAAATGGTGCATTTCTTTACTCCAGTTGTCCTGTTTTAAAAAGCTACGTTTGGGTTTCAAGAACTAGTAACTTTACACTTGTTAAACACAGGCAATGCACCTTCTTTAGCACACAGCTGTTGCTTTCCCCCATTGGCCCTGGGCCTTCTATTGACTATCATGACTGATGATGTCACCCATCAATTTGGTAGGGTTGCATCCACTTTTTGGCGAACTTGGGCATGTCGCCATGTGATGCGGCTGTGTCAAACAAGTGTTGTTTTCTACCAAGCATCTTCTTTTAGAGAGTTTTGTGTAGAGGAAACTCATTGAATAGCTTCAATGGCACTTTAAAATTACTTTCTTCTAACTAATAAAAATTATTTTATAGAAAAATACCCTATTGGATTTCAACTCAGGAGGCCTTCTACAAAAAATCCAGAGGGAATAAACAGGAGTGGCCAAAATATCAAGATTTATTAGAGGAAACATCAAAACTAATGAAAATAAAGACTAGAGAGCAATTAGAGGAAGAAGGAATAGAATTAAACTGGTTTGCATACCATCAAATAGATGAGAGATATAAAATGGATTTAAAGCTTGAAGGGTTTCAATCAGAAAAAAATGATATTGACAAAATTATATATGACAAGTCAAAGGGGCATATAGCAAAATACTATACAATCCTAACAGAGAGAGATCTAGAAACAGAACTGGTGAAAGACCAAATGATAAAGTGGGCCCAAGATATAGGTAAAATTATTGAAATTGAAAGATGGGAAAAGGCCTGGACAAACACTCAAAAATTTACTCTGTTGCAAAATCTGAAAGAGAACTTTATCAAGATGTTCTACAGATGGTATCTAACTCTAGTTAAATGAAACAAAATGTATAATACAAGGACAATAAAGTGTTGGAAATGTGGGGAGACGGTAGGAACTTTAATACACATGTGGTGGTATTGCCCCATAGCTAAGAAATTTTGGGGAAAGATCCATGTTAAGATTAAAGAGATCTTAGAGATTGATTACCTATTAAGTTCAGAATTATATCTTTTAAATATGATAGATGATATAAAGGGGCCAGACATTAAAAATAAATGGAGAATTTTGTTATATAGCGTAACAACAGCAAGGATCTTATATGCTCAAAAATGGAAAAAGAAAGAAAGCCCAATAGTTGAAGAATGGATTGTAAAAATGTATGATATGTGGGAAGCTGACAAATTAACATTAAGAAGGAGACGGTCTGTGAACAAAATTACAAAGGACTGGGAGCCGATGGAGAAATTCTGGGCAGAATACAAGACCATAAAGAGCTAGTGACCTTTATAAGAGAAAAGGGGCCAGATATAAAAGGAAAAACAGGTGCAGAGAAATTAGAGAAGAGTTATGAAAGTAGAGGTAAGACAGAATAAGGGGTGAATGGCTGACAAAGTATAGAAGGAACAATTAAGGAGCAAATGAAACAGAAATCAAAAAAGAGAAAGAGAATGAGATTCCCGGCAGAGGTAGATAGGAAGGAAGATGGAGACAAGAAACAAAAGTAGAGAAATGAGTGGCAAGAAAGATAAGAAAGAGAAAAACAAACAGAATGGGATATATGGCAAAAATCGGTTTTCTGTTAATTTCTTTTAAGACAAAAGAAACAAGGTTACAATAAGTTAAAAAGGGATGATTTAATGATTCAGCGTGCAACAAGATGTAACGTAATAAGGTAAAATTGTAATAATAATGAATGTAAATAAACAGAATACCTGTAGCCAATAAAAAAAATATAAAAATTACTTTCTTCTTCTTAAGACATATTTTGACATGCAGAGGCATCATAATCTTGTTCTTATCTAGCTTATAAACACTTTAACCTCTTTTCTCCTTTCTTCATTTCTAGCTGGAAGCTGAGCCTTGTCTGTCTGTCTATCTATCTATCTATCATCCATACAGAATTGGGTTCTTCTTTTTTCCATAGGTAGACACAATCCCTAGAATTCATCTGTCATTTTGATGAGCTGTCATCATACAGAGAAGGTACATTCAGGGGCATGATCAAGGAGATGGGAGATTGGAAGAACTTGACCTATAAGTGGTGGGTGAGGAGAAAGACCTATGGCTTAGTGGATGGATTGCATCCTTTGTCTGTACCTCCTGAGCTTATAACAGTCAATTACTTGCATGAGCAGTCACTAGGAGATAGCAAAAAGAATTACTCCCTTGCCTCTTCTCCCACTCCCCCATGCTCCTTCTTTTCCTTTAACTCAGAAACCTCTTATTACAATAACCATAAAAAGTGATCATATTGATCTTGGTTATTGCAGAAACATTATAGAAAATGAAAACTTGGGAGCTCGAATGGAATTTTCATCAGCTTCAAGTGAAAATGAAACCCATTAAAGAACTGTTACTTAAGCAGTTACCGTTGAGTTGCCTGAAATGTCAAGCTTGTAGTCCTCCAAGTCTGTATCCAGGAGGGCTCATCATTGCACTTTTGTTGCTGATGAAGATTTATTAACCTGTGTTGAGAAGTCACAGACCTCGCCCTTGGCAGGAGATGATACAGGGGAATAGGGACAGAATCTTGCTGGGGTTAACTGCTTTGAAGACAGCATGACAAATGATCAATCAATACCCAGAGCTATGACATACCCTGGGCCTGCTTTACTTGGTTTACATTTTGCTCTAAACAGCTCCTCTTTATTTTGACCTCTTGAAGCCACTGGGAGGATGATGCAAAACTTTGGTAATGAGGTCCCTGTGTTATTTATTCATTGCATTGTCAGGACCACTGTCCTAAGTGGATTGTGTGTGTGTGTGTGTGTATTGTTCTAGAAACTAAGCAAGCCTTCCTCAACCTGGTGCTTTCCAGATGTTGTGGACTACAACTCCTATCACCATCCTCCCAACACATCTGGAGGGCGACAGGACCTAATCCAGTTGCTAGTCCTGACTAGGTTAGGCCTACTGAATCTGTAGGATTTGCCTGAATATTAATGTAGGGATATGCACCATCTCATGGAAGATGGAATGAACTTGTTTTCTGCTATTCCAGAGGATAGGACCTGAACCAGTGGGTTCAGATTTCAAAAAAGGGAGATTTTGACTAAACCTTAGAAGGGACTTCATGACTGTCAGAGATATTCAACAATGGAATACACTGTCTTGGAGGGCAGTGGTTGTTGTTGTGTGCCTTCAAGTTGTTTCTGACTTATGGTGACACTAGGGTGAACCTATCACAGGGTTTTCTTGGCAAGATTTGTTCAGAGGGGCTTTGCTGTTGCCTCACTCTGAAGCGGAGAGTATATGACTTACCTAAGGTCACACAGTGGGTTTCCATGGCTAAGCAGGGTTTCGAACCCTGGTCTGCAGAGTCATAGTCCAGTGCTCAAACCACTACACTATGCTGACTCTCAGAAGATCAACTGACTCTCCTTCGTTGGTTTATAAACAGAAGTTAGATGCCACATTGTAGAGATGTTTGCTTAAATAATCCTAGAGAGCCCTTTCCACTTTGATAGCTCATACACAGCTTGGTCATGGGGTTTGACCAAATAACCCTAAAGATCCCTTCTCACTATGATTATATGATTGTATGAATTACCTTTCAACAATTAATTCATAAGGTCTCCTCAAGCTAAGACTAGTGATTCTCCAGGGATGTAGAAGGTTGATGGTGAAAATGTTGGGTTGCCAGATTGAAAACTGGAGATTGCTCCTGTACCTTTAATGGTTGTGTAGAAGAGGGAATTTTACAGATGTTCTTTTCGCACAATCAGGTAACAAGCAACACCTACTGATGTTCCTTCTTCTATACAACTACTCTTCAGTTTTCAATCAGGCAACTCTAGACAATTGTATGAATCTAATACTAGATTTAGATACTAGGAAAGATTCAAGAGCAGATAATTAAACATCAATACTAGGAAAGATTCTAGCGCAGATCATTAAGCAGACACTCTGTAAGCACTTAGAAAGGAATGCTATCATCACCAAAAGTCAACATGGCTTTTTGAAAAACAAGTCATGGCAGACTAATTGTATCTCTCTTTTTTTTTGATAGAGTTGCTTACTTGGTAGATGAGGGGAATGTTGTGGATGTAGTGTATCTTGATTTCAGTAAGGCCTTTGACAAAGTCCCCCATGATATTCTTGCAAAACGTTAGTAACATGTGTGCTAGACAGTGCAACTGTTAGGTTGATTTCTAATTGGTTGACTGACTGAATCCAAAGGGTAGTCACCAATGGCTCCTCTTCATCCTGGAGAGAAGTGACCAGCAGGGTGCCACAAGGTTCTGTCCTGGTCCCAGTGCTAGTCAACATCTTGTCAATGACTTGGATGAGGGAATAGAGGGCATGCTTATCAAGTTTGCAGATGACACCAAATTAAGAGGGGTAGCTAATACCCCAGAGGACAGGATCAGAATTTAAAATCACCTCAACAGATTAGAAAGCTGGGTCAATACTAACAAAATGAATTTGAACAGGAAGAAATGTAGGATACTACACTTGGGCACTAAAAATGAAATGCACAGATATAGGATGGGTGACACCTGGCTTGACAGCAGTACATGTGAAAGGGATCTAGGAGTCTTAGTGGACCACAAGCTGAACATGAGTCAGCAGTGTGACGCGGCAGCTAAAAAAGCCAATGCAATTCTAGGCTGCATTAATAGGCGTATAGTGTCCAGATCAAGGGAAGTAATAGTCCCACTCTATTCTGGTTTGGTCAGACCTCACCTGGAATACTATGTCCCAGTTCTGGGCACCACAATTTAGGAAGGATATGGACAAGCTGGAACGTGTCCGAGGAGGGCAACCAAAATGGTGGGAGGCCTGGAAGCCATGCCCTATGATGAGTGACTTAGGGAGCTGGGTATGTTTAGCCTGGACAAGAGAAGGTTTAGAGGGGACATTAATAGCCATGTTTAAATATTTGATGGGATATCATATTGAGGATGGAGCAAGCTTGTTTTCTCCAGCTCCAAAGATTAGGACACAGAGCAGTGGATTCAAACTACAGGAAAAGAAATTCCACCTAAACATTAGGAGGAACTCCTGGCAGTAAGAGCTGTTTGGCAGTGAAATGCACTGTATTGTAGTGTGGTGGAGTCTCCTTTGGAAGTTTTTAAGCAGAGGCTGGATGGCTGTCTGTCGGATATGCTTTGATTGTTTATTCCTGCATGGCAGGGGGTTGAACTGGATGGCCCTTGTGGATACAGTTCAGATTTTTTCCAACTCTATGATTCTGTGATTCTATAATGTGTTCTGGAAAACTGTCATTCGTTTGCAACAGATGATGAAGCAAAAGCACAGTTCTTAGGTTGTATGGAGGTCTTGATTGGGTTCCGCCCCAGCCATGCTACTAAAATAATCAGCCATGCATTGTCCAAATCACTGGTATTTCTGATTTGCAGCTTTTCAAAAGCTGCAGAGCTTTTGTGTCCTTTAAGGACCTTTCTGGCCACCTGACTGTACCATGTAATGTTCTAGGAAGCACTCAGTCTGAATACATCTGTTTATCAGGACTCCTCAGTGGCAAACAAGAAAATACTTTTGAAAATACACAGAATTCTGAGAGGCCAGGAAGATGCTGGTGGGAGAGGGGGAACCACGAATAGTACAGAAGCCCCTGGTAGGCTGCATGTGGCTCACAGGCTGTAGAGTTCCTGCCCCTACTGAATTCATCAATTCCCCCCGCCAGCTAGTCATATCTCACTGTACCCCATAAAGTCCAAATACAGGGGTGGGCAGCACTGGTGGGTACAGGAGGCCATTTTTGTTCCCATGCTGGGCCATCTCTCACCATTTGAGGCTGATTTTCACTAGAAATCAGCCTCAAATCAAAACCAGAAGTAATTGATTTGTATATTGTACACTGTGTATTTTAGCTTTTGGAAAGATTTTGGGTCTCTGGAGATAAACCATTGCTTTTGGAGGGCCTTTTTTGCCTGAAATATTTTTTTTAAAGGCATGGTGGGGGGTGGGGTGGACAAGGCTGGTGATGAATCTACAAAAAGCCGGTGTGTGTGTGTGTGCATGGCTTGTGGTGTCAGGGATGATGGGAGTTGTAGCTCTTCACCTCTGGCTCAAACTCACCACCTTGTTATGCAGCAGAGCCAACCAGCTTAGATCAGTGGTTAATGCTTTTCTCCAAAGCAGCAGAGTTTCAGAGAATAGGCTGAAGATCCTGACAAACTCTCCAAGCCTTCTCACTCTTCTCCAGGTGTCTCCAAAACGTCTCCAGGACTCACTCAGGCAACTCAGTAGTTTTATATAAAACCTACTTTATTCTTCTTTATAAATATACTATATGGTCAACAAATCACAATCTCTATACACTACACCACCTCTACTCCACCACAAAAATACATTGGCAAACATTGCAATTTTATAGCCATTGTTTATCACCACCCACTAATTAGTTTCCACCCAGTGGGTGTGTACTTCCATTCAGATTGGTCCACATAGTTCCATCCATGCTTAAGACCAACCCATGTATTTCAACATTTCACCTTGTACACTTAATGATTCTCAGGTGTTTCCAATCTGCATTCAGTACCTCTGTCCTTGGCTCTCAGGCCTTCTAGATTACATTAGCAGTTTCACCTGTGTAGCCCCATAATTGCTCTTGCTTAGTCATTGTGACTTTCACATACATATTTTATTTCTTTCACTGTATGTCCCATGTTGCATTTTCCTTAACAATCCCCTCCGAAATAAAATATTGTATGTGTCTTACAATGTCATTCCAACCATTTGTGCCAGCCTTTCATGTTTTTCTGCTGTCAATGCTTTTGTGAACAAATCTGCTATGTTGTGTTGTGTTTCTATGTATCTCAATTCTATTTCACCCTTCTGAACCATGTCTCGCACATTTTGATATCTTACACCAACATATTTTGTTCTGTTCTTCAAACTTTCAGTTTCAGCCATCGCTATGCATGACTGTGAATCTTCCAGAATTTCCACTGGTATCTTGTAACTTTCATTTACATCATTTAGCAATTGCTTAATCCACTGTACCTCATTTACTATCTCATTCAAAGCAGCGAATTCTGCTTCCGTTGTGCTTATCGCTACATTAGTTTGTTTTCTACTTCTCCATACTATTGGACTTTCACTATATTTAATTATCATTCCTGTAACTGACTTCTTGTCTCCTAATTCTGATGCAAATGAACTGTCTACATAACAATCTAGATCTGAACTATTGTTTCTTATTATCAATTTCCTATCTAAGGTTCCTTTCAAATATCTCAATAAATGTTTTACCGCTGTCCAGTCTTCAATTTTTGGATCATTAACCCTTCTAGACAATACATTTACAGCATAAGAAATGTCTGGTCTGGTATGGCAAGATATGAATTGTAAAGATCCTATTATACTTCTGAATAGAGTCTTGTCCTCAAACGCTCTAGTTGTTTCTTCAGACACAAAACCAGTTGTCATTGGAGCTCTTACTATTTTTGCATTCTGTAATCCACACTTTTCAATCAGTCTTTCAATTTTATTTCTCTGACTTAATAAACAATGTCCTTCTTCTGTCCATTCAACGCAAATACCTAAATAAGACTTCAATACACCTAAGTCCTTCAAAACAAACTTCTTAGACAATTCTCTTTTTACTGACTCAATTTCCTGTTTTGACTTTGCTGCTACGCACAAATCATCTACATAAATCACTAATACTATGTCTCCTTTTGTATAAACACAAGCATCTGCAATGCTCCTCTTGTAACCTAGCTTAACTAGCTCATCATTGATGCACAGATTCCACGCTCTGGCACTTTGTTTTAAACCATACAACGCTTTCTTTAATTTATATACTCTCTGACTACCATTTTCTTCGAAACCTTGTGGCTGCTCCATAAATATTTCTTCATTCAGAACCGCATTCAAGTAAGCTGTCTCAAAATCAAAATGTTCTACAACTAAATTCCTTTTTACTGCTACTGCTAGAACCATTCTCAGACTTTCTGGCTTTGCAGTTGGAGAATATGTCTTATCATAGTTCTCATACTGCTGTTGTGCAAAACCCTTAGCCACTAACCTAGCTTTATATTTGATACTTCCATCTGGCATTTCTTTCCTTTTGTATACCCATTTACAACCAATTACTTTCTTGTCTTTGGGTCTGTCAACAATTTCAAAAACATCTTTATTTACCAGGCAACCAAACTCACTATCCATTGCATCAAACCATCTTTCCTGTTCTTCACTAGAATAACTTTCCAATTCTTCAAAACTTTCAGGCTCTTCTACTGCTAAACAAGCTCTTGCCTTTGTCACAACAAACCTATCTGGAGGCTTTCTAACTCTATGACTACGCCTGGGAATAAAATCTGCTGTTCTGTCTCTTTCATCCTCACTTTCTCTACTGGGAGTTGTAGTTCTATGACTAAATCTTTTGTCTTCAGTCATTCGAGTAGTAGTAGGCCTAGATGCTATCTCATCATCAGAAGAACTACCACTGCTGCTAGGTGATGCTTCCTGCTTAACTGTAACCCCTCCGTTTCCTGAGGTTGGTTCAGTTTGTGCTTCTGGCTCATTTGAACTCCCTAACCTCAAAAACACTTCTTTATTGGCATGCAGTTTGTCCCAACCAGCATGTCTCTCAAAATTTGCAGACCTAGAATACTGCACTTGTTTTCCTCCCAAATGAAACTTGTAGCTATTTCCAGAATACCCCAAAAACCTAAGCCTTTTGCTTTTGGGTTCTCCTTTCCTCCTGAAACAAGCAGGTGTGTAAACATGAGCAAATTGTCCAAAAACCCTTAAGTACTTGTAATTTGGCATTCTCCCATACAATACCCTGTAGGGAATGTCTTCAATTTCTGAATGATACAATCTGTTACTGATATGTATTGCAGTCAAAGTTGCTTCTGCCCAAAAACTATCTTTCACCCCTGCATCTGCCATCATACAAGCAGTAATTCTTTTTATATCTTGTATTTTCTTCTCTGCTAACCCATCCTCACTAGGACAAGCAGGGTTTGTAGTTTCATGCCTTATTCCCACTTTTTGAAACCAGTTAAACAATTGATTATTTAAAAATTCTCCTCCTCTATCAGTAATAATGGTGCCTACTCTGCTATCAAATTGTCTTTCCACCATTCTTACCCATGCTTTTAAACTTTGCCCAGCGTCAGATTTGTTTTTCATTATTCTCACAAATGCAAATCTTGTATACCTATCAACAATTACTAGGAAATACTTGCTTCCCCCTAAGGACAAGCAATTAGCTTGGGCGACATCTGCATGTACATACTGAAATGGTCTTTGAGCAATTCTTTTTGTTTTCTTAGCTACTGGAAAAGCTCTGACCTTTACCTGTTGACATACCGTACAATCTAAGTGGTTTTTGCATTCAGCAACTTTTAAATCTGGACACATACTGATTAAATTCTTTAAACATTTGAAGCTCGCATGGCCAAATTTTCTGTGAAGCTCGTGTATGCAGTCTTTGTGGATTGGAATATTTTCTATGTTATTAGCTTCTTCAACCCTGTAGCTATCAATATTGTCCTCCAAATAATAAAGTTTGTCCTTTTTCAAACCTATGCCACGCAATTCCCCATTCAGTTTTATCTTACACATGTTCTTTTCAAAGATGACTGTGTAGTCTCTTTCTGTTAATCTGCTTACTGATAACAAATTATTTTCTAACTCCTTTACATGTAAGACATCATTAAAATTCTCTTTTAGCCCTGGAATGTATACAGTACCCATTTGATTTACAGTACTTAGCTCTTTCCCATCAGCCAAAACTACAGCATTTACATTAGCTGATTTTCTATTACTTATTAAATTTATATCATTACACATCAAAGATGTGGCTCCTGAATCAACTAGCCATTTAGAATTTGCATTTTGTTTTTCCTTAATCATGGTTGCAACCCCCTTTTTATTACCACTGTCCCTCAAAAATGGAGGTCTGGACTGTTTTTGATACTGCCGCGGCTGCCATCTGCTCTCTGCTTGCTTGTGTCTCTCAGCTGCAAAATGTTTACAATGTCTCTGCAGATGACCAATCTTCTTACAATAAAAGCACTTCCGTTGCTCCCTTGTAGAAGCTGCTTCCTCCTGCTTTCGCCAGTCAGGCATTGTTTGTTGTTTTGGCACAGTCTTTAAACTTGCTGAGTCACCCTGCTCAGACATTCTTCTCTGGTTCTCTTCCAGTATTCTGGCCACAATTAAGTCTCTATTAAGCTCAGCTTCTGGCAAGTTCTGCAAGCTGTTAGTTATGTTGTCCCACGAAGAGTCTAGCGATTCTATTAAAATGTAGCATTGCTGCTCTTTGCTAATTTGCACTCCCCTCAGTTCAGCTTGCACAAACAAGTCTTGCATTATTTTTAAATGTTCTATCACACACTGCCCTTTAGCCATCTTTTGCCTGTATATTCTTTTAGACCATAGCATTTTTGCAAAAGCAGTTGAAGGAGTGTGTAATCTCTGCAAGGTATCCCACACATCCTTGGCAGTTGCTTTATCTCTGACGTCATTAATTAAGTCTTCTTCAAGCATGAGATAAAGACAGGCTTTTGCTTTACTATCTCTCTCTTTAGTGGCTTCATCAGCATCGGCTGCCAGCCCTCTTTCAACTGTTGACCACAGACCTTCCTTTACTAGTAGAGATTGGGCATAAATCTTCCAGGTAGAGTAGTTGTTTCTATTCAATTTACTAAACTTTAGAAATTCCATCTTGATTTGTGCAGTGACTCAATTTGACACAGTCCTTCTGAGTATGCACAGCCAACCCGTCTGGGCTTAAGCAAAACACAAAATGATTTACTCACGAGGCTTATCAGTGCAGCACAAACAGCTTGCTCTGATCTATTGTCCACAAAGCTTTCTTCCACTCTCTGGAAATTTCAGCTTCTGTGGATGCTGGGTGCTCTAGTAACTGGGCCCATAACCCTTGTCAGGGATGATGGGAGTTGTAGCTCTTCACCTCTGGCTCAAACTCACCACCTTGTTATGCAGCAGAGCCAACCAGCTTAGATCAGTGGTTAATGCTTTTCTCCAAAGCAGCAGAGTTTCAGAGAATAGGCTGAAGATCCTGACAAACTCTCCAAGCCTTCTCACTCTTCTCCAGGTGTCTCCAAAACGTCTCCAGGACTCACTCAGGCAACTCAGTAGTTTTATATAAAACCTACTTTATTCTTCTTTATAAATATACTATATGGTCAACAAATCACAATCTCTATACACTACACCACCTCTACTCCACCACAAAAATACATTGGCAAACATTGCAATTTTATAGCCATTGTTTATCACCACCCACTAATTAGTTTCCACCCAGTGGGTGTGTACTTCCATTCAGATTGGTCCACATAGTTCCATCCATGCTTAAGACCAACCCATGTATTTCAACATTTCACCTTGTACACTTAATGATTCTCAGGTGTTTCCAATCTGCATTCAGTACCTCTGTCCTTGGCTCTCAGGCCTTCTAGATTACATTAGCAGTTTCACCTGTGTAGCCCCATAATTGCTCTTGCTTAGTCATTGTGACTTTCACATACATATTTTATTTCTTTCACTGTATGTCCCATGTTGCATTTTCCTTAACATGTGGGCCACACAATTTTCACCCCATCTTAATGTCTGTCTTAATGTTAGAATTTTTGGGGCAGGAGAGGTAGTGGCTATGACTACCTGTTGTAGCAAAAGCAACACAGAGTCTTGGGGTACATTATAGACGAACAAGTTTTGTTTTGTCTGGGTTCTTCAGCCCAGTTCTGCAGTGTTATTTAGAGATTATTATGAAGGGCCTGCTGTGTTAATAAGGCAATTGCCACTGGCTGTATTTTTCCACAACTTTATTTCACGTTGACCTTGCTGTCAACATTCCACTACCAAATCTGAACTGTATCCACAGTCATCTTCCTTGTTCATTGTCAGAAGATGGGGCTGGCCAGATTTGGTTTTTTACTTTTTGGAGTTTGGTTTTTTGCCTTGCTCTGCTGACCTCCAGCCTTTTCTGTCCACCTGCCAAGAGTCATGTCATTGCCATTGTCCCTTGGAATCCTGGTCTGTTTGGGCCTGGAACTGTACCCTCCGGTGATGGCCTGTCTGAGCTGGCGTGAAGCCTAATATTAACAGAAATTTTGCAGTCACATCGAGAGAGGGGAAGTTTGCTTCTGAAATTCCATTCAGTGTCCAAAGATAGCTATAGAAGACCTCTCTGGAGGGAGGTCTTAATACATGGCTCTGTCCTAGGCCTTTTGCTGTTCACCATATTTATAAATTACCAGGATGAAGGTGTAAAGCAGCTGCTAATCAGATTCACAGATAATACAAGCTACAAAGGAGAGCTGGTACCATAGAAGACAGAATTGAGATTCAAAAGGATCTGGTTACTCTGGAACACTGAGTCAGATATTACAGGATTAGATTCTAATCTACAGGATTAGATTAGATTCATTTGAGATAGATACTTATATACGTGTATTTACTTTACAGATAACTGTAAAGTTTAGGTAAAGGGACATTAAGATATGATGTAGCAGACTTATATTGGCAGACTTATATGTGTGAAAAGGACCTAGATGTATTAGTGAATCACAAAGTTAATGTAAACCCACAGTGTGATGCAGCAGCTAAGAAAGTTCATATCATCTTGGAGCATGTTAACAGAAGCATAGTATCCAGGTTAATTGGAAGGATCGTTCTGCTATATTTTATACTGGTGAGTCTTCATATTATGCCCAGTTCTGGGAGACCTATTTTAAAGAGGACTTTGACAAGTGAAACCACATCCAGAGAAGAGAGAGTACGTGCGAAAGGGATCTAGGAGTCCTAGTAGACCACAAGTTGAACATGAGTCAACAATGTGATGCAGCAGCTAAAAAGGCCAAAGCGATTTTGGGCTGTATCAATAGAAGTATAGTGTCTAGATCAAGGGAAGTAATAGTGCCACTCTATTCTGCCTTGGTCAGACCTCACTTAGAATACTGTGTCCAGTTCTGGGCACCACAATTCAAAAAAGGATATTGACAAATTGGAGCCCAAATTTAGTCACCCAGAGAAGGGTGACTAAAATGGTGAAAGGTCTGGAAACCATGCCTTATGAGGAGAGACTTAGGGAGCTGGGTATGTTTAGCCTGGAAAAAAGACAGTTAAGAGGCGATATGATAGCCCTGTTTAAGTATTTGA
Organism: Gambelia wislizenii; assembly: GCA_030847615.1. NCBI lineage: Eukaryota > Metazoa > Chordata > Lepidosauria > Squamata > Crotaphytidae > Gambelia > Gambelia wislizenii. The sequence continues at coordinate 483,204,063 of JAUMIR010000001.1, read as the reverse complement.
AGGGATGTCACGCTGAGGATGGAGCAGGCTTGTTTTCTGCTGCTCCAGAGACTGGAACACGGAGCAGTGGATGCAAGCTCCAGGAACAGAGATTCCACCTCAACATTAGGAGGAACTTTTTGACAGTAAGAGCTGTTAGGTAGTGGAACACATTCCTTCGGAGCGTGGTGGGGTTTCCTTCCTTGGAGGTCTTTAAACAGAGGCTGGATTGCCATCTGTCGGGGATGCTTTGATCAAGATTTCCTGCGTGGCAGGGGGTTGGACTGGATGGCCCTCATGGTCTCTTCCAACTCTGCAGTTCTATGATTCTATGAGAGTAGAAATGTGAGTAATGGCTGAAATGTTTAGGCTTCTGCAGAGAAAGTTAAGAGTCGTCTCTGAGAATCTGAGAGGCTTGTCAGGCTAATAATGGTGGAGCAGACAGGTTCTCTTCTGCTTTAGAGGGCAGAACTAGACGAAGTAGGTAGAAACTATAGGGAAGCAGATTTTGGTGAAGTGTTTGGAGAAACCTGGTAGCAGGGAGAACAGTTTGGCAATAGGACAAACTGAATCTAGAGGAGTTTAAGCAGGCAGGGTTGTGGTCAGTACACTAAACCTTCACCTCCAACTCCTTTTTTTCTGCTGTCCAACTCTGATTCCAACTCCTTCATAAGTGGCAAATATATATGAATATATGCAAATATATATACAAATTTTCTGCAGTAAAATGGTAGCACAAAGCATTTCATCACCACCATGTGAATCATCAAGCTACTTAGATTACTAGAATATAAAATATATTTATTTGATTAACATTTCTGGACAACCAAACTTTCCTAAATTCTGTGGAAGTAAATATGCAACAAGCTAGGCATTTAATATTATAAGTATTAATTTTGAAGCTGAGGTCAGATTTCCACTGACTCCAAAATTGCTTCTGGCTATTGCATATTTACTTTCATAGGAATTTAGGAAAGTTTTCTTGTCCAGAAATTTAAATCAAATATATTGTATATTCCATCAATATAAGGAACCTGATGCTTCATGTGGTGGTGATAAAATGTCTTGTGCTACCATTTTACTGCAGTAAATTTGTTATTAGTACAGTAATTAATTAGCTTTGGCTGGATTGTACTTTCCTGCATATCACACAAGATGAAAGAGTTGGCCCTATAGAGCTTCGCTGGGAAAGCTCCTGGGGCCAAATTTGTGTTATGCCAAAGTGGCAAGAGGAGACAAAATGCAGAGCTTGGCAAAGTTACCTTTTTTGGGGAGGGCATACAGCCGATGATGATGATGATGATGATGATAATAATAATACAACACACCTAACTTTCCAGCTTTTGAAAAATAGTAATCAAGTGAATGTAGGGCAGAACACTTTCCCAGTTTTCTTCATGAGTACATTAGACCTTTGAGGAGTAAATTCTGTGGCATTTCACTAGAAATACATTTTAAACAAGTGTTTTGTATCATTAGTATGCTCTTCTCAAATAGATTTGAGTACCTGTACTTTATTCCTCATCAATTTAGTGGACAAAATGAACAAAACCATATAAAGTTCAGGATTCTTTGTATGGTTTTGTTCATTTTGTGTTCTTCAAGACGGTGCAGTGCAGCCACTGATTTGAAGGGAGGAAAGGCACCTTTATTAATGCTGGTTTCCTGCTCCCAAATATATTTGCACCCCTTCTACTCTATTTTTTTTGGGTAGCCCGGTTGTTTAATTTGCCAGGAGAAGAGCAGCTTGGGGGGGGGGGGTTAGGTAGGAAAATAGAGCAGGATAAATGGTTAGAGATGGCTCTCCAACAGAGGTCTTGACCTTCAAATTGAAAACTTCATCAACTGCATTTTGTGTAAATGGAAAAAGACAGCGAGAAGATTAGTCGAGGTAAACATAATATGTATTTCTGTTATAAAGCATGTACTGTTTAAAGAACAGAATCTGTCAAGAAGAATTCAGATAAAGTACAGCAAGAGTGCAAGATAAAGCTAAAAGTATATATAATAAGATAAAACAATATCCAAAAGAAGGGAAGCTGTTTAAACCTGGTGAAATGGAATAAATGTACATTTGTTCAACAATCATAATGTTCACCAGATTAAGAGGTGAAAGAAACAGCAGTTTAGTGACAACAATGAAAGTTGTAGGGTAGACCTTCAAAATCAAAGAAACCAGTCTGGCAACCAGAAACAGTAGGTATTTTCCACTGTCTGCTTCTGATGTATTGATGCACAATAATCATGGTTAATTGAAAGTTTGAGGTAAAGAAGGGTGAGAACTAATAACTAATAAAAAGCAAACAAAAGCTATGAATGCTTACAGCTATCATTAAGAGGAGGAGCTAAGGAACATGAGGTTCCAGTGGGTAGGGCTGGTGGTGTTGTGACAAGGCTATCCTTAAGGATACAATAGAAGATGGAATATTGTTACACTAACTAGTAGAATACTAAATATGTTCAGGTGTACTTTGCTGTCGTCTTCATGGTCTCTGTGAATCCACACATAATGGGTTAATCCTGCGCCTGCTCAGAGCACTTCGGAAAACTGTTAGAACCTCTTATTCAAGTTTTGGCGGTAGCCCCGCCCCCTTCCTCCAGGCCTATATAGGCCCCCTCCCTGCCTGTCTCTTCAGTTCCTCTTTTTCCGCCGCGAAAAGAGCATGGGGAACTTGTTAGACCTCTTCATTCATCTCTTCCTCACTTTTCTTGGACTTCTTGGCCTGTTCTTCTTCAGACACCTCTCCGTTCTGGTTGTCATTTGGATTTTTGTTTTGTGGATTTCTCAGCTTTTCGGACATGGACTGTTTGACTTCACCTCAGGATTCCCTATGGTACTGTACAATGGTGTCGACCTTGTCGGCGGAATTTTTTTAAGGCATATTCGGTCTGCGCTGGAAAAATGCCAGAGTCCAACGGGCATTTGAAATGCCTTCTTTGTCTGGGAGAGTCCCATGAAGTGTGCTCCTGCAGGCATTGTAAAGCCTTTACGCATCAGACCCGACGGAACTGGGACAAACGCCTTAAAGTTCTCTTATATGAACATGCTTTGTCGGCCTTGGTACCAAAGCCTTCTGAAAAGACCCCCAAATCAACTGGAGATCGCGGTCGCTCTCCTAAGAAAGCCCTGAGACCGAAGAAACAAGATCACGGCACCGACGTGGTGTTAGACCCTCATTGGAAGACTAGACACGGTAAGCCCGGTACCACCCAGTTGGCTGTTGGTACCATTGTCGGTACCTCCTCTAGTGCGACCATCACTAGTACCTTGAGGACTAAGACACCATCGGAGACCATTTCTCTGAAGGAAAAACAGAAGACGGTGCGCTTAACATCCCCTTCTGGAACTAGAGCAACCCAGAAGTCGGTACCGAAAACAAAGCCATTGAATAGAGGTGATGGAGGTGGAAGGACTGATGGTCGCCAAGCCAAGTCCTCTAATCAAGGGTGATCTCAAGTATCTGAAGTCCGCTGTCCAGTACTTTCTCCAATCCGCATTAAGATACTGACAAGAAGAACTAGCAACTCGGGTGAGGAAGGCTTCACGACAAGGTTGGCGGTTAGCGGTACCAGATCGGTCTCGATATCGGAAGGCGAACTCAGGGAGTCCTCCCTGGAGATCTGTATCATCCAGGTTTCTTCACCTCGAGAGGAAAGATCCCAGCAGCAACATTCCCGATCACGATCACAAACACCTTCACACTCACCATCACCAGTACTGTCTATGGTACGCAGCCAGCATTCCAAGTTGCAATCCCGCACGACAACTCCACAGGCGAGGGATAGCAGGTCGCCGTCAGAGTCGCCACTTCAGGACCAAAGGTCGTCTCGGTCCACCTCTGGACCTAAACCACGAGACCGCTCCAGGTCATGGTCCTGTAGATCCACTTCCCGGGGACGGTCCCGTTTGCCACGCTCCCATCGTTGCAGGAGATCGCACTCCACTCAAGCTTCAAGCTGTTCCCGTCGGTACCATCGATCCCCTTCGCTGATACCAGAGGGCTACTATTCATCGGACTTGGAATCCCATTCCGACGACAATTGGTATTGGACACACAGCCATATGTATGATTATTACAGATACCATAGAGACCCTTACTTCCATGGGAACCGTGAGCCATGGTACCGCCTCTATGATACCGTATCTCCACCTCGACACCGGTACCATAGGCATGCTGAAACTCCTTCTTGATGGGATCGTCAAGATACCGTCTCTCCGCCCCGACACTGATACCGTCGGCGTGATTAAACTCCCCCTCGACGGGATCATCAAGAGGCTAAACACCGTGAGCGACAGAAGACAGACAAACGAAAGCAATTGTCGACAAGCAAAGACAGATCTCCGGATCAACACGGTACTGATGGAGACCATGGAAGATCCCCCAGACTGCATCATACTCCTAATAAGTCAGGGGGCAGGTCATCTGAGCCCTCCCCGCAGAGGAAATCTACCTTCCCGACTACAAACTCACCAAGAAGGTCTCTCTCACCAGCTGCAAAGAGACCGAGACCACACACCACTGGTAGAGCCGATTATCGACGTGCTCCTCCTCGTACACCTTCGTCCCCATCCACCAGTTTGCGCACGGCCTCACCTTCCCCAAAGCTTTCCCCAAAACCCAGGGGCACTAACCCTGACCCACCGTCACCTACAGACGATGTCAAGGCCTTTGCAGATCTAATGCTGAGAATGGCAGGTGCCTTAGGAATTCAGGTGGACCGTCAAGATAAACAGGTTGACGATCCAATTTTTGAGGACCTACAGAGACGGTCTCCAGCAATCTCTTCATTGTCTATCTCCCCATATCTGCTTCAGGTTCTCAAAAGTTTCTTGACAACACCATCTTCAGTTCTACTGACACCCCATCGTTTGGATCATTTATACAGAGTGTCAACGGAAATGGTTCTATGGCTTACTTATCACCCGAAGCCTAATTCGATAGTGGTGGATGCCGCGCAAATGAAGACTTCTCAAAAACTAGTCTCCACACCCATGGACAGAGAAGGCAAAAAATTAGATGCTATTGGAAGAAAATTTTATTCCTCGGCTTTTCTCCTAACAAAGATAGTGGCATATACAGTGTGCATGGGCACCTATCAAAAGTTTCTTTGGGATGCCCTAGCGCCCCACATCTCGAAGTTGTCGGAGCAGGACCAAAGGATAGTCCACTCCTTTAGAGAAGGCCTCACCCTAGCTGAATATAGCAGTCCATCGCCACGCATGGCTAAGATCGTCTGGTTTGTCCCATAAAGCCCGGGCCATGATTGAAGATCTTCCTTTTGATGAGCTGGGTCTTTTTCATGCTAAAATGGATGCTAAACTCAAACATACCCAAAATATGAGAGTGACTGCTAAGAAATTTGGTCTCCCGTCACATTACCAACAAACATGTCCCAGATTCTCGAACAGATGCTATTTCTCTTCCTACAAGAAAAGATTCAGTTCTCCTCCTTCACGGCCTCGCATCTCGACGTCTTATCAACCACATAAGCGGTACTTAAGCCAGTTCTGTACTAAGGCCCAGTTTCCCAAGAAGAAACCTGACGCCTCTAAACAGCGCATTTGACGTGATGCTACCACCAGTGCCTACCATGACTTCTCCGGCCGACTGTCTCTCCAACTCCATCCATCTGTGGCGATACATAACGTCGGACCACTGGGTCCTCAACATCTTACTAAAAGGTTATTTCATCGAGTTTGCCGAAAACCCCCCTCGGGGAGTCTACAGAGTAACTGCAGTATCCTCTGCACTCCTGGAAGAGGTGAGCACCTTGCTTCTCAAAGGGGCTATAGAGCCCATACCTCCGTCTCAGATCAAAAACACCTTCTCCACGTATTTCCTGGTGGACAAGAAAGATGGAGGCCTCTGCCCAATCCTGGACCTCAGAGATGTCCTCATACATACGCCCAAGACGATTCTGTATGATATCCCTTGCCTCCATCCTGCCTTTCCTGGACAAGGGAAGTTGGTTTGCCACCTTGGATCTAAAAGATGCTTATTTCCATATCCCTATCGCTCCAGCACACAGGCGTTACCTTGCCTTCACGACGGGCGGTCATGCTTTTCATTTCAAGGTTCTCCCATTTGGCCTTTGCACGACTCCAAGAATTTTTACAAAATGTGTATCAGTGGTGGTTGCTTGGCTCAGACAAAAAGGTGTTGTTGTCCTCCCCTACTTAGACGATTGGCTCTTCACAGCACATTCCGCAGACAAGCTCTCCGAGGACCTCCGCTTAGCAGTCTCTCTGCTAGAGGAGCTCGGATTTGTCATAAATCAAGAAAAATCTCCTCTCACCCCGACCAAGTCAGTTCGGTTCATTGGGGCGGACGTAGATTCCACTCGGGGCCACGCATACCTACCGGACGACAGATTCGACGCACTGTGCGGTATGATCTATATTGGCATAAGACACAGACAGATCACCGTTCGAAATGATTGGATTACCAATGGGCGGCATATAAATAAAATTTATTATTATTATTATAAATAAATTTTATTATTTATTTTTATTTATTACAGCGCATTCTAGGACACATTGCTTCCACAACTGCCGTGATGCCACTAGCCAGACTGAGGATGCGCCCCCTTCAAGTGTGGTTCATCTCTCATTATTGCCCATAGAGGGACGGCCCCAACAAGTGGCTAACAATTCCATAGCCAGTGCAAACGAGTCTACATTGGTGGCTAAACCAACAATTTGTTCGATGGCGGACGCCTTAAGCAGGGCGCAAAACAGCAATCGCGAATGGTCTCTCAGTCAGTCAATTTTGGAAGACCTCTTTCATGGCCCATGAGGCCCCTTCCAACTCTATGATTCTATTCTATATGTGGGGGACTCCTCTAATAGACCTGTTCGCATCCAAGAATAATGCGAAATGCCAACTGTTCTGCACCAGGGGCCCAAAGACACACGACAGTCTTGGGGATGCTTTTCTCTTCAGATGGACCGGTCCACTACTTTATGCCTTCCCCCTCCTTCCTGCTTCTGCCCAGAGTGATTACCAAGATCCAACAGGATTCCGCCAGGTGCATTCTGATAACCGCGTGGTGGCCCCGCCAAGTATGGTTCGCGCCTCTCCTTTTGATGGCCAGATGCCACTTCAAGAAGCTACCATTCCGCCCAGACCTTCTCACGATGTGGGATGGGCTAATCAACCATCCGGACTTGGCCTCGATCTGCCCGATGGCCTGGCTAGTCACTCCCTGAGCAATGTCTCTCATTCTGTACGTCGCATTATAGAGGCAGTGCAACGACCTGCTACACTCCGAGCGTACAAGTATAAGTGGCAAAGGTTCCAGGCCTTTCAAATCAAAAAGTGTCTGGACACTGCACCAGTTGATATACCACAGCTACTGGATTTTCTGGCATCCTTATCTATTGAAGGACTATCAGTCTCATCAATTAGAGGATATGTCGCAGCGATCTCCTGGTACTTTCAGTGAGAGGGAAAACCCTCCTGCTTTAAAGATCAATTAATCCAGGGTTTTTTGAAGGGCTACAAAACCTTTATCCTCCTGTGAAGGATCCCACTCCTGGTTGGAGCTTAGATATAGTCTTAAACACATTGATGAAAAGCCCCTTTGAACCAATGGCCACATGTGACCTATGCCTTTTATCAATGAAAACAACCTTTTTAGTAGCAGTTACATCTGCCAGGAGGGCAAGTGAACTGTGTGCACTGCGCATAGATCCATCTTATATGAAGTTTAAAAAAGGCAAGGTGATTCTCTGACCAGATATTACATTCATGCCAAAAGTGATTTCTTCTTTCCACCTTAATCAATATATCGTTCTACCGGCTTTCTTCCAGAACCAGACTTCTCCACTAGAGCTCAGCCTTCATACACTAGACGTTAGGTGCACTCTGGCCTTTTACATAGACAGAACTACTGGTGTGCGTAACTCTGTACGACTGTTTGTCTGCTACGGAGGGAGCAAAAAAGGCAACCCTGTTTCTACTCAACATTTTTCTAAGTGGGTAGCGGCTACTATCCACCTTGCTTACCAAATGTCAGGCAAACAGATTCCCACTTCCGTCCACAGCCACTCCATGAGAGCAGCGGCTACATTGACAGCGTTCCTAAAAGGTGTGCCTATACAGGACATTTGTAGAGCAGCGACATGGGCCACTCCATTGACTTTTGTCAAGACATACAAGCTTGATGCAGCGTCTTGCCCGGAAACCGCGCTAGCGAGAGCGGTATTATTTTCTGTGCTGGCCTGAACAAGTTGGTTTTAACTTGCGAACCCATTCCCCGCCGGTTCGCCCTCTTTTTCCTGTTCAATAAAGTTTATTGTTGTTACACCTTACTCTATAAGTTTTGGTGCTTTGTTTTGTCTTCCTCAGTTAGGTAGACAGGACATCCCCCCACCAGCGGATGAGCTTGCATTATTATCACATAACTATCATTATGTGTGGATTCACAGAGACCACGAAGAAGAAGGATAGGTTGCTTACCTGTAACTGTAGTTCTTCCAGTGGTCATCTGTGAATTCACACAAACCTGCCCATCCTCCCTTCTATGTCCTGTATTCTCTTTTAATGAAATTGCTGCTTTTTTGGTGGCTCAAAGAACTGAAGAGACAGGCAGGGAAGGGGCCTATATAGGCCTGAAGGAAGGGGGCGGGGCTACCGCCAAAACTTGAATAAGAGGTTCTTACGGTTTTCCGAAGTGCTCTGCGCAGGCGCAAGATTAACCCATTATGTGTGAATTCACAGATGACCACTCTAAGAACTACCGTTACAGGTAAGCAACCTGTCCTTCTGTATACAGTTGTCCCTTCACATTCGCTGGGGTTTGGTTCCAGGACCCCCCGTGAATACCCAAGTCCGTGAATACTCAAGTCCCATTATATGTAATGGCATAGCAAAATGGTGTCCCTTATATAAGATGGCAAAATCAAGGTTTGCTTTTTGGATTATTATTTTTTAAAGAATATTTTCAAGCCGTGAATACTTAAAACCATGAATGCCAAATCCATGAATGTGGAGGGACAACTGTAAATGTAAAAGTCGTTCATATTAGAGAAAAAATTAAAAAACCAGTATGTCCCAAAAGGCAATAAATACTCAGCAGCTCTGATCAGAATTTGGAAAAGTTTCTTTTTTGAGGACTACATCTCCCAGAAGAGAGCCAGCATTGTGTTGTGGTTTTGAGCATTGGATCATTACTCTGGAGACCAGGGTTCGAATCCCCATTGGCTGTGGAAACCCACAGGGTGATCTTTGGCAAGCCGCACCCTCTCAGCCTCAGAGGAAGGCAAAGGCAATCCTCGCTCTGAACAGATCTTGCCAAGAAAACTCCGTGATAGGTTCACCTTATGGTCACTATAAGTCAGATACAACTTGAAGACACACAACAACAACAACAGCAACAACAACAACAACAACATCTCTTAGAATCTTCCAGCCAGTACTTTTAGGCCAAAAACTAATTTTTCCAAGTTCTATCTCTGATGTACAGGAAGAACTTTTTGGCTTCTGCTTTGAGCAACACATTGTACAACATGTGACAACGGGGTTTCTTCTTTATTCCTAGAACTTTTATGCCTCATAGAAAAGGATGGTTATTGCTTAGGGGTAACCAGGGGTAACCACTTAGTGGGGTGGTTGTTTGTAGAACATCTCTTTCTTTTTCTTTTTCTCATTCTCTTCTGGATGCCCACTTGATACTAGAGTTGTCACAACTGGTGCATGAAGAAATGCTGTTCAACCTCTTCCCAAATGAAAGACTGAATGCCTCTCTTATCAGAGCTGGATGGGAAGAATGTATACAGTTTGAAGGAGCTATACTTACAACTCCTCAGATGCCAAGATTGACAAAGAGATCGATCACAGATTAACAAAGGCACATAGCGCATTTGGAAGACTTTACAAAAGAGTCTGGAGTAATAAACACCTGAGGCGAAGCACAAAAATCAGTGTGTATAGAGCCATTGTACTGTCTGTTCTTCTTTATGGATCTGAAACATGGCTCACCTATCGCCACCACTTACGACTCCTTGAACGCTTCCATCAGTGCTGTTTACACACAATCCTAAATATAAACTGGACTGACTATGTCATGAATGTTGCTGTCCTTGAGCAAGCAGGGATCACCAGCATTGAGGCCATGATATTGAGAACACAGCTGCGCTGGGCAGGGCATGTTTCTAGGATGGAGGACCATCGCCTCCCCAAAATAGTACTCTATGGTGAACTCACCACGGGTCAGCGTAAGAGGGGTGCTCCAAAAAAGCGATACAAGGACTCCCTGAAACAACATCTCAGGCTTGGCCAAATTGATCACCAACAGTGGTCCGCCCTGGCCTCACATCGGGAGGCATGGAGACACATTATCCACAATGCGGAAACATCACCCAAGGAAACCTTCTGCTGTGCTTTCTGTAACTGGACTTGTCTATCTCGGATTGGCCTTTTTAGTCATCAGCACGCTTGCAGAAAATGCGGAATGAGTCCTTCCTGAATCTTCATTTGCGAAGAAAAGCCAGAGAGAGAGAGCATTGCAGGATTTGAGGCAACATATAAACCACATTCAGGTGAGCCAATGTGGTGATAGGGATGTGGGCACTCACACAAAACCAGCTCTGGCACTAGTGTATACTCTGCAGCTTTCCAGATATTTGCATCTGTAGTCCCACTGAGTTTGGATAATTGAATACAATTTCTGAGCTCCTGTGGCTGGGAATCTTGATGAGGCTGGATTCCCAATCGTGAAAGCTCTGTAATTGTGTGCAACTGAACATGGTTATAGTGCCGTATTCAAGGTCTGGGAAGGTGCTGAGCATATTGTGACATTCATGAGTGGGATGTGCCCACAGTCTCCCTTCCCCACCCCCCACCTTAGCCCTACCTGCATAGGCTGATAATGAGTCTGAAAAATTCCAATAAGTGAAGGTTTGATTAAATGAGGAAAGGTTCCATGATAGGTATCTATATTGGTTTTGGAGTATACAGTATTTGTGAGTGTGCTTTCCTCCCCGTTATTGTTGCCCCTTATTTTTAAATTATGGTTTATTTCATTGTAACATAGAAGAGGCTAGCCTTTTTTTTAATGCCCGGCTGAAATTATTACTGAGATTTTATGTAAAGTAGACAAAAAATTTTTGCAATTAAATTTTGTTTTGTTAAATGTTTTTCAGTAAATCTTTAGAGGGCGCTTGGGTTTGTCCATGTAGTTCCAAATGCCAACCATTTGTAAGCGTTTAGAATGGCAGTATTTTTAATTTGTCCCATGTCGTGCTATGCTTTAAACCCTTTTTAGTGGTGCTAGTTAAATGGCAGATCTCCCAAGGTTTGGTTCAGATTACATGACTCACTTGCCTCTACTTTCTCTCTTATTCTCTTACGCTCTATTCTTATAAAAAGGTATTAATGGTTGATGGCACTGCTTATCAGAAAATGACATTGATACAACAAATTTGTTTTCAGTTGAACCAGCTTCTTTTCAGGTAAAAGAGAAATTGTTGAACAGCCTATCCATATCAATTAATAAAATCCTTCCCAAGAATAATTGTTGCATTTATCCAAGTGAACTCTCCACAATTCTCTGCAGAATCAAGCCATCTTGAGTCCTATCTTGGGAGAAAGGCAGGGTATAAATCTAATAAATAAATAATTTTTTAAACACTGATTCTCAGAATGTAAACTGCAACCTGGACCACTAGTGCTTTAGAGTCAATAATTTACCCTGTTCTCTTATTGCTAAATGTTGTACCTGAGCAAATCAGGCACAATAGTTAGAAAGCACTGTTGATATGGGTGTGTGTGTGGGGGGGGGGAACAGCCAAGTTTTATTACACTTGACACACAAATCTAGCATGCTCCCTCTATGTCAAATCATATAAGGGACGATGGCTGACTGGGATATTTCTCCTTCCACAGGTGGCTTGGGAAAGTCAGTCCTTCTCCACTCCCTCTGCTTTGTGTCTTCTTCTTCAAGTTTCCCTTCCTTGCTAGACACCATATTGGGAGACTTGGGTTGTGCAGGTTTCTTGAACTAGAACAGCAGTGCAGAAATTCAAAACAAAACAAAACTGTTTGATGGCAGCAACTGGTGACAATAAAAACACAAGTAATTCACTCAATTACTCGCCCACCATCATGATTCGCAGGCATGCCTGTTTGAACAAGAAATGTGTTGTGCCTGTAATCTTGGGGAAAAAACCATGGAGAGAAATGAAAACTGACTACGACACGGAGCAATGTGTTCAAGCTACAGGAAAAGAGATTCCACCTAAACATTAAGAAGAATTTCCTGACAGTAAGAGCTGTTCAGAAGTGGAATACACTGCTTCGGAGTGTGGTGGAGTCTCCTTCTTTGGAGGTTTTTAAGCAGAGGCTGGATGGTTATCTGTCAGGAATGCTTTAATTGTTTATTCCTGCATGGCAGGGGGTTGGAGTGGATGGCCCTTGTGGTCTCTTCCAACTCTATGATTCTATGAAAATGCAGCCTGCAGGCCACATGGGGCCCCTAGGGTCCTACATTTTTGTCCCCCCCCCTCCAATTCATTTGATTCCATCTCCCCCACTTGCCTTGTAGGGGGTGGGGCAATGCAATTCTGCATGTTTTTGATCATTTCTGGGCCATATTAGGCCCAGCAGAGATCTTTTTTGGGGGGAGTTGTACAGCCCTCCAAGGTCCTGGGGGAGGCAGTGTGGTCCTCTAACCCCCAACAGTTGCCCATCCCAGAGCTGGAAAAAATGAGATCCACACTCAACATGACTTGCACTCAGACACCTGGCTGGCATTGCTTATTCATTGTTATACATGGATCCTAAAGCATTATCAGTTTTCTAAGGAAAGGCTAGGGCCTCACATAGTCATAGGTTTAACAGGCCACTTCCTCAGCCCATCAGTTTTTGTTCTCTTATGGTGCTAGCCTGCATGGGCATAATTTAATTTCAGTGGGGGTCTAAATGTCCTAAAGGCACCAGATCCTGCCTGATCTTGGAAACTAAGTATGCTCAGCTCTGGTTAGTATGTGGGTGGGAAACTGCCAATGAATATGAGGTGCTGTAGGCTATATTTTAGAGGAAGGAACTGGCAAAACCATGTCTGAGTATTCATTGCCTAAGAAAACTGGGGGAAATTCATGGGGTTCACCATAAGTTGACATGGGACTTGAAGACACACACACCGTGGGCGGAGGGTGGAGCCCTGTTAGCATATTATCAGCAGGTGCTTATTAGAACTACATAAGTTATATAACCTGTTTGTATGGTTAGAGCAAGCAAAATCTATAAATGCATCATATCATTTCCATCACAATTTTGTTTATCAGTTCAGCCTGAGCTGTAATTGAAATGCAGAAAGCTAGCACATCACTGGCACCAAATGGCTAATTTCTCATGCTAGTTAGTTTATTCTCTCCGCAGCTGTCCCTGCTGCTTTTCTTCCCCCCTCCCCGTGCACCCTGCCACGTCTTTTCTTTCCACCACATTGAAGTTGCTTGTCTATTTCAGTCTCATGCTTGCCTCATAAAGCAGAATGTACTCTACTTAAATGAATAGTCTCAATCATCCAGAAGGTACCTATTGGCATTAAAACTACTTTTTTTCATCTTCTAAAGCTAACATTTTAAGCACTCCATCTTCTGTAGAACCATTTGAGTAAATGTTGTTCAATTAACTTAATTATTATGAGAGAAATCATGCATTAAAATAAAGGTAGAGGCTTGGTTTCGATCTTTAGAAACGTGAGCTGTTGACTCCCCCAAAGCGATAGGCATGGACTGTGGCACATGCACTCTGGTGTTCTCTGGTTGTTTCTCAGTCACTCCTTGCCAAACTCATCTCATGTGGAGTCCAGAGTGATACACACAGGCAGAGAGGAAAGAAGCTGAAAGCAGTCAGACTGGTGATCAAGCTCCCTTCTGGCATATTGTGACCATGGATCTGGCCCATTCCTCCCCTGTTATTGGCATAAAACAGGATGGAGTCCAGAGCACCGCGACAGCCTGTCCCTGCAGTTGCCACTGCCCGCATCCCACCAGCCAGAAAGCTGGCCTGCAGCACATGAGAAAGCCCCCCCCCCCCCGCATGTGACCAGCCTGGTCTTATGCTGAGGGTCTGCTTCCTGGATCCAGAGAGAGCGGTGCAGACAGCAGCTGCAGTGATGGACTGGCATGGCAGTAGGGCCTCCTGCGGTCCCTGCAGGGCCCAGTCTGTTTCTTCTGCAGAAAACATTTTCCCTCATGTATTTTAATATAATGTTTTATTGGGCTTTACCCTATCTTAGCCTTGTCTTTGCCCTGGTCGTCGTGAGATCTGCCCAGAGGCAAAACAAGGCAAAAGCCCTGTGTTGTTAGGAGTGCAGGGCTCAAAGACGGGCTAAATCGCCCGTGTAGACAAAGCTCTAAGTCTCCTAGTTGCTCCAAAATAGCAAGCAGGCTTGACCTCATATTGTTTATAAAGGTTCAGTAGTATCACCTGACCTCCTCTGGTCTGTCTGTTTAAGGTGGCTTCCTTAGTGGGCTCTGTACACTTATTTTCTTTTAACTATATTGCAATTCAGAGGCTGAATCTCTGCTTAATGCTTCCTGTTCCCCCCGTCACTGGTTCAAGATCATTTGCAGGCTTGCGCAGCTTGGTATTTGCCTGGCTTTTGTGCCTAACTCCTAAAGTACTTTGCAGATTCATAAGCTTGTGTTGACTAACTTGGCTCCAGCACTCAAAGTGCACAATTCACCAGATTCTTCTCCTGTGACCATTCCTTCCATTATCCTGGAGAGTTTGCCACAAGAGCAACTATACATGGTGTTGTCCCCAGTTGCATACTCCCTCTGCTTCTGCACTGTAGTAGCATTGTAGCACTGTAGTAGTGACTGTTCATAGAGCATACAACCAAATTGGTTGGATGTAAGGAAAAAACTACCCCTGCTGGCTCCATATATATCTTTTAGTAATTTCTAAGAGTGTTGAAGTTAGCACAAATTTCTAGATTCTAGAATTTTTTATCCTAGGTTCTGCCACCAAAGTCAAACTCTGTTCCAAATGGTTAAGGCAGAAGTCCATACTATCTTACAGCTTAACTTTAAAACCTGTAATTATATAGACAATGAGAGTGGCCTTCTGCAAAGTCACAGATAATAGGAACCAGTATATGGAGTGGGGGTGACTAAATTCATTTACAACTGTATTTACTACTACCCATATAATGATGGTGGGGAGAATTTGCTGATAGAAGTGAAAGCAACAGACCTCCTTTATGTGTTTTGATGGAGAAATCTCACTATAATGTTCACCATATGGCAGGATTGCTTGTTTATTATTGTATTATCATTTATTACTGGCATTTGTACTCTACCATTCTGTCACTGATATAACTTGCAGTGCAGCTCTGACTAAGCAACTGTACTTTGGAAACTCTGAGAAGTGTTAGGGGAATCCAGTGGATAATGTGTTCGGCTCACATTTGAACGCCCTAACTTCAGGCCGTGGCAAATTGGAAACAAGACAGCTAAACCTGAGGGGAGGAGGGGGCGATAGTGTGTGCCTTCCCAAAATAACAGAACTTTGGAATCATCCAATAAATACAGAGCCAGCAGAAGGAAGTATTTCATTTAATGCATAATTGACTTTGGCTTCAATCCTATGTACATTTACCTGGGCGTATGTCTAGTGGAGCTCATTGGGATTTACCCCTGGATAAACATGGATAAGGCATTAATTGCAACAAAATGTTGTTGCACTGGAAAGATAAAAATGACTGTAAAACAGATTTTCACAAAATTAAGGGAGAATAAAAATATCAGTGGCTTTTAGAGATGGTAATTTAAAATGGACAAAGGTAATACAGTATAACTCTGTGGAGTAGATGCTGGGGATGAAGCATGAGCTCAGCCTTCAGCCATGATCTTTCTTGGGTCAGCTGGATTGCTGTTACTTGAAACTAAGCTGGATGTTTTATGAAAAGTTTATATGTATGTATATGGTGGCCATGTGTCCTATTTCCCAAAGGACAGCCCTGTGTTTGAAAGGCTGACGGAAACGATGTGTCACTTTGAAGACTTCCTCTGTTTCAGTGGCTATCTGATCCCTATCTACAGTCGTCTGTTCCCATTTGTGGGGGTTAAGGGCGGAGCACCACCGCGAAAGTGAAAAAACTGTGAATAAATTAAGCCCCCCTCCAAACATGCTGTATTCATAGAATCATAGAGTTGGAAGAGACCTCAAGGGCCATCCAGTCCAACCCACTGCCATGCAGGAATAAACAATCAAATCACTCCCAACAGATGGCCTGTCAGGCTCATCCATGAAGCCTCCACATTACCCAGACTTCATGGATGAGCCTGACATGAAGTTGGTAGAGCCCGTTTCCCTTGGTTGTGCCCGTTTCCCTTGGTTGGGCCTCTCAGCTCTAGGGCATGGACCAGCCCGCCCTTTGCGGCCTGGGAACGCTGTTCTTCAGGGCGGCTCAAGGTCAACCACCTGGGGTTGTCTGGACGCCAGAAACCTCCCTGTGTGCCATTCTCACTCTGTGAGTTTTTAACTGGGGATGGGATTGTGTTGCTCTCAGTTTCGGCTTTGGTTATGTTCATGACACACGTTTCCTTGCTGAATAAAGCTTTGCTTATTGAGTAAATGAGAGCATGTGTTCCTGGTACATCACATGGCCATCCAGTCTCTGTTTAAAAACCTCCAAAGAAGGAGACTCCACCACATTCCCAGGCAGTGTATTCCACTGCCTAACAGCTCTTACTGTCAGGAAGTTCTTCCTAATGTTTAGGTGGAATCTCTTTTCCTGTAGTTGCTCTGTGTCCTAGTCTCCGGAGCAGCAGAAAACAAGCTTGCTCCATCCTCAGTATGACATCCCTTCAAATATTTAAACATGGCTATCGTATCCCCTCTCAACCTTCTCTTCTCCAGACTAAACATGCCTAGTTCACTAAGCCACTCCTCATAGGACATGGCCTCCAGACCTCCAACCATCCTGGCTGCCCTCCTCTGGACACGTTCCAGCTTGTCCATATCCTTCCTGAACTGTGGTGTCCAGAACTGGACACAGTATTCGAGGTGAGGTTTGACCAAACCAGAATAAAGTTGGGGCTATTACTTCCCTTGATCTAGATACTGTACTCCTATTAATGCAGTCTAGAATCGCATTGGCTTTTTTAGCTGTCACGTCACACTGCTGACTCATGTTCAGCTTGTGGCCCACTAAGACTCGTAGATCCCTTTCACATGTACTGCCCTCAAGCCAGGTGTCACCCATCCTATATCTATGCATTTCATTTTTACTGCCCAAGTGTAATATCCTACATTTCTCCCTGTTCAAATTCATTTTGTTAGTATTGGCCCAGCTTTCTAATCTGTTGAGGTCATTTTGGATTCTGATCCTGTCCTCTGGGTTATTAGCTATCCCTCCTAATTTGGTGTCATCTGTAAACTTGATAAGCATACCCTCTATTCCCTCATCCAAGTCATTGATAAAGATGTTGAATAGCACTGGGCCCAGGACAGAACCTTGTGGCACCCTGCTGGTCACTTCTCTCCAGGATGAAGAGGAGTCATTGGTGACTACCCTTTGGATTCGGTCAGTCAACCAATTACAAATCAACCTATCAGTTGCACTGTCTAGCCCACTAGTTACTAACTGTTTTGCGATAATATCATGGGGGACCTTATCAAAAGCCTTACTGAAATCAAGATACATTACATCCACTGCATTCCCTTCATCTATCAAGTTTGTAACTCTATCAAAAAAAGATATAAGATTAGTCTGGCATGACTTGTTTTTGAGAAATTTTGTGATCACAGCATTCCTTTCTAAGTGGTTACAGAGTGTCTGTTTAATTATTCTCTATCACCAACAGCACCGCTAGAACCTCCCTTTCCTGTCTTTGCATGATGCCTCAGCCAATTTGTAAATTCCCTCTGCCTTCCTCTACTCCAAATTAAATGTTAGTAGCAGCAGCAGCTGCCATGCCAACCACCAACAAGACTGCGCCTCTCTATCTCCTATCCTTGCAACAAAACCACTCCACATCTGGTCCTGTCCTGGCTCCCAAATCGACCTGTGCCACCTAAGCAAATTCATTCCATCCCGTCTCCCCTGAACCAAAGTAAAAACCACAGTTTTTGCCATAGTGGCAGCAACAATTCTTGGGCACACAAAACTTTCCCATCCTTGCTCCCCCCCTCATCTCCCAGCCAGCACAACACCCCATGTCTCTTGCTGTCCTGGCTCCCAAATCAACCTGTGCCACCTTAATACATTTATTCCACCCAATGTCCCCACAAACCAAAGCAAAAAGCGTAGTCTCCACTGCGGCAACAGTTCTCGGGCCCACAAAACTTTCCCACCCTCGCTCCTCCACCCTCCTCTGCCCAGCCTGCAACAACACCCCACATCTCGTGTTCACCTGGAATTCAAACCAATATGAATTGTGCACCACGATATGGAGCTAAGCATTCCTACACTACCTTAAAACTCCATTGTCATTCAAACATGGGAAAGGGAGAAACAGGCAATGTTGTTGGCTGGAGTGGAGGAAGAGAAGGGAGAGGATGAGGATGGGGTGGGGGTGGGGTTGGAGCCTGTCTTCCCGGGAGGCAAAGGGGCTTTGCAGATCTTGCAGAATCATGATAGTACGGCGGTTGTGGTTTTTCCAGACAGGAGGAGGGGGAGGAGAAGGAGGACAAGGTCTTGCAATGAAAATACTGTTGATGTATTCCAGCAGTATATTGTTGATGTATTCCAAAACGTATTCCAAATGTATTCCAAAACGACTAATGGGAAGGGGAAACTGTATTTTAAAGATAAAGGACTATTGGAAGTAGAAAGGTGAAAGCAAGAAATTGGGGGGAAATGTTTTTTCCTTATTTATTTATTTATTTATTTATTTATTTCAAAGCCTTATTTTTGTGGGGAAATGGAAAAATAGATTGTGGAATACAAGGGACCCTTCCCACCCATGGGTGTTTGGTTCTGGACCCCCATCTGGATAAAATGCAGGGTGCTCAATCCCCATATTAATCAATGATGGTGCATGCACGCGGCTGTGTGCTTATGCATTCACGTGCATATGCTGCCATTGAGTAATATGGAGCATGGCAACCTGCAGGAGCTCCAATCAATGGATGGCAAACCCACCAATGTGGCGGACACACTGCATTTTCTTTTAAAACAATAAACCAACATTTTAAGAAGAGGTGTTCATCATGTATTGGGCCCACCACATTACTTCTATAAATAGTAGATAGCAGGTAGACTTTATGTTAGACTAGGTACAGCAGTATCACTCAAAGTGGTGATCTGTGTCAGTATGAGAACCGTTGGCTGCCAGTCCATGTTTAGTTTCCAGGAAAGAAAGAAACAGTTGTAGCCAGTGGGCACAAATTTAAACTACGGTAGTCTCTGGCACATTAGGGGGAAAAGAAAGCCAGTTCCCCAAAGTGATATAGCACTGATTTATAGTATCAGCTTATTATATTTCCTGTATTGTATTGTATTTCCTGGTCCTGTTGTTGTTGTTGTTGTTGTTGTTGTTGTTGTTAGTTCTTTTTATGGAAATGATTAATTTATGTCTGATTTTCACAATGGAGGACAGAAGAGACAAAATAATTTTGTTTATTAATGTTGATAATTGTTCAGTTCTCACTGTTTTGTTTTGTTTTGTTTTTACTTGATTCTCATTAATGTGCAAAGATAAGAAGTTTCCTAACCATTCAGGTGTTCCTTACAGTTTAGAACTTTATAGCTCCATCTATAGAGAGAAAGTATTAAAAAGTATGTTCAATTTGTAATTATTTTCTAAATAAATTATACTTTCAGTATACCAAACATGGTAGTTTTATGCCAAACCATGTTATTATACATAATACATTTTGTATTCCTAAATTAACAGAGTGATTTACAATTTGTAAAGGATGCTAATATTGCAGTTTTCTTCTGCCTGCCCCCAATACATTTCTAAGCAGAAGGGAGAACAAGGGTCCTAAGTTGACTGTCATCACTTAAACCCAGGGCTTCCGTTGCCTATCAACACTTTGAATTTGGGAAGTTCACATGCAGGACAAGAGTACAGGCTTTTAGAAATGGTAATTAAAAAGAGACAAAAGTAATATAACTCAGAGGACCAGGTGATGGGAATAAACTAAGAGCAATGTTTTACAAAAGAGTTCCTTCCCCTTCTGTTTTCTCAGATTGTTATACAGAGGTTTTCTCCTTCTGATCCTGGAGGCAATACTGTACATGGTCATCATGACTTATAGCCACTGATAGTCTTATCTTCCATGAAATGCTTTTTTCTCTTCTGCAGAATTAAGATAGATGCAAAAACAGGAGCATACATCTTGCCAGGCTCAGTATCCCTTTCACCCAGTTTTCATTTCCATTGACCAAATTATCCTTCCATTATCCTACCCTTAAGTACTGCATCCTCCACTTTGATATTCCTCAAATTCTGTGACCTCTGAAAATGTGTTGATTTAAGTGGAGGAGAGGGCAGACACTGACACCTGCTGAAGAGGCGTATCCCAGAGGTTGAATGTTCTTGTTAAATTCTCTCTCTCTCTCTCTCTCTCTCTCTCTCTCTCTCTCTGTGTGTGTGTGTGTGTGTACCTTCAGGTTGCCTGTCAACTTATGGCAACCCCATGAATTTCATAGGGTTTTCTTAGGCAGGGAATACTGAGAGATGGTTTTGCCAGTTCCTTCATCTGAAGTGTAGCCTACAGCACCTAGTATTCAGTGGCAGTCTCCCATCCAAGTACTGTCGAGAGCTGACCCTGCTTAGTTTCTAAGATCAGACAGGCTCTGGTGCCTTTAGGGTATTTGGGCCCTGTTGTTAAATTGGGGCTATCATATTTTGAAAAGCAAAAAAACAGGACACATTTACCAACTGACTTCAAGCCATCAATCACTGTGATGACTCACTTTAAATAATCCTACTATGTAAGTTGTGGTAGTTGCTACTAGAAATATTCCTAACCCTCAAATAACAACAATTTTGCTTTCCCTTTCCCCCTTCCTTGCCTCTTCCAATAGCTGTCTTACCCACTCCACCAAGATGCCCTGTTCCATCACCTTTACACAGCCAGGGAGGCTCACACAGCTGCCTCACTTGGCTAGTTTTCCTCCTCTGACCCCAGGTCTGTCTCTCTTTGCCCTCCTCCCTCAGGTTACTATCTCTCTTTCTGAGCACCTCCATCCCTTCGCCTAGTGAAGCTCTTGATGGAGCTGGTGAGACAGTGAACAGGAGGTGAAGCAGTAGCAGACATTTTTTTAAAAAATCTTCAGACATTTAAAAAATCTGCCTAGACAGAAATTTTAGCTCTAAAAAAGAGGATAGGTCCAGGAAAAGGAGGACATATGGTAACCCAGCTAAATAGGATGGAGGACCAACATGCCATTGAGTACTCAGCAGTACAAGTGCCATGGAGTTGAGCAAAAGTACCCCAGTAACACCACATCTTTCACACTTAAGAAGGATTACTTGTTCCTTCTACTACCTTTAATCATTCTGTCAGATTCACAGTTAAGAGTGGTCCAAAGGCAGGATTTATGGAAGTAAAGCACAAGTGTGTAGTTGTATATGTTTAGCATGAGTTTGGTGGATTTTCCTTGTACCTCAAACTTCCCTTTTGTCAGTGAAACCTACTGGTGCCATCATAGCCATGCCCTTGGATTATGGGTGATGAAGTCAGCCGTCTTAACACCAGAGAAATATTTCCAGAATGAAACCTTTCCCTGTGTAGAGATTCCGAGCTAGGCTTTTGTGGCCGCACAAATAGATCCTTGTAATGATTTTGTGTGTTTGGCAATCCCAGTCTGTTTTATTTTTGGCTCAGCTGCATGCCCTCTCTCTCTCTCTCTCTTCCTGCCCAAGCTTGGCTTGGCTATACTGGCTACCTGTCAAGTTTTGGTTTGGTTGTAAGATGCTTGTGCATTGACTTCTAAAGCCTTTTTGGAACAAAGGCCAACTTTTCCTCCGAGTCATTAATTTCCCCGGTTCTCTTGGCCAGCAGAGGTCAGTTGACTCAGCTCTGCTTTATTTCTTCTGTGCTGAAATGCATCACTGTCAGATTCAGGTTTTTTGTGACAGCTTTTGGTTATTCTGTCCTTTGCAGGAACTTCAGAGCCCCTAGTGTATCCACCTTTCTTGGCCTGCCTGAATACTCTGGAACTCATATGCTGGGGATCTGTCTGTATGTTACAAAGGCTTAGTGTTGACTTCTACAGTAGAAGGAAATATTTCTTTCCAATAAGACATCTAGCTACCAGGGAAGTCATAAAAAGCTCCCCCTCCCATTCTTTTCCTTCTTTGTTTTATAAATGCAGCCTAAGCTTTTAAAACAAGTACAGTATGTTCCAAATTTACTACCAAGCCCTCTGTTCTCTTAAAAAAAAAAAAAAAAGATACACAAATGTTTCTCTAGTACCACTTTGATTTCCCTCTGACCTGCCAAGTGGAGCCAATAAACAAAGAGGGTGGTTCTATGTCTGTCTGTCCCTTTGTCACACTCTTGCTTACCATCTGCTTTGATGCTCCCAACATAGTTAACTCCCTCATCTTCATTGTGCTGGTGCTTCTCCATTGACTGCATTAGAATTACATCTCTAGAATGGAGGTGTGCAAGAATTCCGCCCCCCACCCCACATACTTCAGGTTCCATTCATATAGTATCTTATGGGGGTGGGGTTGCATTTGTTTTACTGTAGTACTCACATTTGTCTTTGGATGGTTTTCCTCTCTTTCCTTGATCTCTTTTAAAACTTATTTTGCCACTGCCTATGGCTATGAAAACTGCAGAGTAGCTGTTATCGGCCATGGCTGCTGTGTTTTTGCTTAGAACAGCCTCATTTGAGGTCCTGGAATCCAGAGAGAGCAGGGAGCAGGCACTATTCATTTCATGCCTTCACTGATGCTTCAGAATAACACTGTGTTGTGGTATTCTGGGAAAAGCGAGATGGCAGCAGTTGAGCATTCTCCAATTCAGCTCATAGAGACAAGTAAGTCTCCTCTGTCACAGAAAGAATGGATGAGGCATGAGTGCTTTTGGGGCGTCAAATTGTTCCTTTCTGACTCTCTTGCATGAGAGGGAGGACCTAGAAATACAAGGCCTGGAAATGCAAAAGAGATTCTGACAATGTGTCTTGCAAGATATCATAAAGCCTTCATTTCAAGTTACTGGCAAGAATAAATTAATAATTACAGGCTATTTTGCTAGGGCAGCAAGCTATTATGGTATTGTGACTAAGTAGAGGCATGAAACTACATACTTGTCAGCATACAGATGAAGGTAGGATGCCTATTTATTTGTAAGACCCATAGCCTCACACAAACACCACTTTTTGAGCATAAGGGCCCTGCAAGTCCAGCATTCTATTCACATTCAGGCCCATCACTCTGGGAATACTTCCTTCCCTCTCTGCCTCAGTACACATTGCACAAGAGCCTTTCTGTCTCTAGCACACTTGTATTAATTTGTTCTACACTGGCCTCCAAAACAAGGTGTGATGAGCAGCTTATCATAGTAGTTTACTTTTAAGAGCATTAAACAGAGCCCTGAATTTCAAAATGGATCTTGTTGTACTTGTGCAACTGAAACACACTAAGAGACAGCTAAAACACACAAACACAACAGTGGTACAGCTGTAATTTCTTATTTATTTATTTATTTTGGTCATTGTTGTAGTCTCTGATTTTATTTATTTATTTATTTGGTCTGATTTTATTTACCAATTTTCTGCTTAGATTGCCAGTAGTATGTGCCCTGGGATAGAATTTTTGACCAACTAAGAGGTGGGGAGAACCAGTATCTTTTTCTCATACAACATGTGCCTGGATTTCAAGATAAAATTGGATTCTGAGGCAAATATAATGGGGATGACAAAAACCTCACTTTTTTCATTACACATTTGGTGAGTCATAATTTTTTTTAACCTTCCCACTTGCCTTTTAAAGTTGGTCCTAATGAGATGTTAGGCACAGAGGATTTCATTACATTTGGTGTCAAGAAAGATCTTAAACAGGGCAAAAATAAAATTAGCAAAGGCATCTCCTTGTTCTATAATGTGAAAAGTTCTAGTAGTTTTCTAAACTCCTGGGACTATAGAATGCCATTTTAAAATGGCAGGAAAGGAGAACTACTTCTGTTTCACTCACCGCTTGTAATCAGTTCTGACCAGCCTTTGAGAACAAGGACTTGAGAGCAATATTTTGGGACCTTACATATAACCCGTAAACTACAATCTCCTCCCCTGCATTTAATATAATTGGAAGATGCTGGCATTCTTTCTTTAGCCTGCAAAGCCCAGATCAAGCCAACACTGCCAAAAGAGTGTCTCATCTCCTGTTTCTACATCCCATCAATGGAGACTTTCCTCTTTACAGTGCTATTTTGAATGCCAGCTCTGAATTTATTTTGTCCTTCTGCTGTTTTGTGTTCATGATTTTCTGTATCGTGCTAATTTCAATTTGGCCTTTCAAATCGTTTTGTTTATTCCACTGGTTTTAGTGTTTTCATCATTTTAAACTGCTTTTGAATGTTGTCAGCTGCCTTGCATACTCTATTTAGTGGAGAGATGGAATGAGAAATGCAGTAAGTAAAATAATAGATATAAAAGTGAGACCTTTGGCAACAATGGGTATTGAATCTGAGCGCTCAAGCAATAACCTGGCTTAATCAGCCCTTCCTTCTCCCTCGTTGTGTGCAAGGAAGAAGAAGCCAGTGCGATGGTAGTTGTTAGATGTTAGACTAGGACTAAGGGAATCATTCAGCCATGAAACTCACAAGAATGCCTTTGGGTCAGTTGCACTCATTGCAAGTTGTTGTGAGGATAAAGGTGTATATGAGTGTGTTGGGGTGGAGAAGAAACAATGACCATCCACATTTAAGTGAAATGGAAAATGGTAGTGAATATGAGAAACAGTGGTATATCTCATAAGCAGAAGAATTAGTATTTACAAGCAGAAAGTGATCAACAACCAGTCCCACCCCAACACCCCAGAGTCTAGTGGAGAAATAAAGCAGGCTTAGTTTTCTTTGTAAAAAACATATATAAGTTTTCTTACAAATAATAAAGATTTCATACCATCTCAGACTGAAAGGATCTGTAACATGCTTTTAAAACATGGAAGAGAGAAATAGAATTATACAATGGAGTACAAACAAACACAAGTGGACTGTTGACTAATTGATACAGGGAGAGAAAGGGTATAGCTAAGACCAAGAAACTAGAAATGCCACAAATATATGCTGTGCTTAAGCTGAGAGAGGCATGCAAACTAACAGCCACTCTGCATAGGCATGCTAAGGTTGCTTCCTCTAACAAAAAGCTGCCAACAGTGTCCTCCAAGATGTACAGAAGGGAAAGGAAGGAGGAATGCTCTAGCCTGAGGGTCATTGCAGCTTCTGTGCATCACAGGTTTTGTATAATGTGTGAATGCAGCTAATGGTAGCTGTGGTTTCTCAGTTCAAAAAGGAGCAACAAAAGCAGGAATGTCTAAACTTCTTCCAGCCATGCAGAAGGATGAGAATGTGAGCATGGGAGGATATTGCACTAAACTATAGTTTAGCTGGACTGACTATGTGACGAATGTTGCTGTCCTTGAGCAAGCAGGGATCACCAGCATTGAGGCCATGATATTGAGAACGCAGCTGCGCTGGGCAGGGCACGTTTCTAGGATGGAGGACCATTGCCTCCCAAAAATACTACTCTACGGTGAACTCGCCACGGGTCAGCGTAAGAGGGGCGCTCCAAAAAAGCGATACAAAGACTCCCTGAAACAACATCTCAGGCTCGGCCAAATTGATCACCAACAGTGGTCCGCCCTGGCCTCACATCGGGAGGCATGGAGACGCACTATCCACAATGCTTCAGCCTGATTTGAGAACTCACAACGAACAAGTCTTGAAGAGAAATGACAACGCAGAAAGAATCACAACCCGGAAACATCACCCAAGGAGACCTTCTGCTGTGCTTTCTGCAGCCGGACTTGTTTATCTCGGATTGGCCTTTTTAGTCATCAGCATGCTTGCAGAAAGCATGGGATGAGTCCTTCCTGAATCTTCGTTTGCGAAGAAAAGCCAGAGAGAGAGAGAGAGAGAGTGTGTTTAGCTAGAGTTTGAAAAAAAGTTACTTGGTTATAGTTTAACGTAGCATTTGAATGTATCCATTATGCAAGTAGGTTATTTGAACCTGTTTCACAAAACGTATCAGTTTCTAAAGTAGGGACAATTAAAATTTAGTATTTTGTTTGAAGACAAGAAGAAATCAGAGGCTGTTGTGATAAGAAGAGCAATTGAAATTGTTAGATAGCAGGAGATTATGGCCAATATTGACCAGTGCACTAAGCTAGTTGTAACTATAGCAGTGTAGACAGTGGCAGCAGGAGCACAAAAAGGCTATGTGTGCAGTTGATGCAAAAGGCTTCTACCCTGGTGGTAACGGGTGGCAAAGAAGTTGTCCGTGAGTAAAAAAACAGTGCGGCCGCCTCCAATGCTAGCCGCAACAGTCACGGACGCCACCGAGAGAGAAACGGCAGTGTCCAAAATGCACTCCTTGCCGCGCGGCAAGAGGCTGAAAGAGGCGTCTGAAAATCTCCTTAGTCTGCAGTTAAAAATATATCTATTTCCACAGGCTTACAGGAGTTAAGTAGTTGTTTAATTTGCCTTTCACTGCAGCTTTTTGTGTTGTGCTCAGTGTATTTTATCAGACATTTGCAATTCGTGATTGTAGTATTTGTAATTTTTGACATGTAATCTATGATTTTATGAGACCCAGCATGGTGTAGTGTTGGCCTATGACTCTGAAGACCAGGGTTCTAATCCCTACTTGGCCATGGAAACCAATCGGGTGACCTTGGGCAAGTCACATTCTCTCGGTCTCGGAGGAAGGTAAAGGCAAACCCCCTCTGAACAAATCTTGCCAAGAAGAACCCTGTGGCAAGTTCACTTTAGGGCCACATTAAGTCAGAAACAACTTGAAGGCACACAATAACAACAACGTCTGTGACTTTATCCTTCTGTTTTTAAATATTTGTAATTTTAATTGTGTGTTTTTTGAAAGATCCTTAGTTGCCATGGGGTGTGTGGAATTGCATTCACAATCTGGACCACAGGGAGGAGAGGAGCATAATTCTTTGCTCCCATTTGCTGTCCCAGTTAAAACTGTTCCTCTTACAGCAGAGATGGTGTTCATTTGGTCTTCCAGTTGTTTTTGGACTGCGAGTCCCATCTGCCCTGAGCAAGCATAGCTAGTGATGGAAGAATGCTGGGAATTGCAATTCAGCAACTGCTGGAGAGCCATGTGATTCCCACCCTTCTTCTGCAGTGTTATTAGGCCCAGGAGGGACTCTTCCACTGACAGCAACAGTCTACAAATTCATGGTACACTTTTAAAAATCTAAAAGCAACAGAAGCTGTATTCAGTTATAAGTAACATGATTTGCAACACAAGCAGTTATGTTATTTTTAATAGTAAGAAAAATATGTGTGGGAGGGAGGGAGGGAGAGAGAGATTGGAACAGGGTTTTCTTCTGCCTGGATTGATTTCCCCCCTCCACAATTAGAGCCTATTATAAAGAGTTGCCATCTGTTTTAAGCACTCAAGAGCTGAGAGAAAAGGAACACAATCTACCAACAATATCCCATCCACAACATCTGGGAAAAACCCAGAGTGGCTCAGAAGTTGGTGTGCAGGCTTCTTTGAATGCCAGGCCATATGAAGACCCTATTCCACTGTTGTGGGCCATTTAGCCCCATGACATGACTTGGCTTCTGCCAAATTGAATCTACAGAAGCCCCCATGCTGTGGTGTGGAGGGTTAAATGCTGAATCAGCCTTTTCTCTTTTTGCTGGCTCTTGTGGAAAGCCTTGGAATAGTAAAAATCTGGTAGCAGAAAGAAATTGACAGGGAATTCAAAAGCGTCTTGTGAGGCCAGGACTCGACTGGGAAAGAAAATGCATCAAAATCAAGTTTGTTTACATTTGCTCATTGACACTTTCTTGTCTTGCATCTTGTTGACATTTTTCCTGCCTTCTTCCTAGGGCTGTGTAACCTAATCCCTCTGGCAAGGTCAGACAGTTTGTAATCCAATTAACATAATCCACATTTAAACCATTCTTGTTCTCCTTCTTTGTTTTAAACACCATGTGGTGGAGTGGCAGAGATACAGCCTTGGCACTGGAGCATAGTTCTCCACTCTCAATTCCCTGGGTCAGTTTCTTTTTCCTTTTTTTCTTTTTAATTTAAGACTGGAAAAAAGTTCTGTGTAACTTGAAATCTTGGTTTCAACATTTTGATTAATGCTGTTAGTGGGACATCAATCAACTTTACTGACTCTGTGCTATATTTATGCTTGTTTGCTTCGGTCCTGTGAGACCAGCATGCCTAGTAGAGTACAACCCTATATGGCTTAGGTCCTGGTTATCTGGCAGACCGCATCTCCCTGCATGAGCCTGCCCTAGCCCTAAGATCACCAAGAGAGGCCCTTTTCTTAGTCCTACCACCATCACAAACATGGTTGGTGTGGACGCAAGAGAGGGCCTTCTCGGTGGCTGCTCCTAGCTTCTGGAACTCCCTTCCCAGGGGGGCTAGAATGGCCCCCACTTTGTTGTCCTTCCATCCTCAGGCCAAAACCTTTTTATTCTGACAAGATTTTATGGACTAGGGAGTGCTGTATTGTTTTAACAGAACTGAAATTTTTATCTTTTAAAATGTGTTTTATTCATTTAACTTGAGGTTTGAATTGTTTTAATACTGTGAATAATTTAATTCTATTTTAATGTTCACTTTTTGTATGTTTTTAATTTGTATTGTTCTTTTAAATTATGAGCCACTTTGAGTCCCAATTTTTTTTGGGGGGGAAGCAGGATACAAATAAATATAATGCTGATGATGGTGGTGCTAGTTAGATAGATTTGAGAGCATTAGGAAAGCTGTTTTAGTGTACTTGCAAAAGTCTTCCTTTGGAAATGGCGGTCTTTGTGATTCATGGCTTGCCTCCCACAACCTGGTGCCTTCCAGGTGTGTTGGACTGTAACTCCAATGCTAATCCACTGAATTCTCTTTCTGGGTCACAGAAACAGAGGGGGAATCCACACGACACAAATAATCCAGTCTGAAACTGTATTATTTTCCATGGCTCATTCCTGTGAAATCCTGGGATTTGTAGTTTTACAAGGTCTTTGGCCTTCTCTGACAAAGCGTGCTGGTGCTTCAGCAAACTACAAATCCCAGGGTTCCATAGGAAGGAGCCATGCAAATGATCCAGTTTCAAACTGGATTATTTTTCTAGTATAGATGTCCTCAGAGTGTGACAATGTTAGAGGCTGGCTCTTATGAACTAAGGGCCAGCGACAGCTTTACAGGTTAGAAGAATAAACTCTTGGGCACCTGGGTGTTAAAGATCTCCTCTTCCCTTTGTGCAACTTCTTTTCTGCCTGTACCATCAGACGTGAAGAAGATTGGGAAAGGACAATAGGAATTGTTCCAAAACAATTAAAAGAAGACAGAGAAACTTGTTCTGATGGAACTGGGGTCCCTCTCACCAGTGTCCAAGAGTTCATCTCAGAGGCTCATGTTGCTCTCCCCAGACCTTTGGGTCAGTCTTCAGTTTCCCAGTGAGAAAGAGTCATAACGGAGCATGGCTTTCTGGTGGTGCAGTCAGACTAGCATCCTTTCCTTTGGAAAATGAAAGATGTACTTATATAAAAACATAATGGCCTGCCCTTCTAGTGTTTACGCAGCGCCCAAAATGGCTAACAGCAATTAAAAGCAATAAAATACAATTAAATTCCAAAATATAAAAACAGGTAAATGTAATAAATATAACATTGCCTAAAATAAAAAAAGTAGCTGCTTGCCCAAACAGGAAGATCTAAAGCATATGAAGTGTGGTAAAAGAAGATGTAGCCTCTTGGGGCAAGAAATGTTAAAGTTTTAGTATAGCCATAAAGAAAGCTCTTTTTTTTTCCTTTTTTTTTTTTTTTTTTGTCCTCATCAACCATGATTCATCTATAGGTTGGACACAGAAAGTGACCTCTGTCCATCAGGTGATAGGGTGTGGGCAGGCTGTAGAAGGAGGTGGTCCCTAAGGTACCCTGGACCATTTATCTAAGTGAGACTTTAATTGTCATTACATTAACACTTTGAATTTTGTCCAGAAGCAAATTGTTAATCTGTTCAGACTTAGATCCTGTAACATCAGAGGGGGTTCTGGAATGGTCTCTCTCCCCCCTAGTTTTTAAAAATATGCTTCTAAGATGTATTTGCTGCACCTTCCATGCCAGTTAGCATTCCCAGGGGAACTTCTTACGGGAGAGATGTCTGGCAAGCCATTTCCTCATCAACGTTTCTAGTTTCCCACAAGATCTAAGCAGGAAGGCCAGCATCCACTGACTTCTGACACCAGGTCTGACTAAGAGCAATAGAACTGGTAGAAATCCCTCTCAAAATGGCAGACAGTAAAATCACAGAACCAATAGCAGCAGTGGGGCCTAACACACTAATATAACCTTATAGATCTAATTCCCCAAAACTTGAGTAAACAGACTTTTTTGGGGGGTCGGGGGGAGAGATGCACTTACTTCAAGAGGTCATTCCCAGAGCATTTGGGCTGGGGCTGTTCCTAAAAAAGCCTTGCTCTTCTAACTACAGTGCTGAGTTTTCTGCAAGAAGGGATTTTGAGCAGGGCAATACAGGAAGATCTTAATGGACAGTGAGTGATGGAAGGGGCTGGTGAATGAAAAATACAAATAAAAGTTATTGTGGTATTATGTGTATTAGGCCAACCAAGAAGGCATACAGATTTGTACAAGCTTCCAAAATTTCCAGATTCCTTCATCAGGCAAGGTGTTACAAAAAGTATACAGAGGAGAGGAGAGAAGAGCAGGAGGAAAGAGTAGATCTGAAAGTCAGTAGTCCACATGTTGCAATGGAGGAAGGGCCTGCAGAATTCCAAATGGGGCTTCTGAGGCAATGTCTTGGCTTTAGGCTTCACCCAAAGTAGCCCCTTGGCTTGAAGGGAGAATGCATTACAACCCCCAATCCAAAATCTGCCCTTGAAGTAGGCAAGATTATTCATCCATCTAGTAGCCCAACGTGGTCCGTTTGAACTGGAGAAACCAAGGATGGAGTTCCGGGGCTTCTACAAGCAATGGAGTATGCACTGAGAAATGGATCCTTTCCTTTCTTCTGGAGAACTTGACCTATAAATCCCCTTGCTAGTCCCAAGCAGAGCAGATTGATTAAATCAGTTGGTGAATGGCAAGTCAACAGTTATGTAAACTCCATTGATTCGGTGGGTCTACTCTAGTTGGCATTTAAGCAATTAGCAATTAAATTTAAGCCTTCGTATTTATCTTTTGATGGGCCAGGAGAGAGGGGGGGTGGCTGTGGAGGGCATGGCAGATGCTTTCAAGTTGCTAGCCTGTAATTGACTTGGAGACTTGATTGAAAGCTGCAAAAGCTTTTGGTTACACTCCAGATATTCGAATGGGCAAGGGAAGGTGATGGGTTGTGTGTTTGTTGGTTCTTGCCCTTATTTAACTGCAAAGGCACTCTCTGATCTGCTTACAAGATTAATAGCCTAAAGTAGCACCTCTTTTAAAAACCCAGCACCCTGTTTTTACCTGTACCCTGCAGGCTTTGACTTCCTTCAAAAAGAGATTGCAGGGGGACATGAAGCAGAAAGCCAAAACTTTCAAGGAACCACATCAAAACCACTCAGGCCTCTGCTGTTTTAAGATCGAGGGCCAAAGGAGGTGGTCACAGCTGTGTTTACAGAATACTACATTTCAGGTGTTTTTATTCAAGAATACTGTTCAGAAACTTGAGCAGAAAGGAAAAAGAGCCAGAAGCCAGGAGCTCCCTTTTCCTTGCCGCTGGAGTAAGCTGTTTAATGGGCAACAGATGGCCACCCTCCACAGTGAGGGCAGCATCAGATGGTTTTGCTGATGATTATAGTGCCCTTTGCTGTGTCTCATCAGAACAGCTGTTTTTCTTTCTCAAATTTGAGTATTACTGTGGAAGTACATTTAATAACAAAAACAGTTTTGTCTGGAAGGGACATAAAACCTGGGAGTTTGAATGCCCCGAATATTCTTGGCAAAATCTTGACCCATAATGAATACTTGTCAGATGTCCTGACGGCTGGCTGTTTGCAGGCAGGACTAGTAGCCTTCAATTACTCCCTGTACTATTTCTCCTGAGTATATATTATGCTTATTTTGGATCACTTCCTTTTAGATCTTTTCCCTTCAATTTAGCAGTTGGCAAATGAGTTTCCTGCCTCTGACGCTGATGGCACAACAACTGGCAAAATGAGTTTAAATTAAATTGTTGACATAAAAACTGATCCAGCAGTACATAGAAATGGTTTGATTTTCAGAATGGCATATTAAAGACTTATGTACATTTTCAAGCATTTTCTTCATTTCTGTTTCAAGAAACATTAAGAATGATTCCAGGAAGATTAGACTAGGAAATGTACTTAAAAGTTCAAATCTACTAAATTAACTCAGTGGGGTAGTGGTGATGATAGAAGTGATGAAATCATAAAGAAATGGATATGAGCTGGAAAACTGAATTTAGTGAATTTAGCACATGGCGTATTTCATGATCAATGTCTGATTTGCATATCTAGGCTGAGTAAGTATCCCTTATCCAAAATGCTTGGGACCAGAAGTGTTTTGGATTTTGGATTTTTTCAGCTTCTAGAATACAGCATTTCTATGTACATAATGAGGTATCTTGGAGATGGTACCCAAATCTAAACATGAAATTCATTTATGTTTCATATGCATCTTTATAAATAGCTTGAGGTAATTTTATACACAACTTTGAATAATTTTGTGCATAAACAAAGTTTGTGTACACTGAAACATCAAAAAGCAAAGATGTCACTATCTCAGCCACCCATGTGGACAATCTTGGATTTTGCAGTATTTCGGATTTCCAAATAAGGGATACTCAACCTGTATTTAAATAATGTCCTGCTGGTGAGCACCCTTATGCTTTTCCCCAGTTGCTTCTTCTTTTTTCTTTTTTTTTTGTAATGAATATTGGCTTAGTTTCTCTACCTAAGATCCCGGAGGGCCACTGCCACTCAGAATAACTGCACGGAAAAGTTCATTTTTTAAAAGAAGATTATAGCTCTTAGAAGTGGGAGTTGTAGGCCTCCCAAATAAATTTTTGTATGTTCTGCTAAGAAACAGACAGCTTTGAGGTAGGCGGATAAATAATTTGACCTGATAAAAGACAGCTTCCTAGGTTGCTATGAGCTCCTTGGAGGAAGGGTCAGATAAAATGTAATCAATAAATGGCCTGATATAGCTACTCCGTGCACTGATTGTCTTCATAATCCTGCCAACTGGTGAGGGGAATTGCCCCACTCAACTGTTTCTCTGCATTTCTAACCAGCCACAGAATCATGAAAATATTTTTTCTTCCTGTTTGCCAAGTTGTTATGGATGATCAGTTCACAGAATGGTTACATGCATACATGGTCGTAAGTTAGCACTTGATCAATGCTTTTTTGGGCACACAGAAAATGCTAAAAACAACAACAGTGGGACCAGCTCAGTCTTGTGGGCCATTTACACAGCAAAATAAATCCAGTAAGAATTCTCAAAGAATCCTAATAGTTCCCACATCTTTCGGATCAAAGTCGCCATATTCAGAAGGAGAGGGGCAAAAAAACCCATAAGTTGCGCAGTATCAGCTTTCGCTATTTTCTCCAACTTTTTTGAAAAATAGCGTGACTTAGTGCATTATCGATTGTGTGAACTACCATTTCGCATACGGCTGTGGAAACTACCAGCAGTCTTCCAAAAACAACCACAGCAGAGCTGAGCCGGGATTGGTTGGACTGAGGGGGTGGACTTGCAAGGGATGAGCCTCAAACGAAAAGATCCAGCCAGTGGGCTTACTTTCTAACACAATTACTGTTCCTCTCTCTCTCTCTCTCTCTCTCTCTGTGTGTGTGTGTGTGTATGAAAGAGAGAGAGTAGTGATTTGCTCCATCAGCTGATCGCTCTCTCGCCGTGCTATGATCGTGTTCTTGTGTGTGTGCGCGTGCACGTGTGCGTGAAAGAGAGAGAGAGAGAAGCAGTCTGCTCAGCTGCCAGGGATGCAGAGCGAAGGGAATCTAGTTTCCTTCCCTCCTTTGTCATGATTCCCCCCCCCCATAGTCTCCCTCCTTTTTTGGTTACTTTATTTTCTGGCTCAGATGAAGCTATGGTCTTTCAGAGCCCCCTTTCCCTCTCGCACTGCCCCCCTCCTCGCTTCCTCCCGCCTCCTGTCTGGCTTTAATGACAGTGATCTGGAGGCCATGCCCTCCCTACTTTTGTCTGTGTGAACTTAGAAAGGCAAAAACACACCAGATCACCCAGTTTCACAATAAATCATGTAAACTATGCAGCGCTGGTGTGGAAGGACGGTAAGCCAGAGTTCTGCACACTTTATTCTGCCGTGTAACTGACCCCCCAGAAAGTGTAACCTGAATTGCGTGGGCTCTGTGAGGATCCCACTAGTGTCCAAAATTAATATGGGGAATATTTAATTAGCTCAAATATGGCAGCAAGAGGCTGGGTAATGGCAGGATCTTTTAACCTATGTATACCACTAGTAATGGAGGAGACTCTAAGCCAAAACATACAATTAAATTATCTTTATTGGAAATTAACAGTAACAGCATTCACGTAAATTCTCATGCACCAGATATGTATACAAGGCTATTGAAGCTTGTAGGAAGTATTTGGATAGAGGAATAGAGTGAGGGGATTGCGGGTTATACTATGTCGATCCTGTAGAGCTGAGATTGTGAAGAAAACCAACAGCAAAAAGGTCCAGATGATAGAATGGTGACACAAACTGATGTGAAGTCAGAAAGCATGCATACTTTGGGAGGGTTTTAGGGTGATATTTATACGTGATAATTCCCCTGAAGGGATGGGATCTTGAGTTGAATACAATGTTTCTCAGAGGTTCCCAGGGCTAGACAAAGGGTGCTCTGGAAGAGTTAACAATTGTTAATGGTCAATGTGTTTAGAATTGAATAGGAGCAGGCAAGGTCTATTGTTGGAGAGGAAGAGGAGAGGAAGGACCTGTTTTACAAGCATCAAGGACTCTGCTATCACTGAGTGGATTAGTGAATGACTCACCTCCACATGTTAATCTCCAACGTGAATTTTTTCTCTGGGGAATTTCCAAAGGCCCTTCTCTTGGTTATACATGACTCCAACCTTGGCATCTGGGGATTCCTGGTTTACTTGCTAACCACGTGGAAGGCCACATTAAGCCAAATTATTAAATATAGCCAATTATTTTATATTTCAAAATGGGGCCTATCAGGGTAAGTATTATAAGGGTGTGGGAGGAAAATGAGATGTGAAATTTGGAGACTACAGTAAAGGTGGGACTGAGGTGGGGAAATGCTCTGTCCGTACATATGTGTCTCAATCCTAACAATACAGCTTCAGCCAAAAGTAAACAATCACCTTTAAGGTTGAAAAAGTTGCTTCTTCGGTATAGTAAATGGAATTACATTACTGGTCTCAACTAGGATGACCCCTTTGAATAAATTAAGGTGGGCTATGAAGTTGGAAGGCACATGACATGGTAGAAGGCCTTCTCGGCTGTGGTCCCAATTGTGGAATTCCCTCTTGTTGGAGGTCCAGCCGGCACTAACATTGCTTTCTTCATGGCATGAAGCCAAAACATGGCTTTTTATAAAAGTCTTCAGAAACTAATTTACTTTAGAGTATACATAGTTTTAAACTGTTGTCCTTTTTAAAGCTGTTTTAACTGTTGTTGTTTTTGTGTGCCTTCAAGTCATTTCTGACTTATGGCGACCCTATGTTGAAACTATCATGGGGCTTTCAGAGGCTAAGAGGTCACCCAGTGGGTTTTTATGGCATTATTTATTTTTTAATCTGGAAATGTTTCATATTTCTTAATATGTACACCACTCTGAGATTCTATGATAAATGGAGGGACAGACATAAGTAAGTAAGCAATGGGATTTACAAAAGTATTGACTCACCATCCAGCAATTGAGTCAATAGGTCTACTTCTCTTCACTGGCTGCCAGTTAGTTTCCGGGCAAGGTATAAAGTGTTGGTCATTACCTTTAAAGCCCTTCATGGATTAGGGCCAGGCTACCTACGGAATTGCCTTCTCCCGTATAATAGGCCACGTACCCTTAGGTCCTCTGGGAAAAACTTACTTCAGGTGACTAAAACTAGGCTGGCCACAGTCACCCAGAGGACCTTTTCTGCTATGGCTCCCAGACTGTGGAATGGCCTGCCGGAGGAGATCCGACACTTTGACAATCTGGGGATGTTTAAGAGGGCTGTTAAAACGTATCTCTTCTGGCAGGCATTCCCAGATTAGATTGGATGCCCGGCTGTCACTTTCCAGTTTACTATTCTGTCATTTTTTTAAAAAAAATGTTTTATGCCTTTTCTTATTTTAAGTTATTTTAATAGTGTTTTTATAGGTAACATTTGAATTAATTACCATTGTGTAGTGGTTTAAATGATGTTATTTCAATGTTTGTGGATTATGGATTAATATTTTAAATGATGTTTGCTGCCCCAATCCTGATGGAAGAGGTGGGATACAAATAAACTTTATTATCATCATCATCATTATTATTATTATTATTATTGCTACTACTACTACTACTTTAGCTGGGACTCCTAATGGGATCCAGGCCACTGACTTCCATGCTGATTTTGCAGGGTGTGGTGGTGGTTCTCAAACAACAACAAAATCCTCAGATTCTCATTTTAAAAAAAAGTAACTTTCCCAGGTTCTGTAATTTAAATGTAGCCCCACTCACATTGCAAGCTTAATTTAAGTCACATGGCACAACAGTGATGCTAACCAATTTGCTTGGGATGAATTAATCGTATTGTCTATAATGAGCGTGGTTCAAGTGCTCTGAAGTGCAAAGCAGGGCTCCTGCGTGTATATTTACTGGATCTTGAGGCAGTTTATGGAAAGTCAGCAACAAGACTCTGTTGACTACATTTGGGGAAAGAATTTTTTCAAGTTTTGGAATGTATTTGCCAGGAGGCGTTTCTCCTCCCATCCCCCCAGGTATATGTTAAAAGTTGTGATGTAAAAAGTTGCACATGGTGTGGAACAAGACTTAGCGTTTGCTAAGTAAAACTCATGACTAAAATATGCCATTTAAAAACCTTTTCCTGAGGCATTTTCAGTCACTATATTATCATAAAATTGCCTGCAGCAAATGTGTGTTGTCTAGTGCATTCTTGGGAGAATGGAATAATAAAGTATACAAAATGTCTTGAGTTGCGTCAGTATAAAAACATTATCCACTGAGTTGAAAACTCATGATTTGCTTGTGAATGTGAGGCATCAGGCTTAGGGCTCCTGAGAGGATTTGCGGGCTTCCAAGCAAACATGTTTCACTTCCAAATTTTGAAATCCATTAGCATGGATTTCTCTGTGGACACTGTATTTAAGAGTCCTGCTTGGGTACCTTTCCCAAACAACCACTTTAGTTCAATGCTTCCACTTTCTGGGGTGCTGAGAATCTAGGATGCTGACCAGAATTACTGCTTTATCTCCTGAATGATTAGATGTTCACCCTATGTGTGTTAAAGAACAGAGTTATATGGCACTTTTAAGATTAAAAAATTATTAAACCATGAAATTTTGTGGATTAAACCTGCACCTTCAGAGGATGACCTTAGAGATTCAGGTATATATGGACATAGTATACTTGGGTGGTCAGAGCCAGCATTGTTTGACTAGGACTTTGTGGTTGGACTAGGGTGCCAGTTACACGACAGAAATTGTTGCGGTGCTTACCGTGACTTTGTGATCACGAATCCGCCCCTCGCTGTTTATACGATTTATGTCACTGATCTGGATATCCCGCATGGTCCCGTGACTGATATTTACACGTCCAAAGTTCCGGTTTTGTTTAGGTTTTAAAATTTATTTATTTTATTTTTTTGGCTGTCAATCAAAGATGCGATTACTCATGTTTTCACAACCTCGGTGACGCACTTCCTTTAGAGTTCCGCACCAGGAGCGATGCTATTGGCTGGCTGGGGGGGAGAGGGGGGCAGAGGCTTGTTATTCCCCCTTGCTTCTTTAAAATTTTAACCCTTTCAGAAGAGGCAGAAAGCATTTTGAAAGATCCAGACAGATCTTTCGCTCAGAAGCAGGGCTTTTCTTTTGAAATCAAGCTGAGTGCTTTCCTTTTGAAATCAAGCCGCTTGGGTTTCCCCTTGCCTCTTTAAAATATTAACCCTAACAGCACGCTGCAGAGATTTCAAGCTGGCTATAGGCAGGCGTTTTGAAAGACACAAACACAGAGAGGGGGAATTAAAGGGTGCTAATTCGCTCAGAGGCTTGAATATTTTAATGTGCCCGTTCTGACCAAGGGAGGTGACCAAGGCAGGGGATGAATGGGCGACAACGATCTCTCTGTAACATGCAGTTGAGGAAGAGGTAAAGCTGAAGGTTTTGCAGTGTAGAAATCCATTTAAAAAGGTGATTGAGTACACGCGCACGCGCGTGCACACACACGCATCAACCTTCGTGCAGCTGGAAGGGATGCCTTTGTTTTCGGCTGGTGAGGCTGGATCTGTTGAACGGGTGACTGACCCCTCCTTTTCTAGTCACTGATCTCTAAGCCCGCCCCCAGTCACCATTTCCAGTCATCCCAGTACCGAGACATTTTGTCCCAGGCTGTTTACATTTCCGATTTTCCGAATCCTCCCGTGACTTTTTTAAAAACCGGCACAAACCGCGGGACTGGAAGTCCCGCAGGTTGAGGGATAAAAGGTGGGCCCCCTTCGGAAAATCACGTACCCGACCCGATGTACGTGTAAACTGCCAACATGAATTCTTCCCAGGACATTTTCATCGTGTAAACGGCACCTATCCCACTCATCCATGGAAACCCACTGGGTGATCTTAAGCAAGTCAAACTCTGAGCTTCAGAAGACAAATCTGAACAAATCTTGCCAAAAAACCACCCTGATAGGTTTACCATAGGGTCATCATAAGTCAAAAATGACTTGAAGGTGCACGGCAACAGTAGTACTTGGGTGAGGGTGAATTGTTGTGTTTGTGTGTGTGTGTTTATAGGGAGGGATGTTATTTCCACAGGCAGGCTTATTAATGAAGTCCTGGGTCACTCTCCTCTCAAGTTTTGTTCCTCAGGAGTCTTCTGTCTTGTGGTCCTGCAGCCATGGGGACAGGTTCAGCTGCTCATTTTCTCCAGCATCACTCATAGTGGTGGCGTTAGCCACCTTGAGTCCCAGTTTTAGAAGAAAAGCACATTCTCCAGCAGAGTGGGGAGGGAATCCTTTATCCTGGGTTGGCTCCTCCCACGCAGCTTAAGTGGCAGAGCAATCAACCATTAGCAAGAACAGAAACGCACCACCTTAAGGAGTAGTAGCCAGCCCCAACTCCCTAGTTCTGTCCTGCCTCGCACGCTGATCGGAGCAGGGCTCAAAATGCTCCAGTGAAGCGGTTTCTCTTACTCTGACTATTTTACCTACCAACTACAATTAGCTAACACACATTGGAAGCTGCTTAATGCAGTGTAGATGTGTAAATTGCTATTGCTTAAAAGAATTTGTAAGCTGCTCTGATAGTCTTGTGGCTGAAGAGCGGGGTATAAATAACTAATATAAAATAAATTAAAACTTGAGGAAGATGGTAGTCCAGGCAGCAAAGGGAGTTCATAGCCCCAAGCTCTCCTCAGATGACGAGACAGAACAGGAGACTCAGCTGACCCAGTTGGGTCGGATGGAAGTGCGGGGCTTCTTGGACCTCTCTGGAGGTTTCTAATTAAGCCAAGGAAGTGTGGCAGTGCTGAGTAGAGTGTGTGAGGGCCCCCCGGTTCTCGGGTCGGAGCACACGCTCGCATGGTGGAGGCGGAGGAGGCGGCCCTAGGATCGTGGCAAAGTGTGAGTGTGGGGGATTCCCCCAACCAACCCCCCAGTCATCAAGGGTGAGGAGCTGCTGCCATAGCTGGCTGAATGGTTCTCGCTATATAAAGTGATTCGACTTATGATGACCATATCTTAAGGTGTTCTTGACAAGATACATTCAGAGGAGTTTTGCCATTGCCGTCCTCGGAGGCTGAGAATATGTCCCTGCCCAATCTCTCGTGGTAAGTTTCCATGGTTGAGTGAGGATTTGAAGCCTGGTCTCCCATGTCTATGACTATGCTGGATCTTTGAATCAACTGGGAGACCATGCTTTTAGCATGCTCGAGGGAGGGAAAGCCTTTTTTCTATTTCTTCCCTCTCTAGTTTTGAAGTAGTCACCCCTCTTGCCTGCTTCTTAGCTACTGTGATGAACAGGCTTCCAGGCATAAAAGCAGGAGGGCGGGAGGGAGATGCAGACAAGAAAATCTGGGAAGCAGAGGGAAGAGGGGAAAGCCTGTGGCGTTACTAAGGCGGGTGTCACCCCTCTCCAATGGTGTCACCTGGTGCAGTTCGCCCTTTCCACACCCTGTAGTGCTGCCACTGGGGAAAGCCATAGCTGTTATTCTTTACCACTGCTTTGTGGAACCAAAGTCTAGACCTGCTTTCCCCACATTTCAGATTGCTCGCCCTAAATCTTACATCTGTTGGTTGAGTTGCATGATCGGCCTGTGCAGGGCAGCAGTCTGTGATCCTTTCAATGTGGTTGTCCCCAGCTCCTGATCTCTAACCCAAATGTTGATCTCCTTCATCATCTACCAGTACCTTTATGTATAGATGGCAGCCCTGCAACTAGCAAAACAGACTCTGTGATGGGATGTGTCCACACTAGCATGCATCATTCACATGAGTGAGGGCAGCAACTGTTCCATTGTTCCATGTCCTTGACTTTGGGACATTCAAAAGTTCCTAACCTTTCATTCCTTCACTTTGCATTTAATTGAGTGTTTGCTGTTGAATCATATTAACAGTGATTCCCAAGGAGATGGGGTGGTGGTTGTTGGTGTCTATTCTCAACACTAATTAACTGCAGAGACAATTTGTGTTTGTACAAGGAAGACTAACAATAGGAAAATGTGGTTAGGAAACCCCCCCCCCGCTCCCCCCTTTTTAATTTGGATGATCCCTGTCTTCTGAAAGATTGCTTTGTTAGCAAACCAGTTATCAGAAAGGCTGTATTTCCAAGATGATTAAAGCTGGAGTATGAATCAGATTTGATTTAGAATGAATGCACATCCTAATTAAAATTTCCTTTGCCTCTATTTAGATGAAAATACTGGAGATGGTGAATTGGATCTAAGTGGAATTGACGACACTGAAATAGATATGGTAAGGCTGCTCCCCCTGCCCAGGCCATAATTGTCTCTATGCATATGTGGCTCTGTTAAGGTGAGATGTTTTCACAGAGCCAGGCTGGTTTTGTTTTACCTAGGGATCAGAAAGATGCAATAAATGGTGTTCTGTTGAGGGGATGTATGCAATATAATAGATCACCATGATCATGATTTATTATTATTAATAACAACCATTAGTGATCACTGATGAAAATAAGCAGTTATGGCTGGGTGGACATTTCAGGCACAGAGTTCAGACAAAATGGCATGAGAGCACCACTAGAAGCAATAAGCTCTGTGTGTGTGAGAGAGAGAGACAGAGTCAGAGAGATATCAGAATGACAAATTATGTCAAAAGGGACAGGCAGATGCCTGTGTGGGTGTGGATGGGTGTTGGTTCGAGCTGTAGTTGCTCAGTGGTAAAGGGAAGGCATTTGTGTGCACTCAAAGATACTTCCCTTTACTGAAATGTCCATATCTGTTTCTTTAAAGGGGAAACTTGAGATGATGAGCTAACTTTAAATGGTTGTGGTTAAAGGAAGAGGGGTGTGGCACAGCTTGGAAATAAGCTATTAATGGTAACATTGGTACTTGAAAAAAGAGAGGCAGGGTCAATTACTTATAGACATTTTAACAATGATTTTAAAGTTTTGTTTTGCACAATGAGTATCATTTACTTGTTATTTTACAGGTGTTCACTTCTAGGAGGCTTGTAGGAGGTTGGGCCGCTAATAGTAGTTTTAAATTTTTTAAAAATACATTGAAAGTGATGTGTTTATAACATGCTACTCTTAGGGGAAAAAATGGGTAACAACTATCATGTTGCATTTAAAGTAATAATTCTAAGCTTTGTCGTCAGGCTACAAGTCCAATGATTATTTGCAAAAGTTGTTTGATTGTTTGTTTGTTTGATACTTGATTCATAGAACAATGGCTAAGTCATTGCATGCAAAAGGGAGGGAATGAATGTGGAGGATAGGTGATGGTGATCAGAGCTGCGAGATTGTGTTGTTGATGGCTATGGCTATGCTGAAAGTCTAACATACATGTTTCTGTCTCCAGTATATACTTAATGATTCAGAAGCCAAAATAAAAGCAGAACTGTGGATGAAGGAAAATGCAGATTATTTAAAAGAACAAAAGGGTAAGTAAAATGAAGTTGCTGAGTCTTTATTATAATAGTATTTTAGGTCTCCTTTTAAAGATGTAGTCCCTACCTTGTAGGTCATAATAGAAACAAAAAAAAAGGAAGGAAGAATGAATGAATGAATGAATGAATATTTTTGGCTGATAATGTTAACTGATATTATTAGTGATTAGCTTTGTTTGTTTTAGACATTTGTAAGGGTTTTTTTAAAAAAAAAAATACAGAGTCGTTGTAACTAGCATGGTTGTAGCAGGGAGAGCATCAAAGTATGACTGGGTCCCACGTAGCTGCAAAGCTCAGTGGATGCTGTGAAGTTGAAGGCTTTCACGGCCAGCACCCATAGATATTCCTTGGTTTTTTTCCGGGCTGTGAGGCCGTGTTCTGGAACAGTTTCTTTCTGACGTTTCGCCTGCATCTGTGGCTGGCATCTTCAGAGAATGGTTGGGTAGGAGTGTGTGGAGTTTATATATTGTGAACCCCTGTTGGGGAGTATATGTAAATTTGTGAAATTGAATGGTTAGTTTCTGGGTATAGAAATGCAAGGATTGTTAGTGTCTGTTTGGCTAATGGTTGGTTGATGGGCCATTATCTGCTGTGGGGAATTTATTAGATTATTTCTTAGGTTGCAGATGGTTTGTCAAAATAATTTTTTACTTTTGATTTTCATTGGGGTTTTTCTAGGCTGTGAGGCCATGTTCTGGAATAGTTTCTTTCTGATATTTCACCTGCATCTGTAGACGGCATCTTCAGAGAATGCCAAACACAGATGCAGGCGAAACGTCAGAAAGAAACTATTCCAGAACACGGCCTCACAGCCTGGAAAAAAACCGAGGAAAATCAATGGATGCTGGCCGTGAAAGCCTTTGACTTCACAGTTTTTTACGTTCTTTGTAACACAAATGCTCTCGAGGTCAGGAATAGGCAGAAGATAGATTGTGGACCAATTGGAATCCTCCCTTCCCCCCCAGTTGACTACATCTTCTGGTGGCTGAAATTCTTCCAAAGAATGCTAGATTACAATAGGCCTTATTTTGAGCAAACAAAGCACCTGCTTTTATGTTCATGAGAAAAAGTGTGTGCACTAGCTAATGAAGCACAGTTTAGTTATTTATTAACTGTTAAAGAGATCCCAAATATGCCACCTTACTATGTCAGTTTAACATGTATCTGTGGGTTGTAGGATCCTACATTTCATTTCCTGTTCTAGGCAGATGTTTCTGTATATACCCTCAAAATTTGCCATGTATACTTACAAATATGTGCATATAAATAAAAGTCCCCTTATATTTCTTCCATGATGGAATTGGCATACGTGGAATTCCCATGGTTGGTTGCCTAACCACTCTTCTCATGGCTAGAGTACCATCTTATGCTTTGAGTGAGTGTCAGAAGCCCCCCCCCTTTTAACCATGACCACCCCATTCTCCTATTTCCTCATTTCCATTCTGATTAGCAGGAGAAGATTAATTATGTTGGCTCTAGAGCTGGCATAATTGAGGGTTCCTTAGCCAAAATCCTCTTTTAATGTAAAGCTGTGCAAGCATAGTTGTGCAGGAGTTGTGGGAGGGAGGGACAGGAAAGAGGCTGCCAATCAGTGTCCATTTGGGATTGGGGGTTGCATCTGATGCCTTCTTGCTGCTGCTACACAGCCTGAAGAAAAACTTTGTGTTGTGCAAGGAGGTGGTGAGTACCTCTTTGTGCATCATGCATCATCATACAAAGTCCTTATGGTGTACTCACCAGCTTGAGTGCTGTCCTTCTAGCAGACCTCCCTCTATGCTGGGAAAGTGGGACTTGTGCCATATCAAGTACCCTCCCCATCCCCAAACCTGGTTTTTGGCTGGCTATATGATTGCTCTGTGAGACTACTAACAAAAACTATTACGTCTCTTTAAAATATGATCTCAATTCAAGTTGTCCTTTCATTCTGCTTTCCCTCCTTTTCTTTTCCAGAAAAAGAAGCAAGGATAGCAAAAGAGAAAGAGCTTGGGATTTATAAAGAACATAAGGTAAATACTACTTTTAAAATAAACAGACTGCAAATGTCATATCTGGACAATTTTACCCTGGTCAAAAGGGGCCAAAAGCTTTTTGCAAATGTTTTTGTCCCCCAGTAATAATAGTAGTAACAACAACAGCAATGATGATGATGATGTTTATTTCTATCCTGCCTTTCTCCCAAAATTGGGACTCAAGGTGGCTTACAATTTAAAAAACAGTATAGCTAAAGTGCACCAGAATGCCTTCTAAAGGTTGGGGGGGCATTTCCACCACATTTAGGGCTCCCCAGGCCAATTTATGCCCAGGAGAGGCCTTTTTTGAAACAAGAAATGGACAGGAAGTGACTTCTGTTCACTTCCTTTTGTTAAAAAAGGCCTCTCTTGGACCCAAAAATGGTGAGAATGCCCCCCAT
The DNA here is from genome assembly GCA_030847615.1 of Gambelia wislizenii. NCBI lineage: Eukaryota > Metazoa > Chordata > Lepidosauria > Squamata > Crotaphytidae > Gambelia > Gambelia wislizenii. The sequence continues at coordinate 483,159,255 of JAUMIR010000001.1, read as the reverse complement.
GCCCCCTGGAGGGCTTGAGGGACACTTGGGGATTAAAAATTTAATTTTTGTTGGAGCGGGTACAGTGTGTGTGTGTGGGGGGGGGCTCCAGTATCTCTTGGGAGCTAATGTGGCCCCATAGCCCTCCACAGTTAATACAGCTATACAGTTGTCCCTCCACATTTGCAGATTAACCATTCATTGATTTGATTATTCATGGATTACTAAATCCGCTCTCTCTAGGCATTTTCTAGGTCCTCCAGTGTGATTCTGTAGTATGCCTCCACTGGAAGTTGACTATAGAATCGAGCTGGAGGACATACAGATGCCAAGAGAAGTGTTCTCTCAGATTAAATCAAAATAGTGGGCCTATATTTGTGGGTTTTCTACTTTCGCAGGGGTCCTCTGCCTCATCCCCTGCAAAAGCTGAGGACCAATTATATATCAGTTGTATATGAAGATAGCTGTATATCAAGGCTGATGGTGTAGTTGCACATAAGTCCTGTTGATGGCCTTCCCAAGGACAACTGGTTGTTGACTATGTGAACAGAATGCTAGACTAATTTGGCCTTTGATCTGATCCAGCATGGCTCTTCTTACGTTCTTTTTAGTACGCTTTTCTGTGATTAGTTTATAAATTGGTGGTAGCTGTGCAGAAAAAAAGCATGCCACTCTGTTACACATTCAAGTCGCCCCACTTGCTGTGCTTGGCATTCAGGTGGAAACACTCTCTGTTAAGGCTTTTCATAGCCTGGATATGCTGCAGCTTCAGGACTATGGCCCTCATCAAAATAGCTCTCCTTTTTGCAGTAACAGCAACAACATCATATGGCCAAAATCTGAGTGGCTCCATAACAGTGTTGCTGTAACTAGGCAGAAGGGCTATTTTTGAAACAAACCAGAAAATGGTGCCAGAGCTGTTTGGGGCTTCAAACATCAGTGAACCAGTGTTAAAAAGAAACATTTTGTATAGTCTTTTAGGAAGTGTTTGAGTCCTCTTTTCATGCTGATTTTCTTCCCCTAAAGATTATTTGGCTCAGCCTCACTAAGGAGCAGCTGTGTCCACCACATTTACATGATCAGCTGTGCTTTCATAAACCATGGTTTATGAAGCCACAACTATGGCTACGTGCTCATCCCTTCTCCTTCCCTATACCATGCATTAACTTTGGTATGAAGATCTTGGCATGGGTCAAGCCAGAGTTCCTAAAAGTGTATAGCTCTGGTTTAATACTTGTTGACAAATTTGGAAGTATTTATATATTGCTCCCAGCCTACCAGGTACCTCAGGGCAATGCACAACATAAAAAACTTTAAAACAATGAAGATATAAAAACCTTTTTAAAAAATGAAACAACTCTTTGAGAACTTTTAAAAACAAGCTGAAAATGTTGTTTAAAATTAATTTAAAACATAAGTGCTACCCAAACTCTAGGAACCTTAAATTTCCTTGGGCATTCCCTTCCTCTCTAGTAATGACATCCTTGTATTGTGATTTTCCTTGTCCCCACTTTTCCAGCAAGGCACCATCCTTGTTCTCCTGCTGCTGCCAAGTGAAAAAGTTTCTGTTTGGACAGGCTTTTAAAAATTAGCTGCAGTGGGCTTTTAATGATGTGCTCTTTTAGTAGATTTTTTTTAATGGGTGTTTTAACTCTATAGAGTTTCTAATTGCATTTTGATTAATTGATCAATTAATTCTTTCCCCACCTTTCTCCTAATATGGGATTCCAAGTGGCATTTAAAACAACCTTTGTATGTTTTTACTGATGTCTTTTTATATATTTCAATCTACTGTACTGTACATACATTTGTTTTAATTTTTATAAGCTGTCTTGAGTTTCAACAGTCCCAGAAGAAGAGAGGATATGGATAACTAAAATTATAATAGTAGTAAAAGTAGTAGTAGTAGTAGCAGCAGTAGTTGCTGTTGCTGTTGTTGCTGCACCCTGGAGTTGAAGTAACATCCCTCATTTTATATCACAAGATGTTACTGGGAGAGAGGAAAGGTGGAGATGAAGAAGTCTTTTGGTGGCAGCCACACTTCTGGAACATTAATTCAAGGTGGCTGTTGAAGTACTGGCCCATAGTAATGCTTCTTGCAATCAGCCAGGAAGCCCTTGAAATAAATTTACAGGTCAACCCCCATATCCACAGATTCAATATCCACAGTTTCACTTATCCACGTCCAAAAAAACTATGTTCTCTCTAGGCATTTCTAGGTTCTCCAATGTGATTCTATGGTTAACCTCTGGTGTTGATCTCTCCCTCTCTCTCTCTCTCTGGCTTTTCTTCGCAAACAAAGATTCAGGAAGGACTCATCCCGCGTTTTCTGCAAGTGCGCTGATGACTAAATAGGCCAATCCGAGATAAACAAGTCTGGTTGCAGAAAGCACAGCAGAAAGTCTCCTTGGGTGATGTTTCTGGGTTGTGATTTTTTCTGCGTTGTCGTTTCTCTTCAAGACTTGTTCAGCGTGAGTTCTCAAAGAAGGCTGCAGCATTGTGGATAGTGTGTCTCCATGCCTCCCGATGTGAGGCCAGGGCAGACCATTGTTGGTGATCAATTTGGCCAAGCCTGAGATGTTGTTTCAGGGAGTCCTTGTATCGCTTTTTTGGAGCGCCCCTCTTACGCTGACCTGTGGCGAGTTCACCGTAGAGTACTATTTTGGGGAGGCGATGGCCCTCCATAGAAAATAATAGCATTCCCTATTATCCAAGGTTTCAGGTATCTATGGGGAGTCTTGGAATGTATCCCCCCACAGATACAGGGGTTGACTTGTATATAGAAACTTCTTCTATAGATCGGCATCAGGGGTGAGCATTTGCATGGGGGTCAGGGGCCAATGTGTCCCCTCTGGACCAACTCCACAGGCTGCACCCCTCCACGCCTAGCCCATATAGCGCCGTTTTCTTCTTCAGCCATTTTCAAAATGGCAACTGGAAGAGATGTGCCTTCACTTCCTGTTGCCATTTTGAGAGGTATTGCAGAAGAAAACTGAGGTATTGCCTCTGAAGATCTTGTCAAAATGGCAAAGGAAGTGAAGGCACATCCCTTCATGTCACCATTTTGAGACTGGTGGCAGAAGAAAACAGAGATGTTTTCTGGGTTGCTTAGAGAGATAGGGTGTGTGTGTGTGTGTGTGTGTGTGTGTGCATGTTTTCACATGCTTACGGAGTTGGGTGTAATTGTAGGGCAAATATTGCCTGAAAATTGTGCTGAAAATGTTGATTTGGGGGCCTTAGGTAACTGCAGAACTGAGGCCTGGAGGCTGCACTTTGCCCACCCGAGAGAGAGGAGGAGGAGGAGGAGAAGGATGGGCAACTTGCCAAATTGCCAAGTGGATTTACATAATAAACAGTTAATGCTAAAAACAATTCATTGCCTAAATTCTGGCTCATATTCTAAATGTGCCAAGAAACCGTTGTTGAGCTTCCTGAGCTAAACTCTATACTCATGAGTCATATAGAAGAGACATGACTGAGATCTATGTGTCTCCTTCGAGACAGAAAGGCTAGAGAGATGCAGAAATATGGCTTTTTTGGTACATACAGATCAACTCCTGTATCTGTGGGAGAAACATTCCTGGACTTATTGTGGAAACATGAAACCGCGGATAATAGCGAACCCTACTATTTTCAGTGGAAAATGATAGGAGAGTCTGGCATGACTTACTGGGTGCTAGGGTGGCACAGCTTCTCCATGGACCAGAGGCAGCAGGGATGGGCAGGCAGCAGGGAGGGCCAGAGCTTGGCCCGGTCTCCGGAGGGCAGAGGACAGTCTCCATTCCATTGCCTGGGCCCAACTGCACCTTCCCAAGCCCAGGTGGGGATAAGGAACTATGCCTGGAGGCAGCCTCACTTTCCCTCCCTCCCTCCCTCCCCAAGAGCAGGAAGTGTGGCCAGGGACACCGAATCTGCCCCTCCACTATATGTCTGGTGCCCAGGGGCTCTCCACCTCATCTCCCCACTGGCGGGTCTGCCCAAAGAGGCACAGGCTTGGTTTGCTGTGACTCTCCAGGTGAAGGAAGGGAGTGAGCTCTTCTGTTGGCCCAGAGAGGCACAGTCAGACTTACCATGACTCTTTGAGCATAGGAAGGGGTGAACTCTTTCATCTTCCCAGAGAGGCATGGCTAGGCTCCTCCCTGGCTGGCCTCCCACTCTTGCCCTCTCCCTGGCTGCTCCACTTTGCTGCGGCTGCTGCCTCCCTCCTGGCCCTTGCCAATGTAGCTCCTTTGTGGCACATGAGGGCATGGACAGCCCACCAGCTCTCTTGCGGGGTGTGTGTGAGCAGATGAGGGGGATGGGATTTTCAACTGTGGGTAATTGATACCATGCGTACCAATCCCGTGTAAATGGGGGTTGACCTCCAATGTAATGCACAGCCATGATTAAGTACATGTCTGCAGGAGGCTTTTTTGTGTGTGTGGGGGGGGTTGAACGATCCATACATCTTATTCTGGCAGGGAGTTGCCTTCTTCCAGAGCTTATGCTTTTTTTGTTTAGATTGTCACAAAAACTTAGCTCTTCCCACTCCAGCCCTGCATTTTTTGTTTCTTTTTGGAAGGAAAAACTAAAGTTCAGTGACAGAGCACAATGCAAAGGGTCCATGGTCCACCCCTGGTACCTCCAGTTGGGTCTAGAAAAGACTCCTCTGAAACCCTGGAGAGCCACTGGCAGTCAATGTTGGCACATCTTTCACTAACTGGTGCCCTCTTAGGTGTGTTGATAGTCCTATCTGCTGGCCAGGGATGATGGAGGTCATAGTCTGAAGGCTACCAGGTCTGGGAAGGCTGTTGTAGACAATACTGAGAGGGATGGACCAATGGCCAGGCTCAGAACAAGGCAGCATCCTGTGTTCCTGTTGCTGCCTTTAACTTTCAAGTGGTGTTGTCATGCTGACCTTGTTCTTGCTTTAAGTAGCATGCATCATTTCTCAGAGGCACACATTAAGCTAAGCCCATTTCCTGGCAGATTGCCAATGCCGTGTATTCCACTTGGCGGCCTTCACTGATCCGTAGAGCAGCAGTCCCCTGGGAACTCTTGAACACAGCTCTGTACTTTTTACTTAAACTGTGTCTCTATCCCTTGAGCTTACTGTTGCAGCAGTGACTGTTATGCTGGCTCGGTATTTCTGTTCCATGCTGATCATAAGCAATAAGAATTCCATTGAGCACCCCCCCCCCACATGCTCTGATTGGTGAGAGGGAGGGAATTGTATTCCTAGCAATAACATGGGTCCCTTTTCTTTTCTCCCACTGCATCCATATTTATGATTGATAAAAAGTGCCAACTCCATCTGGGACAAATCCAGGCTGCAAGAATAAAGGGGCACGGTCACATGGAATTGGCAATGCACTCATAAGAAGGAAAAAAATGGGGGGGGGGACTGCATAAACCTTCCCCCATGGGGACTGGGAGTTACAACTAAATTATTACTATTTTTTAGCACCAAAAGAAACCGATAAACTGGAGTGTGGTTGAAGGTCAAGTAATCTGCTGCAGTGGCCCCAACTCTCTCATTGTTGCTGCCCCCCCTTGTTGCTTCTCCTCCCTTTATTCTTTCACCCAGCCCCTCCCCACTTGGCTTTTCCACCCACACCCACCTATACGGCCTCACTCACCCACCCATTTGCTCTTTGCCTCCCTCCCTTTCCTCCCCCATTCCCATCTCCTTCTCTGTGATAAACAGAGCTGGCTGTGTACAAGATGCCTATTTATGAGGAATCCTGAGAGCCAGGCATTATATGTGTTTCAGACTTCTTAGAGCAGTGTATTACTTTTATTATTTAAACAATCCTAGGTAGCTCATCTTGGGACAAAAGTATGATTTGATAAAAGGATAAGTTCACTTCTTTGCTTCATTCTTGTATTGGGATTTTTGATGGTAGAGAAAGCAAATTACTTGAGAAACATTTGCCAACACCCCTATGGCATTTTGTTTTTTATTCAAGGAACTACTGCCATCCATCATTCTCAAAGAGAATATGTTACTTATTAGTTAGCTTTTCAGTGAGTTCAAGGCTTTTTATAATGGCGGTCCTTCAAAGATCTTTTACATTGGTAGTCCTTCAACATAATGTTAAAAGCACTGTGAGGCACTGATTGACTTCCTACACTGATGTAACTATGCCACCTGTCAATCACTCTCACAACTTGTTGCCACCTGAGTAATAATGCTCACTGTTCAGTATCAATAAAATTATTCTGATCACCCCCTAATATTGCAGTTCTTTATGTTTCAATTAAGCCAAAGAAGTCCGCAAAGAAACGGGAGCTGATCCAGGCCAGCACAGCGGGAGAGGCAATTGAAAAAATGTTGGAACAGAAGAAGATTTCGAGTAAAATTAATTATAATGTGTTAAGGGACCTCAACAGCAAAGGAGGGAGCACACCAAAGAAAGATGATGACAGCACCGATGACAGCAGCAGCACCAAGAAACTGTCAAGGAGAAAATCTCTCCCAGCTCGGAACGTGGCCAGCTCTGTGAACAGTGTGGGGAAAAGGTACGGCAATTGTTCATTTATTTTGCTCTCTGTGCAGCAATCAGCACATCAAGGGATCGTTAATGTTTCTTTGACACTGAAATGATGTTTGGGCTTTCATAGTTATGTTGGCATGTGGGCTCAGATTGAATCCTCTTCTGCAGGTCACATATCAACCAGCAGCTTCAATCACTGTGGCATGAAGGCATCCTTCAGAGCCTGCAAATACATCACTCAGCCACTGATACTTCCTTCTTTAAAATTTTCTGATCTTTTCTGGTTCCTCCCCCTTTTCTAAATGATCAGATTTCAGGTTAGATGATGTGACAGAAGTGCCTCTGTCCCTTCATGTTGATTTGAAAAATAGATGGTTCTTGTCTGCCAAGGCAGTTTGCGGTGGTGCAGTTTAGTTCTTCTATTGAATTTTATTCCAAACTTTGGTTGCTAATTATTGTCTTGGATATGAAGCTTTCTAGTAAACAGGCACACCAGTGGGCAGTGCATTCTTAAAATGTGAGGGATGGAGAAGGAAAGCTCTCATGCTTGTGATGAAAATAATTCCAGTTGAGAATTACATGGATACATGTATTACATTTAAACTATATGTGGAGTGCAGGCAGTATTCAGCTTTCTTATTACTCCTCGTGTCTCTGCCAGCTACTTCTTTCTTCCTAGCCATCTTATATTTTAAAGCCTTCTAGCCCACCTTGCAGCATCTAGAATTGATGCCAGGTGATCTGCCAGAAGAACATCTTACCCTTGGACTCTGTTGCACGACTTGCTCTCCCTGTGGCTGATGTCTCCCCATCTGTCTCTGTCTCCTATCTCCATTAAAAGCTCAACTGTGAGTGCCTTGCTCTTCAGGGCAGGGGTGTTTAGTAAATGGATGCAAATGGGCAGCCTGATGCAAAGTGACAGCTGTAGCTGTAGGGGTACAGACGCGACAGCCAGCGCAGGATTTGTGCCAGTCCTGGGGTTCAGGGCTGCTGTGACACCTACCAGTTCCTGTGTAATCAGTTGTTAGTTGCCACAGATAAACCACATGCACCATATACAGCTGTGTCACACATGGGAAAGGAATGATTGTAATCTAGAGACATCAGTGGCTGCTGCTGTATTAGAGGTAGCCATGGATATACAGTCCCTCCATTTGTTTACCCAATTTGTTTACTCTATTTGTTTACTTTTTTTTTTTAAAAGGCCATATCTGCTACTTTCATGGAAAAAATCATGTGGCAATGAGTATTGGATATGCATGCTGTGGATATCCTATGTGTATGCTTTTGGTAGTGGTGTATTTCTCCCATTACCTTGTTACTATTTTTTTCAAGGTGCATGTTCATTATATGTATATGTGCTTCCAGAGCACATTGATTATGAGGGCAAACAGTCACTAGCTGTTTCAGATCTTACCTGCTGGTGTAGTTGTTGTCTTTTCACACTGGTACTCTCTTACTGAAGTTTGGTTGTGTCCCAGAACTTCACCTTGCCATATATCTTCAGTTTAAAGCATCCATATGCTAATGCCAACTTGATCTGAAGTGGAAAATTTTATGTTCTTCTCTGGTGCTATAATCTTTGAATCCCACATATCATAGAGTCATAGAATCATAGAGTTGGAAGGGACTTCATGGGCCATTTAGTCCAATCCCTTGCTCAATGCAGGATCTCCAGATAAAACATCTCCAGCAGGTCCAGCTTCTATCTGAAGACATCTAGAGAAGGATAACCCACCATCTCTCTAGGCAATTGATTCCCCTGCTGAACCATTCTTACTGTCAAGAAGTTCCTTCTAATGTTCAATCAAAATCTTCTCTCCTGTAACTTCAGACCATTAAACCTGGTCCTACCCTTGGAGGCAGCAGAGAACAAGTCATCCCCCTCCTTTCTGTGACAGCCCTTAAGGTATATAAAGAGTGCAATCATGTCACCCCTAAGTCTTCTCTTCACCCAGTTGAAAATGCCCAGCTCCTTCAACCTTTGCTCATATGTTTTGTTCTCCATACCTCTTATCATCCTAGTTGCACTTCTCTGAATCTGCTCCAACTTGTCTATATCCTTCTGAAAATGAGGTGCTCAGAACTGAACACAGTACTCCAGATGAGGCCTTACCAGTACAGAATATAGTAAGACTATTACTTCCCTTGCTAACATCCTGCTTCGCAACAGCTGCAGAGCTGTTTGGGCTGGAAGTCAACCTTTACCAGCCTGCACCACAGGATGTACACCACCATCCCCACATTGCCGTCGGCAACTCTGTGCTTAATTCTGTTCAGCAGTTCACCTACCTGGGAAGCATCATCTCCTCAGATGCCAAGATTGACAAAGAGATCGATCTCAGGTTAGCAAAGGCACATAGCGCATTTGGAAGACTTTACAAAAGAGTCTGGAATAATAAACACCTGAGGCGAAACACAAAAATCAGTGTGTATAGAGCCATTGTACTGTCTATTCTCCTTTACGGGTCTGAAACATGAGTCACCTATCACCACCACTTACGATTCCTCGAACGCTTCCATCAGCGCTGTTTACGCACAATCCAAAATATACACTGGACTGACTATGTGACAAATGTTGCTGTCCTTGAGCAAGCAGGGATCCCCAGCATCTAGGATGGAGGACCATCGCCTCCCAAAAATAGTACTCTACGGTGAACTCACTACGGGTCAGCATAAGAGGAGCGCTCCAAAAAAGCGATACAAGGACTCCCTGAAACAACATCTCAGGCTTGGCCAAATTGATCACCAACAATGGTCCGCCGTGGCCTCACATCGGGAGGCATGGAGACACACTATCCACAATGTGGCAGCCTTATTTGAGAACTCACGCCGAACAAGTCTTGAAGAGAAACGACAACGCAGAAAGAATCACAACCCGGAAACATCACCCAAGGAGACCTTCTGCTGTGCTTTCTGCAACCGGAGTTGTCTATCTCAGATTGGCCTTTTTAGTCATCAGCGCACTTGCAGAAAACACGGGATGAGTCCTTCCTGAATCTTCGTTTGCGGAGAAAAGCCAGAGAGACTTCCCTTGACTTGAAAACTTTGCTTCTTTGGATTGAGGCTAAAGTATCATTTGCCTTTTTCACTGCAGCATCACACTGCTGACTCATATTCAACTTATGAACAACATGTAGTACTGTTGAGCCATGTATTCCCCCACTCTATACCTGTGCGTTTGGTTTTTGTGCCAGCTGAGTTCTAAGATTCTCTGGGGTTAGTTTTATCTCAATCCCACCACAATCACAGGCGTGTGTGGTGAGGACATAGGAGAGCCTCCTCAGGGACTGCTCCATATTTAAGAGCTTTTGTTCTCCATGTAATGTCTCTACAAGGCCTTCACTGGGTACATTGATTCTGAACCAATAGCTCTAAGTTTCTTGGTGCTTTCACCTTCCAACATATTACTGTGTAGAAGTGAACCCAGTGAAGGCAGGGAAGAGGAAACAATATTACTTGAAGGAATGGACAATAGAGAGTGGGTTATTTACTGTGACATCAGAGAAACTTGGTGGATTTTTATTTTTATTTTTAGCTGTTACACTGGAAAATTAACCATTTTAATAAAAAGATTTATTTAAAAAATTAAACCATTTTTAACATCTTTGAGATTAGGTATAGTTTAGAACACATACTTTGCATGCAAAAGGTCACAAAATCCAGTGCTCAGCACCTTCTGTGAAAAGTGTAATATGGCTGGTAGAGACTTGTTGTTGAGAACCTAGATACTACTGCTACTCAGAGTAGATTGTATTGACTAGATGAACCAATGATTTAATTTGATATAAGGCAACGTCATATGATTATAAAGGAATGGATGTACATGCAGATGTAGAAATTCCCTCTCTAAATCCAGTATTTCATCTTCTAAGCACTTTGCAAGTGCATATATTATTTTCACTTTCTCAGGATTAAAGATTCATGGTAGGCCTTTTGATTTTTCTTCCATTACTCTAAGTGCAATACATCTTATATGGCATGCATAAATTCCTTTGTTCAGCATTATTCTTGGTTGTAATGCAGAAATCCCTTTGTTCACATATGTTCCTCTGAGGTGCTAATAGATAAGTGCATTTTTTTCTTCAGCAATAAAATAATCATAGTAATTTATGTGCAATTAAGAACAAGACATGCTGCACTTCTCATTTGACAATGAAGCCCCTAGTGTGTCTCCATCAAGGAGTCGTGAGCACAGATCTTACTAGCCATTTAATTTGCACTGGTTTCTTGGTTTTGTCTTTAGATATCTGAAATATTTAGTAATCTTTTATCTGACAGATGAAGAAGTTTGCATAATAAGCAACTGTGAGAGGTATGCTTTTAAACCCCATGCTTCAGTTAGTGTTATTGAAAGTTAAGTCTTCAAGGTCAAGTGATGATGCATTCAATGACATCTAAATTGGCATAGGTCTTAATGATTACAATTGCACCATCAAGAATTCTCTGTTTAGTAAGCCACAGTTCTGGAGAATCTTGGTTTACGACGGGTCAGGAACGGAATTGGTCCCAGGCACCAGATTGATCCCAGAACCAAATTAGCAGGCTGGATAAGGTAAGAAGTGCAAGGCCTCATCCAAACCCCACCTTTCATCTGATTTTGTAACATCATTTTCCCTACTTTGTAGAGAGATGTATACGGTTTCTTCTGCATATTATCTCTGATCTCAAAATAGGACCTAAAAAGGGATTGCTTTTCTAAACAATGGAGTCCTAGTGGAGAATCAGGCATGGGGGAGAAATCTTGCTGCTGTCTCTGGTCTGAGACCAGTGTCCGGGGAAGCAGCCAGTTACTGACAGTTAATACATAGTTTAGGAGTTTGACCAAGATAAAGCTCAAAAGACCAGGAAAGCGGGCAACTCTCAGTGATAGCAAAGTCAATTAAGTAGAACCAGATAAAGTTTAGAACAAGCAAGGTTCAGTTTCTTGAGCAGCAGCAAACAAGCAGGAAGGCACACAGAGAAGAGTCCAGAATATAATCCAAGGGTCAAAGCTTATGGAAGGCAGCATAGTCCAGAAGTAGGTCTGTGGGTCCACAGGGTCAGACAACAGAGTAGTCAAGGTCAGTCCGAGGTCTAAGCAAATGTCAAGATAGCAGGAACACAGAGTCAAAGATCACCAACAGGAAGCTTTCGCCAGGAAGATCAGTTCATCTCTGACAAAGCCTCCATAGCTCCCCAAAGCATATATATAGCAATCAAGGCTTTGCCAGGTGCTCCTTGACGAGCAGGTGCTTCTAATAAAGCCTTAGCTATCTTTTTTGAGCTTCCTTTTGGGATTGCTGCTGGCTGAATGGTGGTGGAAGTAAGTCTGTCTCCTCTTCCTCTTCCTTATCTGAATTGGCAGGGCTTACTGCTGGGATTGGTGCCAACCCACTAGGACCAGGCTCTTCTTCTGCTTGCAGCTCCAGGTTGGCAGGGCTCGCTGCCAGGGTCCATAGGGCCGTTCCCTGCCATGTCCTCCTCCTCCTCTGATTCCATACCCTCATCAGACTCACGGGGCATGACAACCAGAGATAGAAGTGAGATCCTCCAATGGAAAACATGAGTGAACAGAGAGAATCCCGTTGCAAGAGCAGTGGTATTCCCCTGCCCCGCCTGCATTTCCCAGTGGGAATGCAAGCAGCTTAGGGAATAATAGCAGTGTTCTCCTGTGTGAAGCTTGCCTTTCCAATAGGGTACATGAACTGTGCATAGGGAAGGTTCCCTCAACAAGTTGGGGTGGAGCTTTGGGAAGAAGGCACAGTTTGGGGACAAGAGTTTGGGGGCATAGGTATGTAAATCTGGACTTGATTAATTAAATGATAGCTACCTTTTTAAAAATTCACATCCATTACTTAAATGCAATAACTGTTGCCTTGTAATAGAAGTGGGGATTCTTGTTCAACACCCTGGCCATTAGTCTGTGGTGTCTCTCTGGGTTCTGTTTGGTCCCTCTTGCTATTTAATAACATATACCGGTATGTGAAACCACTGGGAGAGGTTATCTGGAGATTTGGATTCAGTGTCATCAATATGAGAATGGCAGTCAGCTCTATTTCTCCTTTTCATCTAACCTCCAAGGAAACTGTTGTAGTCCTAAACCAATGTCTGTTGTTAGTAATGCATGATGGTTAAGAAATTGAAGCTTAATCCAGGATCTTTCCAAAGGTGCCCTATTTTAAAGAAGTAATTCAATTTCCTACTAATTCTTGTTGTTGGGTTAGAAATAGGGAGGACAATTGCCTGATACCTTTAACAGAAAGCCTTGCTGGATGAAGCTAGGTAAGAGGCTACCATAGCTCTGATTTGTAGGAGTGTCCAGCTTTGAACAATTTTATGGTAGATTCTGAGAAAATACTCACTCTGTGCCTTGTTTCTCTGATTTTCTTTTTCTTGTAGCCATGCTGCTTCCAAGAGGTAAAGAATCTTCAGAATCTAGCATCCCTAGATCTGTAGGTCATTCTTGTGCAACACCTTATCTCAGTCCTTTCCAAACTGGGATGGGGACAACTACTCTATAAAATTAAAGTCAGTGGTGTTTTCTATTACTCTACAAAAATAGAAATAGTGGTGTTTTTACATCACTAGGATGCTATGAAAACTGAATTAACTATATAAATAAAGGCTCTTCCTAACAACCTCCGGTGGTACCTTGTGCAAAATTAAAAGCAGAAATCACTGACAACAACGACATTATTAACTGTAGCTCATGATAATACGTTGGAGTTCTGATGAAGTCAGCTGTAGTACATGAAAGCTCACACTGTAATAAATGTGTTTGTCTTTAAGGTGGCACAGGATTCTTGGCTACTTTTCCTGCTGTAGATTAATGGAACAACCCCTTTGGAAGTAATTGATTTGTGTACCTATACCCTAAAGGCACCAGATTTTGTCTGGTCTTGAAAGCTAAGCAGGGTCAGCCCTGGTTAGTAATTGGTTGGGAGACTGCCAACAAATACCAGATGGTGTAGGCTATATTTCAGAGGAGGGAATGGACAAATCACCTCTGAGTGTTCCTCGCCTGAGAAAGTGCATACACATACACACTGAGAGTGAATGATTTGTTCAGTGGTACTGTAGAAACCTCATCAGAATAGTTCACCTTCAGAGAAGTCACTATTTGGTCTGCATTAAATATCCAATGTGTTTCTGCAAGGTAAAGAGATCATCCTGATCTGCCCTCTAAGGATACTCCATTTTAGAAATAAGTGGAATAGGGTGCTTTGTAGTTATACTTTTTTAGTGGGCCATACTGTTGAGGAATGATAGGATATTAGATTTGACCCTGATCATCATTGGTGTCACCATGGTCTGTCAGTTTTCAGTGCAGTTGAACAGTATAATAATTAATCCTTAATGAACATTTTTGGAAAGCATTTGCACAGTTCCTTGGAGCAGCTAATTGTCAGTTTGGAAATGTCTGTGGGACTTTAAAATGCCATTTTAAGATCCAAGGAAAGGTCTAACATTTAATTCCATGGTATCAAGTATACCAGTATTTTCAGAAGCCAATTACATTGCAGTGCAATTTGTTTTTATCACAAATGGGATGCAGTTATCTGTTTCCTTAAATTAAAAGAGCAAACAAAAAGAAGTACTTTTAACTAGAACACCAGAGCAATATTTGATATGTCCATCGACTCTAGGGGTAAAGAAGACAATTTGAATATACACACACATTTTTCAAGCTCATTTTTGTGTAAATGTGTTTTAATTACATGTTTCACGAGGTGTAATCTGAAGCTGTCTAGTAGAAGAAGGTCAGTTCTAATTTTCACATGGAAAATGCTTTCCTTAAGAGTCTTTTCCCAGTCAACAGACTGTAGTTCAGCTTGCCTGACTGTTTAATTGCTTCCTACTTTACCTGTCCAGCTTGAATATTGTTTCTCATTAATATCTTGTCTTGATTGCAAACCAATGGCTGTAGTTACAGGGCTGACCTTTATAAGTGTGTGGACTCTTCCCTCCCCCAGAAGATTTCTACTTGAGGTGTGTCTGAGTTGGATTTCTTTAGATATGGCTGAATTAAAACTCATTCCATTCTTAGTTCTATCCGTTTTCCCAAGCTGATTGAAAGGAGGAATGGTTGTATCCGGTAAAAATTCTGGCTGCCTGTCCTACTCCTTGCTTGAACTAAAATCTTTATTGTCTTGCTTGTGAAGTCAGATCTATTATACAGAGCAAATGTGGGATCTGAAGGACCATCCAAGTCAGTACTTAATAAAATGTGAAGGCTTCCTGTTTCTTAGTACTTAAAATGAGCAATGATATATGAGAAGACAGGCAGTATAATAAAAGGAAGAAATGTGTCGGGTTAATCTTTCGAAAATCCAGGAAGAGATGAAGCAGGCCTGCAAAGTACTGTATACTGGAGCCTCTTATAAGACAGAAGGTTCTTCTACAGAGAGAGAGAGAGAGGCAAGCATGTGAATATGTTCAAGATTGAATCCATACACATGTTATAGGTTGTGAAAGGCCTCCCAGCGGGTTTCAGGAAAGATTTTATTCTGAAATTCAGTTTTAATCTCAAGCTTACCCTGAAATTATTCTTGCAGCTGCATTTTGTGGAGGCAAGTCTTTTAAATGCATGGCTTAATGTGCAGGGCGTTACTCGGTCTCTCTAACATCAAGACTTACATTACAGGCTTATATATCTCAGGACAGCATGAAGTGGAAAACACCATTCTTGATAGTCTTAGAGACAGGGATGGTTTATGGTTTCCTGCAACATGGAGGTATCATGTTTAGAGAAAGCTTCAGTGTTCTGGAATATAACATTTTATCCTTCTGGCAAAGCTTGCTATAAAACAAAATTCTGTGTAAAGCACAGCAGTGTGGATGGTTTGCTTTTGGACAATTCTTGAAGTTCTTTAACTGAGATTAGTTAGTAAGTTTTGTTTGGTAGTATTGTTGTAATGGCATGTTGGAGCTAGTGTGGTGTAGTGGTTTGAGTGTTAGACTACAACTCTGGAGACCAGAGTTTGAATCCCTGCTTGGCCATAAAAACCCACTGGATGACGTTGGGCAAGCCACACACTCTCAGCCTCAGAAAACCCCTAATAGGTTCACCATAGGGTCGCCATAAGTTGAAAATGACTTGAAGGAACACAACAACAACAACAAAATTCCTATTGATTCATTGAGTCTTCTGTGGTTGGGACTAAGCGTTGGACTTAGGTCACAGTTTTCCTCCCTTCATCTTGATATCCACACAACTAGGCTAGCTAAGAGAAAGTGAACCTATGAACTAGGCTAGCTAAGAGAAAGTGATTTGAGTCCATGCTTCCTAGTGAGCTCTGTTGCCTAAATGTTAGTTTCCATCAGGGTGTTTCCAGTGTTAGTACAGTAGGACCCCCATGTCCACTGATTCATTATCCACTGATTCAATTATCCACGGGACACAAAACAGCACACCTATCATAGAGTCTTCCTAGAAAATGTGTCCTCTCTAGCCATTTTCTAGGTCCTCCAAGGCAACTCTATGGTATTTTAAAGTCCCGCTATTTTCAATGGTGTTTGCTATTATTCATGGTTTTCGGTATCCACAGCCCCTCCAGAACCAATCCCCAGCAGATAAGGGGGTCCTACTGTATGATAGTTTCATCACAACCTAACAGTGGCTTCCTGTGAGGCATGGTATGTAAAGATCAGTACATTTCTGAATAAGTTCTGTGAATAAAAGCTGTAAAATAGAATTTATATATTTGAAATATATTTTGGATGTTGTTTTTTTTTATATAACATATTTTGTATTTTTGTGTGAAATATTTTTAAATTGCATATGTGAACTGGTAATCATCTTTTTTTGTTTAGAATACTGTAAGTATGTGTATCATATCACCCTTCTGTAGACTTGTTCCTGGAAGATAATAGACATGAATTCTTAAAGTGCTTCTGTATTTTCAAATCACAAGGACTTTTCTGGTTCACTAGACAGTCTTTCTTTATTTGTTTAATTATTCTGCATAGTGTATTTTGGCTGTGTTGATTCTCAAAAGTCCTATAACAAAACACTATTTACGATCCAATTATGTCCCATCAGTTCTAGTGATTTTCAGCCTTATAGCAGGGATTGAATGGGGTTAAAAGCTGACCTCCTTTTTAATGTACAGTATTATAAAGCTAGATAACATTTGAGAAGTAAAAGTGACAGAGTTTGAGTGAGGGGAGGGAATCTGTTTCAGTGTAGGAAATTCCATTAGCTCAATTATTTGAAATTAGGTGGGCACACAGATAATCATTGTGTTTGTTGACCTGACAGTTGATCAAAAGAACCTGAAACTCAGCTTTGTTGGGCTGGAATATATTGTCTATTTTGTTATAGTTTGACGGAAGTAGATATTGTAGGTGGGGCTCCAATTTTCCAGTGCTGATCAGTCTCCAGGACTTTTTATACAACAATGTTGCTGCAGAATTTAGTGCCCTTTCTTGGGGTAGATAGAAAAACAATTCCCCCCCAAAAAACATTAAACTAATTGGCAGCATAAAAAGCAGGAAAGGCTTGATATTAATGGCTAAATATTTCCATTTCAAAAATAAAAGTTTTTTGCTGTGGAAGAATCCCAAGTTAAATGTAAACAGACAAACTGACACAGGGCTTTTTATGAAGCGCTCTCTCTCTCTCGCTCTCTCGCTCTCTCATACACACACACACATACATATTAGCTGTACGCAGCGTAACATACTCCCCCCAAAACTCCCGGTAGACCTCACAACAACCCTGTAAGGTAGGCCAGTGGGTTTTTAATTCCTCCTCCCCCTTCTCACCATTCCACACTTTTCCTGGAATTACTCAGGGTGACTTGCTCTGTTGCCCTGCCATCGCCAGTTGACTGCCTGGATCCCATCACAGTGGCAGCAGTGGTGTCCCGCTGCCACCGCTGCCAGTTGATTACCTGGGTCCCGTCGCAGACGGCCTGCTGCCGCCACCACCAGTTGACTGTCTGGGTCCCAATCTGGGCCACAAATTGAGTGGCAGGAGTGGATTGTGAGGTGGAGAGGGAATTTGCATATGGGTGGTGATTGGTTGGGTGTGTTTCCTGAGCAGCCAATCAGCACACTGGGAAAGGCAACATACCCAAGAGAATTAGAGAGAGAAAGAGAGAGAGAGAGAAAGAGGTTGTTTTCAAAGCACACAGACAGTAATTTTGTGAATCTCTTGAAGAGGCTTCCCCTCAGTATGTGGACAGAATCTAATATACACACAGACCCCCTTGACAAACCAAGCAGAGACAACCCCAGCATTGCAGAACCAAATGTGACATTCAAGTATGGCCAGAGCGGGGGAGTGTCTTGTCAGTGGCTGCTTCCAGGCTCTAGAGCTTCCTTCCAAGAGAGGCTAGATTGGTACCCTCCATGGTGTCCTTACTGCAGCAGACAAAGACTTTTTATGTTTAACAGGCCTTTGGAAACTGGCTGCTCAGTGGGAAGGGCCTTTTATAATGTATTATCTGCATAATGCATATGTTTTTAAATTGCTCTTAATTATGCTGAAACTTTAATTTTATTTTAATGTCTATGTTGTTAGTGATTTGAATTTTTTATTTGTATCTGTGTTAATTTTTGTAGTGGTCCCAGGGCTGGGGAAAGGTGAGAAAGAAACATATAAAGTAACAATAACAGCAACAACAATGCCCCATATTCTACATTATGTTTATTTATTTATTTATTTATATTATTAGTTATTAATACCCCGCTCTTCAGCCACAAGGCTATCAGAGTGGCTTACAAACTGTTTTAAGCAACAGCAATTTACACATCTACATCACCTACTTAAGTTAGATAAGTGTAAGTAAGGGATTGTCTAAACGACGAAAATACTCTTTATAGAATTTGAAGAGAATTTGTTTTGTCTAAATGGGATCCCACATCAATCTGCTATATTTGGAAGGAGGGGGGCAAAAAACTCCAAATACTCTGCGGGAAAAGCCTTTGTGACTTTTGTCATATTTTTTTTAAAAAAAAACTCTGAAGGAAATGCATATTCCCACTTGTTGGGACAACCAATTTGCTTTGTTGCACATTCCAGATAAGAGTGGAAGTGGAAAGCTGATTGGTCAGACGTGTGCAGGGGGCAGAGCTTGCCAATAAGGCAAGCACACATAACTGCCATGTTGGATTTTCACCATAGCGATTGTGCACTGAGGCAACAAAACAGCCCTCCCCCCCTTTTTTCCCTGTTTATTTAAGCAGCAGATTGCACTTCCACATCTTGGATTTACTTTAAAAAAATACTGTTGTATTGCTGCAACTGGTGATTGGTGAGTAATTCACTCATGCCCGCCATCTTGATTCACAGGCATGCCCGTTTGAACAAGAAATGTGTCATGCCTACAGTCTTGGGGAAAAAAAACATGGAGAGAAATGAAAACTGCTGCGAATTGGCTTTAGTGTACATCAATCCACATTTTATTGTCTTGTATAGACAGACAAGCCCTAAGTAATGTCTCCTGGCCTGACCCCCCCCCCAACCTACTTTACCAAATACAGTAGGGCCTCTGTATCTGCTGGGGATTGGTTCTTGGGGGGGACATGGATACCGAAAACCATGGATATTAGCGAACACCATTGAAAACAATGGGACTTCTGGTTTAAAATACCATAGAGTTGCCTTGGAGGACCTAGAAAATGGCTAGAGAGGACACATTTTCTAGGAAGACTATGGTAGGTGTGCTGTTTTGTGTCCTGTGGATAATTGAATCAGTGGATACAGGGGTCCTACTGTAGCAGCTTCACAGAGAGGTAGCGGTCTGTTCAGTTGGTGACCAGGATGCAGAAGGACAATGTTTCCACCCCACTCCCATCAGGTCCTGCTTCTGATTGTTCCAGCCTCGCTCACTGGCAAGATGCGGGCGGGGGGGGGGGAGACATCATCTTTTTGTGTCTGGATCACCAACTGAACAGACCTCCGTCTCTTGGTGCAGCTGCTGCCTGTTAATGTAGATTTGAGAGGGCATTTGTGATTGTGGCAATAGTACCATGATTGTTATTTATGTACATAGTATTAGTGACTACAGAGCAGTTACGTATATCTATAACTATAACAGGTTATGAATCTGTAACTGCAGTACAGAATGCCAGCATATAACAATAAACACTCAGGATGGGAAGTTTTGCTGTGGTGAATGAATGGCATTGTGAAATGGAAGACAAAGAGACAAACAACTTGTTTGTCCTTACTCCCAGGGTGTAGTGGTAGCCAAGGAAAGAAAACCAGAAGCAGAGAAAGGGAGCCTTTCTAGTAGAATTGCCAAAGTGGAAACTGGAGAGGTCTCCTGTGCAGAAAATGGAATTTCCCTGTTGTTGTTTCTCACAAACCCAGGTAACAAGCAACACCTGCTGAAATTCCCTCTTCTATACCACCATTAAAAGCACAAGAGTCCTCTCTAGTTTTCACTCTGGCGGCCCTATTTTCTCACTTCAGCACTCCTGTCCATCTTCCCTGTACCCCTGAGTACCTCAGAGAAGGTCATTGTCCAGGGATCTTGTAAAGCAGATAGTAGTTGCCAGGGGTTGGGGCCCATTGCCTGCCCCCCATGGGAACCTTGGCAGGCCACATGCCTTCCCCCACTGTGTCCTTCCACAAACAGCCTTTTTTTTTTTTTTACACTTTAAAAAATTAACTCAAAATACCCTCATGTCTGCTATGGGACATGTGGGCAGTTTTGCCATCTGTCCTGTCAGTGTCCTGTTTACCTCCTGGTTTTTAAAAGTTCTGTCCTGAGCCTAAAATTTCCCCCTAAACCAAAAACATGATGGCAATTTCCCCACCCCTCAAAAAATCAAGGTGTGGGAAGTCTCAAAATGGCTAGGGAGGGGTTGCATGTGTCCTGTTGGCCCCACTTTGCTCATCCCTGTTGAACTGGGTGAGAAAAAGGAAGAACAGTACAAAGGCAGCACTGGGTGTCAACAGCCATTGGACAGTGCAGCCTAACTGTTGCCTATGAATGTGATAGAGAGCATGTACCTATCAATTTTGGAAAAACCAATAATTTTCTACTATCCCATACAACATCCCTTGAAAGAGGGAGATGGAGACTATTGGTTCCAATTCCACAGTACCGTGCAATTATATTTTCAGTGGGTTTGTTTGTGTTTGGTTCTGAAGCGTCTTCCGCGTTGTTTTGCTTACTCTTTCCTCTGTGCTGTGTTTCTGCATCCTGCAAACAGGCTCACCAGCGAGGGTGAGTCAGCACAGCCCTGGCCATTACATGCTATCATTGCATTGTGAGTTTTTCCTCTTCTCCTCCAAAGGTAATGACAGCTTCTGGCAGGCTTAGGAAAACATAACATAAATGACTCTACCTTACAGAATGAGTGTTTATGGCTGAGGGGTGGGAAATCATCTTGGGGATATGACTCCTTGGTGAGGGTAACATGCAGCTCAGCTCAAAGCTATCTGGAAGAATGGTTCAGAAAGGAGAAATCAGCAACGTTGTCATCTATTGCGATTGTCATCTATTGCTTCTCTAGTTAAGTCTTTCCTCACATCCCTTTCTAAAAGTACCATTATCAGAAAGCCAACGAACCACTGGAAAATCAGGGTATGGTCTCTCCCTCCCCCTCCTCCTTTTTAAATTGAATCCCAGTACGTATGATTTCAAGTTATCACAGTTCAAACTTTTTTCTGTGTTATGTCTTATTGGCATTGCCTAAGTGGTGTAAGGATAGTAAAAATAGGATGTCTGACTGCAAATCCTGTCTTAGCAGTGGAGGTTTTGCTTTGTTTTACATCAGCCCCAAGTCTTCCCAGAGCTGTAAAAAAGTTTCTTTCTAAAATGTCAGTCAGAACAGTGCTATTCAAAGTAGTGCTTCTTGGACCAGTGCTGGTCTGCAAGCCGTCGACTGCTAGTTTCTAGGAAAGAAAGAAACAGTTATAGCTAATGGAACAAATATGGTATTGGTCCCTGGCACACTTGGGTGCGGGGGTTGATGATCCATATTAAATAGCTTGGGAAGCACTGAATTAGAGCAGCACTACTCAAAGTAGTGGTCCAAGCCATCATATGGGGAGGAGGGGATTGCTAGTCTGCCACATCAGAATTATTTAGAAGGGTTTTGTTTTCTGAAGAGAGAGAGAAGGGGAGGATGTTAAAGCAACCTGTCCAGCCAAAAGTGCTGTTGCATGTATGGCATAATGAAAATTGCTTACCACTTTTGCATGGGAAGGTCAGCAATTCAAAAGTCATTCTTCCCTGGGATTATCTGTTTTGATAGTCTTTAGTGGAGAGTCCAACTGCTTTGAATTTCATACTGTTTGCCTTTCAATTTCCCTTCAGATGTTTCCCACTAAAATGAGAAAGGACTCCTGGCTATAATGGGAGGTGTTTGGTCTTCAACTTAATGCTCACTTGCCTTATTGAAGTTGTTAAAGATAGTTGAACTGACTCATGTGAATGACCTTGAATAGAAGTAATGCATGTCCTCCACTGCTGGCAGCTGAATTGACAAGGAACTGATCTACCAAAGCCTCTAGCAGTGGGTTGGCTAGCTAATGCTGTTGAATATTTCTATTCTAAACAAGAAACAAAGATAGTTGGTTGGAAAATGAGGGATAGTAGAGCATATACTTAATAAAGCCATGCTCATTTTCTAAGGTCAGAATTTGGGTAAGTTGCTGACTTGGGTAAACTTTATTATAATCCCGTCCAGTGATAGAACTAGGGGTGCTGTCAGAATGAAGAGGATGTGTTTCTTCCCTCAGAGATAAAGAAGTTAAGAAAATAGAGAATTTATAAAAGGGATAATAAATCACACCAGCAGCATTGCATCTTCTTTTTCTTGCCGGGTGGAATCAGGGGTAAAATATGATTCATGGGTAAAATGGCAAAGGTGCCATATTATGTTTTGGATTGGGTGTAGACTTCTATTAGGGCTTTAGGATACATGAATAAGATCAAGGGTAACTTGAACTTTGGGGTAATTGCAAAAACAAAAAAGGAAAAAACAAGTGGGAGAGGAATAGATGCTTAAAATTCTGATGTGCAGAGTGGAAAATTCCAGAGGTTGGCCAAGGTGCCAGTTGCACAACAGAAATTGTCACGGTGCTTACTGTGATTTTGTGATCACGAATCCGTCCCTCGCTGTTTATACGATTTATGTCACTGATCTGGATATCCTGGGTGGTCCCGTGACTGATATTTACACGTCCAAAGTTCCAGGTTTTTTTAGGTTGTAGGGTTTTTTTCGGGCTGTCAATCAAGTATGCGATTACTTACGTTTTCACAACCTCGGTGACGCACTTCCTTTAAAGTTCCGTGCAACGAGCAATGCTATTGGCTGGCTGGAGGGGGGGAGACAGGGGGCAGAGGTTTGGTATTCCCCTCGCTTCTTTAAAATGTTAACCCTTGAAGCAGAGGCAGAAGGCACTTTTCTTTTCTTTTTTTTTAATATATGTTTTATTTTATTATTACGTGTACAACTCATATTATTACATGTACAGCTCATAATTTAGCTACAACATTAACGGGAGAGACACATTCCCATCCCCCCCTTTGCTCCCATTAGGTCTTGAATCTTGAGTGAACATCTATTACATTAAAAGAAAAAAAGAAAAAAAAAAGAACTGACTTCCTTCGACTAAAATATCTCAAAGAAAGAAGGCACTTTTCAAAGACCTCAGATGGAGGAACAATTAAACCATCTCCTTTCCTTTTGAAATCAAGCCGAGTAGAGGCGAGGCATTTTGAAAGACCCAGACTGAGATCTTTCGCTCAGACGCAGGGAGATCAAGCCGAGTGAGGTGGGGTGTTCATTCGCTCAGAGGCTGGAATACCAGGGAGGTGATCAAGGCAGGGGATGAATGGGTGACCCTCTGCCCACCGCGATCTCTCTGTAACATGCAGTTGAGGAAGAGGTTAAAGCTGAAGGGTTTGCAGTGTAGAAATCCATTTAAAAAGATGATTGAGTACACGCGCACGTGTGCGCGCGCACACACACATCAACCTTCGTGCAGGGGAAAGGGATGCCTTTGTTTTCGGCTGGTGAGGCTGGCTCTGTTGAACGGGTGACTGACCCCTCCTTTTCTGGTCGCTGATCTCTAAGCCCACCCCTTAGAGTCACCATTTCCAGTCATCCCTAGTACCGAGACATTTTGTCCCAGGCTGTTTACATTTCCGATTTTCCGAATCCTCCAGTGACTTTTTTAAAAACCGGCACAAACCACGGGACTGGAAGTCCTGCAGGTTGAGTGATAAAAGGTGGCCCCCCCTTCCGAAAATCACGTACCCGACCCAATGTATGTGTAAACTGCCAGGGATCGACACGAATTCTTCCCAGGACATTTTCATCGTGTAAACAGCACCCAAGACTTTCACAGAATTGCCTGCCAGGGTAGCAGAAATGCCCTCAGGAATCCATCTGGATCCATTAGTGTCCTGGGGAAGACTGTCATAATCAGCCCTGCCTCCTGCAGAGGTTCTGAGTCCCAGCAAGACCAAACCACACCAGGTGGTGATCTATCCATGGCAACAGAACTATAGACAGTTCCTCCTTTCTCAGATCACACTCACCCCACCCACTACAGAAAACAAGGTCCAGGGTGTGCCCAGCAGCATGAGTAAGGCCAGACAGCACTTGGGACAGATCCCTGGTTGTCACGACAGACATCCTGAGCTGCTCCTGACAGTGCTGTCTCAGCATGGATGTTGAAGTCCCCCAGCACCGCATGCTGGTGGGAGTCCAAGTCCAAGCCCAAGCCCACCCCAGCTAACTCAGGAATGAATACAGTTGAGCAGTGGGTTGAGCAGTATGTCAACAGAATCCCTATTGTATCCCAGCCAGCCAGCTTCAGGTACACACACTCAAACCCCCCAAAAATAGGTACAACATACGGTAACTCACTGGAAAAGACAATGATGCTTGGCAAGGTAAAAGACAGCAGGAAAAGAAATTCTGCTTCCACAATTTTGAACTGAATGTGGCTGCTCTGCAGTGGAGAAAAACATCCAACTGCTTCTGTAGGGCAACTTTCATATGCTTAAGACACCAACAGAATTCTGATGATAGTAAAAAAACAGTAACTCTTCCAAGGCTTCATTTTTAGGGAGGAAGAAGAGATTGCATGGTCCCACTGAAGTTGTTGGAGTGGTCTGTGCTGCTTTCAGGGCATCTGGTTCAAGAGAAAGACAGGAATGATTTGATTTTACAGTTCACCTAGAGCAGTGCTTCTTAAGCTATCTGATGTGTGGGACTAGCAGCTTTCTCCCCCCCCCCCCATGTGTCAGGGAACAGTACTATATTTTTGCCCATTGGATATAGCTGTTGGGTTCTTTTGTGGAAACTCTCCAGAGACTGGCAGCAGATGGCTCAGAGACTGGCACTGGTCTATGGACCACTACTTTTAGTAGCACTAATGTAAAGCCCCTGTGGTTCTGCCACCCCCAAGAAATTGGCCATAATTGAGTAAATGTGACAGGGCTTCCTTTGCAGCGACACCTCAGTTTTGAAATGCTCTCTATCCCTTTTGAGCTTCTGTCCAGCAAAGTGTGTATTGCTTTGTGTGCCTTTGGTTCTTCAAACCATTGTTGGGCTTTCAGACTGTTGTAATTGCTTGTGTCTTTTAAAACTTTTTAAGAAAGTTGTGATTTGTTTTTAAATAAAAAAATATTTGTTTTTATCTGTACATTTCTGTGGGCACCCTAAGAAGCTGAGAGATTATAACAAATATTTTAATGAATAGAATCATAGAATCATAGAATTGCAGAGTTGGAAGAGACCACGAGGGCCATCCAGTCCAACCCCCTGCCATGCAGGAAATCACGATCAAAGCATCCCCGACAGATGGCCATCCAGCTTCTGTTTAAAGACTTCCAAGGAGGAAGACCCCACCACACTCCGAGGGAGTGTGTTCCACTGCCAAACAGCTCTTACTGTCAAAAAGTTCCTCCTAATGTTGAGGTGGAATCTCTGTTCCTGGAGCTTGCATCCATTGCTCCGTGTTCCAATCTCTGGAGCAGCAGAAAACAAGCTTGCTCCATCCTCAACATGACACCCCTTCAAATACTTAAACAGGGCTATCATATCGCCTCTTAACCGTCTTTTTTCCAGGCTAAACATACCCAGCTCCCTAAGTCTCTCCTCATAAGGCATCATTTCCAGACCTTTCACCATTTTAGTCACCCTTCTCTGGACACGCTCCAATTTGTCAATATCCTTTTTGAATTGTGGTGCCCAGAACTGGACACAGTATTCTAAGTGAGGTCTGACCAAGGCAGAATAGAGCAGCACTATTACTTCCCTTGATCTGGACACTATACTTCTATTGATACAGCCCAAAATCGCATTGGCCTTTTTAGCTGTCACATCACACTGTTGACTCATGTTTAACTTATGGTCTACTAGGACTCCTAGATCCCTTTCGCATGTAGTCTCATTCAGCCAGGTCTCCCCCATCCTGTATCTATGCATTTCATTTTTTCGCCCTAAGTTCAGTACCTTACATTTCTCCGTATTGAATTTCATTTTGTTAGCTTTGGCCCAGCTCTCCAGTTTATCCAGGTCATCTTGAATTTTGATCCTGTTCTCCAGGGTATTAGCTACTCCTCCTAATTTGGTGTCATCTGCAAATTTGGTAAGTATGCCCCTAATTCCCTCATCCAAGTCATTGATAAAGATGTTGAATAGCACTGGGCCCAGGACCAAACCTTGTGGCACCCCACTGGTCACATCTTTCCAAGATGAAGACGAGCCATTGCTGAGCACCCTTTGCGTTCGGCCAGTCAACCAATTACAAATCCATTGAACAGTTAACTTGTCTAGCCCACATTTTACAAGCTTGTTTGCAAGAATGTCATGGGGAACCTTGTCAAAGGCCTTACTGAAATCAAGGTATGCGATATCCACAGTGTTCCCTTCATCTACCAAGCTGGTAATTTTATTTATATATATATATATATATATATATATAGAGAGAGAGAGAGAGAGAGAGAGAGAGAGAGAGAGAGAGAGATCAGATTAGTCTGGCATGACTTGTTACTCTGAAACCCATGTTGACTTTTTGTGATTATGGCATTGCCTTCTAAATGTTCACAGACTCTCTGTTTAATGATCTGCTCTAGAATCTTCCCTGGTATTGATGTCAGACTAACTGGTCGATAATTGTTGGGATCCTCTTTTTTCCCCTTTTTGAAGATGGGAACAATGTTTGCCCTCCTCCAATCTGCTGGGACTTCTCCTGTTCTCCAGGAGTTCTCAAAGATTATTGCCAATGGCTCTGAGATTATAGATCAGTCTCCTGGCTTTTTAAAAATTATGTATATATTTGTTTTTAATGTGTTTTTTTAGCTAGAAGGTTTTAATCTTATTGTGTTTAATGTCTTTTTATGTGGGAGGGTCGGGGTGGGTGGTGTTTTTAGTCATTATTATAATGTTTTAATTGTTGGAAGCCGCCCCGATTGTTTGTAGCAGAGGGGCGGGGTATAAATAAATATTATTATTATTATTATTATTATTATTATATTTGCCAGCTCTTTTAATACTCTTGGATGTAGTTCATCTGGTCCTGGAGATTTAAATTCATTTAGATTAAGAAGGTATTCCTGTACTACCTCTTTACTTATTCTGTGCTGGATTTCCCCTACTGTGTCCTCTGTTCCTTTATCCTCAGGTTGATAATTCTTTTCCTTTTCTGAAAACACTGAGGCAAAGAAGGTGTTGAGTAATTCTGCCTTTTCTCTGTCCCCTGTTAGCATTTTGCCATCTTCTCCACGTAGTGGTCCTACCATTTCCTTCTTCCTCCTTTTGCTGCAGACATACCCCAAAAAACCCTTTCTATTGTTCTTAACCTCTCTAGCAAGCCTGAGTTCATTCTGCACTTTAGCTTTTCTGACTATACTCCCACATGTGTTCGCTATCTGTTTGAATTCTTCTTTGGTGATTTCCCCCTTTTTCCATTTCCTATACATGTTCTGTTTAAAACTTAGCTGTGTTGAAATTTCTTTAGTCATCCATCCTGGTTTCTTGAGACACCTCCCATTTTTATTCCTCAATGGTACTGTTTGAAATTGTGCCTTCAGTATCTCCCTTTTGAGAAAGTCCCATCCATCTTGAGGTCTCTTCTCTTTTAGTATTCCTGACCATGGGATCACCCCCAGTATTTCCCTGAGTTTATTGAAATCAGCTCTCCTAAAGTCGAGAATGTGTGTCTGACTATGTCTGGCTTCGCCTTTCCATTCTATAACAAATTCCAGGAGAACATGATCACTTTCACCTAAGGATCCCACCACTTGCACCCCATTAACCAGGTCATCCGTGTTGGTTAGGATCAGATCTAAAATAGCTGACCCCCTTGTTGCCTCTTCCACCTTTTGGACCATGAAATTGTCTTCCAGGCAAGTAAGGGATTTGCTAGACCTTGAAGTTTTGGTTAAGTTAGATTGCCAGCAAATATCAGGATAGTTGAAGTCACCCATCACTACTACATCTCTCCTTTCTGCGTGTGTGTGTTCATCTGTTCTAGAAAGGCATCATCCAATTCCTCCATCTGACTTGGGGGTCTGTAGTAGAGTCCCACAATAACATCCCTGTTGTTTCCCTCCCCTTTAATTTTTATCCAGATGCTCTCCACCTGGCTTCCAGTACTGATGCCATGGGTCTCTTCACTGGTGTAAATATCCCTGACATATAATACTATTCCTCCTCCTCTCTTATTTGGCCTGTTTCTCTTATAAAGGTTATACCCCTCTATTCCTACATTCCAATCATGAGACTCATCCCACCAGGTTTCAGTAATGCCTATTATATCATACTTGCTTTGTAGTGCTAGGAGTTCAAGTTCATCTTGCTTATTTCCCATGCTCTGTGCATTAGTGTAGAGACATCTAAGACCATGTGTTCCCTTTACTTGCTGCCTGTGCAAGTTTTTTTGCCTCCCACTGTTGGGTCCTTGCGCTGTTTGCCTTGTTCCCTCTATGTCAGTTTGACTATTTTCTCCAGCCCTTTTGCCTTCCAGAATACTGTCTCCCTCCCCCATATGACTCAGTTTAAAGCCCTCCTGATCAAATTCTTGAGACTGTAGGCTGTAAAATAAATAAAGCATTGATCTTCGCTTGTAAAGTATAGCTTGTAGTGTTACCAACTCTTCCTGTATTGGTCTGGAAGCAAGGCCATTGTAGAATATAGCGACTGCATGTCAAACTCACTTTAGTGATTGATTGAACTACCTTCAAATAGGTTTAAGTATCAAATGCATCAATAATTATGGGATTTTTGAAACTTACAAACATTGGAAGTTTTTTTTATGATTAGTGGGTTTTGGATACCCCTCTCTCCCTCAGCAAAATTATGATGCCAAGGCCAAATGACAAGCTAGCTCATACACTAATTCCTCTCAATACCTTTATTAAATTTGTGTTGTATTGGCAATTAGTATGCAGGTATGCTTTCTCATCCGTTTTGCCACTAAGTAACCAAAGGCAATTTTGTCACAACAATAGAAGCTTATTGATGACACAGGGGTTTACGATTGATTAAAAGTGGCAGATTTATTTCTCCTTCAACTCTTTCCATTAGTGCTCTTATTGACTGTTTGGCAGAGGGAAGATTGGCTAGTGAGATAAGGGTAACATCAGGTTTTTTGTTGTTACTATTAACATCGTTTTTGTTGTGTTATAAAAACACACACACCTTGGAAACCTTTTTTCTAAAGCCTAGTCAAAATTCATTGAAAGGGAGAGAGAGGAGGTGTGCAGGAAATAATTCTTCAGACTTAGATGGAGATAATTTGAAGATACTGTAAAACACTGCTTCTCAAGATCTTCTCAAGATCTCAAGCTCTAAAGTGTTGGACTGGTGTTTTGTCTTAACGTGCCAGGGATTAATACCTTTTGAATGTGATAATATTATCATGTTTACATAATTTCCTGTAAACTCACCATGAACAGATAACTGGTGGCTCGCAGACCAGCACTAGTCTGGTAAGGTGTGTACCACCTCATTGAGTAGCCCCCCCCCCTCTCTCTCTGGCTTTTCTTCGCAAACGAAGATTCAGGAAGGACTCATCCCGCGCTTTCTGCAAGGGCGCTGATGACTGAAAAGGCCAATCTGAGATAAACAAGTCTGGTTGCAGAAAGCACAGCAGAAGGTCTCCTTGGGTGATGTTTCTGGGTTATGATTCTTTCCGCGTTGTTGTTGTCATCTCCCGGGTCAGCCTCGAGTGACCAAAGTCCTCAACCGCCTGCATGCAGGGTTGGGTCTGTGGCTTCCAGTGCATCTTTACACCTGCCGTTTCATCCCTCGCCTATCGCTACAGGGCTTTTTCGGAACTGGATTTATCCTTCGAGCCTGTGCAATGGATTTTTCTGGTGGAGCGCAGCGTGCACGGAACTGGCCTCCACCCTTTAAACCAAAGGTTCATCTGCTGTGGCCTTGCAAGCATGGACGGTAGCAGCGAGGTCCTCGGGTTGTAGGTTTGATTAGAGTTTCCTTCTTTTAGATGGTTGACCTTACAGGGTTAGATGAGCACCATCTGCCCAGGTTTGGGATTAGAGTTTTCCTTCTCCTAGGACGGTTGCCATAAAGCTAGAGAGCCCATCCTGCCCTTTGACGCTCTTTGTCAGACCCTTTGGTTTTGACCTGTCTGGCATGGGAGACCCTACCGGTGGCTATTATGCCACCGCCAGTATAGCTCAAAACATCATTAGGGTACGCAAGCCTCTCTCCCATGACAAGGGGGCATCAATGGAGAGGGTTTTTTGAACTACAGCTCCAACAATCAACAGTCCTCAGGTCGTAAGAAGAGCCCTCCTGGATCAGCTATTCCACCATCCTGTTCCTGAAAAGGCTAACCAGATGCTTATGGGAAACTTAACCTATTTTAAGTTACTGTGTTGTCTCTTTAGTGTAGCAGCTAGTATGATCTTTAGAGTATAAGGATCAGATCTAGTCCAGCATTCTGTTTACACAGCAGCCAGCCAGTTACTTCTCAACAGTTTTGACATGAGTGCAACTGCATCCTTCATCTCACACTCCCCAGCAACTAATATACACAGGCATAGTGTCTTGGATACTGGCGGTGCTAAGTAGTCATCCTGACTAGTAGTCACCTATGGCCCTAGCCTCCCCCAAAACTTTCCGTTTAAAATTGTCACATTGTCAGCTGTTACTACATTCTGTGATAGTAAGTTCCACAACTTAACTGTAATGTGCGAAGAAGTACTTCCATTGTTGTTGTTCTGCCCCTTCAAATTGTTTCTGACTTACAGTGATTTTAAGGTAAACCCATCATGGGCAAGATTGGTTTTCCTTGTTTTTTTTCCAAGCTGTGAGGCAGTGTTCTACAATGGTCTAGAAAGAAACCATTCCAGAACACAGCCTCACAGCCCGGGAAAAAACCAAGGAAAATCTATGGATGCTGGCCGTGAAAGCCTTCGACTTCACAATATTGGTTTTCTTGGCAAGATTTGTTGCCTTCCTCTGAGGCTGAGAAGTGTGACTTGCCCAAAGTCACCTAGTGAGTTTCCAAGGCCATGCAGCTATTTGAACTCTGGTCTCCTGGAGTCCTAGTCCAATACTCAAACCACTTATGCCACACTGGTTTGCTGTACTAAATATTTCATTGTTTAGCTTCACTGATGACCGTGGGTTTTAGTATTATGAGAGAGGGAGAAGCTTCCCCCCTTTTTTTTCTTTTCACTTTTTCTACACCATGCATAATTTTATATATGTCTCCACTTACTCTCCTGTTACTGTTGCTCCAAGGCAACAAATCTGTCTGGAGTCCTTGATTTAGTGTGATTTTTGTGTTGAGTAAAGTGGGATATTAGGTAGACATGAGCTTGGGAATTTCTGTTCCTCCTTCTCTACTGCTAAAAGGTGAAGGTAGGAACACTTGCATGGCTACAAGAGTGGCTGGCAGAAATTGAGGCTTGATCCTTCTGCCTGCAAGCCTTTTTCCCCAGCCCCCCCCCTCCTGGCTCAGGGCAGCAGATATGCATTCAAAAATTGGAAATTTGGCTTTGAGGTGGGAAGGCAATGGAGAGGAGAGTTAAATCACCTCCCATCTTTTGCTTCTCTCCTGAAGATTCTGTGCCATTGCCTCCCCTTAGCTACGTAACTGCAGAGAAGTGGCAGCCCAGTTTTCAAATCCCATTGTGTACTAGGAAGTGTCGGGTTTTCCCACAATCTCTTCAGCACCATGTGGACATCTATCCATTGCACTCGATGTATTAAAATGAGTGGTTGCAAAATCTAGCAAAGGCATGAGATTTCCATCCATTAAGTGGCAGCGATGAATACTAATGTGAAAGAAGCACATTGTTGCCTTTCAAAGAGCAGGGAACCCTGCAGGCATGTTGGGAAATTTTTGCTGACGATAGGGAGGGTTACATCACCATTTGATTGAGAGCAGCTGTTCATGCCCAGCATCCTCTAATGAATAATACTGTATCTGGGCTGTCTTTGGTAAACAGCTTGGTTCAGGCTTTTGGCTTCAGTGTTGCTCACCACATATTCTAGTGCTCATAAAAGCCCACCTAGAGCAAAACTTCAAAAAGAATCTCAAAACTGTGCCTGCAGATGGGGCTTTTCATTCCTGCTGTTGTGGCCACATCCAGTGCAAATTGAACTCCAGAATATGTTGCAAAGAGTCAAGGACTATGGCAGCATCAAGAGGGCAAATTCCCTTGCAAATTGGAGCTGAATCTGTATTATTTAAAAGCATTGCTGTTGTCCTCCTCATCACCACCACCATCGCCATGCTGATAAAAGTGGCTTTAACTTTTATCTTAAATCCGTCACTTAGATGTTGTGCATTGAAAGCCCTGATTATTTTGCAGCCTAGCCGAATGCAACACAGGAGATTATGATTGTGCACCTGATGCCTGTGTGTTTCCTCTCATGGGGTAGTTTTAATTAGGAAATCTGCATAGAGGGGGGGAAGCATGACCTCCCTCCCTCAGCTCTGTGATTTTGATGTGGGTCCTTACTATACATTGCAAAGTAAAGAAGCATATCATGGCAATCCACATGGAGAATCCAAATATACAAGCAGCTGTCTTGGTTTACCTTGATAATACAGCTGTAGCCGTTTTTGTTTCAATCAAGAGTAGTTTTGTAAAACAAATGCATCTTAATTGCTAACCAGAATACCCACCCACCCCGCACAAATATTTTGCATTACAGGGGTAGCTCATAGTAATATGTTGTTTATGAGTCAATTGCAAAGGAACTAGAGGAGGTCTCAGCACTTCCTTAAAGTTGGACTTGCAAGGAGTGACTCACTACCAAACATCTTCCGTTTATCTCCCATAGCTACCTGTTTGTCCTACTTGTCCTATTTTGTCTGTTGTAACAGAAAGTGTTCTGGCAGCCACTTGTATACCCTTGCTGCTTTTGGATGCCTGACTAGACTTATGCTCAACACCCTCTCAGTGTGGTTTTCTAGAAGGCTGCCAATTGTCTGCTTGAATGCCATCTGTTCCCATGGCAATAGTTACCTTTTGAATACCTGCCAAAGCAGGTCACAGAAGATTGGGGGGGGGGGTGAAAATCTGTAGCTACTTGCAGATTGAAATTTTTCACCATGTTGATGTCTTCCTGATGGCACTTGAAGAAAGTTTGAGTTTTCAGAGGCTAAGGGCCAAGTCAAATGTTTTGTTCCAGACCTGGGATTGACTTTCTCAGTCTGTTGCTGTTGTTTTTGCTGCTGCTGCTGCTAAAAGAACCCCTTGATTGGCTTAGAGAAATGACACAGAGGGAATTCTTTGCACCAATTTCTTGAAACCAGCTCATTTCCTGATGTGTTGTTAACCAGAGAGGGAAAACATGGCTAGCACCCTATTGGGGCAGTATGCTAGTGTAACAGTCCTTTTTGTTATGCTTTGATTTTCTTTGTATCAGAGCTTTTTACTCCTGGCATTGTTAGCCACACAGGTGCAAACTGAGCTCCATCATGTGCTGCATAACAAAGCAACTTTGCAAGCCACATCTCCCATAGAGCTTTGGCGCTGCATAACAAAGCAACTTTGCAAGCCACATCTCCCATAGAGCTTTGGCTCCATGGACCTCCTGGAAACCCGGCATTGGCAAAGTAAGCAGCACAGAGCTGACTGGCTTTTCCATCACCATTGCTGCCTTCCTTTGGCATCACTTTTCCTTTCTCTTCTGCCAGTTTAGTTATCCTGGTGTCTAAACTAGTAGGTTCTCAGCTCAGATATTTCCCCCTCTATACCTAATAGCAAGTCATGGGATGGTGGAAGGCAGAATTTATATTAGTGAATCAGTGGGTTTAGGGTGGTGGTGAGGCGAAGCACAAAAATCAGTGTGTATAGAGCCATTGTGCTGTCTCTTCTCCTTTATGGGTCTGAAACATGGGGCACCTATCACCAACACTTACGACTCCTTGAACATTTTTATCAGCGCTGTATACGCACAATCCTAAATATAAACTGGACTGACTATGTGACGAATATTGCTGTCCTTGAGCAAACGGGGATCACCAGCAATGAGGCCATGATATTGAGAACACAGCTGTGCTGGGCAGGGCACATTTCTAGGATGGAGGACCATCGCCTCCCAAAAATAGTACTCTACGGTGAACTCGTCACGGGTCAGTGTAAGAGGGGCACTCCAAAACAGCGATACAAGGATACAAGAAACAACATCTCAGGCTCAGCCAAATTGATGACCAACAATGGTCCGCCGTGGCCTCACATCGGGAGGCATGGAGACGCACTATCCACAATGTGGC
Source organism: Gambelia wislizenii (assembly GCA_030847615.1). Classification (NCBI taxonomy): domain Eukaryota; kingdom Metazoa; phylum Chordata; class Lepidosauria; order Squamata; family Crotaphytidae; genus Gambelia; species Gambelia wislizenii. Next base: position 483,125,133 of record JAUMIR010000001.1, on the reverse strand, counting down.
AGCCTTATTTGAGAGTTCGTGCTGAACAAGTCTTGAGGAGAAACAACAACGCAGAAAGAATCACAACCCAGAAACATCACCCAAGGAGACCCTCTGCTGTGCTTTCTGCAACCGGAGTTGTTTATCTTGGATTGGCCTTTTCAGTCATCACCGTGCTTACAGAAAGCACGGGATAATAATAATAATAATTAAGAATAAGAAGAAAAGCCAGAGAGAGAGTGATGAACCTGGTGCCATTTGAAAACTGTGCCACGTGGGACTGCGTTTAGGATCTCCCAATCCATTTTTCTTTTTGTGATGCAGAACTTTCAGGCACATTGCAGTTTGTCCTTGTGATTCCATGATGTTACAAGGAGAAGTGTTTTTAAAATATAGCTAGGTGTTGCATAGAAGATTGTACTTTTCCTGGATGTGTATACATGTTTGCTCATTTACATGTCACCCTGCAAGGAAAGGATATGAAAACTGTTTCAGCCCAAGTACCAAATTCAGTGTCAGTGGTTGGTGAGGCCAAAGGCAAAAGAGTAGGCCATGCAGTGTGAGGAGCGGCTTAGGGAACTGGGCATGTTTAGTCTGGAGAAGAGTAGGTTGAGAGGGGACATGATAGCCATGTTTAAATATTTGAAGGGATGTTATACTGAGGATGGAACAAGCTTGTTTTCTGCTGCTCCAGAGACTAGGACATGGAGCCATGGGTTCAAACTACAGGAAAAGAGAATCCACCTAAACATTAGGAAGAACTTCCTGACAGTAAAAGCTGTTCAGTAATGGAATACACTGCCTCGTAGTGTGGTGGAGTCTCCTCCTTTGGAGGTTTTTAATCAGAGGCTGGATGGCTATCTGCAAGGAATGATTTGATTGTGTGTTCCTGCATGGCAGGATGTTGGACTTGATGGCCCTCGAGGTCTCTTCCAATTCTATGGTTCTATGATTTTATCTTTAAAGCTCTTTACTACCAGTAATTTAAGTCTTACGAGAGCTTTTCAGTCTTTCAGAATGTGGGAAAACAGTAAAGCTGGGAAACATGAGGAAAATGAAGGAGATCTGTTAAAACCCTTTAGGGCTCACAAATGTTGTCTGATAGTAGATTGAACTCAGCAGATTATTTAATGAGATAGTGTCAGATGGACCCTTGGTAGCCATGGGTTTCATATTGAACAAGGAATTAAATCAGCTTTATATAGAATTCTTATAAAAAGATGCAGTGGCAGCAGTTGAGCAACAAAAGCCTATCACATATAAATTACGTGAAAATATATAAAATATAGCCTATAAAATAAGGAGTAAACACTATTTCCAAACTGTGTATCACACTGGTTCTTTGTATCTTATTTCAGTGTTCTGGCTATTATCATATCAGCAGATCATGTCAAGATGTTTTGGGCCATGGCTTAGAATTTTTTTTTTAAAACATATTTAACTGAACTTGAAATCACTAGGAACTTAACATTTTTGGTATCTAAGCAAACATTTTTTTTTCACCATGGCTCTACTTTATGGTTACATTCTGAGTTTTCTTCAAAGGGAGGCATGGTCAACCATGTGAAATACAAAACATGAGGACCCCAAACTTCAAATGAGAGGAAGGGGGCATGGCCAAATTGGGGCTCAGGAGGGCCTCAGGGCTTGAGGTTTCTTAGTCACGCTCAATAAAAATGTTCTCTGGTGGCTCTGAAAATAAAACTAAAAATCAAGTTAGTTAAAAACAACATGGACATGATGGCTTGGACGTGAACCAGATAGTACAGTGGGATAAAAGTGAGCATTTAAAATGATACAAGGTAAGATTAAAAGTTCATGAAGAAGAGCAGAAAGCAAACAGTATGTTTGTTTGAATTTATATCCCACCTTTCTCCCAAGATGAGATTCAAGGCAGCTTACAATAATTTGAAAAAGATACAGCTAAAACATTAATTAACAAAAGTTTTTAAATATTATTTAAAAACAGGATTAAAAACAGTTAAAAACACTTAAAGCATGTTTAAAACTAACAGTCAACAGAGCTGGAACAAAGTTAAAAATTTACAGCAGGGTTGGTCAGTTGTGAAAAGGGGGGGATATTTTGCTACAACATCACCCCAGTGGATGGCATTGGCACCCCCAATGCTACTGCAGGTGACATGACATCACTTCTGGTTTCAATATTGGCAGATTTTGGGGTGGGATGGAGTCTGAAGGATGTGGTAGGGATGTGCTGTCTTAAATGACAGATTGCGTATCTCTTATCCAGAAATCCAAAATACTCCAAAATCCAAAATATTAAAATAAAAATGTAAAAAAAAATATAAAATTACATTCAGGCTATGTGTTATATGAAACATAAATGAATTTCATGTTTAGACTTGGGTCTCATCTCCAAGATGTCTCATATATATGCAAATATTCAGAAATCCCAAACACCTCTGGTTCCAAGCATTTTGGATAAGGGATACTCAACCTATATTTGTTTCTGCAAGGGAGAATGAATAACGTGATCAACTTTCTTCTAGCCATTAGACATCTTTGAAAACTTACAAGGGAAGGACATATTTTTGCCCATGCCAATCTATAGTACGATGTAAAAGATTTGGGAAAATAAAGTGGCGGACCAAAGACATTGTAGGTTCCACATGGACATCTCTGGAGCCAGTCCTTAAGTGTGGTGCCACTACTACCAAGGCCTTGTTACATGTATCCACTTGTCATATTTTGTTTATTAATGGCTTCAGATGAAGTCCTTAGGATCTGAGTACATATATGTAGTCTAAATTAATACTCCAGGTTCTGAGATTTCAAGCCACAAAGGGCCTGAAAAGGGCCAAGAAAGGGACTTGATCTGGTGAGAATATCCATAAAGTGAGTGGTTACTAAAGAGAAAGCCTTTTTGGTGGTGGCAGTAGAATATTTTCATCAAAGGCAGATTATAATCAGACCCCCGTATCTGTGGGGCTTTGGTTCCTGGACTTACCATGGATACCAGAAACTGCAGATAACAGCGAACCCCATTAAAATAATGGGACTTCAGGTTTAAAATACCATAGAGTTTTGTTGGAGGACCTAGAAGATGCCTAGAGAGGATGCCTCTCTAAGCTTTTTCTAGGAAGACTCTATGGTATGTGTTTTTCTTTTTCTGTCCTGTGGATAACTGAAACTGCGGGTATTGGTTCCACAATATGATATCGTTTAACTCTTCATTTATACTTCTTAGATCTTTTTATTGCTGGTGGTTTTATTCTGTTGTAATCTTCTTCTCTCTTTTTTGACATGCATGTGTTATGTTTTATTGTTTTCTTTTAAAATGGTTTTAAACAAGTGTTGTTGCCATATTCAGTACAAGCTAAAAATTTCTGGACCTTTTTCAAAGGCTGACCCATGTAGAACAGAATACTGTACAGTAATCTGAGAGGAAGTTGTCAGGGCATGGATCATTGAACCATGGATAAACTTTGGGATTTACCATGGCGATTGGACTGGTTGTTCCAGCTTCTGGTTCTGGTTTTTATTTTTTAGATTGTAAGACCAGTTTGACAAAAGACCCCACTCTGCCCTCCCATTTTCGTAGATTCCAGATGGTGAGTTTCTATCAAGGATTTGCTTCACGTGCTGAGACTGCAGTAATCTTTCCTTTTAATGACCACAAGAGAATGGCTGTGGGCTGGAACAGATGCTCTCTACATAAAAGAGAATTTTCTCTTGACCTTTTCTGAATGCACTACCTGGCTCTGATGACCTGTCTTTTCTATTTTCTCCAGTAAATTGGTCAACTAAAACGTATCATCTTCTTTGCCCTTCATGCTTCTGCCTATCTGTTTTTAAGGTTCTTGTATTGCATCCAGCACAAAACAAAAGTAATAACCACATTTATTGGCATTCAGTACATCCCATCCCATTCAAAGTGGATGGAACAGGGGAATAAAGACATCATCATTATCATCACCACCACCATACCATTGCAGTAATTGATTTTGGTTTTGGTAATAGGTCTGTACACATTTGAAGTTACCTCAGAAGCTTGAGAAAATAATCACAGATAATCAAAGAACACCATCAATAATCCCGCATTCTTGTGTTTGGTTATAATGATACTTAGGTATCTATGTATTTTGCTTGATGAAATGGATGGATCTGATGGCATTCTTCAGAAATTGAGAGATGCCGCTGAGTCTTCATTCCACTGTGCGTCACTAAGTATAATCTGATGTACATTGTGTTTGCAAGGAGAATTACTGGACCTAAAGAAGGGTGCTTAACCCTCTCCCATTCATCAGACCTTACAGGCAAGTGGGCTCTTTCTTCCTCACAGTCTTTCCTTTTTCCTCAGTGGAGTTCAAAAAACAGAAATGAGCCTAGACTCTCCAGGCTCTAGAGAGAGGGGAGTCTGGCAGTGTTTCCAAGGGAGAAATGGACGACACATGAGGCATGAAGCATCTCTGTTTCCTTTCAACATACCCTACCTGTGCATTCCTCGTTACATCAAATTCAGCCTTGGGACCACTGGGAGCAAGACAACATTTATATTGGCCCTTGGTCTCCATGAAAAAAGAAACAATTCTCTCTTCTTTTTTCTTTCCTCTTCCTCCCTCTCTCTCTTGTGCATATCTCTCAAACCTACAAATAGTTCAGACTGTTCCAGGGCTATTAAATTTTCTGAAGGATAAAGTCTTCTTTGGATTTTGATCATTGTACAGTGATAGCCTGAGAGTGGAGCGATTTCTGCATATGGCGCGGGCCCTGAGGCACAACGTATGACTTTGTCAGAAAGAGAGAGAGAGGAGGTGGGGGGGAAATCTCTAGAACCGCACTCCTAAGTGCACGGCTTCCCTCTTTTCCCGCTCTCTTTGAAATGTTTTTATTATATCTGACACCACCAAGGAGTTGGGAGGATCTTCTGTAACTTGATTATAGATTAAACTGCCTGGTCTTTGAAAAAAAACCTAGAAAAAAAGCTGACTGAATCCTTCACTTAAGCTGATATCTGAGGCAGATTTTAAAAAACAACAACTCATGTGCTCCTCACCTTCTTCTCTATCTCTACCCCCCTTCTTAGCATTTCTTATTTCAAACAAAAATAATCCACTTTTCAACTCAGAGTATAAGCTTACTCTTACTGGGACATATTAATAAAAAAAGTTGTGGTATAGAGCAGTGCTACTCAAAGTGGTGGGTCCATGGACTGTTGCCAGTTTTTTAGCTATTGGCTGCTGGTCCCTGGCAAGTTTCCAGGAACCTTTGTAGCCAATGTTCACAAATATGGTACTGGTCCCTGGCACACGGGGGGGGGGATAAAATTGTTGGCCCTCCACATAAGATAGCTTGAGATATTCTTCAGTTCACTATTCTAAACTGGCAGGCACTGTAGAATGGTCAGTTTAATTTCACTCTCATTTTCTTACAGCTGTCAATTTGTTTTTTATTGGACTGGGTGTGTTTTGGCAGGTGTAATCTAAAGATTTCCTTGTAGGTCTGCAAATCTTTAGAGTATCCCAGTACTGGTAATGTCTCTCTTTCATGAGGGTAGATGCTGTTGTTTTGGCTACAGAAGGGAACCCAAACATCAGACAGAGGGAACAATGGTGGAACTACACAAGAATTTTGCTACTGAATACTAGTTGCTGGCAACAGTGGGAGGGGACTTTTGCCCTCATGGGTCACTGTGGGCTTCCTAGAGATGTCTGTTTGGTCACTATTTTCAGAACAGTGGATAATGGATCTCATTCAGCATGGCAGTGGAGGGGTTTTGAATGCTATGTAGGCCATGGTTGGGGGTCGTCATTCTCCTAAGAATGGTTGTGTATCACCTCCAATGCCATAGGTAGTATGCTCCTGTATATCAGTTGCTGAGGAACCTGAGAAGCAAGTCCTGTCGTACATGTGTTCTGCCAATGGGCTTCACATGTGCAACTGGTTGACTACCTTGTAAACAGAATGCTAGACTGGATGGCTCTTCTGATACTGTTATGATTTGGTACAATTTGTATGCATGCACCAACTACAGTAAAAGGAGCTTATGCTGATTCCCATGTTGATCTCTATCAGTCCGAATGACAGGCTGGGGGCTCTTGGGATTAGCCCAGAGGGTGCAGGCTGCAGAATCATCTATAAGAGAGCTGCCTTTTCATGTGAGGTAAATTCGGCTTTCAGTTTAGCATTGCTAAATTAGATGTTAGGGACACCACTGTCCAGTCATATTCTTACCACTGTAAAGCTGACATCACAGTTCTGCAGCAGAGCTTGTTTTGTTGGTTAGTTGGCAAACAGCTTTTTCAAGTTGGATGCTTATCAGATATAGATGGGACGGTTGCCCCTTCAGGGCCACCAGCATTTTCTAGGATACATTATCAGTTGTTTCAGTTAGGAGTTATAAGTGACCATCAGAAGGAGTATTGGGGGAAAAATTAAACATTTAATTTTATAACATTATGAGATACCTATCAGAATATATGGCTGAGTACAATATATTGTCCAGAGAAACAAAGTCAGAAAGCATTGTACTGTACAGAGAAAAAAAGTCAGAAATCAGAACAAAGAGACAAGAAGATAAAATGAAATAAAATAGCCAGACTTGCAGCCTACTCCATCATGAGTAGAATTAAGAGAAATACACATCTGTATGCCCTAATCTATGAAGTATCTTTAAGACAATAAAAGTAGAGATATATGCTCACATTCTGGGTGGGACAAATCATTAAGTATTTGAAGGGGTGTCACATTGAGGATGGTGCAAGCTTGTTTTCTGCTGCTCCAGAGATTAGAACATGGAGCAATGGATGCAAGCTCCAGGAACAGAGATTCCACCTCAACATTAGGAGGAACTTTTTGACAGTAAGAGCTGTTCGGCAGTGCCCCACCCTTGGAGCGTGGTGGGGTCTCCTTCCTTAGAGGTCTTTAAACAGAGGCTGGATGGCCATCTGTCTTGTGGTCTCTTCCAGCTCTACAATTATATGATTCTATGATGATATATAATATCCATCAACATGGACAGACAGCATCTAAATTTTTGATGAGTGTTCTTTTCTTCAAGGCATTGGGTGTTCTACTGCTACAGTAGATCTGCCAAGACATAGTCTGAATCTGTCTTCCTTGAATATAAAAAGACTGTCGTTTTCTACATGAGGCAAGCTTTGGGGTTTGTGAGCCAAAATAAAGGAATAATATAAAAGCCCCAAAATTGCTATAATAGAAAAGTCAAAAAAATGATGGTTGTATCTTAGAAATCTTAGAGATGATAAGATCTTACAAGCGAGAGCACTGTTCAGATAATCATAGGATAGTCATATTCAGTTAATCACATCTTTCCATGAGAGATATGGGGTGTGGACTCATTCTCAGTCTCTCTCCAGTGAGACCCCTCCCTGCACAAAACAGCCTATAACTGGTTTTATAATGGCATATATGTATAATGCCATTTATTCCTCCCCTCTCTGTTTCTCTGTAATCTAACAATCTCTGTGATCCAAATTGTTGTTGTGTGCCTTCAAATCCTTTCCAACTTATGGTAACCCTAGGGCAAACCTATCAAGGGGGTTTCTTAGCAAGATTTGTTCAGAGGAGTTTTGCTTTTGTCTTCCTCTGAGGCTGAGAGAGTGTGACTTGCCCATGGCCACCCAGGGGATTTGCAGGGCTGAACAGGTATTGAAACCCTTGTCTCTAGAGTTGTAGTTCAACACTCAAACCACTATACTATGCTGCCTTCCTATCTGATCCAAAACATGACATGAAATTTAGTAAAAAGTCATATCAAGGCATACTTTTCTTTGCTCAGTAGAATATGGCACACTTCCAGCTGGCCTTACTGCCATGGTGTATGCAGTTGCTGATGCTTTCTTTGGTTCACATTTGCTGTAAAGGCAAATTGTCAAATTTATTAATAGTAACCTTTGAAGTTGGGACTCAAGCCCTGGCTTAATCATCTATTTATGTGCAGCAGGAATCCTTCTGGTCTGAACAAGGATGGGTGCAGCACAAGCATGCATGAAAGCGTCCTTTCAGTTAGGTTGTTTACCTTTCTTTTTAACATAACTAAAGTCATCCGGGGATATTAGATTCCTTCACTCTCGTTTTTATTGCTGATGCTTTACATGCATGTTTGTTAGCTAGAAGTTTAGAATACAGTTGCCCCTCCACATTCGCGACTTTCACATTCGCGGTTTTGATTATTCGCGGAAGTCTACTTCCCCCCCCCTCCTCAACACACCCTCCCTTCCCAAGGCAGGAAAGGGCTTAGCCCCTCGCTGCCTTCGGAAGGAGGGGTGGGGAGCAGCTAATGTGTTCCTTCTGCACCCACTCCCTTCCCAAGGCAGCGAAGAGCTTCTGAGGAAGCCCTTCGGTGCCTTGGGAAGGAGGGGTGGGAAGCAGCTGGGGCACTGGTTCTGAGGGAAGGGAAGCAGCTGGCGCGCTGCCTCTGCGCCCCACTCCCTTCCCAAGGCTCCGAAGGGCTTCTGAAGAAGCCTTTCGGTGCCTTGGGAAGGAGGGGGGGGAAGCAGCTGGGGCGGGGGAGGGTGGAGAGGAGCAGCGACGGGGCTTTAGAAGCCCCCTCGATGCTTCTGGGAGGGCGGGGGGGTGGAGAGGAGCAGCGACGGGGCTTTAGAAGCCCCCTCGCCACTTTTGGGAGGGCGGGGGGTGGAGAGGAGCAGCGATGGGGCTTCAGAAGCCCCCTCGCTGCTTCTGGGAGGGCGGGTGTGTGTGTGGAGAGGAGCAGCAACGGGGCTTTAGAAGCCCCATCGCTGCTTCTGGGAGGGCGGGGGGGTGGAGAGGAGCAGCGATGGGGCTTTTGCAGCCCCATCGCCGCTTTTGGAAGGGCAGGGGGGGTGGAGAGGAGCAGCGACGGGGCTTTAGAAGCCCCCTCGCTGCTTCTGGGAGGGCGGGTGTGTGTGTGGAGAGGAGCAGCAATGGGGCTTTAGAAGCCCCATCGCTGCTTCTGGGAGGGCGGGTGTGTGTGTGGAGAGGAGCAGCGATGGGGCTTTTGCAGCCCCATCGCCGCTTTTGGAAGGGCGGGGGGGTGGAAAGGAGCAGCGATGGGGCTTTAGAAGCCCCCTCGCTGCTTCTGGGAGGGCGGGTGTGTGTGGAGAGGAGCAGCAATGGGGCTTTAGAAGCCCCATCGCCGCTTTTGGGAGGGCGGGGGGGTTCCTGGAGGGCGTGGCATGACCTTTTTTTATTCACAGTTTTTTCACATTCGCGGGGGTCTTGCGCCCCTAACCCCCGCGAATGTGGAGGGACAACTGTCATTTAAAAAACAACAGTAGGGCATCTTTATTGACCTCTAGTGCAGCTCAGTATGTCAAAACAGCTAAATTTACCCAGAAAATCTTAGGGCTTGTTAGCTTCTGTATGGTGTGTAGCTGGAGAAGCCTACATTTGTATCTAATTAGATCCTTCCGTCAGCAGAACTCTTCCATCAAGGAAGGAAGCTCTTCCATTACCAGAAAAAAACTAATTGGTTTCTCCAAATGTGCCCCACACAGAAGAGAGCAGGCTCTCAGATTCTGAGGGGGGACCCTTTGGAGCTGATTTGCAGGGAGCCTTTGGGAATGAATGGGGATGAGGATGAGAGTCCTGTTGCATGATTGTGACTTTGTTTGTAAGGCCGCACAGGTACTATGGGTTTCAAAAGAAAGTTGCAACATTTTTCTTAAGGGATTCAGTATTTTCGTTACACTTTATGACACCATATAAAAATCTTTCAGCAAAAATCCTTCCTAACTACTGAGTAAAATTTGCTAACAAAATATTCATTTGGTCCTAGAAAAAGTAAGTGTCTAGAAGTAACTGTGGTAGACATAATGTTTCACTCTGGCCTGTTCTAACCATAGTTTGTTGTTTTCACAACAGTTAAGATCCTAGACATACAACGACATGACATTTGAGGAAAGTAAGCCAATGTTAAGCATTACCTTTGCACCAAGCCTACAATAGCCAGATCCAGCTTTACAAGGAATCTTTTCAGTTTCTCAATGTAGCTAGAATATTGTCTGATACCCCATCACTGTATTCCATGAAGTCAGATTTTTATGCCTTCTTTTGCAAGCTTAATTCTTCTGCTGAAATACAGGGTTTTGCTGGAACAAGTTTAGAAATGGTCTATATCCTCCTTTTGCATTCAGAGTAAACTAACTTGCTGTTTATGATAAATGAACACTAGATGCAAATGACTAGGTGTGGGGTGGAAGCAGAGACAAACTAAGACTTTTAGTGGTGTAAAGATCAATAAAATCCCCATTTCCACACTCTCAGATTTAGTTCCTTGTGGATATCTGGAAGCGTTCACAAGACAACAGAGCTAGTTTTTCCCTTTAATTGGCCAGATCAGTTTTCATTTTTTAAAAATTTATGATATCTCTCATGTTTCATTCACTTTCCACTGTACTTATCTTTTTGTTTTTCTATGTCCACATAGTTTGCCCAATTTAAGAACATTTATGTTCTTCATAAATTGCCACAACGAGGAGCCATTTGGATCAGGATCTTAGTATGGAGGAGTCAGAGAACTTTAACCCCCCCTCCCAATCAACACTACTCCACAATAAAAACAAAACAAAACCCTGATTCTTCTTTGTGGTCTCTGTGCCTCACACAAATGGGTTTTGCACCTGTACAGAGACTCCATTTGGAATGTTCTAGAGCTGAGTAGCTTGGCAGGAATCTCCATCCCCTCGCACCTACTGTGTATGTCCTCTCAGTTTCTCTCCATCTGCCAGCAGAGTAACTCACCTTCAGTTGTTCTGCTTATCAACTGAGTAGTCCTCCTTTTTTCTTATTCTTATTTCTTTTTCTAACATACACATTTTTCTACTTCCTTCTTCTTCCCTACCACTATAATGTTTTTTTTTTAATCTTCCATTGTGGAGTCTCCTTCTTTGGAGGTTTTTAAACAGATGCTGGATGGCCATCTGTTGGGAATACTTTGTGTATTCCTGCATGGCAGGGGGTAGGACTGGGTGGCCCTTGTGGGCTCTTCCAACTCTATGATTTCTATGATTTTCTTCCAATTCTATGATTTTACCTCACAATTCCCCTCTCCCCCCTTCCCTCTGTGGCCCTTTTCAAACTGTGTTCTTCCTGCAACAGAAATGTTTAACTGTCAGATGGACACTCTTTTTTTTTCCCTTAGGGGAGGGTCAGATAGACGAGAAGTGTTTGATTGTATGAAAGTCTCATTTTGCAAGCTTTAAAGAATCAGGCCTCTCACTTAAAGTCATATTGTTGGCAGAAGTCCCTTCAAGTTGACTCACATTAGCCATTACAGTAGCACCCCTGATCCGCTGATTCGCCATCCACTGATTCAATTATCCGCAGACACCAATGGCGGGGGTAGTGGACAGAGGGAGAGAAGGAGGAGAGCTCGCCTCCCACCTCCCTTCTCTGTAGGGCTTCCAGCAGTGCATTGAAGGTGAGGGGGTGGGAGGAGGGAGGGAACTTGCCTCCTTTCTCCCTTCTCCTGGGGGGGGGGGAGGTTCCGGCGGTGCAGTGAAGCTAGCCGGGGTGGGGGGTGGATGGAGAAGGGAGGGGAAGAGGAGAGCTCGCCTTCTGCCTCCCTTCTCTGCGGGGCTTCCAGCAGCGTGGTAAAGCTGGTGGGGGGATGGACAGAGAATGGAGGGAGGAGGAGAGCTCGCCTTCTTTCTCCCTTCTCCTGGGGAGGGCGTTCTGGTGGCAGCGGGCCGGCATTCGCTATTATCTGCGGATTTTGTTATCCATGGTGGGGCCTGGAACCAATCCCCTGTGGATATAGGGGTCCTGTTTATACATACTGCTTTGGCCAAACTGCACAAGACTGGTTTGGCATCAGTACCAACAGCCTCAGTATCAACAACACCAGAAGATGAGTCTGCTGTGTCAGAACCAACTGTTCTGAAAATTTCCATGTCTTCTTTTTATATGAGCTTGAAAAGATCAAGGTGGTAGAGAGCAAACTTCAACATGCCAGCCCCACTTTTCCTCAGGGCTTAACCTGGCTGCCTTTGCCCTCTGTTCCTCCTACCTTTACTTTATAAGGTTCCCTTAGTTCCTTTCTTCTGAACCAAGTATATTACGGTACTTTTTCTTAAATGTGTGGCATGCGTTTTGGTAGCTTGCCTGTACTTATATAATAGATAGGAATGGACAGAGTCTGTGTTTGAATTAACAACAAGGATAACTTTATTGAAGGGAATGAATAACAGTAACGTCGAATCTTATTTAGAACAGTGCTTAAACCTTTATAATGTTATCCCTTATTCCCCATACTCATTTACTCTTTGTCCACTCACTCCTCTAATTCAAACTATTAACCTCTGCATACAATTTTACAACATCCGAGCCTCTCTCATATAGCACACACACGGAGCCCTCTGCTCCAGATAACTGTCACCAACTGACCTCTGTTTTTAACTGAACTTTACTCCAGCAGTCATGCAAACTTCAAAGACACAGAAGCCCCTCCCATTTCAGCTTCCTGCCATAGGATTGGCTCCTAGAACACACTTCTGCCACTCACTCATCCAGCTATCCATCACAGGTACCAACTGTTTTGAAAATTTCTGTCTTCTCTAGCCTCTTGCCCATTTACGACTCTGTCTGCAATGCCAGAGACCCCACTGGTACTGACTGAGCAGGGCAGCCAGGGACCAAAAAAGAAGTCTAAGCATAGATGGTTTTGATGTTGGCTACCCTTCCGCTTATAATGGTGGCTCCACTGATACCAACTGCTGCAAATCTTTCTGGGGCCCTCTTGGTACTGACGGAGGTGCAGATGTTGCCATTGGTTTGGGAGGTTAAATGGATTACATCAGATTCTCCAATTATGACCCACCACCATCAGGAGCCTCCAGTTGTGCATTGGGCCTCACCTTCTTGTTGGAGAGATCACTGTTTATCTGAGAGTGTTCTTATGCCTCTACTAGACCATCTTATTGGGAGAGAGAACACTAGTACTGTTTCTATTGCTCCTATTCACCCTTGTACTGGGATCGGTAGCATTACCATGACTATCCATGCCATCCATACTCACCTCATTACTAGTACTGTAGCTGTTCCAGATCTGTTTCGCCTTGGCACCATTCCTCCTGGCACCAATCTCTGCTCACTCCACCTAAGTATGTGTTAGTCTCACCTAGGCATCATCCTGAGTCTTTCCACCAAGGACCACTTTCACCTTGTCTAGTTCTCCTCTTTCTCCAGTTACTACCATGGCCTCATCTTTTCCATCTGTGACACTGGTGCTGACCACCATCTCCACCTCCAACTTGACTGTTTATATTGCACTGATTCTGGGTGTTATACCATGCACATCACTTACCACAGTTGCTCTGTCATCTCTGCTTCTGGTTTCTCAACTGATTAAGTCTATCCATTTCTGTGGTTGTTTCCTCCATTTCAGTTGTTTCCATTGCTCCTGCTGTTTCCACATCTGTTGACTCTTCCAAGGGCAGCTATGAACCTGAGTCCCTTCACCTGACTCTCCGTCTCCTCTGATGTCATCCCCTTTGGGTTGTGTGGAGGACACTATATCTGCTTTGCCACCTGAGGATATTAAGTTATTCTAAGATATAGTCCTCAGGATGGCCAAATCTCAGCCTACAAGGTCTATCAAAATGAAATTCAATACGGAGAAATGTAAGGTACTGCACTTAGAGCGGAAAAATGAAATGCATAGCTATAGGATGGGGGAGACCTGGCTGAACGAGACTACATGCGAAAGGGATCTAGGAGTCCTAGTAGACCACAAGTTGAACATGAGTCAACAGTGTGATGCAGCAGCTAAAAAAGGCCAATGCGATTTTGGGCTGCATCAATAGAATCATATCATAGAATTGCAGAGTTGGAAGAGACCACGAGGGCCATCCAGTATAGTGTCTAGATCAAGGGAAGTAATAGTGCCACTCTATTCTGCCTTGGTCAGGCCTCACCTAGAATACTGTGTCCAGTTCTGGGCACCACAATTCAAAAAGGATATTGACAAACTGGAGCGTGTCCAGAGAAGGGTGACTAAAATGGTGAAAGGTCTGGAAACCATGCCTTATGAGGAAAGACTTAGGGAGCTGGGTATGTTTAGCCTGGAAAAAAGAGGGTTAAGGGGCGATATGATAGCCCTGTTTAAGTATTTGAAGGGGTGTCACATTGAGGATGGAGCAAGCTTGTTTTCTTCTGCTCCAGAGACTAGGGCATGGAACAATGGATGCAAGCTCCAGGAACAGAGATTCCACCTCAACATTAGGAGGAACTTTCTGACAGTAAGAGCTGTTTGGCAGTGGAACGCACTCTCTCAGAGCGTGGTGGGGTCTTCTTCCTTGGAGGTCTTTAAACAGAAGCTGGATGGCCATCTGTCAGGGGTGCTTTGATCATGATTCCTGCGTGGCAGGGGGTTGGACTGGATGGCCCTCGTGGTCTCTTCCAACTCTACAGTTCTATGATTCTGTGATTCTATGATCTCCTCAAGCTCTGGTTGCTGACCCAGTCTTTCAAGTTGACCATCCCTGTGGACATCCTGTCATCTCTCATTTGGTGGACCAGACTACCAACCTTTTTTCAGGCATTCCCTTTCATCTCCCAGATATGTTGTGCATGGTGACCACAGATACTTCCATGATAGGGCTGAGAGGCTCATTGCGACAACATGACAGTACAAAGACATTGATCCCCTCAGGAACTGGAGCTACACATAAATGATTTTGAACTACTGGCAGCAGTAAAAGCCTTTAGAGCATTCCAGAAGAGACTGATTGGCAGAGCTGTACAAGTTGCATTAGCCAATATGATTGTTATGTGCTACATAGACAAGGGGGCACATATTCAACTTTACTGCTCGGCCTTGCCATGGCTCTATCAAACTGGTGTGTTCTGAGGCATATATATCCTGTGGCAGTGTACTTGGCAGGTGTGGAAAATGTATTGGCAAACTCTTTAAGCCATGTCTGTGTTCTCCAACACAAATGGACTCTGTCCAACAATGCCTTCCTCCTCATGATGTCTGGATGAGGAACTCCTGTTCTCAACCTGTTCTCCTCCACTTTGAACACCAAGTATCCTGCGTTCTGCTCCAGGGCAGTACGGGGACACAGGTCTCTTGGTGATGCATTTCTATAGAAATAGTTCAGATCTTTGCTTTATATCTTTCCTCTCTTCCCACTACTAATGTGAGTGGTAGTCAAACTCACCAGAGAAAGATCCAACATATTCTGATAGCACCCTACTGGCCAAGACAGCCGTGGTTTGCTCCGCTGCTCCATCTATCTGAAGGCAGGCTCGTGTCCCTTCCTCAAGTTCTGGACCTGTTGTCACATTCTCGAGGTCACATTCTCCATCCAGACCTCAAGATGCTGCAGTTCATGGTGTGGAGAATAACATTGTAACTTCACTTTGGCTTATGACTGTCCTCTCAGCTTCACAGAGATCTTAACAAGTACAAATGGAAGAGGTTCTCTACCTTTGCTGCATCTCGGATTGAGCCTACCTCTCAATGGACAGCAGTATCCATTGTCTTACACTTTCTCTTACATCTGAGACAACAAGGACTGGCCTTTCAATCTCTCAAGGTTTACCTAGCTATTAATTGTCACCTACCAACCACCTTCTCCATCTGTTATCAAATAGTAAATAAGTGGTATTCTGTCTACTCCACTCTGCTTGCGCTCTCTGGTCCTTTCTCAACTTACACATAAACCATTCAAGCCTCTGACTTCAGTGGTTGAGCACCTACTTATGCAGAGGGCAGTGATCTTTGTGGCTATCACCTCTGTGAGGCATATGGGCAAGTTGGCAACTCTCTGGTTTGATGAACCATTTCTTAGCTTTCATCAAGACAAAGTTCTGTTTCCTGTTGGTGTCACTCCACTAATGGATTCACTTGGATGCAGTAGAGTCTTGTCAGCAAAATGAAGAGAGAGGGAGGGCTTTGCAGCATTTCTACCCCCTCTCTAAATCTCCCCCAATCTTTTGGGCAAACTTCTGAACAGCATCAGAGGTGGCCCACAGTTGAGACAGAATCACCAGGCTCAGTTACATGGCAGTTTTTGTTGTGATAATTTGTGCTTTAGCACTTTTTCGCACCAGTGCCGGGTAGTTTACATGATTTATTGGGAAATCGGTTGCTCTGTTTATTTTTTCACTTTCTGGTTCAGACAGGCAAAGGTGGGTGGGCATGGCCTCCCAGGCATATCTGGGGGAAGATGAGACGGAGGGAGGGAAAGAGAGCAAGCGAGCGAGCGAAAAAGTACTCGGATCTTTCCCTGCTCTGAGGAAGGCGTGCTAGTTTTCATGCCTTAGCAAAGGCTTAGGTATGCCTGCTAGTTTTCATGCCTCTTCTTCCAAAAGTGAGAAGGGTGGGAGGAAGGAGGCAGCCTTTCAGCCACGGAGGAGCTGTTCCCCTCATCAAGCCCCCCTTCCCCTCACCCACTCTCCCTGCCTATCTCTCTCTCTCTCTCTCTCTCTCTCTCACACACACACACACACACGTTATCAGAGGAGTGCAAGCGAGCGAACAGCTGGAGGAGCCGATCGCTACTCAATCTCCCTCCCCCCTCCCCCCCTCATACACACATACACACAGCCAAGCAAGCTGCAGAAAGCTTGCTGGATTTTTTCTGTGGCTGAAAACAACAGGGGCTGGATCTTTTCATTTCAGGCCCTTCCATCTCTTGCAAGCCCACCCCCTCCATGGACAGCCCAACCAATCACAGCACAGCTCTGCTATGGCTATATCGGGAAGATTGCTGGTAGTTGACATAGCCCTTAGCGAAATGGTAGTTCACACAATCGATAATGCACTAAGTCGTGCTACTTTTCAAAAAAAGTTGGAAAAAGTAGCGAAAGCCCTTATTACACTACTTTTGAGTTGTTGAGCTACCCCCTCCTCAGTTTAGTCAGCTTCTAGGGAGAAAGCAGGCTTAATTTGTTCTAGGACCCATTTATTCATCTTTTTAGCAGTCCATGGTATCTGCAGAACTCTTCTCCAACACCACATATCAAATGAGTTTTGATTTTCTTCCTATCAGCTTTCTTCACTGTCCAGCTCTCACACCCATTCATAGTGATGGGAAATAGAATGGCTTGGACAGTCCTAACTTTAGAAATCAATGATATGTCTTTGCACTTCAAGATATTGCCCTTCAAAGTTCTAGTCTTCTTCTGATTTCTTGACAGCGATCTCCATCCTGATAAATGACTGACCCAAGGTATGGGAAATCTTTAACTATTTCAATTTCTTCATCATCTAGTTTAATGCTATATAAATCATCCGTGGTCATTATTTTTGTCGTCTTAATATTCAGCATTAAACCTACCTTAGGACCTTCCTCCTAAAGCACTTTCCACCTTCCTCCTTAGCACTTTCCTTCAGTAATTGTTCCAGGTTTTTGCTATTTTCTGCTAGTAGTACGGTGTCACCTGCATATCTTAAAATTTTGATGTTTCTTCCTCCAATTTTCATACCTCATTCCTCCGAGTCTAGTCCTGCCTTGCATATATTTTCAGCAAACAAGTTGAACAAATAGAGTGATAGAATGCAGCCTTGCCTGAGCCCATTTCCAATTGGGAACCATTTTGTTTCTCTATTATTCTGTTGTAACAGTGGCCTCTTGTCCTGAGTATAGGTTATGTCTCAGGATAATCAAATGTTGTGGGACACCCATTTCTTCAAGAGGAGTCCATAGCTTTTCATGATCTATACAATCAAAGGGCTTTGCTCTAATCTAAAGCTTATGTTGGTTTTCTTTTGACATTATCTATGTTTGCAATGTGATCCCTGGTGGCTCTTCCTTTCTTGAACCCCATTTGAACATCTAGTATTTCTTGCTCCATCTGCGCTAGAAGTCTTTGCTTTAAAATTTTGAGCATGACTTTACTTGCATGTGAGATTAGTGTAGTGGTTCTATGGTTGCTGCAATCTTTTTTGTCCCCCTTTGGGGAGACTGGAATGTATATTGAGTGTTTCCAGTCTGTGGGCAATTGTTTTGTTTTTCATATTTTGTTGGCAGAGTTTAGTTAGAGCATTAGAAAACAAGTAGCTATTTTTTTCAGGCACATGGACAGCCTGATAAAAGCCATGGTTTGGATGGGATGTGGAATTTGGGAGGGAGAGAAATTTGTTTTTCAGCAGAAATGGGAGAGGAAATTCCCTTTCTCTTTACTGTGTAGGCCTTCAAGTACAACTCCCTCCCCTGCAAAAAAAAACCCAGCACTCGGTGGCTGGAAAATCATCTAAAACCAGGTTTCTGATAGTGAAAAAGACTGGAGGAGAGAAGAAAGTTCTGCCATCTGGTACCCCATAGCCAGCTCAATGATAGATTTAGGTTGTCCCTCTCCATTGTCTTCCACATCGCTTGTTTTCTTTTTATCCTTGCCTAGTGTGATATTCACTTCTTGCATATCTCACTGAAAACAAATGCTGGATTTTCTATAATTCCACATAGGCCAGTGACTTTATCACCAGAGGCATAATATACTTATGAGAAAAGCCTCTTTTCTTCCTGATAGTTTTGTACCATATGATATGCCTACTTTTTGAAATACATTTTAGTTCTAATTTTAGTTATAACCTTTCTCTTTCATTTCTGTTACTGCTTATTATTACTCCTATAAAAAAAAGCCAAACACAATACATCACTGGCACTGAAGATAGGAAAACTCCTCAGAATTGCTTCTGCCACTAGTGCTTGAACTTTCCTCTCTGACAAACTTTTATCCGCTTAGTCTTTCCCAGAAATGATGCCCTTTACAGCTCAACTGTAATATGCTAATTCAAAGGTAGGCAACTATTAGAAGCTAGGGAGCCACATTGCCTCCCCCTGAAGACTTTGGAGGGCCATACCACCTTGCCAACCTCCTGCCAAACCAGCCCCCCCCCCCCGATTATTATCTTTTTTCCCCAAATACCCTTTATGGGACACTGTTGTTGTGTGCCTTAATCAAGTATTTCTGACTTACGGAGGCCTTAAGGCAAACCTATCATGGAGTTTTCTTGGCAGAGTTTGTTCAGAGGGGTTTTTGCCTTTGCCTTCCACTGAGGCTGAGAAAGTGTGACTTGCCTAGGGTCATCCAGTGGGTTTCCATGGGCAAGCAGGGATTCGAACCCTGGTCTCCAGAGTCATAGTCTAATGCTCAAACCACTACACCATGCTGGCTCTCGTGCAGGCTCATATGGGGAGAACAATCTGTCAGATAGCTTGGACCTAAGCTGCATAGGGCTTTGTAGGTCACTTTTAAGTGTGTCTGAAAATAAATCAGCAGCTGTACAGAAGTTGTAGCAAGGGTGTTGTAGCAAGGGTGTTGTATGGTCGTTGTAAACAGCCCCAGTTAATACTCTGTCTGTAGCTCTTTGTACCAACAGAAGTTTCTGAACACTCTTAAAAAGCAACCTCATGTAGAGCTAATTTCAGTAATGCAACTGTTATAACAAAGGCATCTGTCACTGTGGCCAGATCAGGGGTCTCCAGGAATGGGTGCAGTCTGGCTTGTTTGGATTAAGTTTCAGTTTGTTCTCTTTTGTCCAGTCCATTACTGATGCCAGACACTGGTTCAGAACCAAAACATTCTGCTGTTTGATGAGAAGGAGAAATAGATTTGGTTGTCAACAGCATACTGGTGGCACAAACCCCCGATATATAATATAGCAATATTATACATTAAAGGTGATTTTAAACCAAACACCTTCTCTAGCCTTTATTGAGGAAGGATGGCTTCCAAATCTATTTAAAAGCAATTTTTCCATGGTGGTGCTTTGAAGCAGTGTGAAGCAGGAACCTTAGAGGACTGTTTACTTTTTAAATAAGAAATTTGTCTTAATCAGCTGCTGTGAATTGCAAACAAGAAGGAATGGTTTATGACTTATAATTAGACATGAGTGAGGAATAATCCCCCCCCCCCCGCAAATCCACGTTGTGTTGATTTCCAGAAGATTGCGGAGCCTGTCCCTTAATATGCAGCATACCATGTGCAAGGAGTTTTTTTTTCTCTCCAACCGGTTCTTTTAATTCACAATTAAATGTAATGACGTGTGTGTGCACATGTATATATGGATGCACAGTCAAGAGGTATCTAATTTTAAATATTATCTGATAATGCATAGTTGGATTGTACCACCATAACGTTGTCCAATTTTTAAAAAGGAAGCTCAAGCCACACAGAATCTTGCATCACCTTTGGTTAATTACAATCTTTGAGGAATGTTTCTGGAGATGGATGGCTATTAGATGTTTTCCTTTTCATCTTTCTCCTCGTTATCTTCTTTTTATGAGACCTGGATTTTATCAAGTACACACACTTATCCAAAAAGCAAATATTGGATAACCTTGCTGGTAGACGCAGTAAAAGGTTAAAAGCACTACTGCTGATCATTTTGCATGGAAGAGTACACTGTCATAATCTTAGTGTGATTTGGGGAACATAATTTGTTCTTTGAATGTAAAACATTAAACACCTAAGGTATACAGTGAACACCAACTGAATTATTTTCTCATTTTATGCTTGGGCCTTTTCTGCTGTTCACACTGGGGTATTACCTACATGCCTTTAGTTCATCCAGGCATACAACTGTACAGTCTCTTTCCTTGGTTCAGTGTGGACCTTTTTAATGACATTTAGAGATTGGAAGCAAGATGCAAACATTGCTTAAGGTGGAGATACTAAGGTGGAAGGAGAGCAGTCAGGGATGATAGTGCATGATCCTGTGAGTCATGTGGAATCTTCCGACAAGATATTTCCTTTCGTCTATATCATCCTTTTTGGGTCTGAATGATCCCCTCATAGCCTAGCATTAAAATCTGCTTTTGATGCAGATACCTGTTTCTGTATGTTTTGTGGTAGGAACACAATTCCTCAGTGGAAATGCCAGGCAGTAACATTCCCTTGTTATGCCAAGAAACCCTGAAATCCCCAGATTCTTTTGATCTGGAAAGCTAACAGCCAGCCCTGATGAGTATTTGAATGGGAGACAGCCAAAGATTACCAGGGGCTGGGGGCTATCTTTCAGAGGAAGGAATTGAGTACCCTATGAAATTCATGGGGTCACCATCAGTCGACAGGTGACTTGAAGATGTGCGTGCACACACACACACAATGTTCCCTTGCATCTCATCACCCCCTTTGTATACCTACTACTCACGGTGACAGTTGCTTGCGCTGGCCCCCATATGGTTCTGCAGCTTAGTCCACCCATGCCCATACATGGACTCTTGGTTGGGCAACCTTGGTGCTCAAGACTCCCCAGTTTGTCCAGAAGGAATTTTCCAATTGTGCACATCTATCACCAGCATTGGTACATTTTACCCTTACCATTGATACATTGGTGTTTTTTTCCTGATTTGTGTGTGTGTACATATACTACTTCCTCTGCCTTCTTCATGAACATTCGGTGACTCCTGGAGTGTTTTTGAGTCTTTTGGTACTCCCCACAGCACTTGGACAATCTTTTAGGAAAGAGGTTAGGGATCCTTAGCTGGTTTGTATCATTCAGTTGAGATGTGTATGTGGCGGGGGGAGCATTCATCCACTTCATGATGTGCTGAGGAGACAGTGTACCGCAGCAGAGTTGAACATCAGGACATATCTAACTTGCATGGGTCAGTTGAGGATGGAGGCTTGGAAGGAGAGAACACAGGCCTCTGTGAATGATAAAGAGAGGAAAGAGTAGATAGCCACACCTGCTTCGGGCCCTTAATGTGGCAACTGCTGGGATGTAACTCTGGAAGATTTCCCAAGTGGCAGTCTGACCCTTGGGCTGGAGCTCTTCCCCACCCAAAAGTATGGTCTTATAAGGAAATGTGCAAATGGGTGACTGCTGCTATTGTAACAGCAGAAGTGGAGTGTGCAAAAGTTACTTTCTTCTAGTACTGTTTCCATGTTGGTTGGGACATTCTGAGAGAGTAACATTTCAAAGCTCTGATGGGAAGGTTAAGAGTGGGGAGAGGTAGGCAAAGTTCAACATACTATAGTGCTTCCACTAATATAAAACAAATTTTCTTAGGAAAGTTCAGTTCCTGCAGGTCTGTTGACAACAAGAATCTGAGAACCTTGAGCTTAGTTTTCAGAGTTACTAGAATATATTTATAATCTCTTAGGAGGATTGAGATGCCAATAGGTAAATGACAAAGCTTTAAAAAAATATATTTAAAAACATTCTTAAGCTAAGGATTGCATTCAGGTTGAAACTACGTATGCTGACAGCACAACCATTTTCTTTTAAGCCCCAGTCTGTCCTAACTGAGTTTAAAGCAGGGTAGAGGTGTGGAGGGTATGTAGAGAAAAGGGGTGTGTGGATGTTGAGAGCTAAACCATCACTGTGATTCCTAGCTCTGTTTTCCCAGCTGAGCTCAAATGAGGAGAAAAACAGTTCAGAGGAGACACACTGTAGGGAAGTACCGGTAACCCATTGATACGGAAGTCAGGTTCCCCACCTCTTTAAAAATTGCATACACACCATATATATATATATACATACATATACACACTCACACATATGTATGGTATGTATGTATGATCAACCTATACCATTCTAACACACAGTATAGTTTGAGCTTCCGTTATAGCAGGCTTTAGAAGCATATTTCTCTTTCCTTCTTTCTTTCTTTCTTTCTTTCTTTCTTTCTTTCTTTCACTACCACCCTTTCCCCAAGTAGATCAAGTTTCCTCCCCCTTTTGTAATCCTGTGTTTTATGGCATTGCAAAATGGAGGTCTTAATTTTAACTTACTGTCATGGTGGCCCCCAGAATGTGTGTTTAGCTGTAAAATCAAAGCAAATAAAAGCAGCTGTTTACCATAGCAAGTCCCTTGTTGTTTCTTTGCCTGACGTTTTGTTCACTTTGGCAATTCAATTTATGCACTCTTCAGCCCTGTCAGAATCTATTATATTGCACCTTCTTTTAAGTTGTTAAGCTAGAGGACAAACCTAGATGTTATCTTCTACAGCTCAATTGAAGGCAGAACATGAGCTAAGCAGATTCAGTGGTGAATAGACAGGATGACAAATTTTTTACCATTATGCTTTGTCAAGAGAATGTCAGGTTTGTCAGCTTTCAGAGTTAAATAGCTTGGTTGACGGGTGTATTTATATACCTTTCAAAGGGGCTCAACCAACCAATATTTAGTTAATAGCGTGTTTGAAAACTCTTAATTTGTAAATTAATTGCCTAAATTTTACATTGATTAATTTGTTTTGAGGCTGTTTGCTTCTAGCTTTTTACTGGAATTTGTTGTTGTGTGGCTTCATGTCATTTCCAACTTAGGATGACCCTAAGGTGAACCTATCATAGGGTTTTCTGAGGACTGAGAGTGTGTGATTTGTCCAAAGTCACCCACTGGGCTTTCATGGCCAAGCGGGCATTCAGATCTTGGTCTCAAGAGTCATAGTACAACACCTTGCTAGCTCCTTTACTGGAATAGACAGCAATAATTCAGCTTTTCAAAAGAAGACAGATTCCTTCAGGATCTCAAAAAAGCCACTTCTGTTGATGTCTTAATAATATACCAGTTTAAATTGAATCAAAATTACATTTGGAGTGGTTTATCAACTATAAATCTTTTAATTAGTTGCTAGACCTAATTTTTAGGCCTTTATTTTTCATCAGTTCTATCCATCTCTTCTTTTGCCATCTGCATTTCTTCTTTGGGAGAATTGTTTGGTGAGTTGCACTGATGTTGCACCTTTATATATGATTTGAAATTATCTATATTTTAATAGAATGAGATAATTCTAGTCCTGGCTAGTCCTAGCTAGAACAGCTCCATTGAATCAGTGGGATTTATCTACATGCTGACTTACTCTTCATTATTTCTATATTTTATTTATTAAAATATCTATATGCCCTTCTCTATCAAAAGATCTCAAGGCAGCTTACAATAAAAACAATTTAAATCAGTAAATAATAACAATAATTTCAAAAGATTGAAATGTATTAAATGTACTATCAGTTAAAAACTAGACAGATTAAAACTTATTAAAACAGTTTTAAATAACATAACCATAGGTCATGCACAGCCTGGATGTCAGCTATGCCCCAAAGGCTTTAATTAAAAAAAAGTTTTGATTTGGCGCTGACATGATCCCAACATCTGCTTTAGATGGGACAAGCAATTGGATTTAGTCTTATATTTTTAAGCTGCAGTCCAAAACACACTTACTTGGGCAAAATACCCAGCAGAGCTCAGTTGCATTTACTCTGAAGTTAGCTTAGGGATACACTGCACAACAAGAAAAATTATATTCATTAGCAGCTGCAGCTCTTGGAAAGTTTACTTTTTTGGACTAGGTTTCACAAAATCACCTTGCCAGGATGCCCCTAGCTACCTTTGAAGAACATTCACACAAGATTCCCCACATCCTTATTTATACTGTTTGTTTTGTTAAAACTAGTTAAAAGTGTAAATTATTTTGTTTTAAAAAAAAAAAGCAGTTCTGTGAGAAGTACTTTTCCTTTTCTTTGTCCTGAATCTCCTGCTGTCAGTATGCTCCTTGGTCTGTATGCCATTTTCAAAATGTATGTGGTTTACTCTAACTGTGGGAATACATGCCTGTCACAGAGTTGGATAAAATCATTTAGACCACTCTCTCCCGGAGAATGGAGCTTGAACATAATTCGTGTCCCATGCCGGTCTACAAAACAGTTGTGATGGCACGTTGCAGTATCTGAGCCCTCACTGGTTAAATGAAATGGCTGAAGGAGCCAATATTTGTAGCCATGGCAGCCAGTAATTTACGATTCCATATGGCTGGTGTGCCAGAAGCTGTTCTCTTACATTGAAGTCAGGGCATTTGTGGCATTAAAAAGAAGCATACTACGATGAAAACTTTGCTGCACATCTTGTACAGTACAAGTGTAGAATCTCTCTCTTGAGAGAATGGGATCAGTCAAGAACTATAAACTATTTTTCCTCTTTTAAAAAATAAAGATTGGAAAAGGGAGGAGAGAATAAACAAAATACTGTAGTGCATTGTACAGAGTATCTGAAATAGTGTATAATACTTTATACTTTGGAGGGAAAGAAGTTGGTAAGATTATTGTTAATGCTCAATTCTTGCTGCCTAGTGTTTCTAATATTATGTGATTCCCTCTCTTCCTACCCACCCCAGTACCCACCCTGGGACTTCAAATTTGCTTGAGATTGCTTGGCACAGGTTTATGCTGTAATTCATTCTCTGTGGAATAACCTTTGAAGGGCAGGTGATCTAGGCAGATGGACAGATACCGACTGGCTGGGGCACTGCCCCATAGGCTACACCATGGTTTGGACTAGACAATGAGTGGAGCAGAGGTGGGGATGAGGTCCAAATCTGGCCCTGCTTGGGTCCCAATCCAGCCCTCTGGCTGTACTGTGGTACAGTTGTTTGTTGTCTTCGCTGCTTCCTGAAAGTGCCCCCCCCCATTTTAAAAGCTTGTCCCAAAGGTTAGATAACAAAGAGATCTTTAAGCTGGAATAGACTATTTTGCTTTTCACTTTGACCCCACCCAACGTGGCCCATCAGAGCTTCTCTGAAATTTATTATTTATTAAAATATTTATATCCTACCCTTCATCTGAATAGTTCAAGGTGGCATATAACAGAATCACTTTAAGGCAATAAATAAATCATTTTAAAAGACCAAAAATATATTAACTCATTTATCATTTAAAACCAGACAATTTAAAACCAATTAAAACAATGCCAACTGTAGCACACGTGCAAATTGAATAAAAATCAGTTAGGCCTGAAGGCTTTAATAAAAAGCCATGGCTTGACTTGAAGTTGGTATGACACCAGCATTGACAGCCGTTGGGCCTCTGAGGGGAGGGTATTCCATAGTAGCAGAGAAGGCCCTTTCTCAAGTCCTTATACAATGCATTGCCTCCACCAGTGGGAAACAGAGGAGGACTCTTCCAACAGACCTCAGTTGTCAGTCAGAAACACAAAAGGAGAGACACTTCCTGAGGTCTGGCCCTTGGGATGAAAGAGGTTCCTCACTGTTGGTGGAAAGTAGCTAGAAAGGATTTTTCTTCCTCCCAAAACACTTGATCTCTAGATAACTAGTTCTCAAACTTTGTCTTCTAGAACCCCTGAGCACTAGCTATGCTGGCTGGGGTTTCTGAAAGTTGAAATCAAAGACATCTGGAACACCAAAGGTTGAGAATCACTGCTCTAGATCCCTCAACCAGTGTGGCAAGTCGGTGTCAAAAGGAAGTACAGTATTTCTGTTCTTTGAGCCAGCTCAATCTGTTTTGGTTTCTTAGGCAAATGACAACTTTCCTTCCTTGCATGAACAGAAGCAGATGGGACTAGCAGTTGAATTAGCAGTATCCTCCACTGCAAGTCAGGGCAGCAGGCTAGTTTAGGTGATACAGAACAGACTGCGTGGCAGACCCAGCTTTGCTCTCTAACACAGAGAAAAGACCTGGTGGTTCAAGAGGAACAATCACAGCCCATCATTGTCTGTTGCCTGAGCCTTACTTTGCTGAATGGTAAGGCTGGCCTCCCAATGAATATATTGAATTCACTGCTCCAAGATATGGTAATAGCCACCAATTTTGATGGCTTTAAGCAGGAAACTAGAGGAGTTCATGGTGATGGTGGTGGTGGTGGTGCAGGAGGAGGAGGAGCTGCTGCCGCTGCCTGCCAATATAATGGCTATACAGAACTTCCAGGTTTCATTGCCAACCACTGAGGAACAATAGCAGCAGATCACATTGCTTGTGGGCAGCCATAGAGGGACCTGGTTGGCCCCTGTCAGAAACAAGATGCTGGTCTACATTGGTCACATCCAGAACTTGGCAGTTACTTTGGCTGACCACAGCTCCCAGAATCCCACAGCCAGCATGGTCCCACTAAGATACACCAGGGCTTTTCTTACCTTCCTCAGGTCAGTCAATTGGGAAGTCAGGAGAAGATCACCGTTTGTCCAAGAAAGTGGCTATATGCCAGCAAAGTCTGGGAAAGTGGCCAGCTGATAATGAGCGCACTAGAATGAAAATACAGTCAAACAAGGATTTAGTCAAAAACACAGTCCAGAATAGTCAAGGGCTTATGGCAGGCAGCATGAGTCCAAACAAGCCCATGAGTCAGTAGGAAACAGGCAGCAGAATAGTCAAGAACAGTCCAAGGTCAAGGCATGAGTCAAGGCAGCAGGGATCAAGGCAATGAAATCAGCAGGAAGCATTCTCCAAGGAGATCAGTTCATCTTTGACAAAGCCTCCATCACCTCTCACAGCATATATAAAGCAATTAAGGCTTTGTCAGGTGTTTCTTAACGAGCAGGTTTTTCTCATAAAGTCTCAGAGATCTCCTTTGAGCTTCCTTTTGAGCTCACTGATGGGTATATGATGGTGGAAGTAAGTCCCTCTCTTCTTCTTCATCCTTTTCTGAATTGGCAGGACTCTCTTCCAACTCACTCGGTCCAAGCTCTTCCTCTGCTCGAGCCTCTAGGTTGGCAGGGTTCCCTGTTGGCACATGTGTAGATAAACCTTTGCCAGGGTCCCTAGGGCTGTTCCCTGCCATGTACTCCTCCTCCTCTGATTCCATACCCTCATCAGGCTCACGGGGCATGACACTGTTGCACAGGAAGACAATGAGAGATGGACTGTTTTTTAAAGACAGCTTTATGATTGGTGGTTGCTTTGCTTGTTTTAGGTGTTTCTTAATGATCTGTCCTTTGTATTGTAGATTTTTCCCTGTATTTTTCAGCATGTAAACCATAATGAGAGTTCATCTGGAGTGGGCTAAGTGCTGGAATAGCAATATAAAAATAAGTACGTGCACTTATTATTTGACAGTCAGTAATACACTTGCACCACAAGTTCTTTATGACTTTTATATTTTGGTTTCATATTTTGTTCCATTACTATTGTAGCATTTTACTTAAATAGACAGTGGGATATGTTCTTTCATTCTCCTTGCCTAAAACAAATGTCTACTGATTCCTGTTTCCCTGGTAGCTTATTCAGTAGCTGTTCCTAATTGGAAGATGAACAAATCTTTAGTATATCCTTGGATGACGTGGTTTTACCTTCAATGCCAGACACATTCAGCATACTTTGGTTGTAGCATTGATCATAGAATCATAGAGTTCTGTTTTACTGTTTAATGGTTTGGAGGTACAGTGGACCCTCCATATCCATGGGCTCTGGATCTGTGGATTCAAGCAACCATGGATCAGTTTTTTTAAAAAAAACTTCACATATTCAAATTTATTTATTTATTTGCAAAAATATAGTATTCAGAAAATATCCAAAAAACAAAGTAGTTCAAGATGTCTCATCTCTTCCGCACCCTGCCCGGTGATCTCATGAGAAGACCGTGGTGCAAAATACTCTGTGGTACTCCCCTGTTGAGGACGAATAAACCGCTGAAGTGAGGCGGGGGAGAGAGGAAGAGAGGGAACTGGTTGTCAGGGAGGGATGGGGAGAGGAAGCTGGGGCTTGCATGTAGCAGTTGTCTTTGGGGTGCAGGCAGGGGGTGGTGGGGTGGAAAGGATTGGGTGGTGCTCAAGCTTTATATAAATTTCCCTTTATATAAGGGACTTGAACATTCACATTTTTTGGTATCCATGGTGGGTGGGGTCCTGGAACCAATCCCTCATGCTATGGAGGGTGGATAGTACTACGGACTGATTACACATTAAGATCACCCTCTCGTTTTGCATGCTGCTGCAGTTACTGCTCTCTTGATAGACTGTAATGTTGGTCTCTTAAATCCAGGGAAGACTGCACGTAAGCAGATGGGTTTGCTGCTAACCATGGTTAACCCAGAATCTAGACAAGGAAGGAAAGGTGTTTAAATCAGAATCTGCAACCTATGTCAAACCTGATGCCACTTAAGGGAAATCGTGATTACTTGAAATGATTTTTAACACTGCACTATTGTACTGTCTGTTCTCCTTTATGGGTATGAAACATGGGTCACTTATCGCCACCACTTACGACTCCTCAAATGCTTTCATCAGCGCTGTATACGCACAATCCTAAATATACACTGGACTGACTATGTGACGAATGTTGCTGTTCTTGAGCAAGCAGGGATCACCAGCATTGAGGCCATGATATTGAGAACACAGCTGTGCTGGGCAGGGCACGTTTCTAGGATGGAGGACCATCGCCTCCCAAAAATAGTCTCTCTCTCTCTCTGGCTTTTCTTCGCAAACAAAGATTCAGGAAGGACTCATCCCGCGCTTTCTGCAAGCGCGCTGATGACTAAAAAGGCCAATCCGAGATAAACAAGTCCGGTTGCAAAAAGCACAGCAGAAGGTATCCTTGGGTGATGTTTTTGGGTTGTGATTCTTTCTGCGTTGTCGTTTCTCTTCAAGACTTGTTCGTCGTGAGTTCTCAAATAAGGCTGCAGCATTGTGGATAGTGCGTCTCCATGCCTCCCGATGTGAGGCCAGGGCAGACCACTGTTGGTGATCAATTTGGCCGAGCCTGAGATGTTGTTTCAGGGAGTCTTTGTATCGCTTTTTTGGAGCGCTCTAGGGTGAACTCGCCATGGGTCAGCGTAAGAGGGGCGCTCCAAAAAAAGCAATACAAGGACTCCCTGAAACAACATCTCAGGCTCGGCCAAATTGATCACCAACAATGGTCCGCCCTGGCCTCACATCGGGAGGCATGGAGATGCACTATCCACAATGCTGCAGCCTTATTTGAGAACTCATGCCGAACAAGTCTTGAAGAGAAACCACAACGCAGAAAGAATCACAACCCAAAAACATCACCCAAGGAGACCTTCTGCTGTGCTTTCTGTAACCGGACTTGTTTATCTCAGATTGGCCTTTTTAGTCATCAGTGTGCTTGCAGAAAGTGTGGGATGGGTCCTTCCTGAATCTTCATTTGCGAAGAAAAGCCAGAGAGAGAGAGAGAGAGAGAGAGAGAGAGAGAGAGAGAGAGAGAGAGTTGTGTTTAAGAGGTGGGGAAATGTTTCTTTAAGAAACGAGAGAAGCATTTGTAAACCATGCTTATTTGGTGTCATTGTTGTGTATAGGATACCTTAGGAAAAGCAATCTTAATAGTATAATTAATCCGGGATTCAGAAAACGGATTGTTTGAACATCCCCAGTGGATGATTTTGTCTGGCACTTTACAGGAAAAAATCCCCTCTCTGGTGTTTGTTATAATGGGCCATCAGATCTTTGTGGGATGGCTTGGGGTACTATTCCTTTAGTGTCACCCTCCCTGTCTGACCATTAGACTGCAGGTAAATCTTTTCTGCATTTTTAAAGGTTACTCAGAACAAGCAGTAAATGTTAAAACTGCAGCAGCAGCAATCAAAAGATCTGCAGTGTTGAGTGGAACTTATTCCTAGGAAAGTAGGAATAGAATTGCAGTCAGAAACAGTTTTAAACTACACAGAATAAATAAATAATGTTTATTCAGATAATGGAATTTGGGAGTCTTAAAACCAGAACATTGCACCTAATGGAAAATAAAACAATGCATTTCATAGTGTGTCATTTGTTTAGCTGAATGTCTGGGACATCTTAGATCCTCTTTATAGGTAACACCTAGTGTACAAGACAGCCCAGTGAATTGAAGTACAGTATAGGGAGAACTGGATAAAACTGGTTCCTCCAACTTTTTTTAATTATTATTTTTAATGCATTTTGTTCCCTTCCTCAGAGGTTTACTGTAATTATAATTTATAGAAAATACTGCTGTAATAACCTCCTGCACAATCATCCCTTTACATATTCACAGCCCCAAGACGTCGGCATCTTCCCCACCCCACATTGAAACCAGCCTCTGGAAAATGCTTAAAAGTTTTTGTAATAAATTTTGGAGTAGTGAAAAGAATAGGCAATATGCTCAAACATGTGGTTTTGTAATTACATATTAGGCCACCCTAGAATGAAGATCGTAAATCTATCTGCCTCTGAGGGTTCAATATTAACACCAGAAATGGATCTCCACACAAGAGATCGATCAGCTATGTCTTCAGTGTGCCATTGGCCATATTGGCCAGAAGTGTTGGAAGCTATAGGTACTAAGCTGGGCTGGGGAAAGGTGGCTATATATCTGCAGAGTGCCCTTGGAGCATTCACCTTCTTTTAAATCCCTTGGGCTCTCAGCTGTTTAGCATCTTAATGCTGCTCGAAGGTGCACTTCCCTCCAGCTCTGCCAGGTCTTTGAATTTTAATTTTTAGAGATAATGAAAGCCTTAAGCTCATTACACATTTATTTGGGTGTCTCTCCCCAAAGCAAAATAAGTTTTTTTCCTGTTTAAGAATATTTTCTTGTAGTTCGCTGGAAAAAAAGTTTGTAAAGTAACCCAAGACAGAAGGTTGTGGAAAACATTTTTGATAAAAGGCTTCAATGGAAAATTTATTTAGAAACAAACTAGGCTGAACCTGGTTAAGCAGCCACACGGTCCTTGTAGAAGAAACATAGACCAAGTTATTAATGAAACCAACTAGATCTTTAAAAGAGAGGGCAGAGTAAGGAGAGGTCAGGAGCTTAGTGGAGGTTTGTTGTTGTTGTTGTTTTTAACTGCGATCAAGTCAAATTCACAGTTGGCCACCTCCTTGCTGTCTTTCAACTTGCAGGCAAAGACCTTTGTACAGTTGTCCCTTCATATTCACTGGGGTTTGGTTCCAGGACCCCCCGTGGATTCCAAAATCCGTGAATACTCAAGTCCCATTATATGCAATGGCATGGCAAAATGGTGTCCCTTATATAAGATGGCAAAATCAAGGTTTGCTTTTTGGATTATTATTTTTTAAAGAATATTTTCAAACTGTGAATACTTAAATCCATGGATACCAAATCAATGGATACAGAGAACAACTGTATTTAGGTGCGTGGATACAGAGAACAACTGTATTTAGGTGGGCCTTTGGCACTTACGGTAATTCATGTGGCACAAGGGTCTTTTCATGGGATGTGCTATGTGGCTTTATCTTTTTTAAACTTTATGTTTTAAATGTGTTGTTAAAACAAAAATTAAAAAACACTTTTAAATTAATAGTGTTTTAGCTAAACTTTGTTTTAATTTGGTGTGAGCTCCCTTGGGCTGTGTGTTGGGAGAAAGATTGGGTGGATGGATGGATAGATAGATAGATAGATAGATAGATATTTACTGAGAGGCAAGGTAACTGTTTCATGAATGAGTAAATTATTCAGGCCTTTTACAATTAAAAGAAGGATTCAAGATGAACCTGAGTCTTCCTCAAACAATATTTTTTGGTGTTTATTAATACAGGTTAGGGACTGCAGAAGTGTCAGAAATCAGAATTGGTTGAAAAGCAGAATCCATTTAGGGAACATGAGGGAATTACGGTGGCTCGCTTGGGACTGACTGTGCACGCCTGTAAGTCTCCCACCCCCAGCTCTCTTTGCAAGCAGTGCATGTGTGTGCAGGCAGTCCCAAGCAAGCCTCTGTAGGCAAGAACTGTTGAAAGGTGGATTCCTGCACCAATGAATGGAACTTGTCCTTAATTTGCAAGCATCGAAAGATCTAGTTGTCAGATAATGAGCCGTTGAAAGGTGGCGACTTCCTGTAGTTTTTTACTGAGTTGCTGTTACCTGATCTTTTTTCTCTTGCAACTTTCATCAGATTGTTTTCTCAGACTTCATATTTCTTTGTGGAGTTTATTTTTGATCCATTCTCTAGCAGTGCAGTGCCTAAGGCTGCAAACTGAACTTGTTCTTTTACATTTGCTAAATAGAGTGGATCAACCTTTCTGTATTACCTCAGTGGTCTAACACCTTGAATTCTTCTTTCACCCAGGTTAAGACCCTTGATTTCGACACAACTAGCAAAAAAGCCAGCAACTGAAGAGGTACAGCATTGGTTTGATTTTTTTTAAAAAAAATATTTATTCCCAATACTTGAAAAGTCATATAAGATGTATTGTCTTACTCTCTCCTCTTGTGTCACATTCACTTTTATGCTATGTATGTGTGTTGTTACTGTTGTTGTGTGCCTTCACTTGGTTTTCTTGGCAAGATTGGTTTCAAAAGGGTTTTGCCATTGCCTTTCTCTGAGTGTGAGACTTGCCCAAGATCACCCAGTGAGTTTCCAGGGCTGAGTGGGGATTTGAAGCCTGGTCTCTAAGTCTCAGTCCAACACCCAGACCACTAGACCAGTGGTTCTTAACCTGTGGTCCATGGACTCCCAGTGGGCCATGATGTCTCCATAGGGGGGTTGCAAAGGCTTGAAGGTTGCTCAGAGCAGTTCCTCTCCGCAGTGGAGAAGCCATGTGACAGGAGCCAAGGCAAAGGCTGGCTGGCTGGCTGGGCCTACACATAGCCTGTCACATGGCCGCTCCACTGCAGGGTGGAGGTGGGCTGAGCAGCTCCGTGACAGCGGAGCTGACAGCCAGCCAGTCAGCCAGCCTTTGGTCTTCTCTCTCTCTCCCTCACCTCCTTTCCAAGGGAAAGATGGGGCACTTAAAACAAGGACCTGAGGTGATACAATTGGCGGAGGGGAGGGACACCATCCTTTTCTTCCAAACTCTCTCTTCAGACAGTAACACCAGCAATAAAAACTCTTCATATCTCAAGGCTTAGGATGAAGCAGCTACATCTTCCTCACAACTCCTCCTCCTGCTCCTCCTGCTGCTCTACCATGACCACCACCTCAACTGCCCCTACACCCCCGAAACTCAAGTTTCTGAACTTTGTAACTGAAAGTGGGGGAGAAGATACAGATATTTCTCCACCACCACACCACCCTCATGTGTGGGGTCAGAATTGAAACTCCTGAAATAATGTGTTAATGTGTCCAAAGCATCCATGCATACATTTCTGTGTTGAAGGATTTTCACAAGGAAGAGATTGGAAAGGGGGAAGACACAAGTGGCACAAACAGCAAAATACCAGCCCTCAAGAAGGTTCCACAATCCCAGAAACCTGTCTTTATAGTCACATGTTGAAGAAGTGCTTCAACCTCCTTTGTTCTCCTTCTTCATCAGGAGGGTAGGAACCAAGATGGGAGAAGAAGGGAGGGAAAGAAAGAGCAGGCAACAGGTGAGCAGGCAAGCCAACAAAGGATCTGGCAGCCCTCCTCAGCAGTGATGTTAGTAGTTGAGAGTTTGGAAGAAAAGGTTGGCATGCCTGACCTGAAACTCCTGAGTGACTGACTGCAGTTTGCAGGGGATCTAGCACACTGGGAGCTTCTTCCACAAGCAACCATAATGGCAGGCTTCTAGGATCGTGGTACTTTCTCAAGGGCTGGTGTTTTTGGGGGATGCTTCTTCCCCCCAGTTTTTTTCCTTGTTCCCTCCCCCTTTCCAATCTCTCCCCATGATAATCCTTCAATGCTGAAAATGTGCATGTGAATGCTGTGCAAACACCAATACGTCGCTTCAGGAGAAATGCACACCACAAAAAGGTGGTAAGTCTGACCATGTGTGAGGGCAGTGTGGTGGTGAAGAAATGTCTGTATCTCCTCTCCCCCTTTCAGTGTGAAGGAGGAAGTTACAAAATTTAGGAACTTGAGTTAGGACGTAGGAACAGTTGAGGTGGTGATAGTGGAGGAGGAGTTTTGAGGAAGGTGTAGTTGCTTCAGCATAAGGCTGGAGACACGAAGGGTTTTTGTTGGCGGTGTCACTGTTTGAAGAGAGAGTTTGGAAGAAAAGATTGACACACACACGTATTGCGCAAGTCCTTGTTTTAGGTGTCTTGCCTTTCCCCTGGAAAGGAGAAGAGGAGAGAAAGAGAAGGTCAAAGGCTGGCTGGCTGTCAATTCCACTGTCAGCCCGCCCCCTCCCCACAGCCAGGTGACAGGAGCCAATGCAAAGGCTGGCTAGCTGGGTGTGTGTGTTGCCATTCAGTCTGCTCCAGCTAGAAACTGGCAGGAAGAAGCAGGCGAAAAGTCTTATCTCCCCCCTAGCACCTCTGAGGGATGATTTAACGGATGGTGTAGTTGTTAATGGTTCAGTGTTCAGGTATTGTTGTTATTGTTATCATTATTATTGTTAGGCTTTCAAATCTTGAGTTAAGTCTTGCTTGTCAGTAACAACAAAATATATTTAAAGGGGCCCCTGATAAAGAAAAGGTTAGGAACTACTACTACACTACACCAACACTGGCTGTACATTAAGGAGATTTTCAGACCGCGTTTTACCGTGGCTCATGTGGGAGGAGCTTCTGGGAGAGGGACGGCGGTCTTGCGCGGCAGAGGGTCATTTTCGGCCGATGCCGTCCCTCTCCCGAAACCATCCGTGTCACTTCTGTGAAGCTTCGGAAGCCTCAGCGCCATATTTTAATCACGGGCAACCTCCGTGATTAAAATATGGCTCTGCGGCTTCCGAAGCTTCACGGAAGTGACACGGATGGTTTCGGGAGAGGGACGGCGGCGTCCGAAAATGACCCTCTGCCGCGCAAGACCGCCGTCCCTCTCCCGGAAGGTCCTCCCGCATGAGCCACGGTAAAACGCGGTCTGAAAATCTCCAGAATATACTAAAGATTAAAGTCCTAGATGTTGCTTAGTTTTTTGGAAGTACTGTACCTTTGTGAGTGGAGAAATTGCCTTGACATATGAAGGGGAAGCAGAGCGAGCACTAAGAAATAGAAGAATAATAGAACTGGTTTATTCTGTTTCTCTAAATGGAGAGTTTTTGGAATCTATAAATAGGAACAAAATGAGATTTCACTCAGGAGTGACTCATTAGCTGGGTTTTGATCCTGTTTGGAGTATGATCGGTCACTATATTTGAGACTTGACTTAATTATCTAGACACTTTCCTTGCTGCTTAGCTTCTTGCTTTGGTCCTTTGAAGTTATTTCCTCTGTTAGACTTTTACTTCTATCTAGCTGCCTTCTCTTTTTGTCATGCTCCTGGTCTAGATTACACAGACTAACCCATGGGAGCTCCATGGGGCAGAGTCTGGTACTGTGTGACCTCTGATTCCTTCTCACACTGTGAATCTTAGCCATGAATGTGTGCATGGTCCAAAACATGGCTGAGTAAAACCAGATGCCTTCTTTCCGTTTCCTATTATATCATAAATGATAACTGGATCCAAAGAACACACACCACATCTGTCTTTCTGTTACCGAATCTTAGATGATAGCCACTAATTTGCAAATTGAGTTTAATTCTTCTGTTATCCCTGTTCCCAAGGTTCATCTATTAACTCTTGCACCGTTTTGAAATTTGTCTACTTTTACCAATGGTCCAGTAGTTCTACAGTGGAATGCGCAGCCTTAGAGTGTGGTGGAGTCTCTTTCTTTGGAGTTTTTTAAACAGAGGGTGGATGGCCATCTTTTGGACGTGCTTTGAATTGTGTCTTCCTGCATGGCAGGGGGTTAGATTGGATGGCTCTTGTGGTCTCTTCCAACTCTATGATTCTGTGTTTTTCAGTTTTTCATGCTGGGCAAATCACATGCAACATTCATGGAAGTTTTTAAAGCCCAATTGTAATTTAGGTCATCTCAGAAACCATTTCAGGATGTTTTCCTAAATAAAGTCTTTAACATCTTCATATTTAAAATGAATATGAATATGGATCCTCCACCCCACCTCTACCTCCCAAAACTGCTTTTGTTGGTGTCTGGGGAAATAGGTTTTCTTTCCTTTTTTCCCCCTTTTAAACTTTTTTTGCCATGCTCATTAGAAAAACCTGCACATTTTTTAGTACAGAGGCATTTGGGAAATGGACATGATAATTAGAAGAAGGTCATGCTTTAATTAGGGTTGTGCAATTTTAAAAATAATGGTTCAATTGTAGCTCCTTTAAATTCTGCCGTTCCACTGTGTAAATGTTCAAGGCAGATGGAAATTCCTGGCATAACAATTAATATAAATTGGGATGCCACTTTTACTATTGCTGCTCTATCTGTTTCTTTTAATACCTGAATTCCCTGCAGTGATGTGCTGGAGTGCTTGAGTTGCATAATTGTTCTGGAAAGCAAGAGCAATATGAAAGAAAAAGGCTCTGATCTCCTTGACCTCTTGCTGTTAAGATTCTGTAGGGCTTCCCTTAATGATAATGGCTTGTCTGTTGGCAGCTGGGATAAGTGAGCAAACTAGTCCTCCAAAAGATCTTTGACTGGATTACCATATTGCTAGTGTTAATTGCTGTCTAGTCGACTTTGACTTAAGGAGACCCTATGAATGAGAGGTCTCCAAGTCACTTTGTTACCAGCCGCCCTGGTCAGGTTGTACAAACTCAGCACCTTGGGTTCCTTGATTGAGTCTATCCACCTGTTATGTGGTCTTTCTCTTCCTACTGCCTTGCATCTTACCAAGCATTATTTTCTTTCCTACTGAGTCATGTCTTCTCATGATATGGCCAAAGTATGACCGTCTCTGTTTAGTCATCTTGGCTTCAAGCTTGATTTGCTCTTGGACCCATTTATTTGTCTCTTTGGCAATATGGCATCTGTAGAACTGTTCTCCAGCAACAGATTTCAAATGAGTTAAATCTCTTCCTATAAGCTTTCTTCCTTGCACAGCTTTCACAAGCATATACAGATAGGCCCCCATATTCATAAGACCCATATCCGTGGATTCACTTACCCCCATCCAGAAAAATACAATTTCTCTAGGCATCTTCTAGGTCCTCCAGCACAACTCCATCTTGCCTTGGCCCAGAAGCAGAATGACCCTCCCTCCATCCCAACTGCCATTGCCCTGGCTGCAGAGGGAGAGAAGACGAGGCAGGCAGAGCTCCATCTTGCCTCGGCCCAGAAGCAAAACAGCCCACCCTCAATCCTAACTGCCGTTGCCCTGGCCAAAGAAAGAGAGAAGGAAAGTCGGGCAGAGCTCCATCTTGCCTTGGCCCAGAAGCAGAACAGCTTTCCAATCCCAACTGCCATTGCCCTGGCAAAGGAGAGAGAGAAGAAAATGCTAGACTTAATCCCTTCCCCTACTGTCTTCCCCTTTCCTTTTGTATCATGTCTTCATTAGATTGTAAGTATGAAGGCAGGGAACTGTTTTGCTGTTCTTTTTCTTGTAAAGTGCCATGTACATTGATGGCACTATAGAAATAAAATAAAAGATGTTGTTGACAACAACAACAACAACAACAATTCTATGGTATGCTTAGCTGCAAGATTCACACTATAGGACCTAGAAGATGCCTAGGAAGAGAGGTATGATTGGGCCAGATATCATTTATTTTAATAGGTTTTGCTATTATCTTCTGTTTCTGGTATCCACAGTAAACCCAGGAATGCATTCCCCATGGATACGGGGGTCTATCTGTATAGAAATCAGAAATACCATATAGTCATCATATAATGCCTACTTTAAAAGAATCGCACGGGCTGCCAACATGCTTCCAGTCTGAATTCAAGGTGCTTGTGTTGACATTAAAGCTCTAAATGGCTTGGGAGTTTGGTATTTGAAAGCATGCCTCTCCCTATATGTACTTGGCCATGGAGGTCCACCTCTATGACCCATTGGTGAGAGCAATATACTATGTGAGGATGTAGAAGAAGGCCTTCTCGGCTTTGGCATTTGAATTGTGAAATATCCTCCACTTGGAGGCCCGATTGGCACCAATGTTGGTTCATTTAGGTGCCAAATAAAAACATGACTATTTACTAAAATAAAGCCTTTGGGCCTCAGGCAATCGGGGCTCCCGCCACTGCTCAGCATGCAGGACTCATAGAATCATAGAGTTGGAAGAGGGCACAAAGGCCATCTAGTCTAACCCCCTGCCCTGCAGGAATACCCAATCAAAGCATTCTCGACATATGGCCATCCAGCCTCTGTTTAAAAACCTCCAAAGAAGGACACTCCACCACACTCCGAAGCAGTGCACTCTACTGCTGAACAGCTCTATCTTCTTCGTGGTCTCTGTGAATCCACACATTTGGGTAATTCCTGTGCCTGTGCAGAGCACTCGGAACCTTCTAGAATTGCTAGGCAGATAGTGTTTTGGCAGTAGCCCCACCCACCGTAACGATCTCCACTCAGGCGCTCCTGCCTAATTCCCCTCAGTTCCTTTTTGTCCACCGTGTGAGCAGCACGAAGGAACCCTCGCTCTTTGCTGAATCGCTTTCACTTCTGTTTGTGACTGGATTTGTGACTCGGACTGGCTTTTTGACTTCGTCTTTGGATTCCACTTAATTATTGTTCCTTCTCTTGGCTCTGAATTTGGACTGTTTTCTGGCTTCGCTTCTCTCTTTGCCCTCGGACTTGGTTTTGGGCTCTGATTATCATTTGTGAGTAGAGGTGGCTTTAAAATCTGCTGCCTTTAAACAATGCTCGATTTGCCAAGCAAAATTGCCAAATTCTGATTGTCATTCCAGGTGCCTCATTTGCCTTGGGGACCAAGGTTCTTGTCCCTCGCCTCAACAAGGGGTCGCTCTCCGTCGGTTAATCCGACCGTGAAGCGTCTCATTATATCCAGTGGCTTAGCAAAATGGTGTCCCTTATATAAGATGGCAAAATCAAGGTTTGCTTTTGGGGTTATTATTTTTTTAAGAATATTTTCAAGCCATGAATACTTAAATCCGTGGATACCAAATCCATGGATACAGAGGGACAATTGTAACTAACAATAAAAACAACATGTAATAAGAACAAGATAAAACTAGCACCTAAAGGTAAAGCACAGTGTATCACATAAAACCAGCAGCTGGATAAGACCAGCTGATGAACAAAAGTGTGAAGACATGAAAGTACTAAAAACAGATCTTAAAACATCCAAGAGAATAAAAGATATTCACCTAGCACAGAAAAGGCCTACAATACAGGTGCTAAGTGAGGCTCTAGGGAGAGAATTCCACAGATGGGGTGCCACCACTAAAAATGCCGTTTGTCTTATGACCGCATATTCTGACTCCTTTGGCAGTGACACCTACAGATGGGTCTCAGACAATGACCAAGGGTCCCAGTAGGTTGATATGGGGGAAAACATTCATGTCACCTGGCCCCAGGTGTTAGTGATATTAAAGATTGAAACCAGTACTTTCCTTTGGACAGCTAACACAAATGGCAAAGTGTACCACAATGTGATTGTACTGGCCAGCCCCAATTGACAGTCTATTTGCCCTCTTTTAGATTAATGGAAATTTCTGGACTTTTTTCAAAGACAGCCCCATTTACAATAATACAGCTAGGGTCATAGTTCGTATATCAACCAGAGTGGATAGAAGGCATTCCAGATCACTGGAGCCATCTGTGTCTCTTGTGACAGTATTGGATCAAAGCACCCCCCACATACACGCTGAACCTATTGTTTTAGGAAGACAGAAGCTCCTTCCAGAAAATACTGAATACCAGACTGATAAACCAACCACAGCCAGTATCTCCACACTGTCTCGAGTGAGTCTCACCTTATAGCCTCTCATCTAGTCTGTTACCAAGCACTGATGGGTGATGGGAGTTGGCACCTCCAACATCAGGTTTTCTACTCCTGGGCTTTTCCAATAGGCAGCATACTCAGATCCTCTTAGAAGAGTTACTTGAGGCCTTGGTATACAAAGCATGTATCTATCATTGAGAGGCAGCCCTTCTAATTAAGTATTTTGATACAAAACTGCATAATGAGTTATTGACCTTCCTATTAATTGATACAAAATATTACCTAATTTATAATTGGTTATGCACACCTTTTTTTAAAATTGTCCTTACATGAAGGTAATTTGTTGCATCAGAAAGGTCTGGATAAACCCAAATTTCTGGAAAAAAGACCCCAAATTGTTTTGCTGTTATACCTCTGTCCATTTAAGAGTTCCTTTGTCCCTTCCTACCTGTTAACATCTGTGTACCTTTAATGTTTACCTCATTCTGTCATTAGTCATGCTTTGAACATCACATCAACGTTAAAGTTCCCCAACAGAGTGGGAACAAAAGTGAAAGCTTAGGCAAAACGTTTTAAACTTATTTTGTTCTCATCCTTTGCAGTCAGTCTTTCCAAGTACTCAGGCAGAAGCCCAAGAAGTTGAAAAGCCTGCAAGTGTGCTGGTAGAGACGGGGCCTGTATCCTACAATCATGAGGAGGATGTGGAAGAAGAAGAAGTTGAAGAGGAGGAGGACCACTGCGTGAGCGCCCTTCAGCTAATGGGTGGAAATGGTAGGTCTTAATTTTAGTATTTTAGAGACTCATCCATGGTGAAATATTAGATAGGTAGACAGACAGAGTACAGCTACAGATTCAGTGGGAATCTACTAAGTCAACACTTTAGCAAGTCCCATTGAATCAATGTAGCTGGGACTAGCAGCTCAGGCCCTAGTATGCCAGATGACCGTGTGATGAGGCTTTCTGGTGTCATCTCTTGTACTGTTTCCTCTATGCAGGCAGTTTGTTTGTTTGTTTGTTTGTTTGATAATGCTGCCTTTCTCCCAGAATGGGACCTAAGGTGGCTCACAAAAACATAAAATACATCATACAATTAAAAATAATTAAAATCCTCACCATTTAAAATTATATGAAACATATACAATTTAAAAGATAAAAATAAAAAAAAACCACCCCAATAAAAAGCCTCTGTGCACACAACTATGTATTAAAGCCTGTTTGAATAAAAACGTCTTTGCTTGCCACCAAAAGGAAAGCAGGGAGGGGGCCAGCCTAGCCTCCTGCGAAAGGGCATTCCAGCGGGTGGGAGCAGCCACTGAGAAGGCTCTGTCTTGCATCCTCACCAAGCAAGCCTGTGATGATGATGGCGGGCCTGAGAGAAAACCTTTCCCTGATTATCTTAAAATTCTGGCAGGTTTGTATGGTGAGATACGGTCTTTCAAATAGTCTGCACCCAAGCCATATGGGGTCAGAGAGAGCTGGGACCTGTGTAGCTGTGAAGGTGCTATATGCTCCCCATCCCCGAATGTATGCTGCCCACCCCCGCGAGGAGAATGCTGAATTTTTGAATCTCCACCTATATTCAGCTTGTATATTTGTAAATGCAATTCAAATATTTCAAAATGTCATAAGCTTTCTGTGACCTTCTTCCCAAGGTTCCCAAGGCAGGTAGTGGAAGAGCCATAACACCAAGCCACACTTTGGCATGACTTGAATGGGAAGATTGTAGTTCAAAACTTTCAAGGGTTCAGGATGTATTAGCTAGCCAGTGAAAGGGGTGAATCAAAGGAGGATTCCAAGTCAACATCAGGGTATTATGTTATACATTGTCATCTCAAATCAAAGAACTGTACAATTGGAAGTCACTCCAAGGGTCATTTAGTCCTACACCCTCTCTACCA
Organism: Gambelia wislizenii; assembly: GCA_030847615.1. Lineage (NCBI taxonomy): Eukaryota > Metazoa > Chordata > Lepidosauria > Squamata > Crotaphytidae > Gambelia > Gambelia wislizenii. Next base: position 483,083,138 of record JAUMIR010000001.1, on the reverse strand, counting down.
ATGCAGGAAATCATAGCTAAACCATCTCTAACAAATGGCCATCCAACCTCCATTTAAAACCCCCGAGTGAAAGGGCGTCTCCCCGCCCCCTCTTAATATATATCAGGGTAAGGTATTTACTTTTTTTCTTTTCTTTTCTTTTCTTTTCTTTTCTTTTCTTTTCTCTCTCTCTTTTTATTTTTTTATTTTTTGTGATCTGTACTCTGCAGAGATTTCAGCTTCCCACTTTTGAATGAAGCAACAAATTATGTTTTCTACTTTTTTGTCCCACTACAGGATTTCCATCCAAGCAAGTGCAGTTTACTGTACATTTTCTTTCACTGCTTTCTGTGCTTTGTCTGTAAATGTTTTCCCTGCTTAATTCCCCCCCCCTTGACATTTTTCTTTCTGCTTTCTGAGAGGTGGCATGTGTCTAATACCTTGTGATCTGCTAAATCTCCACCACCACCCCTCATCCTCCCCAGCTTGCCATTTGTCCCTCTCTTTTTATTTTGCTTTCCTATAAAGTTTTTTTCCATGTTAAAAACTTGATGTTCCCACACAGTGTTGGAGTAAATGCCTTCAACCTAATAATATTGTTGCATGTTTTATAGATAAATAATATTTAGAGGAATGGGGGTTTTTTGGGGGGGTCTGTGTTATTCCCAAGGTTCCAAGCAGATCACAGTTAGGAATTCATACTTGACACAGTAAATGGAGTAATAGGTCTTACCTCCTTCTCATTTGCTGCCGACTGAGCTCCAACCATCAAACACCAATTTAAATGGGAATGGGATGTAATGCTTCCACATGATGTTCAGGCTTCAGCTGTGATTTCAGGGACAGGACAACATGTATTCCAGATCTTTGCGTGACTCCCGGATGATGTTAATTTCATTATGAGATTGGGGGTTTGACCAGATGATCTACAAGGGGTCCCTTTGTTTTCTTGATTGCACAAATGGAATCAGCTAGGGATCAAACCAGCTAGGGATTACTATGATAACCTTATGTGAGTTGGCAAGTTCTCCCTCTTTCGTTGCTATGTTTTATCCCTTTAGCAGTGGACAGAAACTTCAGGAAACAGGCATGTCCTTCTTCCTCCCACACTACTCATTATTTATTTCAAGCAGAATGTGGTGTCATTCAAGTGTGTTTGTGTAAATGCAAGGAGCCTGTTGTTTTTAAAGCTTGGAAGTCAGAGGGGAGTAGGGTCAGAGAGAGCTGGGACTTGTGTTGCTGTGAAGGTGCTGTATGTTACCCCCCCACACCCTGAATGTATGCCCCTCCAAGGAGAGTGCTGAATTTTGGAACCTCCACCTATGTTCAACTTGTATATTTGTAAATGCAATTCATATATTTCAAAATGTCATAAGCCTTCTGTGACCTTATTCCCAAGGTTCCCAATAACCTGAGTAAGCACTGTAGTCCCTGAAACCTCTTCTTAGAGGCACAGAAACCTAGAATCATAGAGCTGGAAGGGACCACAAAGGCCATCAAGTCCAACCCCCTGTCATGCAGGAATACACAACTGAAGCAGTCCTGAAAGATGCCCATTCAACCTCTGCTTAAAGACCTCCAAAGAAGGAGAGTCCACTTCCCCCCAAGGCAATCTGTTCCACTGTTGAAGAGTGAGTTTGTTTTCTGCTGCTCCAGGGTCTAGAACACAAACCAATAGATTCAAATTACTGTACAAGCAAAGAGATTTTACCTAAACATTAGGACTACTTTCTAGTCCCTGGAGCAGCAGAAAACAAACTGGCTTCATCTTCTACATGACAATTCCTCAGATATTTAAAGATGGGTATCTTGTCACATCTCAGTCTTCTCTTCTCCAAGCTAAATGTACCCAGCTCCGTAAGATGTTCCTGCTAGGGCTTGATGTCCAGACCTTTGATCATCTTGGTGGCCTTCCTCTGACATGGTCTACCTGGTCAATATCTTCTTAGTATTATGGTGCTGGAGGCAGTATTCCAGGTGAGGTCCAACCAAAGCAGAATAGAGTGGCCCTTCTACTTCCCTCCATCTGGACACTGTGCCCCTGTTGACACAGCCAAGAAGGTGCATTGGCTTTTTTGGCCACCTTGTCACTCTGTCATTTGCTCAAACCATTAGTTGTGTATAATATTAAGTTGCTCTCTGCTCATCTGCAAGACTGTGATGGGATGCTGCTGCTCTTTAAGAAACTTCAAGAGAAGATCATTAGTCCATCCAGCATAAGACTAGGGAAAATGTATTTCTGTTGCAGCATGTATCATCATCATCATCATCATCATCTTTATTTTTTTCCTGCTTTTTTCCCAATTTGGAACTCAAAGTGGCATGCAGTTAAAAGACATTGTTAAAATCAGCAAAATACAAAAGTTAAAACAGAATTAAACAACAAAAAAGTTGAAAACAGCTAAGATTAAAAAAAAAAAAACCACACACGTACACATACACAACACACGCATATACCTCAGTCCAACCATTAGGAGAGATTGGCAAAGGCCTGCCAAAACAAGAAAGTTTTAATTGGCTCCGGAAGGAAGACAGGAAGGGTGCCAATCTGTCTTCTCTGGGCAGGGAGTTCCAGAGCCTGGGGACAGCCACTGAGAAGGCCCTCTTGCAAATTCCCACCAGATGTTTTATTTATTTATTTATTTATACCCTGCTCTTCAGCCACAAGGCTATCAGAGCGGCTTACAAATTGTTTTAAGCAATAGCAATTTATACAGCTACACTGCATTAAGCAGTTTCCAATGTGTGTTAGCTAATTTACATGTGAGGGTGGTGGGACAGGCTGTTTTTCCATCTCTAGTTCCCCTTCACCACTGCTTTTCTTACCCCTCCTGCAAATTCCCAGGAGTAGTCCTTTGATATCAGTTGCAGCCGTCTCCCCAAGATGGACTTTGAGGCACTTCTAGAGGTTGTTCTGTTTTGCAGTATTTTTTGCAGTTTTTGTGGGGGGGCCCCCAGAGAGTCCCAGAGGCAGAAAATCACCCCCAAATCTGCCAAACTGCCCACTCCTGTTGCTCTACACTGACTGGCAGCAGCTCTGTAGGACTTCAGGCAGATTTCTTTCCTTGATCCACTTGATGATGTGTAGGATTGAACCTGGAACTGTCTACATGCAAAGCAAGGGCTCCATGAAGGCACCGACATCTCTAGCAGTAGGACTTGTCACTCCAGACCATGGGAGTTGCACCTTGGACCTTGTTTTCAAAATGGCCTTTCAAGAACTCAAGGAGGTGACAAAGGACTGAGGCTACTAACCCAAATCTATAGTTTCATGTGAAAGACAGCAGCCTGGCATTGTGGGGTACCCATTGACAGTACTTCTAAGCCTAACTAAAGCTCATAAAACTTGCTCCTCAAAAGAATCTTTCAGCAGTGGGCACCATCAAGTCAATAGGGTTTGGTGTCCACAGGGAGAGCTGAGAATGTCCCTTGTGCTTGGGATATACCATTTTATTACTATACTGAAGCTTCTCACTGCGGTATAAATCTGTACATATAGCCAACAACTTGACATGGAAGCCACTAATTGTGAGGCCTGAGAGTGTCATGCTGAGAAGGCTGGTGCTGGAGTGTTGATTATGTACAGTGTATGCAACTTGGCACCCTTAATTTAGCAGTGGATGTTGATTTTAACTTTTGTGCAAGGTCTGTGGAATAATCATAACAGACTCGTTTGATTTGAGTGGAAAGTAATCACTCAAACTGTAGGAAACTCTTTTTTCCCCCACTAGCATATATGATTAGAGTTGCTTTCTCAGAGAACTGCACCGGTATAGGCGTGTCTGTGGCTGGTGAAGGAAACTCATAATAATAATGATAGTAACTGTGCAAAACTTGTTAAAGGTCACTGAAACATTTTTTCCCCCGCTACTGTAGATATTTTTAAATCATTCCAAAAAAATACTGTTAGTCTCTGTATCTTGCAGTACTGCTGCCTTTGTATTAGGGAACATGCACATAGGGATATTTTTGCAAAGTGCAAGGGGCATAGCTGACAGGATGAAAATTGTTTATGTATGCCTGCCTGCACAAAAATCTGTTCTGATAACTAGAGCTTGAAAAAGTTAATTTTTTGGACTTATAACACTCATAATCCCTAGGGCAGGAATGGGCATAGTACAGTTTGTGGGCCATATCTGGCCCCTGGGCACCACTTTTGTGGCTCCTGAAATCCCCCAAAGCCCCCGAATTCTCCTTAAAAAAACAACAACATAGGTCCAATCCAACATAGGATGGGACAGAAATGGAGAGATGTGTCCATGAAACTTGAGATTCCCATAACTCCCAAAATCCCCTGTCCAGCATGGCTGCTGGGATGTGGTTCAAAAAGTTATTTTTCAAAGCTTTCTCATTCTCTGTACTCTGATTTTAAGGATAGGTTTTGTTGTTATTAGGTGTCTTTTCAACTTACGGCACCCTAAGGTGAAGCTGTCACAGGGTTTTCTTGGCAAGATTTGTTCATAGGGGGTTGGCCATTGCCTTCCTCTGAGGCTGAAGAAGTGTGACTTGCCTAAGGTCATCCAGTGGGTTTTCCTGGCCAAGCGGGGATTTGAACCCTGATCTCCTGGAGTCCTACTTCAGCAATCAAATCACTACACTATGGTGACTCTCTAAGGATATAGTTTAATTGAAGCTCAGCGTTCAAAGTTTCTCTCTTCAATGAAAACTGTAATTTGGTTGCTTGTTTGCCTCAGTGAATTCTGTGTCTCTTAGAGATAATTGACACTTTGGATATTGTAGGAATTTGCTCACCTACTCATTCTTGAGACCAATTTCTCAACGCTGGGCTGCATTTCTCTGTGCTTTCTGCTCAGCTTCATCCCTTCCTTGCCCCCTTTGGATGTCAAGATGGGAGGAACAACATCTGTTGTCTCCCCTTTCTCTGCACAGTGCTTGGTATAGAATGGGCTACCAGCTGATGCTATTTCTTCTAATAATTTTTCCTCACTTTTTTTTCAGATTATGGCTGTGATATAGATGATGACGATGGATATTAATCCTGTTTGACTCAAAAGGGAAGAGTGAGAGAAGCTACCTATTGACTGTAAACAGAACTCGTCCAAAGAATGGATGTCTAAACAGAGGCTCATCCATTCACTGTGGACTCTGGTCCATTTCTACTGACTATGCTGGTTTGGGGATCTGTCGTATTGACCTATAGGCTGGCCATTGGCTTTGGAATAACTGAAAAGTTTCTGGAGCATGCTATGGAACAGGGATTAGTGGAAGCCTCAGCTCCAGAGAACAAAGGACAACAGCCTAGGTTTGGCCTCCCTAAGTACAGACCTGCCTCACGGCTGACTCTTGCTATGAAGATGTGTATAAAGAGGAAGAGCAAATCCACCCATGTGAATTTGTGTGCTCCATCATCTTATCTGTCTTTCCATGCTGAAAAACAAGAGAATAAATAGCATGGGAAGGGGGGCAGGCAATGACACACTGGCAGCTGCCCCTTGGAAAGCAGACCTATGCATATACTTCATCAGGCTGCAGTGTTGCCCTTTGCAGTGTTTACTGCGTTGACCATTGCTGGCGCAGGGATCTCTTCTCTACTATAGGATAGCAGTAGTACATTTTGTTTTTTTAAGAATTAAGAGGAAATAACAGGAGGATTATTTCTTTTTAAAGGTTGGTCGCTGTGCTAGAGTGAAGGCCTCAGGGGCGCTGGTACCATGTTGGGTATCTTAGTGAGGACAGTTGTTATTTTTGTTGCAATGAATTTAACCCAAGCCTTCTCATCACTCACTACTCTTTTTAGAAAAAGTAGAGCTTGGTAAAGTTTTTTTTGGGGGGGACCACAATGTCCGCAATCTCTCAGCCACCATGGCCAGTGACCATGCTTACTGAGGAATTCTTGAATTTATAAGCCCCCACCCCACCCCGAAATGCTTTTACTAGGTCTAAGATAAAGGTAGGGTGAGTGAAAGATGGGCAGGGCAGAGTTGAAGGAACAAACACGATACCCTCACTCTTTACTGTGGACCATCTCACAAAGCTTTTGTGTCCCCATCACAAGCATTACATTTCAAGAATAAGGTATTAACCTGCCTGAGGGCAAGAGTGGGGAGTTTTTTAAATTTTGGCCTTGGTAAATCTTACTCAGCTTTGCAAAATGGAGAGTGTCTCTAGTAAGACACAATGTTGTTTTTTAAGCAAATAGCTATGTCCCTCTCCCTGATGTAATTTAATTTAATGCTATTTAATGAGATTGGTATGGGTGGATTAAGGGCTCAGCTATGTAAAAAGCTTGACCAAGCCCTGCAATCTTTTATTGGTCCTGATAAACTTTATTGTGCAACCTCATGAACCTAAGGGTAAAAGAGACCAACAGTTTTTAGTCCCAAACTCAGCAAGAATGACCTTTCTGAATTCTGACTTGGCAGGTCTGTGGCTTGAATGTTAATTGTGAACTGTGTTTTACCCCTTTGACTTTCTATCACCACTCTATTTATTTGCTGTTGGAAGCCAAAGCATGAATGCCTCTTGGGTTGTTCCCATCCCTGTTGCTTGGTGGGCAAGGACAGTGCATCAGATCACCTCTGTGGGAAACTGGTTCCCTGACCCATCTAAAGAAACAAAACATATCCAGTTCTCTACCCTGGCCCCATCCTTGTCAAAGGTCAAAACTATGTCTTTCTATACCACCACTTGGCTTTAACAGAGCTCCGGACTGGAATGTCCTTTTACCTCCTTCAGTTGGAAAATGATGTTTCCTAGAAAGTCACACAGATGGAATGCTATACTTGAGATTAACCGCTTCAGACTTTTATTTATCTAGGTCCTGAATTTACTCTGCTTTAGCATCTAAAATTAAGATTTTCATTTCAGTAGCACTGTGTCCACTTCTGCTTTGATGGAGATGGTTATGGCTGTGTGACAAATGTGTTCACTGCTAGAGGAACAACAAGCAAACTCCACCACCCCTTTGTTTTTTAAGGACTGGTTGATAGGTTTCCCCACCTGAGAGCCTGTGTAGTTCCTGTTTTGTCCTTTGTGCTGATTCAGTTCCAAATCAGAATAGTCTTCATGCAGTGAGTTTACTACCTAGTTTCATTGGAGGGACCATTTGTATGATCTTGAAAAATTCTCTTGTCAGGAGGAATTAAAAACAACTCTCCCCATAAATCCAGGATTTTAGAAAGAACTGGCAACATGAAGTAAGAAAGTCTGGTGCCTATCATTGTAATAGTATATAGCATATCCCCCCACCCCCCAAAAAAAATCATCCCCAAAGCTCTTACTTCTGTGTGTTTGGAGCTTCATGCAATTTCCGTGGCATTTATTATCCACTTTTTATGTGGATTGTCCAGGAAGCACGGCAGATTCCTTGGCCCAGTGCTCTTTCTTCAGGTCAGCAGTGCTATTATGGAGACCAGAGCTTTGCAAGTTCCTTTTTTGGACTGCATATCCCAGAACCTGCCTGCCAGCAAAACAGTGGCCATGCTGTCTGAAGGATTCTGGAAATTGTAGTCCAAAACTATTTCCCCCAACTACTGAGGCACCTGGCTAAGTCTTTGCCTGTTTCTCAGCTCTTACATCCTTAGGAGTTCCTGTTGACATTATTTGGGCTGGGATTCTGAGGGTCAAACTAAAATGAAGCAGTGGCGATCCCTGAGCAAATCTCCCATCCCTTTAAAATGGTTGCTGAAAGCAGCCATATCACCAATACCATCCAGATTGAGACTACAGTACCAAAAAAGGGCAAGAGGGTTGAATCTTTTCCTTTTGTAGTCTCCCAGTGACAGTCACCGCCTCCTCCAAGTTGTCTGGGTATACACATTGCATCTGGACAATGGCAGGGCAGGTATTTTTTAAAGAGGAAAAGCCTTCCCTTATGCTGCTATTTCATTTTTTTTAAAATCTGTTCCCCATGGTTCCTCTTTGCATAAATATGAGAGGTGGCTGTACATTTCCATCATCTTGCTTAGTTTTGCCATTCTCACCTTGGGGTTTCAAAATGTTTGATAACAGTTGTTTGACAGTTATAGCCATCACTTCTGGGAGACAGTAATGTTGTAGGCCATCATATCTGGGTGACCCCAAGCTGGGGGAGGTGTTTCATTTTTAATGTTCTCCCACACCACTGTCATAACACCTATAGTCTGTACACTCAGGTCAGGACCCAAAGAACTGGGTAAATAATTTTGTGGTACCCCTAGGGGGACTGAATCCTCCACCCTATTAGCTTTTAACTTATTTAAAGGGAGGGGGAGGCAATTCATAGGCAGAAGATGCAGCTGGTCCAGGCTCATAGGGCGGAAGAAACAAGGGTGTGCTCCCACATGTAGTGCACTGTCATTTTCCTTTCCCTTGAAACCAAGACCAGCTTCTACTTCCTCCTCTGAATTGCTTCTCCGTTCCCCATTGGTAAGGATCAGCAACAGCAGCTACCCCTCTTGAGACTTGACAGCTATGGAAGGGGAGGTTTTGGATAGGATACAAAGGGCAAGAAGATATCCCCCTGTGCCCTGTCCAAAAAGAGACATAAGCATATGTAAGCCATTGACAGCTTTCTGCCCATTAAGTGCAAAGATAAATTTAGCTTCCTGTCTTGCCTGTCCATGAATTCTAGGCCTAAATCCAGTTGCTTGTTTTAGTTAAGATATTGAATCAATGGGCTTTATATGAGTGTTGACTAACCATTGAGCAGTTGATTCAATGGGCACTTTTTGTTGGGGTGAGCAATTGGATTTAGGTCCAGCTCTCAGGGTTGCAACCCCCAACATCCATTGCCATTGAATCTTCTGGGTGAGGCTGCTGGGATCTGCAGAAAAGTCTTACAACAGTCTAACAACATTTGGAGGGCTGCATGATTCCCATCCCTGTCCTAGTCCCCTAAACAGGTGGGGGTCAACAGGCTCATCAACAGAGACTTCCCCCGCCCAAATCCCTCCAGATGTCATGGGCTACAGTTCCCATCAGCCCCTAGCAACATGGTCAGTTGTCAAGGATGATGGGAATTGTACACCAAAAACATTTGGAGGGACCCTGAGTGCAGAAAGTAGCTCTATATGCAATCTTTGGCTTTTAGCGACAGGATGATGGTGTGCGGGCATGGTGGAGGGGCAGGGCCCAGAAAGATGTCATTTCAATATAGCTTTACATTTTTATGGATCTACCTTGCACATTTCTAACTCATTTAATATTAGATCAGGATTTTTCTTTTCTTTTCCCAGATTTATTTCTTTATGTCCATTTCTCCATGTTGTGACTAAGCACAGGCAAAGTAAAACTCATTAGCAGATGCCATTTTCTATTTTCCTAACTACTTCAGCAAATGTTAAAAAGGCAGGTGCGACTGTTAGCTCTTGTCTGCCACTGTGAGCATATCAGAGTGACCTTGCAGGAGGCATTTTGATGGATTTCCTTGGAAGTTATTTGGACCTTGCTGTATTCCCAATGCTAATGACTACAAGAGATTAGAGGGTTTCATGAGTAAGTTAGTTTAAGATCATGAGATGCACATCTTGGCTCCCCCCACTCCCATTTAGCATACGGTTTCAAGATACAGTACTAAATTTGGCAAAACCCTCCAGCTGTGGTCTGCTACTTTTCCACTTTGGACTCCTTTTCATTTCTTGGCCCTTCTGTGCATTGACTTGCCACGACAACATTGTCACAAAGGTGGCGAACTAGGGCATTCCCTACATATGCCAGGTTGTTCAAGTGCCACCTCCTCCATCTTTCTTGGAAAAGACAGCTCATGCAAACCTAGGTTTAGTTCTAGATAGCAACATCTACACAGATGTTGCCTGTGTAGTGGAGCACAGGAGTTAAGATCACTTCTCTGCCTTGTAACTAATGGCAGCATCCCAGCAAATATATGAACTGAGCTTTGGAGAAAAATGTAGGGTGGAAACATACTGACAGTGACCCATCTGCCCCCTGATGTCTCCTGTATCTTGATTCTGCATTTTGTTTCTTAGGAAAAATTCTGATTTTGGGGACAGAAAAGTCTTAAAACGGGCACATTATATTGTTCAAATGTGGCTTCCATTATAGCCCTCACTGTACTTGTTTATATTCTCTCTGGATGGCGTAGGAGCTAATTGGCTCCAGCTGTTTTGATGCATTGTTCACTGCTAACTGTAATACCCATTGCCATCATAACAAGGCCAGGGCCTTGTTACTGATGGCAACACCAGGGCCAGGGCTGAAATCCAATGTTGCACCAGGTGCAATGTTGCACTAGACACCAGGGCCAGGGAATCAAAATGATCAGCAAATAGCCCTACTGTCCCCGTAGATGCTCATCAAGAGCCACATCCCTCTGTTTTGTTTTGTTTCCTCCAACAAATGTAATATTTGTAAATATTTTAAAGTCACTTTAGATATTTTAAAGTCTTGGAAATGCCTGCCTTCTGTTGGCTGGTAGGTAGTTTTTACTTTGTTTCTTTGTTTTTATGACTGTTCTAACTTCTGTGTGACTTGGACAGCAGTGTACAGTATCTGTGTAAACCCTATTTTGTCTTTACAAAGCAAGCCATTTCTAATCATTTAAGCTTGTCTGTGTTTTCTTTAAACGTGGATTTTGTTTCCAGTGCAGTGCATAAAGCAGTCATCTCTTTCCAAATCACATACTGTAGCAATAGCCATGAATTCTACTAAATATGACTTTTCCCTAGCCTACTGGACAATTAAGAGAGGCAGAAATTTCAGAATCATTCTCATATAACACAAGATGGTCATCTAAATAGGAGTGGGATCAAGACTCTCCAATGGGGTGCCCCTTCCTCTGATATTCAGATCCAACTCACCATGGGCTCACCATGACCCCCCCTTATAGAATCATAGAGTTGGAAGAGACCACGAGAGCCATCCAGTCCAACCCCCTGCCATGCAGGAACACACTATCAAAGCATTCCCGACAGATGGCCATTCAGCTTCTGTTTAAAAACCGCCAAAGAAGGAGACTCCACCACACTACAAGGCAGTGCATTCCACTGCCAAACAGCTCTTACTGTCAGGAAGTTCTTCCTAATGTTTACATGGAATCGCTTTTCCTGTAGTTTGAGCCCATTTTTCCATGTCCTTGTTTCTGGAATCACAGAAAACATGTTTGCGCCATCCTTAATATGACATCCCTTCAAATATTTAAACATGGCTAGCATGTCACCTCTCAACCTTCTCTTCTCCAGACTAAACATGCCCAGTGGTGGATCTTTTATTAGGTTCACATTTCCTACTGTGGCAAGCATCAGGAGCCATGGGAAATGTAGCTTCCCTGTGGTTCCCAATGCCATGGGTATAGTGACAATCCTGCTGTGGTCTCTCCCTGTTGCTAGAGCAAAGGAAGGCACTGGGAGCTTCCCATGATCAGAAGTCTTCTCAAGTCCTGTCACATTCATGTTGATGTCAGCAATGGAGCCCAAGTCCCAACTCCATTGTGAATCTAGAGGGTAGAGGAGATGGCCATCACTACTAGAATCTGCAACTTGAACATAATGGTCATTGGTATTAATTGACATGCAAAGTACTTCGTAAGGTGTGAGAAGGCATTGGCTCATGTACCACCAAAAGAATGCTTATATCACTTCCTGGTTATTCATTATGGGGTGATTTCAGGAAGGGTATCTTTTCTCACTCCATTTGTGTTATTTACTTGTTGAAATTCCATCCGCTTAAATGGAGGAGCTGCAATGCCCTCCTTGGGGGAGTGAGCGAGCTGCACCTATACAACGTTGGATTTCTGCTAAACTCCATATTGTTGGTTGAGGTTAAATGTGAGACATTCTGAAGACTGCTGGACTATTTAACTAAGCCATCATCCCTAATAATTTTCTCTTGTGCAGAAGTACTGGAATCAAATGGGAATTGTGGCCAAAAATGGATAGTGGACACCCCTTACCACAGTTCCCCCTGACCTGGTATTCTTATGGCCATGCTTAGTGGGGATGGTAAAAGCAGTAGTCCAGAACAACTAGAAGGCTACATTGCAATATAAACATAAGAGCATCAGATGTGGAAGGATCCCAAAGCAGATAGCTAGTCCCCCAGCTCAGCATTGTCTATGGTTGGTGGCAGTTTTCCTGCAGTGTGGACAGGGGTCTTCCAGCTCTGCCATCTAAGATCCTTTTAACTGGAAAAGCCAGGGTGTAAGCCTGGGGCCTTTGGCTTGCATAGCCTGCCTTTTGTCAGTGAGTTAAGGCCCCTTACTGTGATCTTGGGCATGTCACTTGCAAGTAATACCTACCGAATCCAAGGGAGCTTATTCTGCAGTATGCACGCTGTACCGAGAATCAATAGCAATGTGACCATCAAGATGTTTACTGTCAAGGAAGAACGCTGTGGAAATGGAAGCACTGGCATCTCCCCTCACTTCTTTATGAATATTCAAAGCACAAAGCAGTCTGGAATTGTACATTAAAACCTTTCGTTTTCAAGCACTGGAAACCTTGTGATAAGAGCTAAGCTGTGCCATCAAAAGGCTTTTATGAATAAAAGCAGAGATGCGTTTAGGAATTATGAGATGTTCAAAGGGCACAAAATCTTATGTCTCTTTAATCAGCAACGAGAAAGAAATACTGTGTTTTAAGGGGAGAAATCACATATCTTTGCCATGCTGTGGCTTGTTGTCAATACCAAGCGCTCCCATCCCCCTGCCTGTAGTATATGTTTCATTATAGAATACAACATTAAAGTTTCAATAAAGTCTTTTATTAGCTGTCAGATGGTTCCAAGTGTCTTTCTAAAGATGACAATGAAGGAAACAATGGCAGCCTTTTCAAGCTGCACTTCAGCAGATTATGAACTACTAAAATCTTAAAAGATTGCCTTACTTCCTTTTGTATCATCTGGGTCTAATTCTCCTTTCAATTCTTCATCAAGTTAGTGTTCCACGATTTAAACAGAAGCAAGGAAGAGAGAAGAGTACCTACCCATTTGGTAACATAATGCTATGCGGGTGTGCTCAAAAGTGAATCTCTCAAGCCCAGGAACAGGCAACCGCATCTGGGTAAAAATTAAGGGGGAGAGAAACAATAATGATATTATTGTGGGGATCTACTATATATCCCCCCCCAGCCAGACTGAGGACTTGGATGATGCCTTCCTGGAATAGATGACCAAACACTTAGAGATGTAGCAGTAAAAGAAGAGTTCAACTATCTTGGCATTTGTTGGAAGTCGAACTCTGCCAAGAATATAAAATCCAACAAATTCCTTGCTTGCCTTCTAGACAATTCTATTGTTCAGAAGGTGGAAGAGGCAACTGGGGGATCAGATTCTTACCAACAGTGATGACCTGGTTAATGGGGCGGAAGTGGTGGGATCTTTAGATGGGAATGAATGTGTTCCCCTGGAGTTTTACAGGTCATCCACCCCCACTGCATCCACAGAACCAATATCCACTGTTTCAGTTATCCACTGCTGAAAAAATAGTGGCACATAGCATAGAGTCATGCTGAAAAATGCCTAGAGAGGTGTCCTTCCTCCAATGCAACTCTATGGTAAGTTTGTACCAGAAATCTTTTATTTTAATACAGTTTGCTATTATCCACAGTTTCACTTTCAAATGGTAAGTTCAGGAATGTATTCCCCATGGATATGGGGGTGACCTGTACAGTGGAAAGAGGCCAAGCAGAGTCAGACACACATTCTAGACTTTAGGAAGGCTGATTTCAGTAAACTTAGAGACATAATGAAAATACTAAAAGGGAAGGGAGTTCTGAGTTTTAGCCCCAACTTTCAAGGAGTTATCCAAAGTGCTGCACCCTATCCCCAACATAGTTTCAGCACCTTGGATTGTTCCGTTGTGTGCTTTCCCATTGTCTCTGATTTATGGTGACCCTAAGGCAAACCTATCATGAGGTTTTCTTGGCAATATTCAGTCAGAGGAGGTTTGTCATTGTCTTTCTTTGGGGCTGAGAGAGTCTGACTTGCCCAAGGTCAGTGTCACCCAGTGGGTTTCCCTGACTGAGCAGGGATTCAGACCCTGGTCTCCAGCGTCATAGTCCAAAGCTAAAACCATGATGGATGAGAATTTTTAAAAGTGAGATATTGAAGGCACAATTTCAAACAGTTCCAGTGAAGGGAGAAAATGGGAGGTATCTAAAAAAATCAGGATGGATGTCTGAAGAACTTTCAACTGAGCTAAGATTTAAAAGGCAGCATGTACAAGAAATGGGAAAATCACCAAAGAGGAATTCAAACAAACTAGCTATACCCAGCATAACATACACCATTATCTACATATATAAAATGCTTCAGTATGTTTCCATTCCCACTCTGATGCTTGGCCACTTAGGAAACTTGTCAAGAGTATGGTCTTACTCCCACACCCAAGGCCCAGCTACACAGAAGTCTCCAGCTACAGAAGACCATGTTGTGGTGGCTAAGACTGAAGGCCAAATGCTGCTCTTAATAGAAGTTCTCCTGGCTGCTTCAGGTGTGCTGCATGATTGCAGCTGGCTGCATCTGATAGCTTGGCCCTGCTTCTTCCAAGACTCCCACACCCAGGGCCTGAGTCTGCAAAGAGGCTGTGCAGCCAGGGGCCTAGTCCTGTGAGGAGAGGCAGATCCTGACACCTAAGCAGCCAGCCAATCAGCACACTGAAAACAGCAACATACCCAAGAGAATTATATATATAGATAGCCAGCACATGTAGGGAGGAAGTCAGAAAAGCTAAAGTGCATAATGAACTCAGGGTTGTTAGAAAGGTTAAAAATAATAAAAAGGGTATTTTTGGTCATGGCCTTAGCAAAAGGAAGAACAAGGAAATGGTAGGGCCACTGCATGGAAAAGATGGCGAAGTGCAAACAGGGGACAAAAAAAAGGCAGAACTACTCAAGATCTTTGCCTTGTTCTTCTCCCAAAAGTAAAAGTGTTCAACCTGGGGAAAATGGAGCAGATGATGTAGTAGAGGGAATGCAGCAAAGAACAGGTAAAGAAGTAGTTCAGCGATACCTGGCTACTCTAAAAGAATTCAAGTCTCCAGGGCCAGATGATATACATCTAAGAGGATTAACAGAACTGGCAGAAGTACCATATATTCTAACATATAAGACGACCTTTGAACCCTGCAAAATATCCCCAAAAGTTAGGGGTCGTCTTATATGCTGGGTATACTGTCTGCCACACCTGCCACCCAATCTCCTGCCTCTTCGCTCCCTTCACAATCAGATCAGATCAGGCGGGGGGTGAGAAAAAAGTACATTCGCCCTTCTCCACCTTCGCCCCCTTTGGGGAGGAATCGAAGGCGGAGGAGAGGGGCGAATGTAGTGGTTTGCCTCGCCCGCTGCGGGAGACCGGGCAGCAGGTGAGGCAAACCAGGTACATTCGTCCCTCTCCTGCACCTTCGCCCCCTTTGGGGAGGAATCGAAGGCGGAGGAGAGGGGTGAATGTAGCGGTTTGCATCGTGATGAGCCCTTGTAAAAGCGCAGAACTTTGGCTGGCAACGCTCTCCCCAGCCAGCCAGCCAGCCAGCCAAACAAACCTCCGAGTTCCCCCTGGCAAAGCAGGAGGAACTCGGAGGTTTGTTTGGCTGGTTGGGTGGGAGGAGCGTTCCCACCCAAACCTCTGTGCTTTCACAAGGGCTCCTCACGAGGAGCCCCTGTAAAAGCGCAGATGTTTGGCTGGCAATGCTCTCTCCAGACAGCCAGACAGCCAGCCAAAACAATCCTCTGAGTTTCCCCTGGCCAAGCAGGGGGAACTCAGAGGTTTGTTTTGAAAGATGGCTGGCTGGCTGGGGATAGTGTTCCCAGCCAAACTTCTGTGCTTTTACAAGTGCTCCTCATGAGGAGCCCTTGTGAAAGTGCAGAGGTTTGGCTGGCAACGGTCTCCACCCCCCCCCAGCCAGCCAAACCTCTGAGGTGGCTGGGAAACTTCCTAGCCAGCTCCTGTCCTTCCCGAGTCCAAGATGGACTGGGGAAGGACGGGAGCTGGCTAGGAAGCTCCCCCCCCCCAGCCAGCCACACCTTCCAGCTCCCGTCCTTCCCCAGATGGGGCTGGCAGCCCCATCTCAGACTAGGGAAGGATGGGAGCTGACTGGGAAGCTTCCACCCCCAGCCAGCCACCCCTCCAAGGTGGCTAGGAAACTTCTTAGCCAGCTTCCGTCCTTCCTGAGTCCGAGATGGGGCTTCAGGGAGTGCGGGTGGGGGGTAGTCTTATACGACGAGTATATCCCAAACTCTATATTTTAACTTAAAAATTCGGGGGGTCGTCTTATATGCCCGGTCGTCTTATACACTGGAATATACGGCAATTTCAGAAACATTGGCAATAATCTTTGAGAATTCCTGGAGAACAGGAGAAATTCCATCAGACTGAAGGAGGGCAAATGTCCCCATTTTCAAAAAGTGGGGTGGAAATTCAGTCATCAATACCAGGTAAGATTCTAGGGCAGATCATTAAACAGATAGTCGCTAAGCATTTAGAGAGGAATGGCATGATCACTAAAAGTCAACGTGTTTCTCAAGAACAAGTCATGCAGGCTCATCTCTTTTTTGACAGAGTTACAAGCTTGGTAGATGAAGGAAATGCTATGTATGTAGCATGCCTTGATTTCAGTAAAGGCTTTGACAAGGTCTCCCATACTACTCTTGCAAACAAGTGATTAACATGTGGTCTAGACAATGCAACTGTTAGGTGGACTTGTAATTGGTTGACTGGCCAGACCCAAAGATGCTCACCAATGGCTCCTCTTCATCCTGGAGAGAAGTGACTAGTGGGGTGCCACAGGGTTTTGTCCTGGATCCAGTGCTGTTCAGCATCATTATCAATGACTTGGATGATGGACTAAAGAACATGCTTATTAAATTTGCAGATAACACCAAATTAGGAGGGGTAGCTAATACCCCAAAGGACAGGCTCAGAATTCAAAATGATCTTAACAGATTCGAGAACTGGGCCAAAACTAACAAAATGAATTTCAACAGGGAGAAAGGTAAGGTACTACACTTAGGCAGAAAAAAATGAAATGCACAGATATAGGATGGGTGACACCTGGTTTGACAACACTACATGTGAAAGGGGTCTAGGAGTCTTATTAGATCACAAGCTGAACATAGTGAGTAGTGTGATGTGGCAGCTAAAAAAGCCAATGTGATTCTAGGCTGCATCAATAGGTGTATAGTGTCTAGACTCGAGGGAAGTAATAGTGCCATTCTATTTTGCTTTGGACAGACCTCACCTGGAATAATGTGTCCAGTTCTGGGTACCACAACTCAAGAAGGATATTGAGAAGCTGGAACATGTCCAGAGGAGAGCAACCAAAATAGCCACAGGTCTGGAAACTATGCCGTTTGAGAGTGCTTAGGGAGCTGGGTATGTTTAGCCTAGAGAAGAAAAGATTAAGAAGTGATATGATGGCCATGTTTAAAGGATGGAGCAAGCTTTTTTTTCCCTGCTGCTCCAGAAAACTAAGATGCACAAGAATTGATTCAAACAACAGGTAAAGAGACTCCACCTAAACATGAGGAAGAACTTCCTGATGGTAAGAGGTGTTCGGCAGTGGAATGCACTGCTGCCTGGGAATGTGATGGAGTCTCCTTCTTTGGAGTTTTTTAAACAGAGGCTGGATGGCCATTTGTCAGGAGTGCTTGATTATATATTTGTGTATGGCAGAAGGTTGGACTGGATGGCTCTCGTGGTCTTCCAAGTCTATGATTCTATGATCACCCTTCTTATAAACTTATGCTTATTAAGTTTGCAGATGACACCAAATTAGGAGGGGTAGCTAATACCACAGAGGACAGGATCAGAATCCAAAATGAGCTGAACAGATTAGAAAGCTGGGCCAATACTAACCAAATGAATTTCAACAGGGAGAAATATAGGATACTACACAAGGGCAGTAAAAATGAAATGCACAGATATAGGATGGGTGACACCTGGCTTGAGGGCAGTACATGTGAAAAGGATCTAGGAATCTTAGCGGACCACAAGGTGAACATGAGTCAGCAGTGTGATGCAGCAGCTAAAAAAGCCAATGCAGTTCTTTAAAAGGCTGCATTAATAGGAGTATAGTGTCTAGATCATGGGAAGTAATAGTGCCACTCTATTCTGCTTTGGTCAGACCTCACCTGGAATATTGTGTCCAGTTCTGGGAACCACAATTCAGGAAGGATATGGACAAGCTGGAACATGTCCAGAGGAGGGCGACCAGGATGGTGGGTGGTCTGGAAGCCATGCCCTGTGAGGAGCGGCTTAGGAAGCTGGGCATGTTTAGTCTGGAGAAGAAAAGGTTGAACGGTGACATGATAGCCATGTTTAAATATTTGAAGGGATGTCATATTGAGGATGGAGCAGGCTCGTTTTCTGCTGCTCCAGAGACCAGGACACAGAGCAATGGGTTCAAACTACAGGAAAAGAGATTCCACCTAAACATTAGGAAGAACTTCCTGACAGTAAGAGCTGTTCAGAAGTGGAATACACTGCCTCGTAGTGTGGTGGAGTCTTCTTCTTTGGAGGTTTTTAAACGGAGGTTGGATGGCCATATGTTGGGAGGTATTTGATTGTGTATCCCTGCATGGCAGGGGGTTGGACTGGATGGCCCTTGAGGTCTCTTCCGACTCTATGATTCTGGTGTTTTGGACTGCATTCCCCATAATCCCTGGCTGTGGATGATGGAAACTGTAGCCCAGAGGATGACTGCATGAACAGCAGGCTTGAACGTGGCCAATTGGAAGTAGCCCTGGAATTTCTAGGTACAAATATTTTCTGGATACCAACTAAGTGCAATGAATAACCTTGGGGCATCCTCAAAAGACAAGCAGATAAAGGATTACACTCACCCCACTCCCTGGGTGAGTATAACCCTGTATCTGCTTAAAAGGTTCCTGGGTTTAGTTCTCTTTGCTCCCATGGTATATTTCCAGGGAGATTGGCAGACCACAAACAGAGAGCCCAAACTCGTTGTCAAGGTCATGTTTCAAAATTAGAATTGGCAGCTCAAGATTGTCCCTGGCCTGAAGGTTTGTGGACCCAAACCTGAGACTTAGGGACAAGTCTGGTGATGTCATTAAGCGTTATACATTAAGTAACAACCAAATTTGCTCACAGCTTATCATTCAAGCACACAGCACATGCACACACACATACACACACTTTCCTGTTTGGAAATTAAGAGGTAACTAAATAGGCAGTTCCCAGATCAAGGTGAAATGAGAGGATTATTCCTTCTTACCTACTTAGGGAGAGGGGATAAGGAACATTTAATCTAGCCTATCTGCTTCAAGACAGAAGGGGAAGTAGAATAGAGTGGAGAATGAATCTTGGTACCACAATAACTGAGAGGGAAGGAGGCAGCAAACTCCAGTAATTAATCAATTAATCCTTTATAATTGGTAGCAAGTTGCTGTTCTTCTAGATGAGGTGGAAATTTGCACACAGTCCTTTCCTCTTGCCAGGAGTTGAATCCACCCAAACTGGAGAATTTGTGCCCTTGTCTTGTGGCCAGTGTAGTGCAGTAGTTTGGACTATGACTCTGGAGACCAGGGTTCATATCCCCACTAGGTCATGGAAACCCACTGTGTGACCTTGGGCAAGTGACACTCTCTCAGCCTCAGAGGAAGGCAAAGACAAAACCCTCTGAGGAAATGTTGCCACGAAAACTCCATTATATGTTTGCCTTAGGGACGCCGTAGGTCAGAAATGACTTGAAGGCATACAACAACAACTCCTATCTCCAGGTGACCCATGAAAACTAGACACTCAGGGCCAGGTCCTGAGATCTGGCAACCATACTCAGAAACTTGCTTGTGCTCCCAGACAGCTTGCTCCATCCTCATGGCTAGAGGGGATTAGAACAAAATCCAGCTAAACTATCTCTTCTGACCATCACTTAACCTACCCAGCTTCCATGGAAACACATCAGTAGAATATCACAGGGTATCAATACTCCTTTGTCAAGGACAAGCATTGATACACTGAGCCCCAATCGCCATAATATTTAAATATTAAATCAATCTTTAAATTCCAACTAAACAAACAATAACAATGTGTGTGTGTGTTTTAAAAAGCAGTTGTACATAAGAGCTGGAACATACTTAAGAACTGAATAAGCATTTCACCAAACATCTTAAAGAGTTTCTCTACACCACCTAAAACTGTACAGTGCTGTGATCTGGTGGATCTCTCTTGGCAGAACAAAGAACTGTCAAGCCTCTGTCTGGGCTGAACCTGTGATGGCTAAGAGTGGCCAGGAATCTGCCATAAAGCCTAGCTAGATGCCTGCCATTAAGGGCCTGGCTGTTCTGCCCAGCCAGAGGCATGTCATAATGGCAGGAGCCAGGACGAGAGGGTGAAGTAATGGAATGCATGCCTTGGCAGTTCCTAGTGCAGGTTATTATCATACACCAAGGTCAAGCAGACGGCCCATGTCTGAGAATAAGAAGGGAGGAGGTGGAGGTGGAATGTGAGGAAGCTGGGAATCAAAAGTCAAGCCTTGTTTAAAGTGTATGAGAGGGGAAAATGAAAGTCATGTTTGATACTAAAGGGGCCTGTTCAGCAGGAAAGCTTTAGATCTGTCAATGATGTGCTGCTGGTTCACTCCAATGCCTTTGCAATAAAGCATTTAAACTAATGATTATTGTCTAAGTGATTGGAAGTTTGACTGGACCGTTACAAGAACAAAGTAGGTGTAACTACCGAAAAAACTCTAGGCCAAGGATGGGCAACAGCAACAGATTGGGGGAGCTTCAGTGGACCATCTGAGAGGGCCAGCCCCCACTGTGCCTCTACTTTCTGATTTTTTATTTTAAACATATTAATTGTTAAAACACTAAATATACCCACCAAATCCTTAGGGGGCAAGGAAGGCAATTTCACTGTTTTTTTGTTTTTTGTTTTGTAGGGGGAGTGTCTCTCAGGGCCTGCCTACACTGCAGAAATACAGCAGTTTAACACCACTTTATCCACCATAGTTCTTATCCTATGGAATCCTGGTGCTTGTATTTTGTCGAGGCACCAGAGTTCTTTGATAGAAAAGGCTAAATACCTCACCAAACTACAAATGTCAGGATTTTATAGGCTAGAACAATGGTGGATAAAGTGGTGTCAAACTGCTGTATTTCTGCAGTATAGACAGGCCTTTCGACTGCTTTAGGCCTCAAAAGACCTCTTTCTGCCCAGGACTTTCTGTGTTTTACTTACTGGTTGAAAAAAAGACCACCCCTGGACCTAACACATTCCAAGGGGGTCAAAAACATGGTGAAATTACTCCTGTACCACAGCACTTTAGTTTTAAAAAAATCTTTTTTCCCCCCAATTTTAAAAATTTGTTTGGGTGTCTGCTCAAAAAATGGCTCTGCAGTCTGCTGGCCACCTACACACTTATACCCCACACCAGTTCCAATTTGGCAGGTACAGTTGTGTTTAATCCTCCATCGTCCTACTTTTGGGCTGCTTTTACAATGTCCCAGTTTCTCTCTCCTCCCTCCCCCTTTACCACTTTGTCCTCAGCTTACTTAATTTGCTGCAAACTGAGTTCAAAGTGCCAAAATAATTTGCACACAATTAACTCAGCAGAGTGGAGAGGACAGGAGAGGAGAAGGTGGAATCTCACCCTTCCCAGTAGGCTCAGCCTCCTTTAGCTTGTCTATTCTTCATCATTTATAACTTTTGCCCTTTTGGCCACACTCTGGTGTTGTTTGGCCACATGTGTCCTGGTTTCCATCTGTGAAATATTTGAAGGCATCCACACTGCACTTTGCCCACCAGTGCTTTTGATCTCATGACTACCTGTCTACTTTTGTGCAGCAGCTAGAGGATCTGAAGTCATATCTCAGATTACAATTTGAACATGAAAACTGACCCATTTTTCCCCCTAACATGAGGGAGCTGTTTGCATTTCTCATACTTCCTGCCTATGCTGTCTTGAAGTTCTGATACTTCTTAGCCTGGGTCTTCCTACCTAACATACATTAACTGAACAGCTGTAACAGGAAAGACCCCAACTTCCGATTAAGTCTGCATTGAATAGAAGATTATCTGCTAATAAATCATAGCTTGGCTATTTAACTTTAGAGCCTTCCTTTGAAGTTCTTCTGTTAGTAACTTTGATGTCAGCAGTCGTGTCCCTTGGGGAGTGAAATGTTCTCCCATAGGTTTATGAATGTAATCATATAGACAATATAATGCTTATTCACTCCTGACTTCAGTGGTTCAATTTTGGCTCTCAAAACATCCTTTTAGTATGTTTATTATGAAGTTTTATCAAATTTGGGACATGCCAACTTCAAAGTACAAATAGCAGAGTCCAGCTAAAGTTGAGTGTCTTATTAAGTCTTGCTTATTTCAAATTTAAACATTAATTCAATGGAATGTAGAAAACTCCACTAACTTGGATTGTGTTCCCTGTATTCAGATGCTACCATCTAACCACTCTAATTAGAACTCTGTATACCCTCCAACTGTCCCAATTTGTCCCAGGGTATGCAGTCCCAATTAATCCTCTGCTGTCCCACTTTTATAATTGCTTTTAAAATATCCTGGTTTCTCTCTCCTCCTCACACATTCGCCCTTTGTCCTCAGCATATTTCAATCACTGCAAACTTAATTTAAGCTGCAAAAGTAGTTTCCACTCTTTTAACTCAGCTGGGGGGAGAGGAGAGGTAGGGATAGTCTTACCCTTCCCAGTAGGCTTAGGCAAAAGCAAACCGCTGCAGTCTCTCCTAGCTTGTGTGCCCTTCCTCACTAATAACTTGCCATCTTGATCACACTCTGATGTTGTTTGACCACACATGTCCCGGTTTTCATTTGTGAAATGATGGAGACTATGGCTTTGAATCGCTGTCAGAAGAGCCACCAGTCAGTCTGCCTGTGTTGTAACTTTTCTCTGTAGGGAAAGTACTCTGGTCTCTTCGCCATGTTCTTCACCTTTTTCTGCACCTTTAGGTGCTTCCCATATGTAGGAAAGTTTGTCTGGTTCATTGTTGAACATGAGCCAAAAGTGTGATGCGGCAGCTAAAAAGGCCAATGCGATTTTGGGCTGTATCAATAGAAGTATAGTGTCTAGATCAAGGGAAGTAATAGTGCCAATCTATTCTGCCTTGGTCAGACCTCACTTAGAATACTGTGTCCAGTTCTGGGCACCACAATTCAAAAAGGATATTGACAAATTGGAGCGTGTCCAGAGAAGGGCAACTAAAATGGTGAAAGGTCTGGAAACCATGCCTTATGAGGAGAGACTTAGGGAGCTGGGTATGTTTAGCCTGGAAAAAAGACGGTTAAGAGGCGATATGATAGCCCTGTTTAAGTATTTGAAGGGATGTCACGCTGAGGATGGAGCAGGCTTGTTTTCTGCTGCTCCAGAGACTGGAACACGGAGCAATGGGTGCAAGCTCCAGGAACAGAGATTCCACCTCAACATGAGGAGGAACTTTTTGACAGTAAGAGCTGTTCGGCAGTGGAACACACTCCCTCGGAGCGTGGTGGGGTCTCCTTCCTTGGAGGTCTTTAAACAGAGGCTGGATGGCCATCTGTCGGGGATGCTTTGATTGTGATTTCCTGCGTGGCAGGGGGGTTGGACTGGATGGCCCTCGTGGTCTCTTCCAACTCTGCAATTCTATGATTCTATGATTGTGTCAGATACCTGTAATCAGAACATGGAG
Source organism: Gambelia wislizenii (assembly GCA_030847615.1). Taxonomy (NCBI): domain Eukaryota; kingdom Metazoa; phylum Chordata; class Lepidosauria; order Squamata; family Crotaphytidae; genus Gambelia; species Gambelia wislizenii. The sequence continues at coordinate 483,059,610 of JAUMIR010000001.1, read as the reverse complement.
TTGTATGTGCCATTCTCATTCTCATAAATTAATATTTTGGACTATAACTCCCAGAATCCATCAGCCAGCATTGTCATTGATCATGCTGACGGGGAATTCTGGGAGCTGTAATCCAAACTCTGCAAGTGCCATCAGGATCCATCCCTTTCTATTTTTAACAGCAGCGACCCAATCGATGCCTCCCTGCACTGGACTGTGGTTAACCTACTGCTATAAGCGCCTATCTCCAGATTTGGACTTTGGCAATTCTTCCCCACCCCATCCTCCCAATCATCCTTCCCTCTGCACACACACACACACCCTGCTTTTTTGCATCTGAAATATGCCATGAATTTGAAATGTGGTCTGAACTGTTATCCGGGCCTGCAAAATGTAATTTGAGTCTTTCTCCCTCTTGCTGTTTGATGAGAACCCTTTGTATTTTCATGCTTTAATACAATCTGGCACATAATTACCAATGACTCACCGATAATCTCAGTCATGGAGCTCTCTGAAATTAGATGATAATTTTGCCTGGAATTTGTGTAACAAGAAGAGAAGATTTATAATTATTCTAGAAAGATTCTCTCCTCTCTCTGTCTATATACCCTAGTTTTCTTTTTTCTTGGGAGCTGCTCTGCAAACTGTTAGAGGCCAAGATGTCTTTAAACCCATTTTGCATGTCACTCTGTACCAGAAAAACTGAGGATGATCTCTGTAAATTTTCATCAGCATAAAATTGTGTGTAATTTCTACTGACAGATGGGAATGGATTTGGAGGATGGGGGATGTCACTAACCCAGTCGTGGGCAGCTGTGCTTCATTGGCGATGTACAAAACAAATACAGAACTTGTAATGAGCTACAAATAATGAGTTACAGTAGCACCCCCATATCTGCGGTTCCGCCCCCCGCTGTGGATAATGAAATCCACTGCCACTGTGCGTGCGTTGCTGTGTCAGCCTCCTCCTCCTTCCCAACACCAACACCACTGTGTGCGCCGTTGTGGCCTCCCAGGCCTCCTCCTCCTCTTCCCTATCACCACCATGCACGCCATTGCTGTCTTCCAGACCTCCGGAGACCCCCAGCCACCAACTGCAGATAACTGAATCAGTGGATACTGAATCAACGGATACGAGGGTGCTACTGTACGTGTAATCATTTCCTCACTCAATAACGAAGGTAAACCTCCATTACATTACACTTGTGATAACAAAAGCTAATTTCATTCCTTTGGTGGTATAACTGCAACATTCTAGTTACTTTTATAATTACAGAGATACGGTTGCACTAGATGGTGAAGGAGGAGTATCACATGGTTCAAGTGCTGGCTCATGGTGTGCCTGAGGCTGCTGAGTGAAAAATATTGGCCAGTATTCTATATCAGCTACTTAGTTAAGTACAGCCCCTCCCATTTCTGTGGGGGGATATGTTCCTGGAATTACTGTTTATAAGGGAAAACATGGATAGTAGCGAACCCTATTAAAATAAAGGACATCCGGTACAAACATACCATAGAGTTGCATTGGACGACCTAGCAATTCCTAGAGAGGACACCTCTCTAGGCATTTTCCAGCATAACTCTATTGTATGTTTCCCTATTTTTTCAGTCGTGGATAACTGAAACTGCAGATATTGCTTCCACAGATACTGGGGGAGACCTGTATACTGCTGGCCCGACCCTCCCAAAACGGATGGAAATATCATTCATCCATGCTCTGGCTGCCGGCAGAATGGTTCTCTTTCTCCCCATGGAGCTGATGACCAGCAAAGTAGTTTGGGGGGCAGGGGAGTGGAGTTACAATCATGGTAATAGTGTCACAATTGTGACTAAGTACCCATTTTGGACATGGCACTGTTACAAGTGAATAAATCTAGGTAACTGTTCTGCACTCACAATTAACTTATTAGCTGGTGTATTTTATTTTTATTTGCTTATATCCCACCTTTCCCCCAGAACTGGGATACAAGGAGGTGTACAAAGTTAAAACAAATACAGATAACACATACAGAGTGAAAACAAAAAAAAGATCAGCAAGTTTCATGGTTCAGTGAGGACTTCAGAAGACTAGCCAATGTTCTTTTAAAAGAAAGTAACTAATCTATATATATAAAACTCTTGGGTATGTTTCCTTTCCCAGTGTGCTGATTGGCCACTTAGGAAACATACCCAACCAATCTCCTCCCTCATCTCACTCCCTCAGTTAATCACCACCTCACAATCCACTCCTGCCACTCAATCTGCATCTACACCCCTAGCCTCACAGGGGATCCTCCCTCCTCTTACTCCCTGAGACACTCACCACCCACATGTAAAACAATGCAATATTGTTTCCTAAAATAATACCATGTAGCTGAACCATGTGAAAGGATTCTGAGAAAAAACATGTAAAACAATTTATGAAATATGTGAATACAGTTGTCCCTCCATATTCGCAGCTTTGACATTCGCAGTTCTTTTTTTCTCTCTTTTTTTTTAGTTAGTTATATCCCGCTCTTCAGCCACAAGGCTATCAGAGCGGCTTACAAATTGTTTCTTTTAAGCAATAGCTATTTACACATCTAACTGCATTAAACAGTTTCCAATGTGTGTTAGTTCTCTCTATTCGTGGAAAACAGCCAGAGGATTGCTCTTCCTTCAGCTTCCCCACCACCACAGGGAACACACTCCTTTGCTGCGAGTGCCTCCAGTTTGCTTGGCGTTTGTTACCTGGGGGGGGGGGTGCAGCTGAAGGCCAATCAAACCCCTGCCCGTGATTTCCTGAGCGAGTGCCCAGCTTGAATCGGCCTTTGCCCCAAACACTCAAGGGTAGAAAGCCGGTTCAAGAAGGGAGCTCACTGAGGAATCCGCCTGCTAAGCAAGCTTCCCACTTGAACCTGCTTTTGACCATTTGATTGTGTGGGGCAAAGGCAGATTGAAGCAGGGCACTCACTCCAGAAACCGCCTGCGCTTTCGACTCTTGAGTGTTTGCGGAAAAGGCCAATTGAAGCAGGGCACTCACTGAGGAAGCCACGGGCAGTTTTTTGAGTGAGTGTCCCACTTAAATCTGCCTTTGCCCCACACACTCAAGGGTCAATAGCCGGTTCAAGCAGGGAGCTCGCTAAGGAAATCGACTGCTAAGCAAGCTTCCTGCTTGAACCGGCTTTCGACCCTTCAGTGTTTGGGGTCAAAGATGGATTGAAGCGGGGCACTCACTGAGGAAACCGCCCGCAGCTTCCTCAGTGAGTGCCCCACTTTATTCACAGTTTTTGCATATTCGCAGGGGTCTTGCGCCCCTAACCCCTGCGAATATGAAGGAACAGCTGTAAACATATAAAATGAATTATTAATTTATAACCTTTGCAATCTCCTATAACAGTGTATGTTATGCTGGGTACGGCTATCCTACTGTTTGTTTGTGTATGTGTTTCTTTTGAAAAGATAGGAAAAGAGTACTATCATAAAGGTAACTCAGAGTAACTACGTTTGGGACTGTGGAACTGAACCTATAACTAACTACTATTTACTGTTAAAGTCATTAGTTTGAACTCTGCAACAAAACTAAACCAAACCAGGGCTGTCCCAGACACAATGCTAACTGATGTGGACCTGATCTCTCCCCTTTCCCACCATTCTGGAAGCTGACAGGAATGGCAGTGGTTTCCTCACCACTGGCAATATTTAATTTAAAGATAAGGAGAAGAAGGAGCCTTACACCTATCAACAGTGACCAGCACATGCCTCAGCTGCCCATAGTCTTCCCCACTGTAGCAAATTGTGTTGCACTTCTGTTCTGATTTTAGTACCTAGTTTTAAATGTGCAACTTTGCTTGAGTTACCATATGCAGATAGTATGCAAATCAATGCCCTCTTTTTTTAAGAAGGGTGTTGTACAAGTAGCCACCCCACCTTTGCCCAAATGTGGGACAGTACCAGGCTAGATGGATCAGTGGTTTGATCTCAAGTATAAGGCACCTTCAGGGGCAGCATGGTATAGTGGTTTGCATCTTGGAGTAGGACTCCAAGAGACTAGGGTTCAAATTCTTGCTCAGCCACCCAGGGCAACCCACTCAGTGGCCATGGGCAAGTCACACTCTCTCAGCATCAGATGAAGGTGATGCCAAACTTCCTCTGACTAAATCTTGCCAAGAAAACCTCAAGATTGGTTTGCATTAAGGTCGCCATAAGTCAGAAACAATGGGAAAGCACACAACATAACCATCCAAGGTGCTGAACCTATGTTGGGGATAGGGTACAGCACTTTGGATAACTTGAGAGTTGGGGCTAAAACTCAGAATGATTAATTACCCCACTGATGTGTAAGTCATATTTACTTCTTACTAGATTTACCTCTTACTAAGCAATTGGAAAAAAAATACTTTCTTGTTGTTGTGTGCCTTCAAGTTGCTTCTGACTTACGTGACACTAAGGACTTTATCAAATGTGGCAAATATGGCATCACAACAACGCCTAATGAATGCGAAAGGGCGCACATACCAAATGACGTCATCCTTTAGCATTCTGCTGCTGTTAATAAAGTGTTCTTTTTTAATTGATGGGCCAAGCCATCAATAGATCTGCTGTGGCGTTTTTGTCTGGTATTGCAAACGTTTGAAACTGTGTGCCATTTTCTCCTCGTAATTACAGCGTCAATGGGCAGAACACTTCTGGGTGAGAACACAAAAGCCAAGGATGGGATGCTCTTTTTATGAACCTTCCTGGTTTACTGGGGAATTTGTGAATGTGTTTCTGTGCTAGTGTGTACGTTTTGTGTTTTGATTTTACTGTTTTTAAAATTTTCACTGCGCTTGTGTCTTCTCACTAGAACAGCTGAGATCATGAATGCAGAAGTAAAGTTCTTCCTGAAGGAAAGGTGGTAGTGATTTCCAGTTAAATAAAGTAAAACAAACTCAGGCAGAATAGTGCAACATACAGGATGGGGCCTGAAATATCACCAAGAAAACCATTCTACAACTCTCCCCTCCCCTCCCAGACACTTACTTTGTACTTCTTTGATGACAAGTACCCTTTTCTCCCCTTGGATGCAAAACTGTTTTTGTTCAGCCCAGAGGCAGTGTGAGCTGCATCCACAGGCAAGCGGTCCAGAGGACTTGGCTTATCAGACCAATTCATCACACGTGCTGCTGGTTCAAAGAAAGCCCAGACTGACTCCTCTTCTTCTGCGGTCTCCTCCGTTGGAGCAACAAATCGAGAAGGGAGGTCAGAAGGAGGCTAGTTCTGTTGGTCCTTCAGGAACGTAAAGGCCTCAGTGGAGATAAGGAGGAACCAGTTGTCTATGAGGAGTCCACTGGCTGAGGTTGATATCTTCAAAGTCTGGAAAGGAAATGTTTAGAGTTGTCAGAACATCCCACTTGATCATGAAAGATGATCCCATGCTGGCCCTGCTGGCTTAGAGGACTCTGTGAGTTGTCATCCCAGTCTCCTTTCCAAGCTCCAGTGGTAGATGGTGGCTCAGTGGGGCAGCAAATTTGCTCCAGGTTTTAGGGTGGACAAATGTCCATTAGAGTGGACAGATGTTGGAGGACAGAGGGCCACATTAAAATGCCAGTAGATTTGGAAGGAGGGCCCGAATATCCTAAAGGCATCAGATCCCATCTGATCTTGGAAGGTAAGCAGGATCAGCCCTGGTTAGTACTTAGATGGGAGACCACCCATGAATAACAAGTTCTGTAGGCTATATTTCAAAGGAAGGAACTGGCAAAACTACTTCTGAGTATTCCTTACTAAGAAAACCCTATGAAATTCATAGGGTCTCCATAAGTTGACAGGCAATTTGAAGGCACACACACACACACATACACAGACAAAGTTACACTCTGTCTCCTTGATGTAGGATCTCAGCCAGCAACTGTGTTGAGCAGCAACATTGTACTGTTACCCCAAGAGGTGGGCAGGGGGATATTAGAATCCTTCCCACAATGCCAGTGTCTCCTTAAGATTTGGGGTAATTGTAAAAAGAGGCCTGTGAGAGGAGGGTTACTTCAGGGATCTTTTCACTTATGTATACTGGTACTAACTATAGGGAGCACTCCAGTTAAAGTTAAACAAAATATTTTATTTGAATTAACACAGGGGATATGCTACCATACAAGAATACATGCGCTTGAGAACCATACAAGGCTGTTGAAGAGAAGGCGGGAAGGGTTGGATAGAGAGAAGATAGGGGTGGAAGGATGATCGCTATAAGTCTTGGAGAGAGAGGTCCATTCTTTGAGGGACTCAGACACTGAGTGAGGGTGGCACAGAGAAAGAAAATGGCTGGTCCAGTCTATGGCACACGTGGGTAGGGTCTGAGCTACGATATTTAAACCTTATGAAATTTATGGGGTTACCATAAGTCAACAGGCGACTTGAAGGCACATATACAGGAATAGCTGTGCCTATTGAAGCTGGTGAGAGCAAATAGAGAAGAATTTCGTTTAGCAAATTTGGCTAACGTGCTAAATTGGCTGATCTCTTCATTCAAAACAGAAAGAATTGGAGGTTTAACTTGGTTTGACTGCAGGAGAAAGCTCTAAAATTGGGAAGGTTCTTACCAACCTGCACCCCAACCCCTTACCCCAAACTAGAAAGACTCACCATGCCTCACTCTTCCGGCTTCTGATTTTTCTGTGAGTAAAGCTGCCCTGATCGGTGCTGTGAGGGTTTATTGGTTGATATTTCTAAAGCCCTTTGATGGCTAAGAGTCAGCTGTACACCAAATCTACTATTATCTTATTAGTCATGCAGCCCAATTATCTCGACTCGAGAGCTGCATATGAAAAACAGAAAGCAAAAGCCAATTGATCAAGAGTGGTTCAAGGAGGACTCCTCATTATCCTAAATGAAAAGCCTGTTTTGTCAGCCTTCCCCTTTTCAAATGGCAGCAATGCTGCTGCTGCTGCTGCTGCAGGGGACTTGCTTGTGCTCCCATTGGTTTTGTGAGGGGATCTCTCTCTCTCTCTCTCTCTCTGTGTGTGTGTGTGTGTGCATCTGTAGGCAAATATGGTGCTGGAGGAGAACTTTATGGTTATTCTGGACCATCAAAAGGAAAAATAAATGGGTACCAGGGCAAATCAAACATGAACTCTCAGTAGAAGCCAATCAACTTGTGGCAGCCAGAAAAGCCAATGAGATTCTAGGCTTCACCAATAGAAGTATAGTGTCTAGATCAAGGGAAGTAATAGTGCCACTCTGTTCTGCTTTGGTCAGACCTCACCTGGAATACTGTGTCCAGTTCTGGGCACCACAATTCCAAAAGGATATTGAGAAGCTGGAGCATGTCCAGAGGATGGCAACCAAAATGGTGAAAGGCCTGGAAGCAATGCCCTAAGAGGAGCAGAGCAGAGTGGCTTAGGGAGCTGGGTATGTTTAGACTGGAGAAGAGAAGGTTAAGAGGTGACATGATAGCCATGTATAAATATTGGAAGGGATGTTATACTGAGGTTGGAGCGAGCTTGTTTTCTGCAGCCCCAGAGACTAGGGACTTTATCAGACACACTAAATACAGTATCATAATGACACCACATAAATGCAAAAGGGCATATATATCAGACAACGTTGTTCTTGCAAATTTATATATTGGCAATAAGGCATTCTATTTTATTGATAGGTCAACCTGTCAATAGATTGGCTGTGGCACTTTCATTGCTGGCATTTGAAACATCATGCCTTTCCCTCCCCTCATGAATGCAGTATCAATGGCCAGTCTGGCCAGAACACTTCCAGGTGAGATTGCAACATCCAGGTAGGTGACGCTCTTTTAATGAACCTCCATGGTTTACTCATAATTTTTAAAGTGTGTTTATGTGCTGTTTGTAACATTGTGTGTGTGTGTGTGTGTGTGTTTATTTTCCTGCGCTCCAGTCTTCTTGTGAGAATCTGCGAGATTTCATTCAAGGAAATGAACTGAGTGCCGTTTACTCCTCCATCATTGCCAAGGCTGCCTTTTCACGGGATGGAAGGTAAGTGTGGTAAAGGGGGTTCTTTTGCCTGCATAAAAACATCACAAATTATGCCAGTGAAAAAACAGAAAAGGAGAGTGGTAAAGTCTTACGACACAGAGCAATGGATTCAAACTACAGGAAAAGAGATGCCACCTAAACATGAAGAAGAACTTCCTGATGGTAAAAGCTGTTTGACAGTGGAATGCACTGCCTTGGAGTGTGGTGGAGTCTCCTTTTTTGGAGGTTTTTAAACAGAGGCTGGATGGGCATTTGTCTGGAATGCTTTGATTGTGTATTCCTGTATGGCAGGGGGTTGGACTGGATGGCCCTTGTGGTCTTTTCCAGCTCTATGATTCTAACTAAACTCTGGCTGTTATATTTTGGACATTTCATGAGAAGACATGGCTCGTTGGAAAAGATAACAATGCTGCGAAAAGTTAAAAGCAGTAGAAAAAGAGGAATATTATATTACAGATGGATGACTCACTAAAGCAGCCAATTTGCAAAACCTGAGGAGGGCTTGGTAATAACAGGCTTTCTTGGAGGTCTCTCATTCAGAGGGCTGTCATAAGTGGAAGCCAACTCGATGGCATAAAACCACCACCATTTCCAGGCCATCCCTCCCTGCCTCATCTAGATCTTTAATTAGAAGACAGCACATCCTCAGGCAGTGGTGGCTTGTGGCTTTAATGTCAGAGGGGTTTTGAATCCACTCTGGGTTTTAGTCTGAACCTTAAAGGAGCTATCCAAAGTGATGAACCCTGGCTGGCATCCTGTTAATAAGTGATGATGTTACAAGTCTGCCTTATGGCATTGCAACTCACTTTTTCAGTTATTGTGCAGATTGGAATTCTGTTCTGACCACACAACAACTAAAAGCCACTCCAAACCCCATCTTGTAATCTGTGCAGCCTCTCAACAAGGCCATTTTCAACAAGGTTGTTAACAAGTGTGGGATCAGTATTCAGCAGAAGGGTGCTATAGTGTAACCACCACTTAACTACATGATTGTAGATTTATACTACATAAGCACAATGTAGAATCTCAGCTGACATATTCAAAAGATCCCTTCATGGGCAGAGCAAATGCATGGTCCAGTTGGATGATACCTCTGGATCCCACCCCTGATGTCCATGTATTCAGTGGAATATCAGCAAGGAAGACCTGCATGTGTAGGCTTTCTATTTCGGCAGGAACTTGATTTGTTCAGACTTCCTTCTGGCACGAAGAAACAATGCATGCCCCACTCTCTCCCATTCTCCTTTGCTTGAAAGAACACCCATATTGGTTAAGGATACCCTCTGGCCCCTTCACATGTAGGCTCTAAGCAAGTCCAGCCCAAGTCATTCTGTTGCCTGGAGCAGAGCTAGAAGCCTTCTCAGTTAAGATTTGTGGCAATTGGTGGATCCCATGTTAGTGAGGCAGTAGGAGCCCTGGTGGCACAGTAGTTAAATCCCTGTACTGCAGCCACAATGTTGTGAATTCAGTTCTACAGGGCTCTAGGTTCCATCCTTCCATAGATCAGTAAAATGAGTACCCAGCTTGTTGTGGGCAATTAGCTAACACATTATAAACAGCTTAGGGAGTGCTTTGGACTGATAAGCGATACAGAAATATATATGTATATATTGAGGGGGTTTAAGACCTGGGATAGTGCCTTTAAAGTATTTTACTAAAACTTAAAGCACATTTACCAATCCATTAAGCAAGGGGATCTTGTAGCACCTTTGAGACTGAGAGAAAAAAAAGTAGCATAAGCTTTTGTAGACTTGGTCTACTTCCTCAGATGCATGGAGACTGAGGAAGTAGACCAAGTCTACGAAAGCTTATGCTACCATGTATTTCTCTCAGTTAGTCTTAAAGGTGCTACAAGATCCCCTTGCTTACTGATATTCCAGACTAACATGGCTAAGTCTTTGAATTCTTACCAGTCCACTGATGTGGAAGGTACCAATTTTCACTGGTTTTGGTTGAGTGCCCTAGATGAGGCACATGAGGCAGAAAATCCCACAAACATCTCCTCCCGCCCCTGCCAATGAAATATTATAATAACCCACTGTATAGCTTTTGACTGCCATTTCATGTGTCCAAAAATCTGCTGCCTGAGGCACCCACCTCACCCCTCTTGATAACAGAATTGTAGACATGGAATGCACTCTTCATTCTGTGAGTCCCCGATGAACGTGAGAGCAACTTCTGTTGTTGCCATTTGCTGTCAAGTTGGCTTTGACTTGGCTTTGACAAGATGACTAAGCTGAAGCTCTTTGTCACAATCACAAATCAATGGGTCTGAGAGCAAATCAATCCTGAACTCTCCCCAGAAGCCAAGATGACTAAGCTGAAGCTCTTACTTTGAACACATCACGAGATGACAAAACTCTTTGTAAAAGACAATAATGCTTGATAAAGATGAAGGCAGCAGGGGAAGAGGAAGGCCAGGTTATGTTATGGGTGGATGATTCATTCAAGGAAGCCTCAACCCTGAGTTTGCAAGACTTGAGCAGGGCTTTGGTTGACCAGGTCCCCTGGAAGTCTCGTCCCCTGGAAGTCTCATTCATGGAATCATTATGAGACTTCCAGGGGACCTGGTCAACCAAAGCCCTGCTCAAGTCTTGCAAACTCAGGGTTGAGGCTTCCTTGAATGAATCATCCACCCATAACATAACCTGGCCTTCCTCTTCCCCTGCTGCCTTCATCTTTATCAAGCATTATTGTCTTTTACAAAGAGTTTTGTCATCTCGTGATGTGTTCAAAGTAAGAGCTTCAGCTTAGTCATCTTGCCTTCTGTGAAGAGTTCAGGATTGATTTGCTCTCAGACCCGTTGATTTGTGATTGTGACAATTCATGGTATCCATAAAACTCTACTCCAACATCGTATTTCAGATGAATCATAGAATCATCGAATTGTAGAGTTGGAAGAAACCACGAGGGCCATCCAGTCCAACCCCCTGCCACGCAGGAAATCTTGATCAAAGCATCCCCAACAGATGGCAATCCAACCTCTGTTTAAAGACCTCCAAGGAAGGAGACCCTACCACGCTCCGAGGGAGTGTGTTCCACTGCCGAACAGCTCTTACTGTCAAAAAGTTCCTCCTAATGTTGAGGTGGAATCTCTGTTCCTGGAGCTTCCATCCATTGCTCTGTGTTCCAGTCTCTGGAGCAGCAGAAAACAAGACTGATCCATCCTCAACGTGACATCCCTTCAAATACTTAAACAGGGCTATCATATTGCCTCTTAACCATCTTTTTTCCAGGCTAAACATACCCAGCTCCCTAAGTCTCTCCTCATAAGGCATGGTTTCCAGACCTTTCACCATTTTAGTTGCCCTTCTCTGGACATGCTCCAATTTGTCAATATCTTTTTTGAATTGTGGTGCCCAGAACTGGACACAGTATTCTAGGTGAGGTCTGACCAAGGCAGAATAGAGCGGCACTATTACTTCCCTTGATCTAGACACTATACTTCTATTGATACAGCCCAAAATCGCATTGGCCTTTTTAGCTGCTGCATCACACTGTTGACTCATGTTCAACTTGTGATCTACTAGGACTCCTAGATCCCTTTCGCACGTAGTCTCATTCAGCCAAGTCTCTCCTATCCTATATCTATGCATTTCATTTTTCCACCCTAAGTGCAGTACTTTACATTTCTCCGTATTGAATTTCATTTTGTTAGTTTTGGCCCAGCTCTCCAGTCTATCCAGGTCATTCTGAATTTTGATCCTGTCCTCTAGGGTATTAGCTACTCCTCCTAATTTGGTGTCATCTGCAAATTTGATAAGTATGCCCCAAATTCCCTCATCCAAGTCATTGATAAAAGATTTTGAATAGCACTAGGTCCAGGACACAACCCTGTGGCACCCCACTGGTCACATCTTTCCAAGATGAAAAGGAGTCACTGCTGAGCACCCTTTGGGTTCAGCTGGTCAATCAATTACAAATCCATTGAACAGTTAACTTGTCTAGCCCACATTTTACAAGCTTGTTTGCAAGAATGCAATGGGGAACCTTGTCAAAGGCCTTACTGAAATCAAGGTATGCAATGTTCACAGCGTTCCCTTCATCTACCAAGCTGGTAATTTTATATATATATATAAAAGAGAGATCAGATTAGTCTGGCATGACTTGTTTCTCTCAAACCCATGTTGATTGACTTTTTGTGATTATGGCATTGCCTTCTAAATGTTCACAGACTCTCTGTTTAATGATCTGCTCTAGAATCTTCCCTGGTATTGATGTCAGACTAACTGGATGATAATTGTTGGGATCCTCTTTTTTTCCCTTTTTGAAGATGGGGACAACGTTTGCCCTCCTCCAGTCTGCTGGGACTTCTCCTGTTCTCCAAGAGTTGTCAAAGATTATTGCCAATGGCTCTGAGATCACATTTGCCAGCTCTTTTAATACTCTTGGATGTAGTTCATCTGGTCCTGGAGATTTAAATTCATTTAGATTAAGAAGGTATTCCTGTACTACCTCTTTGCTTATTCTGAGCTGGATTTCCCCTATTGTGTCCTCTGTTCCATTCGCCTCAGGTTGGTCCCCCTTTTCCTTTTCTGAAAACACTGAGGCAAAGAAGGTGTTAAGTAATTCTGCATTTTCTCTGTCCCCTATTAGCGTTTTGCCGTCTTCTCCACATAGTGGCCCTATCATTTCCTTCTCCCTCCTTTTGTTGCAGACATACCCAAAAAACCCCTTTTTATTGTTCTTAACCTCCCTAGCAAGCCTGAGCTCATTCTGCACTTTAGCTTTTCTCACTTTACTCCTACATGTGTTCGCTATCTGTTTGAATTCTTCTTTGGTGATTTCCCCCTTTTTCCATTTCCTATACATGTTCCGTTTAAAACTTAGCTCTGTTGAAAGTTCTTTAGTCATCCATCCTGGTTTCTTGAGACACCTCCCATTTTTCTTCCTCAATGGTACTGTTTGAAATTGTGCCTTCAGTATCTCCCTTCTGAGAAAGTCCCATCCGCCTTGAGGTCTCTTCTCTTTTAGTATTCTGACCATGGGATCACCCCCAGTATTTCCCTGAGTTTATTGAAATCAGCTCTCCTAAAGTCAAGAACGTGTGTCTGACTATGCCTGGCTTCTTCTTTCCATTGTATAACAAACTCCAGGAGAACATGATCACTCTTACCTAAGGATCCCACCACTTGCACCCCATTAACCAGGTCATCTCTGTTGGTTAGGATCAGATCTAAAATAGCTGACCCCCTTGTTGCCTCTTCCACCTTTTGGATCATGAAATTGTCTTCCAGGCAAGTAAGGAATTTGCTAGACCTTGAAGTTTTGGTTGAGTTAGATTGCCAGCAAATATCAGGATAGTTGAAGTCACCCATCACTACTACATCTCTCCTTTCTGTGTGTGTGTTCATCTGTTCTAGAAAGGCATCATCCAATTCCTCCGTCTGACTTGGGGGTCTGTAGTAGAGTCCCACAATAACATCCCTGTTGTTTCCCTCCCCTTTAATTTTTATCCAGATGCTCTCCACCTGCCTTCCAGTATTGATGTCATGGATCTCTTCACTGGTGTAAATATCCCTGACATATAATGCTATTCCTCCTCCTTTCCTGTTTGGCCTGTTTCTCCTATAAAGGTTATACCCCTCTATTCCTACATTCCAATCATGTGACTCATCCCACCAGGTTTCAGTAATGCCTATTATATCATATTTGTTTTCTAGTGGTAGGAGTTCAAGTTCATCTTGCTTATTTCCCATGCTCTGTGCATTAGTGTAGAGACATCTGAGACCATGTGTTCCCTTTACTTGCTGCCTGTGCAAGTTTTTTTGCCTCCCACTGTTGGGTCCTTGTGCTGTTTGCCTTGTTCCCTCTATGACAGTTTGACTATTTTCTCCAGCCCTTTTGCCTTCCAGAATACTGTCTCCCTCCCCCATATGACTCAGTTTAAAGCCCTCCTGATCAAATTCTTGAGACTATTGGCAAAAATGTTTCTGCCAACTGTCGTAAGATGCACCCCATCTCTTGCCAGAAGTCCCCCCTCATGGAAGCGCAGCCCATGATCCAAGAATCCAAATTATTCCCGGCGACACCATCTACAGAGCTAGTTGTTTACGTTGGCTATTTTCCTCTCCCTTCCTGGACCATGCCCTTCAACTGGCAGAAGAGACGAGATGACAACCTGTGCATCCATTTCGTTCAGCTTCCTTCCCAGGGCCTCATAATCTCTTCTGATCTTGGGAAAGCTGTGCCTTGCAGTATCATTGGTTCCCACATGGACCAAAAGGAAGGGGTAATGATCTGTAGGCTTGACGAGTCTTGGCAGCCTCTCGGTCACATCACGGATCTTTGCCCCAGGGAGACCACACACCTCCCGAGACATCATGTCAGGCCCACAAACCACTGCTTCTGTACCCCTCAGCAAGGAGTCACCCACCACCACCGCACGCCTCCGCCGAGGCTTCGCAGCTGCTGTTCCTTGCGTTGGTCCTCTCAAGGTCCCCTGCTCTACCCCTGAAGTCTGTCCATGCTGTTCTTCCTCGTTGTCCTTGATAAGGGAAAGGGCTTCGAATTGATTCTGTAGCTGCAAGCTGCTCGAAGAATCCCTGGATTTTCTTGTTCTGTGTGTGACATTCCTCCAGCTGTCTACTTCCTGTGCCTGTGAAGTGACCCTCTCCTCCGCAGCCATTTCCTCTGTGTGGTCCCCATCCAAGACTGTTAGTTCTGTTCTGTCCAGGAAAACCTCTTGCTCACGAATCTGTTGAAGTGTAGCTACCCGTGTCTCCAGCTGCTGTACTTTCTCCTCCAAGAGGGCTACCAGCTTGCATTTGGTGCATGTGAAGTTCTCCACGTCTGTAGACAAGAAGACAAACATCGCACAAGTGTTGCAGGTGACTGCTGCAGTCCCCTCAGTGTCCATGGTGAGAGCTTTTGGGTAATCTAAGAACTCTTAGTTAATGCTGAGAACTCTATGCTGTACTTTTGTTTGGTCACTCAAATTCGTGCGCCGTTAGGCTTGTGCCTCAGCAACAAGCACCCTCTCCCAACAGTTTGAAAAAATTCAAACTCACCCACTCAAAATGGCTGTCCAGAAGCTGCTCTCCTTCTCTCTGGCAGGAAACTGGCCTGGAAAGCCTCTGCAAGGAGTTATATAGAGCTAGGCTCCCAGCTCCACCCCCTAGTGACTCACAGGTGTGACTCACAGAAGCTCCATCCCCTCAGCAACAAACAGCCTCTCCCAACAGTTTAAAAAAATAAATAAATAAAAGATGAGCTTATGCGCTTCCCCTACCACTGGGAGAAAAACGCTATTGCCCAAGAGCCCACATTGGGGTGATGTAGCATAAACCAACGCCTGTAGAGTTAATGTGGTGGCTTCACATTACACTACCCTTATAATGCACAACCAATTGCTTGTCTGCACATATTGTACATCTGAAATTGTACTGATGGGCACACATACAATGACAAACAGCAACTAGAAAGAGACAGACAAGAATGCTCAAGACTAGAATGTTCTTCAATCTGTGATGGCTTAAGAAGCACAACAGATTGTGCAATACTTACACACTTAGAATTCCACTTGTGCAGCCATGCACTGCTCATGTCTGCTGTGTAATGACCAAAGCAGTACAATAACCAGTGCAAGGGACTTTATGCCAGTGTATGTCACTCATGTGGTGCCGATCTCTATGTTTGATGGACATCTGATGATATGCAAGTTCAGTCTGCACTGTTTGTGCCTGTGATTATTCTTTTCACCTCTGCAAATGCTCATTTCATGGAACTGGATGTTAGCAAAAATGCCTCACCCTGATTTTTCACTGGGGATTTTTCATTGTAAATGTAGCGCTCTTTGCTTAGTGCCTTTGGGATGAGCTGGGACAGAAACAGTGGTAGCTGGTGGCTTCCCTCTCAGTGATGCATGTGTGTCCATGTATGTGTGAATCCACTCCAGGTTTTAATCTGAACTTTAAAGGAGCTATCCAAGGTTCTGAGACTGGTTTGGGGATAGAGCTCAGCACTTTGGATGGCCCCTTTACACTTGACCCAAAACCTCAGCCAGATTCACTGCCTCACTGGCATGGGCTAAGATCCTACATCAAGGAGATGGAATATAACTTTACACTCATGGAGTTACAATTGTGAATTAGAGAATTACAACACTGTGCAACTGAATGCGTGAAGAAGTGCGAAATGCACAATTGCAACGTACACATGCATCACAATGCACAATGACACTGCATGCATGACTCTCCTTCCACAGCCTTCCACTGAATACAGACTTCTGCACTAGGAAAAATGCCCAGCTGCTTCCAGGGAGATTATGCATATGTAAGCCACTAACAGGATGCCAGCCACTGAAGCCTCATCAGACACTAGATAGCAAAGGTAGTTAAATCAATAATATGTGAAACCAGGATATAGGGACCTCCCTTTCTATCTTAAGTAAGTTTTGCCATGTATCAGTCGCTCCTCATCAGTCCTCCATTTTGCCCTGCCTCTGACCCAGCCCTGTTAGCACTTATCTCCTCCTGCCTCTGAGGCTCACAGAGAGATAAGATGGATGAAAGAGTGAGTGAGAGAAAAGACAGGCCCCCATTAATTGCTGGGGTGACGTATAGCCAAACCAAGTCAGCCATCCAGCCTGCCTGCCTGCCCTTGAGGGGAAAAGAGCAGGCCACAGACTGGCAAAGAAGCTGTCCAGTTGTTTTGCCTACAGGGACAAGTACTTCCCTGAGAACATTACACAGATGACATCAGAAGAACGGAAACAGACTGTGCTTAAAGGATGCAGCCGAGGAGCTCAGCTGATGGAGGGGGCCTGTCAAATGGTATGGGTACTCTGGATCAGAGATAGGAAAAAGAGTTTAAAAAGGACGAGTTAAATTGTTAACAAGCTGGAAAAAAAATCTAATTCAATTGAACCTATGCCTCTTTCCATTGGAAAATTTCCAACTTGATTGATAACTTCATAGTTTTAACTAGTTAGTTCCTATCTCTAGTCTGGATCTCCACAAAGGTTATTATACTTTCTACCCACTTTTTTGCCCGACTGGGAGTGGGAACCCTGTGGCCTATGGCCCACATATGGGCCTTTTTTGGTAGCCTCTGGACAATCCTGAACTCCTTAGCCCCATCCTGCTAAAAAAAATTTAAAAAAATGTCTTTCACAAGGGATTATTTCTGCTCCTGGAGCCTCCAGAAGCATCCATTTTGTCTTAAAATAAGGTGCAGCAATTTCATGCCTTATTTTGCCCAGAAAAACAAAACAAAACAAAGAGAAGCTGTTACAAAAGTGGAAGTGTACAGTGGGCCCTCAGAATCCACTGGGTTTTGGTTCCAGGCCCCGCCAGAGGTACCAAAATCTGGATGCTCAAGTCCCATTATATACAGTGATGTAGTAAAATGGTGTCCCTTATATAAAATGGCAAACAACATTTGCTTTTTGGAATCCCTGCCCCCCAATATTTTTGAGCCATAGTTGGTTGAATCTGTGGATACAGAACCCACAGATATGGAGGGCCCACTGTACTTCAGGCCAAGTCCGGTTTTGAGTTTTTTTGGGGGGGAGTTTCTTTGTATCTGGAGGAGATTGGAGTGGCCCATTGGAGTCTTAGATTGGTTAACTGGTGCTAAAACTCTCAATGTTTGCACAAGACCAGTCATCCCAGCTACAGTACACAACAGGTAAAGAGGTAGTAAAGAAATACCTAGCTCCTCTAAATGAATTCAGGTGTCCAGGCCTGGAAGAACTGCACCAGAGAGTATGAAAGGAACTTGAAGATGTAATCTCAGGGCTACTGTCAATCATCTCGGAGAATTCTTGGAGTGAAATCTCTCTTTCTTTTTTAACAATATATTCTGTTTGGGCTGGAAGTCAACCTAAAGAAAACGGAAGTTCTTTACCAGCCTGCACCACAGGACGAACACCACCATCCCCACATTGTCGTCGGCAATTCTATGCTTAAGTCCGTTCAGCAGTTCACCTACCTGGGAAGCATTATCTCCTCAGATGCCAAGATTGACAAAGAGATCGATCACAGATTAGCAAAGGCACATAGCGCATTTAGAAGACTTTACAAAAGAGTCTGGAGTAATAAACACCTGAGGCAAAGCACAAAAATCAGTGTGTATAGAGCCATTGTACTGTCTATCCTCCTTTATGGATCTGAAACATGGCTCACCTATCGCCACCACTTACGACTCCTTGAACACTTCCATCAGCGCTGTTTACGCACAATCCTAAATATACACTGGACTGACTATGTGACAAATGTCACATAGCAAGCAGGGATCACCAGCATTGAGCAAGCAGGGATCATCAGCATTGAGCAAGCAGGGATCACCAGCATTGAGGCCATGATATTGAGAACACAGCTGCGCTGGGCAGGGCACGTTTCTAGGATGGAGGACCATTGCCTCCCAAAAATAGTACTCTACGGTGAACTCGCCACGGGTCAGCGTAAGAGGGGTGCTTCAAAAAAGCGATACAAGGACTCCCTGAAACATCTCAGGCTTGGCCAAACTGACCACCAACAATGGTCCGCCCTGGCCTCACATCGGGAGGCATGGAGACACACTATCCACAATGCTGCAGCCTTATTTGAGAACTCACGCCGAACAAGTCTTGAAGAGAAACGACAATGCAGAAAGAATCACAACCCGGAAACATCACCCAAGGAGACCTTCTGCTGTGCTTTCTGCAACCGGACTTGTCTGTCTCAGATTGGCCTTTTTAGTCATCAGCGCGCTTGCAGAAAGTGCGGGATGAGTCCTTCCTGAATCTTCGTTTGCGAAGAAAAAGAAAAGCCAGAGATTTTTATTAAACACAAACATTTTAAAAGTTTAAAAAACACACAAGGGAAAAAAAGACACAACTACGAAAAAATACACACAATAAACAAAATTCCCATTTCACCTAATCTAACCTCCCTCACTATGCTACTCCTTCCCTCCCCACAAAAAACACATAACACATAACTAAGGAAAATAAAGAAAAAGAAGAAAGGGCTATGTTAGTTCCAACTTATCAGCCAAAAGGTTATTATAAAATGTTAGAGAATCCCCTTAAAGTCTAAACCTTATGTAATTAAAAAAATACATTACCACTAAAATCCTTTAAAAGTTCTCTACTTTTCAACTTAGAAAAAAGTTATAACGTTATAAAATTAGATCTATTTCAAATCAATTGTATAAAATCTCCTCCATCACCTGCTTACTATTAAATTCAAACATTATGGAGTGCAATACCTCAAGGGCTGTCACAGAGAGGAGGGTGAAAGTTTGTTCTCTGTTGCCCCAGAGGGAAGAACCAGGTCTAATGGTTTGAAGTTACAGGAGGGTAGATTTTGATTGAACTTTAGAAGGACCTTCTTAACAGTAAGAGTGGTTTGGCAATGGAACCAATTGCCTAGAGAGGTGGTGGGGGTCTCCTCTGGACATCTTCAAATAGAGTCTCGACAGTTGCTTGCTGGGGATGCTATAGCTGGATTTCCTGCATTGAGCAGGGGGCTGGACCTGATGGTCCATGGGGCCCCTTCCAACTCTATGATTCTATGAATCTATATTGAGTTAAATGCCCCTCTGTTACATATGGTAACTCTCAATGCTCCTTGACCCACAAATTTGCATTGATCTGCTGCACCAGCACTCAGTTCAGGTGGGATGGTGATTTCTACCCTATTTTGGAACATTTGTTGAAGTGAATTTCTGCAGGATTCCTGAGTGTGACACACAGGCAACAGCTCTCCAGGGCTTCCCACAGGCAAGAAACTTTGACTAGATTGATGCATTGGTAACTACAGTGGTGTAGGCAGTGGAGGCATGAAAAAAATGGCCATAAATGCAAAAGCTATGGTTAGAGAAATAGGCTGCATGGAGCTGCCAGAGTCTGGCCAAAATCCTACTGTTAGTTCCAACTAGAGTAGAGCCATTGTATCAATGGGATTTGTCAGATTGTTATTTTGTACCAACTGAAACAGACCCATTCAATTAATTGTTGAACACTCATTCAATGGATCTACTCCATTTGGTATGAAGTAACAGGATTTCAACTTTGCCACCATTGTGGCAGGACCCTGGAAAAAATGCCACTGCTAGAGTATTCTCTTCACAGGACTGTGGCCCTTTCCAGCATTTTCTGGAGATGCTCGGGATGAAATTTATGACCTATTTGCATGCAAAGCAGATCTTGGTGTTGTATTTTTTAAAGTAAGCTATCGGCATTGTTACTTTTGAAAAAGTAATACACTACTCATTGTTTTAAGGGTAAAATGTTAGTAAACATTATTGCTGTATTATGAACCCTTCAGTTTTTTACCTATATTTTTTTTTGCAAAAATATACTAAAAAATTAGAAACATGTTCCCAAATGAGCGAAATCTTCCAAATGAGCCCCCCCACCGAAACAACATTTTTGAAGTTATGTGCAACTGTTATCCATAATGGGGGAGAGCAATCATATTACATATAATGTGCATCCATGCTCAATGTGCATCAATGTGCACCCATGAGCAATGGCACAGCATACATAATGCCTCTTCCACAAAACTTGAACTGAATACGGCTGTTCCGCATTGGACAAAAATGTCCAGCTGCTTCCACATGTGTAAAATACCATCAGGATGGAACAAGTAACTTCATTACTTGTAACATGTTACATGCAAGGTCTGATGTGAAGCACGTACTTTATGACAGAATTAAGATTTAATTGGTTGTGAAAAACCTGGTTTAAATGAACTTCATCCCTGTCCTGTCTGTTTTCTTCCTTCCCTCCCTCCTTCCTTCCTTTGCCACAAAGGTAGTGGCTTCTTGTTTTTTGTGCTTGCACACCATATTGATGAGTTTATGGACACAAGACCACAGTAATAATGTGCTGCTTGGCCAAAGATCCTTGAGCCTGCAATTCAGTGCACGAAGCAAGGGAGAGACAGGCTGATATGCTCAACACAAGCTGAGCTGGGAATTCCAGCCAAAGCATGGCATAAATATTTGGACGCAGGTGTGTGTCAACAGGGCAATCAATCGAAATTCTCAGACTGAAATCCGGTGGAAATTAAAAGCACAACAGGCAATCAGAGGAGTGAAAGTGATGCCCTGAATTTCAAGGGATGCAGCCGTAGGGGCCTGGCAAGGCTGGAAATGCATTCTCTCCTTCTTTGTAAGCTGGTCGATGTTTCACGCAAGGGAGTTGTTTCATATGTTATAATTTTCTTCAACAGCGTGTGTGCATTTGTGGGGAGGGGGAAAGAAGAGACAGAAAAATAGCATCCTATCAATCATTCTCTGTGACAGACCCACACCTTGGGATTGTATTTTTGTCATTATTTTCCTCTCCTGAATTTTACATAAATGGTAGTGAAGATTTATCCCCTCAGTACTGTAAGAATATTCACGTCTAAATTTCCTTTTTTAAAAAAAGCATTGGTCTCCTTGGTTGTTGTTCCTGGGTCAGAACCATTAAAAACAAACAGTCTTCGCTCTCCACTGTTTCCTCTTTTCTTCGATGCATCATTCTGGTGCTGGCCCCCAGTAAAGCATGAGTGGGTGATTGGGGCAGGTCCTGGAGCCAATTGCCCATTCCTGTGGGCAGCAGTGGGGGCTGTCCAAAAGCAAAATTTACCAAGCTGGAGGTGGGCTACTTCTGCTTGAGAAAAGCAGGGCTTTTAAAAGGTTGGGGGAGCTTCAACATAATTGAAAGGGAAACTGACAGGCTTCCAGAAGCAGCATCTTTTTTTTTTCAGTCCAAAAAATTAGTCTTGAGCACTGGGCACAGTCCAGAAAAAACAGTCTTGAGGGGTCTACGTGTATCCCCATGACTGCACTTTGCCTGTTTTTGCAGTTAGGAGTCATAAAGTTAGTGTGATGAATCAATATGTGGGTGACACCCAACTCTACTACTCCTTTCCACTCCATTCCAAGGAGGCCGTTCTGGTCCTAAACCAGTGTCTCTCATCAGTAAAGAAATGGATGAGGGTAAAGAAATTGAAACTTAATCCAAACAAGACAGAGGTGCTCTTGGTCAGTCGGAAGGCAGATCAGGGAATAGGGATTCAGCCTGTGTTAGATGGGGTTGCCCTCCCCACAAGACACAGGTTTGCAGTTTGGGGGTACTCCTGGACTCAGCCTTGAACCTGGAGGCCCAGGTCTCTGTGGTGGCCAGGAATGCTTTTGCACACTTAAAGCTAGTGCACCAACTGCGCCTGTTCCTTGATACACCAGTCTTGGCCACCGTGGTACATGCCTTAGCTACATCCCACTTGGACTAGTGTAATGCACTCTACATGGGGCTGCTGTTGAAGAGTGTTCGGTAACATCAGCTGGTCCAAAGAGCTGCAGCCAGACTGTTAACTGGGCTGGGTTACAGAGATCATACCACACCCCTGTTGAAATGGTCCCACTGGCTGCCAGTCTGTTTCTGGGCACAATTCAAATATGACCTGTAAAGCCCTATATGGCTCAGGCCCAGGCTATCTGGCAGACTGTATCTCCCTCTAGGAACCGGGCCCTGCGATCATTTGGAGAGGTCCTTCTCTCAGTCCCACCATCAGTATGGCTAGTGGGGACACAAGAGAGGGCATTTTCAGTGACTGCCCCTAGACTGGAACTCCCTCCCCAGGGAGGCCAGATTGGCCCCTTCTCTGCTGTCTTTCCAGCAGAAGGCCAAAACCTTTTTATTCAGGCAGACTTTTTAAAGAACCAGCTGGGGATGTGTGCTGTGTACTTTTGTTGAGCTGTTTTTAAAAGCTTTTAATCTTTTTTTAAAAAAACTTTTTAATACTTTTAAGTATATTTTATTCTTTTAAATATTTTGATGTTTTAATGGTGTAATTGGTTTAATTCTGTTTTAATGTGCACTTTTTTGTAGGTTTTAATTGTGTGTATGTTTTAAAACTGTTAGCCGCTTTGGGTTACAGCCTTGGGGAAAAAGCAGGCTATAAATGATGATGATGATGATGATGATGATGATGATACAATTACATGACATATCGATGCTTCTTCCTTTGGATTTCTAACCACCTGTGAAGAGAGAGGGTAGCTCTGGCATGTCACTAGAATGGGCCCCAAACCCACCACCTCACCAGTGGCAGCTGTTAAAACAACCACTCTGTAATTACTGGTAGTCTCTTTCCAGCCTCAAAGAGAGCCAAAAACAACAATATTTTCTAATAATTTTTACAGTTAGCACATTTAAAAAAAAAATAATAAAAAAAATAATCTGGCTTCCACAGACAACAAAAATATTTATAATCTTTAGAGTGCATATGGAGCTTTTCATCTTCAAAGTGGTTTCCAATCAGTAACTAATTAATCCTCAATACCCCTGTGAGGAAAATATATGTATTATGCATTTACACAGACACTATGTTTGATCTTTTCTCTAACAAGTCCCTGAAGCCCTGAAATTCAGAGGGAAAAACAGGGCAGCAGGGGAAAAAACCCCACAACAACCCCGGCTTTGAAATCTGAAACACTTTTATTTGCATGTCACACTTAGAACGGAAAAATACAGTTGTCTGGCAAGCCCCTAGCCTCAGAAGAGCTGCCTTTCTCCATTTTTAAACAAGTGCAGTTTAATGAAAATAATGAATATTCTGAACATCCATAGGGCAATTGAAATATTTCTCCCTCGTATCAGAGGAGGAGACAACCATCTCTGCCCGCCGACAGGCAAGTATGCTTCTAAATTTTGTGATGGCCACCTGCTAAATAGGCTGTGATGATTGAGAAGGCCTTTTCTTAATCAGCATTGATAGCTAGTGGCTACAGAAGGGAAGACTGGGAGGTGTCATGATAGCCTTCTTTGAATACGTGTAAAGATGTCGTGTAGAAGATGGAGTGACCTTGTTTTTGCCTGTTTCGGAGACTAGGACATGAATTTGCCTAGCCATACCATTTTTTCAAAAGCAAGTTTCTCCCAAATCAGTTTATCAGTTTGGAAGAACACTGGTTAAAGAGGATATTTATCAATGAATACCAGTCAGCATGACTACTCAGAACTGCCCATTTCAGAGCCACTAAGGACTTTATCACATGAAGCGTTGACAGAGCTGTAATCACATTTTTGAAGCAAATGGAAATATATCACTATTGAAGCAATCTTTATCACACCTCTGCTTCAATACTGGTATGGTGCTGCACATTCCTTCTGCACTGCACTGCTTCCTCCCCATTATTGCCCTACATAGGGCATGCAGATCAGACTGGCGGAGCGGTGTGTGTGTGGGAGAGATCAGGCCAGTGGAGATCGGGCAGAGAGATTGGTCTGGCAAGGGGGAGGGAGAGATTGGGCCAGTGAGGGAGGGTGGAGAGAATGGGTCGGCAGAGGGGGGGAAAGAGTGATATTGTTGGCGAAGGAGGGGAAAGAGAGATTGGGCCTGGGGGGGAGGGTGGGGGAGAGAGATCAGGCCAGTGGGAAATTTGTGGCCAAGCAATATCAGAGTATCATCAAAATGGCAAAAGTTATTAAGTGTTGAGGAGCACACAAGCTGGAAGAGGCTGCTGCATTTTGTTTTTGATAAGCTTATGGGAAGGGCAAGATTCTATCCCTCCTCTCCCTGCCCGCCGCTGAATGTAATATATTTTTTTGCACTTGGAACTCAATTTGCAGCAGCTAGAATAAGCTGAAGACAAAGGGCAAAAGTGGGAGGAGCAAAAAGAAACGGGGACATTTTTAAAGCAGCTTAAAAAGTGGGACAACAGAGGATTAATAGGGACTGCCCCTGCCAAATCGGGACAGTTGGAGGGTATAGAGAGATCAGGCCAGTGGAGGTGAGGAAAAGAGAGAGTTGGCTGGTGGAGTGGGGTGAAGAGAGATTGGGCCAGTGGATCAAAGCAAAAAAAAAAAAAAAAAAAAAAAGAGAGAGAGAGAGAGAGAGAGAGAGAGAGAAGAGGAAGGAAAGGAAGGAAGGCATGGCCCACCTGCTTGAGAATAGCATGGGGAAGACACATCCCTTCCTCTCAGGATAAGAGACTTATCCAAGGACACCTAAAAGATTTCCATGACCGAGTAGGGATTCAAACCTTGATCTCCCAGAGTCCTAGGACTTTATCAAACAAACCTCTAAAAACATTCTTGTGGCACCATATTTTACACCGTTGTTGTGCCGGCAAAAGAACCCCAAATATCAAATGTTGCTGTGATATTGTGAAAAAGCAGCCTTGTACTTTTGCGTTCGCTGCCAAGCATGATTAAGCGAGCGTGCGTAAAAGTGTAAAAACAGCTAAAATAAAATAAAACAAAAAACCAAATGTAGACACACTTAAAAACACACTTAAAAACTTGGCTGCAACACAGGGAGGTACATAAAAAAGAGCATCCCATGGCTAGTTTTCACGTTGCCACCTGGAAGTGTTCTGGTGGGAATTGCCCATTGATGTTGGAATTGTGCCAGCAGAATGGGGCTCGGTTTCATGCTCGCAATCATGGCAACCCCCCCCCCACAACTGATCTATTGATGGCTTCACCCAAAAATATAAAAGAATGCCTTATTTTCAACACATAATTGTGAAAGCACGATGTCGTCTGATATTGGCACTCTTTTGTGTTCACTAGGCATTGTTATGACACCATATTTGTGCATCTGATAAAGTCCCTAGTCCAACATTCAAACCACTACACCACACTGGATCTTGTGCCTGGGTTAGATCCACTGAAATCTATGGGAGTATATTTAATCACAGTAGCCTGAATCCTATTGGTTAGTCTCAAGTATAGTAGATCCATTGAAACAATTGTTGAATGGGGAGTCTGTTAGGGTGTAGAAAGACGCGCTGTGTCCACCACGACCACCTACAGAGTTGTTCCACGTCGACAGGACGCCAAGGAGAAGGTTTCTGGTAAGACCTCTGCAAAAGACTTCAGGCTGAGAAGGAAAAATTCCTTCACCCCAGCACACTGCCTTGAGCTCTGGCTTGCCAAATAAATACAGCAACAAGGCCAGCCTTCACTCAACTTGAGGGCTTTAATCTTTGTTTGCAGTATATTTACAACATATATACAGAGTATAGGACAGCCATCTCTAATACTCATAAATCTCTCTCAAACCAACAAACTGCTTCACCAACCACCATCCACAACAAACCCACACTGGAGATAATTCCCATCTCCTTTTTATAGGCAGTTAAACAATGCCTGTTACATCAGGCATCTCAGGTATGCATACTCTCAAGTGCTAACTCACACACACACCTGCCACTGGAGCTTAACTACTTTCATTACTAAGCTTACAGTTCCATCTTGTGGTCACATCCATGTCATTTCCTGACATTCCCTCCAAATGACATGTGGTGTGTCCCATGTGTCATTTACACCTATCCTTTTATATACTGTGACCTTACTCGCTGATACCTATAGAGTCTGAGACTCCGTTCCCATTATTTACAATGTCGCAGTGTTTTCCTAGACCTTGATAGCCCATGCTACTGACCCACCCGGCTCTGGCGTCCCTGGTGCTATCATTTGTCAATTTCCTTTTTACTTGCATGCCTGACCATCGCACCAAACATATCCTGGCTATACTCTGCCACACACACCAGAGCTTTGGTTTTCTTCCACCCCTCCTGCTTAGTGCATGTTCTCCTGGCTCTTTCTGGAGTGTTTTCAGTTCTTTTTACTGCTGCCACAGAAGAGGCTTGTCCCTGCTTTACTACAAAGAACTTTCCTTTCTGAGACCTCATGGGAATCAGGAATGTACCTTGACCACCCTCAGTGTCATTGCTACTAACACTGGCCTGAGTGTCTTGCCTATGAGTCTCAACTTGTTCTTGTTTCACAGTCACTATCTCTGGCTTTGGTTGCAAGTCTAATGAAGTGCTAAGCTCTTCTGGAGTACCAGGCACCTTCAAAGTGCCTGTTTACTCGAAATTCCAGGCTATTGTGATATACCTGGTTTCTCATCTAAGACATCCCTGGATGCATGTACCCCTCCATTTCCATTGTTCTTATCTACCACACTCCTCTCCATTGACGCCCCCTTGTCATGGGAGAGAGGCTTGCGTACCCTAATGATGTTTTGAGCTATGCTGGCGGTGGCATAATAGCCACTGGTAGGGTCTCCCATGCCAGACAGGTCAAAACCGAAGGGTCTGACAAAGAGCGTCAAAGGGCAGGGTGGGCTCTCTAGCCTTGTGGCAACCGTCCTAGGAGAAGGAAAACTCCAATCCCAAACCCGGGCAGATGGTGCTCGTCCAACCCTGTAAGGTCAACCATCTAAGAGAAGGAAACTCTAATCAAACCTACGGCCCGAGGACCTCGCTGCCACGTCCATGCTTGCAAGGCCACGGCAGATGAATCTCTGGTTTAAAGGGTGAGGCCAGTTCTGTGCACGCTGCGCTCCACCAGAAAAATCCATTGCACAGGCTCGAAGGACAAATCCATTTCCAAAAAAGCCCTGTAGCGACTGGCGAGGGATGAAACCGGCAGGTGTAAAGATGCACTGGAAGCCGCAGCCCCAACCCTGCATGCAGGCGGTTCAGGACATTGGTCGCTCGAGGCTGACCCGGGAGATGACAGTCTTGTTCGGCAGCATCCTGAATGACCAAGCAGCCTTTTTTAAGGAGAGCACTGCTTGCTCCATATGGAGAGGGGCCTAGAAAAGGTGGCCTAACGAAAGCTCATCCCCAACTACCTGGTTGGCTAGCCACGGCCAACGGGAATCTTCTGATGCGGTCAAACCAAGGCAAAGAAACAAAGGCACACACCGGCCTCCAAAGGTGTAAATAAACTGACACTTGCATGCTGGAACATCAGAACCATGCAAGACTCTAAAGATAGTGGACGGCCTGAGCGTCGTTCTGCCCTAATAGCCCTTGAACTATCACGGCTTAATATTGACATCGCTGCTCTTAGTGAAGTTCGCTTCCATGAGGAAGGCAGCCTTAAAGAACATGGCGCCGGCTACACACTTTACTGGTCTGGCAAACCCAAAACCGAAAAACATCTTTCAGGAGTAGGCTTCATGATTAAAAACTCCATTGCCTCCAAACTCGAAACCTTGCCAACAGGACACTCTGATCGCATTATTTCCTTACACCTCCCACATGTTGTTCTCTTTAGTGTATATGCCCCAACTATGCAAGCCGACCCTGTAGAGAAAGACAAATTCTACACAGACCTACGCCAACTCATACAAAAAGTCCCTGTAGAAGATAAAATTATTATCCTTGGTGACTTCAATGCCAGAGTAGGAAAGAACTCCGAAGCCTGGAAAGGTGTCTTAGGCAAGCATGGTGTTGGAAATTGCAATGATAACGGACGCCTCCTGCTAGAGTTCTGTGCAGAACAACAGCTGACTATTACAAACACAATCTTTCAGCAGAAAGATAGCTTGAAGACAACCTGGATGCATCCCCGATCCAAACATTGGCACCTCATTGACTATGTTCTAGTCCGTCAGAGAGACATTCGTGATGTCCGTCATACCCGAGTGATGCCCAGTGCAGAATGCCAAACAGATCATCGCCTCGTCAGATGTAAACTAAATCTTCATCTTAAGTTCAAACCTAAGAGGGGTGGCATCTTAAAGAAGAGGCTCCAAGTCAACAATCTTCAACAAGCTACCATGAGAGACAACTTCCAGGCAAACCTACAAACGAAACTTGAAGACCATCCTACAGATCCTTCTCCTACAGTGCTTTGGCAACATATCAAAAACAGTATCCTCCAGTCTGCAGAAGAATCCCTCGGGTTCTCCCACAAGAAAAATCAAGACTGGTTTGATGAAAACAACCAAGAGATCCAGGAGCTGTTGGCAAGGAAGAGAGCTGCTCACCAGGCATACCTCGCCCAGCCAACCTGTCATGTAAGAAAAGCAGCTTTCCGCCTCACATGTAGCAAACTACAACAAAAACTCCGAGACATGCAGAACAAGTGGTGGATCAATTTAGCAGAAAAGACACAACGCTGTGCAGATCAGGGTGATCATAGAGGATTTTATGAAGCTCTTAAAGCAGTGTTTGGACCTACTTATCAGGTCCAAAGCTCCTTATACAGTACAGATGGTCAAACATTAATTACTGATAAAGCCTCCATCTTGAATCGTTGGGCTGAACATTTTCAAAGTCTCTTTAGCACCAACCGAGTAGTCCAAGGCTCAGCTATCCAACATATGATACAAAAACCAATGAGAAATGAATTGGACATAGCTCCCACTTTGGAAGAGACCCTTATGGCCATACAGCAGATGAAAAACGGCAAGGCAGCTGGGATTGATGGAATCCCACCTGAAGCTTGGAAACACGGAGGTCATGCACTCCACGAAAAATTCCACGAATTCCTTGTGAATTGCTGGGAAAAAGGGGAACTGCCATCAGACCTCCGAGATGCAGTCATCATCACCCTGTACAAGAAAAAAGGAGCAAAATCCGACTGCTCAAACTATCGAGGCATAACACTGCTCTCTATTGCTGGAAAAATCCTTGCAAGGATACTCCTGAACAGATTAGTTCCTGCTATTGCAGAAGAACTTCTCCCTGAAAGCCAATGTGGCTTCAGAGCCAATAGGAGTACTACAGACATGGTATTTGCCCTTAGGCAACTGCAAGAAAAATGTAGGGAGCAGAACAAGGGTCTCTATGTAACATTTGTCGACCTCACCAAAGCCTTTGACACTGTAAGTAAAAAAGGTCTGTGGCAGATCCTGGAAAAACTAGGATGTCCCCCCAAATTCCTTAAAATGATTATCTTGCTACACGAGGGCCAGCGTGGTCAAGTCAGATATGGCGATGTTCTTTCAGAGCCCTTTCTAATAACTAATGGAGTGAAGCAAGGTTGTGTTCTTGCACCAACTTTATTTACAATCTTCTTTAGCACGATGCTCCAAAGGGCTATGGCAGAGCTTGAAGAAGACGACGGCATCTATATACGCTACCGTACTGATGGTAGCTTGTTTAACTTAAGCCGTCTGAGGGCTCACACTAAGACTCTAAACTATCTAGTCCGTGAGCTGCTCTTCGCCGATGCTGCTGCCCTTGTTGCCCACACAGAAGCAGCTCTGCAGCGCCTAACGTCCTGCTTTGCAATAGCTGCAGAGCTGTTTGGGCTAGAAGTCAACCTGAAGAAAACAGAAGTTCTTTACCAGCCTGCACCACAGGACGAACACCACCATCCCCACATTGCCGTCGGCAAATCAGTGCTCAAGTCCGTTCAGCAGTTCACCTACCTGGGAAGCATCATCTCCTCAGATGCCAAGATTGACAAAGAGATCGATCACAGATTAGCAAAGGCATATAGTGCATTTGGAAGACTTCACAAAAGAGTCTGGAGCAATAAACACCTGAGGCAAAGCACAAAAATCAGTGTGTATAGAGCCATCGTACTGTCTATCCTCCTTTATGGATCTGAAACATGGGTCACCTATCGCCACCACCTACGACTCCTCGAGCGCTTTCATCAGCGCTGTCTACGCACAATCCTAAATATACACTGGACTGACTATGTGACGAATGTTGCTGTCCTTGAACAAGCAGGGATCACCAGCATTGAGGCCATGATATTGAGAACACAGCTGCGCTGGGCAGGTCACGTTTCTAGGATGGAGGACCATCGCCTCCCAAAAATACTACTCTACGGTGAACTCGCCACGGGTCAGTGTAAGAGGGGCGCTCCAAAAAAGCGATACAAAGACTCCCTGAAACAACATCTCAGGCTTGGCCAAATTGATCACCAACAGTGGTCCGCCCTGGCCTCACATCGGGAGGCATGGAGACGCAATATCCACAATGCTGCAGCCTTATTTGAGAACTCACGACGAACAAGTCTTGAAGAGAAACGACAACGCAGAAAGAATCACAACCCAAAAACATCACCCAAGGAGTCCTTCTGCTGCGCTTTTTGCAACCGGACCTGTTTATCTCGGATTGGCCTTTTTAGTCATCAGCGCGCTTGCAGAAGGCGCGGGATGAGTCCTTCCTGAATCTTCGTTTGCGAAGAAAAGCCAGAGAGAGATCTACCACACTGGCTTTCTGTTCTACAACAACATTCTGTTCAGGGTACACTCTCTTCCACCCAGCATGAGTCTCAAACTTAGCACTCCTTGAATACAAGATCCTGTTCTCATCCATCAGGAACCTATATTTATTCCCCTCATAGCCCACAAAACGCAACCTTTGGCTTTTGGGCTGATTCTTTTTCCTGAACTGAGGAGGAATGTACACTGATGCAAATTGTCCAAACACTCTTAAGTACTTCAGGTTTGGTGCTCTTCCATACAATAAGTAATATGGTGTTTGGTTTATCGCACTGCACCATGACCTATTTACAATATGATAAGTGGTTCTTGTTGCTTCTCCCCACAAATTAGCTGGCACTCCAGAATCCTCTAACGTACAATGCCTTATTTGGTTTATCATCCCAATCCTACGTTCAGCCAAACCATCCTCAGCTGGACATCCAGGATTTGTAGTTTTATGTTGGATCCCTTTCCGCCCAACTACTGCTGCAAATGACTACTTAAGAATTCCCCACCTCTGTCAGTCACAACAGTGCCAACCTTGTAGGGAAACTCCCTTTCAACAGAATTGACCCATTTTTTGATCATATCAGCAGCCTCACTTTTGGTTTTGAGCATTGCCACATAGGTAAATCTGGTATGCCTATCTACTATCAATAGGGTAAACCTGCTACCCCCTATACTCTTTACTTGATGCGGCCCTGATAAATCTGCATGTACAACCTGAAAAGGCCTCCAGGTTATGCATTTGCTCACCTTGTCTACAGGGTAAGCCTTGACCTTTACCTTTTTGCAAATAGCACAGTCCAGGTAACTTTTACAGTTCTCTACCTTGAACTCTGGGCAAACCTTCTCTAGGTTTCTCAAACCTTTGAAGTGTATATGGCCCATAACTCTATGAAGGCAATGAGCACGCCCATCATGCAGTGGCTTATTTGTTACATTCCCACACTGCACCTGTGCTACCATTTGATAAATGTGATTTTTCTTTATGGCTTTACCACATACTACTCCCTCCTTGGACACAATCCCCTCATCTCCTTTGAAAAGGATTTCATATCCATCACTGGTTAGGGATGCCACACTTACAAGGCTATTTTGTAGTTTTGGTACACACCGTATATTATGAAATACCTTGTTTAAACCAGGGATTAATACAGACCCTTGAATCTCTACACTGCCAGATTCACCATCTGCAAATACCACAATGTCCACTGGTGCTGGCTTTGGGCTCTGTAGTTTTTCCCTATCAGGGGTCATATGGTGAGAACACCCACTGTCCAAAATCCAGACAGACTGGTCCTTTTTCTCATTTACAACTCCCTCTACAGTAGTAGCAAACCCCCTCCCATCTTGGGGCTTGTCTTTTCTTTTTCTTTGTGAGTTCTGTCCTTTCTTTGCTGCAGAGACCTTAGGACAGTTCTTTATCAAATGTCCGGTCTCTCCACAGGAAAAACATCTCCGTGTTCTGCAGACAACAGAGTCAGCACTTAAGTATGGTAAAACCTATTGATTCAGTGGGCCTACTCTAGTGAGGACTAGTACTAGCATTCAGGTTAATATGGTAAAGGTCCTGGAAACCAAGGCCTATGAGGAATGTCAGAGGCAGCTGGGTATGTTTATCTTGGAGAAAATTAAGAGGTGACATGATAATGATATGTAAATATCTGAAAGGATGTCATGTAGAAGGTGGAGCGAGCCTGTTTTCAGCTAGTTCAGAGACCAGGGGCTTGTCTACATGGGCTGTTTACCCCATCTTGGCCCCGTCTTTGAGCCCTGCAGTCCAGATGATGCAGGTCATTTGCCCCGTTTTGCCACCAAGCAGTAGTCATGGCCCCCGCGGCCAAGATGGGGTCAAGATGGGGTAAAGCACATTAGATATTTTTTTAAAAAATACCTGTTTAAATCCACTCACACAAGAAAAAATGGATCAGGCTGCATAAACCCATTCCAGCCCCCATTGCACAACAGGGCACAGCAAAAGGTGGGGACATTATTCCAGTTGGACACAGCGCATACATGGCTTTCCACTGTGCTTTATTCTGAATCACCAGTGCCCTGTGTCTCTATTGGGAGCCATTGTTCTCCTTCCTTCCACTTTCATTGCACAAGGGCAGCCAGTCCGACAAAGTGCTGTACCTTGCAACCATGGTGTAATGGCCATGCTGCTCCCTCTGCTTGTGCAGTGCTCTCAGTGGCACAGAAATATGAACACTTTCCTCCTGGGAATGCCACTAGTGCATCATGGCACAATTCTAAACTGTGCAATTGTAAGTCAATTTATTCGTTGTAAATTCACCCAAAGGATGCCGGCCGACATGCTTTTCTGTGCAGAAAAGTCCTCTGGAATACTATGAGATGTTTGAATACAGGAAGAAAACTACCGTTGTCCCTTTGCATTCGCGGCTTTGACACTCGCAGTTTTGATTATTCGCGGTTTTCCCTCACCCACTGCCTGTCTCCTGGGTCTTCCCTTCTCTTCTCAAAGGGAACGAAGAGCCAGGAAAGCACAGGGGTGAGGCAAAAATTCTTAAAACCTCTCCTCTGCTGAGCTTTAGCTGCCTTTTCAGGGAGGGCGAAAGCCAAGCAGACAGCCGGTTTGAGAGAGAAAGGAGAGCCAGGGAAGCCTAGGGAGTGAGGGATTTTCAGGGAGGGCGAAAGCCAAACAGACAGCCAGTTTGAGAGAGAAATCTGTCTATTTGGCTTTCGTCCTCCCTGAAAAGGCAGCTAAAGCTCAGCAGAGGAGCAGTTTGAGAGATTTTCCCTCACTCCTTAGGCTTCCCTGGCTCTCCTTTCTCTCTCAAACCGGCTGTCTGTTTGGCTTTCGCCGTCCCTGAAAAGGCAGCTAAAGCTCAGCAGAGAAGTGGTTTTAAGAAGTTTTGCCTCACCCCCGCGCTTTCCTGGCTCTTCGTTCCCTTTGAGAGAGAAAGGAGAGACAGGGAAGCCTAGGGAGTGAGATAAATCTCTCAAACTGCTCCTCTGCTGAGCTTTGGCTGCCTTTTCAGGGAGGGCGAAAGCCCAGCAGACAGCCGGTTTGAGAGATTTTCCCTCACTCCCTGGGCTTCCCTGGATCTTCACAAAGGCAAGGAAAAGCCAGGAAAGGGGGGGGGGGTGAGGCAAAACCTCCTTAAACCAGGGAGGGCAAAAGCCCAGCAGATAGCAGATAGCTGGTTTGAGTGATTTTCCCTCACTCCCTGGGGTGATTGTTATTCGCGGTTTTTTCACATTCGCGGGGGTCTGGCAGCTGTAACCCCCGCGAATGTGAAGAGACAACTGTATGTAGAAATATTTTTCTCCCACAGCAGGCAGAAAAACATAGTCATTATTTGTTCCTTGCATGTGATGCTGAACTAGCTGAGGACTGACACCCTGGTTGTCCATCTCCTTCTTCCTGATCCTTTTAAACCGGAGATGTTTGGGGTTGAACTAGGGACCTCTGGCATGCAAAACATGGATGCACTGATAAGCTGTGGCCATCCTCTGAAGCCATAATGGGAAAGAAAATGAAGAATAGCTGACCAGAAGAACAGCTTAGAAAATTTCCATGTTTATATAACAACTGGCCGTGCTCTCTGGAGAGTGGGAGATTTTTCCAAGCTCTGTAGACAGCAGTAGCTGGTGGCTTCCATCTCAGTGGGGTGATATAGTGTAACAGATGTATTCCAGGTTTTAGTCTGAGCCTGTTTCAAGGAATAGGATTCAAGACCTTGGATTGCTTTTTTAGAGTGAAGATTAGAACCTGGAATAAATTCACTGCCCCTAACATGAAGTCTACCCACTTCCAGAATTTGTGGAAAAACTGAGTCAGCCTTGTCCATTCTTTTATTCTATGGACATTAATCAGATGAGTGTCTAAAAATGCTGTAATTCCACAAATGAGGATAGCAGAAACATCGTGGCATTATAACACTTATTAATCACATGTTACTGTAATCACGTGAAAGAACCACCATGGAATTATCTCATGATGACTACTAATGCTTTAAGAACAGGAGTTTACTTCCATGATTTAGCATGGGTGAGATTTATACAGTTCTCCTGTGAAGACCTGAGCGTGCGTAAAACTCCAAAAACACTTTAATTAACAAAGTAAATGAATACAGAAGCACTGAAACAAACATTAAAACGCTGAAACTAAATGGGACAGTTAATAGAAAGAGCGTCATGTGGTTCATTTTCATGTTCTCACCTGGAAGTTTTCTCACTGAGGACTGTCCATACTTGCTGTAATCTTGTGATTACAACAGGATGTGGCCAATAGCACTTTTTTTGCGGTATTGATGATCTATTGATGGCTTGTCCCATGAATTAGAAATAACACATTTTTCATGGCTGGAGCACAGAGTAGCCACACAAAGATTATGACATCATGTGATAGCGTGTCCCGTTTGCACTAACATGATGTTGTAATCCCGCAATTTTTGCCATGTCTGATAATGTCCAGTATATAGGCATGAACAAACAAAGCTTTTCACATCATTTAGATAAACACATTTTCCTGCTAAATGACTTCAGATGAAGTGACACCGAAGTACCTCACTGGAGGGTCTGCATCCACCATTGGCAGACAGTGGAAGGAGAAAAGCCATTTTGCTTTCATTCTGTTTCTCAGCTTTTGCTTCGTGAATGCTTCTCTGTTGTTTAAGCAGTCTTTCTAGTAAATTACAGGGGGTGGGTGGGATGGGTGGGGATAAGTAATAGGCTGGGCTGTAGACTGGGGGGGTTGCTTTTCTCTGATAAGCAATTCCTTAAAAAGTCAATCGAAAAACAATTTAGTGCACTTAAAGGCTTTTTACTACCTTGCTAGGAAAAAAAAGGGAGGGGAAAATCTTGTGGAATCTGTTTGTTTCTTGGCCATCTGTGCCGATAGCAAAATTATTTCCAAGGCTCTGCCGAGAAGCTTGCCTGCTACCTGTTTATTCATTTTTAATAACAATGGCCCGCTTAGTTTTCAACAGGAGGTAGGCAATTTCAAAAATGCAATTACACCTGTTTCCCCCAGCTCTCTCCAGCTGCTTTTTATATTGGGAAATCTTTGCTGGGGCTGTGTTCATTTGGGCTCCTTCATCAAATCTGTGGCAAGAGACCAAACAGCTGTGAATAATTATTTCGTATAAGATTTGATGTGCGTGCATCGGATGTGGGGAAAAGAGGTTAATGTGCTAAAGCCAGGGATTCACAAACTTTGCAATGAACTTCTGTGAAAGAAGATGAGCTTTGCTTAATATATTGTCTCCCCTGAAGCGAATTGTAGATGGCCAAATGCCTTTAGAGTGAGTGCTTGTCCTCCTTTGTCTTCCTCCACCTCCCTCAGAAATTTATAAATCTTGCCATGAATTTAGTTGAACTGCTAAAAATTCAAATGAAATCAGTGGCCAGAATCCTGTATGGTCTTTACGTATACATAAGCACCATAGTTGCAGCCCTACAAAATCAATTCTAGCTTGACCCACTCACCTCTACTTATTGGGTAGCAGCCACTGCCATAACAGAAGCCTGTTCCCCTGCTGCTCAGGAAGTAGCTGGCTGCCATGCCTGCTCCCTGCCTCATTGCGACAGGCAGAAACAGTTGCTACATACCCTGATAGCCCCCATCTTAGAATATCAAATAATTGGCTATATTTAATAATCTGGCTCAGTGTGGCCATCCACGCGGTTATGGGGTGCCAGTTCCACGACAGGATAAAGTTCACGAAATTCCAGATTACCATTCTTTCGCATCAGCAGTGCATAATTCACATGAATTCTTGCTTATTTGGAAGATGCCGCCAGTTTCGGTTTTCATTAGTTTACACAGGCAAAGGGGGGGGGGCATGGCCTCCAGATGATTAAAGCCAGGCAGGAGGCGGGGAGGGATCAAGGAGGGGGTCATGGTGAGGTGAAAATAGACTGTAAATAATGAGAGGGAAGAAAAGCACAAACAAACAAAAGAACGATGGAGCAATCTGTCAGATGCAGCACGCTCTCTCTCTCTCTCTCACACACACACCACCCAAGTTCCCGATCGTCTTCCCTGCCCTCAAAGCCTTAAATAAAGACAAAGGAGTGATGGAAAGCACAAACAAACACAAGAACGATGGAGCAATCGGCCGGTTGCACCACGCACACACACACACACACACACACACACACACCACCCAAGCGGGGGCTAGCCTCATTCCCGATTGTCTTCCCTGCCCCCAAAGCCTTCCTTTGAAACAAACAGGAAGGGCTCTGAGCAGATTTCCCAAAGTGGGCTGCAAGCAGAAGAAGGGGCAAATAGCAGGCTCGGTGGATTTCTTTCTCCAACCCCTCCGTCTATTTGGAGAAGGCACAATGGTCACTCCACCAATCAGGATTCAGCTCTGCTCACGCTAATTCGAAAAGGTTGCTGCAAATTCACACAGACATTTGCGAATGGTAAGTTCACATGCCCAATTGTGCGCATTTTCGCTAACTTTATCAAAAAATTCGGGAAAACTAGCGAAAGCTGATACTGCGCGACTTAAGGGTTTTTTGCTCCTCCTCCTTCTGAAAAGGGCACTGTAGCTTCGAAATGCGTGGGAACTATCAGGCTTCTTGTTGCATTCTTTGGGGTTTTATTTTGCCATATAAATGGCACCCGGGATCCCCTAATACCAAAACGGGATTCATGCAAGACCTAAGGAGGGGCCTGTGGAAATTCTCCAAAACAAATATTCAAGTAAGCAACTCAACACCTGGAGGTGAGTCAATCACTAATCTACTCAACGATAGCATGAGACTTTAATGCTTGTAAAACAGGATTTTCCTCTCCTGCTCCCTTCCAACAAAAGACCTTGCCTGTTTCCTATTCAATTCCAAAGTACCCAAACATTAACAATTACTAATTCTTCCAGAGTACCCTTCATTTTGGCCTGGGAACCTCTGAGTACCATTGTATTTCATTCAAAACTCCTATCCCTTCAGGGGAAATAGTTCATATAAATATCACTGAATTCACTTCTGAAATGTGTTAGTGCTATGATGCTACTTTAACTGCCAAAGTTCTATCTTGTTGAACCCTGGGATTTGCAGTTTAAGGAGGAACATTTAGAATTCTTAGCCAGACATCTCTAGTGCCTCACCAAACTGCAAACCCAAGGATTTCATATGATGCAAGCTTTTAAAGCTCTACTGGCTTCTTCATCAAGCAAAGGATGTTTTTAAAAAGTGACCATGTTGGAGTCAGAGGCCAACATGCTGTTTTAGACATTACTTGTGCTGTTCAGGGGAGGGGACTCATGCAGGCAGAGGCCACTCCTACTTCTTGGCCATGTGGAGCTGAGACAAAAGACAGTAAAATTTAAATCCATTTGCAGCAGTGAGGCAACCTCTTTGGTACCCAGGATGTCCCTGTTCCTTTGTGAAGCCATGGGCCCTTTTGTTAGGCCGAGATCATTGGGTTTTTCAAGAAGTCTCTTTATTGCTTTTGTTTAGGATTTCCCTTGTTGTGGCAAAATTAGGTATCTTCAAATCTAGGAAACACATCCAGGGGTAGCTCTGTTGGCCAGGCAGCAAAACAAAATCTGAAATCCACAAAAAAAGTGATACTTTTATTAGCCAACCAACTTTTTATTAGCAAAACAAATGCCTGTGACTCCAACTTCGTCACTTTTCTTTTTTAACATCTTTTGCCTGATGAAGAAGCCAGTAGAGCTTTGAAAGCTTGCATCATAGCAATAGCATTGATATTTCTATACCATTTATCAGTGCCAAAGCACTCCCTAAGCGGTTCACAACATGTTAGATAATTGCTCGCAACAAGCTGGGTACTCATTTTACCAACCTAAAGAAGGATGGAAGGCTATCAACCTTGAAGCCCTCTGGGATCAAACTCATAACATTGTGGCATTTAACCACTGTACCACTAGGGCTCCATATCTGCTTCATCATGTGTTTTGCATTTGGTTGGCTAATAAAGGTATCACTTTCTTGTTGATTTTGGAGTTTGTTTTGCTGCATGGCCAACACAACTACCCCTGAATGTGTTTCCAGGATTCCACAGAATGTTTCCACTGCAGCTAAAATGGAATCATAGTGCTATAGCTGTGTAATGTGGAAGAACCCACCATCAAAGGACCAGGATTTGGGAACCAGAATTCTATTGGTGTGCTGTGCATGGAGGCATTGTCTTATGGAAGCATTTGGACATTCTTGTCCGATGTGTCATGTCCTCATTCACTTCATGGTTGCACAAGGGGAATCTAATCCAATCCTCCACCCTGTACCCCGTAGGAACACACAAAGTATTCCTGACAGATGGCCACCCACCTTCTGTTTATAAACCTCCAAAGGAGACTCCACCACACTCTGAGGCAGTGTGTTCCACTGCTGAACAGTTCTTACTGTCAGGAGGTTCTTCCTAATGTTTACGTGGAATCTCTTTTCCTGTAGTTTCCTGGACATTTTCCTAGCAAGAATCAATTGTTGTGAGCTACCCTTTTATAAGTTATAGCCCTGGTTTTTCAGACCTGGGCAGAGCATTTGATGGCTGGGGCTAATAGATATCTCTCATTCATAGGGAGACCGTAAGTTGAAGCTGACTTGATGGCAACCCCCCCCCCTCAGCAAATTGTGATGGCTTGGCTGTAAGCAAGCAATTAAGACCTATTTGAGTCACAAAAGACCTGCATCATGGAGGGATCAAAATGTTGGAAGCAGTTTATTGATACAGAGCAACCCCCTTACCTGCATTTAGATATTCTCCTTGAGCGCTTGGCTATGGGGACTGTCATGAATGAATGCTGACTCCTCAAAATCTCTCAGTACCCCAAACCTTCCAACTGTCTCAATTTGGCAGGAATAGTACCAATTAATCCACTGTAGTCTCACTGTTTAGCTACAGTAGCATCCCCGCATCTGCTGAGTCGCCATCCACTGATTCAATTATCCACGGATGGTGATGGTGGGGGTGGGGTGGGTGGGTGAGGGAGGGAGGGAGGGAGGGAGGAGGCAAACTCATCTCCCTCTCCCTTCCCTGGGATGGTTCCGGTGCCACGGGTTCCGGCAGCAGAGCTGGCAAGGGGTAGATGGAGAAGGAAGGGAGTAGGGAGATCACCTTCTTTCTCCCTTCTTCATGGGGGGGGGGGTGTCCAACAGCGTGGCATTGCTGGCGGGGGGTAGACAGAAAAGGAAGGGAGGAGGGAGGAGGGAGGTCACCTTCTTTCTTCCTTCTCCATGGGGGAGGAGGTCCAGCAGCATGACATGGCTGGTGAGGGGGTAGACAGAGAAGGGAGGGAGGAGGGAGCTCACCTCCTTTCTCACTTCTCTGTGGGAGGGGTGTCAGGTGGCAGTGGTGAGGGTGTTCACTATTATCTGTGGATTTCACTATCTGCGGTGGGGCATGGAACCAATCCCCTGTCCCAGTTTCTCTATATCCTCCCACCACTGATTCTCTGTTCATCCTCACTTTACTTCAGTTAGTGTGAACTGAGTTCAAAAGGCAAAAGTAATTTGCACTCAATTAATTCATCAGGGGGGAAAGAAGTAGACTCAGGACATTATCAGATGAGCATCTAAAATGCTGTAATTCCAGAAATGAATATAGAGGGAGCATTGTGGCATTATAACATTTATTATCACATGTATCACATGAATGAAATGCCACGGAATTATCACATGACAATCACCAGTGCTTTAAGAACAGGAGTTTACTTCTGTGATTTGGCATGGGTGGGATTTCAGCGGTTCTCGCGAGAAGACATGAGTGTGCTTAAAACTCTGAAAACCCCTTAATTAACAAAGGAAATGAACACACAAGCACTAAAACAAACCTAAAAACATGCAAACCAAAGGGGACAATTCATAAAAAGAGCATCTTGTGCTTCGTTTTTGCATTCTCACCCAGAGGTTTGCTTGCTGAGGACTGCCATTCACACTGTAATCTCACAATCACAATGGGATGTGGTTTCACACACAGTTAAGACCATGGAAAAAGTGCTATTGACGATCTATTGACGCTTGTCCCATGAATTGCTAATAACGCCTTTTTCATGCTGGTGTAAGAATGCAAAAGACGACAATGTTGTGTAATAGCAGGGCCCATTCATGCTACCCTGACATTGTAATCTCGTGATTTCTGCTGCATATGATAATGTCTTCTGCAGCTTCTCCTAGCATGTGTGTTTTTCCTCATTAATAACTTTTGCCATTTTAACCACACTCCAATGTTGTTTCACCACACGTGTCCCGGTTTGCATCTGTGAAAAGTTGAAGAGTATGCTACACTACTGGATAAAAGTAGTTTAAAAACACAGTCTACCAACTAATATGCAGAGAATGGGAAGATGA
The DNA here is from genome assembly GCA_030847615.1 of Gambelia wislizenii. Classification (NCBI taxonomy): domain Eukaryota; kingdom Metazoa; phylum Chordata; class Lepidosauria; order Squamata; family Crotaphytidae; genus Gambelia; species Gambelia wislizenii. The sequence continues at coordinate 483,018,506 of JAUMIR010000001.1, read as the reverse complement.
TAGGGACCTACTTACCTAAAATTTTCATTCCCAAATAACTATCTTTTATACCAAAGCACGTGAAGGCATTCAGATTAGGGCTTCAGATGACAGTCTCAGGACTTTTTCAAATGGAGCCAAATGCCCCATTCCTGTCCCGCAAGCCCCAATCCCATTCTTGCCGTGGAATAAAGGAAAAATGTTCAAACACTTACCTTCATTCTGTGGCAGGAACGTCTTCCCTCTCCCCAAGCTATAAATGCAGCCATAAGTGAACTGAAACCCGGCTTGTTCTCCCAAGAGAATGGGTGGGAGGGAAATTTGAAAGTACCCCCCCAACTGTCAAAACCAAAAACGAAGTGCAATTAAAAAAAAAAGTAAGCTGGGGGGAGGGTGCCACTTACCTGGGTATCCCATTTCTGCCCAGAAGTGTCCAGAATGGACCTCCCTACCACCCACAGCTGTCATTGCGGGAGAGGAATGGGACACCTTTCAGACCACCCGTGATTCTGTTACTACAATGGAACGGGTGGCCCCAAAACAATGTTTCCCCGTGATGAAAATATCACGGGGAAATGCAGAATGATGAAGGGGGAGACACGGAAAAGGGTTGATGTCTTCTGAAAAGAAGACTTTTTCCCAAACCTGTTCCATGTCTCCCACGGATTAAATTGCCAGTCTGAAAAAGTCCTCAGTAATTGGGTGGGAGTACATGGGAAGAGATGCTCCTTTAGATTCTTGGTCCCAACTTATAAAGGCCTTTATAGGGTTAGCAGCAGCACTTTGAACTGGGCCCAGAAATGAACTGCCTACTTTCTGTGTTCAGTCATGGATTAATAGATAAGCCTGACAAAAATAACAAAAAGTAATTAATAAATTTCTGCCACGTATCTTGTTGAAATGATCAGCTCACCACTAAGAGATATGATTTAGAAGGATGAGCTTGACAAAGATGGTTTTCAAAAGAAATAAACTTTTAATTAAAAGACTGGAAAGGTCGTTGAGTCCTACCATCAGATAACAAAATTATAACACAGATGGCAAATGTCCCCAGGAAGAGCAGGAGCGGTGGTCTGGAAAAGAGATGGGAGGGAGGCACACTTGCACGTGGGAAGAAAATTCTGCTAACAACGCCAAACTTGGGAAACTGCTGTGAAAGTTGGAGGAGGATGCTAGGACTTAAGTAGAAGAGTGGAGACTGTTAGATTCTCAAGTGAGACTGAGATCAATCAATCAATCAATCAATCAACTAATATACCACCTTTTTATAAACAGTAACTTAAAGGGGTTGACAACAAAGCAAACCAGGGCTGTCATTCTGTATTGCAGCTACAGCTTCATAACCAAGAGTTACGGATCCATAACTACAACATATTCACTAATCTTACATAGTCGTAAAACACCTTAACCGCCAACAGACACTCCAAGAGATATAGGTCTGTTCTTCAGGGGCAAGGAGGATGATGTTTTCACCTCCTGTTGCTTGCCCTGAGCCTCCCCACACTCTTCCCATAATTAATCAATTGGCTATATTGCATAAATTGGCTTATTATTGGCACGCCATGTGGTTGGTAATAGACCAGGGATCCCCAAATACAAGGAATCAAGGTTTGCTGAGAAAAACATAAGGAAGAAGCCATTCCAAATTCCTAAAAGACATACCCAAGTAGTAATGATGCAAACCCCCCTTGGACTGGTGATTTAGGGTGGAAATGGGCTAATTCTCCTGGATGTATATGGAAGTGAGCCATTCACTAATTCAATCAAGGTAGTTGGACACTCTTTGCCTTGCAAAACTGGCTTTTCCTCACACCTGTCCTCAAACAACAGAGAGTTGTCTGAGACCCATCAACTCCAATGTTTCAGCCATTAGCAATCATTAATACATCCAGAGAATCCATTGTTTAACTCTGAGAAACTCCAGCAGACATTATATTACACTCAAAATACCCTTTCATGGGGAATAGGAAATATAAATATCACCCCAAAACATCATCAAAGTGTGCTCAGTTTCCCAGAGGCCGTCACTCTGTTGGTTTGCTGGGTCACTTGGTACATCCAGACCCTCTTCTTCTCTGCATGAATCTCTGCTCTTCGGACAGGTACAGTATAACTCATCATCCTGAACTCTGTTCCTCTATCCCAATACTTACTCCTGTTCTTCGTTAGCTTTGTGTGATGGCTTGAAGCCTGAGTGTATGTATGTGTGCATTCCCCTGCTTATTTTTCAATTAAAACCATTTTTATTTTATCTCCTGGCTTGGAGTGTCATCAGTTAGTACTGGTATACATAGGTCAAAAAATCCTGCAGTTACCCAACTTTTCGCAGCCACTATTTGAGCTAATCAAAATTCCCCATAGAAATATAGATTTTTGGTAGGCATGCGTGGCATCTCCAGGGACCTCAGTAATTTAGGTAACACTTCCCACCAGCAAGTGAGGTTGCAACAATCAGAAGCAGGACCCCTGTTGCAATTCCTTGTCACAGCCTCATTTGCTGGTGGGAGGGGGTAGTAATGTCATCTTCTTTCTCCCCTCATTGCCGATAGAATAGGCCTCCATCTTTCGGAGCAGCTTCTGTCTAATAAAGTAGATTGGGGAGGGGGTTGGGCCAGGAGATGATACTTAGGACTTTATTACACCAGGCTGCTAAGACGCCACAATTGTGTTAGTGTAGGAAATGCAAACATACCGGTTTGGGGACAGTTGTTTTTGCACAGCAATTCAAAAGCACCATGGTGCTGCTATAGTCCCGGTCTCTGTCTTCTATATGCCCTTCCCAGCAAGCCTTTTAGTCTGTATTTTATTCATTTTTAAAAATGTTCATCGCAATTACGCAGTCATAGCAATTTATTAAGATTTTTAAAAATTAAAAAAAGAAAGAAAATCAGTCTGCTTGGGAATAACAGGGGGAGCAGAATCATGGCCACTCATACCATGTGACTGCCTGCATATCAGAACTGCATTGGGAGGGACTTATCACACATGAGTCAATAGTGCTAAAGCAGCACAATTGAGAGGCATCTACAGGTTCTGTCCTTCAGTGAAAAGGAGTGTTCGAGGAATGGATGGAAGCAGCAGCAGCTACATGACAGACACAATGTCTTATGATAAGGCACGGCCACAGATACTACTATCCTGCTCTAATTCCGCTTTGGCAGCCTTGTGTGATAAAGTTCTCAGTTATGCATTTGTAACTAAGTTGGTGATGTGTGATCTTGCTAATTGCCATCAAGTTGGCTTCAACTTATGACAACTCTATGAATGAGAGACCTCCAAGTCACCCTCTCCTCAACAGCCCTGCTCAGGTCTTACAGACTCAGGGCAATCATGGATTCCTTGATTAAGTCTATCCATCTGTATTTCTTTTCCTGCTGTCTTCAGCCTTACCTCTCATTATCATCTTTTCTCCTGAATCATATTATCTCATGATATGTTCAAAGTCCAAGCCTTGGTTTAGCCATTTTGGCTTCTAGTGAGATTTCCAATGCCTCAGAATGGATCAAAAATGCTATAAAATGCAATGTTTTTGTCCTCTAAGTTGCCCCATATTTCCAACCCTTGAGAAGAAGCAGAAAATGGGGTGCTTTTGAAACCAGAAGTGGTGTGATGTCAGGCGTGCCCACCAGGCATGAGTACCCAGCTTGTTAGGTCACACATTGTAAACCAATTAGGGAGTGCTTTGTTGTCATCCCCTTTAAGTTACTGTTTATGGCAATCTTATGTTCTCTTTTTGTAAATACAAACTATCGCTTGTGTGCACCATGGGAAACTTTTTTTTTTAATTGGTGGCGGCAGATTTAAACTCGAGAGTAAATCACTCGCGGCTGCAATCTTGGGTACGGGGGTCATGCAGAGTTTAGGGGAGCTCTTTTGATTGTGAAGACGGGTTGCATCATTGCAATGCCTGCTTTTTTGGATGTGTTTGGATGTGTTGGAAACTGCAATGATAACAGATGCCTCCTGCTAGAATTCTGTGCAGAACAACAGCTGACTATTACAAACCCTATCTTTCAGCAGAAAGACAGCTTGAAGACAACCTGGATGCATATCTGATCCAAACATTGGCACCTCATTTACTATGTTCTAGTCCGCCAGAGAAACATTCGCAATGTCCGTCATACTCGAGTGATGCCCAATGCAGAATGCCAGACAGATCATCGCCTCGTAAGATGTAAACTAAATCTTCATCTCAAGTTCAAACCTAAGAGGGGTGGCATCTTAAAGAAGACACTCCAAGTCAACAATCTTCAACAAGCTACCATGAGAGACAACTTCCAGGCAAACCTGCAAACAAAACTTGAAGACCATCCTGTAGATCCTTCTCCTAGTGTGCTTTGGCAACATATCAAAAACAGTATCCTCCAGTCGGCGGAAGAATCCCTCGGGTTCTCCCACAAGAAAAATCAAGACTGGTTTGATGAAAACAACCAAGAGATCCAGGAGCTGTTGGCAAAGAAGAGAACTGCTCACCAGGCATACCTCGCCCAGCCAACTTGCCATGTAAGAAAAGCAGCTTTCCGTCTCACATGTAGTAAACTTCAACAAAAACTCCGAGACATGCAGAACAAGTGGTGGATCAATATAGCAGAAAAGACACAACGCTGTGCAGATCTGGGTGATCATAGAGGATTTTATGAAGCTCTTAAGGCAGTGTTTGGACCTACTTATCAGGTTCAAAGCTCCTTATACAGTACAGATGGTCAAACATTAATTACTGATAAAGCCTCCATCCTGAATCGATGGACTGAACACTTTCAAAGTCTCTTTAGTGCCAACCGAGTCGTCCAAGGCTCAGCTATCCAACATATGATACAAAAATGGATGAAAAATGAATTGGA